>CM067334.1:69260500-70603500 GCA_034376525.1 Nicotiana benthamiana | reverse complement strand
GAGTTAGAGGGATCGGATGTGATTTTCGGGGATTCGGTTAGCTTCAGGGTGAAATTTCTGACTTAGGAGTGTGATCAGAAGTGAATTTGAAGGTTCGGTGTAGAATTAGGCTTGAATTGGCGAAGTTAGTATTTTGGCGATATCTGGTAGATATGTGAGATTTTAATCCGACGGTCAGAACTGAATTCAGAGAGTTGCGGTAGCTCAGTTATGTGATTTGGGACGTGAGTGTAAAATTTCAATTCATTCGGAAGCGTTTTAGTCGGGTTTTTGATCAAATGCGTGTTTTTGAAGTTTTTGGAAAGCTTGGGCTTGAAATCGATGTGAATTGATGATTTTGATGTTATTTGAAGTTTTTTGTAGATTGAAATATGTTTGAATAATATTTTAAGATGTGTTGGTACCTTTTGTTAAGGTCCCGGGGGCTTTGGGATGATCTCAGGTTGTCAACCGGACCATTTTTGGATTTAATGATTGCAGGTTAAGCTGTTTGTGTTGCAGAAGAAATTTCTCTTCGCGTTCGCGAGTCGCGAATGCGTAGAGGTAATTTGGGTGGCCTGGAATTTAGTCCTCGCAATCGCATGCCATAGGGTCGCATTCGCATAGTTCTGAAAGGTGAAGCTTCGCGTTTGCGGTGGGGATCACGCGTTCGCATAGAAGGAAGTCATGGCCCTGAGTATTTGTTCATCGCGATCGCGGCCATTGGGATGCGTTCACGTAGTTGGAGGTCCTAAATTGTCATATTCGCTGGCTAGGAGCCGCGTTTGTGTAGCGATAAATTTAAGTAAGAATTTTTCGTTCATCGCGAACACGAGGGTGTTGACCGCGTTCGCATAGGGTAAAAATGCACCTGGGCGGAATGGTTTTTGTAATATTTCATCCGCGAGTCTAAGTTATTTTCCTCCATTGTTAAGCACCTTGAGAGCTTTTTGGGAGCAATTGAAGAGAGTTTCAAAGAGGATTGATTGGAGGTAAGTTCTATGAACTGAAAACATGATTTAATTGAGAAATTTACCTTGTAATTCATGGAAACTTATCAAAACGGGGAAGAAGTAGGGCTTCAGTTTGAGATTTTTAAATGGAGGATTTGAGGGGTCATTTGAACTCCAATTTTGGAATTTTTGATATGTATGAACTCGTGGCAAGACAAGGAATCCGGTGATGTGAATATCATAATTTTTTGAGAAGTAGGTCCGGGGCTCGGGTTTTTCTAGTTTCGAGATTTCTGATAATTTTTATTGTTTTCCATTGGGTATTGTTCCCTTAGTATATTGTGATGTATTCGCTCTGATTTTGGTTAGATTCGATGCCCGTAGAGGCCGATTTGAGGGGAAAAGGCATCGCAAACTGTAGATTTCCCCGGTTCGAGGTGAGTAATATTTGTAAATTATATCCTGAGGGTTTGAAACCCCGGATTTGCACACCATAGTGTTGTATTGAGATGACTTGTACGCCGAATAACGGTCGTGTGGTAGAGCACCATTGGGGATTGTGATTTGGTCCGTCCCGAGGGATGTTTTTATTGTGTTATCTACTTGAACTAAGTTGAGAATCATCCTTATTTTGATTTGATTGATACATTTGAGGCTTCTTGCCGATTATATGAATCCTTCAGAGATTGATATCACTGTGTTCGTATGTTTTGCATATTATTTGATCTCAATCCAAGGTTTTAAATATTGTTTTGCAAACTTAGCCATCTTTCTAAGATTTGAAAACTTAAATGATATTTCTAATTGATATTTCGGGCTGAGAACTAGAGATTTACAAATGCCCAAGGGACATATGATGATTTCTGGACTGAGCATGGATCGGGTTGCGTGTCGCAGCAATGATTTTGAAACACTGGTAACAATGACACTGTATGATGTGACTTGAAACACTGGTAATAATGACACTGTATGATGTGACTTGAAACAATGGTAACAATGACACTGTATGATGTGACTTGAAATAGTGGTAACAATGACACTGTATGATGTAAATTGGTCAGGTAACAATG
This sequence comes from Nicotiana benthamiana, assembly GCA_034376525.1. Classification (NCBI taxonomy): domain Eukaryota; kingdom Viridiplantae; phylum Streptophyta; class Magnoliopsida; order Solanales; family Solanaceae; genus Nicotiana; species Nicotiana benthamiana. Next base: position 70,601,498 of record CM067334.1, on the reverse strand, counting down.
ACTGACCGGCATGTAACAATGACTGACTAGGAATTAATTGATGCCACGAGATGGCTTGATATTGCGCTTGGGCTATAGGAGCCCCTCCGGAGTCTGTACACACCCCTAGTGAGCGCCGTCGACGTTTAATAAATGGATGGCTCGGGGTGCACCTGCAACGGGTACCAGAGTGTACTGTTATATGCATTGCATTTAAGGTGGTCTTTGTCTTCTCTTTGAATTAATTTGTCTTGCAAATGTTATCGATTGTCCGTGTTCAAAGCAACGAGAAACTGGAAACCAGTAAGAAGAAGAGACACAAAAAAAAAAATCACAGAAATGAAGAAATCCGAGACCACAGAATTCACTGTGTGTCCTTAAGGAAGTTAACCCCCTCACTGTACCCGAGGTTGTGGATTATTTCCTCCCAGGATATAACGGATATACCTGTCGTAGGAGTGGCGGTACCTCAAACGCCTACGACTTCGACGAACTCAAATTCGGGAACGAAATTTCTTTTTTTCTTTTTCAGTACACGAAAATGAGGCATTGCCTCAGTTTATATAGCCTCTTTTTCTGAAAAATAAGAACGTTGGGAAGTTTACAGTTAACAAATTAATATTTATTTATTTTTTCCCGCGGGAATTAAAAATAATTTCAGAAAATGAAGATTGAATTTTAAATAAATTTGGTCCAAAAAGATTATCAATCAATCAGATCATTTGACCGAATCCGAAGCCGAGCCGAGCGACGACGACGGCGCGAGGGGAGTCCCTCTTCTTAACCCTTTAAGAGCTAGAAGAAGTGCTTTCTAATATAAGCACATAACTTTCCCTTTCTACCACCAATGTGGTACAAAGCTCCTTTTCAAAGGAACTTTGCTTTGAAATTTCATTTTCCTTCTATTGTCTTCTTCCCTCCATTTCTCATTCACACCAACTTAGCTAGCTTTAATCATTAACTAGCTTTAACAGCAAATACCGACGTACATGCTTTTGTTAGTGAGTTTATGGAGTTAGGTCTTGATCATAATATCTGAAATTATCCTTCCTGGTCCATACCATTATTTATATCAATAAGGAACGAAGGGGTCTCTGTCAAAATGAGCTCCTTTTCTTTTAGGTAAATGTAACATAGGGCTCGTTTGGCAATAAATTTTCTTTCTACTTTTTTTCAGTTTTTTTATTGTTTTACCGAATTAATGTTTGGTTATGACAATTTCAAATTTTACTTGAAGTTGAATTTCAAATATCTTTTATAATTTTAAAAACTCTAAAAAAGCTATTTTTAAAATTTTTCACTTCAAAACACTCAAAAAAATTTAAAAATACCTACAATTTGTATTTATGTCTAAATACAACTCTAACTTTCAAATATCATTTTTACTCGGAAATTTTTTTTTTATTTTGAAATTTCACTATTCTGAAGTCCAAACGCCCACATAATAATTTCCTTCTGGAAATGAGAATTGTTGCATGCATGGGCGAGTTGGGAATAGCTGGGCTGAGAAGTCCAACCTTGCGCATTAGACCATTTGGAATGAGATTTTGGCATGATGTGAAAATATACTCACAAAATTAATAGAAAATACTCCTAGTAATAGATATTGATACCAAGTAATTCATAAATGTATATCACAATAATAATATATGTCTCGCAATTTTATTTTCCTTCTTTTGTATCTTTGAGTTTTTAAATTTAAATAGTCTTCTTATCTTTTATATGTCATCAAAAAATTAATTTTTGAATAATTTTTGTTTATAGCAATCAAAATATATATAAACGTCAAAAGCTGTTATAGATATATTACAATTATTTATTATAAAAATAACAAACTATATGTTGTTAAAAAAAAAGTTTGACTTTATATATATGCCAATATTATATTATATTGCCAAAAATAAGGCGTCTTTGTCAAAATGAATTCTCAACCGCCCCCCCCCCCCCCCCTCAGGATGAGAATTCATAATATTCCACATGGAAGGGACCTCGCTATAAGTACCCCAAATACAGATAGACTATTATGATAAATATTAAATTATGATGAATATTTACTCTTTTTTTATGGTTTTCATCTCAAATGTTTAATGACATATTTAATGATATATTTTGTATGTTTAATGACATATCTCATGAGATATTTTTTTTACTTTTTATGCCTATTTAAAGGCCTTGTAATAGATAAAGAAATATACATAATTGAAGAAGAAAATCTCTTCCTTTTCTCTATCTCAATTTCTTGTTCATATTTTACTAAATTGCTTTTATTTCTTTGTTCTATGTTATTACTTTGAGTTATATGTCATAACACGTTATCAGCACGAATCTCTAACCAAATTGAAAGGATCGATAGCCCAATTTATGATGGAACTATGAATAAACGACAACCTTGAATCAAGTTGGTTGAGCCAATAAAACCTGGGCATTTCGTATGTCATAACAATATTGAGTTTTCTTCGTACTGTCCAACAGTGAGTATTATTTTTAATTATACCATAAATTGGGTATTTAGCTTATCTTAAAATTTAAGATTTGTAATTGTTTTGGTTAGAAAATAGGAAGCTTTGATGTTAAGTTTTCATGCATGCATGGCTGTGTATGTCCGCTAGTTTTGTTCCTAGCTCTAAGATTAATCTTATACAAATATAACATCATGCTATCATTAATTTTTTAATGATATTAAAAGATCTTTCTGAAATATTAAGAGGCAGTCTGGTAATGTTAGGCCATAATGAGGTTATTTGATAATGTTTTTGTTTTTAAGTGTATTTTTTTTTTTTACTGAATTTAAGCATATCTAGTTACAAGCTTAAGTACTTGGGTTGTCACGACCCCAACCCGGTTGTGATGGCGCCCAGCACACTACTAGGGAAGCCCAACCTTGTTACCACAATTCCCACAAAGTTAGATAAATTTCAGAAGCAATAGCACAATGTAATAGGAGTTGAATTTACTGAAAAGTGCAGAAATAATAAAATACATGAACTAGTCCCACTAGGATCCGGTGTCGCAAATCTAAACCTCTAGAATACAGAATGTCATCCTAATACATAGTATATCTAATGTCTGATAATGCGGAAATAAAAGGATAGGATAGAAGGGAGGAGATCAATGGTTGCGAACGCCGTGCAACTACCTTCACACTCCCGAAAAGCTGAATCTGCTGAACTGCTGGATCTACTCAGCCTGAGACTGCTCTGATCTGCACACAAGGTGCAGGGAGTAAAGTGAATACTGCGACCCAGTGAATAATAAAAGTAAATACAGTCCGAAGATAGGAAAACACATAAATACACAAGATAAGCTAAAATCCAATGATACAGTAGCATGTGAAACTTAACAGCTGAACAACAAGTAAAGGTGCAAGTGTATAAATGCAATGCAGTGCATATGATGGTACAATCCAGTACCCACAGCGGCATGCAGTCCACTCCATTTATTTATCATCGACGACGCTCACTGAGGTGTGTAGAGGCTCTAGAGGGGGCTCCAACAGCCCAAGCGCAATGTTACTCCAGCGTGTAGTCCGATCCAATATATATATACACTACTGTGGCGCGCAGCCCGATCCATGCTCATCTCAATATAATACTGTTGCGGGGCGCAGCCCGATATATGCACAGTCAAGAAATCATCATAAGCCCCATGGGCATTTATAAAACAGTAGTTCTTAGTCCGGAATATCATTTGAAATATCATTTGAGTTTCAAAACATAGAAAATATGGCTGAGTTTGCAAAACAGTGTTTAAAAGTTGTGGACTGAGCCAAATGATATGCAAGTGTATGCAAAAACAACAATATCAATCCTCGAAGGATTCTACAAGTCGGCACGAGGTCCCAAATATGGCAATAAGCCCAATTAATATCAGTATAATATGTATATCAATCACCAATGTAGTGTAAATCTCACAAAGGATGGACCAAGTCACAATCCCCAATAGTAACAGACCCCACACTCGTCATGGAGTACGTGCCACGGCTCAATATAGCATTACAATGTGAAAGTCCGGGGTTTCAAACCATCAAAATAGCATTTACAAGCATTACTCACGTCTAGCCGGCCGTAGACTAGCCCGCAATGCATTTTCCTCTCAAATTGACCTCCTCGCGTGTCGAATCTGGCCACAACCACAATGAATACATTTCAATTGGCTAAGGGAATATAACTCAATCGAAAAGATTCGAAAAATATCAAAAATCGCAAAATTAGCAAAGCCCGAGCCCCGGGTCCACTTCTCTAAATCCAGAAAACTTTACACCAAAATGTTCCTCGTCTCGCCACGAGTCTATTCATATAAAATTCATCAAAATTGGAGCACAAATTGGCCATCAAATCCCAAATTTTCATTTCAGAAATCAAGCCCTAGTTCTTCCAATTTTTACTCAAATTTCCAAGAATTTAAGGTTGATTCTTTAATAAAATGATGTTTCTAAGTCACGAGACTCACCTCCAATCCATTCCCATTGAAACCCTCTCTCTACCAAAAAGCTCCTAAGGTGCTCAAAAATGGAGGAAAAATGAATAGGCTCGCGGATGAAATTTCATTAAAAAGCCGTATGTCCAGATATAATTCATTCGATGCGAACGCAAGGGTCCTATCGCGTTCGCGATGACCAAATTCCATTGGGCCCTCTAACTCACAGGTCAACATTCGGTTGATTATTCCAAACCAAACGTTTCCTAAAGAGACTAATTGTCTCGTTTCAAACCAAACTCTATCCGAATTACTTCAAATTCACCAAATACATGTAATGAAATATGTAGACATTAAACGGGGAAAAAGGGACAGAATACATGAGACGACGGGTCTGATCGTCACATCCTCCCAAACTAAAACAAACACTCGTCCTCGAGCGGGTCAAGAAACATACCTGAAGTCTCAAATAGATGAGAGTATCTGCACCGCATCTCCTGCTCGGTCTCCCAAGTAGCCTCCTCCACGGGGCGACCTCTCCATTGTACCTTCACCGAAGCAATATCCTTTGACCTCAATTTTCGAACCTGACGACCCAAAATAGCCACTGGCTCCACATTATAAGTCAAATCATAATCCAACTGAACCGTGCTGAAATCCAAAACATGAGATGAGTTCCCAACATACTTCCAGAGCATGGAAACATGGAATACCAGATGAGCGCCCGACAAGTTGTGTGGCAAAGCAAGCATATAGGCCGCCTCCCCAATCCTCCTAAACACCTCAAAAGGTCCGATGAACCGCGAACTCAGCTTCCCTTTATGTCCATACATCATCATACCTTTTATGGGTGAAACCTTCAGCAAGACCTTATCACCCACCGAGTAATATACATCTCGAACCTTCTGGTCCGCATAACTCTTCTGACGCGACTGAGCTGTACGAAGTCTCTCCTGAATCACCTCCACCTTCTCTAAGGCATCTTGGACCAAATCTGTCCCCAAAAACCTAGCCTCGCTGGGCTCGAACCAACCAACTGGAAATCTACACCGCCTACCTTACAAGGCCTCATGCGGAGCAATCTGAATGATAGATTGATAGATGTTTTTGTAAGCAAAATTTTCAAGAGGTAGAAACTCATCCCAAGAACCTTCGAAATAAATCACACTGGAAGCAACATATCCTACAGTATCTGAATGGTATGCTCAGATTGGCCGTCCGTATGAGGATGAAATGTTGAACTCAGCTCCACCTGAGTACCCAACTCGTGCTGAAAAGTCCTCTAAAACTGAGAAGTGAACTGAGTACCTCTATCCGATACAATAGAAAGCGGAATAACATGCAACCGAACGATCTCTCGAATAAATATCCCTGCTAGTCGCTCCGAAGTATATATGGTGCATACTAGAATGAAATGCGCGGACTTGGTCAGCGAATCAACAATGAATCAAATGGAATCGAACTCTTTCAATGTATGAGGAAGACCACTCACGAAGTCCATAGTCAATCTCTCCCATTTCCACTTAGGAATAACCATTTGTTGAAGCAAATCTCCCGGCCTCTGATGCTCATATTTCACCTGCTGATAGTTGAGACACCGAGCCACAAATCCTACAATGTCTTTCTTCATTCTCCTCCACCATTAATGTTGTCTCAAGTCTTGGTATATCTTTACGGCACCCGAATGGATGTAATACCGCGAGCTGTGGGCCTTCTCAAGTATCAAATCTCTAAGCCCATCCACATTGGGCACATAAATCCGTCCTTACATCCTCAACACACCATCATCACCCATAGTCACATATCTAGCATCTCCGTGATGAACTATGTCCTTGAGGACAAGCAACTGCGAGTCATTATACTGGCGCTCTCTGATGTGATCATATAAAGAAGACAGAGAAACCACACAAGCCAATAACCGACTGGGCTCTGAAATATCTAATCGAACCAACTGATTGGCCAAATCCTGAACATCAACTGCAAATGGCCTCTCCCCATCTAGGATGTACGCCAAACTCCCCATACTAACCGTCTTTCGGCTCAAAGCATAGGTCATTATATTGGCCTTTCCCGGATGATACAAAATGGTAATATCATAGACCTTAAGTAACTTAAGGCACCTCCACTCCCTCAAATTAAGATCTTTCTACTTGAACATATGCTAAAGACTGCAATGATCGGTGAACACTTCACAAGATACTCCATATAAATAGTGCCTCCAACTTTTCAAGGCATGAACTATGGCAGCCAACTCTAAGTCATGAATAAGGTAGTTCTTCTCATGGGGCAATTGCCGAGAGGCATAATCAATCACTCTACCCTCCTGCATCAATACACAGCCAATCCTGACTCTAGAATCATCACAATAAACGGTGTAAAAGCCTGAAGCAGACGACAATACTGACATTGGAGCTGTGGTCAAAGCTGTCTTGAACTTTTGAAAGCTCTCCTCGCACTCATCCGACCATACAAACGGCGCATCCTTCTCTGTCAACTTGGTCAAGGGCGAGGCAAGAGATGAGAAACCCTGAATGAACCACCAAAAATAACCCGCCAAACCTATGAAGTTACAAATCCCTATGGTCGAGGATAGTCTAGGCCAACTCTAAACCGCCTCAATCTTCTTTGGATGAACCTAAATACCATCACTGGACACTACGTGTCCCAAGAAAGCCACAGAACTGAACCATAACTCACACTTGGAGAACTTGGTATACAACTTCTCCTCCCTCAATCTCTGCAATACCACTCGCAAATGCTCCGCGTGCTCCTCTTGGCTACGCGAGTATACCAGAATATCTTCAATGAATACAATAACAAACGAATCTATATACGGCTGAAATACATTTTTCATCATATGCATGAACGTTGTTGCGGCATTGGTCAGCCCGAAAGACCGAAAGACATAATCAGAAACTCATACTGACCATACCTAGCCCTGAAGGCAGTCTTAAGAATATCCGAATCCTTGATCTTCAACTGGTGATAGCCCGAACGGAGATCAATATCATAGAACACCCTCGCTCCTAAAGCAGATCAAATAAATCATCGATGCGAGGCAGAGGATACTTGTTCTTCATTGTTACTTTGTTCAACTGCTGTAATCAATGCACATTCTCATTGTGCCATCTTTCTTCTTCAAAAATAACATAGGTGCACCCCATGCTGACACACTCGACCGAATAAACTCTTTTCTAGGAGTTCCTGGAGCTGATCCTTCAATTCTATTAACTCTGTTGGTGCCATACGATACGACAGGATGGAAATAGGCTTGGTGCCCGGCACCAGGTCAATACCAAAATCAATGTCCCTATTCGAGGGCATACCTGGCAGGTCTGCAAAAAATACATTAGGGAAATCCCTCACAACGGGAACAGTATCTATACTGGGAGCCTTAGCTCCAACATCACGCACAAAAGCCAAATACGATAAACAACCCTTCCCAACCATGCACCGGGCTTCAAGAAAGATATAACCTTGCTAGGAACATAATCAGTCATACCATGCCACTCGACCCTTGGAACACCCGACATAGCCAAGGTGACTGTCTTTGCATGATAATCCAGAATAGCATGACACGGAGATAACCAGTCCATGCCCAGAATAACATCAAAGTCTACCATGCTTAAAAGTAATAGATAAACTCGGGTCTCAAGACCCCAAATAGTAACAAGACAGGACTGATACACATGGTCCACAACAATAGTATCACCCGCCGGGGTAGATATGTGCACAGGTAAAGAAAGACACCCTCGGGTTGTACCAAATTTATGAGCAAAATATGATGACACATATGAATAGGTAGAACCGGGATCAAATAAGAGAGAGGCATCTCTGTGGCAGACTGAAACAATACCTGTGAAATAGCATCTGAAGCAATGGCATCCCTTCTATCTGGAAGAGCATAGAATCGAGCTTGACCACCGCCAGTCCGGCCCCCACCCCTAGGGTGGCCTATGGCTACCTGACTGTGATATATGAACGGTCGTCTTTAGAATTTATGCCATATTCCCCTATTAACTATTTTTCCTAAGTTCATTTTTGCTATTTTGGTTAGTCCGTACGTTCGGGGATAGAATTCAGAGTATTTTGGGACACTTAGTCCCTAAATGAGAGCTTAAGTGTTGGAATATACTAAGTAATCAGAACAGTATGAAGACGACCTCGGAATGGGAATTTGATGGTTCTGTTAGCTCCGTTAGGTGATTTTGGGGTTGGTAGCATGTTCGGAATGTATTTTGGATGTCCGTAGCTCATTTAGGCTAGAAATGTCAAAAGTTAGAATTTTGAAGTTTCCAGTCCGATAGTGAATTTTTGATCCGGGGGTTTGAACGGAATTCCAAAAGTTGTTGTAGAACCTTCAAGTTATTTAGTACGTGTGTGCAAAATTTCAGGTAAATCGGATGTGTTTTTGTTAGGTTTTTTATCGAAAGCGAGTTTGGTTGGAATTTGAAGTTCTTAGGTTCAAATCATTGATTAATTCTAGTTTTCAGCATTATTTTAGGTGGTTAATGGATTGGTACAAGTTTTAATTATATTATGGGATATGTATGTAGGTTTGGTAGAGGTCCCGGGGGCCTCGGGTGTTTTTCGGATGCTCAACGGAGCATTTTTAGAGTTTGAAATATTGCATAAATCTCTTCAGCTGTTGCAGGCCATTTTCTTCTTCGTGATCGCATTCCTTCTCACGCGATCGCATAGATCAATCTTGGTGGGGACCAAATTCCTCAATCATGATTGCATGGATTGGTTCACGATCGCGTAACTCTACCTCTTCTCTTCCTCTTATGCGCTCGCATCTCATCCTCCGCGTTCGCGTAGTAGAAACTGAGCTGGTGACTCACTGGCCCATTCCCTCTTCGCGTTCGTGTGCCTTCATACGCAATCACGTAAGGCCATCTTCTCCTCATTCACGATCGCGTAGGCCTTTTCCTGGAGCCTCAATATTACTCTTCGCGATCGCAATTTACTAAACCCTGACCTGTACATATATTTCAAAAACGAAGCTTTCTTCAATTTTTATAAAAACTCAAGCTAGAAAGCTCGGTTTTAGCAGATTTTTCGACGGCTTTTTAGAGGTAACGATTGGGTGGCGATTCCTTACTCTCATTTGATTAATACCCACTAATCTAACCTCGAATTCAACCTTTAATTTTGAATTTTGAATTAAAATTAGGGCAAAGTTCTTAGACCTAATTGTGAGGATTTGAAGGGACATTTGACCTCCGATTTTTGAGATTTCTATATAGTTAGACTAGTGAGAGTACGAAGTTTCTGAAAATGTAAAAATTATTCGATTTCGAGATGTTGGATTGAGGGGCATTTTGGTCATTTTACCTATTTTCGCGCCTTAGCTTTATTTTAATAGTGTAAATTAGTTACTTGGGATACAATATGTAATTGGTTTGAATAGATTTTGACCACTCGGAGTCGGATACTCGTGGAGAGTGCATCGTTTCATAGTGATTTTTGTACCGATTCAAGGTAAGTGGCTTGTCTAACTTTGTGTGGGGGAGCTCTCCCTTTAGGATATCTTGACTGTTGCTTTAAATGCCTAGTGCGCGAGGTGAAGAGTTTGTACTTGTGCTAATCGTTGAAAATTCACCTTACTTCACTTATTTAGACTGTGTTCTTCATGTATTTAACTTTTATAATGCAATTTCACTTGTTTAGGCCTAGAGAAAGCATGTTAGTTAGCTTACTTGTTCTATTTGACTAAATTGCAAGATATGCTCTTCGTGAAGCACGCTAGACTTTAGATTTTACCTGTTTTACTTAGCATTTGTACAATATTGAATAGCTGTGATGTGTTTACGATCGGGTCTACGGGACGGCATCCTGGGAGTTCCGATATACGTATTATATGCTAAAATTGGATATGCTAAAATTAGAAGTGCGGGATACTAAGAGATCTCTGGCACAGGATGGATTATAAATGGAGGATACTCAGAGATCTCTCGTGCTTAAATGGAGGATACTAGGAGATCCTCGGGATACTTGGAGATCCCTCGTGTATGTGATGAGGATACCAGGAGATCCTCGGGATACTAGGAGATCCTCGAGATACCAGGACATAACCGATGATAAATAGCATGTAGTAATTGTTCTTTTATGCATAGATTGTATTTGTAATCCGTTTTCGTCTTACCTATTATTTTTCTAGACACTCGATATACAATGTACTCATACTGTCTATTCATTTCATATTTATTTTTATGTTTATCTCTTAGGGCCTCGACCTTCCTCGTCATTACCCAATCGAGGTTAGGCTTTGCACTTATTGAGTACCGCTCTAGTGTACTCACGCCTCTTCTGCGCATGTTTTTCATGTGCTTATCCAGGTACTTCAGAGCAGGCGTACTGCCAGTAGCTGTTAGAGAGCATATTTGGGACTTGAGGTATACATCTGCTATGTTCGCAGATTCGCAAAGTCCCCTTCTTATTCTATCCATAGTTATTAGATGTTATTTCAATCCCTTTTTGTATTAGACTATTCTGGTGACTAAGCAGTGTAAGATTTCTTATAGCATGTGTTGCCCGGGGGTTGTTTCAGTATTTTGTATTGAAGTGTATGTGCCAGGAGGCAAGTCTATACATTTTCTTATGTTATTCATTATTCTATTTATGTTTTCGTAAAGATAGTTAAATTTCGCAGTGTGTTCGGCTTACCTAGTCGTAAATACTGTGTGCCGTCATGATAGGTTCACAATTGGTGAACTAGGGTCGTGACAAGTTGGTATCAAAGCTCTAGGTTAATAGGAGTCATGGGACACATGCTGGTTTATCATAGTCTAATTGATCGGTACGGAGACGTCTGTACTTATCTAGGGTAGGCTATGTAACTGTTTAGGAAAAATATTCCTTCATTTAATTCCCTGTCATGCTATATTTTTTACATCGACTCTTAACTTCTGTTTTTTCTATTTTCTCACAAATGGTGAGGACACGCATGACCCATGACGATCAGGCACTCGCACCCCCTTCTGCAGCCGCTAGAGACAGGGGCCGGGGCAGAGGTCGTGGACGCACATAGGGTGCAGCTAGAGAACTTATGCGAGCAGCCGCGACGTACAACCAGCGGATCCATCCAGGACTCAGGCACCTGAAACGCCCATAACCACCACTACTCCAGTTGTTCAAGAGTCATTGGCACAGTTTATGAGCATGTATACTACACTGTGGCAGGTAGGGTTGCTTGCCCTTCCTGCAGCCACATCCCAGGCCGGGGGAAGGAGCCCAGACTCCTGCAGCCCGCACTTCGGAGCAAAGGGGGCATATGGGACATATTCCAGATAATATCCCCATCCAGCTTGCAGTACTGGTTTGGCCCAGGGATGGGGCACCTGCTTCTAAGGATACGCAGCGTAGACTGGAGAGGTTTAAAAAGTATGACCCTCTTGTTTTCAGTGGACTAGCAATAGATGAGGATTTTGGGTTTTTGGAGGATTGTCACTGCATATTTCGCACCATGGATATTACTGCCTCGAGCGGGGTTTCTTTTGCAGCTTTCCAGCTTCGGGGACCCTATGACTGGTGGCGCACCTTTGAGTTTGACAATAAGGATGAGGCTGCCTCCCTCACTTGGACTCAGTTTGCAGATATGTTTCAGAGGGAGTTTGTTCCCTAGAGCCTCTGATATGCATGGTGCGTGGAGTTTGAGCATTTTCGCCAAGGCCCTATGATTGTCTCTGAGTATGCCATCCGTTATACTAGGTTGGCCATACATGCACCGACTTTTGTGGCTACTGTTTGTGAGAGGGTTCACCGGTGTATTGTGGGTCTTATTCCTCCCACGGGTCTGGCATGGATCGAGAGTTGGAGATTGATATACCCTATCAGCAGGTAGCGAGCATAGCTAGGAGGATAGAGGGCATGCATGCCAGAGAGAGAGAGGAGACAGGGGACAAGAGGTCTCGAGAATCGGGTCATTACTCTGGTACCTGTACATCAGCAGCAAGACATCATGGTAGGGCCTATACGGGTCGCCCAGTTCACTCAGCTCTTCCTTTATCCAGCAGTACTCCATCTCCTCCCAAATCTCGGGAGCCTTATTATGCACCTCCAGTTTCTAGTGTCCCTCCTGTGTGGGGTACCTCCAGAGGTCAGCCTAGCGGGGGTGGTCCAAGTTATTCGGAGCCACCGAGTCCTTCCAAAGCTTGTTATGAGTGCGGGGATACTCGCAATGTAGTGAGGGATTGCCCTAGGCTTGGAAGGAGCACCTTCACAACATACTCAGCGCAGCGTACCTAGCGGGATTCTCAGGCTATCGTTCCAGCTCCAACTCCACCCACCTGCCCAGCCAGCTAGGGGCGGAGATCAGGGAGATAGGGTTCGCCCTCGAGGGAGGGGTCGGTCTAGATTGTATGCTATTCTTGATCGTGCTGATGGTGTCGCCTTCGATTCTATTATCACAAGTATTATATTGGTTTGTCATAGAGAGGCATCGGTTTTCGATCCATGCTCTACTTTTTCTTACGTGTCATCTTATTCTGCTCCGCATTTAGGTACAGCTCGAGAGACCTTGAGCTCTCATGTTTATGTTTCTACTCCGTGAGAGATTTCCTTTTTGTGGACTGCGTATATTGGTCATGTTTGGTTACTATTCGTGGTTTTGAGACTAGGGCAGATCTTTTATTACTTGATATGGTTGATTTCGATATTATCTTGGGCATGGACTGGTTCTCGCCCTAGTATGCTATTCTTGATTATCACGCTAAGACCGTGACGCTGGCTATGCCAGGTATTCCACGTATTGAGTGGAATGGTACTTTTGATCACACTCCCAGTAGACTTATATTTTTTCTTAAATCTCAGCGTATAGTTGAGAAGGGTTACGCCGCATATTTAGCTTATGTGAGAGATCTCAGTGCCAATAACCCATATGTTGACACTGTTCCAGTTGTACGGGATTTCCCCGATGTGTTCCCAGCTAATCTTTCGGGCATGCCGCCAGATTGGGAAATTGATTTTGGTATTGATTTGTTGCCGGGCACTCAGCCCATATCCATTCCTATTTATCGTATGGCTCCTCCTGAGTTGAAGGAGTTGAAGTATCAGTTACAGGAATTGCTTGATAAGAGTTTTATTCGACCTAGTGTTTCAACGTGGGGTGCTCTTGTCTTGTTCGTAAAGAAAAATGATTGTTCTATGCGCATGTATATCGATTATCCTCAGTTGAACAAAGTGAAAGTGAAGAACCGATATCCTTTGCCTCGTATCGATGATTGATTTGCGCTCAGGTTATCACTAGCTAAAGATTCCGGAGGTAGATATCCTGAAGACTGCTTTCAGGACTCGGTATGGTCATTACGAGTTCCTTTCCATGTCATTTCGGCTGACCAATGCCTCAAAAGCTTTTATGCATTTGATGCACTGTGTATTGAGGCCCTATCTCAACTCGTTTGTCATTGTTTTCATAGATGATATTATTGTATACTCTCGGAGTCGGGAATATCATGAGCAACACCTGAGGATAGTGCTTCAGACCCTGAGAGAAAAGAAATTATATGCAAAGTTCTCAAAATGTGAGTTTTGGTTGAGTCCTGTGGCATTCCTATGCCACGTGGTATCGAGTGAGGGAATTTGGGCAGATTCGAAGAAGGTGGAGGTCGTGCAGAGTTGGCCTAGGCCATCCTTATCTGCAGACATCCGCAATTTCCTTGGCTTGGCGGGGTAATACCGTTGTTTTGTGGAGGGGTTCTCATCGATTACAGCCCCTATGACTAGATTGACATAAAAGGGTTCTCCCTTTCAGTGGTCAGATGAGTGTAAGGCGAGCTTCAAAAGCTCAAGAAGGCTTTGACTTCAGCCCCTATTCTAATATTTCCTACTGGTTTGGGGTCCTATACAGTTTATTGGTATGCGTTACGAGTCGGACTTGGAGCGGTGTTGATGCAGGACGGTAAGGTGATTCCCTATACGTCTAGACAGTTGAAGGTACATGAAAAGAACTATCATGTTCGTGACCTTGAGTTAGTGCTATTGTTCATGCCTTGAAGATCTGGCGTCATTATTTATATGGCGTCCCTTGTGAGATTTACATGGATCATCAGAGTTTACAGCACTTGTTCAAGTAGGAGGATCTGAGCTTGCACCAGAGGAGATGTTTGGAGCTACTGATGGATTATGATATAACTATTCTTTATCACCCGGGAAAGACCAATGTGGTAGCCGATGCCTTGAGTCGTCGGGCGGAGATTTTGGGGATTTTGGCATATTTACCAGCTTCAGAGGGACCTATGGCGATGGATGTTCAGGTTTTAGCCAGTCAGTTCGTGAGATTTGACCTTTCAAAGCCTAGTCGGGTTCTAGCATGTGTGGTTTCTTGGTTTTCATTGTTTGATCGTATCAGGGAGAGGCAGTATGATGACCCTCATTTGCTTTTCCTCAGGGACAGTTCAGCATGGCGATGCTATGGATGTGACTATTGGAGATGACGGGGTATTGAGGATGCAGGGTCGGATTTGTGTATCCCATGTTGATGATATTCGGGAGTTGATATTGACAGAGGCCCATAGCTCGCGGTACTCCATCCATCTGGGTGCCGCGAAGATGTATCAAAATCTGAGGCAACATTACTGGTGGAGGCAGATGAAGAAGGACACAGCTGAGTTTGTAGCTAGATGCCTCAACTGTCAGCAGGTAAAGGTTGAACACCAGACACCGGGAGGGTTACCCCAGTAGATGGATATTTCGGAGTGGAAATGGGAGAAGATCAATATGGATTTATTGACTAGTCTCTCTCAGTCAACAAAGAAATTTGATTCTAATTGGGTTGTTGTGTATCAGCTGACCAAGTCAGCTCATTTCATCCTACTGTGTACTTCTTATTCAGCAGAGCGGTTAGTGGGGATTTGTATTAGGGAGATTGTCCGTCTGCATGGCATTCAAGTTTTTAGCATCTCAGATAGGGGTTCAGTGTTTACGTCACGGTTCTAGAGAGTCGTCTAGCAGGAGTTGGGTACCCAAGTGCTATGAGCACAGCTTTTCACTCTCAGACGGACAGACAGTCCGACCGCACTATTCAGATTCTTGACGATATTCTCCATGCGTGCGTGATTGAGTTTAGATGGTCTTATGATCATTTCTTGCCATTGGTTAAGTTTACATACAACAACAGTTATCACTCCAGTATTCAGATGGTGTTGTATGAGGCCCTATATGGTAGGAGATGCAGATCCCCTTTGGATTGGTTTGAGCCGGGTGAGTCCAGGCTATTGAGCCCTGAGTTGGTCCTGGATGCAGCCAAGAAGGTCAAGGTGATTCAGGATAGACTCCATACAGCCCAGTCAAGAAGAAGAGTTACGTGAACCAGAAGGTTCCTGATGTTTCCTTTATGGTTGGTGAGCGGGTTTTGCTTTGAGTCTCGCCTATGAAAGGCGTCATGAGGTTTGGAAAAATAGGGAAGTTAAGCCCGAGGTTCATTGGCCCATATCAAATTTTGAAGCGAGTTGGGAGGTTGCTTATGAGCTTGCCTTACCTCCCAGTTTGGTCAAGGTTCATCCATTATTTCATGTCTCAATGATTCAGAGGAATCATGGTGACCCATCTCCATGTTGGTATTCACTTCAGTCTAGTTGGACAATGACTTGTCCTATGTGAGGAGCCAGTGGCGATATTACACAAGTAGGTCCCAAAGCACATGTCAAAGGATATAGCTTCAGTAAAGGTTCAGTGGCGGGGTCAGCCGGCCAAAGAGGCAACTTGGGAGACCGAGCGGGATATGTGCAGTCGATACCCTCATCTCTTTGCTACTTCAGGTATTTTCTCTGTGCTCGTTCGAGGACAAATGAATATTTTAATATAAGAGGATGTGACGACCCAGCCGGTCGTCTTTGGAATTTATGCCTCGTTCCCTCATTAACTATTTCCCCTAAGTTTATTTCTACTATTTTGGTTTGTCGGGACGTTCGGTGATAGAATTAGGAGTGTTTTGGGACACTTACTCCCTAAATGAGGGCTTAAGTGTTGGAAAATGGTACGTATCAGAACAGTGTGAAGAAGACCCTGTAATGGGAATATGATGGTTTCGTTAGCTTCGTTAGGTGATTTTGGGGGTTGGGATTGTGTTCGGAGTGTTTTTTTTATGTACGTAGCTCATTTAGGATAGAAATGCCGAAAGTTAGAATTTTGAAGTTTCCGGTCCGATGGTGAATTTTGATCCGAGGGTTGGAACGGGATTCCAAAAGCTACTGTAGCACCTTCAGGTCATTTTGGATGTGCGTGCAAAATTTTAGGTCAATCGGACGTGTTTCGGTTAGGTTTTTTATCAAAAGCGAGTTTGATTATAATTTGAAGTTCTTAGGTTCAAATCACTGATTAATTAGAGTTTCTGGCGTTGTTTTAGGTGGTTTATGGATTGGTACTAGTTTGAATGATATTATGGGATATGTATGTAGGTTTGGTTGAGGTCCCGAGGGCCTCGGGTTTGTTTCGGATGCTTAACGGAGCATTTTTGGAGTTTTAAATATTGCAAAAATCTCTTCAGTTGTTGCAGGCCATTTTGTTCTTCGTTATCGCGTTCCCTCTACGCGATCGCATAGATCAATCTTGGAGGGGCCCAAATTCCTTAATCACAATCGCATGGATTGGTTCGCGATCGTGTAACTCTACCCCTTCCTCTTACACGTTCGCATCTTACCCCTGCGTTCCCATAGTAGAAACTGAGTCGGTGACTCACTAGCCCATTCCCTCTTCACGCTCGCGTGCCTTCATACGCGATCGCGTAAGGCCATCTTCTCCTCGTTCGTGATCGCATGCTTCTTCTCGCGATCGCGTAGGCCTTTTTCCTGGAGCCTTTATATTACTCTTTGAGATTGTGGCCCTATCTTCGTGATCACGATTTACTAACCCCCGACCAATACATATATTTCAAAAACAAAGACTTCCTCCATTTTTTATAAAACCTCAAGCTAGAAAGCTCGGTTTTGGGAGATTTTTCGAGGGCTTTTCAGAGGCAACGATTGGGTAACGATTCCTTATTCCTTATGATTAATACCTACTAATCTAACCTCGAATTCAACCTTTAATTTTTGATTTTGAATGTAAATTGGGGTACAATTCTTATATCTAATTGTGAGGATTTGAAGGGGCATTTGACCTTCGATTTAGGATATTTTTATATGGTTAGACTCATGATAGTACGAGATTTCTGAAAATGTACAAATTATTCGATTCCAAGATGTTGACCTACGGGCCGTTCTGGTCATTTTACCTATTTCCACGCCTTAACTTTAATTTTAATAGTGGAAAGTAGTTACTTGCTATATTATTTATAATATGTAATTGGTTTGAATAGTTTTGGGCCACTTGGAGTCGGATACTCGTGGCAAGGGTGTCGTTTCTTAGTGATTTTTGTACCAGTACGCGGTTAGTGGCTTGTCTAACTTTGTGTGGGGGGCCTCTCCTCTTAGGATATCTTGACTGTTGTTTTAAATGCCTTGTGTGCGAGGTGACGAGTGTGTACTTGTGCTAATCGTTGAAAATTCACCTTACTTCACTCACTTCACTTATTTAGACTACGTTCTTCACGTATTTAACTGTTATAAATGCAATTTCACTTGTTTAGGCCTGGGTAAAGCATGTTAGTTAGCTTACTTGTTCTATTTGACTAAATTGCAATATCTGCTCTTCGTGAAGCATGCTAGACTTTAAATTCTACATGTTGTCTTCACTTAGCATTTGTACAATATTGAATTGTTGTGATGAGTTTACGATTGGGTCTACGGGATTGCATCCCGGGAGTTCCCCTGTACGTATTATGTATTAAGATTGGAAGTGCGGGATACTAAGAGATCTCCGGCACAAGATTGATTATAAATGGAGGATACTCGGAGATCCTTGGGATACGTGGAGATCTCTCATAATTAAATGGAGGATACTAGGAGATCCTCGGGATACTTGGAGATTCCTCGTGTATGTGATGAGGATACCAAGAGATCTTCGAGATACCAAGAGATCCCCGATGGTAAATAACTTGTAGTGATTGTTCATTTATTCATAGATTGTATTAGTAATCTGTTTCCGTCTTACTTATTATTTTGCTAGACACTCGATATATATTGTACTCACTGTCTATTCATTTCATATTATTTTTTATGTTTATCTCAGTAGGGCCTCGACTTTCCTCCTGACTGCCCAATCGAGGTTAGGCTTGGCGCTTACTGAGTAACGGTGTGGTGTACTCATGCCTCTTTTGCACATGTTTTTCATGTGCAGATGCAGATACTTCTGAGAAGGCGTACCGCTAGTAGCTGTTAGAGAGCGTATTTGGGACTTGAGGTATACATCTGCTACGTCCGTAGATCCGCAAAGTCTCCTTCTTATTCTATCCATAGTTATTAGATGCTATTTCGATCCCTTTTTGTATTAGACTATTCTGGTGACTATAGCAGTGTAAGATTTCTTATGGCTTGTGTTGCCCATAGGTTTCCAGGTGTTGGAGGTTGTTTCAGTATTTTGTATTGAA
The DNA here is from genome assembly GCA_034376525.1 of Nicotiana benthamiana. Lineage (NCBI taxonomy): Eukaryota > Viridiplantae > Streptophyta > Magnoliopsida > Solanales > Solanaceae > Nicotiana > Nicotiana benthamiana. Next base: position 70,582,636 of record CM067334.1, on the reverse strand, counting down.
GTGTATGTGCCAGGCGGCAAATCTATACATTTTCTTATGTTATTCGGTATTCTGTTATTATTTTCGTAAAGATTGTTAAATTCCGCAATTTAAGGCTTACCTAGTGGTAAAGACTGGGTGCCGTCATGACCAGTTCACAATTGATGAACTAGGGTCGTGACACTCGCCTCCACCCCTAGCTGACTGAGTGGGTTCCGATGATACAGGAGCGGATGATGAGGGTTGATCCCTCTGCTAAGACTAACTACCATGACTCCAAGACACTCCCTGTGCATGTTACCAAACTCTCCACACTCGTAGCAACTACCAGGTGCTGGAGCAGGGGACTGAAGGGAACCCCTCACACCAGAATGACTAGCCGATACACTCGGCACAAAAGAACCCTGAGCGAAGGAGCATATGATGAACTTTGTGCTGGGAGGGCACTCAGTGAAGACTAGCCCAGCTGGGACTCTAATGACCACAGCCTGAAGATGTTCCACGATACTCGGGATGAGCCAACTGATGAGCTTGAAAAAATGACCTATGCTCAGCTAAACCTGACCCCTAGACGGAGTCCCACTGAAGCTACCCGATCCTCGAGACCTCTTGGCCTCCCTCTCCTCTCTCTCCTGACGAGGAGCCGTCTCAATATCACGAGCAATATCCACTGCATCCTTAAATTTGTGACTCAGAACCCTCTCCTGGATCATCAAAATATGGATATTATAGATGAGTCCATCCACAAACCTCCGAATCCTCTCCCGATCAGTCGGGACCATCCACGGATCATATCGAGCCAACTCCAAAAATCTCACCTCATACTGTGTCACAGTCATATGTTCCTGTCAAAGGTACTCAAACTGTCTATGCAGCTCCTCCCTCTGAGACCGCAGTACCCACTTCTCTAGGAAGAGAGTGGAGAAATCCTTCCATCACAAAGGCGCTGCACCCACCGGCCTACGCTGCTCATAAGCCTCCCACCAAGTAATTATTTCTCTAGAAAACTGAAATGTAGTAAATGATACCCCACTCGACTCCAAGATCCTGATGTCCCAAGCATACGTCGACATTTGTCGAGAAAAACCTCGGCATCCTCACCCTGAGCACCACTGAAAGTAGGAGGTGAAAGCCTGATGAACCTCTCAAGACGATGTTGCTCCTCGTTTGGCACAGGTGGAACCATAAAATCTTGAACCCGGGCAACCGATTGAACTGGGCAACCTGCTGAACTGGTGGTGCCTCTAGTGTATGCAAACCCTACATTCTCTGCTCAGGTTTGCGAGCAGCGGGAGTTTGATTGCCTCCCTCGGCCTGTGAAGTAGTTGTTGCAGTAGTAGCTGAGACTGCCTGATCCAGGCCAGTGCAAATGGATAGAATCTGAGCTAGGGCCTCCTGAAGACCTGGAACCACAATAGGCACAACTGGTGCCTGAGCAGGTGCTGCTGGAGTCTCTCCAGCTGGATTCTGATCCTGAGTCGGGGCAACTGGTGGATCAGCAGGTGCTTCCCCCGCAGCTTTGCCTCGACCACGACCGCGTCCACGGCCTCTGATGCTCGCAGTGGGTGGTACTGGTGGTCGTCTGTCTCCTTCGGTAGCGCGTGTTCTCGCCATCTGCGAGAGAATAGAATAACATAATTTAGTTCTCGGATCAACCAAGTCGCACGATAAGAATTTCAAGAATGTTAAGTTTTTCCTAAAGGTACAGAATGTCATCCTAATACATTGTATATCTAAAGTCTGATAATGCGGTAATAAAAGGATAGGATAGAAGGGAGGAGATCAATGGCCGTGAATGACGTGCAACTACCTTCACACGTTCGAAAAGTTGAATCTGCTGAACTGCTGGATCTACTCAGCCTGAGACTGCTGTGGATCTGCATACAAGATGTAGGGAGTAAAGTGTGTACTCCGACCCGGTGAGTAATAAAAGTAAATACGGTCCAAAGATAAGAAAACATAGAAATACACAAGATAAACTAAAATCCAATGATACAGTGTCATGTGAAACTTAAAAGCTGAACAGCAAGTAAAGGTGCAAATGTATGAATGCAACGCAATGCATAAGATGGTACAATCAAGTAGCCACTGCGGCGTGCAGTCCGATCCATTTATTTATCATCGACGGCGCTCACTGGGGTATGTATAGACTCCGGAGGGGCTCCTACATCCCTAGCGCAATGTTATTGCGGCGTGCAGTTCGATCCAATATATATACAATGTTGCGACGCATAGCCTGATCCATGCTCATATACACTGTTGTGGCGCGCAGTCCTCATCTCAATATAATACGGTTGCGGTGCGCAGCTCGATCTATGCATAGTCCAGAAATTATCATGAGCCCCATGGTCATATATAAAATAGTAGTTCGCAGCCCGAAATATCATTTAAAATATAATTTGAGTTTCAAAACATAGAAAATATGGTTGAGTTTGTAAAACATCGTTTAAAGGCTAAGGACTGAGCCAAATGATATGCAAGTGTATGCAGAAAACATCAATATCAATCCACGAAGGATTATACATGTCCTCACGAGGCCCCAAACATGGCAATAAGCCCAATTAATATCAGTACAGTATTGTGTATCAATCACCAATATAGTGTAAATCTCAGCCGGGATGGACCAAGTCATAATCCCCAATAGTAATAGACTCCGCACTCATCATCGAGTGCGTGTCACCCCTCAATATAGTGTTACGATGTGAAAGTCCAAGGTTTCAAACCCTTAGAATAGCATTTACTAGCATTACTTACCTCTAGTCGGCCGAAGACTAGCCCGTAATGCCCTTTCCTCTCAAATCAACCTCCTCGCACGTTGAAGCTGGCCAAACCCACAACGAATACATTACAATAGGCGAAGGAAATATAACCCAATCGAAAAATATCGAAAATTGCAAAATTAGAAAAACTCGAGCCCCGGGCCCACTTCTCTAAATTCGGAAAATTTTATACAAAAATATTCCTCATCTCGCCACGAGTCTATACATATAAAATTCATCAAAATCGGCGCTCAAATGGGCCATCAAATCCCAAATTTTTATTTCATAAACTAAGCCCTAGTTCTTCCAATTTTTACCCATATTTCCAAGAATTTAAGGTTGATTCTTCAATGAAATGATGTTTCTATGTCATGAGACTCACCTCCAATCAATTCTCATTGAAACCCTCTTTAATCGCTACCAAAAAGCTCCCAAGGTGCTCAAAAATGGAGGAAAAATAAATAGGGTCGCGGATGAAATTTCCTTAAAAAGCCTTCTGTCCAGATGTAATTCCTTCTATACGAACGTGAGGGTCCTATCGCGTTCACGATGACCAAATTCCACTCGGCCCTATAACTCACAAGTCAACATCCGGTTGACTATTTCAAACCAAACTTTCCCTAAATAGACTAATTGTCTCATTTCAAACCAAACTCTATCCGAATTACTTCAAATTCACCAAACACATTTAATGAAACATGTATAAGCATAAAAGTGACATACATCAATTTTGGCAGCAAAATTATATATTACGCTAAATAATATTTGGTTTAGGCACATGAAAGATAATAATAGTTATGTTATTGTCCATTAACAAATTAAATGCACGTATTATCAATCTATGTTGATTACTTCTTCAAAAATTATCCTTAAAAATTATAACTTTGAGGAGTATTAATATCCCGATTGAAATATGTGATTGTATAGCTATTCGTTAATTAACTTTATATATCTTATGATTAAATAATTCAATTTTGGCGTCCAATTAAATATGTGATAAGTTGATGTAAATACTAGACGATTTTTCACTTATAATTGTTGGACGTGGTATATTTCAAAGTCTTATGATAACTGGATATAATGATGCCATTAGTTGAGATAAAGACGATAGGTTTAAGTCATATCGCAGTGCGAAGATAAGAGTTGGGTTTGAGTCCCAACTCATTACGGCCTAACATGCCTTTATATGGGTAAGGCGTTGAGTTTAAGTCTCAATGCACCATATTGATGATATAATAATGACCAAAGAAAAATAATATATTTTTCATGAAAAAACATGAAATTTGTCCCTTTTGATTTGCTCCATTCTTGAAGTGAATGTGACAGCGGCGCATAATAAGCCTGAATGAAGACAAGTGGTTGAACAATGAGGGTAAGCGTTCCAAAGATCAAAATAATAATAATAATCACTATGTTTATAAAAGGAGAACAATAAAGGTTCTCAAAATAGTCCTTCAAAATGTGAAGGTAATGATTACCATCAAATTGGTATGAAAATATTAAAGCACGTCGCTGATTATGATTCATTCCTTGAAAAGAATGTGTTTTGTGATAAGTATTGAGAATACAAACCCATTCCTAAAGTTGAATGTAGAAATATGTGATAAAAGCAATTAATAAAGACATGCAATTCATGATTATATGAATACCACACAACTCACCCTAAGGGAAGTTTGAGTGAAATAAAGAGAATAAATATTATTGTGTAGTTACATGAATATGTCATTGGTCGCGTACATGTGATACGCCAAATATTAATTTTTCATGCCTTATAAAAGTTATTAAAGGTAAAATTAAAACAAGAAACAATTTTGGTTATGATGATTCTGACCATGACAATTTATTATGATATAAGTTTCTCCGTGAAGGAGACATTTGCCATAAGAAAGATCTTGTAGTACAAAAGTTATTAAGAGCTCTGGAAAAACTGATTTGTTACTACCGGGATGAATAAAATTACTCTTGATATTGATATTGTAAAGTCTCAAAAGAAACTTTTTGAGTTTGAAAAGTAAAAGTCAAAGTGATTGTCATATTGAGAAAATAAATGAAAGGAAGATTGAATATCTTCATACAAGTAAACTAGAGGTTTACTAAAATAAATATTAGTTGGCATAACCGGTTGACGATCGCACTTCAATTATGATGCGAAACATTAATTGAGAATTCCATTGGCGTATATTAAAGAATAGAAGATTCTTCAAGAATTCTCTTGTGATACTTATTCTCATGATATACTAGTTAAGGTTGGGATTGAATCCCTTGATTTCTGGAACTAATAAAAGGCAATAAATATATAGGAACAGTCACCTGCCATGTGGATAGTTTACTATTGTATGATTTTAATAGATGCATCTATTCTATGGTCACATGTGCATTGTTATCAACTTGCAGTTTGGATTTTGCAAGATTGCCTGATCAAATTATTAGAGCATAGTTCCGGAATATAAATTATGATAATTTATCTTCATAATACTGGTTTAAATCCAAGTTATTTTAGCATAAATTGTATGCCTCCAGTTATGGCTAAATAATTGGTTATGAGAACAAAACTCTCAAAAAAGATTTGTATGAGATGTATTAATTAATATACATATGAAAATGGAATGCCTCTAGCCAATATATGAAAATTTCTCCCTATCACAATTAGTTCAGGGTCAGGAACCAAATAATTGCGATATAGAAATATGGGTGTACTAAATGATTTAATTATGTCACCACAATGCACAAAGATGGGTTCTCACAAAAGGTTGGAAAATGTGTTGGTGATCCCAACATTAGGGGGAGAAAATGGGCAGCTGAGAAAGTGATTCGTGAAATGAAATATTATGAATACATATAGATCCTCGAACAAGAAAATATGAACTTGAAGTTCAAGTGATAATTCATTTACAAAGTATTGCCAGACGCATTTGGTAACCAAAAGCGAAATAACATATTTCAGTTGCTAATGCTACAAAAAGAATAAAGCCACGAGGGACAGAGTCTATGCCACGCATGAAGCGTAACAGACCAATCGATTCCAAAGAAAAAACTCATTGAAGAAGGAGAGGGGAAAATATTCAAAATGGTCATGATAAGGAGGCTATTGCTCTAGAAGAGCACCGCAACATACACTTCATAAGACCTCATGGGAGAGCCTCAGGTACCTGAAATAATAAGATAAAGAGATCTTAATAAGTTATCTCTTTATTAGGTAATAATGGAACTGACATAAAGTGATCATCGACGATATTCTTAATATAATATAGCACTCAATATTAATAATTAGGCAAAATACATAGTTTGTCCATTAATCTTGAACCCAAATCCATGTCACATACCTCTCGATCACGGGTAACCTTTTACACACCAAACCTTTTAAAAGTGTATCAAATATATACTACTTTTTGATAAATAGCATGCGCGTGTCTAACAAACAAAGTAAGCAAGTAAACCTCTAAATTTCAGTCCAGAACCTTATTAAATGCCAAGTGCCACAATTTTTAGCACATATCACTAGTGGGTCCCATAATTCTATTCATTTCTTATTTTTGTAGTAATATTTCTTCTTCTTCTTCTTTTCATATTCTTCAGTGCTATGGAATTTTAGGGTTTCCAGGGGAAATACTTTTGCCGAAAATTTGCAACTCGCGCAAATTTCTTATTTTATGGTCGTAAAATGTCAAAAAAAATACCAAAATAGAACTTTTTCGTTTGGGAATGGTGAAAATATTTTCTTAGGCCGTATTTGACATCCACGACAAATATTCAGTGATTCCGAGTCGGGTCCGTCCCGGCCAAAAATTTGCGACTCGCGCGGATTTCTGATTTTATGGCCATAAAATGCCAAAAATAATAAAAATGGAATTTTATCGTTTTGTAAGGGTTAAAATGTTTTATTAGGCCGTATTTGACATCCAGGACAAATATTAGGCGATTTCGAGTCAGGTCCGTCCCGGTCAAAAAGTTGCGACTCGCGCGAATTTTTGGTTTTATGGCCGTAAATGCCAAAAAATGCCAAAAATACAATTTGGTCATTTTGGAAGTGTGATAATGTTTTCTTATGACGTATTTGACGTCCGTGACAAATATTGGGCGATTCCGTGTCGTGTCCTTATCGGCAGAAAATTTGCGACTCGCGTGGATTTCTGATTTTATGGCCATAAAATGCCAAAAAATACCAAAAATGTAGTTTGGTCGTTTCGAAAGGGTGAAAATGTGTTCTTAGGCCGTATTTTGACGTCCAGGAAAAATATTAGGTGATTCCGAGCCGGGTCCGTACCGAACGAAAATTTGCGACTCGCGCGGATTTCTCGTTTTATGGCCGTAAAATGCCCAAAAAATAACAAAAAGGCAATTTTGTAGTTAAAGAAGGGAAAATATTTTCTTCGGACGTATTTGATGCCCAGGAAAAATATTAGTCGATTCCTAGTCGGATTCGACAAGGCCAAAAATTTGCGACTCGCGCGGATTTCTTGTTTTACAGCCATATAATTCAAAAAATACCAAAAATTCTATTTTGTCTTTTCGGAAGGAAGACAATATTTTCTTAGGCCGTATTTGACGTCCAGCCCAATATTAGGCGATTTCGAGCCATGTCTGTCTCGGCCAAAAATTTGCGACTCGCGTGGATTTCAGGTTTTATGGCCGTAAAATGCCCAAAAAATATCAAAAATACAATTTGGTCGTTTCAGAAGGGTGACAATATTTTCATAGGCCGTATTTGAAATCCAGGACATATATTAGGCGATTCCAAGTCGGGTCCGTCCCGGCCGAAAATTTGCGACCCGCGCGAATTTCTTGTTTTATGGCCGTAAAATGCCCAAAGATACTAAAAATGCAATTTTGTCATTTCAAAAGGGTGACAATGTTTTCATAGGCCATATTTGACATCCAGGACAAATATGAGGCGATTCAGAGCCGGGTCTATCCCGGCCATAAATTTGCAACTCGCGTGGATTTATAGTTTTATGGCCGTAAAATGCCCAAAAATACCAAAAATGTAATTTTGTCGTTTAGGAAGGGTGACAATATTTTCTTAGACCGTATTTTATGTCCAAGACAAATATTAGGCGAGCCGGATCCGTCCATGCCGAAAATTTGCGACTCGCGCGAATTTCTGGTTTTATGGCCGTAAATGTCCAAAAAATGCCAAAAATGTAATTTGATCGTTTCGTAAGGGTGACAATGTTTTCTTAGGCCGTATTAGATGTCCAGGAAAAATATTAGGCGATGCCGATCCGGGTCCGTCGTGGCCGAAAATTTGCGACTCGCGCGAATTTCTGGTCTTATGGTCGTAGAATGGAGTTCGAAACTTTTTTGATGAGAAAATGGACTCAAAACACGTTTTTTATGATGAAAAAAGTTACTTTTCTAACCATTTCGCAGTACTTTACTGCGAATTGGTTTAACAGAAATTTTGCTGTTAAGTCAATTCGCAGTAAAATACTGCGAAATATTAAAAAATTAATTTTTAATGCAATTCGGAGTAAATTACTGGGAATTGGTAAAAAATGAGGCGTCTCGTAACAGCTGGGCCCAGGATGAATTTAAATGACCATTTCGTAGTAAATTACTGCAAAATAGGCATTTAAATATAGCGGTTGTCTTCCTCAACGACAAACGAAGTCTTTCCTCCATTAAAAAAGAAAAAAAACTTTGTTGCCTTAATGTGGTCCCCCCACCCCGCTCCAGTATTAAAAAGAAATTTTGGCCCACCCGTCCCACAAAGAACGCGGATTGTAGGTCCCACATACCAAAGAAAAGGTTTCGATTCCGTGTTTCGGGTAGAAAATTTCGAATTCAAAAAAAATTACATCGATGTATTTCTATTTAGCTTATGGCGAAACTCGTATATTCATGCATATTAGCATTACTTAGTATGTTTACATGTGAATTTATATTATGTTTGTGTTCTTTAATATACCCGAATTGATTTATTTGATACCCGAATTTCTGTTATATTTGTGAACAAAAATAGTACTAGATTGTTTGTGTTATTTATTTTTTTATTTTATGTTCTTATTGTAGAGCCTTGTAGTATAGTAAAATATAGTTTCTTCTAGCGTAGTAAAATTTAGAGCCTTGTACCATAGTTAAATATAGAGCTTTGTAGCGTAGTAAAATTTAGTGCCTTTTAGCGTACTAAGGATAACTCGTTTGTACCCGGCATCAAAAATCAAGCGTGGAACCCTTACATAATTATTCACTCCAATTCAAAAATTTATAATTTAAATATTTAAGATAAGAAAATTCTAAAAATATTGAAATTGAGAAAAATAATATTTTAAGGATAAGTCGGTGGTACCGGCATCAAATATCAAGCCTTGAACCCTTACATAATTATTCACTCCAATTCAAAAATTTATAATTTAAATATTTATGGTAAGAAAATTCTAGAAATATTGAAATTGAGAAGAATAATATTTTAAGGATAACTCGGTGGTACCCGGCCCTGGAACCCTTACATACTTATTCACTCCAATTCAAAAATTTATTATTTAAATATTAAAGGTAAGAAAATTATAAAAATATTGAAATTGAGAAGAATAATATTTTAAGGATAAGTCGATGGTACCCGGCATCAAAAATCAAGCCTGGAACCCTTACATAATTTTCACTCCAATTCAAAAATTTATAATTTAAATATTTAAGGTAAGAAAATTCTAAAAATATTGAAATTGAGAAGAATAATATTTTAAGGATAAGTCGGTGGTACCCAGCATAAAAAATCAAGCCTGGAACCCTTACATAAGTATTCACTCCAATTTAAAAATTTATAATTTAGATATTTAAGGTAAGAAAATTCTAAAAATATTGAAATTAAGAAGAATAATATTTTAAGGATAATTCGATGGTACCCGGCACCAAAAATCAAGCCTGGAACCCTTACATAATTATTCACTCAAGTTCAAAAATTTATAATTTAAATATTTAAGGTATAAAAATTCTAAAAATATTGAATTGAGAAGAATAATATTTTAAGGATAACTCGGTGGTACCCGGCCTCAAAAATCAAGCCTGAAACCTTTACATAATTATTCTCTCCAATTCAAAAAATTTATAATTTAAATAATTAAGGTAAGAAATTTCTAAAAATGTTAAAATTGAGAAGAATAATATTTTAAGGTGAATAGCAAAATAATATTTTTATTTAAACGGGTTAACAAAAACACAAACAATACAAATAAAAAGAAGATGTAAAAATATTGCGGAAATTTATTTCATTTCATATAAACTGAAATATACACAAGTCCCTTCATGAATTACAAAAACCAACAGACAAACAAACTAGTAGGGGTATCCTTGATAGTTGGGTACATTGGATGGACTTGCACTGGGATTACCACTGCCACGCACACAAACATAACAGGGTAAAGTAATAAAAAGACATGAAATAAACTAAAAACATACACGCTAATAATTAGTCCCAACTGTCATTTATTCTCCGCTCCAACCACTTAAATCGTTCTTCCAGTTTTTCTTTTTCTTCTTCTACCTCTTTCAGTCTTGCCTTCACCTCCACAAGTTCCCGTTTATATTTTTCGTTACGTTCCTTGTATGCTTCACAATTCTATTCCGCTCTCCATTTTTATCTTCCACCTCCTTCAGTTTCTCCCTCATTTATGTAATAATTCTATCTCCCTCCTTTTGTATTCTCTCCTGGAATAACCACAGATTATGAAATCCTGTAATCTCTTCTTGTAACTTTCCTAAAAATATGGTTCCTCAGACCATTCATCAAATTCACAAGTATATTTGTCGAGTTGCTTGTACATCGTGTCCATATAGCACCAGTAGCGGCGTCCAGCATCAGTGCCTTCCCACCCACAGTCCAGCATGCATGGTTTTCCACATAAGCAAGTTGGTGGACGACCAGGTGTAATGAAATATTTTTGGAAAAAAATTTTGAGCACAAAAAATAACTACAATGCGCCCATTATTTATAGGTGAAACAACATAATGTTCAACAATACGTAGTATTTTACTACGATTTAGATGCACATTCTTCGGGGAAAAAATAGCTTTTTCCACATTGATTTGAACCTTTTCAAAACGACATGACAACTTAACAATACGTAATATTTTACTACGATTTAGATGCACATTCTTCGGATAAAAATAGCTTTTTCCACATGGTTCTGAACCTTTTTAAAACGACGTGACAACTCAACAATACATAGTATTTTACTACGATTCAGATGCACATATTAGGCCTAAAAATGCCAAAAGTACAATTTGTCATTTCAGAAGGGTAAAAATGTTTTCTTAGGCCGTATATGACGTCCCAGGACAAATATTAGGCGAATCTGAGTCGGGTCTGTCCCCGCCGAAAATTTGCAACTCGAGCGGATTTCAGGTTTTATGACCGTAAAATGCCCAAAAAATACCAAAAATGCAATTTGGTAGTTTCGGAAGGGTTAAATGTTTTCTCTTGCCATATTTGACGTCCAGGACAAATATTAGGCGATTCCGAGCTGGGTCCGTCGCGGCCGAAAATTTGCGACTCGCGCGAATTTCTGATTTTATGGCCTTAAAATGCCCAAAAATAACAAAAATAAAATTTGATCCGTTTCGGACGGATGAAAATTTTTTCTTAGGCTGTATTTGACGTGCAGGACAAATATTAGGCGATTCTGAAGCGGGTCTGTCCCAGTCGAAAATTTATGATTCGCGCGGATTTGTGGTTCTATGGCCGTAGAATGCCCAAAAATACCAAAAATGCAATTTTGTCGTTTCGAAAGGGTTACAATATTTTCTTAGGCCGTATTTGACCTCCAGGACAAATATTAGGCGATTCCGAGTCAGGTCTGTCTCGGCCGAAAATTTACGATTCGCGCAGATTTCTGGTTTTATGGCCGTAAAATTTCCAAAAAATACTAAAAATGTAATTTTGTTGTTTCGGAAGGGTGAAAATGTTTTATTAGGGCATATTTGATGTCTAGGACAAATATTAGGCGATTTCGAGCGGGGTTAGTCCCGGCCGAAAATTTACAACTCGCGCGTATTTATGGTTATATGACCGTAAAAAGCCCAAAAAATACCAAAAATGCAAATTTATCATTTCGGAAGGGTGACAATGTTTTCTGAGGTCGTATTTGACGTCCAGGACAAAATTAGGCGATTCCGAGCCGGGTACGTCCCGGCCAAAAATTTGCGACCCCCGCGGATTTATGGTTTATGGCCGCAAAATGCTCAAAAAATACCAAAAATGCAATTTGGTCATTTTGGAAGGGTGACAATATTTTCTTAGTCGTATTTGACGTCCAGGACAAATATTAGGTGATTCTGAGTCGGGTCCGTCCCCGCCGAAAATTTGTGACTCGCGCGGATTTGTGGTTCTACGGCCTTAAAATGCCCCAAAAATGCCAAAAATTCAATTTGGTCGCTTCGGAAGGGCGACAATATTTTCTTAGATCGTATTTGACGTCAAGGGCAAATATTAGGCGATTTTGAGCCGGGTTTGTCCCGCCGAAAATTTGCGACTAGCGTAGATATCTGGTTTTATGGACGTAAAATGCCCAAAAGATACCAAAAATGTAATTTTATCATTTCGGAAGGGTGAAAATATTTTCTTAGGCCATATTTGATATCTAGGACAAATATTAGGCGATTCTGAGCCGGGTCTATCCCGGTCGAAAATTTGCGACTTGCACGGATTTCTCGTTTTATGGCCGTTAAATGCCAAAAAATTCCAAAAATGCAATTTGGTCGTTTCGGAAGGGTGAAAATATTTTATTAGGCCATATTTGACGTCCAGGACAAATATTAGGCGATTCCGACCCGGGTCCGTCCCGGCCGAAATATGCGACTCGCACGGATTTCTGGTTTATGGCCTTAAAAAGCCCAAAAATACAAAAAATATAATTTTTCCGTTTCGGAAGCGTGAAAATATTTTCTTAGGCCGTATTTGATGTCCACGACAAATATTCGGCGATTCCAAGCCGGGTCTGTCCCGGCCGAAAATTTGCTACTCGCGCGAAGTTCTAATTTTTTGTCCATAAAATACCAAAAATAGAATTTTATCGTTTGGGAAGGGTGCCAATATTTTATTAGGCCGTATCTCACATCCATGACAAATAATAGGCGATTCCAAGCAAGGTTCGTCCCGGTCTGAAACATGGGACTCGCGCGGATTTCTGGTTTTATGGCCGTAAAATGCCCAAAAAATACCAAAAATGTAATTTGGTCATTTCGGAAGGGTGACAATGTTTCCTTAGGCCATCTTTGACATCCATGATAAATATTAGGCGATTCCGAGTCATGTCCGTATCGGCAGAAAATTTTCGACCCGCGTGAATTTTTGGTTTTATGGCCGTAAAATGCCAAAAAATACAAATAATGCAATTCAATCATTTCGAAAGGGTGAAAATGTTTTCTTCGGCCATATTTGGCGTCCAAGACAAATAATAGGTGATTGCGAGCCGGGTCCTTCCCGGCCGAAAATTTGCGACTCGCGTCGATTTCTGATTTTATGGCCGTAAAATGCCCAAAAAATACCATAAAGACAATTTTGTAGTTACAGAAGGGTGAAAATATTTTCTTAGGCCGTATTTGACGTCCAAGACAAATATTAGGCGATTCCTAGCCGGGTCCAACAAGGCCAAAAATTTGCGATTTGCGCGGATTTCTGGTTTTACGACCATAAAATTCCCAACAAATACCAAAAATGTAGTTTTTTCATTTCGGAAGGGAGACAATGTTCTCTTAGGCCATATTTGACATCCAGGACAAATATTAGGCGATTCTGTTCGGAGTCCGTCCCGGCAAAAAATTTGCGACTCACATGGATTTCATTTTTTATGGCCGTAAAATGACTAAAAAATACAAAAAATGCAATTTGGTCGTTTCAGAAGGGTGAAAATATTTTCTTTGGCTGTATTTGAGGTCCAGGACTAATATTAGGCGATTCCGAGCCGAGTCTGTCCCGACGAAAATTTGCGACTCATGAGGATTTCTCGTTTTATGGCCGTAAAATGCCCAAAGATACTAAATATGCAATTTTTTGTCATTCCGAAAGGGTGACAATGTTTTCATAGGCCGTATTTGACATCCAGGACAAATATGAGGCGATTTCGAGCCGGGTCCGTCCCAGCTAAAAGTTTGCGCCTCGCGTGGATTTGTGTATTTATTGCCGTAAAATGCTCAAAAATACCAAAAATACAATTTTGTCGTTTCGGAAGAGTGACAATGTTTTCTTAGGTCGTATTTGACGTCCTGGATAAATATTAGGCTATTCCGAGCCATAAAATACCCAAGAAATTAAAAAAATGTAGTTTTATCATTTCGGAAGGGTGGAAATGTTTTCTTAGGCCATACTTGATGTCCAGGACAAATATTAGGCGATTCTTAGCCTGGTTCGTCCTGGTCGAAATTTTGCGACTCACGCGAATTTCTGGTTTTATGGCCGTAAAATGCCCAAAAATTACAAAAAATGCAATTTGGTCGTTTCGGAAGGGTGATAATGTTTTCTTTAGCCGTATTTGACTTTCAGCACAAAAATTAGGTGATTCCAAGCCGGGTCCGTCCCGACCGAAAATTTGCGACTCGCGCGGATTTCTTGTTTTATGGCCGTAAAATGCCCAAAAATACCAAAAATGTAATTTGGTCATTTCGGTAGGGTGACAATGTTTTCTTAGGCCGTATTTGACATCTAGGACAAATATTAAGTGATTTCGAGTCAGATTCGTCCAGGCCGAAAATTTGCGACACACGCGGATTTCTGGTTTTATGGCCGTAAAATGCCCAAAAATACCAAAAATGCAATTTGGTCATTTCTGATGGGTTAAAATATTTTCTTAGACCGTATTTTCCGTCTAGTACAAAGATTACGCGATTCCGTGCCTGGTCCTTCCCGGCAGAAAATTTGCGACTCGCGCGGATTTCTGGTTCTATCGCCGTAAAATTCCCAAATAATACCAAGAATGCAATTTGATCATTTTGGAAGGGTGACAATGGTTTCCTAGGCTGTATTTGACGTCCAGGAAAAATATTAGGCGATTCCGAGCCAGATCCGTTCCAAAAATTTGCGACTCGTGCTGATTTTAGGTTTTATGGTCGTAAAAAGTCCAAAAAATACCAAAAGTACAATTTTATCATTTTAAAAGGGTCAAAATGTTTTCGCAGGCCGTATTTGACGTCAGGGACAAATATTAGACAATTCCGAACCGAGTCCGTCTCGGCCGAATATTTGGGACGTGTGGATTTCATGTTTTATGGCCATAAAATGCCCAAAAAATAACAAATCTGAAATTTGATCGTTTCAGATGGGTGAATGTTTTTTCTTAGGCTGTATTTGACATCCAGCACAAATATTAGGCGATTCCGAGTCGGGTTTGTCCCGGTCAAAAATTTACTATTCGCGCGGATTTATGGTTTTACGGCCGTAAAATGCACAAAAAATGCCAAAAATGCTAGTTTGTCATTTCGGAAGGGTGACAATGTTTTCTTCGGTCGTATTTTGCACCCTTGAAAAATATTAGGCGATTCCGAGACGAGTCTGTCTTGGCCGAAAATTTGCGACTCGCGCAATTTTCTGGATCTAAGGCCGTAAAATGCCCAAAAAATACCGAAAATGCAATTTAATCATTTTGGAAGGGTGACAATATTTTCTTAGGCCGTATTTGATGTCCACGACATATCTTAGGCGATTCTCAGCTGGGTCCGTCCCGGTCGAAAATTTGCGACTCGCGCGAATTTCTGGTTCTTTCGCCGTAAAATGCCCAAAAATACAAAAAATGCAATTTTTTCGTTTCGCGATGGAGACAACATTTTCTTAGGCGATTCCGTGTCGGGTCCGTCCCGGCCGAAAATTTGCGACTCGCACAGAATTCTTGTTTATGGCCGTAAAATGCCCAAAAAAATACCAAAAATGCAATTTAGTCGTTTCGGAACGGTGACAATATTTTCTTAGGCCGTATTTGATGCCCACGAAAAATATTAGGTGATTCCCAGCCGAGTCCGTCCCGGCCGAAAATTTGCGACTCGCGCGGATTTCTAGTTTTATGGCTTTAAAATGCCTAAAAGATACCAAAATTGTAATTTTTTCGTTTCAGAAGGGTGGCAATATTTTCTTAGGCCATATGTGACGGCCAGGACAAATACTAGGCGATTCCGAGCCGGGTCCATCCTGGCCGAAAAATTGCGACTCGCGTGGATTTCTGGTTTTATGGCCGTAAAATGCCAAAAAGATACCAAAAATGCAATTTTATCATCTCGGAAGGGTGCAAATGTTTTCTTAGGCCGTATTTGAAGTCCAAGATAAATATTAGGCGATTCTGAGCCGTAAAATGCCCAATAATTTCCAAAAATGTAATTTTTTATTTCGGAAGGGTGAAAATGTTTTCTTAGGCCATGTTTGACGTCCATGAGAAATATTAGGCAATTCTGAGCCGGGTCTGTCCCGGTCGAAATTTGCGACTCGCGCGGATTTCTGGTTGTATGGCGGTTAAATGCCCAAAAAATACCAAAAATGCGATTTGGTCGTTTCAGAAGAGTGAACATGTTTTCTTAGGCCGTATTTGACGTCCAGGACTAATACTACGCGATTCCGAGTCGGGTCCGTCCGGGCCAAAAATTTGCGACTCGCACAGAATTCTTGTTTATGGTCGTAAAATGCCCAATAAATACCAATAATGTAATTTGGCCATTTCAGAAGGATGAAAATGTTTTCTAAGGCCTTATTTGACGTCTATGACAACTATTAGGCGATTTAGAGCCGTGTCCGTCCCGGCTGAAAATTTGTGACTCGCGCGAATTTCTGGTTCTATGTCAGTAAAATGCCTAAAAAATACCAAAAATACAATGTGGTCGTTTCCGAAGGGTGACAATATTTTCTTAGCCTGTATGTGTCGTCGAGGATAAATATTAGGCGATAGCGAGCAAGGTCCGTCCAGGCCGAAAATTTGCAACTCGCTCGAATTTCTGGTTTTATGGCCGTAAAATGCCCCAAAAATACCTTAAATGCAATTTGGTCGTTTCGAAAGGGTGAAAATATTTTCTTCAGTCATATTTGATTTCACGGACCAATATTAGGATATTCGCTCTGAGTCCTTCCCGGTCGAAAATTTGCAACTCGCCCAGATTTTTGGTTTTATGACCGTAAAATGCCTTAAAAATACCAAAAATTCAATTTTGTTATTTTGGAAGGATGATAATGTTTTCATAGGCCGTATTTAACGTCTAGACAAATATTAGGTGATTCCAAGCCGAGACCGTCCCGGTCGAAAATTTGCGAAACCCGGATTTCTTTTTTTTTATGGCAGTAAAATGCCCAAAAAATAACAAAAATGCAATTTTGTCTTTTTGGAAGGGTGGAAATATTTTCTTAGGCCGTATTTGAAGTCCAGGATAACTATTAGGCGATTGCGAGCCAGGACCGTTCCAGCCCAAAATTTACAACTCGCGTAGATTTCTAGTTTTATGGCTGAAAAATGCCCCAAAATACCAAAATGCAATTTTGTCCTTTCGGAAGGGTGACAATATTTTCTTAGGCCGTATTTTGTGTCCAATACAAATATTAGGCAATTTCGAGTCGGGTACGTCTTGGTCGAAAATTTATGACTCGTGCCGATTTTTGTTTTCTGGAGATAAAATGCCGAAAAATTCAATATGGTTGCTACGGTGCGGTGACAATGATTTCTTAGGCCGTATTTAATCTCCAGGTCAAATATTACGTGATTGTAAGAAACACGTTCTCGAACTAACGTGTGTTGATTCATGTAGGTTTTGATAAATGCCAAACATTGAGACAAGCATCGGTGATGGAACAATAACAGTCCAAGTACAAGATGGATAGTACGCGTTCAAGAATAGAAGATGCAATCAACTGTTGAGTAGGTCTTAATTTGTAATCTTGACTCAACGACTTATTTCTAATATTGGCTCTCACCTAAAATGATTTTCATAAAATCATGCATCATAAGTTTTTAAAGAAATAAGTTGCATATTTGCCAAAATGATTTTTAAACTCGTTTTGAGAAAATTGGGTTTAACAATCGATTGTCTTGAAGAAACAATCGATTGTCAAGTTCTATACTTAGTTTTTAAAATGTTGTCTTGAGACAGAAACTTCGTTTGAAATCATTTTTGAAGCAACAATCGATTGTCACTGTTCAACAATCGATTGTCAGATTTTATACTTAGTCTCAAAATTTTGGACAACTTACAGAATGTTTTCAAAATCTTCAAAAATGAAGAACAATCGATTGTCACTATTTAACAATCGATTGTGCTCAGTGATATTTCCAAACGGACTTCTTCCAACGGCTTTATCTATTTATGGTATAATCTTTACTCAATCTTTTAGTCAAAAAGTTGCCAGAAATATTTTGAATATTTGAACAACAATCGATTGTCTGAAGTCAACAATCGATTGTCTTCTTTTAAAATTCAACAGAAATCTTTTTAACCGGATTTTAAGGAATTTGTCTGTTGAAATTTTACTCCAACAATCGATTGTGTAATATCAACAATCGATTGTCAGGCAGATTTTCAGGAGCGTTTTCTGGAACTAAAAGCAACGGTCTATTGCTCCATTTTCTCTATAAAACACTCTCTGAAAATCATTTTTAAAACACAACAACACTGCAGAAAAATTACAAAGCATACATTACATTCTTGTGATTCAAATTTCATATCTTACATTGTTTTTTGAGAGCCAAGATTATTGATTGAGTTGTTGTGTTCTTGAGCCATATATTTTGTACTCATAATCCACTCTTTGAGAGAGTTCTTGTAAAGTGAGTAAAAGAGTGTTCTTGTTAAACACTTGTAGTAAGAAGGAGTGTTATATTTCTTCTTGTAAAGTCTTAGGGATAGGTTTCCTTAAGCGGGTTGGTTGAGGCTTGTGTTGTATCAAGTTCTCAAGTTGTAAAGGTTCGTTAGGCACCCGGAAGCTTAACAATTGAAGTCTTTGAGGTGAGGAACCTCCGAGCAAATTGAAGTCTTTGAGGTGAGGAACCTCCGAGCAAATTGAAGTCTTTGAGGTGAGGAACCTCCGAGCAAATTGAAGTCTTTGAGGTGAGGAACCTCCAAGCAAATTGAAGTCTTTGAGGTGAGGAACCTGCGAGCAAGTGTTTGAGATTTGTGTGATTCAAGTCTCAAGTGTAAAGGTTTGTTGGGCACCTTAAGCTTGACAAGGTTGTTAGTGGAAATCTCGAGAGAGTCTCTCGGGGACTGGACTAACCACAAAGTGTGGCCAACCAGTATATATCATGGTGTAATTTATTTTTACTGCATTTGTTTATTTCCTGCAAAGTTTAAATTCCGCAAGAAAACGCCAAATTTTATTAATACGCTATTCACCCCCCCTCTAGCGTAGAGCGTTATTTCTAACAATTGGTATCAAAGCCATACTCTCTGAAAAACTTAACAGTTTGAGAGAACCATCCATGGCTTCTACTCATGATTCTTTTACAGGAATCGGTGAAGGAAATTGCTACACTATGCCTCCAATATTTGATGGAAACAACGAAGAAGAGGTAAGTATCTCTAATTCTCACTCGTTCGAAGAATTACAAAATGCATTTGAAGATTTGTATGGTGAATTTGGTAATGCTGTCAAAATGATTAAAGATTTAAAGAAATCACTTTCCCAGCAAGAATTAGATTTTCAGAAAAATCTCTCTTTAAAAGAAAAGGATTTTGAAGAACGTCTCTCATTGAAAGAAAAAGATTTCAAAAATCAACTTTCTTTAAAACAAAAAGATTTTGAAAATCTGTCTCTTGATAACGAGAATCTTGTAAAAGAAAATCAGTTTTTGCAAAATGATAGTGTAGAACTTAGACAAGTCATTAAGACTATGCATGAAGCTTCTTATGTTGATAAATGCTCTACTTGTACTTCCTGCGATTCTTTGAAGTTAGAAAACGCAGAACTTAGGAAAACTTTAGAATCACGAAGTATAGATGTCCCTAAGGTTATTGAAGAAAAGGAAACGTCGAAGAGAAATCAACGGCATAAAAGCAGAAATCCCATTAGAAATTTTACTGCTCCACCTAGAAATAATTCTAGGGCTGTAAATGAGTCTAGGACAAATTCCTTTAGACCACCTAGACATTACGCTAGGATGTATGAAAACAAGTCTAAAACTAACGCCTTTAGATCACCTAGATACAACTCTAGAAATTGGAATAATGAATCTAGAGTTAATCACTTTACATCGCCTAGAATCAATACTAGGACTATTGTTGATAAGCCTAGAACGAACTACGTTAGACAACCTAGAAATGACTCTAGGATTCTCAACGCCTCTAGGAATGACTCTAGATCACCTAGAATGTATTTGGCGCAACCTAGGCATTGGCACAATCCGAACGTAGTATGCCATTATTGCAATCGGATAGGTCACATTGCACCCGTGTGTTTTGCTAAACATAGGGATTTATCTTTTGGTTATAATTATTATTTGCCTAACCCCAAAGGACCCAAAAAGATATGGGTACCAAAAACCTCTCCGTAGGTATTTTTGCAGGTGTGCTTGAAGACTACAAAATTGTAGTAGATGCACCAAGCACGACACCCAAAGGCATCGAGAGGAATTTCGGTTAGCTATTCTTTTTGATAAAACCAAATATGTGCAAGTTATTAATGTTGACAGATTTGTTGATATATGGCAGCTGGTGTTATTAACATATAAGTTGTCAACTTGATTCTCACCCTGAAAAACGTTGACATGCGTTAATTGTAAGAATCAATTTGTGAAATTTCTTGTTGACTATACTTGTTGATTGACATGCTGAAAATTCATTTTTGATTACTAGTATCAACTATTAAATGCTTGATCCATGCTTTGACAAATGTTGATTCGTGCATTGAATGAGTACCTACTAGAATCATGTTTAGTTGAATTATGTCTTGGCAATCTCTTCAAACAGCAAAGTGTTTTAAATCATGTTTTAATATATGTTTTGATAAATGTTTTTTTTTTTGCACACTCTCATAATTGATTTCCAGGACTTAAAACCTTTTTGGTCTAGTCCACAATCGATTGTTCACAGGCACAATCGATTGTCCGTGTTTTTCTGAGTTTTCAAAAACTCTGTTTCTTGCAGATTTTTCAGGAACAGTGTCAAATAGTTCAACAATCGATTGTCCCTTTTCAACAATCGATTGTCAATCGGTAAAAATCTCAAGATTTGTTACCATTCTGAATTCTGAACTCGACAGCTATCATTTATCATCGTGTCAGTTCAAAATAGGCATAAACGTTCTTGAACTTTTTTTTAAGGCTAGGCTTTCTTTTTTATCATGCCCAATTGTATGTGTTGATATGTCTTTGTTAACCATCCGTATCAATTCTCCTTGAATCATGCTTTGTTTTGGTTCTCATTATTGCAAATGCGCTTAATTGAAATATTTGACATTTGTTGCAATATGGATTGCTGAAAATAACCTTGTGTATCACTGTTAATAAAATAACATTGATGCATTTGTTATGCTCTCCGTCAAATGGATTTTTCATTGCTTCTGTAAAAATCGGTATTTCCTGTAAAATGTCAAATTGATGTGTTTTGCTTAAACAGGTGATAAGATGGTTGATTCATGATTTGACTATCTATTTGAAACAGCATGCAATATATGTTTTGACAAATGCCTTTCAAAACAACAATAGGTATTTTTTTTTTTTGTTGATATAATTGATAAATTTATAGAAATCGTCATATTGTATATTCCTCAATATCCTTCCTATTCTTATGTGAATATGCTAAAAGGAATTAGCCTTAATACAATCTTCTTATCAAAAGAAGAAATATTTTAGGCAAATTTGTTACAAGTAAGAGGAATGTCATTACATTCCATTTTGTCTTACTTAAGAGGGAACTTGTGCTTTGAAAGAATTGATTGCATAAATTTTATTGATGATATTTTCTTAACAAATATCTGTTTGGTTTGTGAATTGTTATTATGGTGATAAATTGTTTATATATATATATATATATATATATATATATATATATATATATATATATATATATATATATATATATATCTATATATATATATATATATATATATATATATATATATATCGGAAATGGCTTCACTTGATTAAATGTTGGAAATGCAAATGTGCTCGCTTGAAGCATTCAATTCAATTTCTAGCAAATTGAGATGTCAACGATGGAGGATGACATCAAGACAAACCGGGTATGATCGTTCCTTACTCTACCCTTTAGCTAGTTGAATTGGTATTATATGTCACAAGTATTGATATGAATGTTATTTTGATAAATTGCATAATTGACTAAGTGCATAAATTGTATTGAGTTTTGATTTTCTAAATTGGTATTTATAACAATTGGTGTTGATTATATGTATTCATGATGGAAAATCTATTTTCATAAAAACGTTTTTCCGAAGAATCATTATCTTCCACCATGTGTTGATGACGTTGTTTCATTCATAATCAATTGTCATAATTCCAAAATTGATTATAATATATTCAAAATTGATTACCATACTTCCAAAATCAATTTTCAGGACTGACCATTTTTTTGCCCAGTACACAATCGATTGTCAAATTCAACAATCGATTGTCAGTGATCTGAAATTTCAAAAACATTCTGTTTCAAGCCAAATTCTCAGAATGTCAAACTTTACACAATCGATTGTCTCTATAACACAATCGATTGTCAGACGGTATTAATTCAAAAATTTTTACCGTTCTGCTCTGCTGACACCCCTTTAATCGATTGTCAGTTTTCTTTTCAGAATTCCAACGGGCATATCTGCTCAACAATCGATTGTATCCAGCAAACAATCGATTGTCTCCAGCGGTCTTCTTAAAATCTGACCGTTTTTGAGTCTTCAATTCAGCCATGAATACCATGTCTTCTCCCACTCTATAAATAGAGATGTATTCTTCATTCATATCACAACAAAATCAAGTCTAAGTCTTCAAATTCTATCAAAAGCTCTCCTTGCAAATTTTTAGTCTTCTCAAGTCTCCTTCAATCAAAATGCCAAGAAAAACTAGAGCTTCTAAGCCAGGTGCCTCTGCCTCTGCTCCTCCTACTCCCGGACTGTTTCCATACCAAGATGGAGATGTGTTATTCTTCAGAAGCGAAGCTACTCTAAATCGCTTTGTTACAAGATTCGAAAAACGGGATATTCTTCCTCCTTGTTTTTCCACAATGAGGTATCTTGAAAATTTCAAGTCTTGCTGTACACTTTCTTCAGCAATGCAATCTTCTAAACTTCCTTCTCCTTTCTTTTGACTTTATAAATACTACACTCGTTCGGGCATTCTATTCAAATCTCCGCCAGAACGATCAAGGTGATCTTGTCACCTTTGTAAATGGTGTTAAAATTATCATTTCAGATGAATCCCTAAACACCATTGCCTATCTCCCAAATGATGGAGAAGACATTTCTCAATATGTTGGAATAGAAGGAGAATTATTTGACGAAACCTCCTTTCTTCGTCAAGCTGGTCTTGTTAACTATGATCCACGTCTCACTTCTCGTCGTCCTACGATCACGGGAATGGATCCGAACTATCGGTTGATATTCTATTTCATCACCCGAGTTCTCAAGCCCCGAAAAAGCAGTCACACCACTATCTCCCAAGAAAATTGTAAACTCATGCATGCCATTTCTTCCGGAGCTCGATTAAATTACTGTAAATTAATCAAGCTTCACATGCGTGATGCTCTCGCCAAAGACAAACATCTTCCTTATGCACTTCTTGTCATGCATTTTCTTGAATCCGCCGGCATTATCACGGCAAATGGTCCACTTAAAAATCGGACCAAACACTGGGAAATTTCTGAATCTTCATTTCACAGTGGTGGCGATCATGACAATCACCCTCCTCCACATCCTCCTCAAAATCCTCCTCCAAATCAAGATCCAAATTCGGATATTTTAAATCATCTTACCCGTATTGAAACAAAAGTTGACACTTTGTCCCGCTATGTCCTAGGATATTTTGACCATATCAACTATCAATATGGCAATCTTGTCCCATTTGAGGCACCGCCGCAAAACATGGACGAAGATGATGATAACGAGGATTAAATATTTTCTTGTATTTTTATGGCCTATGTAATATTTTATCTATTTAATGAAAGTTGATTTTCATTTGAAATATCTCTCCTATTTCCATTATATGAATTTTTTGATATTTTAAAAAGGGGGAAGTATATACTTTTTTCAAAAGGAAGAAAAGAAAGGCTATATGCAAGACTAGAGTTTATGCATACTTACATGCTTTCTTTGAATGTGTTGCATAAATTCAGGGGGAATCTTATATTTAGGGGGAATTTTTTTTTGCATACTATTCGATTATCCCGTATAATAATCGATTATGTTGACGTTTGTTGAACTAGCATGCTATTATTAGACTTGTTATCTAGCCACTTTTTGTTAATGTCAAAAGGGGGAAAATAAACGGGCTATGCATGCATAATATATTTCCCATGCACTTTGATATAACTGCACACATTTAGGGGGAATCATCATTTGAGGGGAATATCTTATGCAACATGAACATGTCTATGATGCACATTGAATTATCTTGAACTGTTATCATTATGCATATCCCGATACATGTTTGCCATTATCAAAAAGGGGGAAATTGTAAGAAACACGTTCTCGAACTAACGTGTGTTGATTCATGTAGGTTTTGATAAATGCCAAACATTGAGACAAGCATCGGTGATGGAACAATAACAGTCCAAGTACAAGATGGATAGTACGCGTTCAAGAATAGAAGATGCAATCAACTGTTGAGTAGGTCTTAATTTGTAATCTTGACTCAACGACTTATTTCTAATATTGGCTCTCACCTAAAATGATTTTCATAAAATCATGCATCATAAGTTTTTAAAGAAATAAGTTGCATATTTGCCAAAATGATTTTTAAACTCGTTTTGAGAAAATTGGGTTTAACAATCGATTGTCTTAAAGAAACAATCGATTGTCAAGTTCTATACTTAGTTTTTAAAATGTTGTCTTGAGACAGAAACTTCGTTTGAAATCATTTTTGAAGCAACAATCGATTGTCACTGTTCAACAATCGATTGTCAGATTTTATACTTAAGTCTCAAAATTTTGGACAACTTACAGAATGTTTTCAAAATCTTCAAAAATGAAGAACAATCGATTGTCACTATTTAACAATCGATTGTGCTCAGTGATATTTCCAAACGGACTTCTTCCAACGGCTTTATCTATTTATGGTATAATCTTTACTCAATCTTTTAGTCAAAAAGTTGCCAGAAATATTTTGAATATTTGAACAACAATCGATTGTCTGAAGTCAACAATCGATTGTCTTCTTTTAAAATTCAACAGAAATCTTTTTAACCGGATTTTAAGGAATTTGTCTGTTGAAATTTTACTCCAACAATCGATTGTGTAATATCAACAATCGATTGTCAGGCAGATTTTCAGGAGCATTTTCTGGAACTAAAAGCAACGGTCTATTGCTCCATTTTCTCTATAAAACACTCTCTGAAAATCATTTTTAAAACACAACAACACTGCAGAAAAATTACAAAGCATACATTACATTCTTGTGATTCAAATTTCATATCTTACATTATTTTTTGAGAGCCAAGATTATTGATTGAGTTGTTGTGTTCTTGAGCCATATATTTTGTACTCATAATCCACTCTTTGAGAGAGTTCTTGTAAAGTGAGTAAAAGAGTGTTCTTGTTAAACACTTGTAGTAAGAAGGAGTGTTATATTTCTTCTTGTAAAGTCTTAGGGATAGGTTTCCTTAAGCGGGTTGGTTGAGGGTTGTGTTGTATCAAGTTCTCAAGTTGTAAAGGTTCGTTAGGCACCCGGAAGCTTAACAATTGAAGTCTTTGAGGTGAGGAACCTCCGAGCAAATTGAAGTCTTTGAGGTGAGGAACCTCCGAGCAAATTGAAGTCTTTGAGGTGAGGAACCTCCGAGCAAATTGAAGTCTTTGAGGTGAGGAACCTCCGAGCAAGTGTTTGAGATTTGTGTGATTCAAGTCTCAAGTGTAAAGGTTTGTTGGGCACCTTAAGCTTGACAAGGTTGTTAGTGGAAATCTCGAGAGAGTCTCTCGGGGACTGGACTAACCACAAAGTGTGGCCAACCAGTATATATCGTGGTGTAATTTATTTTTACTGCATTTGTTTATTTCCTGCAAAGTTTAAATTCCGCAAGAAAACGCCAAATTTTATTAATACGCTATTCACCCCCCCTCTAGCGTAGAGCGTTATTTCTAACAGTGATTCCGAGCCGGGTCCATCCTGGCCAAAAATTTTCGACTTGCGCAGATTTCTTGTTTTATGGTCGTTAAATGCCAAAAAATGAAATTTGGTTACTTAAGTGTGGTGAAAATGGTTTCTCAGGCCGTATATGATATCGAAGACAAATATTAGGCGATTCCGATCTCTATCCGTCCCGACCAAAAATTTGTATCTCGCGAGGATTTCATGTTTTATTGCTGTAAAATGCCACAAAGGTAGTTTTTTCGGTGTGGTGACAATGGTTTCTTAGGCCGTATTTGATGTCCAAGAAAAATATTAGGTATATCCCAATCGGGTCCGTCCCGGCCGAATATTTGCTTCTCGCGCAGATTACTTGTTTTATGGCCGTAAAATGCCAAAAAATACAATTTGGTTGCTTCAATGCGGTGACAATGGCTTCTTAGGCCGTATTTAATGTCCATGAAAAATATTAGTCGATTCTGAACTGGGTCTGTCCTGACCGAAATTTGCAACTCACGCTGATTTCTTGTTTTATAGCCGTAAAATGCTAAAAATGCAAATTTGGTAGCTAAGGTGCGGTGACAATGGTTTCTTTGGCTGTATTGATGGTTAGGACAAACATTAGGCGATTCTGAGCCGGGCAATCCCAGCCAAAACTTTGCGACTCGCGCAGATTTCTAGTTTTATTACCGTAAAATGCCAAAAATGCAATTTGGTAATTTCGGCCATGTGGCAATGTTTTTTTGGTCTTATTTGATGTCCACGACAAATATTAGGCGAGTCTGAGCCGGGTCCGCCCCGACCGAAAATTTGCGACTCCCGCGGATTTCTTATTTTATGGTTGTAAAATGCCAAAAAATGAAATTTGATTGATTCGGTGCGGTGACAATGGTTTCTTAGGCCGTATTTGATGCCAGGACAATTTTACGCGATTCCAAGCCGGGTTCGCCCTAGCCAAAAATCTGCGACTCGCGCGGATTTCTTGTTTTGTGATCATAAAAAGCAATAAATGCCAGAAATGCAATTTGGTCTCTTCGGTGCTGTGACAATGGTTTCTTAGGTCGTATTTGATGTCCAGGACAAATATTAGACGATTCCGAGCAGGGTCCGACCTGGCCAAAAATTTGCGACTCGCGCGGATTTCTGGTTTTATGGTCATAAAATTCAAAAAAATTATATTTGATCTCTTCATTGCGGTGAAAATGGGTTCTTAGGCAATATATTATGTCCAGGACAAATATTAGGTAATTTCGAGCTAGGTCTGTCCAGACTGAAAATTTGTGTGTCGCGTTGATTTCTTTTTTATGGCCGTAAAATTCAAAAAAATGCAATTTTGTCACTTCGATGGAGTGATAATGGTTTCTTAGGACGTATTTGATGTACATGACAAATATTACGCGATTCCAATCCGGGTCCTTCCCGACCGAAAATTTGCGATTCGCGCGGATTTTTTATTTTATTGCTGTTAAATGCCAAAAAATGCAATTTGGTCGCTTCAGTGCGGTAACAATAACTTCTTTGGCCGTATTTGATGTCCAGGACAAATATCAGGCAATTTCGACCGGTTCCGTCCTGGCAGAAAACTTGTGACTCGCGCGAATTTCTGGTTTTATGGCCATAAAATGGCAAAAAATGAAATTTGGTCCCTTCGGTGCGGTGACAATGGTTTTATGACATATTTGATGTCCTGGATGAATATTAGGCGATTACGAGCGGGGTCTGTCCCCGCCGAAAATTTGAGACACGCGCAGATTTCTTGTTTTATGGCTATTAAATGCCAAAAAATGTAATTCGGTCGCTATGTTGTTGTAACAATGCTTTCTTCGGACGTATTTGATGTCCAGGACAAATATTAGGCGATTCCGAGCCTGGTCCTTCCCGGTCAAATATTTGCGACTCACGCGGATTTCTCGTTTTATGGTCGTATAATGCTAAAAAATGCAATTTGGTCATTTCGTCCAGGTGACAATGATTTCTCAGGTTGTATTTGATGTCCAGGACAAATATTAGGCGATTCCGAGCAGGGTCCGTCCTGAGCGAAAATTTGCGACTCTCGCGGATAAGGCCATACAATGAAAAAAAATGCAATTTGGCCGCTTTGGTGCGGTGAGAATGGTTTCTTAGGCTTTATTTGATAACCATGACAATATTAGGCGATTCTGAGCTGGGTCCATACCGGCCGAAAATCTACAACTCACGCGGATTTCTGGTTTTATGGTCGTAAAATACCAATAAATGTAATTTAGTCGTTTTGGTGTGGTGGCAATGGTTTCTCCGTATTTGATGTCCAGGACAAATATTAGGCAATTCCGAACCGGGTCCGTCCCGACCGAAAATTTGCGTTTCGCGGATTGCTGGTTTTATGGCCGTATAATTCAAAAAATGCAATTTTGTTGCTTCGATGCGGTGACAATGGTTTCTTAGGCCGTATTTATTATCCAAGATAAATATTAGGCGATTCCGAGCCGGGTCTGTCCTGGCCGAAAATTTGCAACTCGCGCGATCTTCTCGTTATATGGCTGTAAGAAGCCAAAAAATGTAATTTGGTCGCTTCGGTTTGGTGACAATGGTTTCTTAGGCCATATTTGATGTCCATGTCAAAGATTAGGCGATTCCGAGCGGTGTCCATCCCAGACAAAAATTTGCGACTCGCGTGGATATCTTGTTTTATGGCCGTTAAATGCCAAAAATGCAATTTGGTCGCTTCGGTGCGGTGACAATGGTTTCTTAGGCCGTATATGATGTCCACGACAAATATTAGGCAATTCCGAACAAGGTACGTCCCGACTGAAAAATTGTGACTCGCGTGTATTTCTTGTTTTCTGGCCGTAAAATTCCAAAAAATGAAATTTGGTCGCTTTTGGTGCGATGACAATGGTTTCTTATGCCATATTTGTATTACAGACAAATATTAGGCGATTCCGAGCCGGGCCCAACCTTCTCGGCCGAAAAATTGCGACTCGCGCGGATTTCAAGTTTTATGGTCGTAAAATGCCAAAAATGCAATTTGGTCGCTTCGAGGCGGTGACAATGGTTTCTTAGGCCGCATTTGATGTCTAGGACAAATATTAGGCTTTTCCGAGCGGGGTCTGCCCTGGCCGAAAATTTACGACTCGCACGGATTTCTGGTTATGGCTCCGTAAAATGCCAAAAAAGCAAATAGGTCATTTCTGCCAGGTGACAATGGTTTCTAAGCCGTATTTGATTTCTAGGACAGATATCAGGAGATTTCAACCCGGCAGAAAATTCGCGACTTGCACGGATTTCTGGTTATATGGCCGTAAAATTTCCAAGAAATTCAATTTGGTCGCTTTGATGCGGTGACAATGGTTTCTTATGTGGTGTTTGATGTACATGACAAATATTAGGCGATTCCGAGCCGGGTCCGTCCCGGTCGAAAATTTGCGACTCGCGCGAATTTCTTGTTTTATGGCCGCAAATGCTAAAAAATGCCAAAAAATTCAATTTGGTCATTTCGAAAGGGTGGTAATGTTTTTATGCTGTATTTGATGTCTAGGACAAACATTATGCGATTTCAATCCGGGTCTGTCCAA
Organism: Nicotiana benthamiana; assembly: GCA_034376525.1. NCBI lineage: Eukaryota > Viridiplantae > Streptophyta > Magnoliopsida > Solanales > Solanaceae > Nicotiana > Nicotiana benthamiana. The sequence goes on along the minus strand of CM067334.1, from coordinate 70,553,173 downwards.
GCCGAAAATTTGCGACTTGCACGTATATATGGTTTTATGGTCGTAAAATGCCCAAAAATGCAATTTGATCGTTTCGGAAGGGTGACAATGTTTTCTTGTGGCGTATTTGACATCCATGGAAAATATTAGGCAATTTCGAGCCGGGTCTGTCCCGGCCGAAAATTTCCGACTTGCGAGGATTTCTTGTTTTATGGCCGTAAAATGCTAAAAAAGTATCAAAAATACAATTTGGTCCTTTCAGAAGGGTGACAATATTTTCTTAAGACATATTTGACGAAGAGGACAAATATTAGGCTTTTCCGAGCCTGGTCCGTCCCGGCCATAAATTTGCGACTTGCACGGATTTCTTGCTTTATTAACGCAAAATACTAAAAAGTGCGAGAAAATGCGATTTGGTCGTTTAGGAAGGGTGGAAATGTTTTCTTAGGCTGTATTTGACGTCGAGGACAAATATTAGGCGATTCCCAGCCGGGTCCATCCCGGCCGAAAATTTTTGCGCCTCTCGCGGATTTCAGGTTTTATGGGCGTGAAATGCTAAAAAATTTTGAAAATGCAATTTGTTCATTTCGGAAGGGTGGAAATGTTTCTTAGGTTGTATTTGGCGTGTAGGACAAATATTAGGCGATTCCAAGTCGGGTGCGCCCCGATCGAAAATTTGCGACTCGTGCAGATTTCTGGTTTTATGGCCTTAAAATGCAAAAAATGCAATTTGGTCGATTCGGTGCAGTGAAAATGGTTTCTTAAGCCGTATTTGATCTCCACGACAAATATTAGGCAATTTTGAGCAGGGACTGTACCAGCTGAAAATTTGCGACTTATGCAGATTTATGATTTTATGGCCGTAAAATGCCAAAAATGTAATTTGGTCGCTTTGCTGCGACGAAAATGGCTCCATAGGCCGTATTTGATGTCCTGGTCAAATATTAAGCGATTCCGAGCCGAGTACTTCCCGTCCAAAAATTTTAGATTCGCTTAGGTTTATGGTTTTATGGCCGTAAAATACCAAAAAATGCAATTTGGTAGCTTCGGTACGGTTGTAATTATTTTTAGGCCGTATTGGATGTATAGGTCAACTATTAGGCGATTCCGAGCCGGGTTTGTCCCGGCCGAAAATTTGCGACTGGCGTAGATTTTTTGCTTTATGGCCGTAGAATGTGAAAAAATGCAATTTGTTCGCTTCGATGTTGTGACATTAGTTTCTTAGGCCGTATTTGATGTCCCGGACAAAGACAAATATTAGGCGATTCCGTGCCGGATCTGTCACGGCTTGAAAACTTGAGACTCGCGCGAATTTCTGGTTTTATGGTCGTAAAATGCCAAAAAGCAATTTGGTCAATTTGAGATGGTGAAAATGGTTTCTTAGGTCGTATTTGATGTCCAGTACAAATATGAGGTTCGAGCCGGGTCCGTCCCGATAGAAAATTTGCGACTCGCGCGAAGTTCTGGTTTTATGGCCGTAATATTTCAAAAAATGCAATTTGGTCGCTTCGGTGTGGTGACAATGGTTTCTTAGGCCGTATATGATGTCCGGGACAAATATTTGACGATTCCGGGCTGGGTCCGTCCCGATCGAAAATATGTGACTTGCGCAATTTTTTTGTTTTTTTGGCCTTAAAATGCCAAATATTTAATTTGGTCGCTTTGGTGCGGTGATAATGGTTTCTTATACCATATTTGATGTCCAGGACAAATATTAGGCGATTCGGAGCCGTGGCCGTCCCGACCTAATATTTGCTACTCGCGCAAATTTATGGTTTTATGGCCGTGAAACGCCAAAAAATGGAATTTTGTCGCTTCAATGCGGCGACAATGGTTTCTTAGGTCATATTTGATGTCCAGGACAAATTATAGGCGATTCCGAGCTGGTCTGTCCCTGCCGAAAATTTGCAACTTGCGCGAATTTTTGGTTTTATGATCGTAAAATACCAAAAAATGCAATTTGGTCGCTTCGGTGCGGTGACAATAGTATCTTAGGCCGTATTTGATGTCTAGAAAAAAGATTAGGCGATTTCGAGCCGGGTCCGTCCTGACCAAAAATTTGCTACTTGCGCGAATTTTTTGTTTTATGGCCGTAAAATGCCAAAAAATACAATTTGGTCACTTTGGTACGGTGACAATGGTTTCTTAGGCCGCATTTGATGTCTAGGACAATTATTTTGCGATTCCGAACCGGATCCGTCCCGACTGATAATTCGCGACTCGTGCGGATTCCTAGTTTTACGGCGGCAATGACTTAGATTGATTACCTCCTCCTCAGAAGGCGCGATGGAAGGTTGTTCAAGGACTATAAGGTTATTCCGGGAGAGTCCCTTTTGACTCTCCATAGACTCCTAGTGATTGATGTCGGTCTCTGGGTAAAGAGGAAGAGGAGAGGTGCTCGGGGTCGGCTGCGGATTAGATGGGGAGCTTTGTCTAAGGGGAAAGACCAGGAGTTGGAGAGGAGGTTAGTTGATGGTGGATCTTGGAGAAGTTCTGGGGAAGCGGATGCAATATGGTCTGAGACGGCGAACCTGGTTAGCGAGGCAGCGTGAGATGTGCTCGGGGTAGCCAAGGGCTATTCAGCCAGACATCAAGGTGACTGGTGGTGGAACGATGTAGTCCAAGGAAAAGTGGAGGCGAAGAAGGTGGCATTTGCTGAGTTGGCAGGGAGCACAATCGAGGAGGAAAGGAGGGTGAACTGGGAAAGCTAAAAGGTGGCAAGGAAGGAAGCGAAGCTGGCGGTCACGGAAGCTAAAAATGCGGCGTTTGGTTACATGTACGAGGAATTGGGGGAGAAAGGCGGTGATAGGAAGTTATTCAAGTTGGCTAAAGGGAGGGAGAGGAAGGCGCGAGTTCTAGACCAAGTTAGGAGCATCAAGGACGAGGGTGATAGAGTTCTGATGGGAGAGTCTCAAGTCAAGAAGAGGTGGCAGGCGTACTTTCGAGACCTGCTTAATAAGGTGGGGGATCGAGGCATGATCTAGGGGAGTTGGGAAATTCAGAGTGTCGAGACCTTGGGTAATGTAGGTGCATCAGGGTGGAGGAGGTTGTGGGGGCTTTGCGTAGGATGAGTTGGGGTCGAGCGACCAAGCTAGACGAAATCCCGGTGGAGTTCTGGAAATGCATGGGTAGGACAGGAGTCGAGTGGTTGTCCTGGTTGTTCAATGTGATCTTCAAGACTAAGAGGATTCTAGAGGAGTGTAGGTAGAGTACAGTGGTGCCCTTGTATAAGAACAAAAGGGATATCGAGTGTTGTAACAACTATAGGAGTATCAAATTACTAAGCCACACCATGAATGTTTGGGAGCGGGTGGTTGAGGCGAGGGTGAGGAAGATTGTGTCTATATCCGTGAATCAATTCGGTTTCATGTCGAGCCACTCCACTACAGAAGCTATCCACCTTGTCAGGAGATTGGTGGAATAGTTCAGGGATAAGAAGAAGGACCTGCACATGGTGTTTATCAACTTGGAGAAGGCGTACGACAAGGTCCCAAGGGAGGTGCTATGGAGGTGCCTAGAGGCGAAGAGCGTGCTGGAAGCCTAAATCAGAGTGATCAAGGACTACGATGGAGCTAAGAGTAGGGTTAGGATGGTGGGTGGCGACTTAGACCATTTCCCGGTGGTTATGGGGCTTCATCAAGGATCTGCACTTAGCCCCCTATTATTTCCTTTGGTGATGGATTCTCTAACACGCCACATCCAAAGGGATGTGACATGGTGTATGCTATTTGCTGATGACATATTCTTGATAGACGAGATGAGGGTCAGTGTTAACGAGAGGTTGGAGGTCTGGAGACAGAATCTCGAGTCTAAGGGTTTCATACTAAGCAGGTCTAAGACAAAATACCTGGAGTGCAAGTTTAGCGCCAGGTCGAGCGAAGAAGAAGTAGGCAGGGACGTGAAGCTTGGATCTCAGGTCATCGCCAAGAGAGACAGTTTCAGTTATCTTGGGTCAGTGATTCAGGGAGACAGAGAGATTGAAGGGGATGTCACTCACCGTATAAGGGCAGGGTGGTCGAAATGGAGGCTTGCATCAGGAGTCTTGTGTGACAAGAAAGTGCCACAGAAACTCAAGGGGATCTTTTATAGAGCTGTGGTTAGACATGCCATGTTGTATGGGGCAGAGTGCTGGCCTGTGAAGAACTCTCATGTTCAAAGAATGAAGGTTGTGGAGATGAGGATGCTTAGTTGGATGTGTGGGCTCAGCTGGTTAGATAAGATTAATAATGAATTTATTCGGGAGAAGGTGGGGGTGGCCCTAGTGGATGAGAAGCTGCGGGAAGCGAGGCTCAAGTGGTTCGAGCATGTGTGGAGGAGAAGCTCTGATGCCCCGGTGAGGAGTTGTGAGCGGCTGGCGGTGGTTGGCGCGAGTCGAGGCAGAGGGAGGCCAAAGAGGTATTGGGGAAAGGTGATTAGGCAGGACATGGCTAGAATGCGGATTTCTGAGGACATGACCCTTGATACGAAAGTCTGGAGGTCTAGTATCAGGGTTGTAGGATAGGGTCTTTTAGATTTTCTCGCACTTCTCTCCCGAGGCTGGGCGGGGTTTTGTGGGGCTGGTAGTTGCTGGTCGTTGTTATTGCATGCCAGTTTATTTATAGTTTATGGTTACATAATTATTTATTTGATTTCTGCTAGAGTTACTACTGCCCTTTTGCTATTTTTTTATTTATCTCTTCCTTTTGATATTGTTTTTGTTTATCTCTTCCTTTTGCATGCCAATATTATTGATGATTTATGTTTACATAATTATTTATGTGATTTCTGCTTAAAGTTACTAATGCTTTTTTGTTTTTGTATTTCTCTTTTCCTTTTCTTGAGCTGAGGGTCGTGAAAACAACCTCTCTGCCCTTTCGGGTAGGGTAAGGTATGCGTACGTATTACCCTCCCCAGACCCCACTCTGTGATACTATACTGGGTAGTTGTTGTTGCAAATTTCTAGTTTTATGGCCGTAAAATGCCAAAAAATGCAATTTTTTCCGGCCCGCCATGGGCCAGGGCCCTCAGACCCGGATCGCTTAAAATTTTTAGGAAACATCAAATACGGCCTGAGGAACTGTAGTCACCGGCCCGCCATGAACGAATTATATTTTTTGGCATTTTACGGCCATAAAACTGGAATTGCGCCCGATTTTTATATTTTCGTGTGCACGCCTTCCGCCGTGGGCCCGGGTCACTGGTCCCTGATCGCCTAAAACTTTTCTAGGAAATCAAATGCGGCTTGAGGATTCCTAACCACTGCCCCTCCATGACCGAATTAAATTTATTTACATTTTACCTCCATAAAATTGGAATTTCGCCTAATTCCCATATTTTCGTGTGCTATTGTCCACGTCTTCCGCCGTTGGCCTAGTCCCCCGGACCCGAATTTCCTAAAATTTTTCCGAGAAAATAAATAAGGCCAGAGGAACTGTAGTCACCGCCCCACAACGACCGAATTACAATTTTTGGCATTTTTACTGCCATAAAACTAGAATTCCGCACGATTCTCATATTTTCGGATGCTATAGCCCACACCTTGCCTCGTGGGTCCGGTCTCCCAGACTCGGATCGCCTAAAATTTTTTCTGGACATCATATACGGCCTAAGGAACCATAGTGACCACCCCACCATGACCGAATTATACGTTTTTACATTTTACGGTCATAAAACTGGAATTCCTCACGATTCTCGTATTTTCGTATGCTATAGCCCATGCCTTCCGCCATGGGCCCGACACCCAGACCCGGATAACCTAAATTTTTTTTGGGGAATAAAATACAGCATGAGGAACCATATTCACCACCCCGCCTTGACCAAACAATATTTTTTGGCATTTTAGAGCCATAAAACTGGAATTCCGCTCAATTCCCATATTTTCTTGTGCTATATAGCCCACGCCTTCCGCCATGGGTCTGGATGGCGGACCCACATCGCCTAAAATTATTATGGGACATCAAATACGGCCTAAGGAACCATAGTCATCGCTCCACCATAGACGACTTACAGTTTTTGGAATTTTACGGCCATAAAACTGAAATTCCGCATGATTCCCATATTTTCGTGTGCTGTACCCAACAGTTTCCGCCGTGAGCCTGGGCCCTTAGACCCATGCCTAAAAGTTTTCCGGGATAACAAATACGGCATTAGGAACTGTATTTACCACCCCACGATGACCGAATTATATTTTTTGGCATTTTACGGCTATAAAAATGGTTTTCCGCATGTTTCCCATATTTTCGTGTGCTATAGCCCATGCCTTCCGCCGTAGGCCCGAGACCCTCTAAAGTTTTTGAGGGACATCAAATACAGCCTGAGGAACCAAACCAAAGTCACTGCCCCTCAATGACCGAATTATATTTATTTGGCATTTTGCAGCGAAAAAACTGGATTTCTATTCGTTTCCCATACTTTCGTGTAGCCCACGCCTTCCGCCGTGGGCCCCGACCACCGCACCCGGATCATATAGAATTTTTTCAGGACATCAAATACAGCCCGAGGAACCGTAGTCATCTCCCCGCCATGACCAAATTAAATTACTGGTGTTTTATGGCCATAAAACTGGAATTCCGCACGATTCCCATATTTTGGCACATCAACTACGGTTTGAGGGACCATAGTCACTTCTCCGCCATGACTGAATATATTTTTGGCATTTTACAGTCATAAAACTAGAATTCCGCACGATTCCCATACTTTCGTGTGCTAGCGCCACGCCTTCCGCCGTGGGCCCATGCTCCCGAATTCGGATCGTGTAATATTTTTTCGGGACATCAAATATGTCCCGAGGAACCATAGTCACCACTCGCCATGACCAAATTACATTTTTTGGTTAGGGCCATACAACTGGAATTCATTCCGATTCCCATATTTTCGTGTGCTAGCGAACGCCTTCGGTCGTGGGCCCGGGCCCCCGGAATTGGATCACCTAAAAATTTTCTGGGACATCAATTACGGCCTGAGGAACTGTATTCACCGCCCCTCCTTGACCGAATAATATTTTGTGTATTTTATGGCAATAAAACTGGAATTTCGCCCGATTCCCATATTTTCATGTGCTAAAGCTCATGCCTTCCTCTGTGGGCCCGGGCCCCCAAACCTGGACTCAGATCGCCTAAAAAATTTTCGGGACATCAACTATGGCTTGATGAACCGTAGACACTGCCCCTCCATGACCGAATACATTGTTTGGCATTTTACGGCCATAAAACTGGAATTCCGCACGATTCCCATATTTTCGTTTGCTATATAGCCTACACCTTCAGCCGTGTGCCCGGATACGGATCGTCTCAAATTTTTCTGAGACATCAAATACGTCCTGAGGAACCATACTCATTGCCCCTCCATAAACGAATTATATTTTTCGCGTTTTGCGGCCATAAAACTGGAATTCCTCCCAATTCCCATATTTTCGTGTGCTATACGCGTTCCGCCGTGGGCCCGGACCCCCCGGCCCAGATCGCCTAAATTTTTTCCGAACAATCAAATACGGTCAGAGGAATCGTAGTCATTGCCCCTCCATGACCGAATTACATTTTTTGGCATTTTATGGCCATAAAACTGGAATTCCGCCCGATTACCATATTTTCGTGTGTTATAGCCCACGCCTTCCATCGTAGGCCTAGGCCTTTGGACCGAAACTCCTAAAAAATTTCCGCGATATCAAATACGGTCTAAGGAACTATAGTCACCACCCCGTCATTACCTAATTATTTATTTTGTGTTTTACGGCCATAATACTAGAGTTCCATAGGATTCCCATATTTTCGTGCGTAAAATAGCCCTCGCCTTCCGCCGTGGGCCGGGGACCACAGAGTCGGATCGCCCAAAAATTTTTCAGGACATCAAATAAGGTCTGAGGAACAATAGTCACCTCCCTCCATGGCAGAATTACATTTGTTTTTGTGTTTGATCGCCATAAAACTAGAATTCCGCACGATTCCCATATTTCGTGTGCTATAGCGCTTGCCTTTCGCCGTGGGCCCATGCCCCAAACCCGGATTGGCTAAAAATTTTCTGGGACATCAAATACGTCTTGAGGGACCGTAGTAACTGCCCCGCCATGACTGAAATACAGTTTTTGGCATTTCACGGCCATAAAACTGGTATTCCGCTTGATTCCCATATTTTCGTATGCTATAGCCCACGCCTTCCGCCGGGGGGCAAGGTCCCAGGACTTGGATCGCCTAAATTTTTTCCAGGACATCAAATATGGTTCGAGGAATTGTAGTCACTCCCCACTATGAAGGAATTTGAATTTTTGATGTTTCACGGCCATAAAACTGAAATTCTGCCCGATTCCCATATTTTCGTGTGCTACAGCTCACGCCTTCCACCTTGGGCATGGGCCCCCAGACCCGGATCCCCTAAAAGTTTTCCAGGAAACCAAATACATCGTGAGGAACCGTAGTCACCGCCCTTCCATGGACAAATTATATGTTTTTGTGTTTTACGGTCATAAAACTGGAATTTCGCACGATTCCCATATTTTCGTGTGCTATATCCCTCGCCTTCTGCCGTGGGCCCGAGCCTCCGGACCCGGATCGCCTAAGATTTTTTTGGGATATTAAATACGGCCTGAGGAACTATAGTCACCACCCCTCCATGACTGAATTATATTTTTTGGCATTGCACGAACATAAAACTGGAATTCCGCTTGATTCCCATATTTTCGTATGCTATAGCCCACACCTTCCACTGTGGACCCGCGCCGGATGGCCTTATATTTTTTTGGAACATCAAAACGGACCGAGCAACCGTTGTCACTGCCTCGCCATGACCGAATTATATTTTTGTCATTTTACGGCCATAAAACTGGAATTCCTCCGAATTCCCATATTTTCGTGTGCTATAGGCCATGCCTTCTGCCATGGGCTCGGGCCCCCGAACCTAGATCGCCCAAAATTTTTCCGGGACATCAAATATGGCCTTATGAAATGTAGCCACCACCCCCCATTACCGAATTACATTTTTTTTTGGCATTTTACGCGCATATAACTGGAGGTCCTCACGATTCCCATATTTTCGTGTGTTATAGCCCACGCCTTCCGCCCGGGGCCCGTGCCTCGGACTGGATCGCCTAGAATTTTTTCAGGACATCAAGTACGGTCAAAGGAACCATAGTCATCGCCCTTCCATGAACGAATTATATTGTTTTGCATTTTACGGCCATAAAACCTGAATTCCAGACGATTCCCATATTTTTGTGTGCTATAGCCCTCGCCTTCCGCCGTGGGCCCAGGCCCCCGGACCCGGATCGCCCAAAATTTTTCCAAGCCAGCAAATACGGCCTGTGAAACCATTGTCACTACCCCTCCATTACCGAATTACATTTTTTGGCATTTTATGGCAATAAAACTAGAATTTCGCACGATTTCTATATTTTCGTGTGCTATAGCCCTCGCCTTCTGCCGTGGGCCGAGCCCGGGTTTTGGATCGCCTAAATGTTATTCGGGACATCAAATACGGCCCGAGGAACCATATTCACCACCTCTCCATGACCGAATTACATTTTTTGGCATTTTACGACCATGAAACTAGAATTCCGCACGATTCCCATATTTTCGTGTGCCATAGCCCATGCCTTCCGGCGGTGGATCGGGTCCCCAAACTTAGATTGCCAAATTTTTTTACGTATATCATCAAATACATTGTGAGAATTAGTAGTCACCGTCGCGCCATTACCAAATTAATGTTTTAGGCATTTGACGGCCATAAAATTTCAATTCCGCGCGGTTCCCATATTTTCATGTGCTAACGCCTTCCGCCGTGGGCTCGGGCCCACGGACCTGGATAGCCTAAAAGTTTTTCGGGACACCAAATACAGCCCAAGGAACCTTAGTCACCACCCCGCTATGACCGAATAATACTTTTTGGTGTTTTACGGCCATAAATTAGAATTCCGCACGATTCCAATATTTTCGTGTGCTTCTGTCTTGGTCCCAGGCCCCTAGGCCCGGATCGCCTAATCTTTCTTTCGGGACAACAAATACGGCCTGAGGAACTGTAGTCACTGTCCCGCCATGACTGAATTACATTATTTGGTATTTTACGGCCATAAAACTAGAATTTTGCACGATTCCCAAATTTTCGTGTTCTATAGGCCACGCCTTCTGTCGTAGGCCCGTGCCCCCGGATCCGGATCGCCTAATATTCTTCCGGGACATTAAATATGTCTTGAGGAACCGTAGTCACCCCCTCTCCATGACAGAATTGAATTTTTTGGCTTTTACGAAAATAAAACTGGAATTACGCACGATTCCCATATTTTCGTGTGCTATAGTCCACGCCTTCCGTCAGAGGCCGGGGGCACTCGGATCAACCAAAACTTTTTTGGCACATCAAATAAGGCCTGAGGAACCATAGTCACAGCCCCACCATGACCAAATTAGAATTTTTGGCGTTTTACGACCATAAAACTGAAATTCTGCCCGATTGCCGTATTTTCGTGTACTATCACGCCTTCAACCGTGGGCCCGAGCCCCAGGGCCAGGATCGCCTAAAATTTATCCAGGACATCAAATACGTCCTGAGAACCATATTCGCCGCCCTTCGATGAAATAATTATATGTTTATGCATTTTATAGCCATAAAACTGGAATTTCGCACGATTCCCATATTTTCGTGTGCTATAGCCCTTGCCTTCCGCCGTGGGCCGGGGCCTTTGGACCCGGGTCGCCTAAAATATTTCCAAGACATCAAATAGATCCTAAGGAACTGTATTCACCGCCCCGCCATGATTGGATTACATTTTTTGGCATTTTATGGCTATAAACTGGAATTCCGAACGATTCCCATATTTTCGTGTGCTATAGCCCTTGCGTTCCGCCGTGGGCCGGGGTCTTTGGATCCGGATCGCCCAAAATATTTCCGGGACATCAAATAGGGCCTATGGAACTGTATTCACCGCCCTTCCATGACCTAATTTCTCTTTTTGGCATTTTATGCCCATAAAACTAGAATTCCGCATGATTCCCATATTCCCGTGTTCTATAGCTCTCGCCTTCCGCCGGGGGACTCAACCCCCGGACCCGTATCACCTAAAAAATTTTTGGGACATCAAATATATCTTGAGGAATCATAGTCACCACCCTGCCATGACCCATTATAGTGTTTCGCATTTAAGAGCCATAAAACTAAAATTCCACCCGATTCCTATATTTTCGTGTGCTATAACCTACGCCTTCTGCCGTGGGCCTATGCCCCCCACCAGGATCGCCTAAAATTTTTCCGAGACTTTATGTACAGCCTAAAAAACTGTTTACTACGTCTCCATGAACGAATTAAATTTTTTGGCATTTTACGACCATAAAATTGGAATTTCGCCCTATTCCCATATTTTCGTGTGCTTTAGCCCACGCCTTCTGCCGTGGGCTCGAGCCCCCGGACCGTGATCGCCTAAAATTTTTCAGGACATAAATACGATATGAGGAACCGTAATCACCTCCCTTCAATGATCGAATTACTTTTTGGCATTTTACGAAGAAAAAATTGGAATTCCGCCCGATTCCCATATTTTCGTGTGCTATAGCCCACGCCTTCCGCCATGGGCCCGATCCCCCAGACTCGGATCGCCTAAAATTTTTTTGGGATATCAAACTCAGCCTGAGGAACCGTAGTCACTTCCCCGCCATGACCGAATTACATTTTTTGCCATTTTACGGCCAAAACACTGGAATTCCGCCTGAATCCCATATTTTCGTGTGCAATAGCCAATGCCTTCTGCCGTGAGCCGTGACTCTCAGACCCGGAACAACTTAAATTTTTCCAAGACATCAAATAAAGAATAAAGAGCTATAGTCACTAAAGTTCCATGACCAAATTATATATTTTGGTGTTTTATAGCCATAAAACTAGATTTCCTCCTGATTCGCATATTTTTGTGTGCTATAGGCCACGCCTTCCGCCTTGGGCCCGGGCCCCCAGACTCAGATCACCTAAATTTTCTTTGGGACATAAAATACGGCCTGAGGAACTATAGTCACCACCATGCCATGATCAAATGACATTTTTGGCATTTTACAGAAATAAAACTGGAATTCCGCACGATTCCCATATTTTGGTGTGCTATAGCCCAACCCTTCCGCCGAGGGCCTGAGCCCCCGGACCCGGATCGCCTTAAATTTTTCGGGACATCAAAATAAACTTTAGGAACCGTAGTCACTGCCCCTGCCATGAATCAATTACTTTTTTTTTGTGTTTTACGGCTATTAATATGGAATTCTGCACGATTTCCATATTTTCATATGCGATAGCCCACGCCTTCCGCCGTGGGCCAGGGCCCCCGGATCCGGATCGCCCATAATTTTTTCGGGACATCAAATATGGCCTGAGGAGCTGTAGTCACCGCCTTGCCATGACAGAATTAAAACTTTGGTGTTTTATGGCCATAAAACTGGAATTCCACCCGATTCCCATATTTTGGTATGCTATAGCCCTCGCCTTCCGCCATGGGCCCGGTCCCCCGGACCCGGATCGCCTAAAATTTTTTCGGTACATCAAATACGGCATGAGTAACCGTATTCATTTCCCCTCCATGACCGAATTAAAGTTTTGGAATTTTAATGCCATAAAACTAGAAGTTTGCCTTATTCCCATATTTTCGTGGAATATAGCTCACGCCTACTGCCGTGGGCTCAGGCCCTCATACCCGGATCACCTAAAAAACTTTTGGGACATCAAATATGGTCTAAGGAACTGTAGTCACCACCTCTCCGTGACAGAATTACATTTTTGGCATTTTACGGCCATAAAACTGGAATTCAGCCTGATTCCCATATTTTCGTGTGTTAGAGCCCATGCCTTCCGCCAGGGCCCAGGCCCCCGAACCCGGGTCACCTAAAAATTTTCTAGAACATCAAATACGGTGTGAGTAATAGTAGTCACTGCCCCGCCATGACCAAATTAATTTCTTGGTATTTTACGGCCATTAAACTGGAATTCCACATGATTCCCATATTTTCGTGTGCTATAGCCCTTCATTTCGCCGTGGGCTCGGTCCCTGGACCCGGTGTTTCTCCCAAATGCACATGTAAGTATACATGGTTGTACAAGTAATAAAATGATAAGTCGAGTGTCAAACCTACAGAGACTTATATCAACTACTCATTAACACACCAATATTGTTATTCCGTCAAGCTAAATTCGAGTTCAAGAGTTTAATTATGCTAACTACAATTCTATATGTAATAACTGAATTATCAAGTAACGAGTTGATTGTTATGTATTCAGTAGAGACAAGTATTCCAAGGTTGTGATCGATTCACTAATCGTATTGTGTTCTAATTAACTCTCTCTTTCATATATTTCACTCATGGTTGCTAGTTAATCGATAAATGCTCTCATAGCCTTCTTCCGAAGTACTACTTACCTATTCTCAATAGATTAATGCCTATATTCCTATGGAATAAATTTATTAAGAGTGCAATAAGATTATGATATTTAATTAAGCATGATAATTAGGTATATTCCTATCCTAACCACAAATCTTCTCCCCCTAAGTGTTAAGAGCATGCTCTATTCAATTCTTCTATAGTCTAAACACGGCTTTCCTAAGCATATCATAGATAGTAAATAGAACCTAACTGCTGGCCAGGCAATTAAGCAATTAAACACAAAATTGAAGAAACAACCATATACGAATGAATTATAATCAAGGTCAAGTTAATATCAAACAACAATATTCATGGCAAAATCACAACCTCGAAATAATGGGTTTTAGCCACTCATGCTAGTGTGCATCACAAATAGGAATTTTATCACAAATAGCAAAAACAAAGAGAAGAAAGAAGAACTTGATAGTCCAAACTCCTCCTTCCTTCTTGCCTCTCTATTTCTTGCACTAAACTATGAAAACCTTGATAATTTGATCTTGAGCGATCTTGATTTTATATAGGTTAAGTGGGTTTCTCTCCAGATTTCCAATTTTACCCCTAAATAGCTCTTTTTCGGACCAGCATCGCACGAACTCGTGCGTCCTTCGTGCATCTCTTCGCGCACTATTTTTCCTCATCCTTTAACGCGCATGAACTACCGCGCGACTTCGCGCGTTTTTTCGCGCATCTGGGCTTGATTCTTTTCCATTTTCTTGTCTAGTCATTGCGCGCACTCAACTATGAGGGGTCATTTGTGCTCTTAAATCATTCCAATAGCCTCTTGAAAGCATCGTATAAGCTCTGCATACTGCAATGTATACAAATCACAATTAGAGCCTATTTTTCGTTAATTAACCATATTATGTCACTGGAATATAATTAAGAGGAACCATAAACAATAGCTAAATCACCTAAATTTCGCCTATTATCAACACCTCACACTCAATTTCAAGTCCTCGAGCAATCAAACTATACCCTCTGTAGGATCCTTCACTCAACCATTTCCCCTAACACATTACACCTACAACAATGTACATACATTACGCCTAGTAGTGAATAATCCTAGCCTCAATGACTCTCAAGTTCCATGAAATATTTATACTTCCTCAAAGTACTCTACATAGAAGTCAAGACTTGCTTTTTTGTCAAGAATCATATGCCCTCACAATCACATCAACAAAACTGAATTCAATCCACACATTGATTCATATACTCACATATATAAGGGAAAGCACTCACTCTCGCAAAATAAGTCATATGCATGGAATTGGTACCATAAGCTTGCCCTTAATGTAAATCTCTACTAATGTATGCTAGCTCGACCCAAAATCAATTAGGACTTTTTCATGGTTGTAATGTGGGCTAAGGGACGAGTAGGATATATTCAGGAGTAGTGACTCAAACTCCTAAGCACTTTAACACATCACATGATCAATTTTTAGCAAAAATTCTTCAACCCACTTCTCATTCACAAACAAAATCATCACACAAATACTCCCTTCTTCTTTAAGCACTCTATTAATTCATACCCACTAGCTGGAACAAGACATAATGTATTCATCTATGTTTTTTTCCAGTTTATTCTTCTTTTCTCTCAATTTTTGCTAGTGGTGTACTTGTTTACAACACAAGTGCACCATTCATACTTTTATTGGTTCCACTTAGAAGCCACCCACACTTATTTCCTTCTTACTTCTTTTAGCGCTCCTCTAACAATTAAAGTGCTTTAAGAAGTAAAAGGATCAACACAATGTCAATTAAGAAAAGAAGGGTATAGGCTTGTAATGCGGGTGCCAAACAAAAGTCTAAAGGCTCAAAAGGTTTAGCTAAGGACAAATTTTATTTATGATAAGCAATTAAGCTCAAAAAGGTCAAAGAAAGCCTAAAACCATTTTCAAACCGAGAATCACCTAGGTTTTTTCTTCAACTCACATATCGGGCAAGTTCTAGACACACGTACAATACATGGACTACACAAATACTCACCACACATAGCATATGACTCATTCAGATCAGCTCCACAAGATGCTATGTTATGAGCATTCAATTCAGTAACAAACATACAAATTAAGGCACTTTCAATGAGATTCAACAATGAGGACTAAGCGTTACACTCTAGAGTCTATTGTGTTCAGGTTGTCAACGCTATGGGTTCTCTTTCGATTTCGTAGCTCGAAGCCCATTACCCTAATCAACAAATAAAAAATAAAACAAAAATAAAACTACCTATGGCCAGTTCAAGCCAAACCCTTGGAAAAGAACTGCAACCTAAAGAAACCAAGGGGGAGTTGCTACACTACCTAGGAAAAAAATCTTTTAGGTGCGGCGCCCTCGCCCGGTGCCATTTCTGGACCTAGCAGCAGACGGACGGGTCGTGCCTGAATTCAGACTAGACAAGACTTTTCTCTAGACTCACTTCCCATAAGAAAATTGTCTAAAAGATCCGTCATCAGGAAGAGCCTGCAAATTTTCAATTTTTTTCTCGACTCAGTCCCTCAAGAACCCCATCGAAAGGGATCCGTCGTTGGGCCGAGCTATTTATCTAAATTAAAATATGACTCCTATTCAACAAAAACTATCAAGTCAACACGAAACAAACAAAAATACCAGTCAATTTATACAACTACATACAACGTACAATGAAAGAATCCCCACCCCACACATAAAAATGAAGACATGTCCCCATGGCTTAAATTTTAAAATAGAAGTGAGGTAAAGAGACTTCCCTAGAGCTTCACTCTTGGTCGAAAATGGTTTCGGGGTTCACGTTGCACGCATGCCAAAAATCTCGCAGCCAACCCATGAACTTCTTTTCTGACTTGACTTGTCGGTCAGCTATTGCATCCACACAAGAGCCAAACTCAGTCATGGAGGTGCATAGACCATCCACCTCATGCTCTAATGCGTGTACCAGGACACTCTGGCAGCTCTTGAAGAGGACGCTGCTCCTGACGGTGCTGCCGGGGCTGGCTCCGTGTCCATTTGTTCATCCTCGTCCTCCTCCGATGCATCAGAACCACTCTCATCCTCTCCTCCTACAACTGCCGTTGGGGCTAGCCCCATGGTGTTCTTGCCAGGTCATATCTTGTGGTGTTTTTTTACCAGCCCATCCACATGAGTATTTTCGGGCACCTGCACTTTCCTGCAAAACATAGTCGCCAAAGAGGGGAAAAGAACCCATACTGGCGTTGGAGGCACCGGATCAACATCTCGTCGTGGATCACTTTGGCCATGTCAAAGGGAAGACCCTTAATGAAACACCAAACCAATGCAGCTCGGGGTCCATTCACCTCCGTAGTATTTTTGGAGGGAATGAGGCGATTGTTAATCACATACAACCAGCTATTCGCCTCAGAAGTGGAACTTCTCTTCGTGTTCCAGCCACTCCACCATTTTGCCAGGTGCGCAAATTTCATCAAAGAATCACTTCCACTTGGCATCTGTTGGCTGTCGCCCCCACTCATAAAAGTCCGTATTGTCAGGTAGAGGGTCGAGCAATTGATATGCTGTGCATATCACCTCAATGGAGGAGTCCACTGCCTTGCGGTGCACCGTGAACACATTGACTACATGCCCAGGTAGATTGGCATAAAATTCTCGCACGACCATTACATTAGACTCCCCAGGCTCATCAATGAAGGACTGCAAACCCGCTCCATCAACTCCAAATACATGTATGTTCAGCGTTCCTTGACCAAATGAAGGTCAATGCCCCTCTCCGAAATTGGCATTTTGGCGGCCTTCTCGGTAAAACAGGTCTGATATGCTGGTGAGACAAATTTGCTGCTGTCATAGGTCGTGGCTTCCCTTTGGTGGCTTGATGATGGAAATGTGGCTTGGCGCTTTCTCGATGGTGCCATAATACCTGCAAAACCTGAACACATTAGCTCAGCCCAATAAAAATAGTGTGACTTAATGCGGTTACTCAGACTTCACATGCAAAATCGGTCACAACTACATAATCATGCTCATTGAAACCTTTCTACAAACACCTTGCGGGCATTAAGCTCTCATAAACTTTTCTTAGTGTCTTGCAACAATGGCCTCCCACAAAATCTCATACATAACCCAAATCAAGTACCACTAACCCCAAACTTACAACAAACAAACCCCACAACACATTTCACCAAGTTGGAATACCAAATCACAAATATCAACTACACTAATAGTATAAAATACAACACACAAAAATTCTAAAAATAGAAAGAGAAAAAAAGAAGAAGAAAAGAAAGAAAAACTAAAAACTGGGGCTCATACCTTATGAAGGAGGATGGGGAAGAAGGTGAAGGGGAATGAGGGATGGGATCATTTGGAGTAGGATAGGGGAGATGAGGGTTTTGGGGTGGGAGAATGAGGAGTGTTTGTTTTTAATTTTTCTTTGGGCGTGAAAGGGGCAGATAAAGGGGAGGGGTTTTCTTTGTTTTGTTTTAATTTTTATTCTATAGGTCAAACACTAAAATAAAAATAAAAATAAAAAGAAATACTAAAAAATAAAGATACAAAATGCCGGAAGTTTAACGAGCGGGGCGCAAAGTCGCGCATCTCTTCGCCCGCCACAGGTAGAAGGTGTTGCCTAGTCGTGCAAACTTATACGCGAAGTATCGAGCTCGTGCGCCTCTTCGCGCGTTTGTGTTTTGTTCTAGGCAGAATGTTTTGCCCAGGTGCACGAATTTATGCACGAAGTTTGCGCGAAGTCGCGCTCCTGGGTTTTATTTCGCATTTTTTCACCTGTTTTGCTCTTGGTCGATGGTCTTTTCACCCGCCCTTCATCACTTGCATTTGTTAGTATGTTCAAACTCAAAATCAAACACTACTACTGACATTGGGTTGCCTCCCAAACAGCGCCTGATTTAACGTCGTGACACGACTCTACACCATTACATCTAAAATTTCTACACCTATAAAGAACATGCAATACATTACTTATTCTAAAAGAAAAATTAAGAAGCTAAGCTAAGAAAGCAAAAAAGTTGGGGTTTTTCTTTATATAGATTAGCATTTTCATAAGAGTGAAACCTAAACTCGTCTAATAAATTCAACTGCATACGTCTTTTCTCACCTGCGGCTTCAAGTTCCATGTTCAATTTCTTAATGGCCCAATATGCTTTGTGTTCCTGCTCAACGGGCAGGTGGCATGCCTTACCATAGATCAGCCTGTAAGGGGACTCTCCAATTGGCATTTTATTTACAATTTTATATGCCCATTGAGCATCATCCAACTTTGCAGCCCAATCTTTCATGTTCACACTCACAGCCTTCTCCAATATTT
Organism: Nicotiana benthamiana; assembly: GCA_034376525.1. Lineage (NCBI taxonomy): Eukaryota > Viridiplantae > Streptophyta > Magnoliopsida > Solanales > Solanaceae > Nicotiana > Nicotiana benthamiana. Next base: position 70,534,573 of record CM067334.1, on the reverse strand, counting down.
GGTTGATTTCTCTATTTGACACCTCAGCTTGCCCACTTGTTTGCAGATGGTATGTTGTGGCAACTCTGTGGCGAACTCTATATTTAGCTAGAAGGTTATTCAACAATCGATTACAAAAAATGATTCCCTTCATCAGTGATTAAGGCACGTGGAGTCCCAAATCTCGAGAATATATTCTTTTTTCACAAACGTAGCTACCACCATTTCATCATTCGTTGGCAAAGCAATTGCCTCCACCCATTTTGACACATAGTATACAGCTAGCAAAATGTATTTGTTTCCTCTAGATGGTGGAAATGGCCCCATAAAATCTACCCCCACACATAAAGAGCTAAACTTATTGGATGTTATTTAAAGGCATCTCGTGCTTTCTTGTGATTGTTCCCGTTCTCTGACATTGGTCATACTTCTTAATGAATGCATGGACATCCTTGAATAAAGTCGGCCAATAGCGACCGGATTGTAGAACCTTTGCAGCTATTATATCCCCTCCATGATGGACCTCATAAGGTGATGCGCGACAATCATACAACACTAATTCTACCTCTTTTTCAGGAATTCATTTCCTCATCAGCTGATCGGCATATTGCTTGAACAAATAGGGCTCATCCCAGTAGTAGAAGTTCATATCATTAAAAACCTCTTTCTAGCTTCAGATTGAATTTCGGGAGGAAGTACCCCACTCACAAGATAATTTACATAGTCTGCGTACCATGGGGGAGGGTCTTGGGTTATATCAAAAAGTTGCTCAACAGGAAATACTTCTTTAATTTGGCCACCCTTCTCCACGTAATAGTGATTTTTGAACCTTGATAAATGGTCAGCTACTTGATTCTCTATCCCCTTACGACCTCGTATTTCTACATCATATTCCTGCAACAACAAAACCCAGCGCATCAACCTAGACTTAGATTTTCTTTTGTAAACAATATCTGATTGCTACATGATCGGTATGGACTATGACTTTCGTTCCCACCAAGTATGCCCAGAATTTCTCAAAGCCCCACACCACAGCTAACAACTCCTTCTCAGTGGTGGTGTAATTCAGCTGTGCATCATCAAGAGTCTTACTCGCATAGTAGATGGCAAGAAACACATTATCTTTCCTTTGGCGTAGAACTGCCCCAATAGCAAGATCACTCGCATCACACATAAGTTCAAATGGTAAAGACCAATCAGGTGCCACAATAATGGGAGCAGTCACCAACTTCTTTTCAAGTTCTTCAAATACATTGAGGCCAGCATCACCAAAGTTGAAGATTACATCTTTTTCATGAAGCCTGCACAAAGGAGTAGAAATTTTTGAAAAATCTTTAATAAAGAGCCGATAGAAACCCGCGTGTCCCAAGAAACTCCGGACACCCTTCATTGAAATAGGTGGAGGTAATTTTTCAACCACCTCCACCTTTGCTTTATCAACTTCAATGGTGCTCCTAGATACTCTGTGACCTAACACGATGCCTTCTTGTACCATAAAATGGCACTTCTCCCAATTCAGTACCAGATTTGTTTCTTCACAACGGGCTAGCACCTTGCTTAGATTCCTCAAGCAATTATCATAAGAAGATCTAAAAATTTAAAAGTCATCCATAAACACTTCCACGACTTTTTCCACCATGTCAGTGAAAAAGGTCATCATACACCTCTGGAAGTGGCTGGTGCATTACAAAGACCAAACAACATTCGCTTGAAGGCAAAAGTGTCGTAAAGACAAGTAAAAGTAGTCTTATCCTGATCCTTTAAGCATATGACAATCTGATTGTATCCTAAATAACCATCAAGGAAGCAGCAATAGTCATGCCCGGCTAACCTGTCTAGCATTTGATCGATGTATGGAAGTGGGAAGTGATCTTTGCGAGTTGCCTTATTGAGCATCCTATAATCAATGCAGACTCTCCATCCCGTAACATTGCGAGTGGGGATTACCTCATTCTTCTCATTCTCAACTACAATCATTCCTCTCCTTTTGGGCACACATTGAACCGGGCTTACCTAGTTGCTATCAGAAATGGGAAAAATGATATCTGCATCGAGCAACTTGATTACTTCCTTTTTCACCACATCTTTCATGATAGGATTTAATCTTCTTTGCTGCTCTACACTGGGGCGATGTCCGTCCTCTAAAAGAATTTTATGCATGCAAAACAAGGACTAATACCTTTGATGTCAGCTATAGTCCACCCAATGGCCTTTTTATGCTCACGGAGGACTCTGAGCATTTTTTCTTCTTGAGTAATGGTCAAGCTGGATGAAATAATTACGGGCAGTGTCTCAGAGTTTCCCAAATAAATATAGTGCATATGCGCTGGAAGGGGCTTGAATTCTAGCTTCGAAGCTTCTTCAATAGATGGCCCGAGGAAGGTCAGAGTAATAGGCCTGTCTAAATCTTCAAATTTTCTAAACCCATGTACATAACTACATGACATACCTAGCACCTGCTCTATTTCTCCTATCCTTTCATCTTCAGTATTTTCCACATCCCCAATCAATACTCATTCAACAGGATCTGCAGGGCTCATATAGTGTACTAACAATGTAGCATCACTCTCCACCACAGAGATCATGGATAACTCTTCATAATGGGCTGGTAACTTCAGTGCTCTATAAACATTGAATACCTCCACCCCGTCACCTACTCTTATCGTCATCTTTCCTTCGCAGACATCAATAATAGCTCTGCCCATGGCTAAGAATAGATTCCCCAAAATAAATGGGATTTCGTGATCAGGATCGTAATCCAGGATAATGAAATCAACACAGAATATGAAAGAACCCACTTGAACTAGCACATATTCAATCACTCCCTCGAGATGAGCAATGGAGAGATCAGCTAACTGTAAGATGACTATCATTGGGCATGGTTCACCCAACCCTTACTGTCTAAACACAGACAGCGACATCAAATTGATGCTCGCTCCTAGATCACATAAAGCTTGCCCAACAATATGTTTACCAATGGAGATATGGATAGTTAAACTACCCGGATCCTTCAATTTCTGAGGTAACTTGCCTTGAATTCTAGAACAGCACTTCTCAGTGAGTGCCATAGTCTCAAACTCGGTCAACCTCCTTTTATTTGCCACAATATTGTTGATGTACTTTGTATATTTGGGTACTTATTGTAAGATGTCAACCAACGGAATATTAATTTGTACCTGCTTCAAGATATCAAGAAACTTTTTGTATGCTGCATTGTCTCTTAATTTCTACAATCTTTAAGAGAATGGAGGTGGTGGCCTTGCAACCAATTGTGGGGGTTGCTCAGCCACCGCCTCTCCAAATGGCTTCTCTGGCTCCTTGGCTTTCTATGATGTTGATTCTATAGTGGCTGGCCTCTCATTAAAAGTCACATGGTTCCTCTTTTTAGATATAACTTCCTCGAGTTGTCTCCCATTCCTAAACAACACGGCATTAATAGTCGCCTTAGGATTTGCTTCAGTTTCACTTGGAAGAGCTCCAGCCGGTCTAGTGTTTTGAGCACTGGCAAGCTGACCTATTTGACGCTCCAAATTTCTCACCGTTTTGGTGAGGGCTTGCTGTTCAGCTATCATTTTTTTAAACATGTCTTCAAAGTGGCTTGTAGGACTCGCTTGTTGTTCAACTTGAGGTGGTCAATATTACTGTTGCAATGCTTGAGGCCTGTATCAATTCTGAGTGCCCTGGTTTCCACCCCAAGAGAAATTTCAGTGGTTCCTTCAGTTAGGATAGTAAGTGTTCCCATATCGATTTGCTTGGCTACTATTTGAATTTCTCACAAAGCAACAGACAATCTATGGGTTGGTGGGGCATATGTCGCTCGTGTGTCCCTCTCCACATATTTCACAAAAAGCTTGAACCTGTTGTATCGGTTGTACTTGTTGCTTATTGATATTAAAGTTCATTGGCTGACTTGATTGGTCAATGTAGCAATCTGTGATGATAATGTTGAGACAACATCTAACTGAAGAACCCATGCAGGCTTTTGCAGTGTGTGTCTGCCCATATCTCCTTGCCAAGCCGGATTGCTCTTGGAGAATTTTGTTCAATAATGCATATATCTCGTCAAATATTTTCTCCAACACCTGACCCCCAGCTGCAACATCTACCACGATCTTTGTTTCAAAATATAGCCCTTCTATGAAAGTGTGAGCTAACACTTCATTCGTCTGATTGTGATGAGGACAGTCTTGAGTAGCCCCTTGAACCTTTCCCAAGCCGAGTATTAAGATTCTCCCGCTTTGTGTTTGAAGACAACTATCTCACTTCTGATCTTTGCAGTTTGCATAAAGGAAAGAACCTTGCTAGAAATTTTCTTGCCAATTTATTCCATGATGTAATGGAATTAGCTGGTTGTGCCTTTAGCCATCGCTTAGCCTCGCCCAACAGAGAGAATGGAAAAAGTATGAGCCTTACATAATCTGGAGTGACCCCATTAGTGACATAAGTATCACTAATCTCCAAGAAGTTTAGAATATGCTGTTGTTGATCCTTGTGTGGAAGACCCATAAACTGCCTATTTGCATGAAGCAGCTGATCATGCTTTATTTAAGCTCAAAGTGCCCAGTGATCCTGGGCTTCACAATACTGGAGGTGACATTAGCAATGCTGGGCACCGCCACCTCCTGAAAAGCTATGGGTTTCTCCTCTGCCATGTCCACAGGAAATTGAACAAGTGCGTGAATATTCTTCATGTCCCTTGCTTCCCTCAACCTCCTGTGAAATGTTCTCTCACGTTCCAGATCAAAGCCTTGAAGTCGGTCCTGGCTTCTGACCCTACGCATTCAATCAAATTTCCTGAGATCCGAGCAACAATCAAGTAGTGTTAGACTCGACAAAATAAACACTTAAAGCAAAGAACTAGCAAGTAGCTAATTTTAAGTCCCTTGCAACGACGCCAAAAACGTGTTGCTCCCAAACGCACACACAAGTATATGTGGTCGTACAAGTAATAAAATGATAAGTCGAGTGTCGAAACCACAGAGACTTATACCAACTACTCACTAACACACCAATATTTTTATTCCGTCAAGATAAATTAGAGTTCAAGAGTTCAATTATGCTAACTACAATTATAAGTAATATCTAAGTTATCAAGTAACGAGTTGATTTTTATGTATTCAGTAGAGACAAGTTTCCAGGGATGTGATCGGTTCACCAATCGTATTGAGTTCTAGTTAACTCTCCCTTTCATATAGTTCACTCATGGTTGCTAATTAATCGATAAATTCTCTCATAGACTTCTCCTAAGTACTACTCACCTATTCTGAATAGATTAACACCTATATTCCTATGGAATCAATCTATTAAGAACGCATTAAGATTACAATATTTAATTAAGCACGGTGATTAGGTATATTCCTATCCTAACGACACATCCGCTCCTCCTAAGGGTTAATATCACGCTATCTTCAATTCTGCTCTAATCTAAACACGACTTTCCCAAGCATAGCATAGATAGTAAATAGAACCTAACTGCTAGCAAGACAACTAAGCAATTAAAAACAGAATTGAAGAAACAACCATATATGAATGAATTATAATCAAGGTCATGTTAATATCAAACAACAATATTCATGGCTCAATCAAAACCCTAGAACAATGAGTTTTAGCCACTCATACTAGTGTGCATCACAAATAGGTTCAATTTCATCACAAATAGCAAAAACAAAGAGAAGAAAAGAAGAACTTGATAGCACAAACTCCTCCTTGCCTCTTTCCTCTCTATTTCTTGCAATAAACTATGAAAACCTTCATAATTTGACCTTGGGCGAGCTTGACTTTGTATAGGTTCAATGGGTTTCTATCCAAATTTCCAATTTTACCCCTAAATAGCTCTTTTCCGAACCAGTATCACGCGAACTCGCGCGTCCTACGTACGTCTCTTTGCGCACTATTCTGCCCTAGCCTTTAACGCACACGAACTGTCGTGCGACTTGGCACGTTTCTTCGTGCATCCGGGCTTGATATTTTTACATTTTCTTGTCTCGTCCTTGCGCACACTCAACTCCGAGGGGTCATTTTTGCTCTTAAATTATTCCAATATCCTCTTGAAAGCGTCATATAATCTCCTCATCCGGCAATGTATAAAAAAACAAAATTAGAGTCTATATTTCATCAATTAACCATATTATGCCATTGGAATATAATTAAGAAGAAGCATAAACAATAGCTAATTTACCTAGATTTCGCCTATTATCACCCGAGGAACCGTAAGTCACCACCCCGCCATGACCGAAGTATATTTTTAGTATATAACAACCATAAAACTAGAATTCCGTCCGATTCCCATATTTTTTGTTTGCTATAGCCCATGCCTTCCGCCATGGGTCCAGGCCCCTAGACTCGGATCGCCTAAATTTTTTCGGGACATGAAATACGGCCTCAGGAACCATAGTCACATCCCCGTCATGACCAAATTATATTTTTTGGCATTTTACATCCATAAAACTGGAATTCTACCCGATTCACATATTTTTGTGTGCATATCCCACTCCTTCAACCATGGGCCTAGGCCCTGATCGCAGTGGACTCAACCTAAGAAATAGCGAGCGCTAATACTTTTACCCAATATGGGTATCTAGGTCAATTTCCACAGGGAGCGATATGGCCGGAGGAATCGTAGTCACCGCCCAACCATGACCGAATTTCATTTTTTGTCATATTACGGCCATAAAACTGAAATTCCGCACGATTTCCATATTTTCGTGTGCTAGGCCTTCCGCCGTGGGCCCAGGCCCAAGAAGCCGGACTGCCTAAAAAATTTTAGGGACATCAAATATGGCCTGAGGAACCGTAGTCACCATCCTGCTATGACTGAATTACAGGTTTTAGCACTTTACGGCCATAAAACTGGAATTCCGCTCAATTCCTATATTTTTGTGTGCTATAGCCCACTTCTTCCGCTGTGGGCCTGGACCCCCTGACCCGTATAGCCTAAAAGTTTTTTGGGACATCAAATACAGTCTGAGGAACCTTAGACACCGCCCCACCATGACCGAAATACATTGTTTGGCATTTTACGGTCATAAAACTGTAATTCCGCATAATTCCCATATTTTCCTGTGCTATAGTCCACGTCTTCCGCCGTGGGCCCGAGCCCATGGACCCGAATCGCCTAATATTTTTCCTGACATCAAAGGCGTCCTGAAGAACCGTAGTCACTTCCTTTCCTTGACCAATTTTTTTGTTATTTTACGGCAATAAAACTGGAATTTTACACGATTCGCATATTTTCGTGTGCTATAGCCGACACCTTCCGTCGTGGGCCCAGACCCCAAGACTCGAATCGCTTATTATTTTTCTGGGACATCAAAAACGGCCTTAGGAACCGCATCACCTCCCCGCCATGACCGAATTACATTTTTTGGCCATTTACGACCATAAAACTAGCATTTTGCGATATTCCCATATTTTTGTGTACGCCCACGCCTTCTGCCGTGGGCCCACGCCCCCGGACTCGGATCGCCTAAAATTTTACCGACACATCAAATCTGGCCTGAGTAATCGTAGTCACTGTCCCTCCATGACCGAGTTACATTTTTAGCGTTTTATTGGCTTAAAACTGGAATTCCGCATGATTCCTATTTTTTCGTGTGCTATAGCCTACGTCTTCCGCCGTGGGCCCAGGCCCCCGGACCCGGATAGCCTATAATTTTTTTCGAGACATCAAATACGGCCTGAGAAACCATAGTCACCGCTCTTCCATGAGCAAATTAAATGTTTTGGCATTTTATGCCCATAAAACTAGAGTTCCGCCCGATTCCCATATTTTCATATGCTATAGCCCACGTCTTCCACCCTGGGCCCGGGCCCACGAACCCGGAGCTCCTAAAAATTTTTCGAGACATCAAATACGACCTGAGAAACCGTTGACACTACCCTTCTATGATCGAATTATAGTTTTTGGTGTTTTATGGCCATAAAACTGGAATCCTGTCCGATTCATATATTTGGTGTGCTTTTTCCCACGCCATTCGCCATGGGCCCGGGCCCTCCGACCTGCATCGTCTAATTTTTTTTGGACATTAAATATGGCCTAAGGAATCGTAGTCACTGCCCCTCCATGACCGAATTACATTTTTTGGTGTTTTACGACCATAAAACTAGAATGTTGGACGATTCCCATATTTTCGTGTGCACCCCACGCCTTCCGTCATGGGCATGGGCCCCCGGACCTGGATAACCTAATCTTTTTTTGGGACATCAAATATGACTTGGGGAACCGTAGCCATTGCCCCTCCATGACAGAATTACATATTTTGGTATTTTACTGCCATAAAATTGGAATTCCGCACGATTCCCATATTTTCATGTGCTATAGCCCATGCCTTCCATCGTGGGCACGGGCCCTCGGACCTGGACCACCTAAAAAAATTTTCCGGACATCAAATACGGCTTGTGGAACTATAGTCTCCGCCCCACCATGACCAAATTACATTATTAGGAATTTTACGGCAAAAGAATTGGGCTCCAAATTTTTCTTTGTATGACAGATGTGTAGACGGACCGTATGTTCCTTCTAAGAATTCGCATACAATCTTGCTGGCACTTGTTCCTAATGGACTTGTTAAATCTTGCTGAGATTGCAGTCCACATTTACAAATTTTTCCTGCTACTCCTTTCTCTTGTTGATTCTCTTGGTCTTGACATTCTCCTACATCTTCAACTTCCACTCCATCAATAGATTCTACAGATATTGTAATAAAAAAAAGTTTATATGTATTACTCTACTGAATATAAATTTCAATGAAAAAAATTCAAAATCTATATCTAACCTTTCCCAATATCAGTAATGTTCTCAGTTTCATTATCTAGATGTGCATCTCTGAAATCTCTTTCATACTGAACTTCTGCATGCACATCCATATCATCACGTTCATCACCACCTGCATCTCTGTTGATCATAACAGTAGTCTTTGTAGCACGACAATGATGATCTACTCCATCTTTTCTAATTTGAACAATAGATTCTCTGTCTATGTTCATTTCATCAGCTTTCCCGAAAATATTCAACAAAGTATCAAGCTTTGATCCTAGAGTTTTCTTTAAATCCCAAGAAAGAAACTAAGTTAGAAAGTTAAAGGATAAGTTCAAAATTTAAGGATAGGCAGTCCTTAAGTTTGAGTTTCAAGTTCAAAACTTAAGGACATAAGGTCCTTAACTTTGAGTATCAAGTTAAAAACTTAAGGACTGTCTGTCCTTAACTTTAAATTCCAAGTTCAAATGTTAAGGACAGGCAATCCTTATGTTTGAGTTTCAAGTTCAAAACTTACGGACATAAAGTCCTTAACTTTGGGTATCAAGTCAAAAACTTAAGGACTGTCTGTCCTTAACTTTAAATTCCAAGTTCGAAAGTTAAGGATAGGTAGTCCTTAAGTTTGAGTTTCAAGTTCAAAATTTAAGTACATAAGGTCCTTAACTTTGAGTATCAAGTTAAAACTTAAGGACATGCAGTTCTTAACTTTGAATTCCAAGTTCAAAAGTTAATGACGGGAAGTCCTAAAGTTGGACTAAATGTAATTACCATGATGGCATTCTCAATCTTTTTTTCTGCTACAACTATTTTATAATTTATTCTAGTAACTTCAGCTTGCAGATCCTTCTTAAAACTCTATGATAATCTCTGAATAAAAAAACATAAAAAAAAAATATTCGTACGCAAGAAATAATCAAATTAAAAAACTAATACAATTCAAAGGCAGAACCACATACTCTAATAATTTCCTTAAGTATGGCTTCGTCAAATTGTGTGAAAGAAGGCCTTGAGCTTTGATCTTGTGAAATTGGCTCCTCCACACTAAGAGGTTGTGTATCTTCTTCTTCAACAGGAATAAATGGTGACACCTCGATCAACTTAAACAACTATTATATAAGAAAAAGTAAACATAAGTTTTCAGAACTAAAATAAATAAACAAAATAGATTCAACAAAATAACTTGTTGCCAACTTCACAGCATCATCATTGCTGCCTTTAAATGATGAAGATGTACCATATGGGTGATTAGAAATAAAACTAAACAAATTACCCAACACAATTCTATCCTTTCCTGGGAAATAGAGTCTCAAATGCCTATTCTCTTTCTCATGTAAACCTTTTATGTCGAGCAACGAATAACACTTCAAACCAGTAATTAAATGAAATGCGTCATGGGTAAACTTAATTTCACGGTCAAATACCTTGAATGTCATCGAATCAGGTTCATTATTTACAATTTCTGAAATCAATATACAATGAATAAGTTTACCAGAGAACTTCATACTTTGTAATCGAAAGAAGTTGCCAAAAATACCATCCCTCAATTTCTTCCACTGGCTATTCGACAAAAAACTTTTAATTGTTTCGCTATATTGTAAATCTCCTTTTCAATACACCATAAATTACGCCAATCCTTAAACTAAAACACGATCTCCTTCCATTATCACACTACAAAAGAAGGAAAAATAAAACAAAGATTAGGACTTACAGTTAGTTGGAGGGACTTGGTCCTTAACTTCAAGTTTCAAGTGCAAAAGTTAAGGACAATCAGTCCTTAACTTTGAGTTCCAACTTCAAAATTTAATGTTGTTACTTCCTTATATTTCATGAACACGGTTAACTAAAAATTCGTAAACACAATAAGCTTATGAATTTCTACGACTATTTTTATGAAATGTCCATACACAATCAGATATATTGAATCAACCACGAACACATTTCATATTTCAACACTAAATTTTTTTGAATAACTACGTCACAAAAAATATGTACATCTCCGACCCTGAATCAACATATAATGATCATTTTTGAAATTTCACACGTACTTCACACGAAATACAACCTGATTACATATACAAAAACAAAAATGCATAAAAAACAAATTACCAGTTCGTGATAGATTGAGAGAAGATGACAGAAAAGATGAAGGAGGAGAAAGATTATCTGAAGATCGTTTGTATGCGAGGATGATAAAGTAGCATTGAAGATACAACTTGCCCTGAAACCGCTGTCAAATGCGTTTCCCTCGTGTGAATAAAAAATAGGGTTTTTGGGAATTTTGGCATATAAGCGCATTGAAGTAAGGGTAAATATGACTTTTCCCTATTAGTAGTGGCTATTTTTACTGAGCTTGTAACTAGTGGATAAAAATTAAAGACACCCTAATTAATGGCTACTACATGCCATTATAACTATTTTCGTGAGCTATAGCCCATGCCTTCTGCCGTGGGCTCGGGCCCCCGAAACTGGGTCGCCTAAAATTTTTTCGGGACATCAAAAACATCCTGAGGAATCGTAGTCACCTCCCCTCCATGACCGAATTATAATTTTTGGCAATTTAGGGCCATCAAACTAGAAGTCCGCACGATTACCACAGTTTCGTGTTCTATAGCCAACGCCTTCCGTCGTGGACCCGGGCCCTCGAACCTGGATTGCCTAAAATTATTTCGGGTCATCAAATACGGCTTGAAGAACCATAGTCACTACCCCGCCATGACCAAATTATACTTTTTGACATTTTACGGCCATAAAACAAGAATTTTGCACGATTTCCATATTTTCGTGGGATATAGCCATGCCTTCCGTCGTGGGCATGGGCCCCCGGACCCGAATTGCCTAAATTTTTTCCAGGACATCAAATATGTCCAAAGGAACTGTAGTCAGTGCCCCTCCATGACCTAATTACATGTTTCGGCATTTTACGGCCATAAAACAAGTATTCCGCACGGTTCTTATATTTTCGTGTGGTATAGCCCACGCCTTCCGCCGTCGGCCCTGTCTGCTGGACCTGGATCGCCTAAAAACTTTTCGGGATATCAAATACGGCCAAAGGAATAATAGTCACCTCTCCGCCATGAACGAATTATATTTTTGGCATTTAACAGCCATAAAACCAGAATTCCGCATGATTCCCATGTTTTCATGTGCCATAGCCCAATTCTTCCGTCGTGGGCCGGGCCCCCGGACCTGGATCGACTAAAATTTTTTCAGGACATCAAATAGATCCTGATTAACCGTAGTTACTGCCCTGCCATGACTGAATTATATTTTGTTTTGTGTTTTATGGCAATAAAACTGGAAGTCTGCCCAATTCCCATATTTTCGTGAACTATAGCTCACGCCTTCCGCCATGGGCCCCGCAACCTAGACCGAGATCCCCTAAAAATTATATGGAACAAGAAATATGGCATCTGGAACCGTAGTATCCACGTTTCCATGACCGAATTACATTTTTTGGCGGTTTATGACCACAAAACTGGAATTCCACACGATTCCCATATTTTCGTTTTATAGCCCACGCCTTTCGCTGTGGGCCCGAGGCCCCCGGACCCGGATTGCCTAAACTTTTTTCGAGATATAAAATACGGCCTCAGGAACCATAATCACTGCCCCTCCATGACCGAATTATATTTTTGGCGTTTTACGGTCATAAAAATAGATTTCCGCCCCGTTCCCATATTTTCGTGTGCTATAGCCCACGCCTTCCGTCGTGGGCTCGTGCCCTCGGACCTTGATCGTCTAAAATTTTTCTGAGACATCAAATACGTCCAGAAAAACCGTAATCACCACCTTTCCATGACCGTATTACAATTTTTGGCATTTTGCGGCCATAAAATTGGAAGTTTTCACAATTCCCATAGTGTCGTGTGTTATTGCCCACGCCTTCCTCCGTAGGCCCGGGCCTGGAATGCCTAAAATTTTTCCGTTTCATCAAACTCGGCCTGAGGAACTGTAGTCACTCCCACCGCCATGACTGAATTATATTTTTGGTAGTTTACGGCCATAAAATCGGAATTTCGCATGATTCCCATATTTTTTTTGCTATAACCAACGCCTTCCGCCAGGGCGTGGTCCCCCAGACCTGGATCGCCTAAACGTTTTCTGCGACATTGAATACGGCCTGAGGAACTGTAATCACCGCCCCTCCATGAATGAATTACATTTTTTGTCATTTTACGGCAAAAAAACTTCAATTTCCCCTATTCCCATATTTTCGTATTCTATAGCCCAAGCCTTCTGCCGTGGGCCTCGTCCCCCGGACTCGGATCGCCTAATTTTTTTTATGGACATTAAAATACGGGTGAGGGACCGTAGTAACTACCCTGCTATGAAAAAATTAATTTTTTTGGTATTTTACGGCCATAAAACTGGAATTCTGCACGATTCCCATATTTTCATGTGCGATAGCCCACGCCTTCCGCCGTGGGGCCCTGCCCCTGTACCGGAATGCCTAAAAGTTTTTCTAGGACATCAAATACGTCTTGAGGAACCGTACTCACCTCCCCTCCATGACTAAATTATATTTTTTGGCGTTTTGCGACCATAAAATCGTAATTTCGCACGATTCCCATATTTTTGTGTGCTACAGCCCACACCTTCTGTCGTGTCCTGGGCCACCGGATGCGGATCGACTAATATTTTCTCATGACATCAGTTATGGCTTGAGGAACCGTAGTTACATCCCTTCCATGACCAAATTACATTTTTTGTGTGTTTTTTACGGCCATAAATTTTGAAGTCATCCCAATTCCTATTTTCTCGTGAGCTATAGCGCACGCCTTCTGTCGTGGGCCCAGATCCCTGGACCCAGATTGCCTAAATTTTTTCAGAGATATGAAATACACGCTAAGGAACCGTAGCCACTGCTCATTATAACTGAATTATATATTTTGGCATTTTACGGCCATAAATTGAATGTCTGCCTGATTCCCATAGTTTTGTGTGCTATAGCCCACGCCTTCTGCCTTAGGCCCGGGCCCCTGGACCCAGATTGCCTAAATTTATTATGGGTCATCAAATATGGCCCGAGAACAATAATCACCACCCTACCTTGACCGAATTACGTTTTTTGGCTTTTTACGGCCATAAAAATGGAATTCTGCCTGTTCCCATATTTTCATGTGCTATAGTCCACGCCTTCCGCCGTGTGCCCAGGTCCCCGTACCTGGATCGCCTTACATTTTTCCAGGATAAAAAATATGGCCTGAGGAATCGTAGTCATGCCCTACCATGAATGAATTATAGTTTTCAGTGATTTATGACCATAAAACTGGAATTCCGCCTGATTCCCATATTTTCGTGTGCTATAGCCCACACCTTCCGCTATGAGCCCGGTCTCCCAGTCCCGGATCACCTAAAAATTGTCTGAGACATCATATATGACCTAAGGAACCGTAATCACCACCTTTCCATGACGGAATTCCATTTTTTGGCATTTTACGGTCATAAAATTGGAATTCCCTACGATTCACATATTTTCGTGTGCTATGGCGCACACATTTTGCTGTGGGCCCTAGCCCCCGGACCCGAATCGCCGAAAAATTTTCCGGGACATCAAAAACGGACTGAGGAACCGTATTCAATTCCTTGGCATGAGCAAATTACATTTTGTGGTTTTTACGGCCATAAAACATGAATTCCGCACGATTCCCATATTTTCGTGTGCTATAGCCCACGCCTTCTGCCGTCGGCCTGCGCCCCTGGACCCCGATTGCCTAAAAGTTTTTTGGGACATCAAATAAGGCCTGAGGAACCGTAGTCACCACACCACCATGACAGAATTTAATTTTTTGTCATTTTACGATCACGGAATTGGAATTCAGCATGATTTCCATATTTTCCTGTGCTGTGGCCCACGCCTTCTGCAGTGGGACCAGGCTCCCGGACTTTGATCGCCATAAATTTTTTTGGGACAGAAAATATGTCCCGAGGAACCGTAGTCACATCCCTTTCATAACCGAATAACATTTTTTTGTTTTACAATGATAAAACTGGAATTCCGCACGATTCCCATATTTTCGTGTGCTATAGCCATGCCTTCCGGTCTGAGCCTGGGCCCCCGTACTCCAATCGCCTAAAGTTTTTTCGGGACATCAAATATGGCCTGAGGAACCGTAGTCACCACCCCGCCATGACCAAATTACATTTTTGGCACTTTACAATCATTGAACTAGAATTCCACTCGATTCCTATATTTTCGTGTACTATAGCACATGCCTTTTGCCGTGGGACCGGCCCCTGGACTAGCGGGGGCCTAAAATTTTTAGGACATCAAATACGGCATGAGTAACAATAGTCACCACCCCTCCATGACCGAATTATATTTCTTTTGCGTTTTACAGTCATAAAATTTGAATTCTACCCAATTCACATATTTTCGTGTGCTATAGCCCACGCCTTCTGTCGTAGGCACTGGCCACCGGACCCGAAACGCTTAATAAATTTTCATTACATCAAATGCTGCCTGTGGAACCGTAGTAACCACCTCTCCATGACCGAATTACATTATTTGGCGGTTTGAGGCCACCAAACTGGAACTCCACACGATTCCCATATTTTTGTGTTATAGCCCACGCCTTCCGCCGTGGGCCCGAGGCCCCCAGACCCGAATTGCCTAAATTTTTTCCGGGATATCAAATATGGTATAAGGAACCGTAGTCACTGCTCTGCCATGACAGAATTACATTTTTCTTGTGTTTTACGTCCATAAAATTGGAAGACCGCCCGATTCACATATTTTCTTGTGCAATAGCCCACACCATCCGCCGTGGGCCCGTGCCCCAGGACTCTGATCGCCTTAATACTTTTTGTGACATCAAATGTGCCAGAAGCAACCCTAGTAACCACCCTTCCATGACCAAATTATATTTTTGGCATTTAACAGCTATATCCTACGCCTTCCGCCGTGGACTCGGCCCCCAGGACTCGATCGCCCAAAAATTTTTTGGGTATCAAATACGACCCGAGCAACCGCAGTTACTGCCCCGCCATGACCGGATTATTTTGTTTGGCATTTTACGTCCATAAAATTTGAATTTCGCCTGATTCCCTTATTTTTGTGTGCTATAGCCCACGCCTTCCGCCGTAGGAGTAATCCCCCAGACCCGGATCGCGTAAAATATTTTTGGAACATCAAATATGGCTTGAAGAACCATAGTCACCACCCCGCCTTAATGAATTACATTTTTTGGCATTTTGTGACCATAAAATTGAAATTGCGCCTGATTCTTCCGCCGTGGGCCTTGACCTTCGGACCCGAATTGTGTAAAATTTTCCCGGGAGATCTAATAAGGCCCGAGAAACCATAGGCACCACCTCGCCATGAACGAATTACATTTTTTGGCAGTTTGCAGCCACAAAACTGGAATTCCACACAATTCCTATATTTTCGTGTTATAGCCCATGCCTTCCGTCGTGGCCCGAGGCCCCCGGACCTGAATTGCCTAAAATTATTCCGGGATATCAAATATGGTTTGAGGAACCTTAGTCACTGCCCTGCCATGATAGAATTACATTTTTCTTTGTTTTACAACCACAAAATTGGAAGACCGCCCGACTCCCATATTTCTGTATGTTATATCCCACTTCTTCCGCGATGGGCCCGTGCCCCAGGACTCCGATCGCCTTAAAACTTTTTGCGACATCAAACACGCCAGAAGGAACCCTAGTAACCGCCCTTCCATGACCGAATTATATTTTTTGGCATTTAACGGCTATAGCCGACGCTTTCCGCGGTGGGCCCGGGCCTCGGTACTACGATCGCCCAAAATATTGTTGGGACACCAAATACGGCCTGAGAAACTGTAGTTACTGCCCCGCCATGACCAAACTATTGTGTTTGGTATTTTACGGCCATAGTACTTGAATTCCGCCAGATTCCCATATTTTCATGTGTTATAGCCCCCGCCTTCGGCCATAGGAGTAAGCCCCCAGACCCGGATCGCGTAAAATATTTTCGGAACATCAAATACGGACTGAAGAACCGTAGTCACCACCCCGCCATAACGAATTACATTTTTGGCATTTTATGGCCATAAAATTGGAATTCCGCCCGATTATTCCGCCGTGGGCCGTGACCCTCGGACCTGAATCGCGTAAAATTTTTCCGGGAGATCTAATACGGCCTGATAAACCGTAGTCACCACCTCGCCATGACCCAATTACATTTTTTGGCATTTTACGGCCGTAAAATTACAATCCCGCACGATTCCCATATTTTCGTGTGCTATAGCCTACGCCTTACTCCGAGGGCCGAGGCCCACAGACTCAGATTGCCTAACAGTTTTTCGGAACATCAAATACGGCATGAGGAACCGTAGTCACCGCCCCGCCATGACCGAGTTACATTCTTTCTGGCTTTACGGCCATAAAACTAGAATTCCGCACGATTCCTATGTTTTTGTGTGCAATAGCCCACACCTTCTGCACTAGGCCTGTCCACTTGACCTGGATTGCCTAAACTTTTTTTCGCACATCAAATACAGCCTGAGGAATCGTAGTCACCGCTCCGCCTGACCGAATTTTGCGTTTTATGGCCATAAAATTAGAATTCTGCCCGATTCCAATATTTTTGTGTGCTATAGCCCACGCCTTCCGCCATGGGCCCTGGCTCCCGGACCCGAATCGCCTAATATTTTTTTCGGTACATCAATACGGCCTGGGAACCCTAATCATTACCCATCCTTGATCGAATTACATTATTGTTGTGTTTTACGGCCATAAAACTGGAAGTCCGCCCGATGCCCATATTTTCATGTGCTATAGCCGCAACGCCTTCCGCCGTGGGCCCCGTCCCCCCCAACTCCGATTGCCTTAAAATTTTCCAGGACATCAAATACACCCGGAGGAACCCTAGTAACAGCCCCTCCATGACCAAATTAGATTTTGTGGCATATTACGGCCATAAAACTAGAAGTTCGCCCGATTACCATATTTTCGTTTTCTATATCTCCCTAATTCGGATCGACTAAAATTTTTTCCAGACACCAAATATGACCTGATGAACCATAGTCACCTACTTGCCATGAGAGAATTACATTTTTGTCATTTTACAGCTATAAAACTGGAATTCCGTACGATTCCCATATTTTCGTGTGCTATATCCCAGGCCTTCCGCCGTGGGCGTGGTCCCGGGACTCGGATCACGTAAACTTTTTCTGGGACATTGAATATGGCCTAAAGAACCGTAATCACCTCCCCACCATAAACGAGTTACATTTTTTGGCATTTTACGGCCATAAAACTGGAAGTCTGCCTGATTTCCATATTTCCCTATGCTATAGCCCATGCCTTCCGCCATGGGGCAGGGCCCCCGAACCCGGATCGCCTAAACTTTTTCCGGGACATCAAATAAGGCTTAGCGAACAGTAGTCACCTCCCCTCCATAAATGAATTATTATTTTTTTTGCATTTTACGGCCATAAAACTAGAATTCCAACCCAATTCCCATATTTTGATGTTCTATAGCTCACGACTTTCACAGTGGGTAAAAATTTTTCGAGACATCAAATATGCCCTAAGGAACACTAGTCACCACCATGACATGACCGAACTATATTTTTTGTCATTTTGCGGTCATAAAACTGGAATTCCACCCGATTCCCATAGTTTCGTGTGCAATAGCCCATGCCTTCCGCCGTGGCCCCGGACCCTCGAACCCAAATCGCCTAATATTTTTTCGGGTCATTAAATACGGCTTGAAGAACCATAGTTATTGCCTTTCTAAGAAGGAATTACATTTTTTGGCATTTTATGGCCATAAAACTTGAATTCCGCACGATTCCAAAATTTTCATGTGCTATATCCCACGCCTTGCACGTGGGCGTGGTCTCCCAGAACCGGAATGCATAAACTTTTACCGAGACATTGAATAGGCCTGAGGAAATTAATCACTACCCCTCCATGAACGAATTATATTTTTTGGCATTATATGGCCATAAAACTGGAATTCCGCCCGATTCCCATATTTCGTGTGCTATAGCCCACGCCTTCCGCCGTGGGCTTGAGCTGCCAGACCCGGATCACCTAAAAAAATTTCAAGACAGCAAGTACAGCCTGAGGAACCGTAGTTACCGCCCCGTTATGACCAAATTACGTTTTTGCCATTATACGGTCATATAACATGAATTCTGCACTATTCACATATTTTCGTGTGCTATAGCCCACGCCTTTCGCCGTGGACCAGGGCCCCGAACTTGGATCACCTAATATTTTTCTAGGGCATCAAATATGACCTTAGGAACCGTAGTCACCGCCCTGGCAGGATCGAATTACATTTTTTGGCGTTTTACGGCCATTAAATTACAATTCCTCAGGATTCCCATATTTTTATGTGCTATAGCACACACCTTCCGCCGTGGGGTCGGGCCCCTGGCCTAGAATTTTTCTGGGACATCAAGCACGGCCTGAGGAATGGTAGTGACCACCCCACCATGATCGAATTACATTCTTTTTGTGTTTTACGACCATAAAACTAGAAGTCCACCCGAATTTCATATTTTTGTGTGCTATAGCCCACGCCTTCCGCCGTGGGCCAGGGGTTCCCAGACCCCGATCGCCGAAAATTTTACAGGGACATTAAATAAGGCCTGAGGAACCGTAGTTACCACCCTGCCATGACCGAATTACAGTTTTTCATGTTTTACGGTCATAAAGCTTGAATTTGGCTTGATTCCCATATTTTATGTGTGCTGTAGCCCACGCCTTCCACCGTGGGCCCAGGCCCTCAGACCCGCTAAAATTTTTTCGGGACATGAAATAGCCTTGAGAAACTGTATTCACCGCCTCGCTATGAGCAAATTATATTTTTTGATGTTTTACGGCCATAAAACTCGAATTCCGAGAGATTCCCAAATTTTCGTGTGCTATAGCTCACGCCTTTCGTCGTTGGCCTGGGTCCCCAGATCAAGACTACCTAAATATTTTCCGGACATCAAATACGGCCTGAGGAACAATGATCACCCCCCCCCTCGCCATGACAGAATTACTTTTTTTTCGCATTTTACGGCTCTCAAATTGGAATTCCGCCTGATTCCTATATTTTTGTGTGCTATAGCTCAGCCTTCCGCTGTGGGCCCACGCCCCCTGACCTGAATCGCCTAAAATTTTTTCAGGACATAAAGTACTGCCTGAAATTTTTTTGAGACATCAAATACGGCATGAGGAACCGTAACCACTACTGCTCCATGACCGAATTACATTTTTTGGCATTTCACGGCCATCAAACTGGAATTCCGCACGATTTCCAAATTTTCGTATGCTATAAACCACGCCTTCGGCCGTGGGCCCGGGCCCCCGGACCCGGATCACCTAATATTTTTTCGGGATATCAAATATGGCCAGAGGAACCATAGTCACTGACCATCCATGTTTGAATTATATTTTTTTGCATTTTACGGCCATAAAAATGAAATTCCGCACGATTCCCATATTTTCGTGTGCTATACCTCATGCCTTCCATTGTGGGCCTGGGCCCCCGGGCCCTGATCGCCTAAACATTTTCTGGGACATGAAATACTGCCTGAGGAACCATAGCCCCTGCCCCACCATGACCAAATTAATATGTTTTGCATTATATGGTCATAAAACTGGAACTCCGCCCGTTTTCATGTTTTCTTGTACTATAGCCCACACCTTCTGCCGTGGGCGTGTAACCCTAGACCCGGATCGCCTACAACTTTTTCAGGATATCAAATACGGCCTGAGGAACCGTAGTTATTGCCCCTCCATTACCGAAGTACAATATTTGGCATTTTACGAGCTACACCCATATTTTCGTGTGCTACAGCCAACGCATACCAACGTGGGCCCGGGACCTCCGGACCTGGATTGCCTAATGTTTTTTCGGGAGATCAAATATGGCATGTGGAACCGTAGTCACTGCCCCACCATGATCGAATTATTTTTTTTGGAGTTTTACGGTCATAAAACTGGAATTTCGCCCAACTCCCATATTTTCGTGTGATATAGCCCATGCCTTCCGTCATGGGCCCGAGCCCCTGCACCCGCATCGCCTAATATTTTTCCAGGACATCAAATACAGCCTGATGAACCATAATCACTTCCCCTCCATGACCAAATTATATGTTTTTGCATTTTACAGCCGTAAAACTGGAATTCTGCCCGATTCCCATATTTTCTTGTGCTATAGCCCACGCCTTCCGCCGTGGGCACGGGCCCCCGGCCCTAGATCACCTTATATTTTTTTTGAGAAATCAAATAAGGCCTCAGGAACCGTAGTCATCGCCCCGCCATGACCTAATTACAATATTGGCATTTTACGGCCATAAAACTTGAATTCCGCCCGACTCCCAAGTTTTTTGTGCTATAGCCCACGCCTTCAGCCGTGGGCCTGTCCCCCAGATCCGAATCGCCTAATATTTTTTGGGGACATCAAAAATGGCTTGCGGAACCATAGCCACCACCCCTCCGTGACCGAATTACATTTTTTTGCATTTTACCGCCATAAATTAGGAATTCCGTACGATTCCCATATTTTCGTGTGCTAGCCCACTCCTTCTGCCGTGGGACCGGGCCCCATGACCCGGATAGCCTAATATTTATTCGGGACGTCAAATACGGCTCGAGGAACTGTAATCGTTTCCCCTCCATGACCGAATTACAATTTTTAGCGTTTTACGGCCATAAAACTGGAATTTCGCCTTATTCTCATATTTTCGTGTGTTGTAGCACATGCCTTCTGCCGTTGGTCCAGGCCCCTGGACCTGGATCGCCTGAACGTTTTTCAAGACATCAAATACGGTCTAAGGAACCGTAATCACTGCCCTGCCATGACTGAATTACATGTTTTTGCATTTTACGACCATAAACATGAAATTCCGCCTTATTTCCCATAATTTCGTCTACAATAGACCACGCCTTCCGCGGTGGGCCCGAACCCCCGGACCCTGATCACCTATTATTTTTTCGGGACATCAGATACGGCCTGAGGAACCGAAGTCACCGCCCATCAATGACCAAATTACATTTTTTGGCATTTTACGGCTATAAAACTGGAATTCCGCACAATTCCCATATTTTGGTGTGTGCCTTCAGTCGTCGGCCCGGGCCTTCAGACCCGAATCTCCTAACAGGTTTTTGGGACATCAAATACGGCCTGAGGAATAGTATTCTTAGCCTCTCCATCAACGAATTACATGTTTTGGCATTTTACGACCATAAAATTGTAATTCCACCCCATTCCCATATCTTCGTGTGCTATAGCTCACACCTTCCGTCGTGAGCCCGGGCTAGGGCCCCTAGACCTGGATCGCCTAATAAAAATTCTGGACATCAAATTTGGCCAGGGGAACCTATTCACTGCCCCGCGATGACCGAATTATATTTTTTTCCATTTTACAGCCATAAAACTTGAACTGCGCCCGATTCCCATATTTTCGGGTGTTATAGCCCACGCCTTCAGCAGTAGAACCGGGCCCCCGAACCTGAATTGTTAGAAAATACGCTTAACGCTAGAGGGGGGGGTGAATAGCGTTATAATAAAAATTAGCGTAAACTTGCGGAATTTAAAAATTGCAGGAAAGAAATAAGTGCGATAAGTAAATAAATAAGAACGAACGCACCGATGTATCCTGGTTCACCACAACCCGTGGCTAGTCCAGTCCCCGAGAGACTCTCTCGAGATTTCCACTAACACTGTTAAGCTTACGGGTGCTCAACAAACCTTTACAAACTGAGGACACAAGCCTCAACAACCTTTGCTTGAAGATACAACACTCCAAGACTTCAACCAAAGGAAACACAAGTTCCTTCTTACAATACAAGGGACTAACACTTCCCTTCAAGTGTATAAAACACTTAGCACTCACTTAAACAAGACTCTCTTAATAGAGTAGATATGACTAAACAGATACGCTCAAGAACGCAACAAATTTCGTCAAGAATTTTGGCTCTCAAAACTTATGTAATGAATAGAAAGTGATGAACAATAGAGTATGCAAGCTATAGCAATAATATGGTCAGTTGTTGTGTTTAGAAGACTGATTTGAAGCTGTATTTATAGTTGCAAAACCATGCATTACCGTTGCCCAATTGCCAATTAAGAAATGTTGATTTTACTCAGTGACAATCGATTGTCAAAATGCCACAATTGATTGTTTGCCAATCGTTCCAAAAATCATTCCCAGATTTTACGCTTAACAATCGATTATCTAAGATCAATAATCGATTACTGGCAACGTTCAAAAAATCATTTCCAGATTTTACTTAAAACAATCGATTGTCAGAAATCTGCAATCGATTACTTGGCAACGTTCAAAAAATCTTTTTCAGATTTTATTTAAAACAATCGATTATTAGAAATCTATAATCGATTACCTGACGGTGTTTGAAAATATTTTGGCAACGGTCAATTACACAATCGATTATGCTATGAGAACAATCGATTATATATCAGTCTTTGAAAAATCAATTAGACACTGCCTTAATGCACTCGATTGTCAAAGGTTCACAATCGATTATTTAGTGACTCTGAAAATGTCTGATAGACACTGCCTCAACACAATCGATTGTCATAAGTTCACAATCGATTATTTTGTGGCTTTGAAAAACTTTGATTTACACTGCCTCAATACAATCGATTGTCATAAGGTTCACAATCGATTGTCATGCAGATTTGAAAAATCTGATGCTCACTGCCTTAACACAATCGATTGTCATAAGGTTCACAATCGATTGTCATGCAGATTTGAAAAATCTGATGCTCACTGCCTTAACACAATCGATTGTCATAAGTTCACAATCGATTGTCATGCAGCTGACTTAACATAATCGATTATCATAAGTACATAATCGATTATCTTAGTCCAGATTTTAGAGGCATGTTTAAAAATCATTTTGACTAAAGTAAATATGCATGATATAAAATCATTTTGCATGCATGATTTGATAAAAATGTTTCTACGAGAGAAGCCAAGTCTTGAGTCAAGTTATCGGATCAAGATCACAATTAAAGAACAACTCATGTATAACTTTATATCTTTGCTTGATCTTTGTCTTGTGCTTGAATCTCGTTATATATCAATTTCGCGCTTGTGCTTGGACCTCGTCATATGTCCATTGCGCATAGTTTGTCATTCATCAAATCCTACAAATATGAACACACGTTTTAGTATAGTGTTTTGAGAACGTGTTTCAACAATTTCGCCCTTTTTGATAATGGCAAACTTTTGTCGGGATATACATATTTGATAATTCATAATGACGATTCAAGACAAGTAAAGATATGCAACAATATGCAACAAGTCTCTAGATGTGCAATTAGTTCCCCCTCAGTATATGAATTCCCCCTCAATTTATGCCAATAAAGAATTAGTGCATATCCCTTATTCTTCCCCCTTTGACATTAGCAAAAATGGAAAAGGTGAGTAACTTGTTTATTGATTAAGCAACAGTTGCATAAGAAGATATAATAAATCAAATAATACCAACATAATCGATTATTGATACTAGATAATCGATTATATACTAAAGAGAAATCGATTATCCTTAGGAGAAATCGATTATTCTTCATAATTCCCCTTGCCTTTAGGGTGATACCTGCAAAAATTCGTTAGACGTCTCCGACGCTCAAGTTAGAAATCATGTGTAAGGGAAAATGCAATGCATGACTTAGATCAACGTGGAGTCAAGAATCCCGAGTTCACTACGAATTCGGAAGAAGGACTCTTTCTCTAAGGGTTCTGTAAAGATGTCGGCCAATTGATCTTTGGTTTCAACAAATTCAATTTCGACATCACCCTTGAGAATGTGATCTCTTATAAAATGATGCCTAATTTCAATGTGTTTTGTTCTTGAATGAAGGACGGGGTTCTTCGTCAAGCATATGGCACTAGTATTATCACATCTAAGAGGGATATGATCAAGACTTAGGCCATAGTCCAAGAGTTGTTGTTTCATCCAAAGGATTTGAGCGCAACAACTCCTCGCGGCTACATATTCAGACTCGGTTGTGGACAACGCAACACTAACTTGTTTCTTGCTAAACCAAGAAACGAGAGAGCTACCGAGCAAATGGCAAGTGCCACTAGTGCTCTTGCGGTCCAATTTGCATCCAGCAAAATCGGAATCGGAATAGCCAACAAGTTGGCATGAAGAACCTTTGGGGTACCATAGACCCACATTTACAGTACCAACAAGATACTTCAATATCCGTTTCACCGCAGTTAGGTGAGACTCCTTCGGACACGATTGATAACGAGCGCATAAGCACACGCTAAACATGATGTCGGGTCTACTAGCAGTAAGATAAAGGAGAGATCCAATCATACCTCGATACTTTTTAGTGTCGACTTCCTTACCTTTCTCATCTTTGTCTAGATGATCGGATGTGCTCATGGGAGTGGCCATTGCTTTTGCAGTGCTTATTTCAAATCGTTTCAACAATTCTTTGCAATATTTAGCTTGACAAATGAAAGTTCCTTCTTTCATTTGCTTTACTTGCAGCCCCAAAAAGAATGTTAGCTCACCCATCATAGACATCTCAAATTCGCTTGTCATCAAATCAGAAAATTCCTTGCATAAAACATTGTTAGTAGCACCAAATATAATATCATCCACATAGATTTGAACCAATAAAATATCATTGTTTCTATGCTTAATAAAAAGAGTGGTGTCAACTTTCCCCCTAATGAAATCATTTTCCAAAAGAAACTTGCTCAATCTTTCATACCAAGCTCGGGGAGCTTGTTTAAGGCCATAAAGGGCTTTCTTGAGTTTGAAAACATGATCGGGAAATTTAAAATCTTCAAAACCCGGGGGTTGAGCAACATAAACTTCTTCTTGAATAAAACCATTTAAGAAATCACTTTTTACATCCATTTGATATAAATTGAAATTCATAGAAGATGCAAAGGAAAGTAATAAACGAATAGCTTCTAACCTTGCTACGGGAGCATATGTTTCTTCATAGTCAATACCCTCTTCTTGATTGTAGCCTTTTGCTACAAGCCTAGCTTTGTTTCTAGTGATTACACCATTTTCATCTAATTTGTTTCGAAAAACCCATTTCGTACCAATTATGGTATGATTTTCGGGTCTTGGCACCAAATCCCAAACGTCATTCCGTTTGAATTGGTTAAGCTCCTCTTGCATTGCCAAGGTCCAAAATTCATCCCAATTGCTTCGGAGATGGTTGTGGGTTCAATTTGAGAAACAAAAGCAGTATGTCCTAAGGTGTTCTTAAGAGAGTTTCGGGTACTTACCTTTTCTCCAACGTCTCCAACTACCTGTTCGAGAGGGTGATCTTTGATTGTCCTCCATTTGTTAGGAATTTTCGTTTCTTTCTCCAATTGTGCCGCTTCCTCCGATAATTGATCCAAGATTTCATCTTGAGTTTCCTTCGGAGTTTCCTCTTGTACTTTGTCTTGAGGACTTAGTGAGTTTAAAATACCTGCAAGATCAAAACCAGAATCCTTTCTCGCCAAGCGAGCATTATTTTCGGAAAACACAATATGAGGGGATTCCTCCACAGTTCCGGTTCTATTATTGAATACTCTATATGCTTTGCTACGTGAGGAATAACCAATAAAAATTCCTTCATTGGATTTGGCATCAAATTTTCCCAATTGATCTTTTCCATTGTTATGAATAAAGCATTTACACCCGAATACTCTAAAATGGGAGATATTTGGTTTCCTTCCCTTGTAGAGTTCATAAGGGGTTTGAGTATTGGCCTTATGACTACTCTATTCAAAACGTAGCATGCGGTACTCACGGCATCCGCCCAAAAATGTTTGGGAATCTTAGCCTCATCGAGCATGGTTCTAGCCATCTCTTCGAGACACCTATTTTTCCTTTCCACCACCCCATTTTGTTGTGGTGTTCGTGGAGCGGAGAAGGTGTGCTCGATACCGAGTTCGTCACAAAAGTCCGCAAAGAGATTGTGATCAAACTCTCCCCCATGATCACTTCTTATTGAAGTGACGGTTGTGTCCTTTTCGTTTTGAACACGTTTAAGAAAATATTTAAAATTATGAAAAGCTTCACTTTAATGAGCAAGAAATAGAGTCCATGTAAATCTAGAATAATCATCAACAATAACAAAAGCATAACGATTTCTACCAAGACTTTCAATGCGAGATGGTCCAAATAAGTCCATGTGAAGTAATTGCAAAGGTCTAGTAGTTGAAACAATATTTTTTTGATTTAAAAGATGCTTTTGTTTGCTTCCCTTTTTGACCGCAAATAGAGTCTTTTTCAAATTTCAAGTTTGGAAGACCAATAACTAAATTTTGTGAAACCAATTTGTTCAAAAGATGCATGTTGATGTGAGCTACTCTACGGTGCCATAACCACGTATCATCTTCTTTACTCATAAGACAATCTACATATTCAGATGAAGAATTTTCGAGATCAACCATATAGATATTATCCATTCTAAATCCACGAAGAATAATTTTAAAATCGCTACGGCGAAAAACTAAGCATTCATTTGAATCAAATAAAGCAAGATTTCCCTTGTCACATAATTGACTTATGCTCAAGAGTTTATGTTTTAGACCCTTAACTAGCAATATATGCTTAATGGAAGAGGAGTCATCCTTACCGACCGATCCAATGCCGATAATTTTTCCTTTGTTGTTATCACCAAAAATTACGCTTCCTCCTTCCTTGTGTTCTAGTTGAAGGAACTTGGATTCGTCTCCAGTCATGTGCTTGGAGCATCCACTATCAAGGTACCAAAGTACACTTGACCCCTTCAAACACACCTACAAAACAGATTAATGAGTTTTAGGTACCCATGCCATTTTGGGTCCTTGGGGGTTAGGCAAATCATAGTGATGTGATTGAGTGTTATGTCTATGTCGTGTAAAACAAGCAGGAGCAATATGTCCAATTCGTCTACAATAATGACAAATCACGTTAGGATTATGCATCCTTCTAGGTTGATAGTAGTTGGACGGATGAAAATTGTTTACTCTATTTTCGACGATATGACTATTGCGTGTTTCATGAAAATCATTTCTCCTACTATTTGTTCTAGGACATGCAGCATTTCTAGAATAAATATTTCTAGGTTGGAAGCCATTTCTAGGTGTTCTAAAAGGTTCAACATTCCTTCTAGTGTTTGGCCTAGAATATGCATTATTTCTAGAGTGATTATTTCTAGGTTGCGATTGTTGAAAGCCATTTCTAGGTTTGTTATATCTAGGATGAGCGTTTGTTTTATTAATCCTAGGTTGAGCCTTAGGTTGTTGGGGGTTGGCTTCAACCTTTCCTTTAGACTCATTCTTAAAACCTATGCCATGCTTGGTCGACTTCAAATTAACAAGAACTTCATTCAAATTTTTATGAGAAGAATTAAACTTATCTAGGGTGCCCTTAAGACTTTCTACCTCATTTTTGAGATGCATGCAAGAAGTACAACTTTTACTATAACTCTCGGGTTTGTCGGCGCTTCTCTTGCCGAAAAATTTGTTTTCTTCTTTCAGCTTCTCATTTTCCAAAATCAGTTTTTCCAAATCCTTTTCTTTCAAATAGAGTTGTTTTTCAAAATCTTTTTCTTTCAAAGAGGCATTTTCCTTTATGCTTTTAACAGTTTTGGAAGCTTTAATAAATTCACTATACAATTCATCAAAAGCATTTTGCATTTCCTCAAGGGAATAGAAATTTTTTGAAGAAATTTGACATACCTCTTCTTGGTTGTCTCTTGTGCCATGAGACAAAGATTTGCGGCTTCATCTTCTTCTTCCTCACTCGACTCGTCTCCGGAGTCGCCTCCCCAAGATATGTATGCTCGTTGTTTCTTGAAGGGTTTCTTCTCCTTTTTGGCATTTGGGCAATTTGATTTAATGTGCCGGTTTTTCCGCACTCAAAGCACTTTATTTGATCTCCTTGCTTTTGCCCCTTTCGTTCATACTCTTTTCGCATGAACTTTTGAAATCTCTTAATAACGAGTCCGAACTCGTTGTCTCCGTCCTCATCATTTTGAGGTTCGCTTGTGCTTGCCTTGAGAGTGATCTTTTGTTTCCTTTGATCATCAACAAGAGGGTTAAGTATAGTAGATTCATAAGTTTTAAGATTACCTCTTAATCCGTCGATGGTGACATTTGAAACGCCAATAGATTCTTGAATCGCGTCGGCCTTGGATCGCCATGCCGGAGTGAGACTTCGGAGAATTTTTCGGACAAGTTCCTTATCCGTGAAGGTCTTCTTAGGAGCATGTAAATCATTAACGATTTTTGAAAATCGTTCGAACATCTCATCGACCTTTTCGCCTTCCTTCATGTGAAACAATTCGTATGCATGGGTTAGGAAATCAATTTTAGCTTCCCTTACCTGGTCCGTACCATCGTACGTAATTTCCAGCTTGTCCCACATTTGCTTCGCCGTTGTGAAACATGATATTTTCCTGTAATCATCAGCATTTACAGCACAATATAATAAGTTAATGGCTTTAGCGTTGTTTTGCACCTTTCGGATATCATCCGCATCGTATTCATCTTCGGACTTTGGAACATCTTTATTTTCAACCTTTTTGGTTGGAATTTGTTCTCCCTTCATTATAACCTTCCAAAGATGAAAACTATTTGATTGAACAAATATTCTCATCCTCTCCTTCCAGTACGTATAGTTTGTACCGTCGAATAGTGGTGGTCGGGTGGAGCATTGTCCTTCACCTATTCCTGCAAAAGAATAACGAGTAGAAGCCATGGATTGTTTCTCTCAAACGGTTAAGTCTTCAGAGAGTTGCGCTCTGATACCAATTCTTAGAAAATACGTTTAGCGCTAGAGGGGGGGTGAATAGCGTTATAATAAAAATTAACGTAAACTTGCGGAATTTAAAAATTGCAGGAAAGAAATAAGTGCGATAAGTAAATAAATAAGAACGAACGCACTGATGTATCCTGGTTCACCACAACCCGTGGCTAGTCCAGTCCCCGAGAGACTCTCTCGAGATTTCCACTAACACTGTTAAGCTTACGGGTGCTCAACAAACCTTTACAAACTGAGGACACAAGCCTCAACAACCTTTGCTTGAAGATACAACACTCCAAGACTTCAACCAAAGGAAACACAAGTTCCTTCTTACAATACAAGGGACTAACACTTCCCTTCAAGTGTATAAACACTTAGCACTCACTTAAACAAGACTCTCTTAATAGAGTAGATATGAGTAAACAGGTACGCTCAAGAACGCAACAACTTTCGTCAAGAATTTTGGCTCTCAAAACTTATGTAATGAATAGAAAGTGATGAACAATAGAGTATGCAAGCTATAGCAATAATATGATCAGTTGTTGTGTTTAGAAGACTGATTTGAAGCTGTATTTATAGTTGCAAAACCATGCATTACCGTTGCCCAATTGCCAATTAAGAAATGCTGATTTTACTCAGTGACAATCGATTGTCAAAATGCCACAATTGATTGTTTGCCAATCGTTCCAAAAATCATTCCCAGATTTTACGCTTAACAATCGATTATCTAAGATCAATAATCGATTACTGGCAACGTTCAAAAAATCATTTCCAGATTTTACTTAAAACAATCGATTGTCAGAAATCTACAATCGATTACTTGGCAACGTTCAAAAAATCTTTTTCAGATTTTATTTAAAACAATCGATTATTAGAAATCTATAATCGATTACCTAACGGTGTTTGAAAATATTTTGGCAACGGTCAATTACACAATCGATTATGCTATGAGAACAATCGATTATATATCAGTCTTTGAAAAATCAATTAGACACTGTCTTAATGCACTCGATTGTCAAAGGTTCACAATCGATTATTTAGTGACTCTGAAAATGTTTGATAGACACTGCCTCAACACAATCGATTGTCATAAGTTCACAATCGATTATTTTGTGGCTTTGAAAAACTTTGATTTACACTGCCTCAACACAATCGATTGTCATAAGGTTCACAATCGATTGTCATGCAGATTTGAAAAATCTGATGCTCACTGCCTTAACACAATCGATTGTCATAAGGTTCACAATCGATTGTCATGCAGATTTGAAAAATCTGATGCTCACTGCCTTAACACAATCGATTGTCATAAGTTCACAATCGATTGTCATGCAGCTGACTTAACATGATCGATTATCATAAGTACATAATCGATTATCTTAGTCCAGATTTTAGAGGCATGTTTAAAAATCATTTTGACTAAAGTAAATATGCATGATTTAAAATCATTTTGCTTTAAATTGAATATGCATGATTTGATAAAAATGTTTTTACGAGAGAAGCCAAGTCTTGAGTCAAGTTATCGGATCAAGATCACAATTAAAGAACGACTCATGTATAACTTTATATCTTTTCTTGATCTTGGTCTTGTGCTTGAATCTCGTTATATATCAATTTCGCGCTTGCGCTTGGACCTCGTCATATGTCCATTGCGCATAGTTTGTCATTCATCAAAACCTACAAATATGAACACCCGTTTTAGTATAGTGCTTTGAGAACGTGTTTCAACATGAATTGCCTAAAATTTTTCTACCATATCAAATACATTCTAAGAAACCGTAGTCACCACCCTTCCATGACCAAATTATATTTTTTGGCATTTTACGGCCGTAAAATTTGAA
This sequence comes from Nicotiana benthamiana, assembly GCA_034376525.1. NCBI lineage: Eukaryota > Viridiplantae > Streptophyta > Magnoliopsida > Solanales > Solanaceae > Nicotiana > Nicotiana benthamiana. The sequence goes on along the minus strand of CM067334.1, from coordinate 70,503,286 downwards.
TTCTGCAAGATTCCCATAATTTCGTGTGCTATAGCTCACTCCTTGCGTCATGGGCACGGGCCGTCAGACCCGGATCGCCTAAAATTTTGCTGGGACATCAAATACAACATAAGGAACAGTGGTCACCACATTGCCATGACAGAATTACATTTTTTTGGCTTTTCACGGCCTTTAAACTAGAATTGTGCACGATTCCCATATTTTTGTGCGCTATTGCACACACCTTCCACCGTGGGCCCGGCCCCCCGAACTCGGATCGCCTAATATTTTTTGGAGACATCAAATATGGCTTAAGGAACCGTAGTCACAGCCCCTCCATGACCAAATTACATTTTTTGGCATTTTACGGCAATAAAATTTGAATCCGCACAATTCCCATATTTTCATGTGCTATAGCCCACGACTTCCGCTGTGGGCCTGGGCCCCCGAACCCAGATTTCCTAATATTGTTTTGGAACATCAAATACTGCCTGACGAACCTCAGTCACGATCCGTCCATGATCAATTTTCATTTTTTAGCTTTTTACGGCCATAAAACTGGAATTCTGCACGATTCCCATATTTTTGTGCTCTACAGCTCACACCTTCCGCCGTGGGCCCTGGCCCCCGGACCCGGATTGCCTATACCTTTTTTGGGTAATCAAATACAACCTGAGGAACCGTAGTCACCCCCTTGCCATGACCTAATTACATTTTTTGGTGTTTTACTGCCATAAAATTGGAATTCCGTCCAATTCCCATATTTTCTTGTGTTGTAGACCACGCCATCCACCATGGGACGAGCCCCCGGATCCGAATCGCCTAAAATTTTTTAGGAACATCAAATATGGAAAGAGGAATCGTATTCACTGACCCACCATGACCGAATAACATTTTTTTTGGCATTTTACCGCCACAAAATTGGAATTCTTCATGATTCCCCACATTTTCGTGTGCAATAGCCCACGCCTTCCGACGTGGGACTGGGACCCCGATACTGTATCGCCTAAATATTTTATGGGACATGAAATATGGCCTGAGGGACCATATTCACTACCCCGCAATAATCGAATTAATTATTTTGGCATTTTACTACCGTAAAACTGGAATTTTGCTCGATTCCACTATATTCGTGTGCTTGGGCCCCCGGACCCAGATTGACTAAAAATTTCACAGGACATCAAATACGTCTTGAGGAACCGTAGTCACCGCCCCTCCATGAACGAATTACATTTTTTGGCATTTTACGGCCTTAAAATTTGAATTTCGCCCGCATCAAATATTTTAGTGTGTTATAGACCACGCCTTCCGCCGTGGGTCCGGGCACCCGGACCCGGATAGACTAAAACTTTTTTCGGGACATCAAATATGCCCTAAGGAACCATAGTCACTATCCACCATGATTTAATTACATGTTTTGGCATTTTCAACCATAAAACTGGAATTCCGACCGATTCCTATATTTCTTGTGCTATAGCCCACGCCTTCCACCGTGCGCCCAAACCCCAGGACCCGAATTACCTAAAAATTTTCCTAAGCTTCTAATACGCCATGAGAAATCATATTCACTACCTTGCCATGACTAAATTTTGTTTTTTTTGCCTTTTTCGGTCATAAAACTAGAATTTCGCACGATTCTCATATATTTGTGTGCTATAGCCCACGCCTTCAATCGTGGGTCCAGGCCCCCGGACCCGGATCTCCTAAAATTTTTTCACAACATTCAATACGGCCTGAGGAACCGTAGTCATCACCCTGCCATGACCTAATTATATTTTTTGGCATTTTACTGCAATAGAACTGGAATTCCGCCCGATTCCCAGATTTTCGTGTGCTATAGCCCACGCCTTCCACCGTGGGCCTGAGCCCCCTAACCAGGATTGGCAGCCCCACCATGATTGAACTACATTTTTGGAATTTTACGGTCATAAGACTAGAATTCCACCTGATTCCCATATTTTTCGTGTGCTATATACCACGCCTTCCGCCGTGGGCCAGGGCCCCCGGACTTGGATCGCCTAAAATTTTTTCGGGACATCAAATAAGGCTTGAGGAATCGTATTCCCTGTCCCTCCATGATCGAATTATATTTATTGCCATTTTACAGCCAGAAAATTTGAATTACGTCTGATTCCCATATTTTCGTGTGTTATAGGACACGCCTTCCGCCGCGGGCCCAGGCCCCCGAACCCGGATCGCCTAAAACTTTTTTGGGACATAAAATATGGCCCGAGGAACTGTAGTCACCGCCCCTACCTGATAGAAATATATTTTTTGGCGTTTCACAGCCATAAAATTTTAATTCCGCACGATTCCCATATTTTTGTCTGCTATAGCCCACGCCTTCCACCAGGGGCCCGAGCCCCCAGAACAGGATTGGCTAATATTTTTCCGGGACGTCAATAACGGCCTAAGTAACCTTAGTCACTATCCCGTCATGACTGAATTACATTTTTAGCATTTTACGGCCATAAAAATGGAATTCCACCCGATTCCCATATTTTTCGTGTGCTATATAGCATGCCTTCCGCCGTGGGCCCGAGCCCCCGGACCCGGATTACCTAAAAGTGTTTTAGGACATCAAATACGGTCTAAGGAACCGTAGTCACGATTCATGACCGAATTACAAATTTTGTCATTTTTTGGCCGTAAAATTGGAATTCCGAACGATTCCCATATTTGCGTATGCTATAGAACTCGCCTTCTGCCATGGGCCCGAGACCTGGACCCCTATCGCCTAAACGTTTTCCGGGACATTAAATAAAGCCTAAGGAACAGTGGTCACCCCCTTGCCATGACCGAATTATATTTTTTGGCATTTTATGGCCATAAAATTTGAATTCCACGCGATTCCAATATTTTTGTGTGCTATAGCCCACGCCTTCCGCCGTGGGAGCGGGCCCCTAGACCCAGATCGCCTAAAATTTTTCAGGGACATAAATACAGCTTTAGGAACGCTGATCACAACCCCACCATGACCGAATTAATTGATTTGGCTTTTTACGGCCATAAAACTAGAATTCCGCATGATTCCCATATTTTTGTGTGATATAGCACATGACTTCCGCCGTGGGCCCAGCCCCCAGGACCCGGATCGCCTAATATTTTCCGGGACGTCTAATATGGCCTAAGGAACCGTAATCACTACCCTCCATGACCGAATTACATTTTTGGCATTTTACAGCCATAAATTTCGAATTCCGCACGATTCACATATTTTAGTGTGATATAGCCCATGCCTTCCGCTGTGGGCCCGGGCCCTCGGACACGGATTGCCTAATATTTTTTTGGGACATCAAATATGGCCTGAGGATCCATAGTCACAGCCCCTCCATGACTGATTTCATTTGTTCGCATTTTACGGCCATAAAACTTGAATTCCTCACGATTCCCATATTTTCGTCTGCAATAGACCACACCTTCCACCGTGGGCCCGGCCCCCTAGACCCATATTACCTAAACTTTTTTCGGGAAATCAAATACGGCTGAGGAACCGTATTCACCACCCCTCCATGACCAAATTACATTTTTTGGCATTTTACGGCTATAAAACCTGAATTCCGTCCGATTCCAATATTTTCTTGTGCTATAGCCCACGCCTTCCGTCGTAGGCCTGGGCCCCCATACCCAGATCGCCAAAATCTTTTTCGGAACATCAAATACGGTCTGAGGAGCCATAGTCACCAGCCCGCCATGATCGAATTACATTTTTTGGCTTTTTACGTCCATAAAACTTGAATTCCGCATGATTCCCATATTTTCGAGTGCTATAGCCCACGCCTTCCGTTCGGGGCCCAGGCCTCCGGTCCCGGATCGCCTCAATTTTTTTGGGAAATCAAATGCCTCTTGAGGAACCGTAATCACCACCCCGCCATCACCGAATTACATTATTTGGTGTTTTACAACCATAAAACTGGAATTTCGCCCGATTCCTATATTTTCGTGTGCTATAGCCCACGCCTTCCGCCGTGGGCCTGGGCCCCTAGACCCGGATTGCCTAATAATTTTTTGGGACATCAAATACTGCCTGAGGAACCATAGTCACCACATTGTTTGGTGTTTTACAGCCATAAAACTGGAATTCCATGTGATTCCCATATTTTCTTGTGCTATAGCCCACGCCTTCCGCCGTGAGTCCGGGCTACCTGACCTGGATAGACTGAAATATTTTGGGACATCAAAATACGCCCTAAGGAACCATAGTCACAGCCCACCAACATCTAATTACATTTTTTGGCATTTTACGGGCATAAAACTGGAATTCCGTCTGATTCTAATATTTCGTTTGCCGCGCCGTGAGCCCAGGCCCCCGGACCCGAATTTCCTAAACTTTTTTCGAGAAATAAAATATGCCCCGAGAAGCTGTAGTCACCGTCCCTCCATGGCCGAATTACAGTTTTTGGCATTTTACGGCCATAAAACTGGAATTTCGCACGATTCCCATATTTTACTGTGCCATAGCCCACGCCTTCAGTCGTGGGCTTAGGCCCCCGGTCCTGGATCACCTAAATTTTTTTCGGGACATCTCATACGTCCTGAGGAACCGTAGTCACCGCCCGCCATGACCGAATTAAATTTTTTGGTGTTTTACGACCATAAAACTGGAATTTCGCCCATCCCATAATTTTGTGTGCTATTGCCCGCGCCTTCCGTTGTGGGCCCGAACACCTGAACCCGGATTTCAAACATTTTCCAAGACATCAAATACATCCTAAGGAACCGTAGTCACCGCTCCTCCATGTCCGAATTATATTTTTTGGCATCTTACGGCCATTAAATTGGAATTCCGCCCGTATCATATATTTTCGTGTGCTATAGCCCACGCCTTCCGCCGTGGGTCCGGGCCCCTGGACCCGGATAGACTAAAACTCTTTTCGGACATCAAATGCACCCTACGGAACCATAGTAACTTCCCACCATGATCTAATTGCATTTTTTGGCATTTTACGGCCATAAAACTGGAATTCCGTCTGTTTCCCATATTTTCGTGTGCTACATCCCACACCTTCCGCCGTGCGCCCGGGTCCTCAGACCTAGATAGCTTAACAAATTTTTGGGACATCAAATACGCCCTATGGAACCGTAGTCACTGCCACACCATGACCGAATTATTTTTTTTTTAGTATTTTACAGCCGTAAAACTAGAATTCTGCTCGATTCTCATAATTTCGTGTGCTATAGCCCACGCCTTCCGACGTGGGCCCGGGCCCCCAAACTTGCATCGCCTAAAATTTTTCAACATCAAATGCACCATGAGGAACAGTATTCACTGCCCTGCCATGAAGGAATTTCATTTTTTGATGTTTTACGGCCATAAAACTGGAATTCTGCACAATTCTCATATTTTTGTGTGCTATAACCCACGCCTTTCGCCCTGTGCCAGGACCCCCGCACCCGGATCGCCTACAAATTTTCCGAAACATAAAATACGGTCGGAGGAATCGTAATCACTTACCCCTCCATGATCGAATTGCATTTTTTGGCATTTTACGACCATAAAATTTGAATTACGCCCGATTCCCATATTATCGTGTGCTCTAGCCCATGCCTTCTGCCGTGGGCCCGGTACCCCCAACCCGAATCGCTTAAATTTTTCCAGGACATGAAATATGGCTTCAGGAACCGTAGTCACCGCCCCTCTATGACGGAATTACATTTTTTGGTGTTTTACGGCCATAAAACTAGAATTCCGCCCGATTCCCATATTTTTGTGTGCTATAGCCCTCTCCTTTCGTTGTAGGCCCCGACCCTTGGACCTAGATCGCCTAATAATTTTCAGGGTCATCAAATATGCCCTAAGAAACTATAGTCACCGCCCCACCATGACGGAATTACATTTTTAGCGTTTTACGGCCATAAAATTGGAATTCCATGCAACTCCTATATTTTCGTGTGCTATAGCCTAGGACTTCCGCCGTGGGCCTGGGACTCCGACTCGGATCGCCTAAAAAAGTTTTGGAACATCAAATACGCCCAAATGAATCATAGTCACCGCTCCATCATGTCTGAATTAAATTTTTTGGTGTTTTACGGCCATAAAACTGGAATTCTGCCTGATTCCCATATTTTCATGTGCTGTAGCCAATGCCTTTCGCCGTGGGCCCGGGTTCTCTGACCCATTTTCATGTCCCCTTTTACTTGTGAAATCGGGTTTATGATATTTGGTAGGACAACTTGTTCCCTTTTGGGAATTGGGTTTTGGATTTGAAGGGTAGCCTCCTAATGATTAAGTGCATTAGGACACTAATAAGGGTTTGAGTTGAAGAATCAGAGTTTGGGTAAAGGCTAGAAATTATCCCGAGACGAAAGTGTTAGGCAGCAGTCAGGATCTACTAGTGTGGTTCCCGACCATTATACAATTGTGACTTCACATAATAAGTAAGCAAATAACGTCTCAACTAAAAGGAGTTTTCACATAATATTTCAAGTAAATTGAAATTTTGAATAGAAATAAAGAAGGCAGAAATTTTAAGAAAAGGATTAGAACAATTCTGAAAATAAATGAAAACAAGTAAATGGGAAGGGGTTCCTAGGTTTATCATCAATATGGATCACATAAGTGCAATACCCAGTAATCACTTCTTAGAAGAGGGGCTACATTAGGTATTAGCGCACCGGTCATCATATCCATATCTACCTTTTCCCACCCTATTAAGGTATTAAAGCACGGAATAGTATCGTTACTTACTGCATGCTATTACCCATCCCAATATTATCAGTCCCGGAGGCATTTGAGACTAGTAATCCTAAAAGGGAGGGAGTTTTGGTCTTTCAAAGTTTAAAAGGATAAAAGTCTAAGGCAACAAACGATACTTTCGGGGAAACACATTGCAGTTTAAAGGCTCAAACAGGCCTCCTCACTTAAAGTAGCACATTGTTTAGCATGACTTACATATATTGGTTATGGTCTAAACTAAACTTAAAGCGTTAGCCAGGCTATTTTTTCACACATTTTCAGATATGAAGTCTGAATTAGGCCTACCTACTAGTTGTAATTATCAAAGACTGGTGCAGTTAATTACCTAATGGCTTGCCTAGGTGAGACCTATAGGCATGATATCTAATAATTCAAAAGGCGTGTTGATTTTTAAAGAAGGATTATTGATTTCAGAAAACAAAAGTTCTGCAGATTTTTAGCAACATTATTGCTGATTTTACAATTGTAGATGAAATAGACGAATCAGTTTTGAACGGTTACTCCTATAGGCATGATTTATGAGCATTATTGATTTTAAAACGATTATGAAAATGCAGAAGACCTATGGACATGGTATCTAGAATGCAACTTGTTATATTATTAAACCTATAGACTGTTTGCCTAATGACATATGTATATTCATAAGTACAGAAACTTATTGACATGATATATATATATATATATATATATATATATATATATATATATATATATGTGCAGAAACTTATAGGCAGAATTTCTATATGCAGATGCATAAACTTATAGACAATATTTCTATGTGCAGATGCATAAACCTAGAAACATGATTTCTATAAGCATATGAATAAACGAAAAACAAGGTTGTGATTGCAGAAGTAAATACCTAAAGCATGATGTCTACCAGTATGCATACATTAGTGACCCTCCTCTTTTCACTGAAACCCCATAAGTTATTACAAGTTATTACATACCCGAATGAATTAATAAAAAATAAAATTACATTAGAAATTAAAGATTCCAACTAAGGAGAGCCTAATTCAGACCCTAGGTATGGAATATGAAATAAACTAACTTCCAAACATCAAATTTCCAAAGCCTTTCTCTTATTTGGGATGTCACAAAGTTCCCAAGAGCCTCAAGGGGACTCCGGGCAGTGCTTACACCCCGAATAAATCGCAAAATTAGATTATAATGCAGTATGGAAGGGCCAGCCCTCAAATGTCTAAGTTAAGAGGGAACTCAAGGTCCCAAGGAAAGGCTCATAGGAGGGGGCAGAACTTAGAGGCTAAGAGTAAGTTCAAGTTCAAAGAGGAGGATTAAGGAAGGCCATGGCAGGCTGGTGGTCATGCCCAACAATTAGGAGTGCTGGCATACCCCTAACCAGCCTGTTAGCCAAATTTAGGGAGTTAGGATCCATTGAGGATGAGGTTCAGAGATGAGAAACTATTTGGACAGTGCCATGCTTGAACCTTAACTCAAACACATAGAAGAGAATACGGGGTAGGGATTCACAATAGAGACAGATGCAAGGAAAGAACATGCATAGTTAACATTAATCACTAAACATGAATACCAAAGTAAATAGGATTGCATCACATAGGGGTGAGGCAGAAAAGTTAAATACGAACATACCAGTTTCAGGGAAAACAAACAAGTAAAACAATAGTCTTGAAAAACCAAGTTGCAAGCAAACAGTTCCAAAAGATCTTAAAAAAGAGCAGAATGTTGTGAGAGTATTTAAATTTCAATTGAGTAATGGATGCTCGAGTATTGAACCCAAATAAGTATTAAATGCGTGTAAGTAATGTAAGTTGAAAGTGTTGAACTGAAGGTTCAAGGAGTGAAATTAGTAGTTGAGGATGATCAAAGTGCAGAAGGGTCGTGCCCCTTTTATAGTGCAGAAAACAAAAAAGAAAAGGTAAGGGAATAGTTTTCAATCAATCACACAAAATCTCCCTTCAGTTACGGGATTCTAATTTCAAACGGAAAGAAGATAATTAAGGAAATAAATTTGATTAAAAACTTTTCAAAGTAGCACAAGTGGGGTAAAGGAATAGTTTTCAATCAATCACACAGAATCTCCCTTCAGTTACGGGATTCTAATTTCAAACGGAAAGAAGATAATTAAGGAAATAAATTTGATTAAAAACTTTTCAAAGTAGCACAAGAGGGGTAAATACATAGAACTCATCTAAGGCAAAAGTCCAATGGTACACGGTTTGTGAAAAATAAGAAAAGGGAATCAATCAAACAACTAGTAAAATCAAAGTAGCAGGACTTGTTCAAATGAACCAAGTCGGGAATGGGTACAGATGGTTTAATTAGAGAAAATTAGTAACAATTAGTCAAACCCCGTTAAAGGAATTTAGAATCAATTAGTAGTTGGCAAAACCTTTTTTTGAAAGAAGAATTTCTCATATATAATGTAGAGAAATCAAAGGAAAGGGTCGTCATGTTACTTAGAAAAGAGTCTAACATTGAAAGGTTCAGAACCATAAGCAAAAGAGATACAAGTTCAGTTTGTAGACTCATAGTGAGTCTAAGAGTCCAGGGTCCCAAAGTGGAACCCTAACTCGAACACAAGATCAAATTGCCAAAGGAAACCCTAAATACTGGGTTTCAAATCGAATCAAACATAGAGATGAGAAGGAAAACCACTTGATAAAGACTCGAAAGTCTCATTCAAAGACATATGAGAAACAAACAAACATGATAAAAAGAAAGAAAACTGGTTCAAGATCATTGAGTACATGTTTGAGAAAACTCAGAACTTAAACAAGTTTGGAATAAAGAGGTGATACAAACTTAAGTAAAAGTTGATGAAACATATTTAGAAAGAACATGAATAGAGTACAGTAAAGCAAACAAAATCAAAGAACTCAACAGCCAACACATATAGTGGAAGAGTAAGGAAAATATAACAAGGATTAACATGTGAGCACATGAGTAACATGTATAATAAAAAGAAAACTAGAAGGAAAGTACATGTGAAGTAAAAGAAGTCACATAAGCATGATGTAAACAATTTCACATAAATAAAAGAAGAAGTATAATCAGAAAGATGTGTTTGAAAAGCCTTTCAGAAAGCCTAAATCGAAGACAAACGATTTTGAAAAGAAAATTTGCAGAAAAACACTTTAAATGTCAAATAAAGCATAAACACAACAGAGATCTAAGAAAACAAACAGAGAAAGAACCTTGAATAGCTTAGGGTTTTGGAGAAATCCTATAAATGAGAATGGCTTGGAAGAAGGTCTGATCTCGAGTCGTGGAGGTCAGAAAAGGCTTCTAACGCTTTGGGTACATCAGAGAAGCCATATAACTGAAGATCTGAGAAGATTTGAAAGAGAACCATCTAGCTCCGACTTCAAAACCTTGAACACCCAAGGTCTAATGGTGGAGAGGGCTGAGTATAGACGATCCATGGCCTGAGAAGCCATGGATTCCGGTGGAGTAATGGTGAAAAGGGTGGAAGTCGATTAGGGATCCGAAGAACCATTGAGATAATTTGAGAGAAGAAAGGATTTCAAAGGCTACTTAAAGGGATTAGGGTAAGTCGCTTGGTTCAATTATGGAAGGGTGAGTTATGGTCGTTGATCTTGAGTGTTCAACGGCCCAGATTTAAAGGGGTAGGTGGGAACTGAGTAGGGTCATTTGGATCGGGTTATGGGTTGCGTCAAATTAAAAAGTGGGCCGGTTCGATTGGGGTTGGGGTTGGGTCAAATAATGGTTAAAGTTGAAATGTAAAAGAGACTGTAATTGAAATAAAGTGAGTCTAAACGTTAAATAGCCATTTCCCATTTATTTTATAAAAATTGTAAAAATGATTTTAAATTCAAACTAAAAGTACTCAGCCGATGGATAATACATAAATTTTAATTCAAAATTACTGAAACCAATTTTATAATTATAAAATACTATTAATTGTAAAATGGGCTATAATTGCAATTACATGCAATTTAATCTTTTAAATACCAAATAAATTTATAAAAATATGCAAAAAATTATCTTAACTATATTTTGGAGTAAATATAAAAATAAAACAAGTTATTCACCAAAATGATAATCTTGGAAATAATTATTGGATTTTGTATTGCTAAAATAGATAATAAATTGATTTTAAAATTAGGAAAAAAACCAAATACTGGGCATGATTATATATGCATATACATGTTATTTTAAAATTATTTTGCATATGAAAATACATAAGGAAAAATTGGGTATCAACAACTGCCCCTTTTTCCCCGGGAAGGATGAAAGAGTTGCATGGTAAAGTTATGATGGCCAATTTGACCGAACGAAAACGATTTGAAGAATTTTGACCGAGCTCTGGTTCCTAAGCTGCCTACACATCCCTGGTCTTACATCAATCAGGCCCTATATAGTTGGGGATCCATCGGCTGAATGTGCCGATGAGATTTCACAAGAACGGACGCAATATTCAGGTTGGGAAGGATGGCCAAAGTTGGCGTGCTATGGGAACTGGATCGGGATAGCTCCTGCTGAGACGGTCGTTGCTAGCCGATTTACCTACAAATGAGCAATGGTAACATATATTGTGCATAAATTTAAAGATGACGCAAGTTTCCGTTAGACAATGAATGTTGTCTTTGGATGGTTAGGTAGACGTCCTCAGACCATGATGTCCTGGGTCATGAAGCATATAATAAAAGATTCGCAGGCTATGAAATGAAGTTCTCGGGCTATGGGAATGAAGCCTCCGAACAATGATGCCTTTGAATAATGATATGCAAAAGTTAAAATGGGGTCCTCAGGCCATGGCATGGCGTTCTCGGGGTATGAAAATGGTGTCTCCGAATAGACGCCTTTGGACAATTTGGCGATCTTTCAGCCCATGAAATGCAAAAGGTGGCAATTTTTTAGCCGATGTAAGACATAAAAGGTGGCGGTATGTCAGCCATGCAAGAATAATAAAGTGGCGATATTTCAGCCAGGTAGGATGGAGATAGAGCTTAGTCTCGGAAGGCCGAAAGGTAGCCTTATGTAATGCAGAGAAGTGCATATGGAGGCAGAGGTTAGCCGCGAAAGGCAGAAAGGTAGCCTTATGCAATGCAGAAAAATGCAGATGGAGGTAGAGCTTAACTTTAGAAGGCAGAAAGGTAGCCTTATGCAATGCAGAAAAATGCAAATGGAGGTAGAGCTTAACCTCTGAATGGAGAAAGGTATCCTTGTGCAATGCAGAGAAATGCAGATGGAGGCAGAACTTAGCCTTGGAAGGTAGAAAGGTAGCCTTATGCAATGCAGAAAAATGCAGATGGAGGCAGAGCTTAGCCTCGGAAGGCAGAAAGGTTGCCTTATGCAATGCAAAGAAATGCAGATTGAGGTAGAGCTTAACCATGGAAGCCATAAAGGTAGCGTTATTCAATCATAGAAATGTATGGAGGCAGAGCTTTACCTCTAAAGGCAGAAAGGTATCCTTATGCAATGTAGAGAAATCGAAGGCGAATAGCAAAAAGATATCTTATGTGGCTGATGAGGATGTTGTATACGGATATGAATTCTGAATAGGTGATGGTTCTGAGAGTTGCATTCCTAAGAAGTGTGGTCGTATAAATATATCTGATGATTTTGTGCCTTAGATGCCTACATCCAAAGAAAAATCGTAAGTTTTGTGAAAGAGGGGAGGTTAGTTCGTATCCCCGTGGACTTCGCTCAACCTACTTAGCTCTATTTTTGGTGATATTGTGTATCATTAGGGTAGCGTTGCTAAACAAAGAAATTTTGATAATAGACATGCATGATTTAGTAAAAAATGTAACATAAAAACATAAGTGAAAAATAGTTTTCTTTAGATGAACCGACGACTGCAACACGATTCAAGACATTGCAACCTCTCTTGCTCCGGAATTTTGAGGGTCCTCAAAATTCTGCCCCAGTTTATTGGGTTGGTGCTTCTGACAGCTGCATACGTAAATGACTAAAATCAATTTCAGAATTTTAAGGGTCCTCCTAAAAATTCTGCTCTAGTTTCCAATGGCGGGGGGAAATGAAACTTTTACTGAATTGTGACCGAACCCATAGGGTTGCCTACGTATCCTTTCTTGAAGGAGAATCAGGTCAAGCATAGTTCATGATACATAGCATGAGGAAATCATAAATGGTTACACATAGTATCACTCCACTGCATTTGATTTGATCGGCTTCGGCCAAACTTCTCCGTCCATTTCTGCAAGTATGAGGGCTCCTCTTGTTAGAACCAGGTGAACCATGTATGGGCTATGCCAGTTGGGACAGAATTTTCCATTGGCTTAATCATAATGCAGAAATATTTTCTTCAACACCAGCTGCCCTGGTGTAAACTGTCTCGGCTTGACTCTTTTGTTGAAGGCTCTACATTCTATTCTGATGGAGCTGACCGTGGCAAACTGGATTCATTCTTTTCCCATCTATAAGATCTAAGTGCTCGTATTAACTTTTCACCCACTCTATATCGTCGATTTCTGCTTCCAGTATGATCCTCAAGGAGGGAATTTCCACCTCGGCGAGAATGATCGCCTCCATTCATCTAAGGTCTGTAGGTTGTAGAATTATTGTGTTTGATCTTGAAGGTTTCACACATGGCTTTAATCAAGTCACAGTTGATATTGGAACCATTATCAGTAATGATTAACTCTGGGATGCCGAACCAACAAATGATACGGTCGCGGACAAAGTCTGCCACGACTTTCTTAGTCACTGCCTTGTATGATGCTAACCCAAATGGAATTTTGTAACAATACATTCCCCACGGTGTGATAAAAGTCATTTTCTCAGCATTTTCTTCATCCATCTATATTTGATGATACCCAGCAAAACAATCAACAAATGACTGTAGCTCATGCTTTGGATAGTTGTCAATTAGAATGTGTATGTTCGGCAAGGGGAAGTCATATTTCGGACTGGCTCGGTTGAGATCCCGATAATCAACATAGACTATAACCTTCCCATCCATATTCAGCATTGGCACAATATTGGCTAACCATGTTGGATACTCTACTACTATGAGAACCTTAGCTTTTGTGAGTTTGAACTTTCTGAGCTTCTACTCTACCGGTGCACATGTTGGATCAGTTGGTAGTTTGTGTGCCACAATAGATGTACTCAAACCAGTCATGTTGTCACACGACTAGGAAAATATGTCCTCATATTACCTTAAAAATTCCATGTACTCTTTCTTTTATGACTGTGATAGATGAACACTGATGCGCGTTTCTTTTACATTTTTTGCATCTCCCAAATTAACAACCTCTCTCGTCCAGGTTGGACTTAGGTATATTCTCAAAATACTCAACCTCTTTAATAACCTCTTCTGGTTTGTCATCTTCCTCTAAATATATATCTGTTTGTTGCGTTGTCTCGTTGCAAGTCACAATCATCGGTTCGTCAAGACAAGTAATAGTAATGTTGTGTAAGTAAAGTAAATGAGAAAAAGTAATAAGAGTAAGATTTATAAGAAACTGAAGTTCTTAGATAAATTCCATAATTTTTTTGAACGTTGGAGCTCTTATTTTGAAATAAAAAATGCGGAAAGAGAGTCAACTAGTGAAAAATAAAAGATAATATATGGTGCTTTGTTTGACCTTGCTACTCTGAAGCTTTCGGGGATCTGGTGGTTCTAATGGTCCAATTGTTGGCGCGTGCTCCTTGGCTCATGGCTTGTATAGAAGGGCCTTCCTCCCCCTCCTCCTCGAAAATGATGCAACAGTCCATGTTATCATCTTCTAAGAATAAATTCCTCATTGCTGCGAATGCTTCCTCTTTTTTCGACCCGTATATAACATCGGCTGGCTGGAAAGTCTGCTCCATGAGAGGTATCGGTTTCTCTAGTGGATAGTAAGGACTGCTCCATGGTGGAGACCAGTGGTTGAATTCCTCCCAAGTGTACTCATATCCTAGACCAAAAGTGGTACCATGTTTCTTCAGCTTGATAGGTTTGGCTATTCCTTTGAGGTTTTTGCCAAGTCCCTTGCTAGGTTCGTATCCGCTCCACTTTAGCATGCTCTCAATCTTGTTATCCCACCATTTATCCTTATCAATTGAATTGACTAACTCGATGTGGTGGTAGGTATCTCCACCTATCTTTCTTCTTCCTTGGATTGTCGGGATGGTCTGGCGACTGCATATGGGATTGCTACCATCACCATGAATAATCATCTCTTACTGATTCCACTCAAACTTTACTGCATGATGGAGGGTTGATGCTACAGCCCCAGTGGCATGAATCCAGGGTCATCCCAGAAGCAAGTTGTAATATCCTGGGACGTCTATCACTTGAAAATCAACGTCAAATCAAGTGGGTCCCATTTACAGACACAAACTGATCCCCAATAGTGGACCTTTAGGAACCATCGAAAGCTTTAACATTGATGGACCCATCCTTAATCTCATATATGATCTTTCCCAATGTTCTGAGAGTTACCAATGGACAAATATTGAGGCTGGACCCTCCGTCAATCAAGATCCTGTGATGAAATAATCCTCGCACTGCACAGTGATGTGCAATGCCTTATTGTGACTCAGACCTTCTGGTGGCAACTCATCTTCATGGAAAGTCATTTTGTGACTCTCCAATACCTTCCCCACCATATTTTCCATCTCTCCTCCAGTGATGTTGCTCACCACAAACACCTCACTCAACACCTTTAATAGCGTTCTTACGTGCAACAGAGTTAGGATAGAGATCTGTGCCGGTATGTTATTAAATTGATCAATGACCGAGTACTCCTTTGCTTGTATCTTCCTCCAAAGATCATTAGGCCCAGTTTCAATGATGGTTGGACGTCCAGAGGCCTACTTACTTGACTCAGACAAAAGCTCTGGAGTATGTACTTTATCGGTTCTTGTCATGCCATATGCCGCAACTACTTCTCCGGTTTTGGATTTCCTTTTTCTCATTGCCTCGGCTGTGTAATCCCAAGGGATGGCCTGGTACAGGTGACTTTGGGGACCCAAACTCGACCTCAATCAGTCATCGTGTCTTTGCAGAAGAAGGTGCCTCGAACTCAAGTGGTATGGACATATTCACTTCAGAATCCCCAGAAGGATGGATCTAGACTACAATCGGATTAAGGGTGACTGTTGGTTTAGCTCGTCACCTTCTGCGATCAATCTGATCAATCCCTTGCGGTCCTTATCATTTTCTATCTAAAATCATATGAACGCCCTTGTGGTCAGGTAGAGGGTTGTTGCAAACATTCAGAGAAGGATCCTTAGCCACAATAATCTTGTTATCGATCAGTGCCTGGATCTTATCTTTCTGAGAACGACATTCATCAATGGTATTCCCTTTCATGCCTGAATGGTATGCACAAGATTTATTTGGGTTGACTCATTGGGAAGGGTTTTCAGGAGTTATAGCAGGGATAGGGGTGACATAAACAGCAGCTTTGAGCATTTCATATAGATGGTCGATGGGTTCCCTGTGTTGCAAGCTATATAGTCTTTGAAGTAAGGTTCGATTCTAGGAAAAATGCTTTTTCTTTGCGGGACTATCACCCCAATTGGTTTAGTTAGGAAACTTTTTATATGAGAATGCCCCTATCCCGTAAGCCTTCCATCATTGCAAGCCCCTTCCATTCAGCCCAAGCTTTCTTTCGATTACGTCTGCTTATGATATTCTACTCTTGGAGTGACTCAACATAATGCTTCCAGAAAAGGCTTTTAACCGGAAATAAGATAAAAGAATAACAAAAAGATTAGTGAGGTATTAAAAACATCATATAATTCATGATCGGCCATTCCATTTTTTCTTTCAGCAAGTAGGCGACGCGAACCTATGCATTCTATCTTTCAATCGGATACCAATTGCTTGGATGCATTTGAAAGCCTCAAGATAACTTGCAGAATAAATTCTTTCTAGGTTTGTCTTGTGTCTACAAAACAAACAGTCCATTTATTGATGGGCGAACGATGGGGATTGAACCCGCGCATGCTGGATTCACAATCCACTGCCTTGATCCACTTGGCTACATCCGACCCTACCCCCGCAGTGGTTGAACTCTTTATTTACGATCAGATCCTTTGTAGGGCGCCCTTTTCTTTCTCAAATTCAACTTTCTCGCATGTTAGTCAAGATTTGAAGACCCTACTTTAATTAGATTTATGGGATAGAGAAGACAAGAAAACACAAGCTCAAACTTCAGCATTTCCAATGCCTGCAGAAGTAAAGGAAACATTTCTAGTGAATAAGAACTAGAATTTCCATTGGGTTGGGAGCGGATGATCCCTGTCCATCACCTGCGGTGTTAGATCATAAAGGTGACCACATCTAGTTTCGAGCCTGGCCTAAGTTAACTTGATGACACGCTTATAGAGTTTTCTGACCTGAAATGCTGCGTAAAGCGTCTTTCTTGCTCGGTGATCAGTCAATGAAGTCATTCTGGATCCCTTACTCATCGCATTCTAAGACTTGGCCTATTTGACATTGGGTCAAATATTTCGTCTGGGCATCGTTCCTTCTCTTGATCTACTTCGCTTACAATTTTTCTTCTTCGCAGGTAATTTGTGGCACGTAGGAAGGGCTCGTGTAGCTGCAGCAGGATTTGAAAAAGGAATTGATCGTGACTTTGAACCTGTTCTTTCCATGACCCCTCTTAATTGAGATGAGACAGGAGATCCAATGCTTGAATGAAGAAAAATCACTTTGATTCAATCATACATCTTGGAATCAGCCTAAGTATTCCTTTTTTATTTATTTTTTTTCAATTCATTTTATCTAATTTATTTTTCTGGCTTGGCTAGGTGGGATAGATGAGCCATTCCCTTTTCTTTAGGATAGCATATTGGGCAAAACTACTAAAGAAAAATATCTATTCAATTATCAAATAAAGAAGAGAGAGGGATTCGAACCCTCGATAGTTCTTTGTTAGAACTATACCGATTTTCAAGAACGGGGCTATCAACCGCTCAGCCATCTCTCCGAAAGACTATTTTTATTTTATTCCTCCGAATAGAACATGGCCATAGGGGTGGATACCCCCACTATCTGTAGAAAGATCTCAGTTGCGAATCCACCAATCGATCTATCTATCGTATATAGATATCTGATCTAGCATGCCCATTTGTGAAATAAAAATAAAAACCCATCCCCCACCCTCATGTACGAATAATGTGCTAAAGGGGGAGTATTAATAAGTCATATAGAATCACTGGATTCATGACAAAGTAAAATCCCTCGATGACATATTTTATAGTATTTTTTAGAACATAGGAGAGGAATTCAAAGTAGGAGAAATAAAAATGTGAAAGGTAAAGATCTGAGATAAGTTCTTCTTTTTCTCTTACTATTTTGATAGAGGAGACTGCCCACGCTGAATACCAACTCCTATCCCGAAGATACAAAGAGCCCAGTCCTCTTCTCTTGTGTCGAAGCGTAGTGTAGTGTGGTGAGGTTCTGACTCACAGAAAGAGTGGGAAATTTGGAGAAAAAATGAAGAATTTCGAATCTAATAATAAAAAGAGATTTTCTCCCCAACGACAAAGGAACTTACGCGCGGGGCATTTTCAGGGACTAGCCCGTTTCCCATTTTTGTCTCTGGGGGGGGGAGGGGGTTCTATGGAGCAAGTCTCCCATTGCTTTCGCAAACCAGTGGGGACAACCCCCGCCAGACTGTAGAGCCTTTTTGGTAGCCTGCAAAGCTTCAAAGTCAGTGACGATACCACTCTTGATACCTTTTTTGATCCTCTCCCCTAGTTTGATGATTTCGAAAAATTTCTGGCCTTCAATTAGCATATACCTCTCATAATACTGTAGGTCTTGAGCTCGAATGAAAAACCTGTTCATTTTTTCTTCTTCTAATGCCAGTCTGACCTTAGCAGCCTCTGATCTCCAATGAGTAGCATACTCGCGGAATGTCTCCGTGGATTTCTTCTTCAAGTTCCGGATGTAGAACACATCTGAGGCATTTTTCGTGTTGAACCTGAATGTGTCCATGAAATTGGGCTGATGTACCAAGATAGAGTGTCTCCCTTTAGACTCCTCATGTTGATTTTCATGCGAATCTTTTCGTCCTTCCCTACTCTGACTGGCTTGTCGCAGTATGTTCTCAGATGAACTCTCGGATCCCATGTACCATTAAACATCTCGAACTTAAGAGGTCTATACCCCTCGGGCAGTTCGACATCGGGTTGAATGCAAAGTTCTTCATAATTCAACCCTTCAACCCCATTACTTCCCTCGACGCCTTGAATTCTTCTAGTCAGCTTCTTGAGTTCTTCCGCCAGATTCTTGATAAGAGAGTCTTTGTCATCAAACTCGGGTGTGCTTGAAATAGGTCTAGTATGATATTGAACAGTGTCCACATAGATGGGGGTATTGTGATGAGGGTAAGGATGGTCAAATGTGGAGTTAATTGGTTCCGGGATGAGGAGTGGAGTATAGTTTGATATGTGGCAAGTGTTGCAGCAGTGATGAGCAGCAGGGTGGTTTTGTGGCCTTGGAATATTTTTTGATGGTTTAGGGTTTTGATTGTTTGGTAAACTGACATCTGGGTTAGTGAGAGAAAATGAAAAGCTTTCCATATTCTGAACTTGGTCTAATACTTCTTGAAATTTCAACAACTTCGATTCGAGCTGGGAGGCACATTCCTTGGAAACCTGAATACCCTGGGGAACCTATACCCTTTCGACTAAGTTCTCCTTTCTGGTGCTGCTCAAATCTTCCATTTTCCCCTTGTTTCTGTTCCTGATAGGGCTCGGAGGAGGAGGAGGTGGAGGGCCCTTGGATCTTGTGGAGTAAGATGATGATTCCAGAGTGCACAAACTAACCTTTGGGGAGGGGAATAAAACAACAGTAAAAACAAACAAGATAACAAGTTAGTGAATCATGAGAAGAAAGTGTTGCAGTATTTAAACACATAGTGCAAGAATATAAATCGTGTCCTAATTTGGGAGCCTCGTTGTGCCCGAGGTAGGCCTAGCGACAAGTTGATTTAGAGAACTTTAAATGCTAAATTCCTCATTTTATTGATAAAAATAAGATGAATCCCAAAATGACACTAAAATAACATAAAATAAAAATGTTACTAATTCTTATTATATTCTTAAAGCAAAAGAAAAGAATCCTAACTACTTGGTCCTAGAAGGACCTTCCTCGAACTCGGCATCTTTAGCTCATCTAATAGCTTCACCATCTCACGAAGTCCCAGCAGCAACTAAGCTCTAGCCAAATGTCCACCTTCGTTTCCCTCAGCTTATGTCAGTCCTCGATCCTTTTGATGAATTTCCTTTCTAGTTCCACTAAACGCCGCTCCAAGTATCCCAGTAGGTTGTTGGCGCTGACAGCCATGTATTTCCACTCTTCAATCAACTTTTGGTGGCTTCTTGTATTTCCTGGTACTCACTCTCACATTGCCGAATCCTCTTGCGCAGTTGGTTGTACTTGACCTGTGCTTCAGCCTTTTCATCGATGATCCTATGACCTCGAACAAACCCGGGTTTACCTAACCCATCATGACCGTATTCTAACTAGCCTAGATAGTACAGAGTATGACTAGCATGTTACCTATCTGGTTCAATGGAATCCTTATCCATGACGATTTCGCACTACCACATGTGTTGAGCTTGACAGTTGTATGGACTATTGTCATTCTAAAAGTCGGCCATGAAGTGACTCATGTTGTCGACCCTCGGTATAATCTACTTTCTTCCTTTCTGTCTCATAACTCGGAATGGAACGTAAGGATAAGTCCCCCTCAAACCGATAAGTATCAGGAATGATACATCCCTGGATCGAGAAATGAACTCTCCTGCAGGGAACCATGCAGGTTAGGCATATAATTCTTCCGCCTTGGCTGATGGAAGGCAATATGGTTGCCCCAATCTCTGCAAAGAATCTCTTGTCGATATTCACCCTTTTGGAGGTGCTCCATGAGCCAGCGTTGGAGTAGTAAGTTACAACCCTCAAAGTGTTTGGCCCCTCATTGACAATTTTCCAGGGCTCGATATATTTCTGCAATGATCATAGGTACTATGATAAAGGGTTGCCTATCAATTCCCTCCATTAGGGTTTTAGTGACCATGGCTAGCCTGGTGTGGAACCTTTCTGTCTTCATGGGAAACACTATCATCCCCAAGAAGCAGAACAAAAAGACAAAG
The DNA here is from genome assembly GCA_034376525.1 of Nicotiana benthamiana. Lineage (NCBI taxonomy): Eukaryota > Viridiplantae > Streptophyta > Magnoliopsida > Solanales > Solanaceae > Nicotiana > Nicotiana benthamiana. The sequence goes on along the minus strand of CM067334.1, from coordinate 70,482,537 downwards.
ACCCTTCGGTGGATGTGCCCCAATGATGTGAGGGCAAATTCATCTGGGTAAGTATGGTAGGACTTTCTATGATCGTACCTCTCATACAGATAGTCAAAAGGAATGTAAGAATCCTTCAGACAGGTCAAACCTTGGTTCTTATTTAATCCCATCATCTTGAGAAAACCCATACCCTTAGGATTTTTCGGGATAAGCAAACCTAGAGTCTCTCATGGGATACCAGCTAGTCCTCCTATTTCCTCTAGAAAAAGTGTCATCCCAATGTCTCCAAAGCAGAACATAGACCTGTCGCTATCCCAGAATAGAGTAGCAGCCTCTATGATTTTGTTGTCGAGTTGGATTGTCGGAAGAGAAGGAAAATTTCCCAAATATTTGAACAAGAGTTCGATCACTTGAATAAAGGCCTTCTTACCAGTTAAGAAACCTTGGGTGGATGTTGGTAACCATACCAAATCTGGGAACTTCATGCCTCATTTTATGCAAGACAAAAGTGTTAGACCCTTACCCCTGCCAGATTCGACTATTAAATATCAACAATTAGAATAAAAAGCATTTAGTTCTCCAAATAAATGCACAGAACATGGTAGTGTCCGTTTGGGTTTCAAGAAAACCCGGTGGAATTTGATCAAGGCTATCTTAAAGAGTCATTATGCGACAACATAACTGACTCGGCTAGGTTTGACCATGATACATGCACAGCTAAACAGAGTAAGGTTTCTATAGGGTATTAGAGTTGTACCCATGAGCGGAAAACTCAAGAGGGAAGTCATGGAATCTTCAACTACACCGTTGATCGGCAGGTTTTACCGCAAATATGCCTTTGCCAAATTTAGGGGGTGATAATATCGGAAGGGCGCAACCACTCATTATATGTGTTGCTATGGTATTTTGATTGGCACGAGTGGAATATGATGTTGAAGATGAAATTATAAAAATTAAACAAATTATCACGTATTTTCACGTTTACAAAGTAGTAATTACAATATTTGCTCATAATTTACAACAATATTTAAAGAAAAGCGGTAAAAGAAAGCGTAAAAGAAAATAAATGAAACAAAGAGCCAAGTCAGTTTTGTAGTAGAAGAAGAGAGAAAGACATTAAATAAATGCAGTAAAGAAGCAGTAAAGTCACAAATAATATGCAATGGTAAAAGCCTAAAAATATTCCCTAGCAGAGTCGTCATGCTGTCGCGCCCCTTTTTCTCGCGAAATTGGGTTTGCGACATTTGGGAGGACAACTCGTTCCCTTTTGGAAAATGGGTTTTAGATTTGAAGAGTCGCCACCAAATGATTAAGTGCATTAGGACACTAAGAAGGGTTTGAGTTGAAGAACCAGAGTTTGGGTAAGGGCTAGAAATTATCCCGAGGGAAAGGTGTTAGGCACCCCTCAGGATCCACTAGTGTGATTGCCGGTTGTGTTACAATAGTGACTTCACATAACAAGTAAGCCTATAAAGGCTCAAATAGAAAGAGTATTCACATAATATTGCAAGTAAATTGAAATTTTGAAGAGAAATAAAGAAGGCAGAAATTTTAAGAAAAGGATTTGAACAATTCTGAAAATAAATGAAAACAGGTAAAGGGGAAGGGGGTCCTAGGTTTATGATCAACATGGATCACATCAGTGCAATACCCAGTAATCACTCCTCAAAAGAGGGGCTACATGAGGTATTAGAGCACCAGTTATCATATCTATATCTACCATTTCCCACCCCGTTAAGGCATTAAAGCACGGAATAGTATCGTTACTTATTACATGCTATTATACACGTCCCAATCTTATCAGTCCCGGAGGCATTTGGGGCTAGTAATCCCAAAGGGGAGGGAATTTTGGGCTTTTCAGAGTTTAAAATGATAAACGTCAAAAGGCGACAAACAAAACAATTAAGGGGAAACACATAGCAATTTAAAGGCTCAAACAAGCCTCCTCACTTAAAGTAGCACATTGTTTAGCATTACTTACATATACTAGTTATGGTCTGAATTAAACTTAAAGCGTTAGGTAGACCGATTTTGTCACATATTTTAAGATAAGAAGTCCGAATTAGGCTTGCCTGCTGGTTGTAATTATCAAAGACTGGTGTAGTTAATTACCTAATGGCTTGCCTAGGTGAGAACTATAGGCATGATATCTAATAATGCAAAAGGCATACTGATTTTGAAAGAAGGATTACTTATTTCAGAAAACAAAATTTCTGCAGGTTTTAAACAACATTATTACTGTTTTTTTTAGATAACAAGCTCTGCAGATTTCAAAACGACATTATTACTTATTTTAGACTTGTAGATGAAATAGACGAGTCAGATTCAAACGGTTACTCTATAGGCATGATTACTAAGCGTTATTGATTTTAAAACGATTATCAGGATGCATGAATCCTATAGGCATGGTATCTTGGATGCAACTTGTTATTACCTTAACCTATAGATTGTTTGCCTAAGGACACAAGAAATCCGCGCGAGCCACAAATTTTCGGTCGGGATGGACCCAACTCGGAATCACCTGATATTTATCCTGGACATCCAATAGGGCCTAAGAAACCATTGTCACCTGGCCAAAACAATCAAATTGTATTTTTTGGTAGTTTACGTCCATTAAGCCAAAAAATCCACGCGAGTCACAAATTTTCGGCCGGGACGGACCCGGCTCGAAATCGCCTGATATTAATCAAATTTTGTTTGACTTTGATTTTATTTAAAAAAAATAACTGAACCAAATAAACTATAAAAGTAGCTATTTAACTTTATTATTACACATATGTATATGTATATTTTTATATAAAGTTTCTAATATTTTATGGTACATATTAGTAGTTGGTATTTTGTTCTAGTTCTTTGCTATTATAGTAATCTAATTCTTTGCCTTTGGCATTCTAATAGTTTGATTGATAGTTTTCTTTTGCTAAGTACACGAATTTATTTAGACTTCATGGACAATATCAAACATACTTATGTTATTTGTTTAGACACCTTCCTTGTAGAGTTTCTCTAACTTCTAATATTGGCCATGATGTTAATGAAAATAATTATTTGACAATTACATGTCATTGAATAGATGATAATACTTATATGGAAAACAGTATTATCGCTTTTAGGTATGATAAAGATCAGAATCATGTTGTTGCGTTTATAAGTAGTAATATTTGTGAAGTTGTTGAATATTATAATCTCAAGCAAAAAGTTTTGTGTATGTCTTTTGATAATGCTTCTAACAAGAATGCCGCAATTTTAATATTAAAAATGCATTTGAAACCACCTCTTGATGAACAAATTTTTCATGTTAGGTGTGCATATCATGTTTATAATTTAATTGTTAAAAGTGGCCTTGATTTATTTTCAACTAAGATTACTCATGTTAGAAGAGCTGTTGGTGTTTTTCAAGGAAATAATAGACAATCTAGAATAAAGCAATTTAAGAATAAGTGTGTCCAATATAACCTTAAACCCAGATTCATGCCAGACGAAATTGTTGCTAGATGGAATTATACATATATATTTTTAAAATGTTGCTACAAATAAGATTCCCAATAATTGAAGTTTTTAATGCGCATTGTGCTGATCCAAACCGTATGTTAACAACTAGTACTTGGGAGGTCATTAATGATGTTGTTAAATTTTTACATAAATTTTATACATCTATTGTTGAATTTTCTGGAGCATATTACCCTACTGTTAGTATGGCTTTAGTACATATAGCTGAAATTTCTTTTCTGCTCTTTGAATTTAAGAAGAAAGAACAATATAAGGATGTTTTGGAAAAATTGCAAGTAAAATCCAAAAAATATTTCTTTCCAATTCCGCCGATTTACTGAATTTGTGTTGTTTTAGATCCTTCTATTAAGATGTCTGATTGTCACCAATTAATGAATGCTTTATATACTTACATACAGATTGGACCAACTGAAACCCTAGATTTATATGTTTCTATGAACAAGCTAAATAATTATTTATAATAATTATATAATTATTATGTAAATATAATTGATGATGTTGCTCGTACTGTAGGCAATGTAATCCCACTATGCATTGTAACACTTCTGCTACTGTGGATGATGAAGAAGGCCTTGATAGTTCTAACATTTTTTCTATATTTGCTAACACTCAAATCAGTAGTGGGAACATTGATGAACTTCAATTCTACTTGCAGAAGCAAAAAGAGCCTCGCACAAAGGAATTTTCACCGTTGGGATGGTGACATGAGAATGGAAAGCAATTTCCTTTTCTTTTCGCTATGGCTCGGTACGTGTTGAATATGCCAATTTCTACTGTTCCATCGGAGAGTGCATTTAGCCAAGCAAGACAACAACTTGGAGACACCCTCACTCATTGGGAAGCAATGCTTTGAAAGTTTATTGGATTAGATCGGAACGAAGAAATCAAGGACGTGAAGATGTTGATAGCTCAGAAGACGAGGAAATTGGAGATATATTAACGCATGGTAGCCCATCCGAATTTAACACTCCAGAAGAAGGTCACTCTATTCATATAGAATATGAAGAACTTACTAAGGCAAAGTAAAACCTTTGAATTTACTCTTTTTATGTTAATTTACTTGTTCAATGCAAACCTTTCAATTGTAAGTTTGAATTTTCAAATAAATGTAGCACTTGCAATTTATAAGTGTAATTTTTTCTCATCTTCTTTGTATTCTTTATGTTAATACTTTGTATTAATATAAATTACAATAGTTATACAAAATACAAAAAATTAAAGTATATACTAAACTCGGCCCCGCCTGGCCCGACCCCCTCAACCCATAATCCTTATGGTTCACTTACCTGGATGAAGCCGAACACGTTAAACCCGTTAAGCCCTAGCCCGGACCATAACTTATACGGGTCCAAAAAAACTAACCCAACTCAGCCCGGCCCACTCATTTAACACCCTTACCTTGTCTAATCAAATTAATTTGATGAGAAATAAAATATATGTTGTTAGATGGGAAACTAATTATTACTATATTCTCCGGTCCACAATAAGTGATCAATTTGTTTTTTTTATTTTGGTTCAAAATATGTGTCAATTTATATAATCAAGAAAAAATTTAATTTATTTTTCTACAATTACCCTTATGTAAATACTACTATAACTATTGTGCAACATTTAATGAATGGCGGTTTAGTCACACTAACTAATTTCGTCTAGAATTTAGTATTTTTTTAATTGGTGTGCCCAAAGTAAATTGATCATTTATTGTGAATCAAAAGGAGTAGTAATTAATGTAGACGCAAAATCATAGGAGAATTAACGAAGAGGAAAAATAGCAGTTAGTAAACTAACAAACTTGTTTTGTGCAACCTGAAAAAGCTCTCAGTCCATTGAACATTTCGTAGGCACTTTCCAACTTCAATACCCCTTTCCAAAATCAAGCATCTTTCTCTTTTTCTCTCCCTTTCACGCCCTGTTTCCTTCTCTTTCATTTTCAGATCAGTTTGCTTCATTTCTATCGTTTTAAAAGCTTCATTGCTCGCCACTTACCCAAAATGGTATGTTGTACGCAGTTCTTTCACTGTATAGATTTATGTGATACATATATTTGCTCTTGTTATACATTATATATGACAAGAAATGATACTGTACTCTCATGTCCTATTTAACATGGCCAAATCATCTGCTTTTGGTTTGCTCCAAATTTCGAATGTTGTAATTCGTCATGTATATATTTCATGAGTCGAGGGTCTTCAGAAACAGTTTCTCTACTTTCATGAGGTAGAGTCTGTGTACATGCTATCATCTGAGACCTTATTTATGAGATTATATTCGTCATGTATGATATGCCTTTCATGATTTATGCACTAGACGTAATTACATAATAAAAAAGCAACCAAAGTTTTTCAATTGAAATAATGCAAAATCTTAAATGCTTAAGAGGGTAATTTAAAAGCAATTATACCCTTTATGTGGAAGTTTCCATTCCCATTCTATAATCTCTCAGGAAAGATAAACTTTTTAACGTACAAACAGGGGCGGAGTGAATCTTTTCACCGAAAAATTACACTGGACATATAAAGTAAATTTTATTTTTACCTTTATATATTATATTTTGTATCCCTTGACATAGCCCAATAACATAGATTAATTATCAAGGGAGTTCAAAACTATTGTAATGTCATGTATTCAGTCCCCGCTAGTTACAAAAATTTTTGCCTTTTTTTTAATCCCCTTAACTAAAATTCTGCCAACGCCACTGTGTACCAAATGTTTCTTTAATTTATTTTCATGCATGTATGTGGACTGTACTATTTTTTCTTTCTTCTTTTGGTGTCATTTTGCATAGGCGAATTCGGCGTCAGGGATAGCAGTGAGTGATGAATGCAAACAGAAATTTTTGGAGCTGAAAGCGAAAAGAGATCACAGATATATAGTGTTCAAGATTGATGATTCAGGGCATCAAGTTGTGGTTGAGAAAGTTGGGAGAAATGATGAGACTCATGAAGATTTTGCCAACAATTTACCTCCCAATGAGTGTCGCTATGCAGTTTTTGATTATGACTTTACTACAAATGAGAATGTCCAGAAAAGCAAGATCTTCTTTGTTGCTTGGTAACAATCTTATCCTTTCATTTAATTTTTCAATTGCTAATTATTTCATGATCATCCACATATATGTCCTTGTTACTCTGATTATTTATCTTTATACTAACAGCGTAAAGATTTTTTACAATATCAATGCAGTTTAACTTGTGATAGTAGATTAGTTACCATTTTTACTTAGGTTATCAATTAATGTTTGTCCTAGAATTTTAAGTGTAATTACCTTACAAGTGACATAACAACAACATGTCCAGCATAATTTTACAAGTAGGGTCTGGAGAAAGCAATGTGTATGTAGATCTTATCTCTACCTTGAAAAAATAAAGAGGTTGTTTCCGATAAACCCTTGACTCAAAGAACAGTACAAGGAAGCAACCATAACAATAACAAGAAAAAAAACAAAGACTCATGTATACTAACAAATATCTAGAGACAAGAAAGATGTGGCTGAGCCACCTTATAGGAAGGGGTGTCAAATGACGTCCCTTTGCGGAAAAAATTCATTGTGTAGGTAGGTGTATATATATATATATATATATATATATATATATATAAAATTTATTAACACCCCTTAATTTTTCGGTATGTTTACTTTTATATATTGTGACATCCCTTAATGAAAATTCATGCTCCGCCATTGATTACTAATACTATCGGTAAGAAAGACACAACATATAATGAAAAGTCTAGGAACAGGAAATAAGAATATTACTAATACTATTGGTAATACTAGGAGACACCGTCGATACATATCGACCTTCGGCCCTAATTCTTGACCTTTACATATTCCTATCTAGGGTCATATCCTCAGTAAGCTGAAGCAAGTGACCTGATTCTGTAAATATTTTTTGTACTGTCAATGCATTGAATTCAACATTAATTTTGTGCCGCGCTAATTAATCATGAATAATGTTTTACATCCAGGGCACCAGAAACAGCAAGAGTAAGAAGTAAGATGTTGTATGCAAGCTCCAAAGACAGATTCAGGAGAGAATTAGATGGTGTCCAAGTTGAGTTGCAGGCTACTGATGCAAGTGAGATGAGCTTGGATACCTTCATTGAGAGAGCTCGTTGAAATTAATATCTCTTACCTAAATATTTGGCCTATATTCATTGGCAATTTGTATACAGGCCCTTCGTTTATTGGATTTTGAGGAATGTGTTCTTTGTTTTCTTTTACTATGGTGTTCAATTTTGTCTTGTTAGTAGCTAGGCTACTAGTAAGTCTTGTGACCATTTTATTAAGAATGTCATCAATGTTTAATTGAAATTTTTACATGTTTGCCCTCTTTGTTATCTTAACTTTCCTTTGCTTTTCCCGAACTCTCCAAGTATTTATCTGAATTAAGTCCCAAAATAGGATTTGCTTAAGATGGTTGAACTGATAAACCAATGTTCGATATGAAAGTACATAGTTCTTTATTACTTCTGATTAAAGGGTAGTCTGGTGCACTAAGCTCCCGTTATGCGCGGGGTCCAGGGAAGGCCGGACCATAAGGGTCTAATGTACGCAGTCTTACCCTGATTTCTGCAAGAGGATGTTTCCATGGGGCCATGCTGCGTACAATTTTCTGATTGTGTATAAAAAACAGCTAACTCAGCAGCTAGTCCTTTATTTTCTTGCTAAGTTCGCTTGTTATAGGCTATATTCACATTTGGATATTGATCAGTAATCTGGAAAAAACCACTAAATTAAATTCAAGCAGTAGCATCAGACCAGAAAACATCAAGTTGGCCCCATTGCTTCTTAGGCACTATCAGAGCCTTCCAAGCAGCTTTGGACGCGTCAACAATGTTGTTATCAGAATCATGGTGGTTGTCACATCCCATTGTGGAATCACAGTCGTCAACAGCCATACAACCGTTTGCTTTCCCTTGTCAAAGATTGTAATGTTCTTCATACACCTCTTTTCGGCACTGAACCAACCCGTTGAGAGTGCAACCACCGGTGTGTTATCCGAATGGTACTTGTTGTCGCACTCGGACGACTTCCTACCTCCTTTTTGGAGACTGTTGATAGAACTTAGAACAGCCATTGTCTTTTGCAGAAACAAAGTGATTGGTAGCCAATTTTGCAGTTTCCTGCTGGTTGTTTTATCCCTTTTGATCAGATGTGGATGGTGAAGGCTGGATAGGATGTTGATACCCAATTTTTCCCTATGTATTTTTATACTCAAATACATTCAAAAATAACGTATGTAAGCATTCATAAAGGTTTTGGTATTTTTTCCAATTTTTCAAGATTCTTAAAACTAATTTATGGCCTATTTTGCACTATAAAATCCAATAATTATTTTCAAAATTTGTTATTTTGGTAATAATTTATTTTATTCTTACATTTGCACAAAAATAGAATTTACACGATTTTTGCATAATTTTACAAGCTCATTTGATATTTCTAAACTAAAATTGCATGAAACTGTAATTTTAGCTTATTTCTCGATTTCAATGGTATTTTTAACCATAAAAATGTTTCTAATATTTTTAAATTAATACTTTTGCCTTTTTTATTAACTCAATATTTTTAATTAGATTTTGAAACATCATTTGCTAATTTATAAAATTCAAATTAGGGAAAAATTGACCATTTAAATCATAGCCCCTTTTAATTTCAATTGTAGCCAAATTCCAACCCCAATTTAACCTCACTTACCCTACCCAGTTACCCATTAAATTGACCCGCCCCGTTCCCTCTTTTAAATCGTGGCCGCTGATCGTTTAGATCAACGGCCCACAATAATCCCTTCCATAATTAAACCTACTACAGCCCTAACCCTAATCACTTTACACGTTCAGCCGCCCTTGTATCCCCCTCATCTCTCAAATGCTTTTAACCCCCTTGAAACTCTAGCCGCCTCCGGTCACTTTACAACCCCGTTTCATCGGAAAATATAGCTTTCAAGGTTTCATGCAACCTGTACTCACCCCCCGCTCCCTTCTATGACTCCTCCGTTCATAGATCGAGGCCAGGCCTCGAAGGTCTCCGGTTCAGAAAACTTCCGATTCGAGTTCTACGACTGTATCCGGTCTCTCTCCGGCGAGTCTTAAGGTTGTGAGTCCATTATTGACTCGAAACCAGTCCATTCTAGGCTTTCTCGTTCTCTAGGTTTCTCTCTGAAACTTTAAATCTTTAAGGTTTTCTGCTGTGTTTCTATACGATCTGCTTCAAATTTAAGTTATTTTCTAAAGCTCCAAAGTGTTTTCCACAATTTTTACCAATTTTTATCTTCAAACTTGTTCATCTTCCTAAAATTTAGGGTTTCTCTGATTTCTCTATTTTATTTGGTCTATTGTGTTTTCTGTACTTTCACTATGATTCTTGAGTGATTTATGCTGAAGCTCCTATGTAATTTCTTTGCTATGGTGTTTCTAGGGTTTCCAAGTAAACCCTTCACTGTGTTATTTAATTTCCTTATGTTGTCCGTGAAAGTTTATGTCCTTTCTGAGTTTATCTTCCCCTATGCTTTCTTCGTTACACTCGAGATGTGATGAAAACCCTAGATTTTAGGGGTTTTCTGATTTCTATGTAGAATTTCCTGTTGCATGTTCAATGTCGAAACCCTAACTGTTTAAACGCTTCATGCTTATGATCTCTGCAAGAATTTCTAATTACGTCTTATGCTTGTGTGCTTCTGCTCTATGATTACATGACTTTTCTATTAATTTCATCACCTCGGAAGGCAAAGAATAGCTTTATGCAGTGCAGGATGGAGACAAAGCTTAGTCTCGAGAAACTATATATCAACATGCTCCCCAGATTCGATAGAGTGGACTGGAGTAATCTGCTTCTGGTTCAAAATGTACTGCCTCGACACAATTTCACAGTTTCACAGCTTGGCTGGCTACTCAAAGGAGGTTACCTACTGTGGACAGATTAGCAAACTTTGGTATTCAACTCCCTTCAATGTGTGTATTCTGCAAACAACAGGTGGAAACTTTCCAGCATCTCTACTTTGAATGTGCTGTTACCAATAGTCTATGGTCCAGAATTGGCTGCTGGTTGGGATATTCAAGATCAGTACTTGACTGGGACAGAGAACTAGAATGGATCTACAGTAAAGCTCGCAGTCGTGCATGGAGGAATGCCATCACTACTGCTGCATTTGTGCATGTTGTAGCATTAATATGGCAGGCTAGGAACAAAGCTCGATTTCAGAACTTGACATATAATGAAGATAGAACAACTAGAGAGATTGCATTACTCCTTCACATTCGTGGGAGACATAGCAAAAGCTGGCAGAATGGGCTACGACAACTCAACTACTTTCCGTAACCAACTATTTTTGTGTTGTTACTTGCTGAACTCAAACATATGAGTCTGCGCTTCTTTTGGTAGTTTCGTAGAAACTGAAATGTAAATAGCACAGTAGCTAACTGTCCAATCGGCTACGCGTAGGAACACTTGTACGTCCTTATTTTTGCTATATATAAATACCAAGCTTTAACCGGAAAAAAAAACTTAGTCTCGAGAGGCGGAAGATAGCTTTATGCAGGATGCAGATGGAGACAGATCTTAGTCTCGAAAGGTAGAGAATTGCCTTATGCAGAATGCAGATAGAGACATAGCTTAGTATCGAAAGGCAAAGAATAGCCTTATGCAGGATGGAAGTAGAGCTTAACCTCGGAAGGTAGAGAATAGCCTTATGGAGGATGGAGGTAGAGCTTAACCTCGGAAGGTAGAGAATAGCCTTATGCAGGATGGAGGTAGAGATTAACCTCGGAAGGTGGAGAATAGCCTTATGCAAAATGCAGATGGAGACAGAGCTTAGTCTCGAAAGGCAGAGAATAGCCTTATGCAAAATGGAGGTAGAGCTTAACCTCGGAAGGCAGAGAATAGCCTTACGCGAAATTCAGATGGAGACAGAGCTTAGTCTCGAAAGGCAGAGAATAGCCTTATGAAAAATGGAGGTATAGCTTAACCTCGCAAGGTAGAGATAGCCTTATGCAAAATGCAGATGGAGACAGAGCTTAGTCTCAAAAGGCAGAGAATAGCCTTATGCAGAATGGAGGTAGAGCTCTACCGCGGAAGGCAGATAATAGCCTTATGCAAAATGCAGATGGAGACAGAGCTTAGTCTCGAAAGGCATATAATAGCCTTATGCAAAATGTAGGTGTGGCTTAACCTCGGAAGGCAGAGAATAGACTTATGCAATGCAAAAGTATAAATGGGAAGACATTAGTGATTTTCTTATGTGGTAGATGATTGTGATATCCTGACTGCTGGGGAAATATAAGATGTAAATAGTAAGCTTTGCGAAGTGAGTGAGAGTTTCCGACTTTGTAGAGCAAATGCGTTGTTTACTCGTGTCCCGAATTCCTGCATCCAAAGAAAAATTGTGAGTTCTGTAATGGGGGAGGTTAGTTTGTGTCTCTCGGCTCGTGACGTCCTGCGCCGTTCGGGGTAGCGTTGCTAAATGATAGCGATCCAATTGATTTTATGCAAAATTTAAAAAACATGATGCAAATATATATATATATATATATATATATATATATATATATATATATATATATATATATATATCTATATATATATATATATATATATATTTAGTAAAGAGAAGAATAGTTTTGTTTTATGATGAACCAAAAACTGCAACGTAGTTCAAAACACCGCGACCTTGTTTGCTCCGGAATTTGAGGGTCCTCCTCAAAATTCTGCCCCAGTTTGATGAGCTGGTGCTACTGGTGGATGTTGAATAACCAAATGCGGAACAATTCTATAATTTTGAGGGTCCTCCTCAAAATTCTGCCCCAATTTACTAATGAAGAGACTAAAAAACTGACGTCGGAATTTTGAGGGACCTTAAAATTCTTCCCTAGTTCCAATAGCGGGGGAAAATTGAATTTTTATTAAAATGTGACCGAACCCATAGGGCTACCTACGTATCCCCTCTTAAACGGGAATCAGGTCAGGCATAGTTCAAAATACATCATAAAAGAAAACATATGATCAAATATAGTATCTCTTCACTGCGTCTGAGTTGATAGGCTTCGGCCAGACTTCTCCGTCTATTTCCGCAAGAATGAGGGCTCCTCTAGTCAGAACCCGGTGAACCATGTACGACACGTGCCAGTTGGGAGAGAATTTCCCTTTGGCATCATCTTGATGTGGAAATATCTTCTTCAACACCAGTTGCCATAGTGTAAACTTCCTTGGTCGAACTCTCTTGTTGAAGGCTCTATACATTCTGTTCTGATATAATTGACCATGATAGACAATGTTCATTCTCTTTTCATCGATGAGGACTAACTGCTCGTAGCGACTTTTGATCCATTCCGCATCATCTAATTCAGCTTCTTGTATGACCCTTAAGAATGGAATTTCTACCTAAGCGCGAATGACCACCTCTTTTCCATAAACCAGCATGTAAGGAGAGGCCCCGGTTGATGTGTGGACCATGGTGCGGCAACCCAATAAAGCGAACGACAATTTCTCATGCCACTCCTTGTGCTTTTCGATCATTTTCCTTAGTATCTTCTTGATGTTCTTATTGGCTGCTTCTACAGCTCCGTTTATATGAAGTCTATAAGCCGTAAAGTTCTTATGTCTGATCTTGAATGTTTCACACATTGCTTTCATTAGGTCGCTGTTGAGGTTAGAGCCATTATCGGTGATGATTAATTTTGGAACCCCGAACCGAAAAACCATACGTCTCGGACGAAATCTGTGACTACCTTCTTGGTGACTGCCTTGTATGATGCTGCTTCAACCCATTTGGTAAAGTAATCAATTGCCACCAGGATGAACCTGTGCCCATTTGACGCGGCTAGCTCAATTGGTCCAATGACATCCATACACCAAGAGACGAATGGCCTTGGAGAGCTTGTTGTAGTAACCTTTCTTGGAGGCACCTTTATCATATCTGCATGCACTTGACAGCTGTGGCATTTCTAGACGTGTTAAATGCAGTCTGTCTCCATAGTCATCCTAAAATAACCCGCTCGAAGTATCTTTTTTGCCAAAATGAAACCATTCATATGTGGTCCACAAGTCCCTGCGTGCACTTCCTCCAATAGTCCGGTTGATTCTTTTGCCTCGACACACCTTAATAATCCCAAATCAAGAGTCCTCCTATACATGATTCCTCTGCAGTGAAACAAATTATTGGACAATCTCCGAAGTGTTCGTCTCTGTGTAGCATTGGCAAGCTCTGGGTACCCTCATGTTGTCAAGTATTCCCTGATATCATGGAACCACGGTTTCCCGTCGGATTCTTCCTCGATGTGAGCACAATAAGCCGGCTGGTCGTGAATCTTGACCGGAATGGTATCAATAAAATTTGTATCCGGATGCTGGATCATGGATGATAGAGTGTCTAAAGCATCGGCAAACTCGTTCTGTGTTCTGGGGACATGTTGGAACTCCGTCTTTCTGAATCTTTTCCTCAACTCCTGCACATGGTGTAGATAGGGGAGTATCTTGGAATTCTTGGTTGCCCATTCTTCTCGAACTTGATGTATGAGTAGGTCTAAATCTCTGGTCCGAATCTCCGATCACTAGTAGTTCCTAAACATTCATGTCAATGTATAGCTTGAGCCCTAAGATGCAGGCTTCGTACTCGGCCATTGTTGGTAAAGGGGATTCTGAGCTTGGCGGACACTGGGTAATGCTGACCAATTTCTGATTCCAAAACCGCTCCTATACCCACTCCTTTGAAGTCTGCGGCTCCATCGAAAAACATCCTCCAACCATCATAGGAGTCTGCAATATCTTCTCCTATGAAGGCTATCTCTTCATCAGGAAAATATGTTTTTAATGGTTCGTATTCCCCTCCTACAGGATTCTCGGTGAGGTGATCTGCCAATGCTTGTCCTTTGACCTCCTTCTAGGTAACATAAATGATGTCAAATTCACTTAATAAAATCTTCCACTTGTCGAGCTTGCCAGTAGGAATGGGCTTCTGGAAAATATATTTCAAAGGATCCATCTTAGATATGAGATGAGTGGTGTAAGCGCAGAATAATGCCTCAATTTCTGAGCTACCCAGGTTAAAGCACAACAAGTGCGCTCTAATAAGGAATATCGAGCCTCGTAAGGGGTAAATTTTTTGCTGAGGTAGTATATGGCCTGCTCCTTCCTTTCTGTTTCGTCATGTTGTCCCAAGACACAGCCAAATTCCCCATCCAATACTGCGAGATAAAGTAATAAAGGTCTCCCTAGCTGAGGCGGAACCAGGACCGGCGGCGTTGAATAGTATTCCTTGATTATGTCGAAAGGCTTTTGACAATTCAGTCCATCTAGTGGCGGCATATTTTTTTAGCATCTTGAGGATGGTTTCACAAATGACAGTGAACTGAGCTATGAATCGGCTGATGTAGTTTAGCCTCCCCAGAAAACTCATTACCTCTTTCTTGTTCTTAGGCGGCAGCAACTCTTAAATGGCTTTGACCTTAGACAGATCTAGTTCGACTCGCAATGAAACCCAATAATTTTCCGGCAGGGACCCGAATGCACACTTGGCGTGGTTCAGTCTCAGGTTGTATCTCCTCAGTCTGTTGAAGAACTTTCTCAAATCTTCCATGTGATCTGCAGATTTTCAGGATTTAATGATGACATCATCCACATATACCTTAATCTCCTTATGTATCATATCATGAAAGATTGTGGTCATGGCTCTCATGTATGTAGAACCAGCATTCTTCAGACCTAAAGGCATCATTCTGTAACAATACATTCCCCAGGGCGTGATGAATTCCATTTTCTCTGCATCCTCTTCATCCATCCATATCTGATGACACCCAGCAAAACAATCGACGAACGATTGCAGCTCATTCTTGGCGCAGTTGTCGATAAATATGTGTATATTTGCAAAGGAAAGCCGTATTTAGGACTGGCCTGGTTGATATCACGGTATTCGACACAGACTCTAACCTTCCTATCCTTCTTTGGCAGCGACACAACGTTGGCTAACCATGTTGGATACTCCACTACTCTGAGAACCCTGGCTTTGACTTGCTTTGTGACTTCCTCTTTTATTTTTAGACTCATGTCTGCCTTGAATTTTCTGAGTTTCTGCTTGACCAGTGGGTCTTCTTTTGCAAGAAATTTCCTTCCAATTCTACCAACCCTGCGCCAGATACCCCAGACGTTTGTTGGCATTGACGGCCATATCGTTCCACTCATTGATTAGCTTCTCCTGGGCTGCCTGTATTTCCCGATGTTCATTCTCGCATTCTCTTACCCTTTTGCGCAGTTGACTGTATTTGACTTGCGCTTTAGCTTTCTCGTAAATAATTCTGTGACCATGGGTGAACCCTGGGCGACCCAAACCTATGTGATCATCTTTTAACCAACCTGTTTTCGAAAGTAAAACAATGCTGAAAAGTAAAATTAACTAAAAGTAAAGTTCAATGCATATTTGTCGTTTAGCCATGCTACCCCGTGGCTTTACGGGCACTGGTGGTCCTGATTGACCAATTGTGAGGTCTTGAATGGAAGGCCTTCCTCCCCTTCCTCCTCGAAGGTAACACAACAATCTATGTCATCCTCCAGAAACAGGTTCTTCATGGCTGCTAGCGTCTCATCCTCCTATGATATGACATCAGCAGGCTGAAAGGTCTGCTCTAATCGGGGTAGAGGGTGCTCCAGTGGGTAGTAGGTACTGCACCATGGTGGCGACCAGTGCTAGAAATCCTCCCAAATGTATTCATAACCTAAGCTGAAAGTTGTTCCATGATTCTTTAACTGGATGGGCTTGGTGATACCCTGAAAATTCATTCCAAGCCCCTTTCCGGGATCGTATCCGCTCCAATTTAGAATTCTGTCGATTTTGCTATCCCACCACTTATCCTTGTCTATGGCATTGATTCGCTTGATGTGATGGTATGTTTCTCCATCGATTCTTCTTCTTCCTCCGATCATCGGGATATTTTAATAAATCAAAACAACAAGTAACATACACAACTAATAATAATTATATCAGTATTAAGAGTATAAGTATATTAAATAGACTAGATATACCTCCTTTATTTTGCATTTGGCTAAAATACCGCCACCCTGTTTCAATTGGCTGAAATATCGCCACCTTGTTTAATGCGGCTGAAATATTGCCCCCCGCATTTAAATTCTCGCTTTGGCTGAAACATCGCCACCCTTTTCATTTGACTCAAAGATTGCCACCTTCTCATGGGCTGAAATACCTCCAACTTATTCAAAGGCGTCATAGTTCGGAGGAACCATCTGCATAGCCCGAGAACACCATATCATGGCCTGCGAATCTTTACTTTTATGCTTTTTATAGCCCAGGATGTCATAGTCTGAGGACGCCATCCTAATCGTTTGAAAACAGCACTCATGGTCCATCGGGAACTTGCATCACGTTTAAATTATACAATATATACGCACAGCTTCCCATTTCATGTGCACCGGCTAGCTCATGGCCGCCTCAGCAGGACGATCCCACTCCAGTTCCCCGCAGCATGTCTGACCTCCAAACCCCTGTCAAATCTCAAACCCCGTTGCGTCCGTCTTTTTCAAACTTCCATCGGCATATTCCGCCAATGGTTCCCAAACTACATATGGCCTAATTCCTATAAAAGCAGGGATATGTAGGCAGCTCAGAGGCCAGAGCGCGGTCAACATCTTTTTACAGTCGCCATCTCCGGTCAAAATTGGCCATCTTGTCTTTACCCGACAATTCTTTCATCCTCCTCGGGTAAAGAGGGGAAGTTTGTTGGACAATACGCTTTACGCTAGAGGGGGGGGTGAATAGCGTTTTAAAAATATTAAGTGTTTTAGTGCGGAATTTAAAAACTTTGCAGAAATTAAAACAAGTGCAGTAGAATAAACTTACACAAAGATGTATCCTGGTTGGCCACAAACGTGGTTAGTCCAGTCCCCGAGAGACTCTCTCGAGATTTCCACTAAACTTGTCAAGCTTACGGGTGCTTAACAAGCCGTTACAGCTGAGGACACAAGCCTCACCTAGTTGCTCGGGGATCACAATCCCAAAGACTTCAATTGCTCGGGGATACCAATCCCAAAGACTTCAATTGCTCGGGGATAACAATCCCAAAGACTTCAACTGCTCGGGGATAACAATCCCAAAGACTTCAACTGCTCGGGGATAACAATCCCAAAGACTTCAACTGCTCGGGGATAACAATCCCAAAGACTTCAACCGAGGAATCACAAGTTCCTCAACAAACGAGAATCGCAATTCTCTTACAAACGAAAAACACACTCACTTTACAAAGCACTCCTTAATGAGTAGATATGAGTAGAAATAGTACGCTCAAGATCACAACAACTTAGCTCAATAGAATGGCTCTTCAAAAAGCTTTATGGATGAATGGAAAATGATGATCAATGTAAGAAAGCTTTTAGCAATGAAAATACTCAAAGTGTATATGTTGTTGTTGTGAAAACACTGAGTTGAAGCTGTATTTATAGGTGAAAAACTCAGTCTTACCGTTGTCTAATTGACAATTAAGGATTGCTGAAATTACTCAGTGACAATCGATTGTCAAGACTAAACAATCGATTGTTTGCCTATCAGATCAAAAATTCAATCCCAGATTTTACGTCAACAATCGATTACTTCAAATCAATAATCGATTATTTATAACGTTAAGAAATCCTTTCCAATTTTTGGCATAAAACATCGATTGTCCGGAAATCAACAATCGATTATTTTAACAACGTTCAGAAAATCTTTTCCAGATTTTAAGCAAAACATCGATTGTTAAATATCAACAATCGATTACCTGAAGGTAATTGAAAATATATGACAACGGTCAGCTTCAACAATCGATTATCAAATGGAATAATCGATTATTAATTAATTTCAAAACTCTCTGTCTCATATATAATCGATTATCAAAAGCCACAATCGATTATCATTTTATTTAAAATCACTGGGAGACATTTTTCTCATTCTAATCGATTACCATTAGTTCATAATCGATTTTTATGAGTTTTGAAAACTTTGCCTCAGTTAACAATCGATTATCATAAGTACACAATCGATTGTTATGCAGTTTGCAAAAACCTGATGTTAACTGACTTACTCACAATCGATTATCATTAATTCACAATCGATTATCATGCAGTCTTGGCTTAGAGATACTCGATTATCATAAGTACATAATCGATTATCTTAGCCCAGATTTTTGAGGCATGCTTGGAAAACATTTTAACAAATGTAAATATGCATAGTTTAAAATCATTTGACACTTAATTTAAATATGCATGATTTTGGAAAAATAATTTTAGTAGAGAAGCCATGTTATGAGCCAAGTTGAGGAATCAAGATCACAATTAATATTGACTCAATTATAACATTTCTAAACTTTGTCTTGAGCTTCTTGTAATGCATCCATTTTGTGCTTGTCCTTGAGTACTGCTATATATCGCTTTTTGCTTTGTTTGACATTCATCAAAACCTACAAAAGAACACACGTTTAGTATATTGCATTTGAAACGTGTTTCCAACAATTTCCCCCTTTTTGATAATGGCAAACATAAGCGGGATATATGCAATAATTATTTTGATAATCCAAGACAAGTGTAAAGTATGCAATTTGATGTTCCCCCTCAATTCATGTTCCCCCTCACTTTAAGCATGAATGAAGTTGAGAGTGATATAGCATACTTCTTGATATCCCGTTTCTTCCCCCTTTTGCCATTAGCAAAAATATATACAAGAGAAGAATATGCAAAAAAATATGAAATAAACAAAAGTTTATTTATTGGAAAATAAAGATAACAAAAGTAATCGATTATTGATACAGTAATCGATTGTTTGACGGCGATTTTCCTGTAGAATACTTGAGTATTTTGCGTCATGCTTTTATGATCCCCTTTTCTTTAGGGTGATACCTGCAAAAAAGTGTTAGACGCCTCCGACGCTCAAGTTAGAAATTATGTAAGAAATAAAATGCAATGCATGACTTAGATCAACGTGGAGTCAAGGATCCCGAGTTCACTACGAATTCGGAAGAAGGACTCTTTATCTAAGGGCTTTGTAAAGATGTCTGCCAATTGGCTTTTTGTTTCAACAAATTCAATTTCGACATCGCCTTTTAGAACGTGATCTCTAATAAAATGATGTCTAATTTCAATGTGTTTTGTTCGCGAGTGAAGAATGGGGTTCTTCGTCAAGCATATGGCACTAGTGTTGTCACATCTAAGAGGAATGTGGTCAAGACGTAGGCCATAGTCCAAGAGTTGTTGTTTCATCCATAGGATTTGAGCGCAACAACTCCCCGTGGCTACATATTCAGCCTCGGTTGTGGACAACGCAACACTAACTTGCTTCTTACTAAACCAAGAAACTAAAGCGCTACCGAGCAAGTGGCAAGTGCCGCTAGTGCTCTTGCGGTCCAATTTGCATCCAGCAAAATCGGAGTCGGAATAGCCAATAAGTTGGCATGAAGAACCTTTGGGGTACCATAGACCCATATTGGTAGTACCGACAAGATACCTTAGAATCCGCTTTACCGCAGTAAGGTGAGACTCTTTCGGACATGATTGATAACGGGCACAGACGCACACGCTAAACATGATGTCCGGACGACTAGCAGTAAGATAAAGAAGAGAGCCAATCATACCTCGGTACTTTTTGATGTCGACTTCCTTACCTTTTTCATCTTTGTCGAGATGATCGGATGTGCTCATGGGAGTTGCCATTTCCTTTGCATTGTTCATATCAAAACATTTAAGCAGTTCTTTGCAATACTTGCTTTGGCAAATGAATGTACCTTCCTTCATTTGTTTTACTTGTAATCCCAAAAAGAATTGTAACTCACCCATCATGGACATCTCAAATTCGCTAGTCATTAAGTTTGAAAATTCCTTACATAGAGCATTGTTAGTAGCACCAAAAATGATATCATCTACATATATTTGAACTAGCAAGATATCATTATTTTCATGCTTGACAAATAAAGTTGTGTCAACTTTTCCACGAATAAAATTATTTTCTAAAAGAAATTTACTCAACCTTTCATACCAAGCTCGAGGAGCTTGTTTTAAACCATAAAGGGCCTTTTTGAGTTTGAAAACATGATTAGGAAAATTAAAGTCTTCAAAACCGGGGGGTTGCTTTACATAAACTTCTTCTTGGATAAAACCATTTAAAAAGGCACTTTTCACATCCATTTGATATAAAATGAAATTCATAGAAGATGCAAAAGCAAGCAACAAACGGATGGCCTCTAATCTAGCTACCGGAGCATATGTCTCATCATAATCAATCCCTTCTTCTTGATTATAGCCTTGAGCCACAAGCCTAGCTTTGTTTCTAGTGATTATGCCATTTTCATCTAATTTATTTCGAAAAACCCATTTCGTACCAATTATGGTATGACCTTCGGGTCTTGGCACCAAATCCCAAACGTTGTTACGTTTGAATTGGTTAAGCTCCTCTTGCATTGCCAAGGTCCAAAATTCATCCCCAATTGCTTCAGAGATGGTTTTGGGTTCAATTTGAGAAACAAAAGCAGTAAGATCTAAGGTATTTCTAAGGGAGCTCCGGGTACTTACCTTCCCTCCAACGTCGCCTATTACCTGATCGAGAGGATGGTCTTTGACTGTCCTCCATTCTATTTGCTCTTTTGGTTCATTTTCCGGTTGAGGAGCTTCTTCAATTGGTTGTTCCACCGTTTTGTCAATTTCTTTCCTTGGTGGTTCTTCTTGAATTTTGTCCTTTAGACTTTCCAGAATGCCTGAAAGATCAAGACCACAATCCGACCGATCCGATGCCAATAATTTGTCCTTTATTGTTGTCACCGAATACAACGCTTCCTCCTTCTTTGTGCTCTAGTTGAAGGAATTTGGATTCGTCTCCTGTCATGTGTCTGGAGCATCCACTTTCAAGGTACCATAGTACACTTGATCCCTTCAAGCACACCTACAAAGCAAATTAATATTCTTTGGGTACCCATACCATTTTGGGTCCTTGGGGGTTAGGCGAATAACGACCATAATAATATGAAGAATCTCTATGCTTTGTAAAACACATAGGTGCAATATGACCTATACGATTGCAGTAATGACATACTACGTTCGGGTTGTGTTGATGCCTAGGTTGAGCCAACAAAGTTCTAGGAGAATGAAAAAGATGAACACTAGACATATTGTTCCCATTTCTAGTATAATATCTAGATGGTCTAAAGTTATTAGTGCTAGACTTGTTGAAGGACCTAGTGTCATGTCTAGGTGGTCTAAGCTCGTTCCTAGAGTTATTTCTTGGTTGCCGAAAATTACTATTTGTAGGCTTGTTTGCAAGAATCCTAGATTCGGATCTAGGTTGTCTAAAGATATTAGTTCTACCCTTATTTTCATACATTCTAGCATAATGTCTAGGTGGTCTAAAAGAATTTGTTCTAGGCTTGTTTAATACCTTAGAGTTATTTCTAGGTGGAGTAGTGAAGTTTTTGTTTTTATGCCGTTGATATTTCTTAGGCGTTTCTTTTTCAACAACTTTAGGAACTTCTTTACTACGTGTTTCTAATGTTTTCCTAAGTTCTGTGTTTTCTAGTTTTAAGGACTCACAAGCAGTACAAGTAGAGCATTTATCAACACAAGAGGCTTCATGCATAGTCTTGATGACTTGTCTAAGTTCTATACTATCATTTAACAAAAATTGATTTTCATTTGCAAGATTCTCGTTATCATGAGACAGATTTTCAACACCTTTTTGAGCTAAAGAAAGACGTTCTTCAAAGTCCTTGTCTTTTAAAAAGAGTTGTTTTTGAAAATCCTCTTCTTGTAAAGAAAGAGTTCTTTGTAAATCTTTAATAGTCTTAGAAGCATTTACCAACTCATCATGCAGTTTGTTATAAGCAATTTGCATATCGTTAGATGTACTTACCTCGTCTTTTTCGTCTGCCATGAGGCACTGACCAGTTGATTCATCGTTTGTGCTGACCGCTTTTTGAGGCGTGTTTTCGTGCAATTCCTCAAGTTTGTCCCACATTTCCTTAGCAGTTTTATAGTGGGAGATTTTTCGCCAAAGTTCCTGGTTCAAGGCGTTATGTAATATATTCATAGCTTTAGTGTTGTATTCACTTGCCTTATCTTTCCCGACTTTTGTCGTCAGTTGATCACTGTGTTTAATAGCTTGCCATAGATACAAATCGTTTGCCATTGAAAAAACTTGCATCCGATATTTCCAGACTGAGTAGTCGTTTTCGTCTAATATTGGAGGCGACATGCTGCATTCTCCTTCACCTATTCCTGCAAAGAAATTTAGAGTAGAAGCCATGGATGGTTCTCTCAAACGGTTAAGTTTTTCAGAGAGTATGGCTCTGATACCAATTGTTGGACAATACGCTTTACGCTAGAGGGGGGGTGAATAGCGTTTTAAAAATATTAAGCGTTTTAGTGCGGAATTTAAAAACTTTGCAGAAATTAAAACAAGTGCAGTAGAATAAACTTACACAATGATGTATCCTGGTTGGCCACAAACGTGGTTAGTCCAGTCCCCGAGAGACTCTCTCGAGATTTCCACTAAACTTGTCAAGCTTACGGGTGCTTAACAAACCGTTACAGCTGAGGACACAAGCCTCACCTAGTTGCTCGGGGATCACAATCCCAAAGACTTCAATTGCTCGGGGATACCAATCCCAAAGACTTCAATTGCTCGGGGATAACAATCCCAAAGACTTCAACTGCTCGGGGATAACAATCCCAAAGACTTCAACTGCTCGGGGATAACAATCCCAAAGACTTCAACTGCTCGGGGATAACAATCCCAAAGACTTCAACTGCTCGGGGATAACAATCCCAAAGACTTCAACCGAGGAATCACAAGTTCCTCAACAAACGAGAATCGCAATTCTCTTACAAACGAAAAACACACTCACTTTACAAAGCACTCCTTAATGAGTAGATATGAGTAGAAATAGTACGCTCAAGATCACAACAACTTAGCTCAATAGAATGGCTCTTCAAAAAGCTTTATGGATGAATGGAAAATGATGATCAATGTAAGAAAGCTTTTAGCAATGAAAATACTCAAAGTGTATATGTTGTTGTTGTGAAAACACTGCGTTGAAGCTGTATTTATAGGTGAAAAACTCAGTCTTACCGTTGTCTAATTGCCAATTAAGGATTGCTGAAATTACTCAGTGACAATCGATTGTCAAGACTAAACAATCGATTGTTTGCCTATCAGATCAAAAATTCAATCCCAGATTTTACGTCAACAATCGATTACTTCAAATCAATAATCGATTATTTATAACGTTAAGAAATCCTTTCCAATTTTTGGCATAAAACATCGATTGTCCGGAAATCAACAATCGATTATTTTAACAACGTTCAGAAAATCTTTTCCAGATTTTAAGCAAAACATCGATTGTTAAATATCAACAATCGATTACCTGAAGGTAATTGAAAATATATGACAACGGTCAGCTTCAACAATCGATTATCAAATGGAATAATCGATTATTAATTAATTTCAAAACTCTCTGTCTCATATATAATCGATTATCAAAAGCCACAATCGATTATCATTTTATTTAAAATCACTGGGAGACATTTTTCTCATTCTAATCGATTACCATTAGTTCATAATCGATTTTTATGAGTTTTGAAAACTTTGCCTCAGTTAACAATCGATTATCATAAGTACACAATCGATTGTTATGCAGTTTGCAAAAACCTGATGTTAACTGACTTACTCACAATCGATTATCATTAATTCACAATCGATTATCATGCAGTCTTGGCTTAGAGATACTCGATTATCATAAGTACATAATCGATTATCTTAGCCCAGATTTTTGAGGCATGCTTGGAAAACATTTTAACAAATGTAAATATGCATAGTTTAAAATCATTTGACACTTAATTTAAATATGCATGATTTTGGAAAAATAATTTTAGTAGAGAAGCCATGTTATGAGCCAAGTTGAGGAATCAAGATCACAATTAATATTGACTCAATTATAACATTTCTAAACTTTGTCTTGAGCTTCTTGTAATGCATCCATTTTGTGCTTGTCCTTGAGTACTGCTATATATCGCTTTTTGCTTTGTTTGACATTCATCAAAACCTACAAAAGAACACACGTTTAGTATATTGCATTTGAAACGTGTTTCCAACAAAGTTGTTGATACACAATTTTTCTCTATATATTTTTATACTCAACTATTCTAAAATAGCATATAGAAGTATCCACAAAGGTTTTAGTATTTTTTCCACATTTTTTAAGAATTTGTAAATCTATTTATGACATTATTGCATTCTAAAATCCAATAATTATTCCCAAAGTTTGTTATTTTGGTGCATAATTTATTTTATTCTCACATTTACAAACAAATATAATTTACATGATTTTTACATAATTTTACAAGTTCATTTGGTATTCTTAAACTAAAATTGCATGAAATTGCAACTTTAGCCTATTTTTCGATTAATAGCACTCTTAATTATAAAATTATTTTCAATATTTGTAATTTAATACTTATGTATTTTTTATTAACTCAGTATTTTTAATTTGATTTATAAACATCATTTATTATTTTATAAAATTCAAAATTAGGGAAATTGGCTTCAATTATAACCCTTTTTATTTAAATTATAGCCCTAATTCCAACCCCCAATTACAATACCCAATTTTTTTACTAACCCGACCAATACCCATTAAACCACCCAACCCGACCCAGACTTGATCTGAGTCATTGATCAAACGAGATCAACGGCCCAGATTAAGTTTCCTAAATTAAAACCTAAATCCCTAACCCATCCCCTCATTTTTGTAACGTTGTCTCTCTCTCTGACCTTTCGTCTCTGAAATTCTCTCTAGAACCTTCGATCTTTTCTCTTCTCCAGTGGCTTTTTTTGCCGTTCCGGCCACCTCCAGCTCACTCCTCTCAACCACTACTCGCCATGGTACTGTATCTAGTTGCTTCTCTCTCAAACTCGAAGCCTAGAAGCCTCCTCCATGGAAGACAGCCGATTAAAGCTCGCCTGAGCCTTTAACCGACCTTTCTCTTGTGGTTTTCACACGATGATTCTCTATATTGTGTTAGTGATAAGTTTCACGGCCAGGTTACACCTTTCTTTAACTCGTCAGCAAACCCTAATTTTCTACTCAAAATCTCTTTAATTTTTTTTTTTGCGCTTTTAAAATGATTTTCAGTTCGATTCTTTGTTTTCTACCCTAATTTTCACTCAATCTCTGATTATCTTATGTTTCTCCTCTTTTTAAAAGTTAGGGTTTCTAACCCTTTCGTTAAAAGCAGTTCTTCTACTTTCCTGGAGTACTAGGTGTTGTTGAGTTTGTCCGTGTTACGGGTGTTTGGTTATCTTGTTAGTTTGAGTTCCATGCCTTATTTCTTTTCTTTTTAGGGTTCACGACCCTTTGTGTTTCCATATTTACCAGCTTAGGGTTCTCTCAAATCCATGTCTGTTTTGCTTTATAGGCCTAAGTGTCCATCGTTTGTGCAATATTATGCTGATTCTGAACATCCCTGTGAATCCTTGATTGGTCTGTGACGATTTCATTTCTTTTGAATTATTTCCTTACTTGGGCATGCCTTCCTTACTTAGAAACAATTCTCTCTGATTTTTAGGTCTTGTTCGAGATTCTTTGACTAATTGGTAGAATTAGCTCATATTTTCTTACGATATTATGCACAAACAACTGTCTGAATCTTTAGCCTATATTTTCCTTACCTAAGCTACTATGTATCTGACCTTTATTGTATATTATATGCTTGTTACTTTCGCTAGGGTAAATGTAGTTAATTGATTCTTTTCCTTTTGAAACCTATGTGTGTTACCGTTTTTCTTTGACTCCTTAGTTAAAGGGGAGTCCAGATACTAATCGCACTCTTGATTGATACTAATCCTTAGTTAAAGATTACTACTTGTTTTATGTACTCGTTTTCTAGTACTACAAGTACTCCTCCCCATTCTCTTGGAAAAAAGGAGGGAAAAAAACACTGCATCTCTCTCATAACTTCAAACTCTCCGAATTACCTCTTTGTTATTTCTGTACGCTCTCATTCTCTTATTTGAATACTCAATCGGCTGAAAGACAAGATTGAGTAGGCTGCGCTATTTATTTCTACACTACTGGGTTCTATTGCTTTGTTCACTTGGGTTTGCTGCTACTGCTGCTCTCACACTACTATTCTCTATGCTGCTCACACTCCCTGCACATCCTGCTCTATCTGTGCACTATTGCTCATTGCTCACTTGTGTTTTGTTTGTCTGCAACTAGTATGTTATCTATTTAGCATACAGCTCCCAAAATAATATGCTTCTGTTAGTCCTGCACTTCATCTTGTTCCTTGTGTGTTTTTATCTGTGGTTCTGCTATTCTTATTGTCACTAGCATGCACTTACTAGCCCATCTAGTTTAGATTAGCATATTTCCCTTACCCTTTCCCAGTCTCCATGTATGTTTACCTTCCTTGGGTATTGCTACCATGTGTCCAGGGCTGCTTGGCTACTTGATTAGCCTATGAGGTTACGTGTTTGGGGTTTGGTGCAGTAAGAACTAAAACCCCCTTTTTGTTGCAACTATGTTTGATTACCTGCCTTCAATATGTTGTATGTACTTATCTATAGATAGTTCCCAGTACTTATCTATTCCCTTCCCCTTTGCCCCTGTTTGTGTGATGCTCTCTTTTAAACTAGTTAGTATCAATGATTTCAAAATAACTCCTTTCAACTCTTCCAACTCTTTCAAACTATTTCCTCAAACTGTCTCTCAACTCTTATTTTAACTGTTTTCTTAAACGGAATCTCAATTGTTTTAAACTCTCTTAATCCTATCACAACTTCACTACTCTTAGAACACTAAGTTCTTCCCCCTTAGTGTAAGCATTGTCTTGGGATCCCTTGAGCATCCATTAAACTTTGATGCACAAGGCTGGCACTTCCACACTTTCACATGTCTAATAATGATACTTTGGGTGCTTGGTATTGGCCAGGGGTTCAAACAAATCCTTAGAGAATTTTGCCATACCCAAGCCTTGATAATGGTTGTGAACCTCGAAAGAAATGAGGTTGGAGATGTTTTGGCCTGACTGGAGGCTCTCTATAGAATAAATTCTTATTTTTCTTTTATCACTGTTGTAATTTAATGTATCTGGGCTGTAATAATTTGTAAGAATATTGGGGTTATAGTGAATATGGAGGGCTATGCATGTTTAATTAAGAGAATTGGTAGAAAACATGCCTATAGGCCTTTACTTACTTACTTACTTGTGCAATAGCTACCATGCTTAAGGACATGCATCCGCACATATAGAAATCATGTCCTTACACTTTTCAGTTTCAGTTTATTATTCTGAATATCCTCTTAACCATGACTAATTAATAATCAACAAGTCATTAACCTCACATTTATATACCATGTTCATAGGACCTTTTGTACATTAGATACCATGCCTTAGGACTTTCGTCTGCAATTATTTAAGTATTTCGTTAATCTGGGTAAAAAGTTGGTTAACAACCATATCCTTATAACTGGAATCAAATGTGCATGCTCACCTTTCATTAATAACGCCTAGGCAAGCCTCGGGCTGGATAAAATGGGTTAATCACCTCTAAGTCATGTTCGAATTAATCTGCCTCTGCCCGAACTCATTTGTCTCTAAAGCTATCTCATTTTTATAAACTTTTGCCCTATTTCCTTTAAAATTACTTATGCAAGAGATTCCTACTTTGTCCAAAAATGGACAACTATTTTCAAACCATATATGGAAATACTTCTACTTTGTCCAGAACTAGACTACTATTTTTCAAAACCATATATACAAATACTTTATTTCCTCGTCCAGCACTGGGCTACTGCTATTTTTCAAGATATCTGAATACTGTCAATTTTTAAAAGTTCAAAACCTGACATGTGCTCTTTATACTTCTGCAATCTCAAAAAATACTCTCATTCTGCTCGTTCGAAATATGTGTTCCACAAATGTTTTAAATATTTCTGCAGATTTTCTAAAAGTTGATACTATCTCTTTTAAGTTCTGAATATTTTCTCTCGCGTTCCTTTTTCTGCAAACCCTCCAAACATCTGTTTTAGCTCATGCTCCAGTTTTTCGAAAGATATTCTCCTTACTTAGACCCTAAATGTGTTTGAGTTGTGCTGATTATGTTTTCGACTATTGAGGGATATTTGAGCCTTTCACATGCTTATATGATTCCCCTTATGTGCAAATCCTATTTTTTATTGTATGTCGTCTACAAATTTAACCTTTGAACCTAAGGGGTCCAGCCTAGTTCTCACCTTATAGGAATAGTGATCCTAAATGCCCTCTAAGATCTATAGAATGGGACGGGTAATAGAACGCAATAAGTGACCAATCCACACGCTTAAATAACTATTATAGGTGGGAAGGGTAGAATATGGATATGATGATGATGCGATAATATCATAAAGCGACCACTCTTTGAGAATATGTGCGGATATTGTATCGAATGATCCTTATTATAGTCAAACCTAGGACCCTCCTCACTTTTCCTATGTTTAAACGTTTTCTTTAAAATTCTCTTTTACTTGTGCTATCCTTCTTTGTCAATCTTCTCGTATTCTTTATGTGCAAAACATTGCTTGTCTATTTTTATGCTTTCTTAAAGTCACATCTAAGCAAGGCCAGGAACCACACTAGTGGATCTTGAGGGGTGCCTAACACCTTCCCCTCAAGATAATTTCAAGCCTTTACCCAAACTCTGGTTTTCTTTCAAAAAAATCTTCTTTTCTTCTCAAAGTGTCCTAATGCACTATAATCATTAGGTGGCGACTCTTCAAATTCCGTAACCCAATTCCCAAACGGGAGTAAAGAGTTCTTGTGTCCATAATGTAGTAAACTCGATTTCGCCTTTTAAAAGGGGTAGGAAAATTGGGCGTTTACAATCGGTTGCTTGGTTCGTAATTGCAATTTTCTTCGGTCGTCGCTTCCCATGGCATTTGGCGTACGTTAGCACATGCAATGTAACGTGCATTGAGAGAGAAGAGAGAAGAATTATAGCTTAATTTCAATGTAATTTATAGTTTGTTAACTTGTAAAATTTAAGAAATAAGTCAAATTTAGTATTTTGGTATCGATTAAATTGATCTTTGTTAATAAAGTTATTAAAAATTTGTAAAGTTTAATACATTGTTAAAATTAAGAAAGTAAACAATAAGTTGTTAAAACTTATATGTTTATGGTAGTTTATAAAGGTCAGCCTTAGAATAGGAAAAAAGGGGAAAAATAAAAGTTAGGGAGCAAAGCGTTTTTTGGAAGTTTTGTTACGAGGCCAAACAAAAATGGAAGATAAACTCCATTTGTTAAGTCTGATATTGTATAAACTATCGGATGAAATGAGGATTCTCTAAACCCATTTACATAAATTTATGGGCCCGCCACTGAAGAGTAATGTCCATAAAATTTGAAGAGCTTAACTTTTACTTTAACGATATTTTTTTGGTTTTTCACCCGGTGTCTGGTATCCGGATTGGAGCCCGACTATATCAGAATTCGCGCCGGCTAATTCCCTATTCAGAGGGTAGCACTCCCTACCAAGTATTTTTTCCATACCTACGACTCAAACTCGAAACCCCCGGTCAACGGAGGAGCAGTGGGGCTAAAATCTTGTTTGGGTTTGATTTTATCGATTAATAAGATCTGACCCAAATTCTTTTAACCATGGTTTTTTCTTTTAACCCTAATCCCACGATAAAATACCATTGTCTTCCGCAATTTAGAGTTGAGTTCATCAGTTCCATTATTCCCCTTTCTTCCCCCAAAAATTCTCTTTTACAACTAATTAAATCTTGTTTTTCCCTTCGAAATGTCTGAAAATTGCGTCTCTTCTGGTTCGTCGCGTATTTGTGGTTGTGATTTAACTGAAAATCGTTTTGTGGCTAAGACTCAATTGAACGGCGGTCGTCGATTCTACAAATGCCCTCATTTTGACAAGGCCTCTTCCTGTGGTTTGTGAGAATGGCGTGATGAAAAGATGTCACCACATGTGACGATGCTAATCCATAACTTAAATACTTCACTGAAGTCGGTTGAAGTTGAAAGAAATTATCTGAAGAAGATGATGGCTAACTTGGAAGTTGTTGTTTCTGCTGAAAGACTAAAAAATTTGAAAATAATGGAAGAGGTCGAGGGAATAAATTCAGCAAAATTATAAAAGGTTGCTAGGATGGAGGCTCAACTACAAAATCTGATGTTGTTTATTGTTTTATCTTGGATTGGCTTTGTGTTAGTACTAGTTTTTAAGATGAGTTAATGGTGTTATGGTCTGGTGTAGTTATGCCATGATGCAGTTTATGTATTAGTTTCTTTTTTTTTAACCTTTTTTTGCAATTATGATGTTTCTGCACTGGTTCTATTTTGCTTTGAAATGAAGTTTTTTAGCATTTGTTTATGTAATGGTTCTGCATTTCCTTTTGTTAACATTTAAATTCTACTTGGATGGACGAGTTGGGTCTTTCAAATTCTCTAAAATAATTTTAAGATGCACATTATGTTGAGTGCATTTCCATGTTATGATGCACATACAATTGAGTGCATTTCTATCTTATGATGCAGTTTAAATTCTGGAGGTCTAAGATACACATACTATCTGCATTTCCTCGCGGATAGATTATCTCAATAACAACATGCATTGATTATCTCAATAACAACTTGCAAATACTATCACAATAACAGCTTGTTAAAGATAGAGAAGAAGAACATCGCCATAAATAGAGTAGAAAATTTACATTTTTTAAGCCCAAGAAAACATTGCTATTAGACAAGTAAATATGTGATCCAAAAACCTATAACACTAACACAACATTTACTTGTCTACAAACATTATGTACTGAACAGTCATGCAAAAAAGGATTACATTCAGTATTTTGAAGCTACACTACTCCCCATTGCCCTTCCCCTTGCCTCTTCTAGCTTTGAGTTTGCCAATCTTTTTCTTATTTACACCCAACAATTGAGTTGTTCTCATTGCTTCCTTCCCCTTCCAGGTAGTTTTCTGTGAGCTACCAGTGTGATCACCAGTGAATGGTATCTTCCTAGTGCCAGAATCCTAAGCTGAAGTCTTGTCTTAATATCATACACAACCTTAGGCCTCAATACTGGGTCAGAATCTGCACCAAAGTCTACTTGAATAAGGTTTCTTCTGGTCTGAATATTCTGAGTGCTGGAGTGCTGAGTTGGCATTTGAGTGTCTTGACTGGACTGCTGACTTGGCTGAGTGTCATAACTGGATTACTGAGTTGGATGTTGAGTCGTCTGACTAGATTGCTGGTCTTGTGGTTGAAAACCTGGAGTAGGTACCATAAAGAATAGTGATTCTTGGTTTTCATTTGTCTGAGTGCGGTCTTGCACTCTCTTTGATTGCTATTACAATAAAATATATATGTTATCATATAAGTAAAAAAACTTATTAATGGAGAACTAATTAATCAAATACCTTGTTGGCTAATGGACAACTTGTTTTGTTATGATTTGGCTTCCCACATAAACTGCATGTCATCTGAAGACCCTTCCTAGATGTTGACCATTTTCCTTGCCTTTTCCTAGCTACATCCTTTTCTCTTGACATTTTCACTTTAGGTCTACCGATCATCTTTGCTTGTGGTGGTGATCCGTGGCTTGGTGTGGCTCAGATTTCCAGAATCTTTCACCTCTAACAGGCTGCATTTTGTGCTGATACACCATCTGCCAAGATTGTTTGGAATAACACCAGTTAATCCCAACTGTTGGGTCTTGTTTCTTGTATAAGTATGCCCTGATAGCATGAGCACAAGGGATTCCAAACAAATCCTAAAGCCTGCATGTGCACCTTTGTTGCTCCAGAATCACTGTGTGGCTGTCTTCACCTTCACTTACTTCAAAACCCCTTTCTCCATTGAAATTTTCCTTGCACATTGAAGTCATCCCTCTATAATCATTTTATAACTCCATTGCATGTGGGTTGTACTCACCTTTCCAAGTGTTTACTTCTACTGCTCTATCCTTAAGTTGATTCATCACCTTCAATAATTAATTAGTATTAACTATGGACAGTTAACTATTAATCAACATAGTAAATGGACAGTTAATCAACATAGTATTACCTTCACTCTTATATCTTCAAGCATCTTCGCTATTGGCTTATGTATAGCTTCAAGAATCCAAGAGTTGAGGGACTCTGTAAAGTTATTGGATTCTTGAATTGGGTATCAAAGTAAGCTCTAAACCAAGTGACTGGAGGATAGTTCAGCAAGTCCTTGACAGCATCCTCAGAAACTTCACCTAGTTGCCTGGCGATTGTAAATAGGGTTGCTACCGTCACCATGAATGATTATTTCTTGATGATTCCACACAAATTTCACAGTTTGATGCAATGCTGATGCCACAGCCCCAGCGGCATGGATACATGGTCGTCCTAGCAATAAATTATAGGACGTTTGTACGTCAATGACTTGCAACTCAACGTCAAACCAGCTGGGCCCCATCTGCAGGCATAAGCTAATCTATACAATGGTGGACTTCTCAGATCCATCAAAAGCTTTGACATTGATAGCCTCATCCCTGATCTCGTGCAACCCTTTTCCCAATGTCTTGAGAGTCACCAACGGACAAATATTGAGGCTGGATCCCCCGTCGACTAGAATCCTGGTGATAAAGTGATTCTCACATTTCACAGTGATGTGCAATGCTTTGTTGTGACCAAGCCCTTCCGATGGTAATTCATCTTCGTGGAAGGTGATCTTATGTCTTTCCAGTATCTGTCCCCCCATGTTTGCCATTTTGCCTCCTATTATGTTGTTGGGAACATAAGCTTCACTTAGTATTTTCATCAAGATATTTTTGTGTGCCTCAGAGCTTTGTAGGAGGGTCATAATAGAAATATGCGCTGTTGTCTTGTTCAGTTGCTCAATGAACGAGTACTATTTGGCCTGTACCTTTCACCGGAGGTCATCGGGTCCCTTCCTTCTAGCCTCAGCGGTGTAATCCCAAGGTATGGAATTTGTTTGGAACGAAGTCATGTTTGTCATGGAGACTGGAATAGGTCCCTTGGGAGGCAACACAATAACTTCAAGCGGTGTAGGTGGTTGTGGAACTCTGAACTCAACCTCAATTGGTTTTGGCATCTTTGTAGAAGGTACTTCAAACTCGAGTTGCATGGATACATTTACCACGTCGCCCTCAAAGGGCTGAATCTGGATGACAATGGGATTGAGAGTAACCGTTGGCTTCTTAGGCTCATCTCCTTCAGCTATCAAACCGATTGACCCCTTGGGGTCCCAATCATCTTCGATCTCATTCATGTGGACGCCTCCACCCATATGGTCGGGCAGAGGGTTTTTGCGGACATTAGGAGAAGGCTCCTTTGTGATAATAATCTTGTTGTCAATCAAATTCTGAATCTTGTCTTTCAATGAGCGACACTCGTCAAGGTATGGCCCTTCATCCTGGAATGGTATGCGCAAGTCTTGTTTGGGTTGACCCATTGAGAAGTATTTTCTGGAGTTACGGCTGGGATAGGAGCAACGTAACCTACTGCTTTGCGTTTCTCATATAATTGGTCAATCGGCTCGGATATGGCGGTGTATTGCCTAGGAGGCTTGCGGTCGAAGTTTGGTCTATGTCGAGAGAAATTTTGGCGAGTAGAAGTTGATGGGTAGTAAGAAGGTTGGGAGTTATATGCTTGGTATTCGAGTGCAGGTTGGGAATATCTGGATAAAATGGGTTGATATGTAGGTGGTGGTGGTGATTGGTAAGCAGGTGGTGGAATTTGGTAAGTGGGTGATGGTGCTTGGTAATTTAAGGTAGGCTGATATGTGAGTGGGGCTGAGGAATAGGTTTGGTACTTCCTGGAAGAGTTGTTTCTTTGCGCATCCATTACAGAATTTACATCCTTTTTTCTTTGACAAGCTACCAGACTGCAAATCCTTGTTGGTAGCTTGGAATGCCTCGAGGTTAGTGACCATACAGTTCTTGATGCCTTCTTTAATCCTTTCTCCCAATTTGATGATATCGGAGAACTTTTGACCCTCAATTAGCATCAATCTTTCATAGTACTGTGGATCTTGAGCACAGACAAAGAATCTGTTCATTTGTTCTTCTTCCAAGGCCGGTATGAACTTAGCAGCTTCCGACTTCCAACGAGTAGCACACTCGCGAAAGGTCTCTGTGGGCTTCTTCTTATGATTCTGAATATAGAACACATCTGGTGCATTCTTAGTTTTGAACCTGAATCGATCCATGAAATCAGATGCCATGCTTACCCAACTAGTCCATTTCTTCGCATCCTGGCTAATATACCAGGATAAGGCATCACCCTTCAAGCTCCTCATGAATAGCTTCATACAGATCTTCTCGTCCTACCGACTCCTATCTAACTTGTCACAATATATTCTCAAGTGAACCCTGGGATCACCTTTGCCATTTAACATTTCGAACTTGGAAGGTTTGTACCCCTCCGAGAGCTCAACATCTGGTTGAACACAAAGATCTTCGTAATTCAACCCTTCGACACCTTTGTTACCTTCGAAACACTGAACCCGGAAAGTCAACTTCTTAATCTCAGCGGCCAAATTATGAATGAGGGAGCTTTTATCATCCGACTCGGCTACATTGGTGATTGGCTGACCATAATATGGTACAACATCCACAAAGACAGGAGTGTTCTTGTTATATGTGGTGTTTTGAGGCTCCGAGATAAGTAGTGGAGCATTGTTGCATGTGTGCGGATTTGGGTCTGAGAAAGCTGGGCTGGTAGAGGAGGTGGTGATTTGTTGGCATCAGCAGCAGCAGCAAGAGTGATCGGCAGACTTGCCAAGTTCTGGACCTGTTCCAACTTTTCTCGAAACCTTAGCAAAGTTTGCTCAAGGTGAGCAGCAGTTTCTATGGAGATTGAAGCCTCTCGGACTTCTTTTCTAGAATTGGTATCTTCTATTTTGTTCTTGTTCCTGTTTCTGGGAGGACTCGGAGAAGAAGGAGGTGGAGGACCCTTTGATATTGTGGAGTATGCTGATGGTGCCAGAATGCACGAACTAACCTTTGGGGTAAGGGAATAAAAAGAAAAACAAAAAGGTAAAACGTTAGTGCGTATTATGATAAATAATATTGCAATATTTAAACATATTGTGCGGGAATATAAATCACTTCCTAATTTGGGTGCCTCATTATGCCCGAGGTAGGCCTAGCGAAAAACAAAATTTGGGGAACCTATAATGCTAAATGCCTCATTTTATTGATAAAAATAAGACGAATCCCAAAGCGACACTAAATAAAATATCACTAATGGCTATTGGCCTTATTACATCATTAAAGCAAAAGAAAAGACTCGTAACTACTTGGTCCCATAAGGACCTTCCCCAGATTCGGTATTCTTACCTCCCTTATACAGTTACACGCATCCCTAGGAGTAGGTAGGCTCGAGCCAAATGTCCGTCTGCGCTTCCTTACACATTCTGACAGTATTCGATCCTTTGCAAGAACTTTCCTTCCAACTCTACCAAACCTTACTACAGATACCCCAAGCGGTTGTTGGCGTTGAGAGCCATATCTCTCCATTCGTTGAATAGCTTTTCATGGGCTTCCTGTATTTCCCGATGTTTATTCTCACATTCTCTCATTCTCTTGCGCAGTTGATCGTACTTGACTTGCGCTTCAGTTTTCTCGTCAATAATTATGTGACCATGGATGAACCCTGGAGGATCCAAACCAAGGTGATGATCTTCTAACCAACATGTGTAGAGCGGCACACACCCAGCATGATACCTGTCTGGTTCGATAGAATCTTTCCCTAGAACGAGCTTGCAGTTCCACATATGCTTAGCATGACACTTATGCGGGCTATCATCATTTTGAAAGTCAGCCCTGAATTGACCCATTTTTCTATCCTGGGTATGATTTGTTTCCTTCAGGCTTTCCTCATCACTCGTAGGGGGGTATAAGTATGAGTTCTCCCAAGGCCAATGAGTATGAGGAAAGGTGAATCTCGATAACGGACAATGAACTCCAATGTTGGGAACCACTCTAACATCCACTGAATTTGCTCTTCTTTCAGATTCTCGAATAACTTTACCCATCCACTAGCGTCCTCTGGATGAGCGAACATATTGGGCATGAAGTTCATTCTCTTTGGATGACGAAAAGCGATATGGTCATCCCAATCTCTACGTATTATTTCATGTCTGTAGTCGCCTTTTTGAAGATTTTCTAGGAGCCATAGTTGAAGTAATAAGTTACAACCCTCGAAATGTGGAGTCCCTTGTGGGCACCTTCCCAAGGCTCGATAGATTTCCGCGAGGATCATAGGTACTATGCTGAATGATTGTCCATCCATCCCTTCCATTAAAGTCTTAGTAGTCATGGCTAGTCTAGTGTGGATCCTAGCCTTCTTCATAGGAAAAATTACCATGCCCAAGAAGCAAATAAACACAAACACCCTTCTATGTATGTGCTCCAAAGAGGTGAGGGAGAATTCACCCATGTAGGTGCGATTGGACTTACTGTGGCCATATCTCTCGTATAGGAAATCGAATGGTATGTAAGAGTCTTTCAAGCAAGAAAAGTTGGGATTTTTTTTGAGTCCCGTCATTTTAAGGAAACCTCTACTTTTGCGATTCTTAAGCATGAGTAAACCCGGCGTTTCCTAAGGGATGACACCTAGGCCCCCTATTTCTTCTAGCAAAGGGGTCATCTCCAAATCCCTGAAACGGAACACTAATCGATCACCATCCCAAAACAAGGTGGCAGCCTCAATGATTTTGTTGTTGGGTTGGAATTCCAAGAGCGACGGAAAATTCTCAAATGCTTACAGACGAGGGTTCGATCACGGCTATGAAGATCCTCCCACCAGCTCAGCAACCTTGGGTGGATGTTGGATACCATACCGAATCTGGGGACCTTGTGCCTTATTTTTGCAAAACAAAGTGTTAGGCCCTTAACCCCACCAGGCTCGACTATTTAAATCAATAATTAGCAAAAGCATTTATTTCTCCAAATAAATGAACATAACATAAAGGTTTCCGTTTGGGTTTCAGAAAACCCGATGGACTTTGGTTTAGGATATCTTAATGAGTCGTTATGCGGACAACATAACTGACTCAGCTAGGAATGACCATGATGCATGAACAGTTTAAAGGAATAAAGTTTCTACTTTTGAAGTGCTAGACAAGGTACCCTTGAGTGGAAAACTCAAGAGGAAAAGGCGCGGAACCATCGACTAAAACAATTGATCGACTGGTTTTACCGCAAATATACATTTGCCACATTAAAGGGGTTCATAATATTGGAA
Organism: Nicotiana benthamiana; assembly: GCA_034376525.1. Taxonomy (NCBI): domain Eukaryota; kingdom Viridiplantae; phylum Streptophyta; class Magnoliopsida; order Solanales; family Solanaceae; genus Nicotiana; species Nicotiana benthamiana. The sequence goes on along the minus strand of CM067334.1, from coordinate 70,444,801 downwards.
GGGTGCAACCACTCATTACAAGCGTTCCTATAGGAGTTGTTTTGAAAAGAGTGGAATATGATGTTGAGAAATGCAAATACAATAATGAAACAAGTTGCATGTATTTTCACGTTCATAAGATAAATGGTTTCTCGAAATTAAAATAGTATTGAATTAATAAAGTGGTAAAGAAAGCAGTTAAAGGAAAGAGAAAACATGAAGAGTCAAGTTAGTAATTGTGATGGAATAATAAAAACAGGAAATAAATGCAATTAAAATAAGCAAGTAAAGTCACAAAAGCAAGTAATGGTAAAAGCCTTAAAGGAAATCCCCAGTAGAGTCGCCATGCTATCAACGTCCCCTTTTTCCCCTCCTAATAGAAGCGAAATCGGGTTTACGAAATTATGGACAAAGCAACTCTGATTCCCTTTTGGGAGTTGGGTTATGGAGTTTGAAGAGTCGCCACCTAATGATTATAGTGCATTACGACACTTTTAAGAAGATTTTGAATGAAAACCAGAGCTCGGGTAAGGGGTTGAAATTATCTCGAGGGGAAGGTGTTAGGAATCCCTCAAGATCCACTAGTGTGGTTCCCGACCTTGCTTAGATGTGACTTTAAGAGGCATAGAAATAAACAAGCAAATATGCATATAAAGAATATAAAACTAGTGGGTAAATTTGAAAGAAGAATAGCACAAGTAAAAGGGAAATTTTAGAGAAAATATTTAAAAAAAATAAAAGGCAAGGGGGGGGGTCCTAGATTTAACTATAATATGGATCATTCGATACAATATACCATTGATTGGGTGAGGCTGAGCGATAAAGCACGATGGATGATGACGTGTAACCATTGATTTAATTTATATTATTTCCTGGGTGAGGCTGGGCGATAAAGCACGATGGGTGATGCCGTGTAACCATGGATTTACTTTATACCATTGGTTGGGTGAGGAAGAGTGATAAAGTGCGATGGGTGATGTCGTGCACTTTAATTGATTATTTCAGTGAGAACGAGAGTAAAAGCACGATGGGCGGTGTTGTGCAACTGTTGATTATTCTACTTCTGTGGATTGTTGTGGTGGTACAGTTTCATTTCTTTCTAGCTATTGATTTTATATCTGAACTGCTTCACCCCATAGCATGCTCCCCTCCCTCTTAATTGTTTTAATTTCTGTATCCTCTTCTATTGCATATATATGTTGAAATGCACAGGTTTATGTGGTAATCCTGTCTAGCCTCGTCACTATTTCGCCGGGGTTAGGCTAGGCACATACCAGCACATGGGGTCGATTGTGCTGATTCTACACTCTACACTTTTTTGGACAGATACAGGATTCGATCAGCAGTAGCAGCAGCAATGCAGGTGTTAGCATTCTGATCTGAGAGACACCGAGGTAGCTTGCAGGCGTCCGTAGGCCCGTCATCTTCTCTATCCTTACTTTATCCTGTTGCCCCATGCATTCGGTTCAAAGAGCTATATGTATTTATTCAGACCCTTGTATCAGTATTCTATATAGTTTGTGAGTAGTGACACCAGTTTTCTGGATAGAAGTGGAAGCTGGAGTTATGTATTTTAGTTTCCAGTTATCAAGTATTTTAAAGTCTTCCGCTTTTTTTTAATATTTCCGTATGCGTTTGAATAAAATCATTAATGTGTTGTTAAACATTCGGCTTTCCTAGCTCCGACAGCAGGTGCCATCACGACGTCCGATGGTGGGAAATCCGGGTCGTGACAAGTTGGTATCAGAGCACTAGGTTACTTTGGATCTCACAACTCACGAACAAACTCAGTAGAGTTTGAGGGATTGGTGCAGAGACGTCTGTATATATATCCCATAGGCTACAAAGTTAGGAAAATTTAACTTTGTTCTTTCTTGTCGTGTGTTTCCGTTCCTCAAACACCTATTGAATTTCTACTCTATTCCTTCGCAAATGGCAAGAACAAGTGCTTCCTTTTCTACCGTGCAGCAGTCCGAGTCTCCAGCAGCGGCTCCTTTTTTATGTAGAGGGGCAGGCCGAGGCCGGGGCAAAGCTCAGCCCCGAGCAGCAGTCCTACAGGTGGAGCCTCATGTTGACTACGATAAGCCGTTCTGGTGGGCCCAGCTTAGGTCCCATAGGGGTTCATAGCCACCCCAATTCTTCAGGATGCTTTATTCAGATTAGTGGGTCTTGTGAAGGGTGTTATTCGAGCGGGTTTGCTTCCAGAGTCTCAGCCAGCAGTGGTAGATTAGCTGGGTGCAGCGGCTCACACCAGGAGTGAGATTCATTTTCAGAAGACGGCCAATGGGGGACGTGGATTTGATATGGTACTGCCATAGGGGGCGGTCATTAATCGGATAAGTGGCCCCGTCATGCAGGCAGATTCAGTGGTACCTCTTCTGGAGGTAGAGGTTCTTATGGTAGAGGCCATCCTTCCAGGCCATTTTAGTCGGGCCCCCCGGTCACTTATGGTACTTCATGTGATCGTTCAGGTCAACAGGGCCAGCCTCAGTTTCCTCAGTTGCAGCGTGTGTGTAGATGTTATAAGTGTGGCAAGTATGGTAACCTCAGGAAGGCCTGCCCGAGGCTGTGGGGTGCTCGGCCGCAGCATTCGAGTTTCTGCTATGCTTGTGGTGATCCGAGGCACATGGTCAGATTTTGCCCTATACTCTGATCAGCTCTTAATATCAGAGTTATCTTGCTTGGCTCCGGGTACCGGAGGTTCCACAGCCTGCCCAGCCGACCAGAGGCGGGGGTAGAGGTCTTAGAGGTAGAGTCCAGACCTCCAGCAGTAGGGATCAGCCAGCGGCCAGTTTGGAGGTTGAGACTTCAGATGTAAACATTACAGGTACTGTTCTGATTTGTATTAGAGATGCTTCTGTGCTATTTGACCCTGAATCTACGTATTTATATGCATCGTCCTATTTCAGTACCCCATTTGGTTATGCCTAGTTAGGCTTGGGTTTTTCTCTATATGTGCATAGGCTCGTGGATGATTCAATAGTGGTGGATCGAGTGCATCGTTCATGTGTTTGGGTATTTAGGGGTTTTGAGACCCGTGTCAACTTGTTGCTCTTGGATATGGAGGATTTCGATATCATTTTAGGGATGGATTGGTTGTCCCAGTATCATGCGACATTGGATTTCCATGCCAAGATCGTGACCTTGGCATTGCCGGATTTGCCCCGACTAGAGTGGAGAGGGACCCCAGGTCATACCACTCGTAGCATTATTTCATATGTGAAGGCTCAACGCATGGTCGAGAAGGGGTGTCTAGCAAATCTGGCTTATGTTTGCAACTCCAGTACTGAGGTTCGTCTATTGGTTCTGCTCCTGTTGTTTGGGAGTTTCCCCGATGTTTTTCCTTTCAAACCTGTCGGGCATGCCGCCCGACAAGGATATCGACTTTTGAATTGATCTGGCGCCAGACACTCAGCCCATTTTTATCCCATCGTATCGCATGGCGTTGCCATAGTTGAAGGAGTTAAAGGATCAGCTTCAGGGTGCAAGGGTGTTTTTAAAGATAGATTTGAGATTTGGTTATCATCAGCTGAGGGATAGGGTGTCTAATGTCCATAAGACAGTATTTCGCACTCGGTGCGGGCATTACGACTTTTTGTTCATGTCATTTGGATTGACTAATGCCCCAACAGCGTTCATGGAGTGGATGAACCGAGTATTCAGGCTGTATTTGGACTTGTTCGTGATAGTCTTTATTGACGATATTCTTATATACTCCTGCAGTCGCGGGGGAGGGGGGGCATATGAGCAGCATCTCAGAGTGGCTCTTTAGACTCTGAAGGATAGTCAGTTGTATGCTAAGTTCTCAAATATTGAGTTTTGGTTGAGTTCGGTCATATTCTTGGGTCATGTCATATCAGCAACATGTATTCAGGTAGATCGCAAAAGATAGAGGCAGTCAAGAACTGGCCCCCACCAGCTTCAGCTACAGAGATCCGGATTTTCTTGGGGTTAGCTGGTTCCTACCGATGTTTCGTTGAGGGGTTTTCATCCATTGCAACCGCGATGACTAGGTTGACCCAGAAGGGTGCCCAGTTCAGGTGTTCAGATGAGTGCGAGGCGAGCTTCCAGAAGCTCAAGACAGCTCTGACTACGGCACCGGTATTGGTTATGCCCCACAGGATCAGGCCCTATACTGTTTAGTGTGGCGATTCCCATATCAGGCTTGGCGCAGTATTGATGTGGAATGGCAGAGTCATAGAATATCCTTCGAGGCAACTGAAGATCCACGAGAAGAATTATCTAGTTCAAGACCTAGAGTCGGCAGCCATTGTTCATGCCTCAAAGATCTAGAGGCATTAATTATATGGTGTGACGTGTGAGGTGTACACGGATCACAAGAGCCTTCAATACTTGTTCAAACAGAAGGAGTTAAATTTGAGGCAGCAGAGGTAGTTGGAGGTGTTGAAAGACTATGATGTTTTTATCTTATACCACTCGGGGAAGGCCAATATGGTGGCTGACGCATTGAGAAGAAAGTCTGCCGGGATGGGAAGTCTTGCCTATATTCTGGTCATCCAGAGGCCACTTGCTTTGGATGTTCAGGCCTTGTCCAATCGATTTGTGAGGCTGGATATCTCTGAGCCTAGCAAGGTGTTAGCTTTCACAGTTGCTCGTTCGTCGTTGATGTAGCGTATCCGGGAGCGGCCGTTTGTTGATCCCCGTTTGTGTGTCCTGAGAGACACGGTGCAGCGGGGAGGTGCTAAGAAGATGACCTTGGGAGATGATGGTGTATTGAGATTGTAGGGGCGAGTTTGTGTGCCCAATGTTGATGGTATTTGGGAATCGATCTTAATGGAGGACCACAATTCTCAGTATTCTATTCATCTGGGCGTCGCGAAGATGTATCAGGATTTGAGGCAACATCATTGGTGGCGCAGAATGAAGAAAGACATTGTTTCATATGTGGCTCGTTGTCTGAACTTTCAGCAAGTTAAGTATGAGCATCAGAGGCCCGATGGTTAATTTCAGGGGTTTGAGCTTCCTGAGTGGAAGTGGGAGAGAATTACCATGGATTTTGTTACTGGCCTTCCAATGACTCGGAAGAAGTTTGATGCTATATAGGTTATTGTTGATAGGCCGACCAAGTCAATGCGTTTTATTCTAGTAACCACCACATATTCGTCCGATAGATATCCTGAGATTTATATCAGGGAGGTCGTTCGCCTTCATGGGGTGCCTATATCTATTATTTCGGACCGGGGTCCGCAGTTTATCTAGCATTTCTAGAGAGCGGTACAGCAGAAGTTAGGCACCCAGGTTCAGTTGAGTACATCATTTCATCATCATACGGACGGTCAATCCAAAGGGACTATTCGGATTCTTGAGGATATGCTCTGAGCCTGTGTTATTTATTTTGGAGGCTTGTGGGACCAGTTCTTGCCTTAATTAGAGTTTGCCTACAACAACAGCTACCACTCCAACATTCATATGGTTCCTATGACGAGTTGTATGGTAGGCGGTGTCGGTTCCCAATCGGATGGGTACAAGTCTAGTACAGGAGGCCTGGGATAAGGATAAGATCTTTCAGGACAGACTTCGGTCAGCTCAGTCTAAGCAGAAGAGTTATGTAGATCGCAAGGTCAGGGATGTTTCTTTCACGGTTGGTGAGCGAGTATTGCTCCGTGTATCGCCTATGAAGGGCGTGATGAGATTCGGGAAGAAGTGCAAGCTTAGCCGTAGGTTTATTGGCCATTTGAGATTATCGACCGCATGGGAAATGTGACTTGCCTTGCCGCCTAGTTGTCATCCATGCATCCGTTTTTTCATGTATCCATGCTTCGGAGGTATCACGGCGATCCCATCCACGTGTTAGATTTAAGCATTGTCCAATTGGACAAGGATATGTCATATGAGGAGGAGCCGGTGGCTATTTTAGACTGGCAAGTTCAACAGTTGAGGTCAAAGAGTTTTCCTTCAATGCGTGTTCACTAGAGAGGTCAGCCTCCTAAGGCTTCGACATGTGAGTCCGAGTCTGATATGCGGAGCTGTTATCCCCATCTATTCCCCAACTCATGTACTTCTTTCTTTTGTCTGTTCGAGGATGAACGTTTGTTTTAGAGGTGGAGGATGTGACGACACAAAGGGTCATTACCATAATTCTCCATTTCTCCGTGCTTCTAAGACCTTGAAAACCTCTCTTTTAGATGCCGCAATTTGTGCGCGCAGTTCGGGCGCAAAGCCGGAAAAGTTTTATGTTAACATATATGAATTTGGTGTTAAAAACTACGATTTTGATAATAATATTGATATGGTTGACTTTGGTCAACGTTTTGGGTAAACGCACCCGAACACGTGATGTACGATCCCGGAGGGTCCGGTCAGTAGGAAAATACGGGACTCGGGCGTATTCCCGGAATCAGAATCCGAGGTCCTAGGCCCGAGAAAAGAACTTTTCTTGTGAAATTATTCTTAGAAATGTTTAAGGTAAATAAAAATGAAAGTTGATCAAAAAGTAATGGTATCGGGCTCGTATTTTGGTTCCGACAACCGGTATAGGTCATATATGTGGTTTAAGTGCTTCCTATAAAATTTGGTTGAAATCGAACATCGTTTGATGTGTTTCGGACTAAAAATGAAAATTTTGGAAGTTATGAACTTTGAAATAAAAATTATGAGTTTTGGGGGTTGACTCTTTGATTTTGATGTTATTTTAGCGATTTGATTGCTCGAGCAAGTTCGTAGGATGATATTGAGATAGTGTGTGTGTTTGGTTGGGAGCTCCGAGGGTTCGGGAGTGATTTCGGGGGTGGTTCGGAGTGTTTTTGGACTTAGAATGCATTAGAAATTCTTCAATTTTTGCACAGACCCATTGGCCTACGCGAACGCATAGGAGCTTCGCGTTCGCGTAGCTTTAGTTTACCCTGGCAAAATTCTCGTCTACGCGTTCGCTCCCAGCTTTTGCGAACACGATGTCTTGCACTCCCCCTCCTTCACGTTCGCATGTCTACCACGTGTTCACATAGAACGAATCAGGCCACAGAAAAACTTAATCCTCCGCATTCGCGTTGCAGCATCGTGAACGCGATGCCCATCTGTTCCCAACTTAATGCGAATGCGACCTACTGTCGCGAACGCGATGAACATTTTCTCCAGTGATTTTAAAAGCCTAAAACAGTGTTCATTACAGGACTATTCCCACTTTTTCACACGAGCTCCTCCCTTAAACCCTCCGTAGATGAAATTCAAGCTCTTCTTCCTCCATCACTCTTTGGGTAAGCGATCTTAATATCATTCCCTCATTATTTGTTCATCTAATCACTAATATCATTGCCTAAAAACGTGAAATAAAAGTAGAAATTAGCGCTTTTGGGCAGAGTTAGGTTTGTTTGGGAATTTTGGGCGATTCAACCTCAATTTGGGGTCGAATCATTAAACAAATTATATATTCGAACTCGTGGGATTATGGATGATTGGAATTCGGTCCAAGCCTCGAGTTTGGACCATGTAGGCCCGATGTCGTATTTTGTTAGTTTTGGAAGAATGTTAGGAAATTCATTCCTAAGTTATGGAATTGTGTCCTTGGGTTATTATTGATAATATTGAACCTAATTATGCCTAGATATCTTGTTCCGGAGATGGATTCTTAAGAGATGGTGACCTTAGAGCTTTGGTTGCTATTTTCGGACCGAGGTAAGTGTTTGATCTAATTTTGGCTTGAGGGAATAGGATTAGGATATCGCTTGCTACGTGCTAAGTGTGGAGTCGGTGTATAGGCATGGTGACAGTTACCTATGAACCTAAGTCTAGCATGACCGTGGGTCTTAATTGTTTTTATTTCAAATAATATGATACGGTTTCTTGTTTGGATTGATTTAGTTCACATGATATGAACGGTTGAGGATAAATAGTGATTTTTAAAATTTTGGAGCATTGGCTCAATTTAGAACTTGTTGGAAGCTAAGTGTTTCAGAGCGAGAATACTGTGATCATTCCCTTGCCGGGATTTAGGTATTTATTGAATTCTTCCTTGTCGGGATATTTGAGTTATTAGTTGTACCCTTGCCGGGACTCATATGTTGTTCGTGTTCCCCTTATTGGAGTTATTATTACGATTTGTTTATACCCTCACACTACTGTTTGTGATTATTGCTTGGGTGAGGATGAACGATAAAGCACGATGGGTGATGTCGTGTAACCATGGATTTACTTTATACCATTGATTGGGTGAGGCTGAGCGATAAAGCACGATGGATGATGTCGTGTAACCATTGATTTACTTTATATTATTTCCTTGGTGAGTCTGAGTGATAAAGCACGATGGGTGATGCCCTGTGACCATGGATTTGCTTTATACCATTGGTTGGGTGAAGAAGAGTGATAAAGTACGATGGGTGATGTCGTGCACTTTAATTGATTATTTCGGTGAGAAAGATAGTAAAAGCACGATGGGCGGTGCCGTGCAACTGTTGATTATTTTGCTTCTATGGATTGTTGTTGTGATACAGCTTCATTTCTTTCTAGCTGTTGATTTTATATCTGAACTGCTTCACCCCCATAGCATGCTCCCCTCCCTCTTAATTGTTTAAATTTCTGTATCCTCTTCTATTGCCTATATATGTTGAAATGCACATGTTTATGTGGCAGTCCTGTCTAGCCTCGTCACTACATTGCCAAGGTTAGGCAAGGCACTTACTAGTATATGAGGTCGGTTGTGCTGATTCTACACTTTGCGCTCTTTTGCGCAGATACATGATTCAATCAGCAGTAGTAGCAGCAGCAACGGTGCAAGTGTTAGCATTTTGATCTGTGAGACACCGAGTTAGCTTTCAGAAGTTCGCAGGCCCGACGTCTTCTCTATCTTCACTTTATCCTGTTGTCCCATGTATTCGGGTCAAATAGTTCTATGTATTTCTTCAAACACTTGTTTCAGTATTCTATAGTAGTCTGTGAGTAGTGACACCAGTTTTCTGGGTAGAAGTGTAAGTTGGATTTATGTATTTCAGTTTCCAGTTATCAAGTATTTTAAAGTCTTCCGTTTTATTTTAATGTTTCTGAATTTTTATGGTTTTGAATGAAATCAGTGATGTATTGTTGAACGTTCGGCTTGCCTAGCTCCGACTGTAGGCGCCATCACGACGCACGATTGTGGGAAATCTGGGTCGCGACAAACTACTTATTATCAGTTTCAGCACATCTATCCAAACACATAAATATTTATTTAAAAATTAGTTTTAGTACTTAAAAATATTTTTCAGCACTTCAAACTTATTAGCTATTTACAATAAGCAAATTCAAACCGGATCTTAGCCTTGCAGATATGCCTGCTAAATTTTTGGGTTATCCAACTAATGGTTTTACACTTTTATCCATTTACGGTGTTTCCACTTGATTTAAATGATGGGATTTTTTCCTTCCTATACAATATGAAACTCTATTCGCATATTTACACTTATTTTTTTCTCTCTAGGAAAAAGGGTGAATAGTGTTCCCGTCACTATTCATCGGACATACTTCCGGATTTTGACGGTGGATTATCTCAAAATTGGTTTCACATGATCCCCTTCTCTTTGCGAACATTGCCCAATTGATTTTCCCTCAAAACTATAACCAATTTTCCTACATCTTAAATCTTATTTTCAAGATTTACTGTAGCAACAAGAATTTAATCAAATTCCAGCGCTATTCCTTCTAATAGCAGCAACATAGTTTTCGGTTAAGATCAATGGTGGAGATTTCTTTCAATTCCTTCGATATTGGCGTGTTTTTGTAAGCTTGGAATCCATGGCTGCATTGATCTCTCCCCATCCTTTGGCATTGGGAGAGGCAACTCAAAATCACTTCAAAACAGATCCAAAAGAAATCGCAAAGCAATCATATGCTACAACATTACTAGCAAATTAGTCTGCTCTATCAAAGTTAGAGCTGTGTCCAGTTATTATCGGTTATGGTGAACCTGTAATACAATTCACAATGGAAGAGGTTAATAACTTCATTAGGGAAGAAGGATTGCATCAGGCAGTTGTTTTAAAATTCTCTTATGGGAGACCTGATCTATCGGAAGTGCGAAGAATATATTCGTCGCAATTCGATGTTCATGGTCAATGTATCGTAGGGAAGTTGGAGTTTCGTCACCTGTTAATCAGGTTTGATCTCTTTAATGATTATGTTCACTTCCTTTCAAATTCGACTGGATATCTTAAATCCAAAGGCGACGAATATTTCTTCAGAACATTCCCATGGACTTTTGGATTTAATCCGAAGGAGGAGACGTCGATGGCAATCATGTGGATTTCTCTTCCAGGTCTGCCACCAAATTTTTTTGCTAAGAGGTCGTTAATGTCAATAGCCTCAGCTGTTGGAAAACCTCTCGCTGTGGACAAGGCGATGCAGGATAGAACGAGACCTAGCGTGGCAAGAGTAACGGTTATAGTGGATCTTTTGGATAAACATCCTAAAAATGTCAAGCAGCAAATTCTAGATAGAAGCTCAGGTAAATTTGTCGAGTTCCATCAAGATATAGTCTACGACAACTTTCCTAAGTATTGTACCCATTGCAAGCATCAAGGCCACGATGAGAAGGCGTGTAGAATTAAAAAAGAAAAAAGCTGGAGCAGAGGTGGTGGCAGAGGAAAAGTTGGACAGTGATCTGCCTGGTATCGAGGTGGATGACACTAAAAAATTACAAGGGGATGCAAGGGATTGCCTAAATGCTAAAAAAATGGAAAAGGAACTAAGGATTTAAAAAAAATGGAGTGAAGGATGTTGTTGGTCCAAGTGAACCAGCTGTACAACCTGGGATTGTAAAGGATGTTACGAAAAAGAATGATGTTTTGAAGAATTCTCAATCTACTGTAAATGATAGGGATAATGCAGATCAACAGGTTATGGCTAGGAGTGCTGGGGTTGCTGCTGTATCATATGCATCACATGTAGCAGCTGCAGTTGAGATTGTGGAGGAGGTATTGAAGTTGGATAAACGACTTTCTAAGCCTTCTACATGGGTACCTATTCCAATAGATATGCACAAATAAATGTGGAGACTGCAGGGGCAATGCAGACTACTGCAGATCTTTTTCCTTCGAGTGCACATGTTGAGCAGGTGGTTGATCTTGATGGACAGCATCACATGTGCAATGTGCAGCCTACTGTGATTGAATATGCAGGACAAGCAAAGTTTTCTGGTTCAATTACCACAGCTGCTGAAGCTCTTTCAATGCAAAATACTCATATTTCTCTTATTGTAGAAATCCTTTGCCTGCTAATATGAATGACTTAACTGGAAAATAGCCGGAGTGGTGGATATGGAACCTACTGTTGCATCAGGTTTAGCAGCAGCTGAAAATGCAAAAAGGCCAGATAAATGTTTGACAGACCTATATGCGCAGAATAAAGTTATTGAGCAACAACATTTGGAGCAGAAAAAGCAGAATCAAAACAGTGTAAGTGTTGCTGGTGTATCAGATGCAACTCATGCAGCAGTTCTAGTGGAGTCTATGGATGAGACTTCTGCAGATCATATTAATACTAGTGCACAGCCTTGGCAGATGTTTGATCTTGATGGGCACCATCATAGGTGCAATGTGAAGCAACTAGGAGCTCAATCAAATGTTTCTGATTCAAATATTACATTTGCACATGCTCTTCCAATGCCACAGGCTGATTTTGCCCAGTTTAGTAAAATGCAACATACTGTTCCTTCAAATGTTGTAAATAAAAAGATGGTTTCAAAATTGGATACTGCTGGGACAATGCAATCCTCTGCAGATCACATTACTAATAGTGCACAAGCTGGGCAGGTGTCTCATCTTTTTGGACAGCATCACAGGTGCAATGTGCAGCAATTAGCAGATCAAAAAAATGTTTCTGTCTACAAATGGTATTTCTGCAGAAGCTTTTCCAAGGCCAAAGGGTGATTCTGCACAGTTTTCCAAAATGCAACATACTGTTCCATTCAAGGTCGAAAGTGAAAAAATGGTATCATATTTGGATATTGTTATGACAATACAGAACTCTGCAGATCACTTTACTACTACTGCACAAGCTGGGCGTAATGTGCAGCAGCTAGGAGCTCACAAAATGGTTCTGCAACAAATGGTACATCTGCAAAAACTCTTTCAATACCAAAGGGTGATACAAATGATTCTGCCAAGTTTTGTACAATGCCAGATACAGGTCCACTGAAGTTGCCTTCATTTGTTGTAAATGAAAAGATGGTATCAACTTTGAAACCTACAGATCAAGAAAATGACTATGCAAAATCCAGTAAAGAGAAGATGATCGAGCAGCAGTAGATAATGCAGAATTCTAACAATAAAAACACTTCTCTGATTGGTCAAGCAAATGATACAAAGTTGGAGGCCTCGGAAAATTTCAAAAGTGTTACGGATCATACTGTTTTGTTATTTCAACAAGGGGAGAAGTCGTTAGATACAAATGTACTCGATGATTCAAACAATTCTGGAAAATGTCTCTATCTTATCGGAAATGGAGTATTCACTCCCTTTGCAATATCATGATGTTCGAGCTATATCTGGGAAAGATAATCAAGATGCTGTGATTCAAACAACAACAATTCTTACAGACGATGAGTTAGTGCAAAACTCAGTTCGACAACATAGCTCTAATCAGAATGATATGGTTAAACAAAACACTGTGGTCTTATTCACAGATACAGCAGCTGCAGTTTCTATTGAAGCCTCCTCTCAACGAGGATTGGATTTAAAACTTACTGATGCTACTCAACAAACTTTCGAAGCTGCTCAACATCCTCCAAATATTTGTTCTTCCATGTCTAACAGAAAATCAACTACAAAATCCAAAAACAAAATGAACATTGTTGATAAGAGTCCAGCTTCACATTCTTATTCAAACTCATTTGCTGCACTTTCCAATGTCAATATCGACGATGGAATTAGCACTGGACGAAACTTGCAGATAGTCAAGAATCAGATTTATCCAACCATTACAATGAGGGACATGGTCATTAAATCAAAACTCTACAAAGACCAACGAGACTACGACGATAAGGAGGGTTGGGGAGAAGGTCTTGCTGGTTATTCATCTTCAGCAGACGACAAAGAGTTTGATGACGACAGTGAAGGACAGGACATTGATGTTCAGTTCAAGCCAAAATTTTATAGGAAATCAACGACAGTCAATTGCCCTGCAAATCTGAAACCTGTACCAAACACAAATAGCAACTTGAACCATAATGCTCCAGTATTTTTTCCAAGAAATACTACAAAAATAGGTGAAACATCAGCTGCTGGCTGAGTCGCAACAATACTGCCAACATCTTGCCAGAATCATATTGTTCCAATAAAGTCCATCACTTATTTGGAGGAGAAGAAAATGTCCGATTCCAAGACTAATTTTTCTTCCGTCGATAACAAAACAGTAAACAAAAACACAGTCGGGGCAAAACCAGCTCATATCAATAGCCCCGGAAAACTCTCTTCTGGACAGTCAACCTCTGATCGCGAGGACAGGAAGACATATATATATATATAGAAGGGGAGGAAGATGATATCTTAAAGCAATGCCGGGCAGATGCATCAAGAAAAGGTGATGTGTCACCAATGCATAGTAAAACAAGCAAGAAGTCTCGTGAAAGGGATAGAAGTTGGGACGGCAGGGTGTTTGAAGATGCAAACATAAGGAGACCCCCAATGCGAAATGCAAAACAAAAACAGGGCACTCAAACACTTATTACAAAGTCGAATTGATCGAGAAACAAAGCATGAATTTTGAAGCAATATTGATAAAAATTGTGGACGAAGTCGCTAATCTACAAATTGTACTTTTCACAAAATTGGAGAAAAGAGAGCAACATCATGATTTCTTCAACTTTTTAATTTTCCATCTCATTAGTATTTCTCTATGTAATATCATCACAGAGCATGTTATAAACTCTGTGATGATCATACTTTTTTTAGTTCTTGCTACTTCTTTCTTTTTGCATGCTTGTTAGTTCTTCAGGCTTTTATTGGCCTCAATAGGATTAATAAGGTAAGGTTTTTCGCCGGTTGTTGTTATATGGATAACAATACCGGTGAGTCCTCCCTTATTTTATTTTCCTATTTGAAGTAATTTTTTTTTTATTATTATTAATGAAAACTAGCCCTAGGCGCTTGCCTAGTGGATTGCTTAAAAAAACACTATTAGCAAATATATGCATAGTATCTAAATTACCCGCCTAGTTCATATTTTTCCTACAATTCCTATACCATTCGTTTACTAGGAATTAATAGGGCAGAATCTTCCCTGATGAAGCTACAGTGTGTTTCAACTCAAAGCTATGAATCACAATTAATTTTCAAACATCCATAAACTTATGCAAACTTCAAATTACAATATGACAGTAACTTTGAATGTGGCTAGAGAGAAGACAATGCTATAGTAAGTCTTAAAAAAGGATTTTAAGATCTGTTGGGATTGTAGATTTTAGGACAAAAACAAAAGGATATTGTTAACAATGAGAAGAGTGTTCTTTTGGGACCAATTTTGAGATGTTACCTTGCCGGATGTCGGAATTATGGCCGATCTAGATATTTTCCACCATTGACAACCATTAAAAAGTTTGAAAGCTTTGAATTCAAATTTGGGTTTTCAAAAATTATTATATTTTTGGATTGTGTGTTGTTGAAAATAATCGGGAATGTGGTTTGGAGTTTATATCTCAATTTTGAGGGATTTTTGTAAAGATTAGACTTGGTTTTGACTGAATTTTAGATTGAAACTCGAAGAAGAAGAAAACATATTGCAAAAATTGTAGATAAATTGTAGATTATTTTTATTCTAATTGTAGATGCTTTATTTTCTATTTTCACAAATAAAAAACGGCTAAAACTTCTACAAATCTTCTGAAAAAATGCAATTATGTCAAAGATACCAATTATGATACAATTGAATGAGAATTGAGATAATACAAATTGTTATTTTTGACATAATTCTGTTTTTTCAGAAGATTTGTAGAAGTTTTAGCTATTTTTTATTTATGAAAATAGAAAATAAAGCATCTACAATCATAATACGAATTAATCTACAATTTATCTACATTTTATCAAAACCCCTCAAAATTGAGATATAAGCTCCAAACCATATTCCCGATTATTAACAACAACACTCAATCCAAACAAATAATGATTTTGAAAATCCAAATTTGAATTCAAAACTTTCAAGCTTTTAATGGCTGTCAATGGTGGAAAATATCTGGATAAGCTATAATTCCGGCATACGGCAAGGTAACATCTCAAAACTGGTCCCAAAAGAACACCCTTCTCATTGTTAACAATCTCCTTTTGTTTTTTTCCTAAAATCTACAATCATTTGCAACAGATCTTAAAATCCTTTTTAAGACTTACTGTAGCATCGTCTTCTTCGTAGCATCATCTTCACTATAGCAGCGTGTTCTTTGTAGAAGCGTCTTCTTCGTTAAGACAGTTAATTTCTTCTTCTTCTAATTAAGGTGCTGAGGTTGGTTTTAAAAATTTGAAGTTGTTCTCTATTCATTGGAGATGGTATAGAATTTAGTAATTTGGTATATTAAGTGTAATTAAGTCAAACCATAAATATTGAAGGTAATAAGGTTTTCTATGTGGTATAGAAATGTACAAAAAATTTCCTTTTTTTATTACCATATTAGAGTGTTGATCTTTTTCCTGTGGTATTCCAATTTGATGAGATTCGGAAACCCCCTATTCTTAACCTGACGGATATTGAATGAAGGGACAACCGAGGGATACTGATTTGAGGGACGAATGTGCTTCTGAGGTGTTTTTCAATCTAAATGTGTTTTTTATTTCATCTTTAACGGTAGGTGCACATATTGTATTTAGAGCAATTACTCGAAGATTAATAAACTACACATGTTGTAAGTTATATTTGTGTAAAGATGACATTCATGAAATGTAAGTTAAATTTGATCGTTATATAAAGCTACACGTTACAAAAAGTGGGCATTATGTCAATGAACTTTCGATAATATAGGAGCAACATAGTTAACTTTCTAATTCTAATAAACTCAAACACAATAACAATTTAAGACAAATATCTAGCTTATAAGGTATGGAAATATGGCACATCCTTTTTCCTTTTGAAGCTCATGACTGTATAAACTGTACCCTTAACTAGAGCTTAAAATTTAGCATAGCTAATATTTGAAGAAAAAGACAAAAACAAATAAGATGGTGGTTCTCCTACTATTTTTTTGGGAGACTGGTTGAAATTTTAGCAAAACAAACAAGTTTCTTCCTATTTGTTTAATGTTTCACGGACTCACTCCGTATTCCACCAAAAAAAAACATATTCCTACAAAATAATCGAAATACATGTAAGCTAGTTGAACACTATATCCACTAAAAAAAAAGAGAATAAAAGGACAACTGTCTATTTTTTACCACTAACTGTTACATTAAGAGTTAAGACCATTTATTTATTTTCATTAAATACGTGGATATGTTGGGAATTGTTTCAGCTACTGTTTTTTTTTTTTGGTGAGCTAAAAACATTATTAAAAATGAATTCATATGCCCACGTTGCGTTGCTTGCAAAATTCTTTGCATCTTCTCCAATCATCTGCCTACCAAATACAATATGGAAGACAGTGATCTTCATTTGCTCACTAATAATGTTCTCTCTTGGAAGTTCCTTTAATTGCACATTTCTTGGCTAAAATATTATTTTGCTCAAAAGATATTCACACTTTGTAAGCTTAAAAATAATCCAAAAAAATATACGGGTAAATCGTAATCAAATATAATAAGTCCTAGAAGGGATTATTTTGCTTCAATTGAAAAAGATCTGAAAATATAAAAGGTTATGGAAAGTTCAAGTATCAGATAGAGATAGAGTGAAGTTTGTTTGCTAACAGTAAAGAGAGAAAGTAGAATAATAGTATTACTCAGAATAATGCACATGTCCCCTTACAAAGGTGAAGGTCCCCTTTATATATTAAGAGACCTTCCTCGAAATAATCAAAAGAAAAATACAAAGGTTGTTGGCTTCCTCGTACGAAGGAAGCCAAGCCTTAAACGACATCGTTCCTTCACCTAGTTGATTGGGACGTCCTTGTTTGGACCGTCTTTGCCTGAGGCGACACAATCTGAGGACGGTTTTGCCATGAGGGACGTGTCTGCCTAGACGGAAGCGGGGTGAGCTGGATTTTATCCCATACAGCTATACCCTCCGTCTGTTGGAGGCGTGCTCGATGGACATATTTAATGGACGGATATGTATGTTCATGTGACAATATAGAGCCGTTGACGTTCGGCTCCTTTTTTGAGCGACGTCACCGGTCACCTGCGTCATTATTACTTTTGCTCCCAAGACGGATTAGAGCCTGACACAATGTTTGGGCTTCCCGCACCAGCTTTTCAATGATGCCACTTCGATTTCCATATATCTCGCCCCTATAAACAACGGAGTGGTTTAAAATGATTCACCATTCGAACCTTTGAAGTACATTTCTCTCTTTCTTTCATCTTGTTTTCCGGCCACCACTGCTTTTACTTGAGAACTGTTGTTTCAAAGGATCGAACCTTGTATTATTAAAACCCCCTTCTCTGCAAACTATACCATGGTAAAACGTCATCAATGCAGCAAAACGTCCATAGATAATGCCCCTTATAGGGTTTCACCTTTCTCCGATGGTGAGGAGGATGAGGTTGGAGAAGCCCTCGTTCCTCTGTCAGTGGCTAACGTTCTTCCGAAAAAATATGAGTAAAAGAAATGACTTTAGTCGCAGGAGCTCACCTCCACCTTGGGGACACAGTGAATTGACGCCATCTCACTTGGATGCCCTCAGGATGGCGTACGGGTTCCCGGATCACATCGAAATAGTTCCAGTCGGAGAGGAATATGCCAATGCGCACAGGCTCGGGTTCTGTATGTCTTACAAGTATGCATTCCAGATCGGATACAATTTCCCGCTCAACCCTCTAGCGGAGGAGCTGTGCCGATTCTTTATAGCGTGCCCGGCTAAACTCACCCTTTACACACTGAAGGTGTGTAGGGTACTTACCATAGACACAGAGAAAGTTGGGTGTGTTGTCACGATATACCACCTCTTGCAAATGTTCAGTGCAAGTTACCTGAGGGGTTCAATGTTGGATTTGATGCGCTACCGCAGGAAGAGTTTTGTGGTGCAGTCCTATGACAAGGCAACCACGTCTAGTGGAAGAGATTCTTCTACGTCCGGACGGAGCATCTGGTGGTTAACCCCGAAGGGTTTCCGGAGGTGTGGAACCCATAGTGTAAGTATCCTTTCGTGCTGTCTTCAGTGCTTTTTGTTATGACGGCTTAACTTCTTACGGATCTTTTGTCTGCTGTTTGAGGTGGCGGCTCGTATGCCTGTAGATTCTTCATCCCTTTCTTGCAGGGACGATATCAGGTCGTAGTGGAGAGGATGATCCCACATGTTGAGAAGTACCGTACTTGGGCTCAATTCTGCAGTATGTACTGCCCGATTGGTAGCGGTCTTCCCTTGTTCTTTCCTTTTCCCTCGTCCTAATTCGAGGGTTTTCTTGTTTGACACATCTTGTCCCTGGCAGGTCGGGGCACTTCTAGGCAGGCCAAAAGGAAGAGGACTGATGCCGGCATGTCTAGGGCGTAGCCGAGCTCTGAGGATGAGGATATTCCTGTGGGGGGTTTGCCTGTAAATAGTGCTTTTTCGGCCCCCCAGCAGAAAGTTATGCCGGGAGCGACATCCGGAGCGGCGGCCGAAATGGCGACGGATGTGGAGTCGGAGGAGGTTCTGGCGGTGGCACCTGAGGTCGCACCTGGAAATGAGGCTCTCCCTTCAAAGTCGCCTTTGCAGCCAGTGGAGGTGGCTTCTGGAGATGAGGAGCCTTTTGAAAGTAGGAGACGCTGGCTGATCACCTGCAAAGGAATTGCCACCGAGGAGGATAGGGTACGATCTCCTCGTCGCGAGTCGGGGTGGCTGTATATGGCCGACGCTATCCGCTCGTGGAGGATCGCTCCTCGGGGGAGGGCAGATGTCCAGGCTGGCCGCCTTCTGCTCGGGAGGGCGGCTCGCCGGCTGCAACAGCAAGGACAAGTGCATCCGCAGAGAGGATGGATAGAGGTAGGATCTCTCCGGCTCGTGTTGAGATGACGGTTGGTAGGTCCACCCACCGCATCATGATTCCCAACGGTTATAACCTTTTGGAGAACTACGAGGAGGTAGCTGCGGACATGACCCTTCTTTGTGCGTGGGCCGAGGGCGAGGCGTTGGCGGAGGTCAGTGACAAGGGCCTATCCCAAAGGGTAGCAAGCGCAGCCTTACAGGTAAATTTGACTTTCTTTCCCATTAGCATTGCAGGGGTGGTCCGTTCACGTACTGACTCATCCTTTGATGTTTCTCAGGTTCTTATCTTGTAGGTAGAGAGGGGGCGGCGCTTGGCGAAGAGGGGCGGAAGTCAGCAAAAAGCTGTTGCAGAGGTACAAGCGGGTTTGTAAGGCACATCAGATGTTGGCTGATGTGTACAAACAAGACCCTAAGTTTAGGCTTTTCCGTGAGGGCCTTACGCAAACGGAAGAGCAATTACAAAAATGGCTAGCCGAGCTGTGGAAGGCCGATGAGCAGCTTGTGGCCGCGGTTGCATGGAACACCAAGCTGGAGGCTCTCCTTCGGGCAAAGTACGATGATTTGGAGATTGGCCGAGGCTGCTGAACTTCGAGCCCGGGTTGCGGCCTTAACCACTAAGCTTAGAGCCAAAGAGGCTGAGATTGAGGCCCTTACTCAGACCGCCCCATAGGATTCTGAGCGTCGTGAAGCGCATGATATGTGGGTGTATCATGATGCCCGGTTGGTCGTGTTTGAAGATCTTCTGGCGGCTGTTCATGTCTCCGAGGCAGAAGTAGATAGGCAATGGTGTCTAACCTACGTTGCTCGTGAGGCGGACGGCTACCTCTCCGACTCGCCCGTTAGAGAAGGACATAACACCGAAGATTTTAACCACCTAGATTCTGCCTCCTGGATTTCTAGGGACTACCCGCCAGGGGTGGTTATGGCCCGAACATCGGTTGTACTGGCCAGGGCGATGGTGGTCCTTAGGGTTTTGTCTTTGTACCCCCCCCCCCCTTTTTTGTTGTAAATGGGACCTTCTTCTAAGGTCGAACATGTGTGTGTGTGTCTATATATATATATATATATATATATATATATATATATATATATGAGATAATAGTACATGCCTTTTTCCCATTGTTATTTTTCTTTCGTTCCTTGGAACTTCTATCGTGTTTGTAATTGTAGTTTGAGCTTATCCTGAATGTCGTTGAGTTTTTCGTTTTTCCGTGGTCGACATTGGGTCGACTGTTTAGCAGTGATGGCCTTAGCCATGTTAAATCGAATGGCCTTTTCCATGAAGAGGTCAATGGCCTTAGCCATGTAATTGACTTCGACTATCCTCGAGTCTTTCATTCTGTCATAGTCAACATTGGGTCGATTGTTAGCGGCGATGGCCGTAGCCATGCTGAATCGAATGGCCTTAGCCATGAAGATGTCGATGGCCTTAGCCTTGTAATTGACTTCGACTGTCGTCGAGTCTTTCGTTCTACCGTAGTCGACATTGCATCGACTGTTAGCGGCGATGGCCTTAGCCATGTTGAATCGAATGGCCTTAGCCATGAAGATGTCAATGGCCTTAGCCATGTAATTGACTTCAACTATCGTCGAGTCTTTCATTCTGCCGTAGTCGACATTGGCTTGACTGTTAGCGGCAATGGCCTAAGCCATGTTGAATCGAATGGCCTTATCTATGAAGATCTCGATGGCCTTAGCCATGGAATTGACTTCGACTGTCGTCGAGTCTTTCGTTCTGCCGTGTCGACATGGGTCGACTATTAGCAGCGATGGCCTTAGCCATGTTGAATCAAATGGCCTTAGCCATGGAGATGTCGATGGCCTTATCCATGAAGATGTCGATGGCCTTAGCCATGTAATTGACTCGACTGTCATCGAGTCTTTCATTCTGCCGTAGTCGACAATGGGTCGACTGTTAGCGGCGATGGCCTTAGACATGTTGAATTGAATGGCCTTAGCCATGAAGATGTCGATGGCCTTACCCATGTATTGACCTCGACTGTCGTTGAGTCTTTCGTTCTGCCGTAGTCAACATTGGGTCGACTGTTAGTGGCGATGGCCTCAGCCATGAAGATTTCGATGGCCTTAGCCATGTAATTGACTTCGACTATCGTCGAGTCTTTCATTCTTCCGTAGTCGACATTGGGTCGACTTTTAGCGGCGATGGCCTTAGCCGTGTTTAATCAAATGGCCTTAGACTTTTCATTTATTGGAGATGGCCGTAGCCTTTTCGATCATTGGAGATGGTCGTAGCCTTTTCATTCATTAGAGATGGTCGTAGACTTTTCATTCATTGGAGATGGTTATAGCCTTTTACTCATTAGAGATGCCGATGGTCGTAGCCTTTTACATATTGGAGATGTCGCTAGTCCAGTCCACATTTCAAGTCGGGCTGGAGAGCGTATGGAGAGGCTGACGTGATACACTTGTTTCGCAAATATTTCCAGGTGTTCCCTTCGTCGTCTCATTAAAAACATCCCCGAGAAAACCCAGTTAGGACAAAACTCGGTTGAGGGAAAAAGAGTGCGACTTGGGGGACGCCTTTTAGAAATGGAAATATTTGAGGTGGGCGACGTTCCAGTTGTTTTGGAGTGTTTTTCTTTCCATTGTTTCCAACTGAAATGCCCATTTGCTAGCTGCTGCTGTGATTTTGTAGGGCCCTTCCCAGTTTGTACCCAATTTTCCTTCACTTAGGTCTTTAAAGACCAATGTCTTGGATTTGAGGACGTAGTCTCCTACTTTGAGCGGCCTTATTTTCCCCCTCTTGTTATAGTACCTTTTGACTTGCTATTTTTGATCCACCATTCTTATGTGGGACATAGTACCTTTCGACTTGCTGTTTTTGAGCCACCATTCTTATGTAAGCCATTTCTCTTATTTCCTCGGCTTCGTCAAGGTCTTGGATCCTATTTGTGTCATTTTCTGTTCCACTGGAGTGTGAATACATCAGGCTTGGTTTGCCGACCTCGACGGGTATGACCACGTCGGTTTCGTAAACCAATGAGTAAGGAGTTTCCCCTATGCTGGACTTGGGTGTGGTCCTGTGCACCTACAACACTTCGGGTAGCAGTTTGGCTATAGCCTTTGGCGTCTTCAAGCTTCTTCTTCAGTATGTTCAGTGTTGTTTTGTTGGAGGATTCTGCTTGGCCGTTCGAGGCGGGATGGTATGGCATGGAGAGTATCCTCCTGATGCGCCATTTTTCGAAGAATTCAGTTAGTTTTGACCAATGAACAGTCGTCCTTTGTCACAGCTGACCTCTTTGGGAATACCGAAGCGGCATATAATGTTCTCCCATATGAATGCGATGACGTATTTGTGCGTACGCACCTGTTTCCACCCACTTGGAAAAATAGTCAATTAAAATAAGTAAAAGCCGTACCTTTCCCCGTCCTGCGGGTAGGGGGCCGACTATGTCCATTTCCCATTTGATGAAGGGCCCTGGAGAGGTGACTAAGTGTAGGGGCTCTTCTGGCTGGTATATCATTAGGACATATTTCTGGCATTTCTCACATCGGCTGACGTATTCTGCCGCTTTTTTCTTCATGGTGGTCTAGTAGTAGCCGACACGTATGACGCGCCGTACAAGGGTACAGTTACCTATATGGGCACAACGGTAACCCTCATCTACCTCTTCGAGTACTGGACTTGTTTGGTGCGGGCCTAGGCATTTGGCCAGGGGTCTGCCAAACGTCCTCTTGCAAAGGTCGTTATTGATCAGACAGTATCGGGCGGCTTGCATGTAGAGTTTCTTCACCTCTTTCTTGTCGTGCAGCAGCGTTCGGTCTTGTAAGTAGGACACGAACTGGGTGCGCCAGTCCCAGGTTAGACTTAAAGAAAATACCTCAGTGTGGTCGATGGCTGAATGAAAGAGGGTGACCACGCTTTCCTTGTTGATGTTATTTGTAGCCGCGGCCAATTTTGCTAGGACGTCCGCTTCGATGTTCCGTACCCTTGGGATTTGTTCGAATAGACATTCATCGAACATAGCCATAAGCCTGCGGATTTCTGTATGGTATTTCTGTAGCCTTTGTTCTTTGATCTAGTAAGTCCCAGTGACCCGGTTAATCACGAGTTGAGAATTGCAATGGAGGAGGATCTGTTGAGCTCCATATTTGATGGCTAATTTCATACCTGCAATAATGACCTCATACTCGGCCTCGTTGTTAGTCATTTCAAGGCATCGTATGGACTGGCAAATTGTTTCGCCCGTGGGGACCTCGAGGACGAGTCCTAGTCCCCATCCCGATGCATTGGCGGCGCCATCAGTGTGGAGGACCCATAGGTCATTACTAAGGGAGGTGTGTCGGGCCTCGAGCTCTATCTTCGGCAGGATCTCCGCGCTGAAATCGGTTACGAAGTCATCAAGGACTTGGGACATGATGGTGTTTCTCAGAAGTTATGATATGTCGTGCTCGCTGAGCTCAATGGCCCATCTTGCGAGCCGGCCTGATAGTTAAGGCTTGTGTAAGACGCTCCTCAGCGGGAAGGTCCTTACCACTTTTATGCGATGGCACTAAAAATAGGGTCGTAGCTTCCGTGAAGCTACTACCACTGCTAGCGCCAGTTTTTCAAGGTGTGGGTACCGAGTTTTGGCGTCCTCTAGTATTTTGCTAATGTAATAGACGGGAGACTACATACCTTTGTTCTCGCTCACCAGGACGGCGCTGATGGCGACCTCAGACATGGTCATATACACCAGAAGTGGTTCACCTGGGCTTGCTTTGACTAGGAGAAGAGGCGAGGATAGGTACGTCTTCAAATTCTTTAGGGCCTCGATGTACTCCCCGTTCCGTTGTAGCCACTGGTCCTTCTTTAACACACTAAAAAATTTGTGACACCTGTCGGAGGATCGTGAGATGAACCTGGAGAGGGCGGCTATCTGGCTTGTCAACTTCTGTACTTATTTGTTTGTTGCTTAGCACTTTCGGGATTGCGTTTATTGCTTTGATCTGATCTGGATTGACTTCGATACCTCTCTATGATACGAGAAATCTCAAGAACTTTTCCGAGGCCACCCCGAAGGCGCATTTCTCGGGTTTTAGTTTCATCACATATCTTTTCAATATTTCGAAGGCTTCTTTCAGATGGTCAAGGTGGTCCTCTTTTCTAGACGACTTTACCAGCATATCGTCGATATAGACTTCCATTGTTTTGCTAAGTTTCTTCTTAAACATCTCCATTGCCAACCTTTGGTACGTGGCTCCCGCATTTTTGAGCCTCGAAGGGCATTACTTTGTAGCAGTATGTTCCTCGGTGCGTGATGAAAGTCGTCTTCTCCTGATCTTCTTCGGCCATCATGATTTGATTGTAGCTGGAATATTCATCCAAGAAGCTCAGTAGTTCGTGTCCAGCCGTTGCGTCTATTGGTTGGTCGATGTGGGGTAGTGGGAATGAATCGTTTGGGCATGCCTTGTTCAGGTCGGTGAAGTCCATGCACATTTTTCACTTCCCATTTTTCTTCTAGACCATAGCGACGTTAGCGACCCACTCAGGGTACTTGGACTCCCTGATGGAACCATTTGCCAATAGTTTGTCTACTTCCTCACTCACAGCTTCGTTGATGGCGGCGTTGAAATTTCTCATCATTTACCGCACGGACGGGTGTAGTGGATCAACGTTCAGTTTGTGGGTCGCGATTTCCTGCGGAATCCCTGGCATATCTGAATGGGAAAAAGCGAACAAGTCTACATGGTTAGATAAAAATTCACGATACTTACTTTGGTTCGAAAGGTCGTGACCGATGTAGGACTTCTTCGTGAGGTCGTTGTCATCTAGATTAACGGGGTCAAGGTCCTCGACCGTGGCTTTGTTGGCCTCTATGATATCAGGATCTTTGATGGTGTCCTTTGGCGGGTGGACTTTAGTCCCTGACAGAGCTTATTGCTATGCTTTTGTGCTCGCCCCTTACAGTTGTTTGGTATGGGTATAGTCTTGAGCTATTTTGTAGCATTCCTGGGCGGTGTGGGGTTCACCCTGTATGTTGAACACCCCCATGGGGTAGGAAATTTAATCACTTGATAAAAGCTGGAGGGGACTGCTCTCATGGCATGTATCCATGGACGTCTAATGAGGGAGTTGTATGTTGTTTCTTGGTTCATCGCGTGGAAAGTGGTTTTCAGTGTGACTCCTCCCACCAGGATGGGCAGTGTTATTTCTCCGGAGGTTCTTTCCACTGCCTTGTTAAAACCAGTCGGCATTATGCATCGTGGTATTATCTTATCCTCGAGCCCCATAAGTGTAAGTACCATCGAGTGGATAATACAGGCGCTGCTAGCGTCGTCAACCATAATTCTCCTAACATCAATATCCACAATGCGTAAAGTAATAACCAAAGCGTTGTAATAAGGAAAAGACAAACCGTCGGCATCAGACTTATCGAAGGTGATACTATCTTCAAAGTCGTCATACCGTTCGTGGGCGATAGTTCGCTTTAATTTGTGAGTGGTGATGAACTTGACGTGATTGATCGTCGAGTCGTTGCCGTCCCCGATGATCATGTTGATGGTGCGTGTCGGTGAGGGCGGTCTTGGCGGCCCGTTAGGTTGTTTACCTCCTCGTGCAAAGTTGAGTTTCCCTTTGTCGCTAAGTAGTTCTCTCAAGAACCCTTGGTTCAACATCTTGACCACCTCCTTCCGTAGACCTATGCAGCCTTCGGTTTTATGCCCTCTCTCCCGGTGGAACTCGCATAGAGCGTTTGACTTCCGGGTGGTAGGGTCCGGCTTCATCTTTGCTGGACATTGTACCTTGTTGCCCAGCTTCTCTAGCGCGTACGCTACCTCTGAAGGAGAAACATAAAAGTTATGTGCAGATAATAAAGGGGGCATACCTCACTCATTTCATAGGGGGCGAGATGTTGTTGTAGTGCGTCCGTGTGCCTTGGTGGTGGTGGATGAGATGATCTGACGTATGGTTGTTGTCTTTCCCTGTTGGGATGCGGGATTTTTTCCCGTCGCCCTTCATTGTATCGGTCCCTCCTGATCTCTAGGAGTATCGTCGTTAGTCTCCGGGAAGGGACGTTGATATCTTCTTCATCCGCACGCACCTCGGCACAGTAGGCATTATGGATTTCTTCCCAAGTGGTGGGAGGGTACTTTATGAGGCGGCTTAATAATTTCTTGGTTGGTCTCGAGCTGTCCCTGCTTAGCCCGTTCTAGAAAGCAATGACTGCCATACCTTCCGATACGTTTGGCAGGCTCATTCTTACCCTGTTGAATCTGGCCATTAAGTCCCTGAGCCCTTCTCCCATGGTTTGCCGGACAACGAAGATGTCGTTGAATCTTGCTTCCAATTTCTTTGCTCCTGCATGTGCTGTGACGAAATTGTCCGCTATTTCCTAGAACGTGGAGATGCCCTTAGCCGGTAGCTAGGAGTACCACGTCAAAGCTCCACCTGACAATGTTTCGTCGAACTTCTTTAGAAGCACGGATGGTACCTGTTCTTTTGTCAAATCGTTGCCTTTCACAGCTGTGACGTAATGGATTAGTTGGTCCTCGGGGTCCGTAGTCCCATCGTATACCCTCAAATAGGGGGGCATCTTGAAAGTCTTTGGGATAGAGTATGGTGCGGCCTCCTCTGTGTAGGGTTGTTCCACAAACCTACCCACGTCGCGCTTCGGTAGCAGTTTAGGAGCACCCGGGATCTTGTCTACTCTTTCTTGATGTTCTTTCATTTGGTCACGGAGCGACTTATTTTCGTGCTCCATTTCCTCCATCTTTCGGAGGATGGCTGCGAGCGCTCCGTTGTTGGCTTGAGTGTTGGTGAGCACATTGTTTGCTCGCGCGACTTCGGGTTCATCTTCGGCTGCAGTGAGATCCATTGCTGGCGCGCGTCTCACGCCATATTGCGGTGACTTTTCGACCAAGTCGCTTAGAGTGCTTGTTAGCCACTCTTTCAGTAGCTCCTTGACTTCTGGGGTCCTTCCTGAGAAGTGGATGCAGAAACTCCGCTTTCTCGTGGATCCGTCAGATCCCAAGGTGGAGGAGGTGGGGTTCCTCCACCCTCATTGTGGTGCTGGGGGTTGTGTTTAAGATGTTGTCTTCACCTGCTTCGTTGAGAGAATCCATGAGGTTGACCCTAACCTCGTTTATCGCTTTCTTTTTTTTTGCATTGTTGTCAGTATGCTAGTTTGTGTGACGTAAGGGATGGTTGTCAGTGGTTTTCTAGGCACAAACTATAACTTTGATTCTCTAAATACCCACAGACGGCGCCAAATTATTTTGCTCAAAAGATATTCATACTTTGTAAGCTTAAAAACAATCAAAAAAAAGTATACGGGTAAATCGTAATCAAGTATAATAAGTCCTAGAAGAGATTATTTTTCTTAGATTATAATAGATCTAAAAATATAAAAGGTTATGGAAAGTTCAAGTATCAGATAGAGATAAAGGGAAGTTTGCTTGCTAGCAGTAGAGAGAGAAAGTAGAGTGATAGTATTACTCACAATAATGCACATGTCCCCTTAGAAAGGTGAATGTCCCCTTTATATATTAGGAGACCTTTCTCGAAATAATCAAAAGAAAAATACAAAGGTTGGTGGCTTCCTCGTACGAAGGAAAAGCCAAGCCTTAAACGACATCGTTCCTTCACCTAGTTAACTGGGACGTTCTTGTTTGAGCCGTCCTTGCCTGAGGTAACACGATTTGAGGACGACTTTGTCACGAATGACGTGTCTGCCTAGACGGAAGCGGGGCAAACCAAATTTTACCCCATACAAATATATTGCTGAAAAAATCAGCGTGTGTAAGGGGAAAAGAAAGAGGTATACTTTTAAAATACAAGAGAAGTATTCACATATGATATAATTAATATTCTGCTGACCAACAAATTAAACCCATATCATAGTTCGTAGAACCTAACTATTTTCTTTTCCAATTTCAAAAATTAGGACAACCACATTGTACCTCATACAACCAAATGCGAAACCAATACTAGAAGTAGGGGTGTACAATCGATAATCCGAATCAAATCGAGAAAAAATATCCGATTATGAGTTGGTTTGATTTGGTTGGTATTGAAAAAAAAACCCGACCATAATTGGTTTGATTTGGTTTTAACTAAAGAAAGTCAAACCGAAACCAAACCAACCCGACATTACATATATAGAAATTTTAAATATATTTAATATGTAAATATACTTATTGTGATGTAATTTATAAATATTTCTTAAAAGATATCATAATTTTTATTTTTGAGGTATTATTTTAAAGTTGGACTTAGTTTTTTTGAATGTTCCAATAAGTTTTATAATTATTAGTAAATTAAATAGTGCTAACAAAAGCCCAAACCAAAACCAAATCAATATTAATGCTAACAAAAGAAATTTAATTCAATACTATGAACAAGAATCTATTGAATATCTATTTTTTTTTGTTTTGCAATAATTTAGATAAAATGCATAACCTGTTTTTAATTTTTCTTTAGCGCTTAGTCATATATTTAATACTCCCTTATTAGTCAACTTATTTTAGCATGATTTAGCACTCTTAGATTATATTTATTTTTATTATGGCTTTTTAATTAGGAGTATTTACATTACATTATTTTATTGTTGAATATTTTAGGATAATGCCATGACTTATCTCATATTTTGTATTATTTTCTTGAAAAATACTTTATATAGTTGTACCTTACTAGGACTAAAGAAATATTTTGAGCATAATTTATATATTTTGTTGTACGAAGATTTAACCGAAAAAAATCCTGAAAAAATTCGAATAACCTGAAAATCCGAGAAAAATCGAGAGTGAAAAATCCGAGTTTTATTTGTTTGGTCTGGTCTTTAGATTTAATAATCCGACACAATTAATTTAGTTTAAATCCGAGCCAACCGACCTATGTACACCCCTAACTAAAAGCGCAGAAACCACCAAGAATAAACCAGCATACCACTATAAGGATCGTGGTAACATAAAAGCTCGAGTAGCTATATATATATATATATATGATTGTTGCTTGCTTAATTATCTGTATATCAAAGATAGAGAAGTGTCCAAGTTAATTTGGTCAAAGTACCTTCAACTCGGGTTCTTTCAAGTTTTGTGACTTCTCTTTTCTTCCGCTTCAGACCTCGGAACCCATCCTTCTTATGGAGATAAACGTGCTTTTACATTTTCTTAACCAGAAATGGCGGGGGAATTGGAAAAGTTCCTTTTTTTTAGGGTACCCCTGGGAACAGACCCAGTGGAAACGGCGTGGGGCATGTAGCTCAACGGATTAGAGCACGTGATTATGAACCACAGTGTCGGGGGTTTGAAAACCTCCTCGCCCACAACCGGCCCAAAAAGGAAGTGTACCTTTCCCTCTGGGAATGAAAAATTATGATTGGGATAGCGAACCAAAAGCTATAGAATTGGATGTGAGTCTTTTACCGAAATGGAATAACTTTCTTTTTATTTTTTATTTATTATTTATCGTGAATAGATAACGCAAAGAGTAATATCTCATGATTTGAGTAGTTCGACTAGATAAACTAGTTTGGTTCCATAATTGAGGTATAGGTTCGCTTTTTCTTAAACACCGCTAGGGATCCTTTAATAATATTGTTATATCCTGTTTGGCCAAGCTTCTCAAGAGATCAAAAGTATTTTTTTCTTAAAAATATTTTTTTTCCTCAACTCGAGGTGTTTGGCCAAGCTTTTTTGGGGGAAAAGGGTGCTTTTGGGAAGAAGCAGAAGCAGTTTCTAAGAAACAGAAAAAAGTAATTTCTTCCCAAAAGCAGAAGCAGATTTGAACTTTTTTCGTACCAAAAATACCCTTAACAAAATATAATATATATCAAAATAACCGTTAAACCTAATAGGGTATTAATGTATAAATATTTTTTATTATTTTTATGATAACTTTCTAATACTAGTGACTTTAGGGATAATTACTTTTTAATATATTTAACTTACATTAAAAGAAATAAGTACTTTTAACTTTTATTTTCGTATTTTACTTAGATAAAATGAAAAGATTTAATTATTGCATGTAATAACAAAATTTTGAGATTATTTATTTACTTATCATATTAACTACATTAAGTAAATCTATTCATGTCCTTATTCGTAATTTGATACGTAAAATCACTTTCTGAAAAGCTTAGCCAAACACAAATTATTGCTCAAAATGCTTTACTGAGTGATTAGCCAAACACAAACTGTGTCTCTCCAAAAGTGCTTTTTTCAAAAGAAGCACTTCTCAAAATAAGCTGATTTCTCCAGCTTGACCAAACATGCTATTAATTATGTGGGTTTAAAAATGACGAGAAATTGAGAATTCTCCATCTATAGGGAATACTAGTCGGAGGTAGCCTGGACTGTGCCCGGGCCCAAGAACCTTATTAACTTTTTATTTAACATAAAAAACTTTTGTTTACAAGTCATAAAAACAAAGATGGATGAAATCTATACAATTTGACTCAAGATATTTGAAGACTAAGAATACAAATTGATTACCTTTTTAGTTACATCAAAAGTCAAATTGCAATGAAACTAACTAAAAATATACAATGTGGATGTACTTTTTGTTGCTGCAATTCTATCAGCTTCCTGATAGTTGTGTTCACAGGAAGTTGCTTATTCTAGCTTAATTATTCATGTCCTCAATGATTTATTTTTATTGTTATCGTTAATCTTGTTTGACTATTGTGTGCTCATACTATCCATTGTCTGAATGTGAGATTGTGTAATGTGGCCATGGGAAATGGGGGAAAGACTTAGCCCATTTGTGAGCGGCTTTGGTTCTCTCGGATGAAAGAAATCAAGAGCGCCAGACGAGGAACCCCTTCCCCCGTCCCACGCCGTTCCGGAGCCGATCGATCTACTGCCTTAACTTTAGAAAGATCGTTTTTGTTCAACATTTTTTTTTTCTAGAAGTAGGGAAAGCAAGAGAAGAGTGAATGAAGACCCCACGGAGCGGTAAATCGATGAGTTTTTAATTAAGTCACTTAGCATATACCTCGTTACTTCTCAGAACCTCTATTATATTGATTTAGGCACTCAATTTTTAGTCCTTTAGTGCATTATCGCTCTCTGTTCAAGTAGAGTTCTTATCTTTAGCATGTGAAAATTTTGTTTTACCTTATTTGATTCTCAAGCTACGTGGCATTTTTCTTGTTGGGTGTTTGATCAATCTCGGCTAAGTTATATACTTGGATTGAGTCCATCTATTTTCTCTCGTATATTTTTATTTGAATCATAAATAATTATGTAACCGTTTATATTCGGATGATCAAGTGTTTTCCTAAAATTCAGTGATCATGAATAATCAAAGTTGTCCTATTTTTATTTATTTATTGTAAATTCTCTATAATTACATAAAAATCAAACTTAACTATAAGACATTCTTAAATAAAATAATTTGATATGTAATTAAATTTGGACCCACATGGTCATGATAAACATCAAAAGGTTGTTAATGGAGCCCGCGTTAGAGTACATTTGTTGACATCAAATATGAAAAGGAGGCTCAGGTGGGGTCACAGGGACAAAGTACACCCACTATAGCATTTAGTACAGCATCGTGAAAGTACAAAATCTCTGAAATATCAAAAATATCCTCATGAGCAAGCTAGTATGTGGACGAGCTGGTACATGCTATTCCCTCTTCCAAGAAGTAGGCAAATTTGAGATTTTAAAAAGTTGTAAGGTTCTTTTTCAACATTTTAAAGAATAAGAGGACCAATTTGTACTTAATACTGCTCTGCTTCGACGCTGTAAAGAAAAGGATAGTGCTTTAGGGTTTAGCGTATTACAGAGAGAAGCAAAGATGGGAGGGAAAGGGAAAAAGAGAAGAGAGAAGAATTACAGAGCAGCTCATGGAGGCACCACTAGGCTCCCTCCCCCACCCACCCCCTCCTCCCTTGATGCTCTCCCCTCTAAGCTCCGTCAAATTATGGCCTTTTCAGGTACGCAATAATACAGTTACATTCCCTTGTCTCCATGTTCTTGCTCCTGAAGTTTTTCTAATACATGTATTTGGTGTAAATTATTAGTTTTTTTAGTTTTTGATGTTTAATTCGAAATGGGATTTTCACATTTATGATTTTAGGTGCTGGGAAAGCCTCATCCAATAATGCAGATAGGAAGAAAGGAGATGGTGGCGGCAGTGCTAATGGGAAGGTAAGGTTTGGATCTTTAACCTCGGGCTCCTCGTATTGCTTGTCTTCATGTAGATAAATGCTGTACTGTAGGTTGGTTGTACAATTTGGTTTTAATGCTGAGTTTGGACTTTGGGGTTATTCTAGTCTTCTAGTTGTAGGCAGTGTTATCTTCAGAGAATCCATAATTTGCCTTAAAAAGACAATCTTGCAAGCAGAGGCGGACACATGATTTGAAATGAGCGGTTTACTTTTGGATTCAACCAAAATTTGGTTTGTATGTGGCGTACCCACTACTGATATATCATTATTTTCTAAAGACATATACATGTATACATGGAGTTTTTGCCGAACTTCACGTGTGCCGGTAACCCTCTCGGTATAGCATAGGTCCGCCTCTGCTTGCAAGTGTAGTTTATTAACATTAATATGCTTGGAAGACTCAGAACTGTTCAGTGATAGGTTTAATAGATTTATGATCAGCTCAAGCATGCAGTTAAGCTTCAAAGCATCATGTTCGAGCAAGTCGAGACTCGGTTCTTTGCAATTTTGTTTATTCTCTTGCTCTCCTAGTTATTTTGTCTCCAATATTCGTCTTCGTCTATGAGCTAAAGACTGCGAGATGGATTGTTCAGCTTCCCTTCTGTAGGAAAAATAAAAAAAAAGGTGCTACTTAGCTATTACATGGTTCAGAAGGGCTTAATTTTTACCAAAGCATAGCCAAGTGCATTTGCTTATATTTTTTTCTGAACAAAATACAATCTTTATTTATTTCTGAAATAATCAATTGGATCCTATCATACTTTTGTTTAAGACGTACTCACTATACATCTTGTTTGGGGGGCCTTTCCTTGTTACATCAAAGAATAGTTAGGAATGGCAGGCGGTGCGGGGCGGGTTCTGTCTGAACCCGCGAAATTTAAACCCGCATTTACCTGTCCCGCACTCCACCCGCGTTCACCTGCCCCGCCCTGCACCCGCAATTTTTTTTATTTATTAAAATTCTTTCTTTTTTAGAAAGCTAGACTTAAATCTAACTTATTTAACAAATAATTTTCCTTAAAAAATAGGTTTAGAAGCATTTTTTTAAAAAATTTAGCCAAATATTAATTATTGCTCAAAAGTGTTTTTAATATTAAGTAGCTAGCCAAGCACTAACTGTTTTCACCATAAATGATTTTTTGAAAAGAAAAAATACTTCTGAAATAAGTTCGATTTTAAAAGTTTGGCCAAACAAACTATTAGACCCTACTTATAGGATTATATTGGGTTATTATTGCAATTATTTTCGTTGGCCAAACAGGCTATTAGAAAATGTTGGCAAAAAAAATGGAGTCCAAAGGGAACAAATCTACTCTCATCTTAATCTTAGTAAAAATATAAAATTTCACTAACGGTAAAAATTGACAGGTCAACACAAAAATGGGAGTCCAAAAGGAATAACAAAATGTACTCTCAATTATTCCTAGTAAAAATTGATAGGAATCACTAAAAAAATATTTGGAGTCCACAGGAAATAGTACTCGAGTCAAAAACCATGCAGGAAATTTCCCCGCACTCCACCCGCATCCGCCCCGCCCCGCATTTTTTTTAAATTAAAAATTGAACCCGCCCCGCAACCGCAAAATCTCAAACCCGTACCGCCCCGCTAACGTTCAAACCCGCACCGCCACATTGCCATCCCTAAGAATAGTTAACTTTATCACCCATACATTTAGCTATTTGGTGCACTATCTGGCTCGAAAGAAACAACATAATTTTTTTAAGGCAAAAAGAAAAATATGCATAGCCTTAAACGGAGATGTATTTTTCTGTTAGCTTTTTGGTGCAATCTAGTTAAACATGATTTAGATGGAATGCTAGATACAATAGAGGAATTGCGCAACCTGTAATTATGCCTGATGCACTGGCTTGGTGCAGAAATTTGTAAAATCTCTAGCTACTTATCCCCCCCAAAAAAAATTATCAAAACAAATTCAATTTCAACTCATCAAAAAATAAAAATAAAAATAAAGCTATACTTCAAGTGCCAAGTATTTGCTGTTAGTCTCCATTTTGGCCAAAACAAAAGCCAATGCTCATATGTATGCTAAGTTTGTCGCACATTTCCAATGCGAGTGATCTTTTTATTGTCTCTTGTTCCATTAATGGTCTTTCGTCATTCTCAAATTGTATGCGCGCTCTTTCTTGTCAAGAATAACTTACATCATGTTGTGAATCATTAGTAAAAGAAACTCCTGAATTCTCTCTCCTTTCCTCCTATTTGTTCTGCTATGCCATCACTGTTTTTTCTGGCATTTCCTTCCTCTATGCAAATGTGTTATGTCTGTTACATTAGGTGTTGAACATTCAGACTTTTATGTGTCCCTGAACAGAGACTACATTCAGAAGATCGAGTTCAAGCTAAAAATGCAGGTAACAAAAGGAAAGATGATGAAAGCAATTTGAGTGGTGTTGGAGATAATGCACATCAGAAGCGAAATAAAAAGAGAAAAAGGAAGGAAGTGAAGGACCTTCGGTTTGAAACGGCTGAACTGGGTGTTACTAGCTCAAAGAGAAAGGAGCGAAAGAAACAGTAAGAACTAATGCCTCAGTGAAAGATCTCTCTTTTACTTTCCTGCCTTAAAGATAGTGACATTTACTTGAGACAAACTTTTCTATTATAACAAACGTGAGCTGAAGTAGAGGCAGAGCCATTTTTCTTATTGTTAGTAGAGGCAGAGTCATTGCTTTACGTCATCTTAAATATATATGCTGCATATTTTGTTAGCAGAATAATTAACCAACTCTATTTCATGGGAGAGGGGTATCCGTTTTAACCTGGGGTATCGAGGGAGTAAAATCCGTGACTTACATGGTTATGCTGTAAGGTGGTTAATCATGCAAAGGCTGTGCGTTATTCTATGAGAAGTTTGACTCTAACTCATATTCAGTCTTCTATTAATTGAATTTAGCAACTAATCTTTTAGCACCTTTACCTGTTTTCTGTAGTTTAATATGTTACTTGGTTGTTTCTCCTTTGTTTTCGAGGCTTCCTAAGATGCAGTTGAGTCTTCCTCCCAACCCCACCCACCCCAACTAACTTGCTACTCCTTAAGACATAACAATTTCCCCCCAATTAGCTCCAGGCCATGGACACACATATTGGTGTTCCTCTTTGCAGCTACAGTCTATCACATATGGAGTAAAAGAAATGCTAGAAGGTTTCAATTGAAGAAGCAAGAAGTCAGACAGAAAACAAGAGATATAACTATACAGTCACATAAAGGTCAATATAATTATAAATGGAAAAGTGTATTAGATAGATTGAATTGGTACACCCAGTCTAGGCAAGTATAGAAATGGTAGTAAATATCTGAGAAACTAGCTCAATAGTCCAAGTGAGTTAGATGCATGTAAAGTCATTACTCGGTGAAATAAAAATATTTATTTTAACCCAAAAAAAAAAAACAATTCCCCCCCAAATAACTTACTACTTCTTAAGACATAACAATTAGTTGACCATTATTTTACTGTTTGTTTATACTGGCATAATGTATTCTGTTGAATTTCACATTTTATTAGCAATTTGAAATTTGGGCCAATGAAGCAACATTTGTTTGTAAGCAAAGGAAAAAGGATGCACCCAGATTAGCATGTTTTCCCTGTAGCAAATGCAATACGGATTTTGCATATACAAACATTTTTTGATGACATATTTTCATTTTTTTGGGGGTGGAAGAGGTGGGGGGGAGGGGGGTGTTGGTTGTTACTGAATTGTTTATATTTGGATCTATGCAGGCGTTTAGAAGCAAGAAAGAAGAAACATAAGAACGCCAATATGGATGAAAATGTGGATTTCCCTGGCCGTGAAGAAATAAAATTTGGTGAAGTTGTTGAAGCTCCACCCAAGTTGGTTGTTCCAAAGGTACAGTTGGATGGTCTTATGTTGTATTATATACACCCGCATTGACATCTGAAGTCTTAAACTTTGCCTATGCTTATGGCATTGATCTCGGTATATACTAGCATTTCATATGGTAAAACATACTTCTTTTCTCCTTATGAAGGCATTCAAGAATGCACAAGATGTTTCAAAAGAAAGACTTCGGTTGCAAGCAGTTGAGGCCTACAGGCAGCGGAAAGGATGGTCATCGAGACCGGGGATTCAGCTTCCTCAACCAATCACAGAGTCTCCACTGGTATAGTTATCCCACAAACCTGGTTTTATTTATCTCCTCTGGACATCAAATGTGAGATTGCTGGATGGATACTTGAAACCATACAAATGCTCTACAGTGTGCACCATATAATATCCAAAGAGTCGAAAGGAAGGACATACTTTGTCACAGAAAAGATTAAAAGGAAAAGAACTGGAAAGGAAGTGGAACGGCTGTTTGAATCATACGGTAGAGGAAACTTTCTTGTAGTTTAGTAGCACTTATGTTGAATGAATGTCAAGGGATGTACTATAGATGCTAATTTACTTTAATCAGTTTAGCATCTGCATGCGTTTATATTAACCCACTTTTAAGCTGGCGTATATTTATTTTGATCTTTTCTTTTGTATTTTTATATGGGTTCCTTTTACTGGATCCAAGAATACTTGGTGGGTGTCGCAGATATCTTCGTTTCGAGGAATTTTGCTTAATGAACAAAAAGAAAAATGAACTAAAGCAGCGAGGAGTACGGAGATAGGCGAAACCAGAGAGGAAAATGTTGAGTTACTTTAGTTTTGCATTTTGTCAAATATGTTGTTTCAGTTTTCTTGCAATGCATGGGCTATAGGGGTCTTATTTGAGCTGAGAATCTACTAACAGAAGACAAAGTGGATGAGGTTTTGAATGACAACAATGACGACGACTCAGCAAACTCTCACTAATAGGGTATGGGGAGGGTAGTGCGTATGCAAGACGAAAAAGAATTTTTAAATGAGTTTCAAATATTTAAAGGAGGGTTTCTTGAAAAGGTTGGCCTTCATATGCTTATGCACTATATACTGGCCAAAAAGTGAAGTTTCCTCATCAACTGTGTTTGCCCTAACTATGTCAAAACTGATATTAATTGCAAGCATCTTGAGGAAAAGATGCGCATATAACTTGAGGTGGACAAAAAGAGAAAGGCAATCATAATCGACCTTACACTTGGAATTTTCCAATGTGCCTTCTTCGATGTTTCCTTCCTCATAATACTAAGGGTCCCAAAGATTCGGATAGTTATGTACTGGCTTAAGCATATTATTAAGAAAGTTAAGCAAATTTTGAGCTCAAAGAAATAATTTTTTTAAAAAGACTAATTTATGTTTTAGAGTCCTACATGATGTAGTGTACTTTAACCGGTCCATAAAATAAAAGAATTTCCAATGAATTCTCTTTGAGACAAGAGGGGTTGCTCTGATGGTAAGCAACCCCCACTTCCAATCGAGAGGTTGTGAGTTCGAGTCTCCCCAAGAGCAAGGTGGGAAGTTCTTGGAGGGAAGGATGCCGGGGGTTTATTTGGAAACAGCCTCTCTACCCAAGGGTAGGGGTAAGGTCTGCGTACACACTATCCTCCCCACCCCCATTAAGTGGGATTATACTGGGTTGTTGTTGTAATTGTTGCTCTCAACTCTTATGTCGTTTCTAGATGTTAATTGATGTCATGTATAATTGGCAAGCGAGTAATTTTATACACCAATACAAGTGTTTTGCTCAAAGATATATGCACTTTATAAGCTTAAAAACAATCAAAAATATACAAGGGTAAATCATAATCAAGTATAATGAGTTCTAGAAGAGATTGTTTTACTCGGATTGTGGTAGATCTTAAAGTATAGAAGATAATCAAGAGTTTTTGCTATCAGAAAGAGATAGAGAGATATAAAGATATTTGCTTGATAACAGTAGAGAGAGAGAGAAAGTAGAGAGTTGGTATATTCAGAATAATCAATCTGCCTTATTACAATGTAAATGTCTCCTTTTATATATTAGGGGATCTTTTCCTGAAATACACGAAAAGAAAAGTACAAAAGTTGGTGGCTTCTTCGTACGGAAGAAGCCAGCCCTAAAACGGTGTCGTTCCTCTGATTAGTTGACCAGGATGTCCTTGGTTAGGCCGTCCTTATTTGATTGGCGAGGCTTTGAGGGCGGCCTCGTTATGAAGGACGTGCTTACTTAAGCAGTGGCGAGGTGAACCAAATTTTACCTCATACAGTTAGTCCCTCCGTCTGTTGGAGGCGTCCTCGAGGGGCGCTTTAATAGGCGGACATGTTCGTTTATGTGACAGTATGGGGCCGTTGACACTTGGCTCCTTTTTGGAATGACGTCACCGATCACGTGCATCATCATTATTTTTACTCCCGTGGAGGCTCAGATCCTGAGGTGACTTTTGGGTTTCCCGCGCCAGCTTTTGAATGATGCCGCTTCTATTTCCGTGCATCTCACTCCTATAAACAACTGAGTGATTCAAAACGGTTCATCGTTTGAATCTCTGAAGGACATTTCTCTCTTTTTCTCGTTCTATTTTCGGCGATTACTGCTTTTCTTAAGAACCGTTGTTTCTATGAGTCGAGTTTTGCACCTACTTGAAACATTCTTTTTTGGTAAGCTTTAACCATGGTGAAATGATCTCAAGGTAGCAAGAAGTCCAGAAATAGTGCTCCTCCTAGAGTTTCACCTCCTTCCGACGGTGATGAGGAGGTGGTCGAAGAGGTTCTAGTTCCTTTATCGGTGGCGAATGTTCTTCCGAAGAACATTGCAAAAGAAATAATTTTAGTACTAAGGGTTCATCTCCACCCTAGGAACGTGGTGAGTTTATGCCTTCCCACCTGGATGCTCTTAGGATGGCATATGGGTTTCCAGACCACGTCCATATAGCGCATGCCTGAGAAAATTATGCCAACGTGCTCAGGCCCAAGTTCTGCACATTCTATCAGTATGCATTACAGATCGGCTACAGTTTCCTGCTGAACCCTCTGACGGAGGAACTTTTTCATTTCTTCAAGGCGTGCCCGGCTCAACTTACGCCTTATACGCTGAAAGTATGCAGAATACTTACCACTTACGCGGAGAAAGCGGGTGCACGAACACAATGTACCACCTTCTACAGATGTTCAATGCGAGTTACCCGCGGGGTTTGATGTTGCACCTGACGCGTCGTGGTAAGAAAAGCTTCGTGGTGCAGTCTGATGACAAGGCCAACCGTAGCTATTGGAAGAAGTTTTTCTACGTCCGGACGGAGCATCTGGTGGCTAACCCCGAAGGGTTCCCGGAGGTGTGGAACCAGAAGTGTAAGTATTCCCTTGTGTCTTATTCAATGCTTTTTGCTGTGACGGTTTAACTCCTCACGATTCTTTTATCCGCTATTTGCAGTGGTGGCCCGTATGCCCAAGGGTTCCTCATCTCTTTCCTGTGCGGACGACATTAGGTCGTGGGTGGAGAGGATGATTCTGCATGTGGAGGAGTGTCTTACATGGGCTCAATTTTGTAGCATGTACGGCCCGACTGGTAACAGTCTTTTACCTACTCTTTTCTTTTTTCCTTGTCCTGATTCGGGAGTCCTTTAGTTGACATACCTTTTCCTTGGCAGGCTGGGGTGTTTCCAAGAGGGCGAAGAGAAGGAGAACTGATGTCGGCCCGTCTAGAGCGGAGCCGGGCTCTGTGGAGGAGGACGTGCCAGTGGAGGGTCACCTAAAAGTAGTGCGCTCTCGGCTCCTCAACAAGAAGTTGCGCCGGGGGCGACATCTGATACGACGACCGAGATTGCGGCGGAAGAGGAGGTTTTGGTGGTTCCTGAGGCCGTGCCCGCGAGGGGGGCCAAAGTTGCATTCGTCAATAAAGCGCTTCCTTTGGAGTCGTCTTCACAGCTAATGGAGGCGGTTCCCGAAGATGAGGAGTCCCTAGCAAGTAGGAGGCACCGACTGATCACCGGTAAAGGAGTGGCTGTCGAAAGGGAGAGGGTGCAATTGCCTCGTCTCGAGTCGGGGTGGTCATTTATGGCCGACGCAATCTGCTCATGGAGGGCCGCTCCTCGAAGCAGGGCTGATGTTAAGGTCGGTCTGCCTCCTGCTAGGGAGGATGGCTCGTCGGTCGCAGCGGCGGGGACAAGGTGCACCTTTGGAGAGGATGGGCGGAGGAAAGGGACTCTCTGGCTCGTGTTGAGATGACGACCGGTAGGTGTACACGCCGTATTGTGATACCCAACGGCTGTAACCTCTTAAGAACTGCGATGAGGCGGCCGCGGACATGACCCTTCTCTGTGCGGGCGCCGAGGGTGAAGCATTGGCGGAAGTAAATGACAGGGGCCTGTCTAGAAGGGTAGCGGGCGCGGCCTTGCAGGTAACTTTGGCCCTTCTCCCCTTTGAAGTCGTAGGGGCGGTTCGCCTGTATACTAACTCACCCTTTGATATTTTTCAGGTTCTTGTTTTGGAGGTGGAGAGGGGGCGACGCCTGGCTAAGAGGGAGGATGCCCAAAAATAATTGTGGCAGTGGTACAAGCGGGTCTGTGATGCGCATCAAGCGTTGGCCGACATGTACAAGCAGGACCCCGAGTTTAGGCTGTTCCATGAGGCTTTTACCCAGTCGGAGGAGCAGCTAAAGAAGCGGTTGGCCGAGTTGGAGAGGGCGGACGAGCAGCTCGTGGCCGTGGTCGCTCGGAACACTGAGTTGGAGGCTCTTGTTCGAGTGAAGGATGATGAGTTGGAGCTTGGTCGTGCCGTAGCGCCGGAGGCTGCTGAGCTTCGGGCTCGGGTTGCGGCCTTAACCACTGAGCTCAAAGCCAAGGAAGATGAGATTGAGGCTCTTGCTCGGGCCACTTCATAGGAAGCTGAGCGCCGGGATGCAAACATGACATGTGGGTGTAACATGATGCCAGGCTGGTCGTGTTTGAAGAGCTCTTGGCAGCCGGTTGAGTTTCCGAGGAGGACGTGGATAGGCAGTGGAGTCTGGCCCT
Organism: Nicotiana benthamiana; assembly: GCA_034376525.1. NCBI lineage: Eukaryota > Viridiplantae > Streptophyta > Magnoliopsida > Solanales > Solanaceae > Nicotiana > Nicotiana benthamiana. Next base: position 70,403,809 of record CM067334.1, on the reverse strand, counting down.
GGTTGCTTGTGAGGCGACCGATTACCTCTTTGATTTGCCCGCTAGGGAATGCTATAACTCAGAAGACATTAACCACCTGGCGTCTACTTTTTGGATTTCTAGGTACTACCTGCCAGAAGGTGGCGACGGCCCGAGTGGTGATTGTGCAGGCTGGGGTGACGGAGGTTCCTAGGGTTTGCTTTTGTACCCCTTTGTTGTAAACAGGGCCTTTTTCTGAGGCCGGTCATGTATATTCTTTTGTGGATATAATAATACATACCTTTTTCCGTTGTTATTCTTTCTTCGTTCCTTGGAACTTTTGTCATGTTTGCAACTTGTAGTTTGAGCTTAACTCGACCTTTGTCAGGTCTTCCGTTTTGCCGTAGTTGATGTTGGGTCGACTGTTAAAGGTGATGGCCTTAGCCATTTTAAATAGATGGTCTTAGCCATGTAGAACTGAATGGCCTTAGCCATATGGTTGACTTCGACCGTCGTCGAGTCTTTCATTCTGCCGTTGTCGACATTGGGTCGACTGCTAGCGGCAATGGCCTTATCCATGTAGAATTGAATGGCCTTAGCCATGTGGTTGACTTCGACTATCGTCGAGTTTTTCGTTTTGCCGTAGTCGACATTGGGTCAGTTAGCGGCGATGGACTTAGAGTTGAATGGCCTTAGCCATGTGGCTGACTGCGATTGTCGTCGAGTCTTTTGTTCTGCCGTAGTTGACATTGTATCGATTGTTAGCGGCGGTGGCCTTAGCCATGTAGAATTGAATGGACTTAGCCATGTGGTTGTCTTCGACTGTTGTCAAGTCTTTCGTTCTACCATAGTCAACATTGGATCGACTGTTAGCGGCGATGGCCTTAGCCATTTTAAATCAATGGACTTAGCCATGTAGAATTGAATGGCCTTAGCCATGTGGTTGACTTTGACTGTCGTTGACTCTTTCGTTCTGCCGTAGTCGACATTGGGTCGACTGTTAGCGGCGACGGCCTTAGCCATTTCCACATTGGAGATGGCTGTAGCCTTTTGCACGTTGGAGATGGTCGTATCCTTTTGAACGTTGGAGATGGTAGTAGCCTTTTGCATGTTGGAGATGGACGTAGCCTTTTGCACGTTGGAGATGGCCGTAGCCTTTTGCACGTTGCAGAAGGCTGTAGCCTTTTACACATTGGAGATGGCCGTAGCCTTTTTACAGATTGTAGATTGCCATAGCTTTTTTACACATTGGAGAGGGCCGTATCATTTATACACAATGGAGACGGCACCTTTTTACACATTGGAGATGGCTGTAGCCTTTTTACACATTGAAGATAGCCGTAGCCTTTTACACATTGGAGATGTCGTTGGTCCAGCCCCTGTATCAGGTCGGGTTGGAGAGCGCATGGAGAGGCGGATGTGATACACTTGTTCTACAAACATCTCCAGGTGTCCCCTTCGTTGCCTCGTTAAAAACCTCCTAGAGAAAATCTAATTGGGACAAGACTCGGGTGAGGGAAAAAGAGTGCGACTTGGAGGACGGCTTTTAGAAATGGAAATATTCAAGGTGGGCGACATTCGAGTTGTTCTGGAGTGTTTTTCCTTCCATTGTTTCCAGCAGAAATGCCCCTTTTTTGCTATTGCTGTGATTTTGTAGGGTCCGTCCCAGTTGGTGCCCAGTTTTCCTTCACTTGGGTCTTTGGAGGCCAATGTCTTGGCTTTGAGGACGTAGTCTCCTACTTTGAGCGGCCTTATTTTTGTCCTTTTTTTGTAGTACCTTTCGACTTGCTGCTTTTGGGCCACCACTCTAATGTGGGCCATTTCTCTTCTTTCCTCGGCTTTATCAAGGTCTTGGAGCCTATTTGCGTTGTTTTCGTTCCGCTGGTGTGTGAATACCTTAGGCTTGGTTCGCCTACTTTGACGGGTATTATTGCTCGGTTTCGTAGACCAACGAGTATGGGGTTTCCCCTGTGCTGGACTAGGGTGTGGTCCTGTGTGCCCACAACACTTCGGGTAACAGTTCAGGCCACATCCCTTTGGCGTCTTCAAGCTTTTTCTTCAGTATGTTTAGTATGGTTTTGTTGGAGGATTATGCTGGATTGTTGGCGCAGGGGTGGTATGGCGTGGAGAGGATTCTCTAGATGCGCCATTTCTCAAAGAATTCAGTCATTTTTTGACCGACGAACTGTCGTCCATTGTTGCAGCTGGTTTCTTTGGAGATGCCGAAGCGGCAAATAATGTTCTTCCATATGAAGACGATGACCTCATGTTCGCGTATCTGTGTGTATGCACCTGCTTCCACCCACTTGAAAAATTAGTCAGCCAAAACAAGCAAAAATCGTACCTTTCCCGGTCCTACGGGTAGGGGGCCGACTATGTCCATGCCCCATTTGAAGAAGGGGCATGGAAAGATGACTGAGTGTAGGGGTTCCCCTGGCTGGTGGATCATTGGGGCATATTTTTGGCATTGTTCACATCGGCGGACGTATTCTGCTGCTTCTTTCTTCATAGTGGGCCAATAGTAGCCGGCGCGGATGATGTACCATACGAGGGCGCGGTTGCCTGTATGGGCGCCGAAGTGACCCTCATGTACCTCTTTATGGAACTTGTTCTTCAATCTGGTTCATGTAGATTCTGGTTGGCACTCTTGACACGAATTGCTTGCAAAAAGCCTTGCTATTTTGCTCCCAATTCACATTTAACTTCTGCGTTTTTGTGCAACCACTTTAATGTGAGAACATCCTGCAAGTTATAGAGTTATTAGATGAAGAAAAAACTAGAGTTCTGATGCAACTCTTCTTTGGTGGAAGAGTTCTAGTTGATTTCAACTTCTAACTCCTTCCCTATCTTGGATAGTGTTCTCTTTGATTAAGGACTTCTTCTCCTTATCAATTATGCAACCTTTTCAATCAGGAGATATTGAATATACCAAGTTAAGCTTATCTCATTCACATGAAACCCGCATGCTTGAATCTGCCCATTTTATGAACCTAAGGGATGGACCACTGGGATGGACCTGGTTCATCCTGAGTTCCTTTGTCAATATTCAAAACTTAACCTTTACTTGGGCCAAAAAATTCCCCCTTTTTAATGATGACAAACTCTGTGCTTTTCATAAGCTTAGGCCCAGCTTCAACTCAGCTCAACATCAACACATTGTCAGAAATATTTTTCCTTTTTATCACTTATCATCAAGGACCAGATACATTAGGTTATAAATATCACTGTTCAAAGTGTAAAGCACAACCTTTTTCCCCCTTTTGGCATCATCGAAAAGTTGCATAAAAATGTGAGATAACCAGATTTTAAAACTTACTCATGGCCACTGGGGCTACTTCAAATGCAATCACGGATTAATCATCATAGATCAAGCTAAGAATTTTAACCATCAAATAAATATAAACAAACAGGTAGAGCAAAAACAGTGAAGTTCATTGATGATTGATAAGATTCTACCACAAAGCATAAGAAGAAATATAAATACTTAAAACATGAGCAAAAGAAACACAACGTCCCGGACTAGGTCACTGGTTGATCTTCACTAGGCTAGGAGACTTAAGGCTTTGAAGAGGTAGGGCTGAGTTATTTTCTTGGATAAGTTTCAACATGTCTTGAAGAATTCCATCATTCTTCTCCTTTTCTCTTGCAAGTTCAGTTCTGAGAACATCTCTCAGATTCTACCTTAACCAATCATGTCTTCAGCCTTGCTATCTCAATATCCTTTGCCTTACTCTCATGTACCAAGACTCCGACTTTTCTATTGATAGGTGTCTTTTTAGATGAACCCGGTTCATTAAGAATGACATTGACTTCATAATCGCAAGCAAACAGAGTATTAACCCCACTTCTTCTTAGGTACCTTGAAATGTGCAGCACAGTTTTGAGAATGAAACCATAGGGAATGACATGAGTTTTGGTGCCATTGATAAATCTATCAGTAGGTCCACGAGGGTTTCCTGTTCGGATGGAACATGTTTATCTAAATTTTTTTCCAAGTTGAACCAACCACTCAACATCTTCACCACACCCACTTCCCCCTGTTTTGCTCACATTCTCTTCTATTTCTTTAAATTCCTCTCCCCAAACAACCTTGCACCAGTTTCTTTTGTTAGACCAACATGAATAGGTGAAGAATCAACCACTCTTGTACCCTTTCCCCTCAATGTACTCCTAGCACCCTTGCTCTATTTTCTTCCATTTTTTATTTTTACCACCAACTTCTCCAGATTATATAGTCTCAACACTTGCTATACATCCTACAAATCTATTTTCAAAATGTACAACAACTTTAGAAATTGTCCCAAGAGAACCTCTATAGTTAGAAGATAGCTTATCAGTTTTGGAAGACCTACTTTCTGCCCCCCTTAGTAGCCGACTTAAATGAATCTTAGGATTCTTCTTCTCTACCTACTTTCATTTCTTGTTTATTTTCTTGATCTCCGCTCCTTCAACGATGTTCGACAATCTAGGCTAGGGTATGGAAAAGAAGAGAATTAGATTGTGTTTGGAAGATGAAGGAAGAATAAGAGTTTCTGACGGTTGAAAAATATGAAGTAAGAAATACACTAAATCTGATCAATATACAGAGAAATAATCAATGAGGTAACTATAGCTTTTCAGACTCTTAGAAGTAGTCAAACTGAAATTCAGTTTTGAAGAGAGGGAGTATATCCCTAAAGTCTAGGTACTTCCATTCGATTGGGACTCTTTTAAATCGGACTGGTTCACTTATAATGGATAAGTTCAAAAGAAGTTTGGTATTTGGTAGGACTCTACTCATGATCCAAATATAGTAATTTCAAATTATGCAGAGTGTAGAAAACATACTGTGTTATCTTGATGAACTAGGTTCTTCACTGAGAATTCTCTTGTGTAAGTCTAAATTTTCCAAAATAGAGAAAATATCATTAGTGATTAATGAGTCATTTTAATACATGGAACAAGAGTATACTATGTAAAGTATGGGACTGAGCAAGATTTGATCTAACTATACACAATTTACAGACTCTCTAAACAAATAATTTTTTGTTTCATTTTTTTGTTTAACCTTGAACTTGTCCTTTTAGGTGATCTTAATCATCCCTAATTCCAACCCGTTCCTCTCAAAGTGATCTATACTTAAACCTTTTGTGAAGATGTCAGCAATTTTCTTGTCAGACGCACAAAACTCCACAGTGATCAAGCCTTTTTAATAGTTGTACCTCAAAAAAAGGTGTTTAACATCTATGTGCTTAGTTCTCTTCTGATGAACCAGATTCTTAGACATACTAATAGCACTAGTGTCATCACAAAAAATAGAGATGCAACCAACTTCAATACCAAAATCCATCAACTGCTGTTGATCCACAACAATCGAGCACAATCATGAAGCAGCATCAACATACTCAGCTTCAGCAGCAGATAAGGCCACTGAATTTGCTTTTTAATAGCCCATGACACAAGACATGAACCAAGGAAGTGTGCCAAACCTTAAGTGCTCTTCTTATCCACTAGGAAACCTGCATAATAAGTATCAGCATATCCCACTATGTTAAAATTACTACCTTTTTGATACCAAAGGCAAAGGTCATAGGTGCCTTTCATGTATCTCAATGTTCTCTTTACATCAGTCAAGTGGGTCTTCTTTTTATTTGTCTGAAATCGAGCACAAATACCTATACTACACACAATGTCAGGTCTGTCAGTAGTGAGATATAAAAGAGAACCAATCATTCCCCTATATACCTTCTAACCAACAGGTGAACTAGGCTCATCTATATCCAATTTCGTGGATGTTCCAATAGGAGTGTCAATTTCTTTGGATGTTCCTTCCTGTTTTTGTTAATGAGGAATAGGTTCATGGACAGCTCCCCCGAGGTTTGAGGATCAGTTACTCTCTAGTCAGTTCCCCCTGTCATGTTGCCCAGGTGGAAGGATCTGTTCCTTCATGTAATGCATATTCAGGTGGACTGTGGTTTCACCATTTGAATTTATTATCAGTCCAATCTCTTCATCATCTTGCTCCTGCCTCTCATAAAGAATGTTATTTTTTCAATAAAATAACATATATATTTTTTCTACACATATAGTTATTTTACTGAGTATTTTATAAGCTTTACTATGTGAAAAATATCCCATTAATACTCCCTCATCACTTCTCGGATCATACTTACCTAGGGAGTCTTTGCTATTATTGTGCACAAAGCACTTGCATCTAAATGCCATAAGATGGGATATATTTAGCTTTCTCCCTTTAAGTGACTCATATAGGGAATTTTCTTAAAAGAAGTCTAATCATGCAACTATTTATAATGTAGTATGCAAAAATTCAGCAATTTTGGCATTTTAAAATTCAGTTCCATGATCAGACCTAATTAATGCAAGTTGATTACCTATTTGTTTCTGAGTTTTTTCTAACAAAAGAAGTAAAATATCAAATGCTTCATCTTTAGATGTTAAAAGCAATGTCCAACTAAAACTAGAGTAATCATCAACAAGCACAATCACAAATATTTTACCACCTCCACTTAATGTTCTCATTGGACCACAGAGATCCATAAGGACCAGTTCCATCATTCTGGTGGTGCTTACCATTTTCTTGCTTTTGAAAGAGGATCTTACCTGCTTCCCTCTTGCACAAGCCTCACAAATTTTATCTTCCTTGAACTTAATGTTAGGCAGTACTATCACCAAGTCCTTGAATACTAGTTTGTTGAGTTGACTTAGACTGGCATATCCAATTCTCTTGTGCCAAAGGAGGATATCATTGTCCAACACACTTATGCAAGTGAGTGTGTTTTCTGAAAGTGTGGACAAATCTATAATGTATATATTGTTTACTCTTTTTCCCTGCAAAACAATCTTGTTAGTGGTAAGATTAATCACAAAACATTTGGTAGAGGTGAATGCTACCAAGTTACCTTTATCACACAATTATGATTGTCTTATTAGGCAGTATTTTAGGTCGTCTATCAATTTGACATTCTCAATAGAGTGATAATCAGTCTTACCTACCTTTCCAACCCCAATGATCTCACTTTTCTTCCCATTTCCAAAGGAGACATTACCTCCTTTGAGGTCCCAAGTGAAAGGAACTGGTTCTTGCTTCCTATCATATGCTTTGATTAGCCACTATTCATGTACCATATTTGGCTGCTCCCCTTCACTTGGACCCGCAAAAGGAAATTAGGGGTCAGTCTTAGGAACCCAAACTAGTTTGGGTCCCTTTCTATAGGTAAAAGGGTGAATCGGATTCTTTTTAGCCCAACCTGGCAGCCTATTTTTCCCTTGAACAAATTCTTTATTATTTTGACTAGCCTTTTCTTTTGCAATACATTCAGATTTATAGTGACCATTTTTACCACAATGTGTGCAAATTTTATTCTCAGGAAGTGTGAGGTACTTGATTTTTGGATCCCACTTAGGTGCATGGGTCTCGTAGCCAAGTCCTCTCTTATTGATACTATGGTGTTCATGTAGCCATGAAAGTGCACCGGAGGCCCTATTCCACTTACAGGTTCTATCTAGCTCGTGCTTAACCTTGTTTAGATCCTTCTTAAGGACTCTTATTTGCTCATCTCTATTGTACAACTCATCTTTCATTTTTCCTACATTTTCTTCTAAAGTGAGTTGTGTGTGATCAGATTCCTTTTTACCAGTTCCTAATTTCAATTTTAGATTTTTAGATTTGAGCTCTAAGACTGTGGTGTCAAGTTCATGAACCTGGTTCTTCAACTCAGCATTTTTACTATCACTTTCACTAGCCGTAAGTTCCAGGTTTTTGCACTTAGCTTTTAGAATCACACACTCCTTAGACAATTGTTCCTTTTCATTGTTTAGATCCTCAAATTCATCAATGAAATCCAGGAGTAACTCAGATAGCCCCTTTTTAGACAAAAATTTAATCTTGTCTTTGAGATGATTTATACTTACCTCAGATTCCTCATCGGATTCTCCAATTGCCATAAGTGCTTCTTCATCTCCATCTTCACCCTCTGAGTCATATGCCTCATATGAGATTTCTCCCCAGGCCTCAACCATAGCCTTTGTTGATCCTTTGTTCTTCTTGAGTTGAACCTGTTCCTTCTTCTTGTTCCTTCGTTCAGCTCTTTCCTTCTTCCATTCAATTTCCCATTGAGGGCAGTTTCTAATGTGGTGATCAGTCCTCCCACACTTGTAACACCCCTCATAGGTTTGTTTTTCAGGAACCCTTGGTTTGCTGAAGCTCCACTTCTTGAAGGACCACTTCCTCTCATTAAGTACTTCTTGAATTCCTTTGTGATCATGGTCATTTCATCCTCCTCTAGATCAGCAACTTCAGTGATTCTGAATGCCATGCTCCTTTCCTTCTTGGGTGCATCCATCTTCATGGTTTGCCTTCTAAGTTCATAGGCTGTGAGATTTCCAATTAGCTCGTCCAACTTAAGAGTGGCAATATTCTTTGATTCCTGAATGACAATGATTTTGCCTTCCCAAGTGACTGGCAGAACCCTTGTCAAAATTTTCTCAACTTTGTCCTCTTCAAGAATAACCCTTCCAAGAGACTTAAGTTCATTTATCAGTGTGTTGAACCTTGTATACATCTCATAGATGGTTTCTCCTCCATGGTGAAATTCTCATATTGATAATATAGCAATGTTCCTCTTGATCTCTTTACTTGAGGAGTTCCTTCATGAGCCACTTGTAAAGTGTCCCATATTTCCTTGGTAGTGGTACAACTTTGAATTCTACTGTACTCGTCTGAACCAAGTCCACACACAAGCCATTTTTTGGCCTTAGCATTCTTTTCCCATTTTTTCAAGTCCTCAGCATTGCAGTCAGCTCTTGTTTTTGGCATATCTACTCCTTTAGTATTCTTCTTCATGGTAGCTAGGGGACCGTCAGTGACAATATTCTATAGCTCATAGTCTTCTCCGATGATGTGATCTCTCATTCTATTTTTCCCCCAAGAGTAATAGTGGCCATTAAAGAGTGGAGGCCTATCAGTGGATTTCCCTTCCCAGTTATAAGGTGGTGTACTCATATTGATCTTTTCCTAAGGTGTTAGCCTCTTCAAGGATAACCTGCTCTGATACCAATTATTGTTAATAAACATCAATACCACACAAGAGGGGGGTGATTTGTGTAGTACCTAAATTTCACGTTAGAAGAACCTGGTTCTTCTAAGTATTCTAACTACATCAGTTTGCGGAATAATACGAATTGAAAGTAAAGTGCACAGAGATTTTTACGTGGAAAACACCTAGCTCAAAAAATGAAAAAACCACGACCTACTACTCAGTAGGATTTCCCGAAACTCCACTAAAAATCAATGAGCCAAAACATCATTTACAAAGACTCTTTGTAAACCTAAGGATTAAACTCTAATCCCAGTGTGGCACACAACCTCAGCTGCTGCGACGCTATCAAGTTAACTCTAACTTGAATACTCAAAGTACTAATACAATTGCTTCTAACTAAGCTGAAAGGTACAATATGAAAACACCTACTACAATTGAACTAGAAATAAAGAAAGACATATAAAAATCTTTATGGAACTTGTTCTTCAATCTGGTGCATGAAGATTCTAGTTGGCAGTCTTGAATTACACACCAACTGCTTGCCAAAAGCCTTGCTATTTTGCTCCCAATTCACTTTTAACTTCTGCATTTTTGTGCAACCACTTTAATGTGAGAACATCCTGCAATTTATAGATTTATTAGATGAAGAAACAACTAGAGTTCAGATGCAACTCTTCCTTGGTGGAAGAGTTCTAATTGATTTTAGTTTCTAACTCCTTTCCTATCTTGGATAGTGTTCTCTTTGATTAAGTACTTCTTCTCCTTATCAATTATGCATCCTTTTCGATCACGGGATATTAAATACACCAAGTTAAGCTTATCTCCTTCACGTGAAACCCGCATGCTTGAATCTGCCCGTTTTATGAACCCGAGGGATGGACCACTGGGATGGACCTGGTTCATCCTGAGTTCCTTTGTCAATCTTTAAAACTTAACCTTTACTTAGGCCAAAAGTTACGCCTTCAGTTTTTAGGGCTTCAACGCATTATTCGTTTTAGTGAAGCCCCTGAGTTTTCTTTAACACACTGAAGAACTTATGGCACCTGTCGGAAGATCGCGAGATAAACCTGGAAAGGGCGGTTATCTAACCCGTCAGCTTCTGCACCTATTTTTTGCTGCTTAGCACTTCTGGGATTGCGTCTATTTCTTTGATATGATCTGGATTGACTTCGATACCCCTATGAGATGCGAGAATCCCAAAAACTTTCCCAAGGCCACGCTGAAGGCGCATTTTTCGGGATTCAGTTTCATCCTGTATCTTCTCAATATTTCGAAGGCCCCCTTCAGATGGTCGAGGTGATCCTCCTTTATGGATGACTTTAACAGCATGTCGTCGATATAGACTTCCATTGCTTTGCCAAGTTATTCCTTGAACATCTCGGTCACCAATCTTTTGTACTTTGCTCCCACGTTTTTGAGTCCGAAGGGCATCACTTTGTAGTAGTACGTCCGTCAGTGAGTGATGAAGGTCGTCTTCTCCTGATCTTCTTCGGCCATCATGATTTGATTGTAGCTGGCATATCTGTCTAGGAAGCTCAAGAGTTTGTTTCCAGTCGTCGCGTCTATCAGCTGATCGATGTGGGGAAGTGGGAATGAGTCTTTCGGGCATGCTTTGTTCAAGTCCGTGAAATCCACGCACATTCGCCACTTCCCATTTTTCTTCTTGACTATGACAACGTTGGCGACCCACTCAGGGTATTTGGATTCTCTGATGGAACCATTTGTTAATAGTTTGTCTACTACTTCGCTCACAGCTTCGTTGATGGCGGCATTGAATTTTCTCCTTATTTTACTCATGGGCGGGTGTAGTGGATCAACGTTCAATTTGTGGGTAGCGATGTCCCGCGGCATCCCTGGCATAACTGAATGGGAAAAAGCGAACAAGTCTACATGTTTAGATAAAATTCATGATACTTACTTGGAAAAGATTCACAGCGGTGCACGTTACTAAAAACCTCTCGGCGCATGATAGCAAGACCGCCATTGTGCCCGGAAAATGGCTCGTCGCCGGCGGAATGTGGTTGTCACTACAGCTCAGATTGTTACCCCAGCTCATGGTGTTACAAAGGAGTTAAAACCGCCGACGTTTGGTAATTTCCTTCCCCAGAAGTTCCAATCGAATGAGACGATGCATGAAGATGGTGCTGCGAATGTATTACTTCCTCCGATGAGCAAAATTGAAGTGCCTCCTAGTCTTGCTGTGAGACGCTTACAGTTCTAAGATGCTAGTGGGTCTGAGAAATCAATTCCGACTGCTGCCGAGGTTGTGGGCGAGGTAATCGCAGTGCTCAAATGGGTAAACCACTCTCGTTTGTGCCTCATACTGACAGAGATGGTAAGAAGGTTGTCAAAATTAGTGAAGATGATTTGAATCTCAGGTGGATTACTGGAATACTTTCTTAATTGGTTACATAATTGGAGATAATCCCTATGAGAAAGCTATGGAAAATTTTGTGTTGCAAGTGTGGAACTTTGTTTCTAAACCCCAGATTTTGATTCATTCTGAGGGCTATTGCATCTTCCGATTCAATAGTATAGAGGACAGAGACCTAGTCATTCAATCTGGACCTTATTCATACAGGAATAAACCTATGGTATTGAAGCCTTGGGAAATTGATCCTTTAAGAATGATATACTGAGTACTATCCCTATTTGGATTTGATTTCCTGGACTACCGGTGGGCTATTGGTCTATTGAAGCATTGAGTAAAATGGCTAGTGCAGTGGGTAAACCATTGTACACAGACAAGTTCACAACTCACTATGAGAAAATTTCTTTTGCTCGTGTTCTAGTGGAGGTTGATGTTGTCCATCCTCTCCCTGATCAGCTAGAGATTGGGACTCTATTTGGTCCTAAGATTCAGTTGATTGAATATGATTGGAAGCCTAGTTTCTGCAACCACTGCCTGAAATTTGGTCATGATTCTATTGATTTTTGGTATAATGCTAACAATGGTGTAGAGCAGGAAATGGGGGAAAAGGGTATGCCAAGGAGACAGAGGACCAGATTGAAAAAGCAGGCAAAAGTTACTAAGCAAGAGTGGCTTGTTAAACAGCCTCTATCTAGTACAGGTTCACATGAAAACTTTCCAGTGCAACCAGAACATAACAAGGAGAATGAGAGGTTGGGGAATAACACTGCCTGTATGGTTATTACTCAACAGAATGCCCAGCAAGGCCCTGACATTCAGGAAAGGAATGAGATATTAATCAAGGAACCCAATGGCAACAGTGAAGTTATGGTAGACCAATGCAATAAGGGGAAGGCTATTATTGATGTATTAGATGCTGGCAGAAGGGGCCAACAGATTGACCCTGGGCCTTCTCAGAACCTATTTCCTAATGTTCTATGATTATTGTCACTTAGAACATTAGGGGGCTAAACCTAGCACATAAGCAGAAAGAATTGAAAACCTTTCTTGCTGTAAATAAAGTAGATGATATGGGATGTATTGAGACTAGAGTGAAGGAACATAAAGCAAAGAAGATTCAAGATAAGATTGCAAAGGGATGGAAGGTCCAATGCAACTATTCTAAGGCTGTAAATGGGAGGATATGGCTACTCTGTAAACCTCACATCTAGGTTCAAATTTCCTGTGTGACTGACCAGTTTATTCAGTGTTTCTTAGAAGACCCTAAAAGTCAAGTCAAAACTCATTTAAGTGTCATCTATGCTCATAATACTGCAAGCCTAAGAGACAAGCCGTAGAGTGATCTGAGGAACGTATATGTACCCAGTCAAGACTCTTGGTTGTTGAGTGGGTATTTTAACTCTGTCTTATGCTCTGAAGATAGAATTGGATCTCCTGTTACTGATACTGAAGTTAAAGGCATTAAAGATGTCATTGCTGACCTTCAACTCACTCCTCTCAGAGTTAAAGGGTGGCATTACACTTGTACTAACAAGCAAAGTACTACCACTAGGGTCTATAGCAAGATTGATTGGGCATTGGGCAACTTCCAGTGGATACAGCAATATGGACACCTAGAAGCTGACTTCATGAATCCATCAGTTTCTGATCACTCTCCTGTTCTTATCAAATTTGGAGATCAAAAACTTCTGCATCCAAAGCCTTTTAGACTTTATCTTACTATTATGGAGAGCCCTCAGTTTCAATCCATACTATAACAGGTCTGGAGACAGGAATGTGAAGGAACACATATGCAACAGATATGGAATAAATTGAAGACCATGAAACAGCAATTAAAGGAGACAAATGTTCATATGGCTTCATACAAGCAGAAACTTGTCCAAGCTAGGGAGACACTGGGTATTATCCAGACTCAGTTGCAGCACTGTCCACTATCACAGCCTCTGTTTACTGAGGAAAAAGCAGCATTAGAAGAAATTGAGAAATGGAGTTGTGTGGAGGAACAAATTATGAGACAGATTTCCAAGGCTTGCTGGATTGATTGTGGTGATGCCAATACGAAATATTTCCATGCCCAGTGGAAGATCAGAACATGCAAGAATAGCATAACTTCTATCTACACTGATACAGGTCTGAAACTCACATATCCCTTATCTGTGGAGCAGGAGTTTATAAAAGGTTTTCCAATCATTGAAGGGGGACTGTGCTGGTGAGATGCCTTGTGTCAACACTGCTGTTATTAAAGAATGAAAATGTCTAACTTTATCACAGCAAAGACTGTTAATCCAGAAGGTTACTTTGGAAGAAATTACAGAAGCACTAAAAGAGATGCCAAAGGACAAAGCACCAGGTGTGGATGGATTCCCTGTGGAATTCTATACTAGAAACTGGGAGATAGTAAAGGATGATGTACTAGCTGCTACAAAGGATTTCTTCTCCACAAGCAAAATGCCTCACATGATCAACACCACTGCTATTGCTCTTGTTCCTATAGTCAGAGCTCCTACAACTGTTAAAGACTATAGACCTATAGCTTGCTGTACTACTGTGTATAAAATCATCTCCAAAGTTCTTACTAGGAAAATGAAAGCTGTGATTGGTGAATTAGTTGGGCTAGCTCAGTCAGCTTTTATTGAAGGGAGAAGCATTGTTGATAACATTCTGCTTAGTCATGTAATCTTCAAAGGTTATTCAAGGAAAGGAGTTTCCCCCAGATGTGTCTTGAAGGTGGATTTGAGGAAGACTTATGATACTCTTGAATGGAGTTTTCTTAAGCAGATTCTTATTGACCTTGGGTTCCCTGCTAAATTTATTCACTGGATAATGTCATGTGTCACTTCTGTTTCTTACTCCCTAGTACTGAATGGTGGATTAACAAAGCCCTTCACTACCAAGAGAGGTATTAGACATGGTGATCCTATGTCACCATATCTATTTGTGCTGGCTATGGAATACCTGAATATGATACTGGGACAGTTGCACAAGAATGGGGACTTCAATTTCCACCCCAAATGCAGAAAGCTTAACTGTACACATGTCTGTTTTGCTGATGATCTCCTTATGTTCTGTCGAGATGATCTTGTTTCCATCCAGATTTTACAAGAGGCTTTCCTTAAGTTCTCTGAAGCTTCTGGATTACAAGCTAACATTAGCAAAAGTGCAATATACTTGGCTGGAGTGCAGCAAAGTACCAGAGAAGAAATCATGGAGGCATTGGGGTTCACTGAGGGCCAGCTTCCATTCAAATACTTGGGGATACCCCTTGATTCCAAAAAACTTGCCATCCATCACTACTTGCCTTTGATAGAGAAGATTACAGCTAAGGTTACATGCTGGTCGGCTAAATTGCTCTCTTATGCAGGGAGATGTCAACTGATCAAAGCTATCATTTTTGGTATTCAAACATACTGGGCTCAAGTTTTCATTCTGCCAAAAAAGTGTTGAAAGCCATTGAAGCAATCTGCAGAACCTTTTTGTGGACTGGAACGGCTAATCTCTCTAAAAGAGCTCTAGTTTCTTGGGAAAGGGTTTGCAGACCACTTACAGCTGGAGGCTCAACATATTAGATATGACTGTGTGGAATAAAGCAACTATTACTAAGCATCTCTGGATTTAGCCAGAAAGAAAGACTGTCTTTGGATTAAATTGGTGCACTGTTACTAAATCAAGTAGGGTGACATTGTATTAATGACCATTCCTAAATCAGCTTCTTGGGTTGTTAGGAAAATACTGGACAGCAGAGCTGCTATCATGGGGAATCGGGTGCTCCAGGGGGATCTTCTTAGCAGATTGAAAGGAGTATGCAAACTGGATACATTCCAGATTCAGCAACTATATCTCACAATGATTCCCAGCTTCAGCAAGGTTGAATGGAAGAATCTGATGTTGACTGCAAATGTTCAACCTAGGCATAAATTCACTGTGTGGTTAGCTGCACAACAAAGGCTTCCAACAGTTGACAGATTGCAGAAAATTGGCATACAAGTTCTTGTAACTTGTGTGTTCTGTAATCAGAATGCTGAAATGTCTAATCATTTATTCTTTGAGTGTTCTATCACTAGAAGACTGTGGTCCAGACTATGTGTTTGGCTGGGGCACCACAGATATGTTGGTAATTGGGAAACAGCACTGCAATGGATTTGCAGCAAAGCAAGGAGCAGAATGGGGCTCAATGCTATAACAGCCTCTGTTTTTGTCAATACTATTGCACTTATCTGGAGGAAGAGGAATAGTATCAGATTTGATGGGAAAGTATATGTGGAAGATCAGATATGCAGAGAAATTGCACTACTTATTCATATTCGTGGAAGGAACTGTAGTCGACGGCAAAATAGCTTGCGGCAACTTAATAGTTTTCCTTAGCTATAGTCTACTTAGATATCCCTATATTGAGTTGTCATTAGTGCTTATTGGTAGATGTATTAGTATAGATGATTGTCTATAAATGAGTAGCAGCTCGTCCAAGCTACAACTATAGAACTTTTCCTTGTACATTCCTTTCATATTAATGAAATATAACAGTTATACTAAAAAAAAAAGATACTTACTTGGATTCGAAAGGACGTGCCAGATGTAGGCCTTCTTTGTGAGATCGCTGTCGGCTAGTTATGCGGGATCGAGGTCCTCGACCGTAGCTTTACTGGATTCTATGATATCTATATCTTTGATAGAGTCCTCTCTCGGAAGAACCTTAGTCCCCAACAGAGCTGATTGCTATGCGTCCGCGCTCTCCCCTTGGAGTTGTTTGATGTGGGTACAGTCTTGAGCTATTTTGTAGCATTCTTAGGCAAGGTGGGGTTCACCCCGTATGCTGAATACCCCCCATAGGGTAGGAAATTTGATCACCTGATAGAAGATGGAGGGGACTGCTCTCATGGCGTGTATCCATGGTCTTCCAATGATGGAGTTGTACGTTGTTTCCTGGTTCATCACGTGGAAGGTGGTTTCCAGCGTGACTCCTCCCGCCAAGACGGGCAGCGTTATTTCTGGAGCTTCTTTCCACTGTATTGTTAAAACTAGTCAGCTTTATACATCGCGGTATTATCTTATCCTCGAGTCCCATAAGCGCAAGGAACCTTGGGTGGATAATACAAGCACCTCTACCATCGTCAATCATAATTCTCATAACGTATGTATCCATAATGCATAAAGTAATAACTAAAGCGTTGCAATGAGGAAAAGACAAACCGTCAGTATCAGACTTATCGAAGGCGATACTATCTTCGAAGTCGTCATACCGTTTGTGGGCGATAGTTCGCTTCAACTTGTGAGTGGTGGTAAATTCGACGTGATTGATTGTCGAGTCATTACCGTCCCTGATGATCATATTGATCGTGCGTGTTGGCGAGGGAGGCCTTGGTGGCCCGTTGGGTTGATCCCGCCCTCGTGCAAAGTTGAGTTTCCCTTTATCGCTGAGCATTTCCCTCAGGAACCCTTGGTTCATCATTCTGACCACTTCCTGCCGTAGGCCTATGAAGTCTTCGGTATTATGCCCTTGCTCCTGGTGGAATTCGCACAGGGCGTTTGATTTTCTGGTGGGTCTGACTTCATCTTTTCTGGCCATTGTACCTTGTTGCCCAGATATTTTAGTGCGTAAACTACCTCTGAAGGAGAAACACAAAAGTTATGTGTAGATAGAAAAGGAGGCATACCTCGTTCGTTTCGTAGGGGGAGCCGTGTCGCTGTAGTGCGTCTGTGTGCCTTGGTGGTGGCGGATGGGATTATCTGATGTACGGTTGATTCCTTTCCCATTTGGGATGCGAGATTTTCTCTGGTCACCCCTCATTGCGCTGGTCCCTCATGATCTCTGGAAGTATTGTTGTTAGTCACCGGGTAGGGCCGTTAAGGTCGTCCTCATCTGCACGTACCTTGGCACAGTGGGCATTGTGGATTTCTTCCCATATGGTAGGGGTACTTCATGAGGCGACTTAGCAGCTTCTTGGTTGCCCTCAAGCCGTCCCTTTTTAGCCCGTTCTGGAAGGCGGAAACTGCCATGCCCTCTGATACGTTTGGCAGGCTCATTCTCAACTTGTTGAATCTGGCTAGGAAGTCCCTGAGCCCTTCTCCCATGGATTGCCGGATGGCGAAGATGTCGTTGACCCTTGCCTCCGCTTTCTTTGCTTCCGCATGTGCCGTGTCAAATTTGTCTGCCATTTCCTCGAACATGAAGATACCCCTAGCCGGTAGCTGGGAGTACCATGTCAGCGCCCCACCTGTCAGTGTCTCGCCAAACTTCTTTAGAAGTACCGACCGTACATGTTCCTTTGCCAAGTCGTTGCCTTTTACAACCGTGACGTAGTGGATTAGATGGTCCTCGGGATCAGTAGTCCCGTCATATACTCTCAGATAGGGTGGAATTTTGAAGGTCTTCGGGATGGAGTATGACGCGGATTCCTCTGTATAGGGTTGTTCCACGAACCTGCCTACGTCGCGCTTTGTTAGTAGTTTAGGAGCGCACGGGATCTTGTCCACTCTTTCTTGATCTTCCTTCATCTGGTCGCAGAGCGACTTGCTTTTGTGCTCAATTTTTCCCATCTTTCTGAGGATGGCTGTGAGCACATCGTTGTTGGTTTGAGTATTGGTGAGCATATTATTTGCTCGCGCGACTTTGGGTTCACCTTCTGTCACAGTGAGATCCATTACTGGCGTTCGTCTTACGCCACGTTGTGGTGGCTTTTCAACCAAGTCATTTAGAGTGTTTGTGAGCCATTCTTTCAGTAGCTCCTTGACTTCTAGGGGTGCTTCCTTAGATGTTGATGTAGAAGCTCCCCTTTCTCGTGGTTCCGTTGGGTGGGGTTCGCCCACTCATCGTGGTGCTGGGGGTTGTGTTCAAGAGATTATCTTCACCTCCCTCGTTGAGCGAATCCATGAGGTTGACCCCAATCCCATCTATCACTTTCTTTTTTTCACAGTTGTCAGCCATACTTGTTTGTGTGATGTAGGGGATGGTTGTTAGTAGTTTTCTAGGCACAAACTATAATTTTGATTCTCGAAATCCCCTCAGACGGCGCTAAATTATTTTGCTCAAAAGATATATGCACTTTATAAGCTTAAAAACAATCAAAAAGATATAAGAGTATAATGAGTCCTAGAAGAGATTGTTTTACTCGGATCGTGGTAGATCTTAAAGTATAGAAAATAATCGAGAGTTTTTGCTTTCAGAAAGAGATATATAGATATAAAGATGTTTGCTTGATAACAGTAGAGAGAGAAAGTAGATAGTTGGAATATTCAGAATAATCAATCTGCCTTATTACAAGGTGAAGGTCTCCTTTTATATATTAGGGACCTTTTCTCGAAATACACGAAAAGAAAAGTACAAAAGTTGGTGGCTTTTTCGTACAGAAGAAGCCATGCCTAAAATGGTGTTGTTCCTCTGCTTAGTTGATCAGGACGTCCTTGGTGGGGCCGTCCTTATCTGATTGGCGAGGCTTTGAGGGCGGCCTCGTTATGAAGGACGTGCTTACTTAAGCAGTGGCGAGGTGATCCAAATTTTACCTCATACAACAAGAAATAAATTTGGAGTCAACCCAAAGCTTATTCAAACACTCTTAAATAAAATGTCATTCCTAAAACATTATTTTCGAACAAACGCAAACAAACGTGTCATAAGGAAGCACAATGAAGCTAAATACTCATCAAATTTCTCTTTTACACGCCCTTTAAAAAATATATTAATTAGGAAAGGAATTTGATTATTCCACCCTTATTTATGTCTTAAAATGTAATCTTTCTTTATTATATTTATTTTATTTATGTGTTATCTCCATCAGAAAAATAATTATTGAAGGTAAAAAGAAAAAAAAGTTAATTTTATCTTGAACTTCTAAACAACAACAATAACAATAACTAATATGTAGACATGCATTATCCCTACCCGAAAGAGTAAAGATATTATTTCTAATCGATCCTCGACTCAAATAAGAAAAGGAAAAATAAAAATAAAATATCTTGAACTTCTAAAATGATAAATAATTTAAGACAATAATTTCTAGTAACCACTGTTGTAAATATTAGGGGCAGTACTATTCTTTTATCTCAAATTTCTGGTCCAACAATTTACAAACCTCCTCCAATTAGATCTTCTAAATACGTGTATCTGAACAAGTGCCGCTGTAAAATGATGATTTGGCATCACACGATTGGCGACTTGTTGAAGAAAGCACGTAGCAGATAGAACTTTTTCAGTTGGACTGTTCAGATCTTGGCAGCTTATGTCTTTGAGTGAAAATAGGACAACCCCTCCGCCCCCCACCCCCACGGGGCTGTATCAGATCTCCAGTCTCCACTCAAAATGCTATAAATTCCAAAACCCCCTATCATCAAAGTTGTGAAAGCAGTTCAGATCTGTCCGAGAAGGAACGGTTTAGTGAGGTAAGCCAATGCTGTTCTTCTTCATACATTGAACCTTATTAGTCTGACCTGTAACATCCTCATTTTGCGATGCCATGTGTATATTGATGGCCTCTCTTGCACGTCTCTTCTTCTTTTTCTTTAGTCGATGAAAATACCACTCGTATCTATATGTCTACCTTATCTATAACATAATCTTGTGCATATCCAGAGGAGACCCTTTTGGTTTTTTTGAGTAATTGCAGTGGCACAGTTGACATTTTTGACGTTTGAATGCAGTGAGAGGGAGAGAGAGAGAGAGAGATAGAGAGAGTTGCTGAGAATTTTTAGATTTCAAATGGCTGCAAGGAAGCCTGGTTTAATTGCTCTGTTTGATGTCGATGGAACTCTTACAGCACCTCGCAAGGTATGATCTTTTTTTCTTCTTTTTAAAGTAAATTTACTTAGTGATCTTTATCCAACCCAGCAATGCTACTGAGTTTCTTGCGCATCTGCCTGTATAATTGTTTGCTTGTATTTGCTGCTTATAACCTATGGTTGGTGGTGGAAGTGCTGCACCACTAGAGCAAAAGCCTCACTTGTGAAACTCTTTCAACACTTCGTTTCTTGCTTGCCTCCTAATTATATTTTTAAAATCTAGTCACTTGTTCATAAGGGGAGCCTTGGCGTAACTGGTAGAGTTGCGGTAGAGTTGCCGTGACTAGAGGTCATGGGTTCAAACCGTGGAAATAGCCTCTTGCATAAATGCAGGGTAAGACTTCCTATGATAGACCCTTGTGGCCCGGCCCTTCCCCGGACCCCGCGTATAGCGGGATCTTAGTGCACCAGGCTGCCCTCTAGTCACTTGTTCTCATTCTTCCTCTCTTTTGTTCCACTCTTTTTCATAAATTTACGTGTAATGACTTTTACTCACCTCTGTACTGCTAACTGACTCTTCTTCGGAATTCTTACCTCAAAATTTCAGGAAGTTACTCCAGAAATGTTGAAATTTATGAAGGAACTTAGAAAGGTGGATGATCCTTTTCTAAACTCCTTTCTCCTCCCTTTTTTCTCTCTTTAATTTCTTTTTCCTTCCTAATTAACTGTTTGTCTTCCTGCAGGTGGTTACCGTCGGAGTTGTTGGGGGTTCTGACCTGGTTAAGATATCAGAACAGCTTGGCAAGACAGGTCAGCTTAACTAGCTTTTATATATATTAAACATGAAGTTCTTGTGATCAAAAGCTTAGAACTTGAAATTTTGTGCGAAGGGTTGTGATCGAGGTGCCAAATGAGCTTATTGTAGCTCATGTTTGTAGCTCCGTATCTAAGATTCATCTTAGTATTAGAGCAAGAGCAGAACTATGGTTTCATTCGCCAAAGAGCAGTTGACTGAGTCTTGACTTTAAAAAAGGCCCTATATGAAAATTTTTCAGTAAAATTCAGTTTAGTGCTCTTTTCGAAGTAAAGACCTTTCTACTAGCGTGTGTAAGTAGTCTTATGGTAATAGCTCCATGTATGCCGATGAACTGTATGTTTTCCCAGTGTTCCTTTTCGAAGTCAAGACCTTTCTAGTGGTGCGTATAAGTAGTCCTATGTTTATAGCTCCCTGAATGCCGATGAAATGTATGTTTTGGTTAATTTTAATGCTAAACGTTTCCTGAGGTCAGGCATATCCATATGGAGCAGATATGATTATCGTGAGAACTATCACCAGAAAGGAAGAAGAAAGAAACTTCTAATGACAAGAAAGAACACAAAATAGTTTTTACGTGATCACTCTCGCTGTTTTACTTTATCTATCATTATCTTGAAGTAATAAATTATAAACATTGATGTCCGGTGAACCAAAAGAAAGTCTATGGTCATCAATAATGTCGATCAATGATCATCAATGTGGAAAAAACAAAAACATCAAAAAGAAGTCTATCAATGATCTCCTATGATTCTATTGCAATTCTGTCTTTATGTAGTCCGAACAGCCAAAAGAAGACCAAATCTTTTAGCCACTTAATTCACACGGGGCACAATTCTTCCAGTCACACAAAACTGAACTTTACTACTGAAAGTTGGTTGTTGGTCATAATGGGAGTGTCATAAATTGTAAAGACCGCTGCCTTCGTGCTCTTCTCCTTGCCCCTTGGCAAATGCCTTTTTTGTCTAACTCCATCTAGCCCAAAAACGTTACTGGCATTGCTTTTTACTTCTTCCAATTTGCATAGATAAAGTCTTTTCTTGTCATTCACACTGAATATTATACAAATTTGAAAAGTAATATGAAGCCCACTTAGCCTCAGAGAAATCTCAAACATAGCAAGGCATAACATTATCGTCAACTTTTGGAGAACTTCTCTGTAAAATGCTACTACTACTTATCTCAACTTTACTGTTATGCTACTTGTTCAAGCAATCTCTGACAATTGAAATGTAGGAGGGAGTATATTTTTCCTTCAAATTTTTTATAGAATCATCTGTAATAGAGCTTGCCTGACCAATTTAGCTGGAGGTTAGAAATTTCTCAATATGTGGCTATTAACCAATCTTCTAATATTTGTGATGCAGTTACAACGGATTATGATTATTGTTTCTCTGAAAATGGCCTTGTAGCACATAAGGATGGCAAGCTTATTGGTACACAGGTACTGGAAAGATTTGACAATTTCTCTGTAATTTTACTCGTGAGTGCAAGTTTGTTTTGTCACGAAACGAGATATTTAGATGCTGTCTTTATCCTCAAACTTAAACCAACATCTTTGTTGCCAAACATAAGCACCTTGTACCAAGTTAGAACTTTTTAAGATGCACAATAAATTTTAAATGCACATTCTCCAGTGTCTAAACATGCTATAGTTAGGTCCTAAGCTCGTAATTCAAATTTAGAGATGATTTACATGGAAATGGAACTTCTCTTACTCACAACCATTTGACTAGCAAATAATCTTATGATATATGGAACAACTTGAAGAGTTTTTCTCTGTTTTCAACTTCAAAGTGCATCTCTTCTTTCATTCTCCTTAGTTGCTAATTAGCAGGGTGATTTCTTTTGAAATGACATGATTCCCTATATGCAGAGCTTGAAGTCATTTCTTGGAGACGAGAAGCTCAAGGTTAGTCACTGCACCTTTCCTATAACGAGGAAATGCTTTACTTTTTAAGAAGTTCAACGAGGGGAATATACCCAACCAAGTGTAGTTCGAGAAAGGCTTAGCGATCCTTTTGATTATATGTTGATAAGATAACTTACGAAAAAGGATCTCGTTGAATCAATAAATTAGTTTGAATGTATACCTACTACGAATAGATAAAGCTTCTATGAATCAGTATATGATAGTTAATGGAAGTTTGATAACTAAATTATTGTACAGATTCAAGGTCAATAATTTTGTATTTCAGTAATTACTTCAAGTCCTATTATACTAGAGTGGCATTTTTCGAATGTGTTTCTCCGTATGTGCGTCTGTTTTAACAATTCTTGTGTGAAATTGGCTTGGTGTTGTTTGTCTAAATTCTCTGGTAACAAACCAAATTTTTTCTACGACACGTGGAAATTGTAACCTTAACAAAGAAATTTGTCCATTAAAAGCCAAGACAAAGTATCTGTTCAAAATATTTATAGCTTCATTCTTCAATAATTGGTAAAAACTTATGATAGTTCGCATCCAAGAAAGGGTAACAGGTGCTTGTGAATTTCAACATTTAGTTGATAGTCTTTCTTTTCCTATAATTAGGAATTGTTCGATGAAGAGTTAATTGTGTATGTTTGTTGCATAAAGTTGGGTGAGTATTCAGGCTCATCACTTAGGCTCACCCAACTGAATTAGAAATGAGTTTATATGTGGGCGGTCAAAACATATCTTGATGGGATGCAATGATATGCAGGAATTTATTAACTTTACCCTCCATTACATTGCTGACTTGGATATTCCAATAAAGAGGTGAGCATATGAAAGGTCATCAAAATTGAACAGTTGAATTATGTGCTTCTTTGCGGAAAACTTCTTAATCATTCTCCTTTGCAGAGGAACATTCATTGAGTTCAGAAGTGGCATGCTAAATGTCTCACCTATAGGGAGGAACTGTAGTCAGGAAGAACGTGATGAATTTGAGAAGTATGACAAGGTAGACACAACTGCTCTAATACCACATATATGTGTCGGAGTAACATACCACTGGCAGATTCTTTCCCTATAAATTAAAGACTTAATGATCTATATTCAGGTACACAAGATACGTCAAACAATGGTATCTGTGCTCAGAGAAAAGTTTGCACACCTTAACCTCACCTTCTCCATTGGAGGCCAAATTAGTTTTGATGTGAGCGACTTTAAGCCTATGCTTGTGCTCACTGACCCTTTAATGTTTAAACTGTATTCTTGACAGATGATTTTGTAATCTTGCTCATCATGACAGGTTTTTCCTCAAGGATGGGACAAGACTTATTGTTTGAGATACCTTGAAGAGTTTAATGAAATTCACTTTTTTGGTGACAAGACATACAAGGTCAGCATTTATTTACTTATGTGCTTGAAGCTTTCTCTTCATGGTTAAGCTGAAGTAAGAATACTGCAATTTTACTCTAACAGGGAGGAAATGACCATGAGATCTACGAGTCCGAGAGAACTGTGGGTCACACAGGTTTGCCTAAAAGCACATTCTTCTGATGTTTGAATAATTATTCGCCTGCATAATTACCCCAAGAATCACATAATCTTTAATTTGTTTGTTTCTTTCTCTTTTTTCCAGTTACTAGCCCGGAGGACACAGTAAAGCAGTGTTCTGAACAATTCCTCGGCAAGGATAATGGAAGTTCTTGAGCTTGTTGCAGTTTTCAAATAGACGATTGTATGCTTGTAACCTATGCACGACAGAAATGAATAATTGCAATAATTCTTGTGCTACGTTTACCATAAAAATTATAATATGAATGTAGTACGTTTTGTTTACATTCAATTCAAAAATTATGTTCGACGACTTTCTTTTGGAGGCAAAATACCACAATATTTTCTTCGTTGAGGAATGTGGTTGATCTCAGCGATCTCTATTGACATTCAATTAATTCCTTCAGTCCTGGGTTTTATCTTCATCCTTGTAGTGCATCCAATTGAAGAACCATCTTGAATGTTTCCAAGCTGAGTGACTCAGGCGTAGGAGGAAATACTGCAATGGACTCCAACATAATAATAGATTCGGAAAAGTGCCAAAAATACCCTATTGTATGTTAAATGATTTATAAAATCCCTCCGTTAATCTATCCGTCTGAATATGTACACCATGTTATTTTTAATATCAAAACTACCCCTACGACTAACGGGAATCCAGCTGGGCATTTCATTAAACGACTTGTCATTTTTTCATTGGTCCACGCGGACCAGTGGGGCTCACAACTTGTTTGGGTTTGATTTTACCCATTAAAACGATCCGATCCAAATTCTTTTAACTATGGTTAGGTCCTTTAACCCTTAACCCACGATTACGTACTTACTTTTTACCTTTTCTGTCATTTCTCTTCCATTTCTTTTATCTAAATCATCAATGACGATTTTAGGGCTTTCTTAAGGTTCTTTGTCAGGTCCGATTTGGTGAGCTCAAAACAGGAAGACCTTTGATTTTCAGCTCTATCTTGCATTATTATTCGATTAAGGTAAGTATTTACTGCTTAAATGTATTAAATTCTAGGGTTGGGGAATATTTGAGAACCGACAAGTTTATGTCTGGTGCATGTGAAATTATTATGTTTTCTGAGTTATATTTTGTACCTTTTTAGAATTTTATTATGTTACTTTTGTTTATGGTGGTCCTTATCATATTGGTCCTACTTATTAAAGCTATTATTTTTGTCGATTTGTATATTTAGTTGATGGTGTGTTTCAAATTTTTGTATTTTTTACTGTCGCTTTGTATTATAATGCTGATGTGGTCCCATTTTGCTCTTGTGGGGTTTCAAATCTTTGTATTGTTACTGTCTCTTTGTATTATAATGCTGATGTGGTCCTATTTTTTCCTTTTTATTGTTGTTACACGTGATTTTATCAGAAGGATGGTGGATAAAATGAACTTACTTTAATTATGGGGGTGTGTGGGTATTGGAACCTAGGTTGTCTTATACTAAGAGAGATGCGCAAGTGTTGAGTGACTATGAAGTAGACCATCTCTCTTATATTTTTTTGTGTGTAAAGAATACACTGACGTGATAAGATATGTCAGAGGTACAACAGTTGGTATTTCTTGATCCTTCTGGGAGGTATTTTTTGGTAGATGGGAATGAAGGAATTAGGAAGATTCAAGCCTTAATTAATGATGGTTTCACTAATGTATAATTATTTGGGGTTGACCTATTAGATGATGCTATTAATGTTCCTGTATTTAACCAAATTGGAGGAGCAGTAGATACTGTACCTGTTGTTGCAGCTTCTGATTGTGATAGTACTGAAGATCATGAAGACATTGAAAGTGTTGATAGTGATTATGATAGTGATGCCCTAGGTTTATTTGAGAGGCAGAAGAAGTATGAGGTAATTGACAACCTTGATACGTATAAAACATTGGAAAAGGGTATGACTTTCAAAACTCTTAAGGATGCTAAGGAGGTTATTGGTTATTATGCTGTGTCTAATAAGAGGGGCCTTCAGGTAGATAAGCGTTGTACCAAAAGACTTAGATACAAGTGACAGATAGGGTGTCCTTTTAAATGTCTTATTTCTAAGGATGGCAAAGATCAAGGGATAAAGATAAAAACTTGGAGGGATGAACATGATTTGTAGTGAAGTGTTTGAGAATAGAAGAGCTACTCCTGCTGCTTTAGTACATTATTTTAAGACAAAGATTCAAAATAATCCTAAGTTTAAGATTAAAGAGATGAAGAATGATTTAGAGGATATATTAAGTTTGAATGTGAGTGCCTCAAAGTTAAAAAGGGTGAAGAGAATGGTTTTAGAGAAATTAGAGGGTTCTTACTCGGATGAGTACAACAAATTGGAGGCATATGCTCAAGAGTTGAGAGACACAAACCCTGGCACTGATATGGTGATACAGATATCCAAGGATGCAATGGAGGAGGGTAAAACAATATTTTTGAGGATGTATATTAGTTTCCAAGCCCTGAAGAGTGGATTCAAAGCAGGTTTGAGACCCTTTTATAGGTCTAGATTGAATATTCTTAAAAGGAAATGCAAAGGAATGTTGTTAGTTGCTTGTTCTCAAGATTCTTGCAAGCATTTTTATCTACTAGCTTGGGATGTAGTGGATAAGGAAACAAAGACAACCTGGCAGTATTCATGTCAGATATGCAGAAGGTATATATTCTTATTCATTTTTTTACATTCAGCAGTGTATTTTTTACAGTTAGCAGTGTATTTTTACATACAATCAACAATTTTTTTTATAGTCAGCACTATACTTACAGTCAATACTATACTTAGAGTCAGCACTGTATTATTTGTGCAGCGTTTGTTAGATGCTGTGAGGAATGTTTTTCCACAGTGATATCACAAATATTGTGCAAGGCATGTTGAAGAAAATTGGAGCAAAAAATAGAATTCTGATGAGGTGAAAAAGTTAATGTGGTGGTGTCCTTGGAGCACTTATAAGGAGGCATTTAAGGACATGTTGAAACTATCACAATGTTGAGGGAAGCGCAGGCGGACATTTGGCTCGAGCCTACCTACTGTCAGGAATGTGCGCGTTAATGCAGCTGTACGAGGGAGGCAAGAATACCGGATCTGGGGAAGGTCCTTCTGGGACCAAGTAGTCAGGAGTCTTTTCTTTTTCTTTAATGATGTAATAAGGCCAATGGCCATTAGTGATATTTTATTTAGTGTCGTTTTGGGATTCGTCTTTTTCTTAATCAATAAAATGAGGCATTTAGCATTATAAGTTCTCCAAATTTTATTTGTCTCTAGGCCTACCTCGAGCACAACGAAGCACCCAAATTAGGAAACGATTTACATTCCCGCACAATGTGTTTAAATATCGCAACATTATTTATCAGAATACGCACTAACTTTTTACCTTTTATTTTTATTCGCCTTTCCCAGAGGTTAGTTCTTGCATTTTGGCACCATCAGCATAATCCACAAGATCAATGGGTCCTCCACCTCCTCCTCCTCCGAGTCCTCCCAGAAACAGGAGAAAGAACAAAATGGAAGATACCAATTCTAGAAAGGAAGTCGGAGAGGCTTCGATCACCAAATAAACTACTGCTCATCTTGAGAAAACTTTGCTGAGGTTTCGAGAAGAGTTGGAACAAGTCCGAAACTTCGCAAGTCTGTGGATCACTCTTGCTGCTGTTGATGCCAACAAATCACAGCCGCTGCCACCAACCCAGCCTGCTCAGACCCAAGTTCGCAACACAGGAAACAATGCTCACTACTTATCCCAGATCCCCAAAATACCACAGATAACCAGAACGCTAATGTCTTTGTGGATACTGTACCACATTACGGTCAGCCAATCACCAATGTAGCCGAGTCAGACGACAAAAGCTCCCTCATTCAGAATTTGGCCGCTGAGATTAAGAAGTTGACTAATCGGGTCTAGGGTTTTGAAGGTAACAAGGGAGTTGAAGGGTCTAATTATGAAGATCTCTGTGTTTAACCATATGTTGAGCTCCCGGGGGGGTATAAATCTCCCAAGTTCGAACTGTTTGACGGTACCAGGGATCCCATGGTTCACTTGAGGATGTATTGTGATAAACTAGTGGGAGTCAGTATGGATGAAAAGATCCGTATGAAACTATTTATGAGGAGTTTTAAGGGTGATGCTTTATCCTAGTATATTATCCAGGATGCGAAGAAATGGACTAGTTGGGTAAGCAGGGCGTCTGATTTTACGGATCGGTTCAGGTTCAACACTGAGAACGCACCAGATATGTTCTATATACAAAATCTTAAGAAGAAGCCTACAGAGACCTTCGCGAGTATTCAACTCGTTGGAGGTCGGAATCTTCCAAGGTCAGACCGTCCTTGGAGGAAGAACAAATGAATAGATTCTTTGTCCATGCTCAAAACCCACAGTACTATGAAAGATTGATGCTATTTGAGGGTCAAAAGTTCTCCGATATCATCAAATTGGGAGAAAGGATCGAAGAAGGCATCAAGAACGGTATAGTCACTAACGTAGAGGTATTGCAAGCCACCAACACGGCTCTATAGTCTGGTGGATCGACAAAGAAGAAGGATGTAAATTCTGTAATTGTTGCACAAAGAAACAACTCTCCCTTGAAGTACCAAACCTATCCCTCAGCTCCACTCACATACCAGTCTACACAAAATTACCCTGCACCACCACCCACTTACTAAATTCCACCACCTGCTTACCAATCACCCTACCACCTACATATCAACCTGCCTCACCCAGATATTCCCAACCTGCACTCGTATACCAAGCATATAACTCACAACCTTCTCACTACCCATAACCACCAACTCGCCAAAATTTCCCTCGACCTAGACGAAATCTCGATCGCAAACCTCCTAGACAATACACTACAATAGCCGAGCCAATTGACCAATTATATGAGAAACTCAAAGCATTGGGTTAAGTTACCCCAATCCCAGCCGTAACTCCATAAATTCCTTCCCAATGGATCAACCCAAACAAGACTTGCGCATACCATTCCGGGATGAAAAGCCATACCATTGACGAGTGTCGCTCGTTAAAAGACAAGATTCAGAATCTGATTGACAACAAGATTATTATAGAAAAGGAGCCCGCTCCTAATGTCCGCAACAACCCTCGGCCTTATCACAAGGGTGGAGGTATACACATGATTGAGATCGAAGATGATTGGGACCCCAAGGGGTCAATCGGTTTGATAGCTGAAGGAGATGAGCCTAAAAAGCCAACAGTTACTCTCAATCCCATTGTCGTCCAAATTCAGCCCTCTGAGGGCGACGTGGTAAATGTATCCATGCCACTCGAATTTGAAGTACCTTCCGCAAAGGCACCGAAACCGATTGAGGTTGAGTTCGGAGTTCCAAAACCACCTACACCATTTGAAGTTGTTGTGTTGCCTCCTAAGGTGCTTATTCTAGCCTCCATGATAGACATCACCCCGTTCCAAACAAATGCCATACCTTGGAACTACACAGCCGAGGCGAGAAGGAAAAGAAAGACACGCATTGGAGAAGCAACTGCCACACAGGGCATGACTAGAACAGGCAGGGTATACATGCCAGAACATCTAGCTGAGTCCTGCAAGCAGGCTTCTGGGCGAGCTGTTGAAACTGGACACGATGACCTCTAGAGAAAGGTACGGCCCAAGGAGTAGTCAATCATTGATCAAGTGAACAAGACTCTAGCTCATATTTCTATTCTGACCCTCTTATAAAGCTCTGAGGCACATAAAAATACCTTGATGAAGATACTAAGTGAAGCCTATGTTCCCAGCAACATAACGGGAGGTGAAATGGCAAACATGGTGGGACAGATACTGGAAAGCCATAAGATCACCTTCCACGAAGATGAATTACCACCGGACGGGCTTGGTCACAACAAAGCACTGCACATCATTGCGCAATGCGAGGATTACTTTATCATCAGGATTCTAGTCGATGGGGGATCCAGCCTCAACATTTGTCTGTCGGTCACACTCAGGACATTGGGCAAGGGATTGCACGAGATCAAAGATGGGGCTATCAATCTTAAAGCTTTTGATGGATCTCAGAGGTTCACCATTGGAGAAATTAGCTTATGCCTGCAGATGGAGCCCACCTGGTTTGACGTTGAGTTCCAAGTCATTGATGTACCTGCATCCTATAATTTATTGCTATGATGACCTTGGATCCACGTCGTTAGGGCCGTGGCATCAAAGTTGCATCAAGCTGTGAAATTTGTGTGGAATCATCAGTAAATAATTGTTCATGGCGATGGTAGTAACCCCATATACAGTCGCCAGGCTATCCCGATGATTGGGGGAAGAAGGAGAATAGGTGGAGAAACATACCATCACATCGAGCAAGTCAATGCCATAGACAAGGATAAGTGGAGGGATAAAAAAATCGAGAGTATTTTTAATTGGAGCGGATACGAGCCCGGGAAAGGGGCTTGGCAAGAATCTCCAGGGTATCACCAAGCCCATCTAGTTGAAGAAGCATGGAACCACTTTTGGCCTAGGTTATGAATACACTTGGGAGGAGTTCCAGCACTGGTCGCCACCATGTAGCGGTCCCTACTACCCACTGGAGCATGTTTACCTAAGTTAGAGCAGACCTTTCAGCCCGCTGATGACATATCAGGGGAAGATGAGACGCTAGCAGCCATGAAGAACCTGTTTCTGGAGGTTGATGATATGGATTGTTATGTTATCTTCGAGGAGGAATGGGAGGAAGGCCCTTCCATTCAAGCTGTGAACCGGGAAGAACACCTCACCAATTGGTTAATTAGGACCACTAGTTCCCATATAGCCTTGGGGTAGCAAGGCTAAATGACACATATGCATCACACTTTACTTTTAGTTGATTTTACTTTTCAGCATTGTCTTTACTTTTGAAAAAGAGCTCCAATGTCTTAGACAATTATGAATTTAATCAAAAGCATTTTCCAAGTTTATCTTTATATTTCGCTCTCATTTATTTTCTCTACCATTTACTTTATTTTACACAGCATTACTATTACATATCTTGATGATGAACCAACGACTGTAACGTGCAACGAGCCAATGCGACAAACGACGTAGATTCAGAAGAGGATGAAATAGCCGAAGAGCTTATTAAAGAGGTCGAAAACTTTGAGAACAGACCTAAGTCCAATTTAGACAAAACTGAGGTCATTAATCTGGGAGATGCAGAAAATATCAAGGAAACACGAATCAGTGTACACTTGTCACCGTCAGAAAAGGAAGAATACACGGAATTTTTGAAAGAGTATGAGGACATATTTTCCTGGTCATATGATGATATGACCGGCCTCAGCACATTACGGGATCGTGTGGCACGCCGACCACAACTTATATTTTGTGTATCTTTATAGTCAGATTTCCTTTTATTGAATAACCTTAATTTTGGAAACTGATTTGTACGAACTTATTTGGCTCTTTAACTTGGACCTGTTCTTTGACTAAATTCAGTATCAATTCGTATACAATTTCCTTTATTCTTTGAGTGATTGATGATTCTACTTGCCTTATTTGTCTAAACCATGTGTAATTTTGTGCATCCCATATTTTTGTTTCAAAATCATCACTGGTTTTCAAAATGCTTTAGGTTTAAACAAACCCGATCCGGGGGGCTCAAAGTAGACTTATTATCCAACTTTATGTATTAAACTAATCTATCCATTATGAGTTTTAAACTCAAGACCCAAATCAGTAATTGCATGTCATGCTAAACTAATTGTTGTTGTGATTTGCGGGGTTTTGTACGAGCCTTTGAATGTCTGATTTTTATACCCTTATGTGGTATTTGTTTTGGTTGACGCCTTAGCGTTTTTTTACCTTTAAAAACTCTATATATGTATTATCCGTCTTCCTCCCCCTTTTAGGATTAGAAGTCCTAATACCCAGGGACTAATAGGTTGGGACGAGTATTAGCATGCAATAAGTAAACGAGACCAAACGCGTTTAAATACCTTAATAGGATGGGAAGGGTAGGATAAATCTATGGTTACACGGAATCACCCATCGTGCTTTATTGCTCATCCTCACCCAAGCAATAATCACAAACAATAGGGCGAGGGTATAAACAAATCGTAATAATAACTCCAACAAGGGGAACAGAACAACAGATGAGTCCTAGCAAGGGTACAACTAACATCTCAAATATCCCGGCAAGGGAGAGTTCAATAAATTCCTAAATCCCGGCAAGGGAATGATCACAGTATTCTCGCTCTTAAACACTTAGTTGCCAACAAGTTCTAAGTCGAGCCAATGCTCCAAAATTTTACAAATCACTATTTACCCTCAATCGTTCATATCATGTGAACTAAATAAATTCAAACAAGAAACCGTATCATATTATTCGAAATAAAAACAATTAAGACCCACGGTCATGATGGACTCAGGTGCATAGGTGTCACAACCCGAATTTTCCACCACCGGGGTTGTGATGGCGCCTACTATCGGAGCTAGGAAAGCCAACCGTTTTAAATACTTCAAGAGCTTTAATCTAAACAATATAATAAACTTAAATAAATAATTATAAATAATTAACTCAACTATTTCACATCTTTCTAATTTAAAAGCAACTACAACTCACAGTCATGCTAGACACCGGTGTATAGATACTCGTCACCATGCCTATACACTGTACTCGACCATTTAGCAAATAGCAATCAAACACTCTAATCCTATTCCCTCAAGCTAAAGTTATATCAAACACTTACCTCAAGAGCTCCAAACTCAATTCACTCCTCTAGGATAGTTTTACCCCTAGAATAAGTTAGCCAACTGTATCAACAAATGCTAGTTAAATCAATTTGAATGCATAAGAATGAATTTCCCAAAGTTTTGCCCAAAAATTCCCAAAAGGCCCGCAGGCCCACGTGGTCAAAACCCGTTTGAACCAAAAGCGGGTTACCCATTCCCCCACGAATTCATATATGTATTTTGTTTTGAAATCTGACCTCAAATTGAGGTCCAAATCTGCAATTTTGAGAAAACCTAGGTTCTATCCCAAATCCTTATTTTTACCCATTGAAAGCTTTGATTTTAAGATGAAATAATGATAAAAGATGTTAAAGATTGAAGAAATTGAGTAAAAGTTGACTTACAATTGATTTGGGAAAGAAAGAGTTGAGAGAAAATCGCCAATGGAAGTTTGGGTTTTGAAAATATGAAGAATGAGGTTTAAAAATCATCTAAGTATGAAATATACAGGTGTAGATATCGCAATTGCGAAACTGGATTCGCAATTGCGAACCCAGAAGGCTTGGCATTTGTGAGATTTTACTTCGCACTTGTGAAGTTGGGCCATTTGGGGGAGGTTCACATTTGCGAACATTTGATCGCATTTGCGATCTTAGGCCAAACTCCCCTTCCTCGTATTTGCGGAGAAAAGTTCGCTTTTGTGACACTGGCCTGCCTGTGCTCATCTCGCATTTACGAATTGCATTTGCGATGGCTGGGCATTCGCTTTTGCGATTCCTGGCTTCGCATTTGCGAAGATTGTAGAAGCCTCATACCAGATTTTCAAAACATGAGAAATGCAATCTGATGCCTATCCAAAACTCACCCGAACCCTCGGGGCTC
Organism: Nicotiana benthamiana; assembly: GCA_034376525.1. Lineage (NCBI taxonomy): Eukaryota > Viridiplantae > Streptophyta > Magnoliopsida > Solanales > Solanaceae > Nicotiana > Nicotiana benthamiana. The sequence continues at coordinate 70,369,932 of CM067334.1, read as the reverse complement.
CAACCCAAGCATACACACAACCTCAAAAACATCCCACGGACCTACTCAAGCGATCAAATCGCCGAAATAACATCATTTACATAGAATCAAACCTCAAAACACATGATTTCTTCCAACTTTCCATAAAACTCTTATCTCTCATTTTCAAGTCCGAAAAACGTTAAATGACGTCCGATTTCGACTAAATTTTACAAATAGCGCTTAACACTCATTTAAGACCTATACCGGGCTTCGGAACCAAAATACGAGCCCGATACTTTCTAACTCATTTTCATTTCAATTTCTCATATCAATTTCAGATAAATAATTTCTTTCAAAAATTCCGTACTCGGGCCTGGGACCTCGGATTTCAATTCCGGGAATACGCCCGGGTCCCATATTTTTTTACAGACCCTCCGGGATCATCACATCACGGGTCCGGGTCTATTTATCCAAAATATTGACCAAAGTCAACAATATCAATATTATTATCAAAATTCATAATTTTTAACACAAGGTTCATATATTTCCACATAAAAACTTTCTGGTTTCGTGTACGGACTGCGCACGCAAATCGAAGAGACCAAATAAGAGTTTTTCAAGGCCTCGGAAACACGGAGAAAGGGAGAATTACAGTGATGACCCTTTGGGTCGTCACAATAGGTAACCGTCACCATGCCTATAAACCGACTCCACACTTAGCACATAGCAAGTAATATCCTAATCCTATTCCCTTAAGCCAAAGTTAGAACAAACACTTTCCTCGGTCCAAAAATAAAAATCAAAGCTCTAAAGTCGCCTTCTCTTTAGAATCCAACTCCGAAACAATGATATCGAGGCATAATTAGGTTCAATATTATCAATAATAACCCAATGACACAATTCCATAGCTTAGGAGTGAATTTCCTAACATTCTTCCAAAACTAACAAAATCCAACACCGGGCCCACATGGTCCAAACTCGGGCTCGGACCAAATTCCAATCACCCATAACCCCACGAGTTCAAATATATAATTTGTTTAAAGATTCGACCCCAAATTGAGGTTGAATCGCCCAAAATTCCCCAAAAAAAACTAACTCTAACCAAAAGCCCTAGTTTCTACTTTGGTTTTATGTTTCCTTTTTTTATGCCAAGATTTTAGTGATTAGATGAAGAAATAATGAGGGAATGATGTTAAGATTACTTACCTAAAGAGTTATGGAGGAAGGAGGGCTTGAATTTCGTCTATGGAGGGTTTAAGAGATGAGCTTGTGTGAAAAAGTGGGAGTAGTCCCGTAATGAACATTGTTTTAGGCTTTTAAAATCACTGGAGAAAAACGTTCATTGCGTTCAAGATAGTAGGTCGCGTTCACATTGAGTTGGGAACAGATGGGCATCGCGTTCGCGATGCTGCGACGTGAACGTGAAGGGTTAAGTTTTTCTGGGCCTGGGTCGTTCTATGCAAACGCATGGTAGACATGCGACGTGAAGGAGGGGGAGTGCAAGGCATCGCGTTCGCGAAAGCTGGGTGCGAACGCGTAAAAGAGAATTTTTCCAGGATCAACTAAAGCTACGCAAACGCGAAGCTACTATGCGTTCCCGTAGGCCAATGGGTCTGTGCAAAAATTGCATAATTTCTAATGCATTCTATGTTCAAAAACACTCCGAACCACCCCCGAAATCATTTCCGAGCCCTCGGGGTTCCCAATCGAACTCACACACTATCTCAATATCATCCTACGAACTTGCTCGAGCGATCAAATCGCTAAAATAACATCAAAAATCATAGAATCAACCACAAAACTCATAATTTTCTTTCAAAGTTCATAACTTTCAAAATTTCCATTCTTAGTTCGAAACACGTCAAACGACGTTCGATTTCGACCAAAGTTTACAGGAAGCGCTTAAACCACATATATGACCTATACCGGGTGTCAAAACCAAAATACGAGCACGACACCATTACTTCTTGATCAATTTTCATTTTCATTTTCCATAAACATTGTAAGAAAAATAATTTCACGAAAAATTTCTTTTCTAGGGCCTGGGACCTCGGATTTTGATTACGGGAATACTTCGAGTCCCATATTTTCCTACGGACCTTCCGGGACCGTCACATCACGGGCCCGGGTCCGTTTATCTAAAATGTTATCCAAGGTCAACCATATCAATATTATTATCAAAATTCATAGTTTTAACACCAAATTCATATTTTAACATAAAAGTTTTTCGGCTTCACGCCCAGACTGTGCACGCAAATCGAGGCAACTAAAAGAGAGGTTTTCAAGGCCTCAGAAGCACAAAAAAAGGGAAAATTACGGTAATGACCCTTTGGGTCATTATATAGTTGTTGTGTTTGGTAGAAAAGAATTGATAAGCGGTTCTTTTATTAAAATAACTAAAATATTCTTAAAAGCTTTACAAAAGATTATGAATTAAAAAGTTTCTTTGTAATCTAAAGGATGAACAACGAATATCAAATAAAGAGAAAGTTAGAAAATTTATTTTAAAAAATATTTCATAAATTAAAACTATTTTTAAGAATAAATTTGTAAAATTGTTGGTCAAATTTATAAGGTGAAAAACTAAGTTAGGGTGACCAACTTAACTTATGGCTGCTTTTTAGTTTATTTGGTAATTTGACCGACTAATAACCTTAGCCGAACACTATGGGGTCGTTTGGTAGCCGGTTAGAGAGGAGTTATATATGTACTAAAACTAGGATAATTTTATACATTATTTGGTTAAAAGAAGGAGAAAAAATAATCTCCACATAGAAGCTAGCATAAGTTATACAATGTTTGGTTGCTTTTTCCTCTTTTCTACATAAAACATTGCATTGCTAATATAATGTTTGGTTCTTGTTTTTCTTTTCCGCATAACTAATACATGTATAAGTTATGAGAGAATCTATTTATTATTTATGTAAGGTAGAAAGTAAAATAACTTATAGATGAATTAGTAATACTTGTATTAAAACAAAAAATGGCAAGAATACCCTTTATTCAAACTTGTATTTTTTTTGTTTAAAAAAATATATTTAAATTATACTAACAATTAAAAATAAAGTAAGCTAATAATAAATAACACTCACATTATATTTCTATGACTAATTCTTATATAACTACATACAACTAATCATTGTATAACTAATCAATGCATAATTAATATCCTGCATAACTTATTCATCCATAACTAATACATGCATAACTTATCCCTGTATAATTAATATCTGCATAACTAATCTCTGCCTAACTAATACATGTATAACTAATACAACCATAATTTCTAATCGGCAATCAAACGACCCCTAACCAGGGGCGAGGCCACCTTCAACAAGGAGTGGTCAACTGACCACCTTTCATTTAAATATTACGTAAATTTATATTATGTATATAAATAAAATATTAATTTTAAATATATAAAATATATATTAAACATCCTTTGTTGAATTATTTTTAATTCTTTCAAGTTTAAATACCCTTTAAAATATTAAACTGTGTAGACACGGACAGAAAAATCTTGGACTTTCAGGAAAACTACTGTACAGAAACGGTCAGACAAAACTCAAAAAGGTGTACTTCAAACAATCTAGTACTCCGTATATAGATAGAATATGACAGACAAATCTGAGAATTCAATGCAGAGAGAGAGAGAGACGAATAGCTGCCTTGATCACAGCTGTAACATATTCTTAAAAAACTCAAAAAATGTTTTCTGCCAACATAAACCATTTTGGTTGACACCCACTTTTGAAAATAAGGCAATAGGGAGAAAGGTCAAAGACTCAAAAGTGTATCAGCTAAAGAATCAGTAATAGAACCTTGCTTCTACGAGAGAAAAAGTTGAAGTTAATACAATTCACATGTCTTGGAAGAAAGGGGGTTGAGTCAAGTTGGAATCTTTTTTTATTGTTTCTTGAATTTTACTGTAAGTCTCCATGTTGGTTTTTTTTTCCTGAGTTCTTCTGTTTAATACAGTAGTTCCTTTTTCTATCTTTTGGCTGGTTTGGTTATATCTGATATCTTGTTTTTGTGATAGGAAATTAAAAATGGGGTTGATTTCTGGGATTCTGACGGGGATGATATTTGGAGTCGGTTTAATGGCGGCTTGGAAACATATGATGAGGTATCGAAGCACCAAGCGAATTTCCAAGGTATAATTTCATGAATTTGATGTGTTTGAATTATCATTTTTCCTTTATTAATTTGGTGTGCTTACTGTGTTGAAGATTTGTGTTGTAATGTTCCCGGGCTTTGATCTTTGCTGAACATTACTCTTATTTTTAATTTGAGCAATTTGTCTAGTTAAAGAATTTGCAATGGCTAATTGAGGTTATATTTAGAAGAATTGTTACGAAAGGTCTCATATAGCCGACTTCAGCTAGCTCGCATGAACCTGTTGTTGTCATTGAAAGAGAAGGACAAATGAAATGGATAGTTGTCTATATTTGCACACGAGGCTCTATTTTGTTTATTTTTATTTTTTATTGGTAAGAATATCTCTCAGATGAACTATTGAATATTTGCTGCCTCTGTGATAGTCTTGCTGCTTCGTTCTCTACTTTGTCACACGTATATTGATATGAAAGTTTTCTTCTTAATTTGCTACGAGGAGTAGGAAGTATTCACTGGTTGTTTCAATACTAGTATACATGGTGTTTCTAATCGTCGTATTTGCTTCTTTGACAGGCAGTAGAGGTAAAACTAATGGGCTCCCTCAACAGGGACGATCTAAAGAAAATGTGTGGCGATAATTTTCCTGAATGGATATCATTCCCAGTTTATGAACAGGTTGGTTGGGTTCAACACTTTGTTTTTCCCCTCATATGGTTGATATTTCTGTTCTGTCTTTTATAGAATACTTAATCCATCAAACTAACTTTGAATGAAACACTTTTCAAATTTAGAACGGAATATTCAGGATGAGAAGTTTATGATAATGCAAATAAATGGCTTCAATACAATGAAAGAACTCAAAGAATCAGTTTGTTAAGATATATTTGGACCAGGTTGATGAAAATGAAATCATCAATGTGTGTAACAGATTTAAGTGAATTTCTTCTCGCTCAACTCATTGGATTATGCTAGTGTTCTTGCTGTTGTGAGTTTAAGAAAGATATAGTCGAATCTTTTTTGTTAATGAAGTTTATTCTTTGCGGTATAGTCACCAGTGATGTCGTGTTGCTTTAGAGATGAGGTCATTGAAGTGGGTTCTTCTTTTGTGACTTTATGAATTATAACAAGAAAATACACTACTAAGTGGTGATGAACAGGAGGATAACAATTTTATTATATAGGGAGCTCGGTGCCTCTTTCCTTTGTTTTCTGTCTCAGAGAGGGGGAGGGTTGATACACATTAATGGATGGTCACATATTGCAAAGGAAAGCAAGACTACTGTAATACATTTGTGAGAGGACAGAAAAGTATCTGATAATAGTTATATCCTGATCTTATGAGTGACATTCATGAGTCTTGGAAGCTATGCATCATTTGGTGTTTTTACATGTTTCCTTTATGCAATCTAGAGAAATAAAGCATAATGCGCATTGTCAGTGTTACATTTCTCTCATTTTACCACCACTCATGTGGGTACTCTGGAGAGATAGGTACAGGAGAGAGCTTTTCGAAAAAGGGGAGGAACATGACTTTGTACAACTTAGGGCTTGTCTTTTATTTTGTCTCAAAACTTTTGGAGCACCCACCAAGTTCCTGTAGGCATAGATGAGTAGGTGTCATATGTGTAGACCATATCTTTGTGTGGCTCTTTCTTTTTGGTATGCCTACGGGGTATTTTCCCAACAACTATAATAAAATGATACTTTTCGTCGAAAAATATTTGTCTCATGCTGTCTCGCGCTGGCAGGTCAAATGGTTGAACAAAGAATTGAGCAAGCTGTGGCCATTTGTTGCCGAGGTAAGCCTTTGGCTCTTATCATATTGCAATTTTTGCTTCATAAGTCATTTCTGGTAACTTTACTATCATCCAAATTGTGCTTCGCACAGCTAATTAAATTGGGGGTCCTTTCTAACTGATAAAGAAAAGGAAATTTTCTGCTTGCATCCTCTAGATGCTTTTAATGAATTCTCCTTACTTCGTCAAAAAAATAAAAACAAAAGGAAGTTTTCTTCTATTGTCAGAGTAACGACCAAATTTTCTGTTATAGTGATCCCCAAACCTTTTCTCTTCTTTAGAGAATCTCCCCTGATATTTAGTCATTCCCTAGTACGCTACTTGTTCAATACAGAGTTGTGGATCTGGTTTCAGAAAGCAGCGTTACGAGCACAGGACTTCAGTGCTTGCGAGCTGCTTTCCTATATCGAATCAGATATGGTGGTTGCTCAACATGAATAATTTAGACAATAAAGTTCACATTATTCATGTGGAAACACTTGTATCAATGTCAAAATGTTAGTTAGATCAGTAACATTTTGTCTCATAGTGTGGTTGAATGAGGTTTCTCCTTTGCAAATGCCATGTTATGAAGTCATAAATCTTATCTCTTGAATATTGGCTATGCAGGCAGCCGAGGCAATTATAAAAGAATCCGTTGAACCTCTTTTGGAAGATTATCGACCGCCTGGAATTACTTCATTGAAGTTCAGCAAATTGTCCTTAGGAACTGTGGCACCTAAAATTGAAGGTAGCAACATAATCCATTCATTATCACCGATCAACCAAAAAATAAATCATAGTACTTAATACTGGATTACCTACCAGCACATCATTGGTGCTTTCAAACATGTATTCCTTCATTGTTAATTGATTTGTACTTTGGTGCTACACATGAATTGCTTCTTAACTGTATAACAGTTTGATGACTTCATCAGGGACAGAAATTCTAAGTTTATGCAGCCTTGTTTCCTTCAATCAAGTTTTCAAGATAATAAGTACATCTAATTAGTTTTGCATAACTGACCTTGGTCTTTTAATGCTCAGTGGATCGGGTTGCATTATTCCCAATATTTTTTCTCTAGTTACATCTGGAGAAGAAAAGTCAGTTTGTCTTAGTTGGAGTTCTCTGCTGCTACACTTATCGTGATTGCATGTGCTAGTTTTCTAGTTTTTGACCTTTGAGATTCATTTGAATTTTAGTATGAAGTTTTGAATCTTCTTCACGCTGATGATTCGATTCCGAAAGAACTTCATGAGATGATGGTCATGCAAGTTTTCGATATGTTTTTTACTGTCATTGTTGAAGATAAGGAGAAAAATCTATAGACATTACTTTTGTAGAGAACACAATGATGTTGTGTTAATGGTTTGAAAATTCACCTGAATAGTTACAGCTTAATATACTACTCCCTCCGTTTCATTTTATGTTTCATAGCTTGACTGGGTTCAGGATGTTTATGACATACCAAAAGCACCCTTTAAATCTTGTATCCTCAGCTAGTTTCATTTAAATCTTGCTTCATTTCCCTTAATGGAAGAAAAATACTCTGAGCTTCTCTCTCGTCATGATATTGTTGCATCCCAATAAGACTTTTGGTGTCTATTTCATGCGTCAGATTCTTTAATGAGTTTTTATTAAATTCATTTTAGCTTCTTTTTTTGGGGGAGAAATGCAGGTATTCGTGTTCAAAGTCTTAAAACCGATCGAATTACCATGGATATTGACCTTCGATGGGGTGGTGATCCCAATATCGTGTTAGGTGTGCAAGCTGCAATGGTTGCTTCTATACCCATTCAGGTAGGTGCCTAAACTCTTTCACACGTCTACAGATCCTGGAAAAAAAACAAATCTTTCGCCTCTCAATTTTGCTCTGGACAATGTTCCTCTGATGACTAACCATCGCCTGAATTGGTTACAGTTGAAAGATCTTCAAGTCTTCACAGTTATTCGTGTTATCTTCCAACTAGCTGAGGATATTCCGTGCATCTCTGCTGTTGTTGTTGCTTTACTTTCAGAGGTATAGCCTAATTCTATCATTGAATATGTTTCTTCTACTCTTCGGTTCGGTTCCATTGAATTGTTCTTAATTCTTGTTCTGACATTTTTTTTCTGGGGGAGACTTGGGAGGGGGTGCGGAGGGAAGTTGGTGGACATGGGAATCATGTTCTATGCCCTTCCCCCCTCCCTCCGTTGTCCTCCAAGAGAGGGGAGGAGGGGGGGGGGGGAGGTACTTTGTCTTGATCTTGGTTTTATCGGGCTTTTAGTGTTTCTTTAGACTGTGTGTTGATAAAACAATCTTGGTTGAGACACTTGAGTATAGGCACACCTGATTCTTTTCCTTGGCCAAAGCACACGAAAGGATTGCATGGATACTTTTCTCGATAGGTTATAGTAAGATTCAACAGCTAAGTTGTTAAACATCGGACGCCTTTTTTTAGGTCTGCAAAATGCTGAATGTGATGCTTCTTGATAAATGTTTGAAGTGGTTTGAATTCTGAATTATTTGTGGCAAATATATTTCTCTCTTTGCTTATGCAATTTTGTGAGAGCTCAATTTGAAATTCCAGTAACAAACAACTAGACTAGATGACATGTGATTCATTTTTGCATACTCCTGGAACTACAACAACAACAACAACTACCCAGTGTAGTCCCACAGGGTGGGGTCTGGAGAGGGTAAGATGTACGCAGGTGTTACCCCCACCTGAAAGGACAAAGAGGTTGTTTCCAATAGATCCTCGGCTTAGGGAAAGGAAAGGAAAAACAAGAACAAAAGAAAATTAGTAACTCCAGCAGGAATCAATACATAATTATGTAAACATAGACCATAAATAACATGGCATGCAAAAGGAAAGGTAAACAAAAAACAGAAGCATACTCCTGGAACTGATAGTTTAAAATAAATGATGATAGAATCGCTGAGTGATCCTATTTTCAGAACGCAAAATGTGCCGCCAATTAAATTCTCTTATTTTCAAGATTCTTACGTTCTGATGTATATTTGTGTTACTGACTCCTTGTTTGTTTCTATCAGCCAAAGCCAAGAATTGACTATACTTTGAAGGCTGTTGGTGGTAGTTTAACAGCTCTTCCTGGAATTTCGGATATGATTGATGTAAGTGTGCTCTCTCGCTGGACATTTCTTGTTCAAACTGTTCTTCCTAGACTGACAATGGTTTATTTCTCATTGAAAGGATACTGTAAATTCAATTGTCACGGATATGCTAGAATGGCCTCATAGAATTGTCGTTCCAATTGGTGGAATACCGGTGGATACTAGGTATTTTCAATTTTGAAGTATTTTAGTCATTGATAATAGATCTGCCTTTTATCCTGTTTCACTTTGTTTTGAAACCACTATTATGTTTTTCATTATTTGTTCCATGTCTCCCATCAGTGTAGTCTTTTGGATGGAATGTAAAGTATGGTCTTGTCACATATCTTTATTATATTTTCATTTTTATTTAATTGTTGTTTGTGTTTCCCATGCAGTGATTTGGAGCTTAAGCCACAGGGCAAGCTTATAGTGACCATAGTCAGGGCTAATGGCTTAAAGAATCATGAAATGATTGGAAAATCTGATCCATATGTAGTCTTATATATTCGCCCACTATTCAAGCTTAAGACGAAAACCATCGACAACAACCTAAATCCAGTCTGGGATCAGACATTTGAGTTGATTGCAGAAGATAAAGAGACGCAATCTCTTATCCTCGAGGTCTGATTTCTGCACCTTTCTCTCATTTCTGCATGGACTCTGCTCTGTCTACGATATACATACTGCGGTTTTACATCCATTATCACTTTGGACAGGTATTTGATAAAGACATAGGGCAAGACCAGCGAATGGGTGTTACAAAGTTGCCTCTGAATGAGCTGGAAACGGAGACCCCGAAAGAAATTGAATTAAGGTTACTGCCAAAACTTGACATGCTCAAAGTCAAAGACAAAAAAGATAGAGGAACTATTACAGTGAAGGTACATGACAAATTAAAGTCAATTGTTGTATTATTGAAGTTTTACAAGTGTTGTATTGAAGCTTATTGATCGCGGACTTGCGGTTGTAGGTGTTGTATCATGAGTTTAACAAAGAAGAGCAGTTAGCTGCGCTTGAGGCAGAGAAGAAGATCCTAGAAGAAAGAAAGAGGCTAAAGGCAGAAGGGGTCATCGGCAGCACTATGGACGCCCTTGATGGGGCAGCATCAATCGTTGGTTCAGGAGTTGGAATGGTAGGCACGGGCATTGGTGCAGGCGCAGGAATAGTAGGAAGTGGTCTTGGAGCTGTTGGCAGTGGACTAAGTAAAGCAGGAAAGTTTATGGGAAGGACTTTCACAGGGCAGTCCAGCTCCAGCCAGGCAAGGAAGAGGAGTGGTTCCTCTACTCCAATAAACTCCCTTCAAGAAAATGGAGGTGCATAGGCTGTCTTAGTTTTGTGAATTTAGAGCCCGTTTGGATTGGTTTATTTTAAGGGTTTTTTGCCAAAATTGCTTTTAAGCTATTTTGTAGTGTTTGGATAAAAAGTAAATAAGTGCTTTTAAGCATTTGTTTTTAAGCTAAAATGACAAAAATACCTAACTTATGGATTATGCTTAAAAGTCACTTAAAATAAGCCCATCCAAACGGGTTCGTACTAGCGTTTGTAAAGTTATAGGCTTTAGATCAGATATCAGCATGTGTTTTGATGCAAGAGTGTACTTTTCGAGAAATGGAATCACTACGGGAAAATAGGCCTATGGCAACGGTTGGTAAACCGTTGCAATTGATAGGAAAATCGTTGCAATAGAGGTATTGGAACGGTTCAGCAACCGTGACATCCGCTCGCGTGCCAGTAGATCTGCTGGCAACGGTTGACAACACCGTTGCTATAGATCCAGCTATCACAACAGTTTTCCCCTCTGTCTGAAGCAACGAGTATCCCTTTCAACAGAAAGGGTTAAAGCCGTTACCGTATAGTTTATGCAATGGTTGCAAACCATTACCATATTATTTATACTGGAAACTGTTACAATATAGTTTACTGTAACGGTTATGTATGCTATTGCAACGGTTATTTGCAGCTATTCTAACGATTTTATAATGCTACCGTAACAGTTTTGTTTCTATTGCATCAATTTGTCACACTTTATGGAACGATCTGTAAGACCTATCGGAACGGTTCAGAATGTGTATGGCAACGACATTTGTGGTTATTGCAACGGTTCTATTTCGCTATTTTAAACGTTTAATTGACATTACCACGTGAAAATATTTGTAAGTACAACCTGAAAATTATATAAATAAAAAGATAAACACTTCATAATCTTTCATATCCAATAAGCTAAAAATAACGATAATAGCAAAATGTTTTAACCCAATTACATAAGTTTTATAGTTTAACACTTCAAAAGTTAAAGTTTTAAATGCTATCACAAAAGGCTCTAAGAATATCGACAATCAAAGTTCTTTCCTAAGTAAGGTCTACGTCTTAACTATCTCCATCTTTCCTTTCTTCGGTTGCTCCACCTTCTCCATCTTCCATTTCTTCGATTGCTCCACCTACAAAAGACAATAAATAAAGTCATTAAATAAGAATGGGTACAGTAGAATTTTCTCTAATTGTAACTGCGTAAGTAGAGAATGGGTTGCATCTTCCCTTTCATTCTTCTAATTGTATAACTTTTAACCATTCTAGTTTTGGCTTTTACAAGACAATGCCAAATATAAGAGAAGGAGCAAACGACGAAAAATTGGGAGATAGGGGGTAAATGAAAAATCCTACCGCCAAGACCAATGCTGACTTTTGGGAAGTCGATCCCAATATGTTTGTACACGAAATAGTTCTTTAACATGAACTCGAATAAGATAGATTAGAACAAAGTAGAAGCTTCATTCAATGAGAACCACGTCGAGCAGAAGTTTGCATCAGGTTCTACTAGGGCAGATACAAACACAAAGGATACGTGCCAACATGCAAGTGTCCCTCGAACTTGGACTAAGAAAAATGCTCTCCTAATCGGAGAACTATCTTGTCTCTTGACTTTTAAAGAATCAAATAACACTATCACTGACTTTAGTCCCTCAAATTTAACACACCAACAGACACAGGATTCCTCTAAGGCACATAATCAACCTCCAATTATTTCTGGAGGAAAAAAACCAATACCTCTCAGAGTGATAATAGGATCTACTCTAGCAGCTTTCTTAACACATTTTTTTCCAACTAGATTAACATTTTTTTGTATGTGGTGCTTAGAGACCACTGGCATGGGTCTAAAACATACACGTTTTTCCTAAAAGAGACTAAAGATCAAGTCTGCCATGATACTCACCCGCCTCCAAACATGTCAGTTGTTGTTCAGTTGTTGTTCAGGAGACCAGCAATCACAACTCCTGTACTCCTAACTGATTATTCTCCTTATGTTGTTTTTTATAAGAGAAAAAACTTATATTGATATAAAATAATATTCCTGCTAGTTATTTGTCCCCATGTTGAAGTTGCTTTATAGTATAAACTACAGAAGATGATGTTATAGGAAAAGTCCTTGTGTTGTCCTTGTTCAAGGCAAAGATAGCCTCTGTTAAAGTGTGTCCTGAAAAGTGTGGTTTCACCACCTCAAATGCAGGGTCCTCAACGAGTATCTAATTAACAGAATGAAACAATGAATACAAAAGGTATTCTCTACTATTTTTATATTCGCTTCACTTTACGGAAAGTATTTAACATGGAAAGGAAAACCATTTTCAGGAGATTCCAATTCCTTTATCTTTTTGTAAGTTTCTATTGGAAAGCAGTTAAAAGAACAAAGTTGTATACTTTTTGAGAGTCTCTAGCTAGTATAAATCATAACATATCAACTAGACAAAAAAGTAGGTGAATTGTTGTAAAATAGGAGAGAAAGAGAGAGATTGGCACACTAGTATCCCTGGGTTGTATGGACAAGAATTATGCGAGACTTATTTTCTATTATAGGTCTCAGCTATTTCCTTTCGGCTTCCAACAACATGTGACGATGAAATTGGTCCTGCACATTTTATACGCAGAAAAAGATTGAACATACATACAACAATTAAATAACATATGCATAGTAGAGATAAACTTAGGTTTGCACGTTCTTTCAGTTGTAACATAGCACAAAGGTTTGACTTGCAAAGACGTCTAACTTTACAAGAAAGAACTGCCAAATACAAAAAATACCTTGGTGAATCCTGGACTTGCAATCGCAGCACAGCGAACTACCTTGAAATCAACATGCTTAACAAAGGCCTGAAACAGAAATAAGAACTTGTCTCATATTGCTTATGAACATTAAGCAACATTAAGAAAGTTGTAAAAGTCTACCTGTAGAACATTATCAAAGAACTTGTTTAACGCCTGCAAAACAAATTTAAGAACTCATATTCACTAAGATATCATGTTCAAAATAATTAAATAATACAAAAGCTGAAACAAAAGGAGACATAGCTTATCAAAACCTGCAATGGCTGGTCCATGCATGCGTGGTATAGAAGTCTCTATACGAGAACGAGTAATAGTCATGCTGTTAACACAACATTAACAAGTAAATAAGGCTAAGTAATCCGTTTATCCTCCAGATCCTATTCTTTGTCTCATAGTTAGCTAAATTTCCATTCATCTTTTTTACGGTTCAAATGGTATCTACCACATTTAGCTACTGAATAAATACATGTATAACAATGGAATAAGCTAAATATAGAAGTGGCGGATGCTTGTTTATGAATGGGAAGATGATAAAGCACAAAGTTCCCTCCCGTTGAGGCATAAGAGCTCACGTATTGTTACAGCTAAAGGAACAACAACTTCCAAATTCTTGAGTCCACTACTGCAAAGTCACATTATATGACTGTAAGCTAACGCCTACCTGTAAAAGTGGGTAAAGATATTCCAAATAAAGAAGCCACCTTTCCATTAGACACATCGATTTTTCTTGGTTCTTCATAAAAGTATCAGCCTCTTCAAGCTTCCCAAGATAAAAGTAAGACTTGACTATCTTAGAAAAACACCAGATACCAGAGGAAGCACTTCTCTTTGTGGCCGCACTATCTAATTTCGATGACTGGTAACTGGAATTTGAATGCAGAGCATTTGATTTAGCAAATTCAAGTGTCTATCTCACATAACTGAATCACCTCTTCATACCTCCTCAGCTATTCATTAAACTTATAGTTTAGTTTAATTCAAGAAATTCAAAAGATTTTCAGAGAAATTGTTGCAAACTGCAAAAAAAAATTATGTAGTCAAAATTTAATTTTACAGTCTCATGGTTAAATTACAAATACCAAGAGAAGAGCATCTGCTTTCATTTCAAGAAGTTTCTCCGAATAAGTGATTATTTTCAAAGCCTCAGAGTGAGAACTAATGCACCTATAAAGCAGTTTCACTATAATGTCACTTGATTATTAACCGAACCATGTACTAATGCGTAACTGCTTATTCATCAAATCAGCTCCAGCACTTAAAAGTAATTTTCAGCACTTGTGCTTAAAAGCTACATTACTTCAACTAAGCTAGAAGGGCTCAAAGTCAGGCTACGAATTAAAACGCATATATTGCAGATAATGGTAATGGAAGCATTTGAACAACCAAAAAATTTAACTTTTTTAAAGTGTACTGTAAAAAATACCAGAAGCTTGACGAAGAACCTCCCGCGCCAGTGAGTCCCATACCACCTAAATTAGATAATCTTGGTAAAAACTAATGTATATGTAAACTATTATAAAAATCAACTCTGTTTAGATAAGATTACGATTGAAAGAAGAAAAACAACACACTCTCATAAATTTGCTAATAAGAAAACATAAGGAATCAGAAGGGCAGATGACAAAGGAAAGAACAATTACTTTGAATCACTATAAATAAATAAATTCAAAATATTGTCCAAATAATAGTTCAGATAGCATCCTATACAAGATCCTAAAAGGTACTCCAAACATCACACTAGTAGATGGCTAATCTCTTCTGAGTTAGTAGCTATGGAACACTTCAAAATCAGTTGAACAATCTCCAAGAAATTTTACAGTAAATAGTTTCAACCAATGGCAGCCTCAAGTCGAACTGCGAATTCAGTTCAATACTCAAAAAATTCAAGCTTAAACTATGTGAGTCGAATTCACAGATTCAAATCGATCTATCCTAAATAATAGTAATGAAGTTATGTTTTCTATTCAATTAATCAATCACAAATTCCCTAAAAATGCAGAAAATGACACAAGTTAAGCATAGAGAAATCAGACCTGATGTGTCGAGGAGTGCATAGGCTACGCAACAACTTCAGGTACTCAACTCCAGAAATTTGAAGCTGTTCTTCGAGCTTCAGCACCAAAATTTCGATTGTCGACACCAAACAAATGAACCCAAGCTTCAGCCACAACTTCTCGACACCAAATAAAATAAAACCCCAAAACCAATTTGTTCAGAAATTCACGAAAACAACGAACCCTAGGTCATCGGAGAGAGAGATATGGGGCTATCAGAGTTTTTAGCAAGATTTTGAGAAGATGACCTAGGTTTCGAAGAAGAAGAAGATTTTGAGAGAGAGAGATGGGGGTGGGTACCAGTGAAGAAGAAGATGACTCACTGTTTTGGGGTATCACCTAGCAAATATGCAGTTAATGGGAAATGGGAAATTAAGTGCAAAAAGTATTTTTTATTTTATATGTATTATTAAAATTATTAAAAAATAAAATAAATAGGGGTTATTTTGGCGGGTGTAATAAAATTTAGGAGGAAAAATAAGGGGGTAACAATAACCGTTCCAATAGAAATTTTTACAACGAAAGCGTTCCCGTAGATAGTTTTATTGGGACGGTTCATATAACCATTGTTCCAGATGAATCTATGGCAACGGTTGTTTTACAATTGCAACCATTCTATAGTTAAAGTGTGCCAATATCACCTAAATATTACTGTAACGGTTATAACCGTTACCATACATGCTCTATTTCAACGGTTGATGAGCCGTTGCAAACAACTGTTGCCATAGACACATTTTCTGGTAGTGAATTAATGTGTTCATAAGTGGATAAAAGATATGCAAATGTGCATTATTTATGGGCTACATTTTGTGGTTCATTTAAGAAATATTAGGTATAACAGAATTAAATACTGTGTTAATCAAGGTAGAAAAAATAAAGAACCTCTTTCAAGAGGAACCTTTCTTGCTCTTTGCTCTTACTTCTCCGGTTCACAATAAGTATTAAATTTGTTTTTTTATTTTAATTCAAAATAGGTGTCCTGTTATGTAATCAAGAAAGAATTCAATTTGCTTTTACAAAATAACCCCTATGTACATATTCCTAAAAAGTTTTCTTACTCCTCACATTAAATGTTTAATTAGGGGTAGTTTAGTCATAGCATGTATTTTATATAGAATTTAGTATTTTTTAATGGGCGTGTTAAAAGCAAATTGGACACTTATTGTGAACCAGAGAGAGTATTATTTTTCAACAACAACAACAACTACCCAGTATACTCCCACCAGGTGGGGTCTGGGGAGGGTAATATGTAGACAGCCTTACCCCTACCCGAAGGGCAGAGAGGCTGCTTCCAATCGACCCTCGGCGCATAGGATAGAATGAAAAGCTGCATTGGAACAAAGACAAAATTAGGAACCAAAGCAAGACAAAACAAAATAATAAAGCATAAGTAATCCCGCAGAAATAACGTAAATAATTATGTAAACATAAGAAACACAAATACAGTCGCATGCAATAATAACAAGCAGTAACTACCATACTAACAACCAAAAGGGGACCTAAGCTGAAACACTAGTCATCTATGGTAACCCTACTATCCCACACCCAACCCCGGGTGAGGCGAACGAAGGACTCTATGAGCCCCTAGCCTGCAACCCTGATTCTAGACCTCCAGACTCCCCTATCAAGGGTCATGTCCTCGGTAACCTGCATTCTAGTCATGTCCTGCCTAATCACCTCTCCCCAATGCTTCTTAGGCCTCCCTCTACCTCGCCTACCACCAACAATCTCCAGCCGCTCGCAGCTCCTCACCGGGGCATCGGGACCCCTCCTCCGTACATGCCCGAACCACCTCAGCCTCGCTTCCCGCATCTTCTCGTCCACCGGGGCCACCCCTACCTTCTGTCGAATAACTTCATTCTTAATCTTATCTATCCTGGTGTGCCCACACATCCACCTAAGCATCCTCATCTCCGCAACCTTCATTCTCTGAACATGCGAGTTCTTCACGGGCCAGCACTCTGCCCCATACAACATCGCAGGTCTAACCACGGCTCTGTAGAATTTCCCCTTGAGTTTGTGTGGAATTCTCTTGTCACACAGGACCCCTGAAGCAAGCCTCCACTTCAACCACCCTGCTCCTATCCGATGGGTAACGTCCCCGTCAATCGCTCCGCCCCCCTGAATCACAGACCCAAGATATCGGACACTGTCCCTCTTGGCGATGGCCTGAGAACCAAGCATCACTTCCCTGCCTACCCCACTCGGCTCGTCGCTAAACTTGCACTCCAGATATTCTGTCATAGATCTGCTTATTTTGAAACCCTTAGACTCGAGGGTCTGTCTCCATACCTCTAACCTTTCACTAACACCGACCCTCGTCTCGTCTATCAATATTATATCATCAGCAAAGAGCATACACCAAGGCACATCCCCTTGGATATGTCGGGTTAGAGCATCTATCACTAAGGCGAACAACAGGGGGCTCAGCGCCGATCCTTGATGGAGCCCCATTACTACAGGAAAATGGTCTGATTCGCCACCCACCGTCCTCACCCTAGTCTTAGCTCCATCGTACATGTCCTTGATAACTCTGATATAGGCTTCCGGCACACTCTTCGCCTCCAAGCACCTCCATAGCACCTCCCTCGGGACCTTGTCATACGCCTTCTCCAAGTCGATAAGCACCATATGAAGGTCCTTCTTATTATCCCTGAATTGTTCCGCCAGCCGCCTGACTAGGTGAATAGCCTCTGTGGTGGAGCGGCCCGGCATGAAACCGAACTGGTTCCCAGATATAGATGTCGCCTCCCTCATTCGCGCCTAGAGAGAGTATTATTTTGGTCCTCTAAATAAGTTGAGTGGGGAGTGCACGGTTTGCCACTAATAACATATGTATTTATTTTTAAGCCACTTTTTAAAATATCTTTATTCTTTGGCATTGCTTTAATAAACTTTAATTGCCTGGACGAAAATACCATTCTGCTCACGTCCTTAACTTCAGGACTTCCGGATTACATGTACTTAACTTTTGAACTTGGAACTCTAAGTTCAGGACTTCAAGGCTACATGTCCTTAACTTTTGAACTTGGAACTCAAACTTCAAGACTAAGCGTCCTTAACTTTTGAACTTATAACTGTAAGTTAAGGATTATCTGTCCTTAGCTTTTGAACATGTAACTATAAGTTAAGAATATGCATATTCTTAACTTTAGAACTTCTAACTATAAGTTCAGGACTTATTATCCTTTAAATAACAATAGGAAAATGAGATCAAAGGAAGAGATGGACCATATATCTAAGTCCTTTTAACATGAAAACACACCGTCAAAGGAAGATATCTGGTGTAAATACATAAACATCACAATTGATGTGGTCATTCACATGCATTAAATTATATTAGGCAAGACACTATGGGTATAAACCTATATATTTCTTGGTTTACGCAAGTAAAGCCCAAGATTAAGTAAATGTTGGATCTGGACATACAAAATTTCCAGGTTTCTCTGTGTAATGCAACAGTTCTTGGTATTAGGGTCAGCGATCAGTTCTCCAAATTCACTGTTTTCGTTTGGGAAGGAATGATAACAATATTCTTTCATATTAATTTTAATAAACTAGTGGCTATTTTTGCTCAACATTAAAAATGCTGGATAAAAAGTAAATATCACTTTAAATAGTGGATATCCAATACAGTTTTTACACAAGTTGACTGCATTAACCCACAACCAAAAACTAAATCTCATCACTATATTTATTTTGGCGAACTTCGATTGGCCTAAAATTTTGTATGTCCGTAGTAAACGGCATAGTGACTAATATTCATTGCTCCGCCATTAACTTTTAGGTTCATTTTATGGTATTTTGTGCTCATGCAACACGCATTTGTAATTATGTCTATTTATTTTGTGTATAGTACATGGTGAGTTTGTAAAATTATAAGCTAACTCAATAGTACAACATTTCTTATGTTGTCAGAAAAAAGAAAAAAACAGGGTAAAATACCTTAAAACCCCCCTAAATTTGATACACATTATTAGTTACAACTTTAAACTATTCGTGGTCTTAATTACCCCCCTCAACTTGGCCTTTTGAGAGACATTATCCCCCTAGACATTGATGTGGTAAAAAGTGGGTGCACTCGCCTGCCACGTGGATTCTTTTGTATATGTGAAACTTTTTTAAAAAAATTTTATCTTTTTAAGTATGTTAATTTTATAAATAATTTTTTTCGAATACAATTAATAATAAAACTTGGATAGAACTACATTATTTAAGCTAAAGTTTTTTATTTGGCTAAAAAGAATAAAGTTTTAGTTAATCTTTTTGAATTCGGCCAGAAAATAAAGATTTATATAATTGAAGTTAATAGTCAAGGCTCTAAAAAGTTATAACAAATACATAGTTTGAAATTAATTATTTTGGCTATAATTGTTTATATAGCTCTAAATTATGGTGCTTTAAAAATAATTTTTTTTTACAGATTTTACCTCAAAAAGTAAAAATACACAATTGAAATAAATAGTCATTGCATCAAAAGAAGAAATAAAAATAGTGTATAATACAAGTGATTCATTTTGTTTCTTGCAATTGTATACTTTTTAGAGCACCATAATTTAGATCTATATAAAAAAGGTATAGCCAAAATAATTAATTTCAAACTATGTATTTTTTATAACTTTTTAGATGCTTTGTCTATTTGCTTCAATTGTATAAATCTTTATTTTCAGGTCAAACTAAAAAAAAGATTAACTAAAACATTATTATTTTTAGCCAAACAAAAATTTAGCCTAAATAAGGAAAAATGCCTAATTACCCCATGTCCTATACCTAAAGTTCCAACTACACACTTTTTCTACACGAGAATCCTAGTACCCCCTAAATTATTTTTTACCTTAATATTTTGTACCTTTTGTGCTGAGCTGGACAGGAACGTGAACACACCTTCCCCAAGCGCGTAGTAAATTGAATAAAAAGGCTGTAGCCTATAAAAAAAAATTGACACGTGTCATTTCCAATGCTGATTTGGAAGGCCCCTTCTTCTAAACATAAAATGTTCTTCTCCCCCATTATACCAGCCATTTTCAAGACCTTTGAAGGTGGGTTTTGACTTCGAATTTTCTTTGGTTTGAAGAGGTAAGTGAATTCTTTGCTTAAATACCTCCGTTTGGCTTGGCTCTTTATTCTGTTAAGGGTTTTTTAATTTTTTCCTTAATTTCGGTATATAAAATGTTAGGGTTAGGAATTGCAAACACCAAGTTGAGTAAATTGTGCATGGACGAAGATGATCCAATGCTCAATGCTGAAGTGCGATGCAAACATGGTATTTTGCTGCAAATGCAAACTTCTTGGTTAGATCGGAATCCCAGACGACGATTTTGGTCTTGTCCTCACTATGAGGTATGTGTTCTTGTTCTAACAGTATTGATTAACTTTAAAATTAATGTTAATTGGGTCGTTTTTGAATTCTTTAAATTTCAGGCCACAAATTGCAAGTTTTTCAAATGGAGAGACAACGAAAGAGTTGATGAAAGTTCAAAGTTTATTCTTTCAAGATGGGTAAACAAAATCAAAGAGCTAGAAGAAAATTACGATCGTCTTAAATTGCATTTGGATGAGCTTGAAGATTCAAAACAGAATGTTAATGTGCAAGAGAAGACTATGAAGGAAAAAAATAGAAGGAACTTGTGCGAAAAAATGACTTAGTATATTATGGTTTTGGGACTCGTTGTGTTTGTTAGCAGCTTAATCCTAGCTGGAAACTTGAAGAAAAATCAATTAGAGTTGCTATCGTAGTTGGTTGTTGTAGTAGTATAAGATCATTTTGGTTGTTGTCCTAATAGAAGATCAGTTTGGTATCGATGTCGGATAGGGTAAGTTAAACCAATGTGTACTTCATTTTGGTATTGCAATGAAACACAATTCTGGTATTGAATTAGAATGATACATCATTTTAGTATTGTATTATAAACACTGGCTACGACTCACAAAACATCCAAACCAATTGCATATGAAGAAAATTATTATAACTTGTAACAAATCACTGCAAAAACTCATTCAAATACCAATAATATAATAACAAAACAAACATTTCCAACATATGTTATAGTACCATTTCTAGCAGCAAAACATTAATTTTTAACAAGTATGCCAAGATCCGGGTATTATTAACAACAAAAGTTTCAGTAGCTTCTTAAAAAAAACACACTTAAGGCCCTATCAACACTATAATTTCCATGGTTCTTGGGGCTGTGAACCAGCATTCCTTGATCTTAGACTAATTTCTTGAAGTCTTCTTGTTGTGATTGCATGTTTTCCTTTCCTCTTCAGTCCACTTGTGGGTTTGAAACCAATATCACCAGTAAATCTTGTGATCTTTGTTGATGATCTAGTGGACACTATTCTGCTACTTGGCAGCCTAGGCTATACAAAAAATAACTGATTAGTTTAAGGAAAGGTGCATCAGAAGATAACATAACTGCTTACATCTTCACTTACATTAATAGTTGTGAAGCCATTCTCAGCCTGAAAGACACTCATTCCCATCAGTCTTGGCCTTTTATATGGTGTTGTACTTCCAATACCCCTTCCCTTTTCTCTAGTTGAAGTTGGTGCAGTAGAAGAAATAGGTGCAGCAGATACATTATCAGTTGTATTTAGAGCTGAACATGAAAACCAACTCTCAAGTGAATTATCAGTTGGAGGTGCAACAGAAGGGTTGGCAGATTCATGCCACATTGGCATATTACTCACTAGTTGGATGAAATTAGAATAAGTTAGCAAGTATCTCTCTTTGTTGTAGCAGCTATCAATGAAGTCAATTGTTTCAACCTTGTCATAATACATTGCACATATAGCATGTGGACATGGTATCCCCTTTTGCATCCAAGATCTGCAACTACAAACCTGCTTTCTAAGGAACACAGTGTGTTGCTTACCATCATCCATGACTTCATATCCTGTTTGTTCATTAAACTCAATGGTACATGTCATTGATTTTTCAATATTATCCTCCAATATCTTTACGGCCATTGGAGAGATGTTGCTGCTCCATATGTTTGCAAATGCCCTTAACTTACCTATTCTTGTCATGATCTTGACTCTAATCTCTTCAAGCATGCTAATAATAGTCTTATGCCTTGCTGCCAAGATCCAGGCATTAAAACTCTCAAACATGTTATTATCCACTGTATTACACTTGACTTCACAGTTGAAATACACCTTGCACAAATACTCCTTTTCATAGTATAATAGATCATCCACTATGTTTTTACCAAGCATTGACAGTGTTTTCGGATTTTTTTTTAAATTTAGCTTCATTAGTGCTTCTGGCACACTTCCAGAATAAGATCCAGTATCACTTGAGTAATCTTCAGTTGTAGAAGATTCTGGATCTGAAAGTGCAGCAGCTGTGTGTGGAGGAAAAGTATGTCGAGGAGCAGAAATGTGTGGAGGAGCAGAAGTGTTTGGGGTAGGAGCTGTTGGAAACACGTTCTCAAGGCTTTATACTAAAACGTGTATTCTTATGTGTAGGTTTTGATGAATGACAAACGAAGCGCAAATTGATATATGACGAAGTTCAAGTACAAGCGCACAATTGGTGGATAACGAGATTCAAGCACAAGATAAAGTTTTATAGTTTAAATGAGTCGTTCTTAATTGTGTTCTTGATCCGACAACTTGACTCATGACTTGGCTTCTCTCGTAAAATTATTTTTACAAAATCATGCATATTTAATTTAATGCTAAATGATTTTAAATCATGCATATTTTCATTAGTCAAAATGATTTTTAAACATGCCTCTAAAAACTGGACTAAGATAATCGATTATGTACTTATGATAATCGATTATGTTAAGCCAAGACTGCATGACAATCGATTGTGAACTAATGACAATCGATTGTGTTAAGGCAGTGAGCATCAGGTTTTTCATTACCTGCATGACAATCGATTGTGAACCTTATGACAATCGATTGTGATGAGGCAGTGTCCATCAAAGTTTTTCAAAACTCAGAATAATCGATTGTGAAGCTAATGACAATCGATTGTGAAGAGACAGTGTCCTTCAGATTTTTCAAAGTTACAAAATAATCGATTGTGAACTTATGACAATCGATTGTGTTGAGGCAGTGACTTCTAGACTTTTTCAAAGTTATTAAATAATCGATTGTGAGTATATAACAACCGATTATCACGAGGCAGTGTCTAAAATGATTTTCAAAATCTGATAAATAATCGATTGTTAACTTTGCACAATGGATTGTGAAGCTGACCGTTGTCGTAAAGTTTTCAAATACCGTCAGGTAATCGATTGTTGATTTTGTACAATCGATTGTTGATATTAAAATCTGGAAAAGATTTTTTGAACGTTGCTGAATAATCGATTGTTGATTTTGTACAATCGATTGTTGAAATTAAAATCTGGAAAGGATTTTTTGAACGTTGCTGAATAATCGATTATTGATTTGGCATAATCGATTGTTTTACGTAAAATCTGGAAATGATTTTTTGAACGTTGCCAATAATCGATTGTTGATCTTGGACAATCGATTGATAAGCGTAAAATCTGGGATTGATTTTTGGAACGATTGGCAAACAATCGATTGTGGCTTCCTGACAATCGATTGTCACAGAGTAAAATCAGCAACTCTTAATTGGCAATGAGGCAACGGTAATGCCAAGTTTTTCAACTATAAATACAGCTTCATTTTAGTGTTTTAAAAACAACAACACACAACAACTGATCATTCTATTGCTATAAGCTTGCATACTATTGTTTATCATTTTATATTCATTTCATAAAGCTTTTGAGAGCCAAAGTCTTGTCCATAGTTGTTGTGATCTTGAGCTTACTTCTTTTACTCATATCTACTCATTAAGGAGTGTTTTGTTTGAGTGTTTAGTGTTTTGTACACTTGTAAGAGAATTGTGATTCTCTTGTTGTAAGGAACTTGTGTTTCCTTGGTTGAAGTCTTGGAATGTTGAATCTCCGAGCAAAGGTGTTAAGGCTTGTGTCCTTAAGTTGTAAAGGTTTGTTGAGCACCCGTAAGCTTGACAAGTTAGTGGAAAATCTCGAGAGAGTCTCTCGGGGGCTGGATTAGCCACGTGTTGTGGTGAACCAGAATACATCGGTGCGTTCTTTCCTTTTGTTTATTTAACGCACTTAATTATTTACTGCAAATTTTAATTTCCGCAAGTTTACTCTAAATTTTATTATAACGCTATTCACCCCCCCCCCCCTCTAGCGTTAAGCGTATTATCTAACAATTGGTATCAGAGCCCAACTCTCTGAAGACTTAACAGTTTGAGAGAAAATTCCATGGCTTCTACTCGTGACTCTTTTGCAGGAATTGATGAAGGACAATGCTCCACACGACCACCTCTATTCAACGGTACAAACTACACGTACTGGAAGGAGAGGATGAAAATTTTCGTTCAAGCAAACAACTTTCATCTCTGGAAGGTGATAACGAAGGGAAATCAAATTCCAACCAAAAAGGTTGAAAACGAATGGGTTCCCAAGTCCGAAGAAGAATATGACGCGGATGATATCCGAAAGGTTCAAAATAATGCTAAAGCAATTAATTTATTATATTGTGCTGTAAATGCTGACGATTACAGGAAAATATCGTGTTGCACAACGGCAAAGGAAATGTGGGACAAGCTGGAAATTACGTACGAAGGTACGGACCAGGTAAGGGAAGCTAAAATTGATTTCCTAACCCATGCTTATGAATTATTTCACATGAAGGAAGGTGAAAAGGTGGATGAAATGTTCGAACGATTTTCAATAATCGTAAATGACCTACATGCCCTCAAGAAGACATTCACGGATAGAGAACTTGTTCGAAAAATTCTTAGAAGTCTCACTCCGGCATGGCGGTCAAAGGCCGACGGAATTCAAGAATCCATTGGCGTCTCAAATGTCACAATCGACGCATTAAGAGGTAACCTTAAGACTTATGAATCTACAATACTTAACCCTCTTGTTGATGATCAAAGGAGGCAAAGAATAGCGCTTAAGGCAAGCACAAGTCAACCTCAAGTTGATGAGGACGGAGACAACGAGTTTGGACTCGTTATCAAAAGATTTCAAAAGTTCATGCGAAAGGAGTATGAACGAAAGGGCAAAAAGCAAGGCGAGCAAATAAAGTGCTATGAATACGGTGAAACCGGGCACATCAAATCAAATTGCCCAAAAATCAAAAAGGAGAAGAAACCTTTTAAGAAGCAACGTGCATACATTTCTTGGGGAGGAGACTCCGGAGATGAGTCAAGCGAAGAAGAAGAAGACGAAGCCGCAAACCTTTGTCTTATGGCGCAAGAAGACAAGCAAGATGGGGTATGTCAAATCTCTTCTAAAAGCTTCTTTACTCTTGAAGAAATGCGAACTGCTTTTGATGAGCTATATACTGGATTTATTAAAGCTTCAAAAACTGTCAAGAGCATAAAAGAAAATGCTTCTCTAAAAGAAAAAGATTTTCAAAAACAGCTTTCTTTGAAAGAAAAGGAGTTAGAAAAACTGGTTTTAGAAAATGAGAAGCTGAAAGAGGAAAACAAGTTTTTCGAAAAAAGAAGCGCCGACAAGCCCGAAAGTTCTATTAAAAATTGCTCTTCTTGCATGCATCTCGAAAATGAGGTAGATAGACTTAAAGGTACCTTAGATAAGTTTAATTCTTCCCACAAAAACTTGAATGAGGTCCTTGTTAATTTAAAGTCAACCAAGCATGGCATAGGTTTTAAGAATGAGCCTAAAGAAAAGGTTGAAGCCAAACCCCAACCACCTAAGGCTCAACCTAGGATTAATAAAACAAATGCTTATCGTAGAAATAGCAATCCTAGAACAAATATGCATGCTAGAACAAATGTTGAACATTTTAGAAGACCTAGAAATGACTTACCACCTAGAAATGACTACCCTAGAAATGATGCATATTCTAGGCCAAACACTAGAAGGAGTTTTGAACTTTTTAGAACATCTTGACATGACCATTACTCTAGAAATGTTGCTCATTTTAGAACTAATAGTAGGAGAAATGGTTCTCATGAAATGCGCAATAGTCAGAATGAAAATAGAGTAATTCATTTTCGTCCATCAAGTTACTATGAACCTAGAAGGATGCATAACCCCAACGTGACTTGTCATTATTGTAGACGCATTGGTCATATTGCCCCTGCATGTTTTACACGACATAGACATATCACTCAATCGCATCATTATGATATGCCTAACCCTCAAGGACCCAAAATGGCATGGGTACCTAAAACGCATTAATTTGTTTTGTAGGTGTGTTTGAAGGGATCAAGTGTACTATGGTACCTTGATAGTGGATGCTCCAAACATATGACGGGAGACGAATCCAAATTCCTTCAACTAGAACACAAAGAAGGAGGAAGTGTGATTTTTGGGGATAACAATAAAGGAAAGATTATTGGCATTGGATCGGTCGGTAAGGATGAAAATTCCTCTATTAAGCATATATTACTTGTTAAAGGTTTAAAGCATAATCTCTTGAGCATAAGTCAATTATGTGACAAGGGAAATCTTGGCCTATTTGATTCGGATGAATGCTTAGTGTTTAGACGTAGTGATTTTAAAATTATCCTTCGTGGTTTTAGAGTGGATAATATTTATATGGTTGATCTTGCTAATTCCTCACCCGAATATGTTGATTGTCTTATGAGCAAAGAGGATGATACTTGGCTATGGCATCGTAGAGTTGCTTATATAAACATGCATCTTTTGAACAAATTGATTTCACAAAACTTAGTTATCGGTCTTCCCAATTTGAAATTTGAAAATGACTCTATTTGTGATTCTTGTCAAAAAGGGAAGCAAACAAAAGCATCTTTCAAATCCAAAAACTTTGTTTCAACTTCTAGACCATTGCAATTGCTTCACATGGATTTATTTGGACCATCTCGCATTGAAAGTCTAGGAAGAAATCGTTATGCTTTTGTGATTGTTGATGATTATTCTAGATTTACTTGGACTTTATTTCTTGCCAATAAAAGTGATGCTTTTCAGAATTTTAAATATTTTCTTAAGCATGTTCAAAACGAGAAGGAAACAACCGTCACTTCAATTAGAAGTGATCATGGGGGAGAGTTTGATCACGACTTTTGTGACGAACTCGGTATCGAGCATACCTTTTCCGCTCCACGAACACCACAACAAAATGGGGTGGTGGAAAGGAAAAATAGGTGTCTCGAAGAGATGGCTAGAACCATGCTCGAAGAGGCTAAGATTCCCAAACATTTTTGGGCGGATGCCGTGAGTACCGCATGCTACATCTTAAATAGAGTAGTCATAAGGCCTATACTCATGAAAAATCCCTACGAACTCTATAAGGGAAGGAAACCAAATATCTCCCATCTTAGAGTATTCGGTTATAAATGTTTTATTCATAACAATGGCAAAGATCAATTGGGAAAATTTGATGCTAAGTCCGATGAGGGAATTTTCATTGGTTATTCTTCACGTAGCAAAGCATATAGGGTCTTTAATAAAAGAACCGAAACTGTGGAGGAATCCCCTCATGTTGTATTTGCCGAAAATAATGCTCGCTTGGCGAGAAAGGATACTGGTTTTGATCTTGCAGGTATCTTAGATAGCTTGAAAGACAAAATACAAGAGGAAACGCCTAAAGAAAATCAAGACGAATCTTTGAAACAACCAACGGAGGAAGCGCCACAATTGGAGAATGAAACGAAAACGCCTAACGAGTGAAGGACAATCAAAGATCACCCTCTCGAACAGGTAATTGGGGACGTCGGAGAAAAGGTAAGTACCCGAAACTCCCTTAAGAACACCTTAGGACATACTGCTTTTGTGTCTCAAATTGAACCAACAACCATCTCCGAAGCAATTGGGGATGAATTTTGGACCTTGGCAATGCAAGAGGAGCTTAACCAATTCAAACGGAATGACGTTTGGGATTTGGTGCCAAGACCCGAAAATCATACCATAATTGGTACGAAATGGGTTTTTCGAAACAAACTAGATGAAAATGGTGTAATCACTAGAAACAAAGCTAGGCTTGTAGCAAAAGGCTATAATCAAGAAGAGGGTATTGACTATGAAGAAACATATGCTCCTGTAGCTAGATTAGAAGCTATTCGTCTATTGCTCGCGTTTGCCTCTTCTATGAATTTCAATTTATATCAAATGGATGTGAAAAGTGCTTTTCTAAATGGTTTTATTCAAGAAGAAGTTTATGTTGAACAACCCCCCGGTTTTGAAGATTTTAAATCTCCCGATCATGTTGTCAAACTCAAAAGGCTCTTTATGGTTTAAAACAAGCTCCCCGAGCTTGGTATGAAAGATTGAGTAAATTTCTATTGAAAAATGATTTCATTAGAGGGAAAGTTGACACCACCCTTTTCGTTAAACATAAAAACAATGAAATTTTATTAGTTCAAATATATGTGGATGATATCATATTTGGTGCTACTAACAATGTCTTATGCAAGGAATTTTCCGATTTAATGACAAGCGAATTTGAGATGTCTATGATGGGTAAGTTAACATTATTTTTGGGATTACAAGTAAAGCAAATGAAAGAAGGTACGTTCATTTGCCAAGCCAAATATTGCAAAGAATTGCTGAAACGATTTGAAATGAACAATGCAAAAGCAATGGCGACTCCCATGAGCACATCCGATCATCTAGACAAAGATGAGAAAGGTAAGGAAGTCGACACTAAGAAGTATCGAGGTATCGCCCTAAAGGTAGGGGAATTATAAAGCATGACGCGCAATAATCAAGTCTTCTTCAGAAAAATCAGTTTCTGTTGTCTAATAATCGATTATCTCGTATCAATAATCGATTGTAATGCTATTACTTGAGCTATTGTGCTCTCTTTAAGTAATCACGTTTTTCTCTTTCCAATAAATAAACAAGTTTTATTTATATCTTTGGCATCTTCTTATATTATTTTTGCTAATGGCAAAAGGGGGAAGATAACGGGTATGCACTCTCAATATTTATAAGCTTAAATTGAGGGGGAACTAATCTCATACTTATTGCATATCTTTACTTGTCTTGAATCGTCTTTATAAACTGTTTAATTTGCATAACCCGCTTAAAGTTTGCCATTATCAAAAAGGGGGAAATTGTTGGAAACACGTTCTCAAGGCTTTATACTAAAACGTGTGTTCTTATGTGTAGGTTTTGATGAATGACAAACGAAGCGCAAATTGATATATGACGAAGTTCAAGTACAAGCGCACAATTGGTGGATAACGAGATTCAAGCACAAGACAAATTTTTATAGTTTAAATGAGTCGTTCTTAATTGTGTTCTTGATCCGACAACTTGACTCATGACATGGCTTCTCTCGTAAAATTATTTTTACAAAATCATGCATATTTAATTTAATGCTAAATGATTTTAAATCATGCATATTTTCATTAGTCAAAATGATTTTTAAACATGCCTCTAAAAACTGGACTAAGATAATCGATTATGTACTTATGATAATCGATTATGTTAAGCCAAGACTGCATGACAATCGATTGTGAACTAATGACAATCGATTGTGTTAAGGCAGTGAGCATCAGGTTTTTCAAAACCTGCATGACAATCGATTGTGAACCTTATGACAATCGGTTGTGATGAGGCAGTGTCCATAAAAGTTTTTCAAAACTCAGAATAATCGATTGTGAAGTTAATGACAATCGATTGTGAAGAGACAGTGTCCTTCAGATTTTTCAAAGTCACAAAATAATCGATTGTGAACTTATGACAATCGATTGTGTTGAGGCAGTGACTTCCACTTTTTCAAAGTTATTAAATAATCAATTGTGAGTATATAACAATCGATTATCACGAGGCAGTGTCTAAAATGATTTTCAAAATCTGATAAATAATCGATTGTTAACTTTGCACAATCGATTGTGAAGCTGACCGTTGTCGTAAAGTTTTCAAATACCGTCAGGTAATCGATTGTTGATTTTGTACAATCGATTGTTGATATTAAAATCTGGAAAAGATTTTTTGAACGTTGCTGAATAATCGATTGTTGATTTTGTACAATCGATTATTGAAATTAAAATCTGGAAAGGATTTTTTGAACGTTGCTGAATAATCGATTATTGATTTGGTATAATCGATTGTTTTACGTAAAATCTGGAAATGATTTTTTGAACGTTGCCAATAATCGATTGTTGATCTTGGACAATCGATTGTTAAGCGTAAAATCTGGGATTGATTTTTGGAACGATTGGCAAACAATCGGTTGTGGCTTCCTGACAATCGATTGTCACAGAGTAAAATCAGCAACTCTTAATTGGCAATTAGGCAACGGTAATGCTAAGTTTTTCAACTATAAATACAGCTTCATTTCAGTGTTTTAAAAACAACAACACACAACAACTGATCATTCTATTGCTATAAGCTTGCATACTATTGTTTATCATTTTATATTCATTTCATAAAGCTTTTGAGAGCCAAAGTCTTGTCCATAGTTGTTGTGATCTTGAGCTTACTTCTTTTACTCATATCTACTCATTAAGGAGTATTTTGTTTGAGTGTTTAGTGTTTTGTACACTTGTAAGAGAATTGTGATTCTCTTGTTGTAAGGAACTTGTGTTTCCTTGGTTGAAGTCTTGGAGTGTTGAATCTCCGAGCAAAGGTGTTAAGGCTTGTGTCCTTAAGTTGTAAAGGTTTGTTGAGCACCCGTAAGCTTGACAAGTTAGTGGAAAATCTCGAGAGAGTCTCTCGGGGACTGGACTAGCCACGTGTTGTGGTGAACCAGAATACATCGGTGCGTTCTTTCCTTTTGTTTATTTAACGCACTTAATTATTTCCTGCAAATTTTAATTTCCGCAAGTTTACGCTAAATTTTATTATAACGCTATTCACCCCCTCCCCCCCCCCCTCTAGCATTAAGCGTATTATCTAACAGGAACAACATTATATGAAGGAGCAATAGTGTTTGAAGATGGGGAAGTGTTTGGAGGAGCAGCAGATTCATTAAAATCAGCCCATTTATTAAAAGCCGAACAAGATTCCTCCCCATGCATATGCACATATACTTCCAAAACAGCCCCATGTTGTAAAGACTTACCAATTGCTAAAAGAGCCCTATCATTTTCAATATCTTCTAAAATGCCACAGTTAGGTGGCCGAATACTAAATTTACAATTTGAGTTGTACCCTAATTCGTTAATATAATCCTTCAACTCAAAATAGGAAAGGGTATCTACATAAACATGAAAATACTCAGTCATTACTCCACCAAGATATTTTGGTTCCCCATTTCCAAAGTCTAACACCCCACCATGAAATAGTCTTAAAGTGATTAAAGAAAACCCACTCATACCTATATGCAAACAAAGCAAAAAAAACAAAGCGATAAAATAAAATTCAGCAGAATTCAACAAATTGTACATACTAGTATTATAAAAGTACTTATTTCACTGAACCCATGCACAATCGAATCTAGAAAATGGCATTCGGACAAGAAACCTCAAATTTTATCCGCCTATCACAAAATCGCAATGGCTAAATATTTAAAAATCCTAAAACAAACACAAAAGTAATTAAATACAATAAAGAACTAACATTTGCTCTTAGATTGTGACGAATGAAAAACCGAGACTTCCAATCTGACCTTCAATCGATACACGAAAAACCCTAGAACAATATTCTAGTTTAACCTTCGAATCTGACCTCCCATTCCTTCAATCGAACCATTAAAATAGGACTTTATACTTGTTTTCGATCTATTAGGCAAGAGAACAAAGAAATTTTGTTATTTCTTGATGATCTGGTTAAAGGATCGTAGATTGTAGTGAAGAAAGAGGGAAATTTTGTGGGTCTCATATGGTCCCTTATGTTTTAATTGAAGAGAGAAAAAAAAAGATAAAGGGACAAATATGAATGGTGTGGGGGCCCATCGGTTTATGATGCGCGTGTGTACACTGCATATATTATAATTGGGATTTCGGTCCAGCTCAACACAAAAGGTGCAAAATATTAAGGTAAAAATAGTTTGGGGGGAGGGGGTACTAGAATTTTCGTATAGAAAAAATGTGTAGTTGGAACTTTGGGTATAGGACTGGATGGGGGGGGGGGGGGGGGTAATTAGGCATTTTCTCGCCTAAATAATATAGTTCTATCGAATTTTTATTATAAATTGTATTCGAAAAAAATTATCTAAAAAAATAAAAATATATTTTATTTTTCAAAAAAATGTTACATATACAGAAAAATCCATGTTGTAGGCGAGTGCATCCACAATCTTTGTCACATCAGCGTTCAGGGAGATAATAGCTCTCAAAAGGCCAAGTCGAGAGATAATTAAGATTACGAATAGTTTAAAGTTATAACTAATATGTGTCAAGTTTAGGGGATCTTAAGGTTTTGCCAAAAAAAAAAAAACTACTAGCTAATAATGGATGAACGATGATATTATCGCATACTATGGACATAGTGTAAGCTATGCTTGTTTAGAGTAATATTAAGCTAGCATGCTTGTTTAGAGGAATATTAGGGAGACAGCTTGGGCTACTGTGCTCGTTTAAAGCAGGAAATGTATACCAAATGCAAAGTAATTGAGTGAGCAATCAACGTTACATATTCTTTTTTATTTTTGTTAATACAAAGTTTTAAGGTACTATGGAAACGAGAAAAGTAAAGGAGTTACAACATAGTTAGCTTCACTACAAACTTTAGAAAGCAAATTGTCGTTGCATTTAAAATTCATTTAACAATGGATCTCGAATCAAATCTTACATAGAGAATATGAAAATCGAAGCCCATTTGATATGACTACAACGATTGCTTTTTTGTTTTATTTTATTTGGAATCCTCTAAATTAAATGAAAAAAAAAATCAGAAAAGATGGATAAGGCCAGTTGTCCTTTGAATAAAAGTAGGTTTACAAATTGAATCGGAAAATCATAACCAAATTGAAAAGTCAAATAAAATTGATTAAAAAATTCGACTAGGTTTGGTTTAATTTAATTTGATATTGAGTAAAAAAATTCGAACCAATATAAATATATAATTTTTATATGTACTTATAAGATTTTATATGAAATTTTCTTTAAAAAATATCTAAAAATATTTAGAATTTTCTTGCGGGATATAATATTTAATAGGATATGAAGTGATCCGTATTTATTAACCTTAAATAATGGGTTGTATGATCACTTTCTCATCAAGTATTACTGAAATGCGTCAATCTCTTTGTTCTTCCATATTCATATCATATGCTAAGTTCTATTAAATTGTTATATCTTTTTCGAATGTGAAGTGATTATTATTATTTAGGTATCATATTGATTTTTATGTTTAATTACTAATTCAGTTAACCTTCAAAGTGTAAACAACGAAACATTATTGTCAGATGGCTAAAAAAATTAACTGTTACGTGTTACTAAGAAAAGTCTCTCATAAGAATATTTTAATAGATAATATGTTTGTCAATTTTTTATATTTTTGCTAAACATATATTTACTTATCAAAAATTCAACAAAGTAAGATTGAAATAATATTAAAGTAACAAAAAATCAGGAAACCCTGCAAAATCTGATAAAAACAAATCAATCCAAACCTATATAGTTGGTTTGGTTCGATTTTGAAAAATCACCCGGTCTATATACACCCCTAAATAAAAGTATCTGATCTCAAACAGGAGTAGGAAGAACAAAAAAGATATTTGGTTTTGAATTGTTTCAGTTCTAAGCTAATATTTGGAAACAACAAATTGAGAACAAAGCAATTGAAATTTTTTTAGTAGGACAAATTTTTTTAGATGCAAAAATATTCTGTATTTGAAGATGAAAAAAAAAACAAATATAGTTAGATGATCAACAGTGGCATCTCCATTTGATTGCCTAGCTACACTAGGCATACAGCATACTACACATCTTGCAGACTTATGGGATAGCAAATTATATAAATTGCTTTTACAATTATATAGACTTTGAGTTAAATGGGGAAGAATTTCGTGAAATGAAATCCAAGTTTCTAAAAGGAGAAAGATTTTAGTTTCCAAAATTATCCAGAAAACATGGATGGTGGGAGTAGGAACCAATTGATGATTGAAGTGTTTTAGTCAAACAAGAGGGTTGTTCATATGGTCAGTATATACCTCCCACCTACAACTTCTGGAATCAAAAGAGATTGCTGAAATCAAAAAATCAAAAAAGAAAAAGAAAAAGTGCAAATACAGTACGTCCAATAGCCATTATGCAAAGCTCCGAGAATATATTCAATCAATCAGTTCAACGCCAAATATTCAAATTTTGATAAAAGAGTAACGTATATTCCAGTCAAAATATTCTCACGTGATGCACTAACACCCAAAATTGTCAAGTAGGGGAGTTCTTAGATGCATTGAATACATAGAGTCAAAGACCTCTTTTAAAGAGAGGGGGTGGGAGCGGATTTATAGTTTCTAATATTGGTTCAATTAAATTTACCATTTTTGTGTATATATATAAATTTTTAGTCAAAACTTTTATGTGAAAGAACAACTAACTAAATTTAGTAACAAATTATTCACAAGATAAAATGATCATTATAAAATAATTACTTGTAAATAAAATAAATAATATTTACAAGTAAATTTTTAGTCAGAACTAGAAGGCACTTGGCCTTATAATTTGAGCGAGGTCGAACGTCTTTAAGCTTTTATGGCGAAGGCACTTAGCCTTATTCCCGGTTCAACTGAGTTCGAACCTGCCAATCTTTTAATGGCGAAGGAAGTTAGCCTTATAGTTCGAACGAGGTCGAACATATTAATCTTTGATGGCGAAGACACTTAGCCTTAATCCCGGTTCAACTGAGTTCGAACCTATAAATCTTTTGATGGCGAAGACACTTAGCCTTATAGTTCGAACAAGGTCGAACATAACAATCTTTGATGGCGAAGGCACTTAGCTTTATAGTTTGAACGAGGTCAAACATATCTGAACTTTGATGGCGAAGGACTTAGCCTAAGCCCCAGTTCGACTGAGGCCGAACCTGTCAATCTTTTGATGGCGAACGCACTTAGCCTAAGTACAAATTCGACTGAAGTCGAACCTATTTAGACTTTGATGGCGAAGGCACTTAGCCTCATAGTTCGAACGAGGTCGACCGTATCTAAACTTTGATGGCAAAGGCACTTAGTCGTATAGTTCGAACGCGAACGAACATATCTAAACTTTGATGGCGAAGGCACTTAACCTTAGCCCCAGTTCGATTGAGGTCGAACCTATCAATCTTTTGATGGCGAAGGCACTTAGCCTGAGTCCCGGTTCGACTGAGGTCGAACCTATTTAAGATTTGATGGCGAAGACACTTAACCTGAGCCCCAGTTCGACTAAGGTCGAACCTATCAATCTTTTGGTGGTGAAGGCACTTAGCCTGAGTCTCGGTTCGACTAGGGTCGAATCCGTTAATCTTTTGATGGCGAAGGCACTTAGACTGAGTCTCAGTTCGAACAAGGTCGAACCTATCTTTGATGACGAAGGCACTTCGCCTGAGTCAAGGTTCGACTAAGGTCGAACTTATCAGTCTTTAGAAGGTGAAGCCGCTTAGCCTGCGCCCCAGTTCGACTGAGGTCGAACCCATCAATCTTTTGATGGCGAAGACACTTAGTCTGAGTCCCGGTTCGACTGAGGTCGAACCTATTTAAATTTTGATGGCGAAGACACTTAGCCTTATAGTTCGAACGAGGTCGAACGTATCAAAATTTTTTTGATGGCAAAGGCACTTAGCTTTATAGTTCGAACGAGGTCAACCGTATCTAAAATTTGATGACGAAGGTACTTAGCCTTATAGTTCGAACGAGGTAGAACGTATCTAAACTTTGATGGCGAAAGCACTTAGCCTTATTCCTGGTTCAACTGAGTTCGAACCTATCAATCTTTTGATGGCGAATGCACTATCTTATAGTTCGAACGAGGTCGAACATATTAATCTTTGATGGCGAAGGCTTTTAGCCTTATTCCCGATTCAACTGAGTTCGAACCTATCAATCTTTTGATGGCAAATGCACTTAGCCTTATAGTTCGAACAAGGTCGAACATATTAATCTTTGATGGCGAAGGAACTTAGCCTTATAGTTCGAACGAGGTCGAACGTATCTGAACTTTGATGTCGAAGGCACTTAGCCTGAGCCCCACTTCAAACTGAGGTCGAACCTATCAATCTTTTGATGGCGAAGCACTTAGCCAGAATCCCGGTTCTGTCACACCCCTTTTTAAAACACTCTCACTAAACCCATTTAAATTAATAAAAAGATTTAATAAAAGCTTGAAAAGGGTTTTTCAATTGAAAAGTGACAAAAATTTATCTCAAAAGAAGAATAACTCAGAGTCGCCACCTGACTTTGATTTCGGTGTGTCAGGTCACCATTTTTTTTATAAAATAATTTTTTTTCTTTCGAAACGCTTCAGACTCTAAAACTAAGTCTGCACCAGAGATTCACGAAAGGGGGTTCATTTGAACCGGGAAGAAGGTGTTAGGCACTCCCCAAGTCCCCTAACTAGTACGGTTGCATACATGATTAAGTTGGCTATTAAAATATTCGATTGAGGTAGAAAACATTGAAAAAAAAACACACAAGAGGCTCGAGGTCGTCCCCACCTAATGAAAGAAAAATAAAATAAAATAAAATAAAATAAAATTCTAAGAGTTCTACTTTCTGTCTCCAATTACAAATACTTCAGGTCATACCCCGGATAATAATATATACAAGTCCTTCGGGGCATTCCCCAGATGAATTTAACTAAGGGACGACCTCTCGCCTTGAATCAAACAAAATTCCTAAAGATTGACTACCCGAGGCCCAGTTCATCATTTATGCGATTTCACACTCAGTAGGATCAAACAAAGTAACGTCCAAACTAAGGCTGTATCCAGTTCCAGTTCTGGGTCTATTTGGGTATGTGGTTCTGGTTCTGGCGGTTCCGGTTCTGGTGGTTCTGGCGGTTCTGGCGGTTCCGATTCTGGCGGTTCTGGCGGTTCCGGTTCTGGCGGTTCTGGAGCCGGAACCGCTACCATACGGTTCCGGAACCGTCCGGTTCCGGTTCTGGCGGTTCCGGTTCCGGCGATTCTGGCGGTTCCCGGCGGTTCTGATTTTTTTTTAAACCAATATCTTGTATAGTAGTCATTAGTATATTGTAGAATATATTTTATATGGTGTACTATGTTATTATATAGTATATATTGTGTTTGGTAATTAGTACATATTGTGTATAAGTAGTGTATATTTTGTATATAGGTAGTATATATTGTATGTAAGTAGTATATATTCAATATAAGTAGTGTATATTGTGTTGTAGTTAGTAATTAGTATAAATTGTATATAAGTAGTATATATTGATAAAGAAATATGGAGACAAAAGATATTCAAGGATATGATAAAGAGCATATTTATTAACCAAAATGGCATATCTTTCTTAGTCTTCCTTCCCCCAATGAAATGAGCACAACATGGTACTAATACCACCATTAAAAGGAAAAAAACTAAAAGAAGACATGCCAATGTACAAGTTACATCATAATTTATGTATTATTTCTAACAAATCTCATAAAACCTTCAAGGTTTGGAGGTGGTTGTGTTGGCGGTGGTGGAAATCAAGCTTGTTCATCACCACTTCCGGGTGAAGATGTTTCCTGAGCAAGTTTTTCTAGCATTTCTTCATAGCACTCATCTATTTCTGGTTGTGATTCAGCTAGCCCAAAGTTCCTTCTTTCTGCGCGGACCCAATCTCGAAAAAGCACTGATTTTTCCAAGCTATCCCGCATCGACGCTATGTGATCACCTATTTGTAGTCTTGCTTGACTAAAGGCGCTCTCCGATGCAACAGTTGACGCTTGAATCGACAGAACATCCCGAGCCATCCTTGCAAGAACGGGAAAATGCTTTTCCCTTGTCTTCCACCAATCCAAAAGGTTGAAAGAGCCGTCTGGATTCTCATTCTCTAGTCCCTGCGACAAATAAACTTGAAGCTCATTTAGATGGGAAATTTCATCTAAATTTTCCCCTTGAGTACCCCTGAACTCCGTCCACGATATAAGAGCTGTTAAACCAGCAGCTCTTTTAGACGACTGTGATGTAGACGAAGTAGGGGTTGGAATATTAGGCCTAGCATGCTCTAACGCCTGTTTATAAGCATTATAAACAGTTTGAACATTCACTTTAATTGATGCTTTTGCATCATATAGTGTAGCCATTTCTTCTTCTGAAAGATCTAAAGCTTGATAAATAGTAGAATACCAAAAGTGAGGACCTCCTAATTTCATAGTAGGATTCAGCATAACAGACACACCAAATATAGGAGGGATTGGAAAAAAATATTTTTAAAACTTCTTTTTCATTTCAGTTATTGCAATTTCATAAATTTCCCCTCCCTCGTTAAAATCAACAAACAAATTAGCAAGTGCGGCAATATAAACTAAACAGCTAGAAATAGTTGGATAATATTGGCCAGATAAAGCATTTGTAGCCACATGAAAATGTTCTAAAAAATCTAAAAGAATTTTAACGTTAGTCCAATCTTGTGTAGTTAGCATGTCATTATCTTCCTCCCCACAATCCCGAGAATTATACGTAGCGTTAATTGGGTTCCTATATTCGTACACTACTACTAAGCTTTCGTACATGTAGTTCCACCTAGTGGGGCAAGGTTTAGGAACCTTTCTTTCTCTAAGGCCATATTCGTCACACCTTTTAAAATATTCTCTAAGTCTACTTCTACGGTTTGAATAAAAAAGCCAATTAAGAGCCATTTTAACCTTTTCAATTTCTATGTTTAATATTCTCATACCATCACCAACAATTAAATGATAAATGTGACAAATACATCTAATATGGAAAATATTAGTAAAAGTGGGATTAAGTGTTCTAGTTAGCATACCTATTGCACTAGTATTGCTAGAAGCGTTATCCATGGAAATTGACATTATTTTATCACTAAAACAAAAATATCTGCATACATCTGAAACAGTGTTAGCAATAAACCTACCCGTATGCCGTGGATTAATTATCCTATATGCAATAATGCGTTTTTGCATAGTCCAGTCTTCGTCTATCCAATGACTGGTTACGGTTAGATAATCACAATCATTATTACTTCTACCAATATCAGTTGTAATAGACATACGATTAGTTATATGGGTAAATAAATAGCGCAAGTATTGTTCATATTCATGCTTGTATTTATAATGTCGCCATGGTCATGACCATTGGTACCATTGGGCCGATTAGTCCAAAATACATGTCATGACCATTGGTACCAGTTGTTCTTATGAAAAGATGATGAAAGATCTAATGCCGCGAAAGTTTGATTTTCAGGATCTTTCCACTGTGACTCTTACACAGACATGCAGCGCAGTAGTGACAAGACCGATGGCTCAAAAGATGTCTGATCCAGGTAGCTTCACTATTACATACACAATTGGGAATTATGCCTTTGCAAAGGCATTATGTGATTTGGGGGCTAGTATCCACTACCGAGGATTGACGAATTGTTTGACCAACTCTAGGGTGCCAGGGTGTTCTCGAAGATATATTTAAGGTCTGGTATGGGCATTATGAGTTTTTGGTATGGGCATCAGCTGAGGATTAGGGCGTTTGATGTCCCTAAGACAGTATTTCGTACTCGGTATGGGCATTATGAGTTTTTGGTCATGTCGTTTGGGTTGACTAATGCCCAGACAACATTCATGGAGTTGATGAATCGAGTGTTCAGTCCTTACTTGGATTTATTTGTGATTGTATTCATTGATGATATCTTGGTATACTCCCGCAGTCAGGAGGAGCATGAGCAACACCTCAGAGTGGTTCTTCAGACTCTGAAGGATAGCCAGTTGTACGCCAAGTTCTTAAAGTGTGAATTTTGGTTGAGTTTGGTCGTATTCCTGGGTCATGTCGTATCAGCAGAGGGTATTCAGGTGGACCCGAAGAAGATAGATGTAGTCAAGAACTGGCCTCAACTAGCTTCAGCTATAGAGATTTGGAGCTTCTTGGGGTTAGCTGGTTACTACAGACGTTTCGTGGAGGGGTTTTCATCCATCGCAACCTCGATGACTAGATTGACCCAGAAGGGTGCCCAGTTCATGTGGTCAGATGAGTGCGAGGCAAGTTTCCAGAAACTCAAGACAGCTCTGACTACGACACCGGTAGTGGTTTTGCCCACGAGATTTGGTCCTTATACTGTATATTGTGATGCTTCCCGCATCAGACTTGGCACAGTGTTGATACAGAATGGCAAGGTCATAGCGTATGCTTCGAGACAGTTGAAGATCCACGAGAATAATTATCCAGTTCATGACCTAGAGTTGGCAGCCACTGTTCATGCCTTAAAGATCTGGAGGCATTATTTGTATGGTGTGACGTGTGAGGTGTACACGGATCACAAGAGTCTGCAATACTTGTTCAAGCAGAAAGAGTTGAATTTGAGACAGCGGAGGTGGTTGGAGTTGTTAAAAGATTACGATGTTTCTATTTTATACCACCCAGGGAAGGCCAATGTGGTGGCCGGTGCATTAAGTAGAAAGTCCGCCAGCATGGGTAGTCTTGCATATATTCCGGTCACCCAGAGACCGCTTCCCTTGGATATGCAGGCCCTGGCCAATAGACTTGTGAGATTAGATATTTCTGAGCCCAGCAGGGTGTTAGCTTGCAAGGTAGCTCGCTCGTCATTGATGGAGCGTATCCGGGAGCGGCAGTTTGATGATCCCTATTTGTGTGTCCTGAGAGACACGGTGCAGCGGGGAGGCCCCAAGGAGATGACTTTGGGAGATGATGGCCTATTGAGGTTGCAAGGGCGAGTCTCTATGCCCAATGTGATGGTATTCGAGAGTCGATCTTCGCGGAGGCCTACAGTTCTCGGTATTCTATTCACATGGGCACCGCAAAGATGTATCAGGATTTTAGGCAACATTATTGGTGGCGTAGAATGAAGAAAGACATTGTTGCATATATGGCTCGTTGTCTGAATTGTCAGCAGTTTAAGTACGAGCATCAGAGGCCCGATGGGTTATTGTTCTTTATCGTCACCTTGTTAAACTGCCGGTAATAAATGCACATCCTCATTGACCCGTCCTTTTTCTTCACAAACAATACTGGTGCACCCCAAGGTGATACATTGGGTCTAATCAAACTGTTATCAAGCAAGTCCTGAAGCTGCTCCTTCAACTCTTTCAACTATGGCGGGGCCATGCGATACGTCGGAATAGAAATAGGCTGAGTACCAGGAGCCAGATGACTACAAAAATCAATATCCCTATCGGACGGCATACCCGGCAGGTCTGAAGGAAAAATCTGGGGGAACTCCCGAACAATAGGAACAGAGCCGATAGATGGAACCTCTGCGGTGGAGTCACGAACATACGCCAAATATGCTAAATACCCCTTCTCAACCATACATCGAGCCTTGACATACGAAATAACACTACAGGTGTCATGACCCGGGGTCCGTCTCTACTCAAGTCGGGGCAAATCGGGCAAGGCCAAAGTCACGGTCTTGGCGTGACAATCCAAGATAGCATGATACGGGGACAACCAATCCATCCCCAATATAATATCGAAGTCCACCATGTCTAAAAGCAGTAAGTCGACACGGGTCTC
Source organism: Nicotiana benthamiana (assembly GCA_034376525.1). Lineage (NCBI taxonomy): Eukaryota > Viridiplantae > Streptophyta > Magnoliopsida > Solanales > Solanaceae > Nicotiana > Nicotiana benthamiana. The sequence goes on along the minus strand of CM067334.1, from coordinate 70,328,307 downwards.
AAGACCATCAAATACCACCACATAAGAATGATGCACTCGGTCGACCATTATAGAATCACCAACTGGCATGGACACATATACAGGAATACTCAAAGCCTCACTAGGCATGATCAAATAGGGTGCAAAATAGGATGACACATAAGAATAAGTAGATCCCGGATCAAATAATACTAAAGCACCCCTATCACAAACCAGTATAGTACCTGTAATCACAGTATCAGATGAGTCGGCCTCCGGCCTGGCTGGCAATGTATAACAACGGGGCTGGCCCCCACCTCCCTGAAATAAAAGTGGGATGTCCTAATGAAGACCCAAAATTGGGCCATTTTAATTGATAAATCTTAGCCCATTCAGTCCATACCCAACCCTCTTCTATGCAGGCCCAAACCAAATCCAGTTCGCCCCGTTACATAACCAAACGACCTCGTTTCGATGGTCTTAAATCCCAGCCCGAGGGTCTCTCCGATCCAACGGCTGGGAACTAATTTAATTTTCATATTTAAGTTTCGGACCATGACCGCCCCCAAACCCGTCTTCCTCATTCACCGTCTTCAGAGAAACCCTAGTTTAGCCGCCTCCAAATCCCCACCGTCTCCAATGGCGGAACTATCACAGACCGGCCTAGTCAGATAAGTTTCTTTTCCTTCTCTTTAGCAGTCATCCGATTCTGAATTCTTCTTATCCTTAACTCAAAAAATCATTTCATTTCATTTCTTTTGGGGTTTTATATGTCTAAGATGTTCAATGCCAGTCTTGTTAAAAGCAAATGGAAAGGATTTCAAAGCTCATTACCAATTTTTTAATATTGTGAAGCACAACATGGTTAGAGCATGTAAAAGACAGCGTGATGTAAGGTAGATTATAGGGATTCACCGCAAGTTTCATCAATGGAATGATTGGGAATATCGTGGGACATGCAAAGGTTCAGAAGGTACAAAGGCATGAAACAACATCATGGGTATAGGAAACTGGCGTTGTCAAAAGTCAAGCAGAAAGTCAAGAGATTCAGGGCCAGTTCGGGGAAGCCGGTTGAAACAAAGCAATGTAGTGGAAGGATTTTTAGCAAGAATGCCATCAACTAAGCACCATTTTAAACTGATGAAATTTTGTTTGATTGACATAGGGGCTAAAAAGTTGGTTGTTCCGGAGGAATTCTCAATAAGGGAAAAACGAGCAGTAATCAGGTTTGACCGCAAAGTGTGATTTGATTAAGATACAAGACAATCATGAATAGCATAGGGGAATGTAAGTTGGTTTCAAAGTTTGCATGTGATAGAAACCAAAGAAGTTTTATATTTCATATCTAGAAGTTTGAAGATTACAATGTCTATTTATAATACTAATTCACCTAATCTATTTGTTGACATACACCTAATTACACCTACTATACAACTCATATACATGTGCTAGCTATGATGTAGTACATGTGTATTCATGTGCTAGACAACTTGTATTACACCTACTATACAACTTATATACATGTGCTACCTATGATGTAGTACATGTGTATACATGTGCTAGAAAACTTGTTTCTCAACACTCCCCCTCAAGTTGTAGCATATATATTGATCATGCAACTTGTTACAGATATATTCAATTCGAGCTCCATTCAAAGCTTTTGTGAAAATGTCTCCCAATTGATCTCCAGTTCTAACATGACCTGTAGAGATGAGATTTTGTTGAACCTTTTCACGAACAAAGTGACAATCTATTTCAATGTGCTTAGTCCTTTCGTGAAATACATGATTAGAGGAGATATGAAGAGCAGCTTGCTTATCACGCCACAACTTTGCTGGCAATGTAGTTTGGAAGCCAACTTCACTTAATAGTTGATGTACCCATACAACCTCACACACAGATTGTGACGTAGCTCTGTATTCTACTTCCACACAAGATCGAGATACGACATCTTGTTTCTTACTCTTCCACAAAATCAAGTTTCCACCAACAAAAACGCAATATCCTGTCGTGGATCTCCTATCGACTTTTGACCCTTCCCAATCTGCATCTGTGAAACACTCAATGTTAGTGTGTTCATTATTCTTATATACTAGACCACGTCCTAGAGATCCCTTTATATAAAAAAGAATCTGTTCTAGAGCCGCCCAATGCTTGACTATTGGGGAAGACATAAACTGACTCACAATACTGACAGATTATGCGATATTGGGACGAGTTACTGTAAGATAGTTCAGTTTCCTAACCAATCTCCTATATTTCTCTGGATCTTCGAATAACCCACCGTCTTCTTTCACGAGTTGTATGTTAGGAACCATTGGCATGCTGCATGGTTTAGATCCCAACTTTCCAATTTCAACTAACAAGTCAAGAGTATATTTCCTTTGGGATAAGAAGATGCCTTTCTTGCTCGGTGTAACTTCAACTCCCAAAAAATACTTTAGTTGCCCTAAATCTTTCGTTTGAAATTGATTGTTAAGGAAAGACTTTAGAGTTGAAATTCCTGCAATATCACTTCCAGTAATAACGCTGTCATCAACATATACTACCAATAAAAGAATACCATCATCAGACTTTTTATAGAACACTATATGATTGCAATTGCTTTTCTTCATTCCATATTCTAGAACAGCCTCACTAAATCTTCCAAACCAAGCACGGGGACTCTGTTTCAGCCCATAAAGAGATTTCGAAGACGAGATATCTTTTCACACTCCCCCTGAGTAGCAAACCCAGGTGGTTGATCCATATATACTTCTTCCTGAAGATCTCCATGTAGAAAAGCATTCTTTATATCAAGATGATGCAGAGGCATATCATAAGTAATTGCCATGGAAATGAATAATCGAACAGAAGCTAAGTTGGCGACCGGGGAAAAAGTATCCAAATATTCGACTCCATAGGTCTGTGCATGCCCTTTTGCAACAGGGCGTGCCTTAAGGCAAGCTACTGTCCCATCGGAGTTAAACTTAACAACAAATACCCACTTGCACCCAATAGCCTTTTTGTTAGTGGGCAGATCGGTTAACTCCCAAGTACTATTCTCATCTAAAGCCATCATCTCTTCTATCATTTCATCATGCCAACCTGTGTGGACAATGCTTCACGAACAGTTTTAGGTATCCTAGCAGAATATAATGATGCAATAAACGGGCTAGAAAAAGTAAACAAATGGTCATAATACACAAAAGAAGAAATACGATAAGTACATTGTCGTGTACCTTTGCGAATGGCAATAGGAAGATCCAAAATAGGATCTGAAACACAGGAGGTTGGATCTACCGTCGAAGCAGAAGTAGGTAAAGGATCAAGTTCTGAGGTTTGTTGTCGCCTGGTATACACACGAAGAACTTGTGGCTGCTCGGATGGTGGATCGAGGGAAACAAGTGACTGGGGAAGAGGTGTTGGAGAAACAACTGGATGTGTGACAGTGTAGACCAAAGTATCATCTTCTTCCTCAAGAGTGTTATAAACATATTAAGAAAAAAACGCATAATTTTCATGGAATGTGACATCGGCAGACACTAAGTACCTTTTTAGATCTGGAGAATGACACTGATAACCTTTCTGAAGACGTGAGTGTAAGAACACACACTTAAGGTCCTTTGGATCTAATTTAGTTACATGTGGATGAACATCACGAACAAAAAAAGTACAACCAAATATTTTGGGTTCAATAGGAAATAATGGCTTAAAGGAAAAAGGAATGTTATAAGGAATATTACCATGAAGTGCAGAAGATGGCATGATTTATTAAAAAACAAGCTGTAGAGATAGCATCAGCCCAAAAACATTTTGGCACTTTCATTTGAAAGAGGAGCACTCGGCCTACTTTAAGAAGATGTCTCTTTTTTGGTTCCGCAACCCCACTTTGAGAAGGGTTGTCAACACAAGAAAATTGATGTAAAATGCCATTTGTAGCCATAATCTTTAAACAAATTCGAAAAATATTCTTTTGCATTGTCACTCCTTAAATTACGAACAAAAACATTAAAATGAGTTTTTATTTCAGCACAAAAAGCATAAAAAATTTAAAACAACTCCGAACAATTTTTCATTAAATATAACCAAGTAACACGAGAATGATAATCCACAAAGGTAACAAAATATCTAAAACCACTTTTAGAGATAATAGGACATGGACCCCAAACATCGGCGTGAACTAACTCAAAAGGTAAGTCGATCCTTTTATTGGCTCTAGAAACTTTCGGAAGGCGATGGTGTTTGGCAAACGGACATGACTCACAATCTAAAGAGGAAATAATCTGAAATTGAGGATATAACTTCTTCAAACTAGACAAGGATGGATGACCCAATCGACTGTGTATGTCAAAGGGAGACAACACAGTTGAACAAGAAATGGATTTCGACACCTATGATTCAAGAAAATAGAGACCCCAAACTTATAACCTTTACCAATAATCTGCTTCGTGATAAGATCCTGAAAAAGACAATAATTGGGAAAAAATGAGACACAACAATTTGGAGTACGAGTAAGTTTACTGACAGATATTAGATTGAAAGAAAAATCAGGAAATTTTAAGACAAAATTAAGGGAAAGAGAAGATGTTGGGTTAACAATGCCAGACCCTAAAACATATGAGGTAGACCCATCGCCTAAAGTAACTATGGAACACTGAGTATGTGACTGAAAAGTGGAAAAAAGTTTAGAGTTACCTGTCATATGATCTGTGGCACCAGAATCAATGACCCATTTGGATGATGAAGAGATGAGACACTTAGTGGTTTTACCTGACTTGGGGGATAATATTGATAGGAGGGGGTGATGACTGAGATGGTGAAATAGTCTCGGTAGTGGCGTTGTTGGCATACTGAGATCTTTTGTTCTTATTCTGAAACCAAAGAAGTTCTATATTTCATATCTAGAAGACAAGATTACAAGGTTTATTTATAATACTAATTCACCTAATCTATTAGTTTTCATACACCTAATTACACCTACTATAAGCCTCATATACATGTGCTAGCTATGATGTAGTATATGTGTATTCATGTGCTAGACAACTTGTATTACACCTACTATGCAACTCATATACATGTGATAGCTATGATGTAGTACATGTGGATACATGTGCTAGACAACTTGTATCTCAACAACATGTTTAGGATAAAATTCAAGTAGGAGTTGTCAGCACCTTCCTGGACAATAGGATGTAGTTCGAAACCCTTGTAGATAGCATGATGTAGTGAGAGTAATATCTTTAGAAGATATAACTTAGGTTAGTAATTGTTAGGAATTATCAGTACCTCCCTGGATAATAGGACTTAACTTTCAAACTGTTAGTAATAGTTGGTATAATGATTCAGTTAACACTCACCCATGCACCCAGCCTCCAAACTGGGGCAGAGAAATTTGTTTGTTTGCCTATTTTGTCGAAGTCAGGAGCCCTCCTGGAGAGCAGAGGCATACAATTCAAGTTTCAGCAGTCAGGAGCCCACCTGGATAACAGAGGCATACAATTCAAGTTTTAGTTTTCAATTGATTTCTTCATCTATTTTGCAGTCAGGAGCCCGCCTGGAGAACAGAGATATACATCCTCAAGTTTAAAGTTGGGAGCCTGCCCGCATAACAAAGGAATATATTTCCAAGTTTAAAGTCAGGAGCCCGCTTGGAGAATAGAGGTATTACAATTTAAGTTTAGTTTTCAAATTCTTATTAATATTCGGTAACATGTACCCAGTTTCCAAACTGGGGCAGAAAGTTTCTTTGTTTATCTTGTGAAGTCAGAAGCCCACCTGGATAATAGAGGAATGCATTTCAAGTTCAGCAGTTGGGAGCCCGCCCATATAACAAAGGAATACATTGAAAGTCAAGGTCAACAGTCGGGAGCCCACCCGTATAACAGAGAAATATATTTAAGTTCAAGTTCAGCAGTTGGGATCCCGCCAATATAACAGAGGAATACATTCAAGTTCTGACGTCAGGAGCCCGCCCGCATAACTGAGGAATATATTTCAAGTTCAGCAGACAATGGGTTTCATCAAGAGAGCACAAGACAACAAGGCAATAAAAAGTAAAAGATCAAGTTTGAAGAATTTAGATAGGACTTTTGTAATTCATAGAGTATAGCTTAGCCTATCTTCTTTTATTTTGAAAATGTAATAAGGGAATTCAACAAGTAGTAGCAGCAGTGAGAGAAGTGAAATCACAACTCTTGGTAGTCCCAGCTACCAGATATTCCCAAACTATACTAACATGATTCCCTATTAGCCAAGAATATGTAGACAACCTCTGAAGCAGGGTGTGGTCAACTCTTTTAAAAATGCTTCACACGGAATATTCAAATGGGCAAAAATCGCTCATTTTCGCTTCACTTATCTTTGAACGAAAACTCTTCGTGTTTCCGGGAAAAAAGGGGAAGCTATGAGCACGTGATTTTTCCCTATACGAATTATTCCCAGAAATTCAAACAAAATGATTTCTTTCATTATTTTACAATTTTTTGAATTTTTGTGACATTTTAGGTTAATTGATTGCATTTTATTTGTGCATTTTGATTAGTGAAAAATACAAAAAATACTTGGCATTTGCATTTAGGATTTAATTTTATATTTTAGGATTAACTAGTAGTAAAATTACTTAAAAATAAAGAAAATAACATACATGGTTCTTTTTTTGCGTTTATACTTTTAATTATCTGGGTTTGCATTTAATTAAGATTTATGTATTTGGAAATTGAGTAATATAATTTTAGAAGTTAATTTGGATTTTTAGTTGTTGATTTGGCATTTAATAAAAATCAAAAAAATATAAATAATGATTGAAAAATAAATACAAAATAAAAAAGTAAAAGAAAATAATTAACAAAAGAAAAGTGGGATGTCCTAATGAAGACCCAAAATTGGGCCATTTTAATTGATAAATATTCGCCCAACCAGTCCATACCCAACCCCCGTCTGTTCAGGCCCAAACCAAGTTCGGTCTGCCCCGTTACTTAACCAAACGACCTCGTTTCGATGGTCTTAAATCCCAGCCATCGAGGATATCTGATCTAATGGATGGGAACTGATTTAATTTTTATATTTAAGTGTCGGACCATGACCCCCCCCCCTCTCAAACACGTCTTCCTCATTCACCCTCCTCAAATAAACCCTAGTTTAGCCGCCCCTAAATCCCCACCGTCTCCGGTGGCGGAACCATCACAGACCGGCCCCAAACGAACACCCTGATATCTTCTCACTCTCATCTCCCTAAATCTACCCTCAATTTACCTTATATCATCACCAATCATCTCAAATGTCGGATCAAAAATCTGGTCAAAATCTTACCTGCTCCAAATGACCCCAAATCTACACCCTAGGCTCCTCACCTCATCCTCCTTCCATATCTAGCTTTAGTGTTCCTTGAACCACAACCGAACGGCTCGAATGTTGATTTAAAAATATGACTCAAAACCCTAAGTCTTCCATAAGGTCCCAAAATCATACCCCAAGCCTTCCTAGACCTCCTCGTTCTAAAGTTCAAGATGGAATCCATTGAATCCAAGTGCAAGCCCACAAATCTTGAATCTAGGGTTTGAAGAACTTTAGTCCATGTAGACATTCAAGCTGGTCTAAATCAGTGAGTTTTATTCTCAATTTTATTATTTCTTTGTTTTCATTGAGTGTTTAATTTAATTGTGTTCTTGGTGATAGTTAATATGGCTTTAGTTTCTGTGTTGTTTCATTTTTTTTAGTTTAGTTTAACCATGATCTGATCTGTTTTCTATTTTACTTCTATTAGTGTAAACTTTTAAGTGTTAGTTCAATTAGTTCAAGCAATTAATTGTTAGTTCAATTCGATTTTCTGGTAGTTTTGATTCAATTTTGTTATGTCTGCTCTTCTTCTGATAATAATCATTTGTTCGTTTGAATTATTTAAGATTAGGGTTAATTAGTTTTTCTAATGGTTTGATTTTGTGTTTTGAATCCGTATTTGTTCAGTAATTGTGCAGGAGTTAGTTTGTTCAGTAGTTATTCTAATTAGTCTAAGTAATCGGTTTAAGTCCTGTTAATGCATGATTGTCATTAAGTTATTGTTCCTAGTTCATTGATTGTTTTCAAGTAAGTGTTAGGTTTAGTTTAGGGTGATTGGATATAGCTGAATAAATTCAACCCTTTGATTAGCTATAGTTGACTTTAACTAGAGTAAAAGAGGGTGATATCTAGTTTGGTATAGGGTTAGTAATTTCAGGGGTATTCGGGGTTATTTTGGGCATTTAGCAATGGGTTAGAATATTGTAGGTTGAAATAGAACTTCCTAGAAGCTTCTAGATATGGTTCAAAGTGAAAATTGCAGAAAGTTAGGATATTAACTTGAGAAAAAAGTCAGTAAATAGAGGACCTATTTGAATAACAAAAGAGGGACTAAAAAGAAAATAAGAATTGGAGGGATCCCTTAATCTTGCCTATATAAAGCAGCCCCTAAAGCCTTGTTGATGATGTTTGGGGCCTCTAAAAATTTCCCTCATATTTTCCACCAGTTTCAGATCTGAAATTTGAAATTCGAGTTCCAAATCTTCAAAAAACCAAAAAAAAAAGTATAACACAAGAGAAAATTCAAAAAAAACCATTCTATTGTTGTTCCTTAGATCAATTAATAGTTTCTGCCTAAAAATTCCTAGCGCTTGATTGCTGAAATTTAGAAATTGCCCTGATTTGATTTTTCGAGTTAGATTGGGGTTTATTCGAGTTATTGGTTGGGTGATCTGATTACTGAGGGTTTTCTGGAACTCCTGGGTTCCATTTCAAGCTCATTTGAGTTGATTCGAGTTGTTTGTGGTTGAGTTTATGTTTCTGTTTGGTTTTGGACTTTTCCTGAATTGCTGAATTCATTTCTAGGCTGTTGTTCAACCTCTGCTCGTCAGCACTGTTGACCTCTCTTCTCTCTTATTATTTACACTTCCAGGTATATATTCGACCGAACTGGACTATGTAGATTGTTAGACTGGCGATCATTCATTATCGTTTGTGTAGTATAATTTTTGATATTAGAATATAGTTAGAGTAGGAAAATGAATTCTAGATCTATGATCCTCATTTGTATTAATAGCTAGAAATTGAGCTGAAATCTATGTTTAAGTAATGATAGTTTTGGGTTAGTTTGGGATGGATGTTTATATTGTCATGTGTTAAATTCAAAATCAGGGATCAAAAGCAGTTAGGGCGTAATTGTTTCAAAACTGGTTTATAAGCATTGTTAATTGATAAATTGCTTAGAGGTTTAGTTATGTCAAATTTCACAGTTGATGTAGAATTGGATTATAACTGATATGTGGCTCATTGGTATTTTAAATTGGTAGTCATCACCAGTTTGTCTTAACCTATTAATAATAATCCTTGTTTGATATCACATGCTGCCTGAAATAGATCATGTTCTCTAATTTCGTTTTACTGTTAGTTTTTGACTAAACTTTGACTTACGTTAATTGGTACTGAAGGATTTGGCTGAACGTGGCCGGCTGAAAGTAGCCAGGTCCATTCCCCTTTTAATTTAATTAACTGGAGGCTTTAGGTGGTATACTTTGAGGTTTAGGCCCCATAGCAACATCAGAAGCCCAAACCTGGGCAAGTTCAAATGGCAATACTCACCTGTTGCCTGGACTAAATTCAAAGCCCAAAAATACTGAGGATCTGAATCACGGGAAAGCCAGGGATTTAAATATAGTATTTTTTAAATAATATTAATTAATTAGGATTAGTTCTTTATTATTATAGACAAATTAAATAGAAAATCGTAGCTTGCTGTAGGTTGGCTTTTAAATAAATGAGGTGCACTGCGCCGAACAAAGTTGACAAATGCGTGGCCCTCTTTAATTATGTCTTTAAATACTTAGAATTTAGGACGATCCGTTTAGCGAATGTTACGGCCTTCCTCAAAGATAATAATGCGTTAGTTGCTTTAGGTGCGTATTTTAATAAAATTACTTTCTTAAACTCGGGTGAGCATTTCATGTGACCCAAATCAAATCCCAAAACGTTGAATAAAATATGTTCAGGATTGCGGGTGCATTTCATGTGGAAATCCAAAGAAATATTTTACACGACGTTCACCTTTCTTTAAAAATTGAATAAAAGCGATCAAAAGTTAAAATTTGCACATAGGTTCAACAGGTATTAAAATCACATAAATAAGATGACTATGACAGTTGAGCGACCGTACTAGAACTACGAAACCTGAAAATGCCTAACATAGTCATATTTTCCTCGATTCAGGATTCAACCGGTGACTTGGGCACTATTAATCTCCCAAGTGGCGACTCTGTATCTTAATAATAAATTCCGTTTCGATTGTCCTTTAATTGAAAAAATTATTTTACGCCCTTGCGGGTGTAGTGAAAAAGGAGGCGTGACAATGGATATTTTGGATGCATGCATCTTACTCTCACCCTACCAGGTTCATTAATATACTTTTCACTTTGAACTCCTTTTTGAATTGCATACTTACCAACAACAAACCTAAATTGTTCAACGCTCTTTAAAATTAGCTCCAACTCCCAGGTTATTTTCTTGGCAGTTGGATCAAATATCAGGGCTTTCTTCATCCTCTTGGCAGCCATTTCCTCCTTATGTTCTTCATCAAATTCATCTTCAGCATCTGAAGACCCTAAGTAAGGCTCATCTGTCCCTACTAAGCCTGTGTACCTATTTTTCTTTCTACCAGTTCTTAATTCATCAAAACTAATATCAACTCCTGCATGATCTAGGTTAATATCACCTCTATCTTTTGGTCTTTCACTCCTTTTCCTCCTATACTTTCTGAGTTCATCCCCACATTCTGCAAATTCTTCATAAACATCAGATCCATAATCCAAATCACGAGGAACGTGTAAATCTACACCATCACTCTCATCACTATCACTGCTGTCAAAGTTTGAATCATTCTCATTGTCACCCTCACCTTTACTATTATCAAAGTCTGATTCACTATCTACTTCACTCTCTTGTTCTCTTAAAGGTGTAGGGGCATGAGCAGGTTCAGGAGAAGGAGAAGGGGAAGGGGAAAGGGTAGGTTCATGAGCAGTGGTAGATTCAGATTCAAATTCACTATCTTCCTCTTCTTCTAAGACTGTTGTGCTCTTAAAAGTTCCACTATTAGACCCATAAACCCCTTTACTAGCCTTATTTATGTCAATAACACATGAAGGGGCAGCATACGTCACATTAATATCTAAGGTATCCCCATCTTCCAATTTATTATAAATGTCTAAAATATCCTTATATGTGAAAATATTTACCAATTTATCTGTCCTATCCATTGGACAAATGTACAACTCAGCAACATTTTCTAGTCATAGATCATAGTGTAGATCATCAGTTCAATAAGTGATAGTAAATCCACATGTACATTTAAAGTTAATGTTTGACTACCACCCACATAACGAGCAAAGTTACCAGGAACTAATACCCCATCATGGTACCACCTGAGGATAACCATTTTAAAAGACATTATCTACAAAGAAGGACAAATAAGGAATAAATAAATGGACTTTCACATGCAACAATTGAAAATAAAGAAGTACAGAAAAATACAGAAATGGAGACAAAGACAAGAGCATGTCATATTGCTCAAAGCAATGCTATTACAATAATCATTTAAACCCTAAATTTACACACATTTTCCAAACAGAAGACAAATATTTTAAAAAAAACTATCTGTAAAGGCAATAAGACGACAACTTCATAGTGATATCGACAATGACAAAAGATTCCCCTTTAAAAAGACTGATAACTCTAAGAATAATACAAGAAATTTTTAGAAAAACCCTAGTTTTAACCCATCCACTACTACAGGTAATGCAAAGAGAACAAAATTACTAACCTATTAAATGCATAAATCCACCGAAAATCCACCATGAAAGCGTAGCTTGAGATGGTCGCGGGAATAAACTATGTATTAAGCCTTTTGTGAAATGAAGTCTTTTCTACCAATGTATTTGATTTGTTCCTTAGAGCGAACAATACAAGGCGTGTGTGCGCCATCTATATCTCCAATGCAATTTTTAAAATATGACCAAAACATGTCATCTTCTCTTATTTTAGGATTAATATCAGAAAAAGTTGGATCTTTTGGCTTAATAATATCCATAGTCAATTTCAAATATGCTATCATCACATGATGAAAATGTCTGCTAACAATCTCTTCAGAGTGTTGGAATCGTTCTTCAATCATTCGATTCCCTACACCATGTCCGACCACCAGTAAAAATATAGCAACTATCTCCTCTATGGTCATTTTTCTTGTTGCTTTCAAATCATATTGTTCATTTAATATTTTACATAAGTCAAGAAATATATGTTTTTCCATCCTAAATACCTCATGACAGCTTTTATGTAGGCGTGCTTGATTTGGTCATATGAGGAAAAGTTTTGCATGGAGTTTAGATAAAATTTTACATCATATTCTTATACGAGAGCTACACTGAAAATTACAAATCAAGTATATTATCATTTTCATCTATTGCATTTATAAGAACTTCGTCAACATGCTCATCATTACTTACCGTGAATGATATATCTGTAAGAAAAAGAACAAAATAAAATTATTTGAACAACAATCCATATACTTATTATAAAAAAATTAAATTCAAAAATCACCTAAGTACAAGGACATAAAATTCTAATATTTCAAAATAAATATTAGTAACTTGAATAGAAGTTAAATATAGATTCCAGTAACCATAAAGCATAACTAAAATAACATTTTAAAGCAAATATAAAATTTCAATTAGAAAAAAATACAGATAATAATAGGTAATATCATTAGGTTTATTCTTTTTGAAGCTCAGATATCTTTTTCCAACCACTGCAATTATAACTCTGGATCTTCTTGTGCTAAAAACACTTCCCTCATTGGTTGCTTGATTAGTAGTATACTTACGTTCCATCATAAATCTCTACTAATAATCATACCGAGAAAATTACGAGCAATATCTCTTACATACTTAATACTAAGAAGAAGAATCTGCACAAGAAAAAGAGAGAAAAAGTCTATTTATAGTAATAGATAGGACTTTTTATTTTGCATAAAGTATTCAAGGAGAATCTATTAAAGTTATTAGGAGAATTCTAGGAGATTTATTAATTTAGAGAAATAAAAAAACAAGATTAGCCAAAGAAAATATCAAAAATAAGAAAAATAAAAAAAAAACTAAAAAGTTACAAGATGATTCGTGCATTTTATATCTTTAATTATCTAATAACAGTAGAAATTAGAAGAAAAAAAAAAGAAAGAAAGAACAATCCAAGCAAAAGAAAGTAAAAACAAATGAAAAGACAAAAAAGAATTTGAAAAGTTTACATGATTCATGTATCTGATGGTAATATATATATATATATATATATATATATATATATGTATATATAGGCATATTTAACAGCCCAGAAGCAAAGTGATACAATTGCCTCTATAGCCAAAGAAGAAGACTCTGATAATATCAAGTCTTACGAACAACTGGAAAACAAAGAAATGATATTTCTCGTAGAAAACTCTGAGATCCAGAGAATAGAAGAGCCGTGGAAAATATTCCAAAGATATCTAATAAACGGTACACTCATTAAACTTTTATAAAATTCCTCTATATTTCGATTATAAGTCCTTACTGATTGTGCGGATTACCGCCAGTCTTTAAGCAACGTTATTATTTGTTGAATCAAAGTGTGAGTACACGCAGAGATCCTGCAAATAGTGTCAGAGCCTATGCGCTTTCATAGTAAATAATGTAATAATGTGAAATCGTTCATGTCCCAGATCCATGTCCAATCGTTCATGTCTATGTTAGATTTTTTCACATCTATTTCAACTCTAATCAAGCTTGAATTGTTTCATTATTGAATAAAACTTATTTTTTTTCCTTTTGTTATGGTCATATATTAACATATCAATCAAAAAATAATTATTTTATAGATATTTTAACAAAGTAATTATCAATGGATCAATTTGCGCTAAATATTAGTCCAACTTTAAATAAATTAAAATGAGATAGATCAAAATATGCTGAGTTCAATGAATAAAAGGGTCAAGAATCACCCAACCTTGAAGGAATTATGCGGGTCAAATGAATTTGTGTTCAAATTGGCACTCAAGTTGAGCCCAACAGGGTTTGATATGAAAAGGCCCAAGAGTAAAAGAGCAAAACGAAAAAAGAACTCGCTTAAACCCTGTTGAGTAGCAATGGCGGATGTTCAGAGAAGGGGAAGACCACTACCTCCTCCCCCACCGAGAGGCCCGCTTGGTCCACCTCCCGCTAGGCTTGCTCCCCGCCTTCAACCAGTTGATCGTGAAAAGGTCCCTCCTTTTCTCTCTTTTTTTTTTTTCTGAATTGGTTACAGTTGTTAGTATTAGATGGTTTTTGGACTTAAATAGTTGGTGCAAGCTTGTGCATTTTTTGTTTCAAGGTGTTTCGAACCTAACCTTCTGTAGTGGACTCTCTAGGGTTTTGGTGTTTATGGTGTATAACAGCAACAACTATACTATTATGCTATGATCCCATACTAGTTGGGCTGCCCATATTTTTGCTCCATTTGGACTCTGTTTCGTTTCAATACTAAGTTGACTGGTATATTATTATACAAGGAATGATATTTGATCTGGTAAATCGAAGTTTGACACTTCCCCAAAAAAAAATGCAAGTTTGAGAATTTAAAACTTATAGAGTCACCACTATGTAATTTGAAACAAGAAATATAATTCAAAGGTGATATGTTACTTTCTTCCAAGTCTATGCTGATTTTAACAGAGGTAAAAGAACCGGTGAATTGTGAGAAGACAGTGTGTCTCATTTGGTACAGTACCAAATGGTATGTGATTGTTAATTTTATGTCAGAAATTTGATAAATAGAATATATTATTTTGCATTTACTTCCAAAGATGGAAGATTAGCTGCCCTTCTTCCCTCCTACGCTGCAGGGGCAGACGAAAACATGGAAAGACATGCTGGCACTTGCTTTGCAGTTGACCTTGTTGCTTACCAAATGGAGGGAAAGCAATACAAGAAAAAATATGAACTGAGAACTTGGCATCACTTTGTATTATCTTGGGACAATACATGCTGTCTGGAGTGGTCTTTCTTTTGTGTGTTTTAGCTAGAGTTAGTTGGCATGTGTTTTTTCTACTAACATTTTGCATTTGTTATTCTCACATACTATGTTAATGTGAATTCATGGGACATAAATTGAATATTTTTCTTTGCATACTGGAAGTTACTTACAATATCCTATTTCCTTTTTTTGTTTCTGGGGATTCCATCAAAAACCAGACTTGTCCTCTGTTGCTTCGTGTTTTCACTAAGGTATGCACTCCAAAAGAACTCCATTGTTTGTTTTTGTGCTAGTTCTCTTATAAAATCATCACTTCTATTACTCTTAAATAATTTATATATTTTGTTTTATTTTTGGATGGATGGTAGATGTGCTTTTCATATTGTGTTTGCTTTCAGAATGTATATGCTTTGCATAAGCCTCATTATTTTTTCACTAAAAAATTGACACTGCAAGCATATTTCTGGTTTCACCCACTTTTAAGACAAGTATGAAACAAATTGTTGCATCGCTATTATGGTCAATCAGCAATACACTAAGTGGAGGCTTTACTTTGGAACTTACAGATTGGAGGCCATCACAGTGACAATGATTTTGCTGTGAGAGGCAAGGAACCCAAAGATGAGGTTCAAATCTATACATGGATGGATGCTACTCTGCGTGAATTAACTGATCTGGTATGACGAAAGTGACAGATATTATATCTTTAAACTGATCTCTCCAATTAGCTGTTGTTGTTCTTCCTTGTTGTGTATCCTCATGTTCATTATGTGCTTGCATGCATGAAGCATTTAAATATGTTAAGAGATTGCTGCCATTTTTTTGTAGCGCCTTCTATCATAGACTTGTATGAATTACTAATGTTTCTAATTGTCGGGAAGGTGAGCTGTTTGATTCCTTGAGTGCTGAGTCTTCTTCCATATATAGAGCTTGTATTTGAGTTGTCAGTTGACATATAGAAGATCATTGAAATACTATGAATTTAAGACCTCAATGAGGGGAATCTTACTAGCTTAGTTGGTTGGTTACCTGAAATTTCACCTTATTGGTGAGGGTTCGATTTTCCACCTTGCAATCCCCTCCTTAATTTCTCCTTCCCCTACCCTCTTTCTTAGGAAAAAAAGACCTCAACAAGCTGGTATATTGATAATGTCTAACACGAAAGCAAGAGTATAAGGTGTCTTGAACCAATTGATGTTATCAGTAATTACTTTGACAGTTGAATAGGTTCTGACAAATTTAATCTCTCTTGATGGTTATACGTGAATAACTACTCACCAAAATTGACAGCAGAATGTACTATTTAAACTTATTCGGCATGCCTAAATGTCAGGCAAAATGCAGTGGTATAAGTAATCAAATTCATCTTAATTTTGTGGCACGATTTGTATATCATCAGCTTTCGGGGACATGTCAGTGCAGTTGTACTGTAAATCTTTTTTATAACCGTGGTATCCGGCCTAGTTTACACACACCTTGATTAATTCCACGAGGTCCATGATACCTCCCACCACATGACCGCCGGGTAATTCTATCCACCTAGGCTTGGACATATGGAAAGAAATTACCTAATGCCTTTTCTCCTCTAGGATTTGAACTTGAGACCTAATAGTCCTCAACTCACTTCATTGATCATTAGGCCGCACCCTTGGTTGCAATTGTACTGTAATTTTCCTCGCTCTTTTTTATGTCCTAATATATATCCATGCCAAACATTCTTTCATGTGGTTTATCTGTTTACTGCGACTGTATCAGGTTAAAGAGGTAGCTCCAGAAGCAAGACGAAGAGATGCAACATTATCCTTCGCTTTTGTCTATCCTGATAAAAGGGGGCGATTTGTCGTTAGAGAGGTCTTTTTCACTTCTTTCTCTATATGCTTGTTTGTATATGAACTTGGTATTAACATGTGAAGGTGTGCTTGTTCTATGTGTGGTGCTTCGGCACCTTCTTTTTTTTTTTTAACTATCTTGCGACTTTTTGGATGGTTAATGATACATGTCATATTGTGTACGTGTGGACCATGTTTGTAGTTCATGCAAGATGACGTTATTCTAGTGACCATATTTGACGTTCTTTCATTTGATTATGCCCTCTTATTCACATTTTCCTAGTTTCGCACTAGAATAAAGGATTATCGCTGTGACAACTAAAACTTCCAGAACATGTCATCTGTTGAGTTATTTGATGATTTCCATGGACTTTATAAACATGGTAGACACATTGACAACTAAATTTACTAGTAGATTGTGCAAAGACCAAGAAGTCAGTAGGACATGATGAAGACAAATTGCAAATGTCACCTTTACCGCTTTTAAAGTTTGTTCATCCTACATGTTCAATTTGTCTACTAAGTTCTTCATCATGTCCTACCGACATGATGAAGACAAATTGCAAATGTCACCTTTACCGCTTTTAAAGTTTGTTCATCCTACATGTTCAATTTGTCTACTAAGTTCTTCATCATGTCCTACCGACTTCTTGGTCTTTGCACAATCTACTAGTAAATTTAGTTGTCAATGTGTGCAATAGTTTCAAAGTTTCTTCTTTTAGTGTTCATCAAATTTTAGTGTTCAAATGGTAATATTGCGTGAGAAATCTGGGATTGCCATTTGCGATTTTTAATGTAACAGTATTTGTTATAATATTTTCAAGTCAACAGTGATCTTATAGTGTTTATTAATCCCCCTGATGTGAAGGTGGGGAGAACGTTTTCTTATCCAAATATGAGGCGACCAGATAGTGGCAGCAAAACTTTGAGTGAACTTAAATTTCAGGTAAACGCTTTGTTTATATGGAATCATCAACCTCAACCTACCTTTTTGGAATTTGGTGCTCACTTGTTTTTGCCACTGCAGATAGGAGATTACTTGGATGTGGCTATCCTCTTCCAGTGATCTGTTATGGCACCTCTGTCGGGATTAGAATTATGCAAAACTTGTATTACTTTGTGTTCTTCATACTTATACGTATCTGTAATTTTCTTGATAAGCTGAGCTCTAATGTTCCTTTTCGCTGTAAGATTGCCTCCAGAGTGCTCTATGACTAGATCTGTTATGTTATGTTGCTGTCAGCACTTGTATGATTCTTTGTGATTTCATTTCCTTTTTTCAATTCTATGACCTGCAAGTATCTCTTGAGCTCATGTTCCTGCTTTTTAAACACATAACATACGTTACTTGTAAACTTTTGGCTTATGTAATGTTGTCATCAGTAATCTAACTAAGCTTATATAGGGGATATTAACGAGTGGTCAAGAGTTGGTGTCCCTTTTAACTTTTGGTTTGAATAAAAGCTGATAATATAGGAAAATAAAAAAATTCTGTAAAACATTTACATGTGCGCACACTATGGGAAAGGGATAATTGGATGATCTGCTAGTTCAGAAAAGGAGAAGAAGAAGGTACAAGAAAAAAGAAAAGGAGAACCTGTGGGTTTGATGGAAACAAAAGCTAGAATTGAAAATCAGAAACAGATCTTGCTATTGTATTGAATTGTACAAACATATGCACCATTTTGAGTGCTTCTGCCATCTTGAGAAACTGGTGTCCACAGATCTTGCTATTGTACTGTGTGTATGGATCAAATTCAGAGAGAGGAACAATGGAACATTGATGCATTTACAGGTGTCTGCTCTTGTAAATTCCTCTCTATGGATTCTACAGGGGGATTTGAACAATATAGCCACTGTACAGAGGTCCAATTATTAAGACCTGAACAAGGAGCACCATTAAGTTAACAATTGTCAAGAAGCCACGAACATTATTAGAAGGAAAGAAGTCACAAATATATATGGAAAACATTTCCATTTAACAATACACTAAAGATGCAAACAGACCTTTTTCTTCAGAGCTTGGTTCGGATGTCCAGACGATATCTTTTAATCCCGAAGAGAAGTTCTTGTAGAACTGTCATTTTTAAGGTCCAAGAATCTGTTTAGTCACTATGGTCTTCCAATATTTACAGGAGAGTTCATGATACACAATGTCACAATTATTCTAGGAATTTAAACAAGAACATGCCTTGTGAAACTCTAATGCGTCACCACCAGTTTTCCGGAGCTCAACCAAATGCAATGACGGAGCCACTTCAAACACCTGAAGTAACAAGTATGCACCAATATATCAATGAGAGGGATGTCGTTTACATGATACTATTCTGATTATGAAGTAGCAATTCATGCACTACAATGGTTGTACCCTTCTTTCCTAAGAGGAAATTGTAGAAGAAAAATGAGGCAACGCCTAGTAAGGTTCCTATTCTCGAGTCATAATAACCCACCATTTAAGCCATTTAATATTAGGAAGCAACAACAACCCAGTAGGATCCCACTAGTGGGGTCTGGGGAGGGTAGAGTGTACACAGACCTTACCCCTATCCCAGAGGGATAGATAAACTATTTAATATCAAGAAGCAACTAATTAAAAGACTTTCTATTAGAAAGAATGAAGTAGTCGAGGGCTCACATAATAAAGAGATTTCGAAAGATGCTCTCGGCGCACGTTACTGTTGTCGGCGCACATAACCAATAAAACAGTAAAGATTTCTGGCGCACGTTAGCAAGAAGCTTTCGACGCTGGAAATGGCTCGCCGTCGCCGTCGACAACCGGTCACAAACTCGGATGCTGTTACTCCTGATCCTGGGGTGACTAGAGAGCTTGAACCTATAACCCCATGTGACTTTCTTCCACCTTCATTGCAACCACAAACGACAGATCGACAACATGCAAAGGAATCTGATAATGCAAAGCAGCATAGGGATAGCCAAGATGATGACCTTGTGAGGAGACAGCAATTTTTTGATGTTGGGGAGTCTGTAGTCTCGCCTCCAACTGCTGCGGATGTGGTGAGAGGAAATCGGAATACTCAAATGGGGAGGGCCGAAATGTTGTTACCATCAGTGAGGAGGACCTTAATCCACAGGTGGAGTACTGGCAAAATTCTATGATTGGATACATTATTGGTGATAACCCTACTGAAAAAGCTATGGAGAGCTATGTAATGCATGTATGGAACTTTGTTTCTAAACCCCAAATCTTAGCCCACTCTGAAGGGTATTGCATCTATTGGTACTTGAACAAAAAGGATATGGATCTGGTGCTACAGTCTGGACCATATACCTACAGAAACAAGCCCATGGTTTTGAAGCCTTGGGAGGTGGATTTTTCCTTTCAGAGTGATGTGCTGAGTACCATTCCTATATGGATATGCTTCCCTGGTTTGCCAGTAGGTTACTGGGCAGCAGAGGTGTTAAGCAAGCTTGCTAGTGCTGTTAGAAATCCATTGTACACTGACAAAGTCACAGCCTACTATGAGAGGATCTCCTTTGCTCGTGTACTGGTAGAGGTTGATGCATCTCAGCCACTACCTGACCAGATTGACATTGATACCTCTATGGTTCAAAGATCCAAACTATTGAATATGACTGGAAGCCCAAATTCTGTAACCATTGTCTAAAGTTTGGACATGACTCCCTTGACTGCTGGTACGATGTCAAGGATGGCAATACAAACTTGGAACCACATGAGGGCCCTAGGAGGAAGCCTGCAAAAACCAATAGGCAGAGATGGACTATAAAGAAGGCCCCTGCTGCTGTAGTACCTCAAGGCACTGTCCAAACTGCTGTTGAGGTAAATGAAGGACCCCAACAACTTATGGGAGATCAGGTAGTTGATGTAGTGCTGGCTACTCCTCAGGAAGCACCAATACAGATGACATCTGGAGATACACTGGATGCCAGAAATATTAGTGCAGCATTGGCTGGAAATGGCAAGAAAGGAAAGGCTCAAGACACTGTAGACCACACTGCTGGAGAGGTTCATGCTGCAGCACCTACACAAGCTGATGTAGGAATGGCAACTCCTCAGCAAGCACAAATACAGACTACAACTGGAGGTCAAATAGGTCATACACTGGATGCCAGAAACACTATCCTCAAGACAGCATTGGCTGAAAACTACAAGAAAGGAGAGGCTGTAAATGAGGTTTTAGATGCTGGTAGGAAAGGCCAGCAGATTAATCCTGGACCCCTGTGCTTATGATCATTGTCACATGGAACATAAGAGGGCTGAACCTAGCCCATAAACAGAAAGAGCTAAAAGCCTTTCTGAATGCTAATAAGGTAGATGTGTTGGGTTGTCTTGAAACTAGAGTAAAGCAGCATAAAGCCCTGAAAATCCAAAAGAAGGTTGCACAGGGATGGAAGGTGTTCTGCAATTACTCAGAGGCAGTTAATGGTAGGATCTGGCTGCTCTGTAAGCCTCACATCCAGGGTACTATATCCTATGCTTCTGATTAGTTTGTGCAATGCTACATAGAGGAGCCTGCTAGCCATATCACAACTCACCTGACTATTGTGTATGCACACAACATTGCCTGCCAGAGGGAAAGATTGTGGAGTGATCTTAAAGGGATTTCTATTCCTAACCAACACACTTGGTTAATTAGTGGAGACTTCAACACTGTCTTATCTGCTGATGACAGGATTGACTCCACTGTTACTGAGGCTGAGGTTAGAGGATTCAAACAGTTGACTTGAACCTTACTCCTCTTAGGAAGATAGGATGGGACTACACTTGGACAAACAAGAAGCATACTTCAACTAGAGTTTCCAGCAAGATAGATTGGCACTGGGCAATTTCCAGTGGGTGCAACAGCATGGGCATATTGCAGCTGAATTTTTAAACCCTTCAGTCTCAGACCATACACCTATTCTTATCAAGTTGGGTGGCCAGAAGTTTCTGCACCCAAAGCCCTTCAGGCTTTACATTGGCATCATGGACCTTCCTCAATTTCAAGACATAGTCAAGCATGTATGGAACCATGAGTGCAGGGGCAATGCTATGCAACAGGTAATTACTTCTTGAGGAAAGGGCTGCATTGGCAGAATTAGAGAAATGGAGCAGTGTGGAAGAACAAGTGATGAGGCACAAGTCAAAGGCTACTTGGATTGACTGTGGAGATGCAAATACCAGATATTTCCATGCTCAATGGAAGATCAGACAATGCCAAAATACTATCAACTCAGTCTATACTGACACAGGAGTAAAGCTCACTGATCCAACAGAGGTGGAGCAGGAATTCCTTACAGTTTTCAAAGGACTGATAGGAGTATGTGCTCAGGAACTGCCTTGTGTGGATATTACTACCATCAAAACAGGTAAATGCCTGTCCCTAGATATCACTATGGAGGAGGTTTCTGAAGCACTTCTTGACATGCCAAAGAATAAAGCTCCTGGAGTAGATGGTTATCCTGTGGAGTTCTTTACCAAGAACTAGGAGATAATCAAGAATGATATCTTAGCTGCTACAAAGGATTTTTTCACTTCTTCCTCAATGCCACATATGATCAATACTACGGCCATTGCACTGGTACCCAAGGTCAGCTCTCTGCAACAGTCAATGACTACAGACCCATTGCCTGCTGCACTACACTGTACAAGCTCATATCAAAGATCATTACTAGAAGATTACAAGGTGTTATCACTGAACTAGTTGGCCTAGCCCAGTCTGCCTTCATTGAAGGGAGGAGTATTGCTGATAATATCCTCCTCAGTCATGAGATTTTCAAAGGCTACTCTAGAAAGGGTGTCTCTCCTCGATGTGTACTGAAAGTTGACTTGAGGAAAGCTTATGACACACTGGAATGGCCTTTCTTGCAACAGATTCTGGTAGCTTATGGATTCCCAGCCAAATTCATTGATTGGATTATGGCTTGTACCACTACTGTATCCTTTTCCTTAGTAATGAATGGAGGACTCACTAAACCATTCAATGCCAAGAGAGGGATAAGACAAGGAGATCCAATGTCTCCATATCTATTTGTGCTAGCTATGGAGTATTTGAACAGAAGCATGTGACAACTCCACAGAAATGGCAACTTCAATTTTCATCCAAAGTGCAGGCAGCTAAACTGTACACATATCTGTTTTGCAGATGATTTACTTATGTTCTGTCGAGCAGACACCATCTCCATCCAGATATTACACCAGACTTTCCTTCAGTTCTCTAAGGCATCTGGACTGGAAGCTAATGCAAGCAAGAGCGCCATCTACCTTGCAGGGGTACCACAAGAGGTCAAGACAGAATTGAGAGAACTCTTGGGTTTCAGTGAAGGCAAACTTCCTTTTAGATACCTGGGCATACCCCTGGATTCTAAAAAACTCTCCATACATCAGTACCTGCCCCTCATTGAGAGAATCACAGCCAGGATCACCTGCTGGTCTGCAAAATTACTTTCCTATGCAGGAAGATGTCAGTTAATTAAGGCTGTCATCTTTGGCATACAAGCCTATTGGTCCCAAGTCTTCCTCTTGCCTAAGAAAGTATTAAAGGCCATTGACACAATATGTAGGACTTTCCTATGGACAGGTGCTGCTAGTGTATCAAAGAGAGCCCTAGTGGCTTGGGATAGAGTCTGCAGGCCCATAACTGCTGGAGGTCTAAATATATTGAATATAACCATCTGGAACAAAGCAGCAATTACAAAGCTACTTTGGGACCTTGCTAGGAAGAAGGACTGCCTATGGGTAAGCTGGGTTCACTGCTATTACATCAAAAGAGCTGATATTGGCTCAGTCAATGTACCCAAGCAAGCAGCATGGGTCATCAGGAAGATCATACAATGCAGAGAGGAACTTATGGCAAACCAGCGGCTACAGGGCACCCTTGAAGACAGATTCAAGACTGTGTGCTGCCTTGACAAACTTCAAGTCCAGAAACTCTATATCAGCATGCTCCCTAGATTTGATAGAGTTGACTGGAGGAATTTACTTCTGGTTCAAAATGTCCTACCTCGACATAGATTCACTGCTTGGCTGGCTGCCCAAAGAAGGTTACCTACTGTGGACAGACTAGCAAATTTTGGTATTCAACTCCCTTCACTGTGTGTGTTTTGCAAACAACAGGTGGAAACTTTCCAGCACCTCTATTTTGAATGTTCTGTTACCAAGAGTTTATGGTCCAGAATTGGTTGCTGGTTGGGCTATTCAAGACAAGTTCTTGACTGGGACAGAGAACTACTATGGATCTGTAGTAAAGCTCGCAGTCGTGCATGGAGAAATGCCATCACTGCTGCTGCTTTTGTGCATGCTGTAGCATTAATATGGCAGGCCAGGAACAAAGCTCGATTTCAGAACTCGGTTTATAATGAAGATAGAACCACTAGAGAGATTGCATTACTCCTTCACATTCGTGGGAGACATTGCAAAAGCTGGCAGATTGGTCTACGACAACTCAACTACTTTCCGTAACTATTTTTGTGTTGTTACTTGTGGATCTCAATACATATGAGTTTGCGCTTCTTTTGGTAGTTTCGTAGAAATTGAAATGTAAATAGCATCAGTAGCTGACTGTCCAATCGGCTACTCGTAGGAACACTTGTACATTTTTTTTGCTATATATGAATACCAAGCTTTAACTAAAAAAAAAAAGGAATGAAGTAGTCACCTCTGATGCTACAGCAAGGTGGCCTTTCCTTCCTGTTCTGTCACCTTGTAACTTCATCTGGAATAGTCAAGATTAAGAATATGTTTTAGGAAAAAATGATTTGGTAAAAGGTCAAATTTCCACTAGGGACTAGGGTCAATTGATATCAGTCAAATCCAGACATCCAATGCTGAAGGTGCAAGTTGTTACCTTGTAATTTTTCTTCTGGACATTGAAACTCAAAGGTTTTGCAGTTTCCTCAATTTTGGAGATAATCTCATTTGCAGGGCACCTGGAAGTAAATTGTGTTTCTCTCTTGATAAGGCCCTATACTTGCGGATCCATACATTAGAAAATGCATTAGCAGCAAAATCTGAATAAAAAGAGAAACAGAAGAGACACTTTTTGACATAATTTAAAGTCAGATTATATCAGCTATTTATCACTATAATGATGAAGGCTAGTTAGACAAACTATCTACTGAAAACTCAAGGAATCATACTCTAGGATCGAACAAGACATCCTTACTGTATGCTGCTTCTTTCTCATTCTAACTATCCTTAGATCTAATGGGCTTAGAAATATCATATACCATAGACATGTCTGTTAGGGTGTTTAGAAGTGTCTAAGACATGAAAGTGTCACCTGCTTTTCGAACAAATTTTCTAGGTTGAAACTTTTTGACCTTGAAATGAGCTCGAACGCATTGACAGAAGCAGGTTTTTCCTTGCTTTCTGTGATGAGATGATCCTGCCAAAATAAAATATGCATATCATTTCAAGCAGGAAGTTAGGTTCTCAAGACTACTTATAGCTCTCAGTTCATCATATTAAGCTCCAATTATACCCTCTATAGCTATTAAATTTCTCAAGGAATACAAAAGGAAATGGCCCTTCGGTTGTTCATCCTTACTTAAATCTCATCCCAACTACAAGGCCCAAAAACTCAAATGGACCCTGTTAACATGCCGGGGCACATGAGTATGCTTATTGTTCAAACAGTTGAAATCATCTCTAACTAATGTAAGTATCTCATGTCTCAAAACTTTATTAACAAATATTCAAGGTGCGGTGGGTAGGAGGTGACTATAAATGAAAAGAACTTTCTTTGAACTTTTGAACAGTACTAGGTGTGAAAGGAAAAGTGACCTACGTCCGAGCCATTGAAAATGGCATCAATGTCATCAAGATTGACATCATCATCTTGCTCAAAATTTGGTGGCTTGTAATCTTTCTTGAACCAATCATCTTCAAGGATCTCTGGAATAGTGATCCTCTGAAACAAAAGATTAGACATGACTCATCAGGAAAAAGAAACAACAAACAAGCTTTTTTTTTGGTTGGAGGGGGGGGGGGGGGGGGGCTGATAAACCATCAACTATAAGCAATTCAGAAAGCAGGAGACTGGAAAATGAATATCACAATGTGACAGAACAATTTGCGGTTTGCTACCGAGTTTCTAAAACGTTTGCTCTTCTTCAGGTTCTTTTCCTGTTCTTACGCCCAAGAGCAGGTCATTTCATCATTCTAATCAGGTGAAGAGAAACACGGTTGTTCATACGAGTATTCCCAAATGTGCACTTGGTCAGTTCTTGAGTACTCTACATACCATTAATATGAAAGATCTTTAGTTCAGTATTTGTGTTGTCTAAAATACTAATGTTTGGCATCAACTCAAGGGCGTATATGCATTGATACCAATAAATCACAGAATTATAAGTGTCAGAGAACCCAAAATGTATTTATTAAAATTAACTCATTCCGAAGATGCTCATTCAAGGAAGCAGTTAAAGTAAAGATAAAGGGACTTGCCGTGAGTGGATTTGGATCAAGAATACGCTTGATCAGTCTCTTTGAGCTGGAGGATAACCATGGTGGAAGTGAAAAATGAGCCTTCAGCATCTGACAACAATTGACTTACAAAATTATATAAGTAGAATTATGAAAATAAATGAAGGAAGAATTCCAGAAACAACTCTGTGTTAGGTTTTATGCCCGTCACTAGGGGGGGGGGGGTGAATAGTGCGGCACGAGAATATTGATAAATATTGCGGAATTAAAAATTGCAGGAATAAAATAAATTCGGTAATAAAAATAGCAAGGAAAGAACACACCGAATTGATCCTGGTTCACAACAACTTGTGGTTAGTCCAGTCCCCGAGAGACTCTCTCGAGATTCCACTAACTCCGTTAAGCTTTCGGGTGCCTAACAAACCGTTACACTTGCTCGTAGATGTACACTCTACAAGACTTCAACTTGCTCGAGGATACCGCACCTCAAGACTTCAACCACTAAGATTGAGGGTACTTAGCAAACCCGACAATCAATGAGAAGATATGTTCTTCTCAAACACCTTTCTTTTTTACAACAAGAACTCTCTCAAAAGAGTAGATAAAGAGATACAATATTAGCTCTATGAACAACTCAAAGTTGTCTCTCAAATGGCTCAACAAAAGCTCTATAATGATGCTCAAATAATATCAATATGTATATGAATATTGGGAGGTGTTGTGTGTTTAAAATCAGCTCAAAAGACCTCTATTTATAGGGGTTAAAAGGTGCATGTCCGTTGCTTAATTGACAATCAATTATGCTGATTTTATGCCAAAATAATCGATTATGTGATTGCATAATCGATTATCTTCTCAACGTTCATAAAACAGAACGTTGGGAAGGCAACGGATAGTGAAATAATCGATTATTCCAATCACATAATCGATTATGTTGCTCCAGTAAAATCTGGAAACTCAGCAAAGCTGGTATATACCAGAGTATACCAGAATCAAAGCTGGAGTATACCAAAATATACTAGAATATACCAGAATCGAAAACTTACTTCAAAAACCATTTTGGTTAAAATAAAAACGTTAAAATCATTTTGTTTGAAGTATATTAAAAATGTTTATGATATATATGATTTAATAAAATAATTTTATGCATATTAATGATGACCTATGTTGAAATGAAAGTGTTAAAATCATTTTGTTTGAAGTATATTAAAAATGTTTATGATATATATGATTTAATAAAATGTTAAAATCATTTTGTTTGAAGTATATTAAAAATGTTTATGATATATATGATTTAATAAAATGATTTTATGCATATTTATGATGACCTATATTGAGCCAAAAGACGAGATAACTTAAACGTTGCTTTTATATTGGTTCTACCTAATGACCTACGCCTTGGGTCTTCGGTCTTGAACTTTTGATCTCGTCTTTGGCTTGTCTATGCAATTCCGTCATCAATATGCTTCTCGGCATTCAATCTTGATTGTTTGTCATATAATATCGTTGTTTGACACTTGACTTCATTGTTTGTCATTCATCAAAACCTATACCTGAAAATCATGCTTATACAACCAAAGCGCACATATCATAGATAGAATGATTTTCTACAATTTCCCCCTTTTTGATAATGACAAACAACAGGAGATATGCATATTGGATTCCCCCTAAATTCATGCTATACCTCAACATACAATTTATGCAAACAATTCCCCTTAATGATGATTCCCCCTCAAATAAGGCATACTATAACGTAAATTCATTCCCCCTTATTTGATGCATATCGCCTAATTTCTTCCCCCTTTTGGCATTAGCAAAAAGAAGTATACAAAGGCTGCTTTTCCCCTTTCGACACTTCCCCTTTTGGGTATATCAATTGTTAGTGTCAAATATAAGATTGGAAATATAATGAGGAATATACATTGACGATATTTAAAAAATCATACCAACATGAAATAATACCAAATGTTAGTAAAAATGTAACAACCATATCAAAGGTTATTTTTAGCGAATATACCAACTGTTATTCACACTAGAAAAAAATTCATCAAAACATCAATCATTATTTTTAACAAAAATAATTGATACCAATTGTTATTCAAGATAAAAGTTATCAAAACATGAATAAAAAATAATTAATATCAATTGTTATTAAAGATATATTAATCGTTAGCACATATCAACTATTACGTTTTTATCAAAAATATGATAGCTAACCGAAATTCCCCCTCGATGCAATAAGGTTTCGTGCTTGGTGCATCTACTACAATATTGTAGTCTTCAAGCACACCTGCAAACGTACCTAAAAATAGGTTTTTGGTACCCAACGACTTTTGGTTCCTTGGGGGTTAGGCAAATAGTAATCATAATCAAAAGATAAATCTCTATGTTTTGCAAAACATACGGGTGCTATGTGTCCTACCCGGTTACAATAATGACATATAACATTCGGGTTGTGCATATGTCTTGGTTGAGACAAAAGCGTTCTAGGTGATCTAAAGTCGTTATCCCTAGACGTATTGCGATTCCTAGAGTTATTTCTAGGTGGTCTAAAATTATTCATTCTAGACTTATTTACAAAGTTCCTAGAGTCGTTTCTAGGTGGTCTAAAATGATTAGTTTTAGACTTATTAACTAAATTCCTAGAATTGTTTCTAGGTGGTCTAAAATGATTAATTTTAGACTCATTCGTGAGGTTCCTAGAATTATTTCTAGATGGACCAACCTCATTACTATAATCCTTTTTAATTTCCTCACTTGTTTTAGGATCATTTACACTACGTTTCTCTAGTGTATTTCTAAGTTCTATGTTCTCTATTTTCAAAGAATTACAAGAAGAACAATTAGAACTTTGAATAATTGAAGAGGCTTCATTCATCTCTTTGATTTTATTTTTAAGATCAACATTGTCATTTTCCAAAAATTTATTTTCTTCTTCTAAAATTTTGATTTTATTTTTAAAAATAATATTATTATTTTCAAAAAATTTATTTTCTTCTTTTAGCTTCTCATTATCACGAGTCAATTTTTCAAAATCTTTTTCTTTCAAAGTAGGTTGTTTTTTCAAAATCTTTTTCTTGCAAAGAGAGTGTTTTCTTCAATTCCTTTATGGTTTTGGAGGCTCTAACAAATTCACCATATAATTCATCATAGGCATTTTGCATTTCTTCAAACGAGTAAGAGTTAGAAATACTTACCTCTTCTTCTTCGTTGGCCATGAGGCATAATGCGGCAGTTTCATCGCCCGAGCTGTCCGAATCCCATGTCACGCGCCGATGATGTTTCTTCTTTTTCTTGTCCTTGGTTTTTGGACAATGTGATCTGGTGTGGCCAAGTTTTCCACAATTTTGGCATGAAGGACTTGGTTCTTCCTTCTTTATTTCCTTCTTCATAAACTTATAAAACTTTTCAATTATATCATTGGAAATATTATCATCATCGCTATCCGAATCACTTACCTCTTCTCTTTTAGAGGATGAGGCTTTGAAGGCAATATTCGAACCTTTACTTCTAAGATAAGGATTAAGAATTGTGCTTTCATAAGTTTCGAGGTTACCTCTTAGTCCATCAATTGTGATATCCGTGAATCCTATCGACTCTTGGATGGCATTGGCTTTAGAACGCCATTCGGGAGTGAGACTCCGTAGGACTTTTCGAACAAGATCTTTGTTCGTGTAAACTTTCCCGAGAGCATGAAGATTGTTGACGATTCTTTAAAATCGTTCGAACATAATGCCAATGGGTTCCGGCTCCCTCATTCTAAAGAGTTCATATTCATGTGTTAGAAAATCAACTTTAGATTCTCGGACTTGAGACGTACCTTCATAAGTGATCTCGAGTTTATCCCACATTTCCTTTGCGGTTGTGCAACACGAGATTTTCCGATAGTCATCCGGATTTACCGCACAATATAATAAGTTGACGGCCTTTTCGTTTCTTTCAACCTTCCTGATGTCCTCGGCATCATATTCATTTTCCTCATTTGGAACCATGATTTCCCCAACTTTCTTTGTTGGCATTTGTTCACCTTTCTTGATGATTTGCCATAATCGAAAGTTATTTGATTGGATGAATATTCTCATCCGCTCTTTCCAATATGTATAGTTTGTTCCATCAAATAGTGGAGGGCTATAGGTGGAGTGTCCTTCGCTCATCATTCCTGCGTTCAATATTCTCGACAAAAAAAATACATATCGCTCTCAACCGGTTAAGGCTTTCAGAGAGTTAGGCTCTGATACCAATTGTTAGGTTTTATGCCCGTCACTAGGGGGGTGAATAGTGCGGCACGAGAATATTGATAAATATTGCGGAATTAAAAATTGCAAGAATAAAATAAATTCGGTAATAAAAATAGCAAGGAAAGAACACACCGAATTTATCCTGGTTCACCACAACTTGTGGTTAGTCCAGTCCCCGAGAGACTCTCTCGAGATTCCACTAACTCCGTTAAGCTTTCGGGTGCCTAACAAACCGTTACACTTGCTCGTAGATGTACACTCTACAAGACTTCAACTTGCTCGAGGATACCGCACCTCAAGACTTCAACCACTAAGATTGAGGGTACTTAGCAAACCCGATAATCAATGAGAAGATATGTTCTTCTCAAACACCTTTCTTTTTTACAACAAGAACTCTCTCAAAAGAGTAGATAAAGAGATACAATATTAGCTCTATGAACAACTCAAAGTTGTCTCTCAAATGGCTCAACAAAAGCTCTATAATGATGCTCAAATAATATCAATATGTATATGAATATTGGGAGGTGTTGTGTGTTTAAAATCAGCTCAAAAGACCTCTATTTATAGGGGTTAAAAGGTGCATGTCCGTTGCTTAATTGACAATCAATTATGCTGATTTTATGCCAAAATAATCGATTATGTGATTGCATAATCGATTATCTTCTCAACGTTCATAAAACAGAACGTTGGGAAGGAACGGATAGTGAAATAATCGATTATTCCAATCACATAATCGATTATGTTGCTCCAGTAAAATCTGGAAACTCAGCAAAGCTGGTATATACCAGAGTATACCAGAATCAAAGCTGGAGTATACCAAAATATACCAAAATATACCAGAATCGAAAACTTACTTCAAAAACCATTTTGGTTAAAATAAAAACGTTAAAATCATTTTGTTTGAAGTATATTAAAAATGTTTATGATATATATGATTTAATAAAATGATTTTATGCATATTAATGATGACCTATGTTGAAATGAAAATGTTAAAATCATTTTGTTTGAAGTATATTAAAAATGTTTATGATATATATGATTTAATAAAATGTTAAAATCATTTTGTTTGAAGTATATTAAAAATGTTTATGATATATATGATTTAATAAAATGATTTTATGCATATTTAAGGTTAGGACGGTGGGGGGCGAATCAGACCATTTTCCTGTGGTAATGGGGCTTCATCAAGGATCGGCGCTGAGTCCCCTGTTGTTCGCCTTAGTGATGGATGCTCTGACCCGACATATCCAAAGGGATGTGCCTTGGTGTATGCTCTTTGCTGATGATATAATATTGATAGACGAGACGAGGGCCGATGTTAGTGAAAGGTTAGAGATATGGAGACAGACCCTCGAGTCTAAGGGTTTCAAAATAAGCAGATCTAAGACAGAATATCTGGAGTACAAGTTTGGCGACGAGCCGAGTGGGGTAGGCAGGGAAGTGATGCTTAGTTCTCAGGCCATCGCCAAGAGGGACAGTGTAAGATATCTTGGGTCTGTGATTCAGGGGGATAGAGAGATTGACGGGGACGTCACCCATCGGATAGGAGCGGGGTGGTCAAAGTGGAGGCTCGCTTCAGGGGTCCTGTGTGACAAGAAAATTCCACACAAACTCAAGGGGAAATTCTACAGAGCCGGGGTTAGACCTGCGATGTTGTATGGGGCGGAGTGCTGGCCCGTGAAGAACTCGCATGTTCAGAGAATGAAGGTTGCGGAGATGAGGATGCTTAGGTGGATGTGTGGGCACACCAGGCTGGATAAGATCGAGAATGAAGTTATTCGACAGAAGGTAGGGGTGGCCCCGGTGGACGAGAAGATGCGGGAAGCGAGGCTGAGGTGGTTCGGGCATGTTCGGAGGAGGGGCCCCGATGCCCCGGTGAGGAGCTGCGAGCGGCTGGAGATTGTTGGTGGTCGGCGAGGGAGAGGGAGGCCGAAGAAGCATTGGGGAGAGGTGATTAGGCAGGACATGACCAGTATGCAGGTTTTCGAGGACATGACCCTTGATAGGGGAGTCTGGAGGTCTAGAATCAGGATTGTAGGCTAGGGGCTCATAGAGTTCTTCGTACGCCTCTCCCGGGGTTGGGTGGGATAGTAGGGTTACTCATAGGTGATTAGTGTTTTAGCTTATGTCCCCATATGGTTGTTAGTATGGTAGTTACTGATTGTTGCTATTGCATGCGACTGTATTTATGTTGCTTATGTTTTCATAATTATTTACGTTATTTCTGCGGGATTACTTATGCTTTATTATTTTGTTTTATCTTGCGTCTGTTTCTAATTTTGCCTTTGTTTCTTAATGCAGCTTCTCCTTTTTAATCCTACACGCCGAGGGTCGATTGGAAACAGCCTCTCTGCCCTTTTGGGCAGGGGTAAGGCTTGTCTACATATTACCCTCCCCATACCCCACCTGGTGGGAATATACTGGGTAGTTGTTGTTGTTGTTGTTGTTGTTGATTTTATGCATATTTATGATGACCTATATTGAGCCAAAAGACGAGATAACTTAAACGTTGCTTTTACATTGGTTTTACCTAATGACCTACGCCTTGGGTCTTCGGTCTTGAACTTTTGATCTCGTCTTTGGCTTGTCTATGCAATTCCGTCATCAATATGCTTCTCGGCATTCAATCTTGATTGTTTGTCATATAATATCGTTGTTTGACACTTGACTTCATTGTTTGTCATTCATCAAAACCTATACCTGAAAATCATGCTTATACAACCAAAGCGCACATATCATAGATAGAATGATTTTCTACACTCTGAAAATAAATGACAGATGGAAGAAACTTCATAAACTTACCTTTCGGTACAGAGAATTTAGGTTTGGTTCATCAAAAGGAAAGTAACCAGCCACTAGAACAAAGAGAATGACTCCACAGGACCACACATCAGCTGAAGCACCATCATAGCCTTTGTCAGTTAGTACCTGAAACACCAGTTCTTGTTAAAGGCAGGAAACCAATAAGAAATAATAATAAGTGTTTAGCTGTCAATAACAATTGTTGTTACCTCAGGGGCAACATAGTTTGGTGTGCCGCAAGCAGTATGAAGCAGTCCATCATCCTGTAATAACATCGACAGTTTTCCATCAGCTATAATACTATACAATACTAGTGAGGGAGTTCTGAATGTGATTAAAGTGAGGGATGATGGGGAACATCGATGTATGAATTTGTAAGAGGTGCAGGCTTTACTTTTTTGATGGTCAATATTCAAAGAGCATTGGCAGTGGATGTTTTCTTCGATCACGATTCTTTAACATTATCTTATAGCATTTGTGTAAATTTTGTGGTTTATGGTTATTTTTCAAATCAATGAACTTTGTTTCCATAAAATGCATTAATCAATTATCAAACAAACCCATAAAAATTGTCAATTTGACTCTTGCATACTAAATACAGTTATCTACTTTAAGACAGTCTTTATGTACTCTTAAGTTTTCAAACATAGAGAATACTTACTCGAACTTGTTTGGAAAGTGCACTCAATCCAAAGTCTGAAACTTTAAGAGTACCAAATGAATCCAGCAACAGATTCTCAGGCTACAAATGGTTACACGTTAGGTAACAGAATATTAATGCTAGTCAAAGCCTGAAGGAATAGAACTTCAGTGTTTAACAAAAAAATGAGAATAAGAATCAGCAACCTTCAAGTCTCTGTGGTAAACGCCTCTGGTGTGGCAGTAATCAACGGCATTAATAAGCTGTTGAAAGTATCTTCTAGCTTCATCTTCTTTGAGTCTGCCATGTCTTGCCTGTAGAATATATTATTCAGATACAAACGCTCATAGCAAATACAAGATCTTTTGCCCAGGAATAAAATGTGATAACAGATGCGAATAAGTACAAAATGAACATGTAATCTGAATTTAGCAAACAGTTCCAAGAAAACTCTACTTTACCAGTCGTCTCTGCCTCCCCCATAAAAATAGGGGAAAGGAGGATGTATAAGTGCATAAAGCAAGTCCAAAGGAGAGAACTTACAATTTCATCAAAGAGCTCTCCTCCATGAACATATTCAAGGACAATATAGATCTTCGTCTTGCTAGCCATAACCTAATAGCAATCAGAGTTAGAATAAACATGGTTAAAAAGATATGAAGCATTCAAGACGATATCATTAGAGAAGAAGAGTAATTTAAGGGAATGTAATTTCATAAAACTTGCCAACTTGGTACTGCAGCACCTTCTAGCAAGAAGCCAAACATGGGCAAGCTTATACAGCGATGGAGGTGCTAACAGAAGCAGATAATCACCATAACTCGGCATAGGCATTGAAATATTCACAGAAGAATTGTATGTTTATAAGTGACGAGGAAGAAGCCAGGGCCGAAGGATCACAACATACCTCAAAGATTCTTATGACATTTGGATGTTTGATCAACTTCATCGTTGATATTTCTCTTTTAATCTGTCAGCAAAGTATATCTTGAATCATATAATAACTTTCCCTTTCCAATTCAAAAGAAAACTGTAAAGGCTATTCATCCATCTGACATTAACTTTATTCTAGAACAAAAGCAATGTCACATATACATTTTTACAGTTAAATATGTTAAATAGTTAAAGTAGATATCATAAAGAGTATATATAGTGGTGCCCCTCATTGCATAAATTATACACATATCATTGAATATGTATTCGAAACATTGTAAATTGTGCTGAAAAGGAGGAGTCAGGCATAAGACATTTGTCTTTTTCGTCTCCTTGAGCCGAAGATCTATCGTAAATAACTTCTCCGCCCCTTGAGCTAGGGGTAAGGTCTGCATACACTCTACCCTTCCCAGACTCCACTTGTAGTATTTTACTGGGTTGTTGTTGTTAGTTCTCACATGATATTATAGTGTTCAAGAGAAGTAAGCTCTAATTACATTCACATACACATCAAAGGAGGGAAAGCTCCCTTCACCGCTTCTAAGAGACATTTAGGAGTGCTACCAACATTAACCTTTTCACCGTCTTTTTCCTTCGTTTGCAAAGTCGAATCTGTTAATGAGTACCAAGACACCTGGCTCCATATATGCTCTTTGAGCTTTATTTATGTGCTTTGACTATTCCAACTTAAGCATAGGAGGTAGAACTGTCAAAAAGATTCAGGCATGAGACATTCGTCTTCATGCATTCATCAAACGCACATTTTGCACCTTGGCTGGCTTGTTATGTATTCTGAAAATGTACAGACGGCCTATTCCAGCTTTGTATCTATAGAGAGATTTCATTTTTTAGTAGTTAATATGTCATTTTGACATTTTTCTTCTTCCAGAACTTTTTGATGCAACGTAACAAACCAGTTTTTTTCAATACTTCTAGTACTTCAACATCGACAAGAAATTACAATCCAACCCAAAACTATTACAGGAATTAGAAATACTAAACTGAATACAAATGATAGGGAAGAAAGGATGAGAAACTCAGACTAAGAATGGAGATGAGAGGATACAGACACTCGAGAAGGAAGATGAGAAGCAGACATTTTACTTGACAATATGCATATCTTGTATCTCCCCCCTGGATCCCAAATATAACGTACTAGTATACTATTTGGTTGTTTAATCATTGGGCCTTTACCTTTTGGCCAAATAGTCTCAACTGGATTAGCCCCATTCCACACTTCTGGCCCATAATCTCTCACCAAGTCAGATTGGCTCACAACATGCAAGTTGTGAGTATACTATCCAATCCATGCCAGATTGTTTATCCTTTTTCAAGGCATGTTTGCTAAGATAAGACCCGAGAAGTTTACATCAAAAGATAACCCGCCCCCGGTGCAATAAGCTCCCGCTATGCGCTGGGTCCAGGGAGAGCCGGACCACAAGAGTCTACCATACGTAGCCTTACCTGCATTTCTGCAAGAGTCTGTTTCAACGGCTCGAACCAGTAACCTCCTGCTCAGCTCACATGGCACAAACTTTACCAGTTACGCCAAAACTTCCCTTCCAAGAGATAACCCCCGTAGCCATTTAAAAAAACATGATGTGAAGAGCATGCAGGTTAAGGGAAAACAAAGAATTGGGTACCTGTTTCATAATGTTGTTGCGGAGGACGCGATCGCGGTCAATGATTTTAATGGCGACACTATCGCCTGTCTGTACGTTCTTGGCATACTTGATCTTTGCAAAGCTGCCCTCTCCTAAGGTCTTACCCAATTCGTATTTACCTAATCGCGACCGGCTCCGACTAAATTTAGGCGTACCCGTTGAGCTGCTCATTCTCTCCAATTTCAGAAACTCAAG
This sequence comes from Nicotiana benthamiana, assembly GCA_034376525.1. Classification (NCBI taxonomy): domain Eukaryota; kingdom Viridiplantae; phylum Streptophyta; class Magnoliopsida; order Solanales; family Solanaceae; genus Nicotiana; species Nicotiana benthamiana. The sequence goes on along the minus strand of CM067334.1, from coordinate 70,291,624 downwards.
TCTGATTGTAATGAAGGAGGAGGCGCGGCCAGAAGAAGGAGCCTATGGGAAGAGTGATGCGAGTCTTTCTCCAACGGTATCTCTTCTCCACCACCTAATATGGTTTCGTGATTACTACAATTTCATGGCTAAGCTTTCCTGATGAGCGGCAAATACAAAAAGGGATTTTCAACTTTGCCATTAATAATACTATTTAGCCCAAAGTTCTTGCACACTTTTTAAGCATAAAACAATCACAATAAATTGACGGCCAACCATATCAGGCCGTAATAAATTAAAAGACCAAACGGAAAAAAGGAAAGGCAAGCTTTTTGAATTAAAGAGAAATATGTAAAGAGCTTTTTATTGATGATATTGATTTGGTCTGCCTCTCCATAGACAGGTTCAAGAACTTTACAATGGTGTTCTTTATACCCATCTTAGGGGTACCATCGTGTGTTCCCCTTTTCTCGGGAGTAGTGGTGAAGAAGAAGAAGCAATCCCCTTCTAGGATTCTTTTTCTTTGTATTTATAGCAGTAAACCGGGTGAGCTTACGATAAAAATGACAATGGCCACGTCAGAGTTCCTTCTTCAGGACGTTAGACAAGCGGTGGCTGTGTTGGTCGAACCAAATAAAGATTAAACATTATTAATGATTAATGGTCGTGCCATTAGTTAATTATGGATTAACTTAAAGCGGGGTCTAATTCGTCAATTATCGTAGGGTCGAATTCTAACACATATTGAGGTCGGACCTTGGCTGAGCTCGATGAGTGGACTTCGTCGACTGTAGTTCCAGAAATTCGGAAAGGGAAGTCGGATGTCTTTTGGCCCATACCAAGGATGGCCATAGCCGTTTATGCCACTACAAGAAAAAAGGTCTTTAACGAAGGGATATTCGATCGTTAAAAGACTAAATCCGGTCGTTATAAGTCAATCACGACCAAAAAATGTCCGGTCATCACTGATCGTTAAAGGCTCCATCGTTAAAAGTAGACGACCGAATCCTCCGATCGTTAATGACCCTTTAGCGACAATAAGAAATCCAGTCGTTATATCTTCTTTTAGCATCCAAATTTCCCTTTGCTAATCATTATTCCCAGTCGTTATCAATGCTTTTAGCAACGGAAATTTCATTCACTAATTGTATACTACCTTCAATAACAATACTTCAATGACCAAATTTTCTTTCGCTAATCTTAGATTTTAATAAATATAATTAGATAAAAAAAATTCCCTACTGTTACCAAATGGTAATCATCATTTTCAAATGTACACATAAAAAATTGTCAATACTAATAATATAAAATATCATTGTTAATCACAAAAAAACTAAAATATTACATTACAAAAAATACATCCATTCGAATTGTATGAAATATTTTTGCAACTCCTAAGAGATGAGAAAATGAATTGTACTGTAGTTGAACAATCTTCTTGATAATGTGACATGATCAACCAACTTCTACCATTGCCTATTCAGTAGGTGAAAATTTTCCACCATTCATGGCTCTATATCTGCAGAATCAATACCAAATGATTAGATGACAAGAACTCCATCATAAATGCTGCAATTCAAATTAAGGACTAGCTTCAATGCTTACTATTGCCTTGTAGTCTAACTGATGCCTACGTAAAACTGGTGTAAAAGAACAAATATAGAACTAACTTGTAGTTTAATTGAAATAAAAATTAGTTCATAAAAAGGTCAGAATTATAGACAATTTCTTTCCACTTGAATCAGAAATGATACAAAATCTGTGCCCGTGAGCTGCCTAGTTTACTCGCAAATAAATTCAAACTCAATCTAGATACAGTTTTTGATGATTTCAGAAACTAAGGATCTTGCATTCCAACAACAAAAATTCTAGTATATTCCCACAAGTAGGATCTGGGGAGGGTAGTGCGTACGAAGACCTTACCCCTACCTAGTGAAGGAAGAATCTTGCATTCCGATGATAACAATATTCATTTTGTCAATATGACCACAGAGGCCATCAAGGACTTCAAAAGATTCCTAGAAAGCATCTCGAAACTACATGTTCTGACCATTACTTAAAAAACACAGTTTGAAGGAACAACAACAACTACGACTATGTCCTAGTGAAATCTCACTAGTGGGGTCTAGGGAGGGTAGCGTATACAAAGATTCCTACAGAGCAGCACTTGTTGAGATTCCTACAGAGCAGAACTTGTTGCTTCACAAGGAGAACTTGGTTTCATTGTTCGAGGTATTGTGCTCGGAGGTGAAAAACACGTCGTTGAGGGGCATAACGGACGTCGGGATGATGGGTGAAGTGGTCGCGCAGGGCTTGAAGGTACGTGTAGTGACTTTAGTTGGTCTTTTTCTTTGTTTTACTTGGTCTATTTTTCTGTTCTTATTATCGCTTTATTCTTGTAGCTAGTTTTATTGGAGGTGGAGAGCATCCGCGAAGTTAACTTCCGCTCAAGAATTTATTCGCGGGTGCTGGGAAGTACCGTCGCTATCGAGATCGGTTATGCGAGATGCGTGAGTGCCTGAGGAATGACCTCCGGAGTCGGGACCTTGTCAAAGAGCTGGCGAGGTGAGAACTTCAAATGCAGCAGACCCTTGGCAGGGTTAACACCCTTGAGAAGCAGTTTCATCGTAAAGACGAGGAGATGAAGGCCAAGAGGAGTGCTGCTGCTGATGAGAGGAAATGCCGGGACCGGGTCAGGGCGGGAGAGTCCTCTAAGACTTTGACCAGGCAGGTAGTTACTTTAGAGGCCGAGGTCGTTGCCTTGAGCTGCAAGTGAGGACTCCGTGTCGAGGGTTGGGACGTTAGAGACGGCATATCGCGTTCGTGAACGGGAATGAGAGCTGGAGAGGGCTGCTGCGGCCTTTCAAGAGAGGGCGTTGGAGGACCGCATTGGCATCTATGAACGGGATGCCTAGAATACGGCGGATCAGATTATATCCTTAGAGGCCAAAAATCACCGCTTGAGGGATCAGGCTGCCTCTTTCGGCCTGGCTCGTGATCTTTGGAAGTTTGTCAAGGCCTAACTTGATGTATACAAGCTGTGCGAGGCCAGCATCGTGCCAGAAGCCTCTTTTGAAGAAGCCCGTCAAAAGGCTCCTGAGGCCCGTATCGACTGCGGCTTTGATCCATCCACGCCAGGGGTTGATGATGGCGCTGAAGGCGTTGATGATGCTGATGGTGGCACGGGTGGAGTTTAGTACAAAGGATTTGTTATGTTTTTCTTGTTTTCGTTGCCATTTGGCTAACTTTTTTAATTGTTCTTTTCTTTCTTTCTCATTTACCGGCCTTGGCCGGGTGTAAGCGGGGATGACCCGGTGTAATTAAAGATGTAAATATATGCGACTTTATTTTCCTCTGTTCTATCTGGTGTTTATTTTGCATCTTTCTTGTTCCCAAGTTTTTCTTTTGGTGCGCGCTCAAGGAGGGCTTTGCCTTAATTTTTCTGGTAGGCGTGTTAAGCCCCCCTTATGTCTTTGGTCGTAATGACGCCGATGGACTTGCCATGATAATGTTGGTGGACTTGGCCATGATTAAGCGCTTTTTGTTTATTGTTTTATTTTACTTGTAATAATGTTGTGGCCATTATTTGGCGATAGCGGCACTTAGCCTCAGTCCCAGTTCAGGCGTGGTCGAACTACAGGGCGTGATGGTGAGAAACACGGCTTTATACTTCAACCAAGGGCCGAACTTTACATGGCCCGAATTTTAGTTCGAGTTGGGTGTACTTACTTGAATGGCGAGGGAGCTTAACTTGTCTCTCCGTCTGTGGTTCTTTAGACTTGAGGACGAAGGCGTTCAGCCTTGTTGTTTGAGCGGGATTGGGTTTGTAATGGTGAAGGCATATGGCCTGAGTCCTAGTTTGACTTGTAGTTGAACCTTTTGGGCGAAAGTACATGGCCTGAGTCGTTTTTCAACCGTAGTTGAATCTTGCAATTTTTTATGGCGAAGGCGCATGGCCTGAGTCCCAATTTGACTCCTAGTTGAACTTGCGGTGAAGGCACGTGGCCTGAGTCGTATTCAACTGTGGTTGAATCCTGTAATTTTTATGGCAAAGGCGCATAGCCTGAGTCCCAGTTTAACTTGTAGTTGAACTTTTGGTGAAGGCATGTGGCCTAGTCGTTGTTCAACCGTGGTTGAATTTTGTAATTTTTGATGGCGAAGCGCATAGCCTGAGTCCCAGTTCAAATTCTAGTTGAACTTTCGGTGAAGGCACGTAGCCTGAGTCGTTGTTCAACAATGGTTGAATCTTGTAATTTTTTATGGAAAAGGCGCATAGCCTGAGTCCCAATTCAACTTGTAGTTGAACTTTCGGTAAGGCACGTAGCTTGAGTCGTTGTTCAACAGTGGTTGTATCTTGTAATTTTTTATGGTGAAGGCATATAGCCTGAGTCCCATCTCAAATTGTAGTTGAACTTTTAGTGAAGGCACGTAGCCCGAGTCTTTGTTCAACCGTGGTAGAGTCTTGTAATATTTGATGGCGAAGGCGCATAGCCTGAGTCCCAGTTCAACTTGTAGTTGAACTTTCAGTGAAAGCACGTGGCCTAAGTCATTGTTTAACCATGGTTGAATCCTGTAATTTTTGATGGCGAAGGCGCATAGCCCAAGTCTTAGTTCAACTTGTAGTTGAATTTCGGTGAAGGCACGTAGCTTGAGTCGTTGTTCAACCGTGGTTGAATCTTGTAATTTTTGATGGCGAAGGTGCATAGAATGAGTTCCAGTTCAACTTTTAGTTGAAATTTTGATGAAAGTACGTAGCCTGAGTCGTTGTTCAACCGTGGTTGAATCTTGTAATTATTTGTGGCGAAGGCCAATAGCTTGAGTCCCAGTTCAACTTGTAGCTGAACTTTCGATGAAGGCACGTAGCCTGAGCCATTGTTCAACTGTGGTTGAATCTTGTAAATTTTGATGGCGAAGGCGCATAGCCTGAGTCCCAGTTCAACATGTAGTTGAACTTTCGGTGAAGGCACATGGCCTGAATCATTGTGCAACCATGGTTAAATCCTGTAAATTTTTATGGTGAAGCTGCACAGCCTGAGTCCCAGTTCAACTTGTAGTTGAACTTTCGGTGAAGGCATGTAGCATGAGTCGTTGTTCAATCGTGGTTGAATCTTGTAATTTTTTATGGCGAAGGCGCATAGCCTGAGTCGCAGTTCAACTTGTAGTTGAACTTTCGGTGAAGGCACGTTGCCTGAGTCATTGTTCAACCGTGGTTGAATCTTGTAATTTTTTATGGCGAAGGCGCATAGCCTGAGTCCCAGTTCAACTTTCGGTGAAGGCACGTAGCCTGAGTTGTTGTTCAACCATAGTTGAATCTTATAATTTTTGATGGCGAAGGTGCATATCCTGTGTCACAATTCAACTTGTAGTTGAACTTTTGGTGAAGGCACGTAGCCTGAGTCGTTGTTCAACCATGATTGAATCTTGTAATTTTTATGGCGAAGGCGCACAGCTTGAGTCTCACTTCAACTTGTAGTTGAACGTTTTCTTCCCACATGACCCACTCTGTGTAGGGTGTTGGAGATTAGCTTTGATTTGAGATCTCGCACGATTTGTGTGTAGTCTTTTCGAATGGTTTGTAGATGTTGCCCCGTTAAGGATCTCGGTTCAAGATGCCTTTGTGCCATTTTTCTTTTTGGCAGGATCCTGTATCGGGGAGGTGAGGGTACCTTATTTGTGCTCTTCCCGTGGGGAGGGGGTTAGCTTATTTTTCTTCTTTTTCTTCTTGCACTTCTTCTGCCTTTTACCTTACATGTTGCTTTGGCTTGTTCGAGTGAGGTTGCTTTTCTAGAGTTTCTTTCCTTTTGGTCCAAGGAAGAACTACGCGATTTTGCCATGAAATCCCCACAGACGGAGCCATATTGTTTAGTTCAAAGTTCTTACACACTTTTTAAGCATAAAACAATCACAATAAATTGAGGGCCAATCATAGCAGGTCGTGATAAATCAAAAGATCAAATGGAAGAAAGGAAAGGCGAGCTTTTTGAATTAAGGAGAAATATGTAGAGAGCTTTTTATTGATGATATTGGTTTGGTCTGCCTCTCCATAGAGAGATTCAGAACCTTACGATGGTGTTCTTTATGCCCATCTTAGGGGTACAATTACGTGTTTCCCTTTTCTCGGGAGTAGTGGTGAAGAAGAAGAAGCAACCCCCTTCTAGGTTTCTTTCTCTTAATATTTATAGCAGCAAACTGGATGAGATGGTGATTAAAATGGATGTGGCCATTGTTGGAAACACGTTTCAAATGCAATATACTAAACGTGTGTTCTTTTGTAGGTTTTGATGAATGTCAAACAAAGCAAAAAGCGATATATAGCAGTACTCAAGGACAAGCACAAAATGGATGCATTACAAGAAGCTCAAGACAAAGTTTAGAAATGTTATAATTGAGTCAATATTAATTGTGATCTTGATTCCTCAACTTGGCTCATAACATGGCTTCTCTACTAAAATTATTTTTCCAAAATCATGCATATTTAAATTAAGTGTCAAATGATTTCAAACTATGCATATTTACATTTGTTAAAATGTTTTCCAAACATGCCTCAAAAATCTGCGCTAAGATAATCGATTATGTACTTATGATAATCGAGTATCTCTAAGCCAAGACTGCATGACAATCGATTGTGAATTAATGATAATCGATTGTGAGTAAGTTAGTTAACATCAGGTTTTTGCAAACTGCATAACAATCGATTGTGTACTTATGATAATCGATTGTTAACTGAGGCAAAGTTTTCAAAACTCATAAAAATCGATTATGAACTAATGGTAATCGATTAGAATGAGAAAAAATGTCTCCCAGTGATTTTAAATAAAATGATAATCGATTGTGGCTTTTGATAATCGATTATATATGAGACAGAGAGTTTTGAAATTAATTAATAATCGATTATTCCATTTGATAATCGATTGTTGAAGCTGACCGTTGTCATATATTTTCAATTACCTTCAGGTAATCGATTGTTGACATTTAACAATCGATGTTTTGCGTAAAATCTGGAAAAGATTTTCTGAACGTTGTTAAAATAATCGATTGTTGATTTCCGGACAATCGATGTTTTATGCCAAAAATTGGAAAGGATTTCTTAACGTTATAAATAATCGATTATTGATTTGAAGTAATCGATTGTTGACGTAAAATCTGGGATTGAATTTTTAATCTGATAGGCAAACAATCGATTGTTTAGTCTTGACAATCGATTGTCATTGAGTAATTTCAGCAATCCTTAATTGGCAATTAGACAACGGTAAGACTGAGTTTTTCACCTATAAATACAGCTTCAACTCAGTGTTTTCACAACAACAACATATACACTTTGAGTATTTTCATTGCTAAAAGCTTTCTTACATTGATCATCATTTTCCATTCATCCATAAAGCTTTTTGAAGAGCCATTCTATTGAGCTAAGTTGTTGTGATCTTGAGCGTACTATTTCTACTCATATCTACTCATTAAGGAGTGCTTTGTAAAGTGAGTGTGTTTTGTGTTTGTAAGAGAATTGCGATTCTCGTTTGTTGAGGAACTTGTGATTCCTCAGTTGAAGTCTTTGGGATTGTTATCCCCGAGCAGTTGAAGTCTTTGGGATTGTTATCCCCGAGCAGTTGAAGTCTTTGGGATTGTTATCCCCGAGCAGTTGAAGTCTTTGGGATTGTTATCCCCGAGCAGTTGAAGTCTTTGGGATTGTTATCCCCGAGCAATTGAAGTCTTTGGGATTGGTATCCCCGAGCAATTGAAGTCTTTGGGATTGTGATCCCCGAGCAACTAGGTGAGGCTTGTGTCCTCAGCTGTAACGGTTTGTTAAGCACCCGTAAGCTTGACAAGTTTAGTGGAAATCTCGAGAGAGTCTCTCGGGGACTGGACTAACCACGTTTGTGGCCAACCAGGATACATCATTGTGTAAGTTTATTCTACTGCACTTGTTTTAATTTCTGCAAAGTTTTTAAATTCCGCACTAAAACGCTTAATATTTTTAAAACGCTATTCACCCCCCCTCTAGCGTAAAGCGTATTGTCCAACAATTGGTATCAGAGCCATACTCTCTGAAAGACTTAACCGTTTGAGAGAATCTTTCCATGGCTTCTACTCTAGACTCTTTTGCAGGTATTGATGAAGGACAGTGCCCCACAAGACCTCCTTTGTTTAACGGGACTAATTATTCATATTGGAAAGAAAGGATGCAGATATTCGTCAGATCAAACAGCCCTTACTTGTGGAAGGTGTACACCAAAGGAAATGAGGTTCCTGTCAAAAAGGTGGAAGAAGAATGGGTGCCAAAATCAGAAGAGGAATTCAACGCCGAGGATAATCGAATGGTCCAAAATAACTTTAAAGCTATTAATTTATTACTTTGTGCTGTTAATGCTAATGATTACAGGAAAATCTCCTGCTGCAAAACAGCGAAAGAAATGTGGGACAAGCTTGAGGTCACTTACGAAGGGATTGACCAGGTAAGAGAAGCTAAAATTGACTTTTTAACTCATGCTTACGAATTGTTCCATATGAAGGAAGGCGAAAAGGTAGACGAGATGTTTGAGCGGTTCTCATCAATAGTAAATGATCTCCACGCGCTCAAGAAGACGTTCACAGACAAAGAACTAGTTCGAAAAATCCTTAGGAGTCTAACACCGGCATGGCGATCAAAGGCCGATGCGATTCAAGAGTCAATTGGAATCACGAACGTCACCATAGACGCTCTTAGAGGTAATCTTAAGACTTATGAATCCACTATTCTTAACCCTGTTATTGATGAACAAAGAAGGAAAAAGATTGCTCTAAAGGCGAGCACAAGTCAATCACCAATTTAAGAGGATGGAGATAGCGAATTCGGACTCATCATCAAAAAGTTCCAAAAATTCATGCGAAAAGAATATGACCGCAAAGGGAAAAAGCAAGGTGAGCAAGTTAAATGTTATGAATGTGGTGAAACAGGGCATATCAAAACAAACTTCCCAAATCTTAAAAAGGAGAAGAAACCCTTCAAGAAGCAACGAGCATACATATCTTGGGGAGGAGATTCCGGAGACGAATCCAGTGAAGAAGAAAATGAAGAAGCGGCAAATCTCTGCCTCATGGCACAGGAAGAAAATCAAAGTGAGGTAAGTCAAATCTCTTCTCAAAATTTTTATACTCTTGATGACATGAGAAATGCCTTTGATGAATTGTATGCTGAATTTCTCAAAGTTACAAAAACCGTCACTAGTTTAAGAGAAAGTGCTTCTCTAAAAGAACAAGATTTTCAAAAACAGTTTTCATTAAAAGAAAAAGAATTAGAAAAATTGGTTTTGGAAAATGAGAAGCTACTAGAACAAAACAAGTTTTATGGGAAAAGAAGTTCTGACAAGCCCGAGAGTTCTACAAAAAATTGTGCTTCTTGTGTAGACCTTAAGAATGAAGTAGGTAGATTAAAAGGCACACTAGATAAATTCAACTCCTCTCATAAAAACTTGAATGTGGTGCTTGATAACTTGAAATCAACCAAGCATGGAATAGGCTTCATAAATGAAGAAGAGGTTGATGCAAAAACCCAACCACCTAGAGCTCAATCTAGGATTAATAACAAAAATGCCTTTCCTAAAACAAACATGCATGCTAGACAAAATATTAGGAGACCTAGACATGACCTTCCGCCTAGCAATCGTCACCATAGACATGATGCATATTTTAGGCACAACAGTGATCATGCTAGAAGATCCCGAAATGTTCAACGTAGAAATGATTATGGTGCTCAAATTAGGAGAAATGAAAATAGAGTAAACAATGTGCATTATTCTAGCTACTATGAGCCTAGACGCATGCATAATCCAAATGTGACATGTCATTATTGTAGACGAATTGGTCATATTGCTCCCGCATGCTTTACTAGACATAGACATGCTACTCAAACATATCATTATAGTATGCATAACCCTCAAGGACCCAAAATGGCATGGGTACCAAAAGAGCATTGATTTGTTTTGCAGGTGTGCTTGAAGGAATCAAGTGTAGTGGATACTCCAAACACTTGACGGGAGACGAATTCAAAATTCCTTCAATTAAAGCACAAAGAAGGAGGAAGAGACGGAAAAGTCGATTTAGGCATTTTTTTCAAAATCGGAAGTATTTTCGAAAAATTTAAAAGACAAAATACAAGGAAGACAAAGGCAAAATTGTGGAAGAAGCTTCTTAAATTGAAGAATGAGCCAAAAGACCAAAATGAACGGAGGATGTTCAAAATCAGGTAATTGGCAAAGTCGAAGGGAAGGTAAGTACCCTAAACCCTCTTAAGAACATCCTAGGACAAAATTCTTAAGAGTTCACGTTTTTCACCCGACTACACTAGTTTCAAAGTTATTATTTCATTTATAGATTACTGACTTGAGCGTCGGAGATGTTTAATTCTATTTTGCAGGTATCCCCCAAAAGGTAAGAGGAAAGTATAAATTGTCTTGATACAAGAAAAATCGATCATAATCGATTATTTATGCTTCCAATCGATTATCAGTATCAATAATCGATTATTTGTTGATTCAATTCTTTTTGTCATGAAATCTTGTTGAATGTTTACATTGCTTGATAGAATTAAGTCTCATCATTTTAGCATCCCCCTTCCAAACAATCGATTATTTGTTCTGCCAATCGATTATTTGCCAAAATCCAAACTCTCTGTGAGTGAAATAATCGATTACTATATATTGACAATCGATTATCTGTTTTAAACTTATGTTACCGTTTTGGCTCTACAATCGATTCCTGTCAGGTCATAAATATGAAAAACAATCGATTACCAAGTTTGACAATCGACTATCTTTTTCAAATTTTTTACCGTTCTGGCGTGTAATCGATGTGTCAGATCATTTTCATTAATGACAATCGATTATTCTATTCAAACAATCGATTATTGAACGGTCAGTGAATTTATTTTTACCGTTTCAGACTTCAAAGCTCTTCAAATCTCTTCAAATCTTTTCAAATAAGTGTAAGATTCATTCCTTCTCTATATATAGGCTGCACATATGCTCTTGTATACTCACTCAAGCCTCCAAAGCATCAAATTATCTTGTTATCTTTGAAAAATCCTAGCACATCTTTTTCAAAAATGTCAAGCCGCAACTCCAAACGTGCTCGTTCCAAACAAGGTGCTTCTTCTTCTCGCCATCCATATCAAGATGGATCGGTTCTATTCTTTGAATCCGATGAAGAGCTCACCCGGTTCTTAACCAAATTTGAGAAACGCCTTATTCTCCCTCCTCGCTTTTCAACAAACGCTCTTGTTGCACCATTCATTCCAGCCGCGAACATGCTAAGAGAGTGCCAACTTTTCAATTTCCTACTCCTTACTCACCCCTACTACAACATTACTTTGGTTGAAGCTTTTTACTCCAACCTTCACAAAGATGATGAGGGTGAACTCGTTACCAATGTTAACGGCATTTCCATTCTAATTTCTGAAGATAACCTCCACCTCATTGCCGGCATTCCGCATGATGGTGAAGACATCTACCAGTACATAAATGATGTCGGGGACATGATTGATGAAGCTAATCTCTTCCGCCAAGCCGGAGTCGCCTATGATGAGTCTTCTTCCCGTCGTCCCACCATAAAGGGTATGGACCCGAATTATCGTTTCATTCTCTATTTCATCACTCGTGTTCTCAAACCCCGTAAACTCAATCACACCACCATTTCCCAAGAGGATGCCAAATTTCTTCATGCCATTATCACCGGTGTTAAAATCAATTGGTGCAAGCTTATTCAATCTCATATGTTCAATGCCACCAGAGATGACATACCTCTCCCCTATGCCCTCTTAATAATGAAATTTCTTGAAGCTTCCGGGGTCAATATTGCTAATGGTCCTCTCAAAAAGAGCACCAAAATCTGGGAAATTTCGGAGTCTTCCTTTCATCATGATGGTGATCATGCTCCCGCTCCTCCTCAAAATCGACAAGCCCGTCGTGCTCATCCTCCTCAGAAGCCTACCCTCCGGACTATCTCTGACCAAATTACTCAATTAACCCGTGAGGTCCATGGTTACTTTGATCACGTGCATTATGCCTATGCTCAGGTGGTGCCATATCAAGCGCCTCCCAATGATGATGAAGGGGATGGAGGTGATGAATGATGAAATTGTTGTTTTTGATGATGTGAAATTGTTGTTTCTGATTTGTTTTTCCTTGGTTGGTTAGTTGTTGTTCGTTTTATTGTGTTTGGCTCCACCCATGTAATGTTATTTTCCAATAAATAAACTTTTGTTTATTTCATATGTTTTTTTGCATATTCTTCCCTTGTATATATTTTTGCTAATGGCAAAAGGGGGAAGAAACGGGATATCAAGAAGTATGCTATATCACTCTCAACTTCATTCATGCTTAAAGTGAGGGGGAACATGAATTGAGGGAGAACATCAATTGCATACTTTACACTTGTCTTGGATTATCAAAATAATTATTGCATATATCCCGCTTATGTTTGCCATTATCAAAAAGGGGGAAATTGTTGGAAACACGTTTCAAATGCAATATACTAAACGTGTGTTCTTTTGTAGGTTTTGATGAATGTCAAACAAAGCAAAAAGCGATATATAGCAGTACTCAAGGACAAGCACAAAATGGATGCATTACAAGAAGCTCAAGACAAAGTTTAGAAATGTTATAATTGAGTCAATATTAATTGTGATCTTGATTCCTCAACTTGGCTCATAACATGGCTTCTCTACTAAAATTATTTTTCCAAAATCATGCATATTTAAATTAAGTGTCAAATGATTTCAAACTATGCATATTTACATTTGTTAAAATGTTTTCCAAACATGCCTCAAAAATCTGGGCTAAGATAATCGATTATGTACTTATGATAATCGAGTATCTCTAAGCCAAGACTGCATGACAATCGATTGTGAATTAATGATAATCGATTGTGAGTAAGTCAGTTAACATCAGGTTTTTGCAAACTGCATAACAATCGATTGTGTACTTATGATAATCGATTGTTAACTGAGGCAAAGTTTTCAAAACTCATAAAAATCGATTATGAACTAATGGTAATCGATTAGAATGAGAAAAAATGTCTCCCAGTGATTTTAAATAAAATGATAATCGATTGTGGCTTTTGATAATCGATTATATATGAGACAGAGAGTTTTGAAATTAATTAATAATCGATTATTCCATTTGATAATCGATTGTTGAAGCTGACCGTTGTCATATATTTTCAATTACCTTCAGGTAATCGATTGTTGACATTTAACAATCGATGTTTTGCGTAAAATCTGGAAAAGATTTTCTGAACGTTGTTAAAATAATCGATTGTTGATTTCCGGACAATCGATGTTTTATGCCAAAAATTGGAAAGGATTTCTTAACGTTATAAATAATCGATTATTGATTTGAAGTAATCGATTGTTGACGTAAAATCTGGGATTGAATTTTTAATCTGATAGGCAAACAATCGATTGTTTAGTCTTGACAATCGATTGTCACTGAGTAATTTCAGCAATCCTTAATTGGCAATTAGACAACGGTAAGACTGAGTTTTTCACCTATAAATACAGCTTCAACTCAGTGTTTTCACAACAACAACGTATACACTTTGAGTATTTTCATTGCTAAAAGCTTTCTTACATTGATCATCATTTTCCATTCATCCATAAAGCTTTTTGAAGAGCCATTCTATTGAGCTAAGTTGTTGTGATCTTGAGCGTACTATTTCTACTCATATCTACTCATTAAGGAGTGCTTTGTAAAGTGAGTGTGTTTTGTGTTTGTAAGAGAATTGCGATTCTCGTTTGTTGAGGAACTTGTGATTCCTCAGTTGAAGTCTTTGGGATTGTTATCCCCGAGCAGTTGAAGTCTTTGGGATTGTTATCCCCGAGCAGTTGAAGTCTTTGGGATTGTTATCCCCGAGCAGTTGAAGTCTTTGGGATTGTTATCCCCGAGCAGTTGAAGTCTTTGGGATTGTTATCCCCGAGCAGTTGAAGTCTTTGGGATTGTTATCCCCGAGCAATTGAAGTCTTTGGGATTGGTATCCCCGAGCAATTGAAGTCTTTGGGATTGTGATCCCCGAGCAACTAGGTGAGGCTTGTGTCCTCAGCTGTAACGGTTTGTTAAGCACCCGTAAGCTTGACAAGTTTAGTGGAAATCTCGAGAGAGTCTCTCGGGGACTGGACTAACCACGTTTGTGGCCAACCAGGATACATCATTGTGTAAGTTTATTCTACTGCACTTGTTTTAATTTCTGCAAAGTTTTTAAATTCCGCACTAAAACGCTTAATATTTTTAAAACGCTATTCACCCCCCCCTCCTCTAGCGTAAATCGTATTGTCCAACAGCCATGTCGGAGTTCCTTCTTCAAGATAGTAGACAGGTTGTGGCCGTATTGATCGAACCAAATGAAAATTAAATATTAGTAATGATTAATGGCCGTACCATTCGTTAATTATGGATTAACTTAAAGCGGGGGTTTGATTCGTCAATTAACGTAGGATCGAATTCTGACCGATACAAATACTAGTTTCTATGACACGTTAATAATGACACATAATTATTTAGTTATTATACAAAATAAAAAATTAAAATGTTAAAATATCATTACGTTAGCATATATGTAGATTCAAAATGATTGGATATATTTAAAAGGATATCCTTCATTTTCTAGATGCGAAAACACATGTTTGGAACCACATTAACCCATCAAGATTTCTGTACGTATGACGTTATTGTCAAAGCTTCTAAAAATCATCCTTATACCATTACATAAGATATTTGATGGATTTAAGTTTCTTAGTAGCATGATATGTACATTATTCTTCAAAACCAACTTGTATGCAATAGAAGTTCAATTTAACTTTGTTTAGAAGCGTACAAGACACTAACAAACATAAGAAATAATGACTTGCCAAAGTATTTGTGTGGTGGAAGGCTATTTGGTATTAAAGTATTGAAGTATTTTTTTCTGATATTAGTTGTTGGTATCATCTTCCACCGAATCGACACTGAGAAACGTTTTACTTTTACTAGGGAACTTGGTAATAAATATCTCATTTAGTTGATCAATATATTCATTTTTGCAAGCTAAGATAGCCCTCTCTGTCATGTATGTTGCATATCTTTCATTTTATTTAATTAGAAAAATATTTTTCTTATTTAGTGATCTTTACCACTAATATTACCATTGGCCTTGATAACAAATTGTGTTTAGAAAAGGACCAAATCATCTTTTATTGTATGCCCTTTTCTACTTTCAACATGAAGCAATAAATCTCTAGATGCTGGATCTTTTGTTGCTCTCATATTTCTTATCAACTATTTTTTTATTTAGTTATAAGTATAATTTTACCAAGCTAGCATTAATGTGACGACCCGACATGTCGTCCTATGTGTTACTGCTCTGTTTCCCCCTTATTGTGTTGCTTCATGTTTCAATATCAGTACTAGAGTCGATCGGGTGTAATTGAATTAGTTTGGTTGGAAATAGGGCACTTGGCCTCTTAGAAGGAAGCTTATTTTGAAAAAAGTCAACCGAAAGATGACTATGTGGTTAAAGGGCTCGGATGTGAATTTCGGTGGTTCGGTTAGCTTCAGCAGGTGATATGTGGCTTAGGAGAGCGATCAGAATTGAATTTGGAGGTCCGGTGTAGAATTAGGCTTGAATTGGCGAAGTTTGAATTTTGGCGAATTCTGGTTGATAGGTGGGATTTTGATCCGAGGGTCGGAATGGAATTCCCAGAGTTGCAGTAGCTTCGTTAGGTGATTTTGGATATGTCTGCAAATTTTTAGGTCATTCGGACGTTGTTTGGTTTGGGTTTTTATTGTATGCGCATTTCGTAAGTTCTTAAGAAATTTAGGCTTGGATTTGAGGAATTTGGTGATTTTTCATGTTAATGATAGTGTTCTTATGGCTTGAGCAAGTTTGAATAAGGTAATAGGTCATGTTGGTGCTTTTGGTTGAGGTCCCGGGGGCCTCGGGTGATTTTGGATGGTTGAACGGAGGTTGTAGGAGTTTATGCATGTTTTTGTATTGCTGCTTCTGCTATTTTCGCGTCTGTGGAAAAGGAGTCGCCTAAGCGGTTCCGCAGTCGCGGCTGAAGGACCGCATAAGCGGCCAAGGGTGAATGTCTGGGACCGCAGGAGCGGTTTGGAAACCGCGGAAGCGGTCAAGAGCCGCAGAAGCGGTCAAGGGCCGCAGAAGCAATCGATGGGATTTTAAGTTGGACCGCAGAAGAGGTCACATTGACGCGTTAGCACTGTCCGCAGGAGCGGTCAGTGGACCGCGTAAGCAATAGTCGAGCTGGTCTGATGGATTTTTACATAGTATTTTATCCGCGAGCCTATGTTATTTTCCTCCATTGTTGAGCGATTTTGGAGCTTGGGAGAGCGAATTGAGGAGGATTCGAAGAGGAATGATTGGAGGTAAGATCTTTGACCTTAAAATTCGTTTTTATTGGGAAATCTACCTAGAGATTCATGGGAATAAGCCAAATATTGAAGAAATTAGGGCTTGAGTTTTTGATATTTCGAATTAGGATTTGGTAGGTCATTTGAGCTCGGATTTGGGAGTTCTTGGTATGTATCAACTCGTGGCGAGACGAGAATTCCGGAAATGTAAGTTTCGTAATTTTTTGAGAAGCGGTTCTGGGCCTCAGATTTTGCTAGTTTTGAGGTTCTTGCTATGATTCGATTGTTTTCGATTGGGTATTGTCCCATTTGCATATTGTGATGTATTCGCTCTGTTTTTTGTTAGATTCGACGCGCGTGGAGGCCGATTTTACGGGCAAAGGCGTCGTGAGCTTGAGATTTTGCCGGTTCAAGGTGAGTAATACTTGGGAATGATATCCTGAGGGTTTGAAACCCCGGATTTGCACATCCTACTGCTGTATTGTGGTGACTTGCACGGTGGACCTGAGCGTGGGGTAGAGCACCGTTGGGATTGTGACTTGGTCCGTCTCGGTTGTTGGTTTTTATTGCTAAATTGTAAATATTTTGTTGTTATCATTATGACTTGGGCTCATTGCCATGCTTGGGGCTTATTTCCGATTATTTGAAACCCTGATATATCACATTGTGACGCTATATGAGGCGAGACACGCACTCCATGGCTAGTGTGGGGTCATATATGTGGGAAATTGTGACCCGGTTCAGTCGGAGGAATGAATTATACTATATTGGCAATTGCTTCGCACCTTATATTGATGTTATTTGGGCTTGATGCCATGTTTGGGGCCTTGTGCCGACTTGTAGAATCCTGTAGGGATTGATGTTTCAGAGTTAACATGATTTGCATACTATTCGAATTCAGTCCAAGGTTTTTAACACTATTTTGCCAACTCATCCAAAATTCTATGTTTTTGAAAACACAAATGATTTTTAATGATATTTCGGGTTGACGATCATTATCTCATTATTTTATGAACTGCATATTATTTCATGGAAACGGTAGTAACTATTGTCACCGTGTATTGAAATGGAAATGGCGGTAACTATTGGCACCGTGTATTGAAATGGAAACGGTGGTAACTATTGGCACCTTGTATTGTAATGGAAACAAATGTAACTATTGGCACTGTATTATATTGCTCTCGGGCTGAAGGAACCCCTCTGGAGTCTGAACCCCCACAGTGAGCGCCGTCGACGTTAAATCATATGCATGGTTGGCTCGGGATGCACGCCGCAGCGCATTCATGTGCATTGCATTGCATTCATGCATTTACTCCTGTTTGTACTGCGTGGGACGACATTTAGCACTCGTATATCATTGGCATACATACTGTTAATTGCCTTGTTGACTAGATACCCTTGTGTTATATGTTAAGGAGTGCCGAGCCCGAGAGCCTGATGTTGGATATTGTGAGTTGATATTGAGCCCAAGGGGTAGGTTTCTGACTATTTCCTACTTGTTGAAATTACCTTTGCAATTGTTGAAAAAACATGTTTTCAAAAGAGATTTGTTGAACTGAACCTGGGATTTTCTAAAGGGATTTTCACAGTATTTCGGTTTTCTCAAAAAGGGTTGTTCTATCTTTATAGCAGTTTGGTGTGCTCATACGTGTTTTCTTATCGCTCAGATATTATTCTCTCTTATTACCACTGAGTTGGAAGTACTCACTTTACTCCCTGCACCTTGCATGCAGTTGCATGTATTGTCCACCCGGTAGCGGGTTATCAGCAGGACCGAAGTCCTTATTGTGGTAGTTGAGTAAGGTGACCGCCATCGTTCGCGGCACCGCACCCCGTCTTTGTATTTCGATTTTATCTTGTATATATATATATATATATATATATATATATATATATATATATATATATATATATATATATATATATATATATATATATATATATATATATTTTTAGTCTAGTAATAGTGTCCCTGCTCATTAGATTCTCATGACAAGTGACACTCCGGTCGGGTTGTATTGGAATGAAACTTCATAGTTAAATGCCATTAAGTAGTATTTCTATTCTTTTATGTTCAATAACTGCTTAAAGAGGATTTGGGGTTGTTGGCTGGCCTTTTCTTCACGAGAGGCGCCATCATTACCGGGTATAGAATTAGGGTCGTGACAAGTTGGTATCAGAGCCTAGGTTACTAGGTCTCACGAGTCAAGAGCAGGGGTAGTAGAGTCGCGTGAATCGGTACGGAGACGTTTGTATTTATCCTCGAGAGGGTGCAGAACCTTTAGAAAAACCTCCCATTCTTGGAATTCTTATCGTGCGTACTTGATTCAGCTTGAGATATAATTCTTGAAATTCCTTCCACACGTCTGTATGCGCACGCGAGCGCTCAGTAGTATATGTGCCTAGATGGCTGGTGACTCCCCGATCGAGGGGTGAGAGGTAATCTCCGTGAGTTCATGTTGGGCCAGTTCTGAGGACTCGAGGCCGAATAATTACTTATCGTTTGAGCACCGAGGTGCTGATTGTGTGAGCAAGTGTTTCGAACTTATATGCTCATTGTTGTTCACATTAGCCAAAATGGCGGCTAGATATCTATGTGATGAGTATGTTAGTACCATGGGGGTGTATCTATGTGATCTTGGTAGTGATGAAAGAGTCTGCTGAATAATAGATGAGTTGTCGAGTGTTCGACTCCTATTGTTATTTTATGTGTAGTCCGAGTTATGGGCGCGTGAAGAATATTTCATGTCTCTTAGTTGGCAAGCAAGGTACATTCCATGTGGCAGTATGAGTATAGACTCAGAAAGACTAAATGGTTGTGTATTACGTGTATGATAGTGAAAGGTACATGGAGATATTGAAATTAAGCGAAGCAGGTGGATTATCTCCCGCGGAGGGTTTTGAGCAGTATGATCCTTATGTGTATGTAAAATATCTCTTGTGTAATTGAAGGGTATGTGTTGAAATTTGAGAATTTGGGGATTCCTAAGAAAGTGGACTCAGTTGATGTGGAAATGAATGCGAGGTTTGCAGAGAATGTCAGTGCTAGATGATCTGTGTATTCACAAAACTTGTAAATTATTTGAGTTTGATCTCATTATGGCATCATTAGAGTAAAAGTGTTGTGAGTTGTTAAGAATGCCTTAATATGTGGCTTCGAGCCATGTTGGGGAGGTTAGTGTTGGTCAGCTGATCGCACGGTTATGTGCCGTGGTGGTTCCGTTTTGAGGTAGGATGGCAGATCAGTTTAGGTTACAGAAATTGAGCCGAGGATGGCTCGTGTGAAGGAAAAATCTCTACAAAGGTTATATGGTGCTTGGTAGGAGTGAGAAATACTGAGATGTTTTAAGCTGTTGATGATAAAGAATGCCCAAAGTATAGAGAAGAAAGTTGGTTGTTGTATCTGTATGAAATCATGTTCTGCGGTGTCTGAGTACTAATAAGGCACGAATGGTTTTGTCCGTTAAGGCATGTAAATTTTAGTTGTTCAAGAGAGAATGACTCTCGGGATTGGTTTTATTGTGTCCAAGATTTTGCATGTAACAATCAGGTGTGTTAAGTTTATGTATATGGGTAGAGATTATGTTTTCATTAGAAAAGATCAAGACTTGTGGTAATTTATGTTAATCATGGGATTCTACGTATCCGTATTTGGAAGGTAATGGTAAAAAATTCAGATTCACAGGAAGTTCTTCAAGGTAAAACATTCTGGAATATCGTATTTCTGGGAAGCGTTCGAGAGGGTATTCAGTGGCCTATGGGTATTACGTGCGAGTCTCGTGTGGTAACTTGAGTCGAGGTATTGTGGTGCTACAGCAAGGGAGAATATCAATTTTATGATGAGTCATGAAGGAAATGAGATAAATGGAATTGCTTGATAATAAATCAAATCGTTATGGTAAGGATATGATTAATTCTTGTATGTGTTTGAGGTAATGAGTCTTACATGGATTGTGCAACAAAGCTTTTATGCGTTGGCAGCTTGCTTAACTTGGTCTGGATAGAAGGACTCAGTCCTGGCAGTTTAGCTTGTGCAATGGAATTGGGAGAAAGAGTTCTTGATGTGTTTTACCATGGTTTGAAGATGGGCATGTTATCCTAGTGTGGAATGGTCTGTGTGCTAAGATATGGAGAATTGGGAATTGCTTGTTCAAGGCTTTGGTTCAGTTCATAATGGGAAATCATTAAATTCTTGAGTAGCACGGGCAACTTCAGGTGAGTAAAGAATTGATCTTCAGATGATTAAGGTGATGTAAATTGATGATACGTCAGTAGTATTGCGACATTTTCTTGTTGGATCGACTGCGGATATTTGAGTTTGTGGACGGCACAAGAAATTTTTAATATCTTTCATGGTATGAATGGATACTTGATGTGTGTTATGTAATCGTACGGCGGAGTGTGGGATCAGGCATAGTGATTCATGTGTTATATGTGTTGGAGGCTAGAAGTTCTCGTGATCCGACCATGCGATGGTTGTGTGTCATATGTATCGACATCGTCTTGCAGTTGTTGGAAACTGGAGGTCCGAGTGGATTTTCTTTGCTTGGTGCACTAAATTGGGTTATGATACTAGATTGCAGACTGGTTGTTCAATGTCAGGTTGTCTAGACTAATGTGTAATGGGCTATGTCGTAAAAGGGGCCACATGTTGCGTGGTAAGGCGCATCAAACTATTGTTCTAGAAGAGTAGTTATATTCCAAGGGCCAGCGGACGGCTGGCAAGCATTGTTTGTTAATTGGGCCTTCGTGGCGGATGTCAGTGCAGAGGTTTCTAGTATTGATTCAGTTCCGGTATTAAAGGACTTTTCGGATGCGTTTCTTGCGGCCGGGCATGAGCCTATATGCGTTTATTGTAATGAGCAGTTTTGGCTAGATGTGCATCTCGTTTTGTGAGATATATGTGCAGGATTGTGTGGCACGCCGCCATGGGTATGGTATCTGGATCGGGTGGCACACAGCCACGGGTATGTTATCTGGAGCGGGTTGTGCCACAATAGTGTGATGTTGAGAATAGTTTTTTATACGTTTCTTTGTATTCCTTGATTCACCATGGGTGTGATGGATTGCTTGGTTTCAGACCTCAAACTGTGTGTGGCTGTCTGTGTTGAGCTTGGTGGCTTGAGGTGCTTCATGGGTAATAGTGTTTGGATAGACTCGCGCGATGTGGCAAGGCCACGTGATGTTGTGATCTTTCAATGAGGATTCAGGTGCTCTATTTCTATGATATGTGAAATGGGATCTCAGTTCTGTGTTGTGATCGTACGGAGGAATTTGAATTACAACTCTTACGTTTGAGTCAGTTGTCATGGTTCGAGTGTGTTCAGATCATTTCTTATGGGTGCATGTGTTGAGAACGTTGTTGCTTAGGCCGGTGTTGAGATGTCATATCACGAGAGTGGTGTGTTGTAGTTGAGATGATCGTTGGAGTCATTAATGAGGACGAGCATATTTGATTTCAGCTTGTTAGAAAGGTAATATCGAGGTTTGGCTTCGAAACCTGTTGTAGTTTCAGTCAGAAAGGAAATGGACTCATGGATGGGTGATATGAGAGATGGGTTCGGTTTATCGCGTGTTTCATTTGCCGTTGGCGGTATATGAAGGTGTTGGGATAAACTTTAGCTAATATAAATGTTTTTCGATCAGTATTTGGTTGTTGTGGGATATCATACGATTGCAGCTGAGGTTGCAGGTATGGATTATTACAGTTGTTTTATTCTGGGTATAGATGTGGGGTTCTGATCTGGTCGTAGTTTCGGGAAGAGCAACGTGGTTTATGGCTTAGATGGACTGTGAAATTACGGTTATGTTGTTTTATCGAACTATGTTAGATAGGTTGACGTGGGATCACCCTGAGTATATGCTTGGTAAGGTCATCCAGCCATTGGGTTGCTTCTAGTACAACTCTGGGTACGCTCGAGGACGAGCGTCTGTTTAAGTTGGGGAGGATGTGACGACCCCACCCGTCGTCTTATGTGTTACTGCTCTGTTTCCCCCTTATTGTGTTGCTTCATGTTTCAATATCAGTATTAGAGTCGATCGGGTGTAATTGAGTTGGTTTTGCTTGGAAATAAGGCGCTTGGCCTCTTAGAAGGAAGCTTGTTTTGGAAAAAGTCAACCAGAAGTTGACTATGTGGTTAGAGGGCTCGCATGTGAATTTCGGTGGTTCGATTAGCTTCGGGAGATGATTTGTGTCTTAGGAGAGCGATCAGAATTGAATTTGGAGGGCCATTGTAGAATTAGGCTTGAATTGGCGAAGTTTGAATTTTTGCTGATTCCGGTTGATAGGTGGAATTTTTATCCGAAAGCCGGAATGGAATTCCGAGAGTTGTAGTAGCTTTGTTAGGTGATTTTGGATATGTCTGAAAATTTTCAAGTCATTCAGACGTCGTTTGGTTGGGTTTTTGATTGTATGCAGATTTCGGAAGTTCTTAAGAAATTTAGGCTTGGATTTGAGGAATTTGGTGGTTTTTGATGCTAATGATAGTGTTCTTATGGCTCGAGCAAGTTTGAATAAGGTAATAGGTCATGTTGGTGCTTTTGGTTGAGGTCCCGGGGGTCTCGGGTGATTTTGAATGGTTGAACGGAGGTTGTAGGAGTTTATGCATGTTTTTGTATTGCTGCTTCTGCTATTTCCGCGTTTGCGGAAAAGGAGTCGCCTAAGCTGTTCCGCAGACGCGGCTGAAGAACCGCATAAGAGGCCAAGGGTTAATGTTTGGGACCGCAGGAGCGGTTTGGAAATCGCGGATGCGGTCAAGGACCGCAGAAGCGGTCGATGGGATTTTAAGTTGGACCACAGAAGCGGTCTAATTGACGCGTTAGCGGCGTCCGCAGGAGCGGTCAGTGGACCGTGTAAGCGGAAGTCGAGCTGGTCAGAAGGATTTTACATAATATTTCATCCGCGAGCCTATGTTATTTTCCTCCATTGTTGAGCGATTTTGGAGCGGGAGAGCGAATTGAGGAGGGATTCGAAGAGGAATGATTGGAGGTAAGATCTTTAAACTTAAAACTCGTTTTTATTGGGAAATCTACCTAGAGATTCATGAGAATAAGCCAAAAATTTAAGAAATTATGGCTTGAGTTTTTGATATTTCGAATTGGGATTTGGTAGGTCATTTGAGCTCGGATTTGGGAGTTCTTGGTATGTGTGAACTCGTGGCGAGACGAGGATTCTGGAAATGTAAGTTTCATAATTTTGTGAGAAGCGGACCCGGGGCTCGGGTTTTGCTAGTTTTGAGGTTGTGCTATGATTCGAATGTTTTCGATTGGATATTGTCCCATTTGCATATTGTGATATATTTGCTCTATTTTTGGTTAGATTAGACGTGCGTGGAGGCCGATTTGAGGGGCAAAGGCGTCGCAAGCTTGAGATTTTGCCGGTTCGAGGTGAGTAATACTTGGGAATAATATCCTGAGGATTTGAAACCTCGGATTTGCACATCTTATTAATTTATTGTGGTGACTTGCACGCTGGACCAGAGCGTGGGGTAGAGCACCGTTGGGATTGTGACTTGGTCCGTCCCGGTTGTTGATTTTTATCGCTTAATTGTAAATGCTTTGTTGTTATCTGTATGACTTGGGATCATTGCCATACTTGGGACTTATTGCCGATTATTTGAAACCCGGGTATATCATATTGTGACGCTACATAAGGCGAGACACGCACTCCATGGCTAGTGCGGGGTCATATATGTGGGAAATTGTGACCTAGTTCGATCCGAGGAATGACTTATACTATATTGGCAATTGCTTCGCACCTTATATTGATGTTATCTGGGCTTGATTCCATGTTTGGGGCCTTGTGCCGACTTGTAGAATCCTATAGGTATTGATATTTCAGAGTTATCATGATTTGCATAGTATTTGCATTCAGTCGAGAGTTTTTAACACTATTTTGCAAACTCAGCCAAAATAATATGTTTTTGAAAACACAAATTATTTATAATTATATTTTGGGCTGACGATCATTATCTCATTATTTTCTGGACTGCATTTTATTTTATGGAAACGGTGGTAACTATTGACACCATGTATTGAAATGGAACAGTGGTAACTATTGGCACCGTATGTTGAAATGGAAACGATGGTAACTATTGGCATCGTATATTGTAATGGAAACAGTGGTAACTATTGGCACAGTATGATATTGCGCTTGGGCTGAAGGAGCCCCTCCGGATTCTGAACCCCCATAGTGAGCACCGTCGACGTTAAATCATATTCATGGTTGGCTTGGGCTGCACGCTGCAGCGTATTCCTGTGCATTGCATTGCATTCATGCATTTACTCCTGTTTGTACTACGTGGAATGACATTTAGCACTCATATATCATTTGCATATATACTGTTAATTGCCTTGTTGACCAGATACTCTTGTGTTATATGTTAAGGAGTGCTGAGCCCGAGAGCCTGATGTTGGATATTGTGAGTTGATATTGAGCCCGAGGGGCAGGTGTCTGACTATTTCCTACTTGTTGAAATTACCTTTGCAATTGTTGAAAAAGCATGTTTTCAAAAGAGATTTGTTCAACTGAACTTGGGATTTTCTAAAGGGATTTTCACAGTATTTCGGTTTTTTCAAAAAGGGTTGTTCTCTCTTTATAGCAGTTTGGTGTGCTCATACGTGTTTTCTTATCGCTCAGATATTATTTTCTCTTATTACCATTGAGTTGGAAGTACTCACTTTATTCCCTGCACCTTGCGTGCAGTTGGAGGTATTTTCCACCCGGTAGCGGGTTATCAGCATTACCGAAGGCCTTATGTGGTAGTTGAGCAAGGTGACCGCCAGCGTTCGCGGCACCGCACCACATCTTTGTATTCCGGTTTTATCTTGTATATATATATATATATATATATATATATATATATATATATATATAGATATATATATATATATATATATATATATATATATATATATATATATATATATATATATATATATATATATATTGTTAGTCTAGTAGTAGTGTCCCTACTTATTAGATGCTCGTGACTAGTGACATCCCGGTCGGGTTGTATTGAAATGAAACTTCATAGTTAAATGCCATTAAGTAGTATTTCTATTTTTTTATGTTTAATAACTGCTTAAAGAGGATTTGGGGTTGTTGACTGGCCTTGTCTTCACGAAAGGCTCCATCACGACCGGGTATGAAATTTGGGTCATGAAAATTAATAATTTCTACTTTTGTCGATTTGGAGCTATTTGTTGAACTTGACAAAAATCACCTCAAACAATTATTACTTTTCTACCAAATCATTGTCATCCATTATATTTCTGAAGTTCCTATGAACTGTTTTGACCACCTAATACTTTATCATTAGCGTTTCATCCTAATTTATCAACTTTTCCTTCCTTATCAGTTTAGTATCATTGGTCTGCTTTGACATATTTATAATGATCGTTTCAATTGTTTGAAGAGCAATTCTAGAGTGAGCTATATGATCCCCGATAAAGTTGTTGATGCAATACCACTTGTTGTTATGCATTTTGGTCTGACATTTGCAAGTAATGCCTGATAGAAATATCTTTTCGGTTCCTCTAGGGCCAACTACAAAATAAAGAACAATCTCATTCAACCAGAATTGACTCTTTGCAATATATTTTTTAAAGCTTGTTCTTGTTCATATAAAACAGGCCACAAAAGTGTATTATTACCTCTCATGGAATTATAGTCTTTCAATAAATCATAATCAATCTTTTATATGTACTTGAGAAAAGAGTGCATAATGTACTGAATAATTGAGAAGTGCTCCAAGTAATAATGATGGATTAAGTAGCAGAAGATACGATTGTTGAAAACTTACTGCTATTGCAAAAAAAAAAGAAAAGAAGAAGATATCAAGCATAATATAATTCCGTTAACATACCTTCTTTCCTTCCTACAAAATTTATTTTAATTAGCGTACAAAAATAAACGTTATATAATCCTGATTTATCGGTAATCTATATACAATATCTACCTAAAATTTGTGTCGTGTTGCCTATGGTTTATCAAAAGAAAATTTATATAATCACTTAACTTAAAATTTTAAAATTTTCAGCATATGATAAAGGACATTAAATGTCAATTATCGTTATTTCTATCTTGTTCTACCATTTGAATAATAAATAATATCATGTTTTATAATAGGGAGTTCTTAATAACATTATTTAATTGAAAAAATGAGTTGGTGTAAATCTTCAGATAATTAGATACTAATTTACAAAGAGTTAGAAGTGTAGAGAGTTTTGGGAGAATTGATTTTCTTGTATTGCTCACAAAAGTATATATAGAGTATAAGAGGTATCAAATCCTACCAACTATAGCACTGTACAATAATGGAAGAAATCAAATCCTACCAACTATAGGACTGTACAATAATGAAAGAATATTCTACCAATAATAAAAAGATACACACAATATATTCTAATACACCCCCTTAAGATGGAGGGCCGGAGGACACGCCAATCTTGGACATCAGCAGAAGAAGCCGAGGACGAGATAAGTGCTTGGTGAGAGCATCAGCAAGCTGATCAGCAGAGGATACATGAGCAATACGAAGAGACCCATTCTGAACCAATTGACGAACAAAGTGATAATCAATGGAGATGTATTTCATGCGCGAATGAAACATAAGGTTGGAACAGAGGTAAGTGGCGCCAATGTTGTCGCTGTAAATGATAGGAGCAGCCGGAAGAGGAACATGAAGCTCGCGCAGCAGTGAATGAATCCAATGGACTTCCGCGCCAGCAGAAGCAATGGCACGATATTCAGCCTCAGTAGAAGATCGTGCAACGGAACGCTGCTTTTTGGAGCTCCAGGAAATAGGATTAGGCCCCAGAAAGACAACATAGGCACCAGTTGAGGAGCGGTCATCACAGTTTCCACCCCAATCAGCATCAGAGAAACAATGCAGAGGTATAGCAGATGAAGGACGTAGCCAGATTCCGAAGTCACGCGTCCCATTTAGATATCGGAAGAGGCGCTTAACTGCACCCCAATGAGTGACTGTAGGAGCGTGCATGAACTGTGAGAGTTTATTCACAGCAAAGGAGATATCAGGACGAATGAAGAAGAGATACTGGAGGCCCCCAAGGGCCTATCGATAGGCGGATGCGTCGGCAGGAGCCGAGCCGTCGGCCAGATGAAGGCGGGTGGACACCGATGTTGGCGTCTGAAGAGGGTTGGATTCCAGCATATTATGACGAGTCAAAAGATCAACAACATATTTACGCTGAGAAAGAAAAAACCCCTTGGAGCTACGCAGAACTTCAACACCAAGAAAGTAGCTTAGATCACCCATGTCTTTAAGAGAAAATTGAGTCCCAAGAGAGTCAATCACACGGTTCAAGAAAGAAGAATCATTACCAGTCAATATGAGATCATCAACATATACCAAAAAATAGGCCGTAATACCAGAATGCTGAAAGACGAAGAGCGAAGTGTCAGAGGTAGTGTTGACGAAACCCATGGTCAGAAGGCATTGGTGGAGCGCAGTGTACCATGCCCGGGGTACCTGTTTGAGACCATAAATAGCTTTCTGTAACTTACAGACATAACATGGATAGGCTTTGTCAACAAAACCCGGTGGTTGTGCCATATAAACATCCTATGTAATCCTCCCGTGGAGAAAGGCATTGTTCACATCCATTTGACGAAGAGGCCAGCCCTTGGATACAGCTAGACTGAGAACCAAACGCACACTTGCCGGCTTAATAACCGGACTGAAAGTCTCCTGGAAGTCTACACCTGGACGCTGATAAAAGCCCTTCGCAACAAGCCGGGCTTTGAACTTATCCACAGTACCGTCTGGCTTTCGTTTGATACGATTAACCCACTTGCAACCCACAATATTCTGTGAAGAATCAGGCGGAACAAGATCCCAGGTGCCATTCCGTAGCAGAGCATCAAACTCTGATGACATAGTAGCGCGCCAACGCTCATCAAACATAGCACTAGACAAAGTTTGAGGTTCAGTAACAGCTGGAGAGGTGACAGCAGACATACCAAACTTCTTGTTGGGCGTAAAGATGTTATTTTTGCTGCGAGTTTACATATGATGACCACCCTGAGAGGATGTAGCTGGCGGCATAATGGGTGCGGTGGCGGCAGGGGCCGCTGGCGGTGCCGGAAGGGGCGCTGGTGGCGTGCGCAGTGCGTCCGGTGAAGGATTGCTAGTGGGAGCGGCGGAAGATACTGGTGGTGGCAGCGGAAGGACTTCTAGGGAGACCGGAATGGGTACAAGGGGAGACTTGGGGTTAGACAATTTGGAGAACGGGAAGACATCTTCATGGAAGGTGACATGACGCGAGACAAAGATTTTAGACGTTGAGGGATCAAAGCATAGATAGGCGCTTTGAGTAGTAGAGTAGCCGAAGAGGACACATGCACGAGATCTGGGTTCCATTTTATGTGAGGTGTAGGGCTGAAGCCAAGGGAAGCATTGACAGCCGAAGACACATAATTTGGCAAGGTTGGGGCGCTTATGCAAGAGAGACTCAAATGAGAAGAGCATCGAGAGATTTGTCTTGGGAAGACGATTAGTGAGATAGACCGCTGTGGCAAAGGCATAAGGCCAGTAAATGAGAGGGACAGAGGCATAATGAAGTAGGGTGAGACCAGTATCGACAATATGACGATGACGCCGTTCAGCATAGCCGTTGTGTTGAGGTGTATGAGGAGGTGAAGTGAGATGTGAGATGCCATGGGAGGCAAGAAAAGAGCGTAAAGCTAGGAATGCACCCCCGTTATCAGTATACAGAGTAATGATTTTAGTAGAGAAGTATTTTTCGACAATGGACTTATAGGTGGGGAAGGTTTGTAAGACATTAGATTTACGGCGTAAAGGGAAAAAATAAACGTACTTAGAAAAATGATCAACAAAAATGACATAACATTTAAATCCTTCATTAGAAATAATTGGAGAGGTCCATACATCAGAAAAATAAGCTCCAGCAGAGTAGTAGAAGATAAACTTGACTCAGAGAAAGGTAACTTATGACACTTATGAAGCTTGCAAGAGACACAAGCAAAATCAGACACACTACTAGACGCTATACTGCTAGAAGACACTAAATGACGTAGGATTTTAGCTGACGGATGACCAAACCGAGAATGCCACAATGACACAGGGAGATTTTGTGCTGTGAGGGCGTACGCTAGACGGGAAGCCGCCGGCCAGTAGTAGGCATCGTTCCTACGTGGGCTGCTGACGAGTGTTGCCCACGTGCGACGATCCTTCACCTGAAAATCAGTATCAGAAAAAACAACATTAACATTATTGTGACGACATAATTGAGCTAAGAGATCAAATTTTTACGAATATGTGGAACACAGAGAGCCCCAGGCAATAAAAGAGATGAATAACTGAAAAGTTGGCCAGTATGTGTAATTTTTAAACCTTCATCGTTACCAATAACCGCATCATCGAAACCAGTGTGGGGATTGTGAAGAGACATGTTGGCAAGATCATTGGTTATGTGATGAGTGGCACCAGAGTCCATGATCCAATCAGATGGAGAGTGATGGGCTGTGTGAGCAGCCAGATAAGATGATGCAGCGTATGCTGGTCACGGCTGTGGTCCACCGTAAGGGGGCTGATTTGCGCCGGAAATAGGATAGGACGAATAGCGGCGCGCGGAGTGGTCAAATTCACTGCAGAGCTGGCACTTCCCATTGTACCCACGAGATTGGCCATTATTGGAGTAACCACCGCGGCCGGAGGATAGACCACGGCTGCCATGGCCGCGCCCCCAAATCGGTTACGGCCGGACTGCTGTCCGGCGATGAAGGCAGCCAACGGAGCCAAATCAGATGCGACGGAGGTGGCCGGCGCACGGGCAGTAATCTGAGCCTCCATGCTTAACAGCTTGTCATGTAATTCAGCAAAAGAGATTGGTGATTCACGAGCTTGGATAGCATGAGAGAGTTCCATATACGGATCATCAAGACCATTTAGAACCTTACTGACAAGATCCTCAGAATCAACAGTAACACCCTGGAGAGATAATTCATCCACAATCACGCGAATACCGTGCATAAAATCAGTAACAGAATTAGAACCTTTTACCGGATTATGGAGCTGCTGTTTGAGAGCCATGATACGACCACGAGAAGCAGTGCCGTATGTGCGCGCGAGGATGTCCCCGGCCTCTTTAGAGGTTTCCGCAGCGGCAATAAAGGAAATGATCGTCGGTGTGATCGACGAGATGATGGGACTGAGAATAATATTGTCCTGGCGAATCCAGTAAGGATATGCTGGATTGGGGGAAGTTACCTCCTTGTCGACGATAGTGGCTGGTGGGCACGGCTTCGATCCATCCAAGAAGCCGAGGAGGTCGTAACCCGTAAGAAGGGTTCGGAATTGGAATTTCCACGCCAGGTAATTAGTGGAATCCAATTTAAGTGGGATATGAGCCGATGCATTGATGACAATCGGTTGGAGAAGATTGTTGGATGTCGTAGCGGCCATGAAGCGCGAGGCAGAGGAGGCTCTGATCGACGTAGAGAGAGAGAGGGCTGCCGGTTAGTGCAGCGGTGGCGCGGAAAGACGCCGGAGAGAGGCGGTGGACCGAGAAGGTCGGCAGCGGCGGGCTGCCGATTAGTGCAGCGGCGGCAGCGGCGCGGGGAAGAATTAGGGTTTCTTTGGCGATAAGCCACTGGCGTATGATACCATGTGGAGAGTTTTGGGAGAATTGATTTTCTTGTATTGCTCACAAAAGTATATATAGAGTACAAGAGGTATCAAATCCTACCAACTATAGGACTGTACAATAATGGAAGAAATCAAATCCTACCAACCATAGGACTGTACAATAATGAAAAAATATTTTACCAATTATAAAAAGATACACACAATATATTCTAATAAGAAGGTCTAACCGATAGTAACAAAGAGTTAGAGATCTAATGATTATGTGATATGTGCAAAACTATATATCAAGATAACTTGTTGCAATAGAGTGAATCAAAAAGTAAATTAAGTATAACTTCTAGCTTGATAATGGACACATACGTCACCAAATAGGAAAGGTGATATAAATATTTTGTGCTCATATTGCTAGAATTAAAAATATATATATAGAGAGACATATATAGTATTTTTTTTACCAATTGAAAATATATAGACATATATATTATTAACTATTGTTCATATACATCAACTAACTATTTCGACAAATACACAAGTTATTTAAGTAATCACCTCATGTAAATTCTTTTTTACTTAAGAAATTATTTCAGGAACTCCAAATTATTTGTCTCAGATATATATATATATATATATATATATATATATTTATATATAGGTATTGTTGATTTTTGAATCTTAGAAGCATAGAAGGGATGTTCCAAATTACGTATTAGCCAAGAATAGTTTTACGAATTTATTAAATTTAAACAAAAATAGAAAGAAAGATATTGGAATCGTAAAACCTACCGTAGCCTATCATAGTTCCTTCCAATTTTGGGATTTTGTCTTTCTTCATTTGGTTTATGTGTGTAGTATTATATTCTAAAATTAATAGGATTATAAGGTTAATGTTAAGAATTTCGATTATGTCCTTTTACTGAGTTATTATATTTTTAATACTATAAGATTATTTCTATAAACCGACACTGTATTCATGCTTTTATAATAATATAGATTAGAGTACTATTATATTTACTTTCCCTATATTTGTGACGATCTGATCTGTTGTCTTTTGTATTTCAGCCCCATTATCCCCGTAATATGCTTTCCCGTGTGTTGAGATATGTGTTTGGTGAGTTTGAGGTGTGTTGGATTGAATTTGGTTAGAAATTAGACTAATAGTCTCTTTTAGGAAAGCTTAAGTTGGAAAAGTCAAACGGACGTTAACTTGTGAGTTAGATGGCTCGGAATGGATTTTCGATGATTCGACTAGTTTTGGATGGTGATTTATGACTTGGGAGTAAAATCGGAATTGAAATTGAAGGTCCGGAGTAAAATTAGGCTTGAATTGGCTAAGTTAAATTTCGGCGAATTCCGGTTGATAGGTGAGATTTTGATTCGAGGGTCAGAATGGAATTTCGAGAGTTTCAATAGCTTCGTTAGGTGATTTTGGATATGTATGCAAATTTTCAGGTTATTCGGACGTCGTTTGATTGGGTTTTGAATCGAATGCGAAAAAGTTCTAGTTTGACTTAGGCTTGAATTTGAGGAACTTGATGATTTTGATGTTAATGTTGGTGTTGATATGGCCTGAGCAAGTTTGAATGAGGTATTAAGTCGTGTTGGTGCTTTTGGTTGAGGTCCCGGGGGTCTTGGGTTGATTTCGGATGGTTAACGGAAGGATTTTTAGTTTGGAAAGGTGGCAGATTCCAGCTGTTGGTGTTGCAGACCGCATAGCATCGCGTGGGGGTGGACGCGAACGCATAGAATGAATCTGGGAGCCTGGGATTTTTGCCTTCGCGTTCGCGAAAGGGAGGCCGCGATCGCGTAGTTGAGGGGTTTTATTGATCGCTTTTGCGTGATAAGGTGACACATTCGCATAAGCCAATGGAGTGGGCCATCGTGTTCGCGTTTAGAGGGTCGCGTTCGCGTAGGAGGGCTTGGGAGCGAGGTCAGGTAAAGCATCGCGTTCGCGTGGCCAGAGTCGCGAACGCGATGAAGGAGTTTTCTGGGCAGTTAATGTTTTTATAAATATTTCATCCGCGAGCTATTTCATATTTCCTCCATTTTTGCACCACCTTGAGAGCTTGTTGACGGATTTTGAAGGGGATTTCGACGGGAAGTGATTGGAGGTAAGTCTCGGCCTTAATACGTCATTTTATTGAAGAATCAACCATTAATTCTCTGAAATTGGGTGTAAAAGTTGAGGAACTAGGGCTTGAAATTTCAAATGAAAATTGGAGATTTGGAGGAGCAATTGGACTCCGATTTTGATGAATTTTATATGCATGGACTCGTGGCAAGACGAGGATTCTGAAAATGTAAATTTCATAATTTTTTGAGAAGTGGGCCCAGGGCTCGGGTTTTGCCAACTTCGTGTTTTTGGGTGTATTTCGAGCTATTTCGATTGGGTTATGTTCCATTAGCCTATTGTGACGTATTCCTATTGGTTTTGATCAGATTTGGTATCCGCCGAGTTGATTCTCGAGGGAAAGGCATTGCGAGCTAGTTTGCAGCCGGCTTGAGGTGAATAATGGGTGTAGATGATGACCCGAGGGTTTCAAACCCCGGTGTATCACATTGTGACGCTAATATGAGGCTAGACACGCACTCCATGGCTAGTGCAGGGTTGTATATGTTGGAAATTGTGACTCGGTCCAATCAGAGGGATATATGGTACTATGTTGGCGATTGCTTCGCATACTGTATTGATGATATTTGGGCTTGATGCCATGTGGGACCTTGTGCCGACCTGTGGAATCATTCAGGAATCGTTATCTCAGAATTTTTATGATTTGCATATTACTTGAATTCAGTCCAGGTTTAAATATTATTTTTGCAAACTCAGTCATATTTATACGTTTTGAGAGCTCAAATGATTTTTAAATGATCTTTGGGCTGACGAGTACTATCTCGCTATTTTTGGACTATATATTATTTTAAATGGAAACGGTGGTAACCAAGGACACTGCGTATTGTAAATGGAAATGGTGGTAACTAAGGACACCGCGTATTTTAAATGGAAATGGTGGTAACTAAGGACACCACGTATTGTAATGAAAACGGTGGTAACTAAGGACACCGTGTGTTGTGATGGAAACAGTGGTCGTTATTGGCACTGTATGATATGTCGCTTGGGCTGTAGGAGCCCTTTCGGAATGTGAACCACCACAGTGAGCGCGGGTACCCGTATGGATCGGTATGCACGTTCCGCAATGTTCATGCATTGCATTGCGTTACATCTCATGCATTTATTTACTGTTGCTTATTTCGTATATCTCTGAGACTGTACTGTATAGAACTGCTAAATATCTTGATTATGTGTTATTTTGTGTTTTCTTATCTTCGGGTTTTTATACATGCTTATTACTCGCTGAGTTGGTAGACTCACCCCATACTCCCTGCACCTTGTGTACAAATCCAGGTGCTCCAGAGGTCTAGCATTGCTGCTGTTGCCTATCCAGTT
Source organism: Nicotiana benthamiana (assembly GCA_034376525.1). Taxonomy (NCBI): domain Eukaryota; kingdom Viridiplantae; phylum Streptophyta; class Magnoliopsida; order Solanales; family Solanaceae; genus Nicotiana; species Nicotiana benthamiana. Next base: position 70,257,197 of record CM067334.1, on the reverse strand, counting down.
GTCAGAGTATTGAGGTAGCTGCCAGCGTCCGCAGGACCGATTACTCTGATCTTACCAGTTGTTTTGTTATGCAGACACATGTATCTTTCCTTTTTAGACTTGTATTCGGTATTTGTTAGAGGCTCTGTACTCGTGACCCCAAGTCTTGGGAGTTTGTTCAGTTGTGGTTTTCTATTCGTATAGTTACATTTTCCAGTTATTTGGGATTTTAGTGTTAAAGTTTTCATATTTTTTCCTTGCTTGCTTCGTGTTTGGCTGAATCGTTGTATTTGGGGAGGTGTTGGTCGGGCTTGCCCGGCCGCAACTATCACGACCGGGTTTGGATCGTGACAAGTTGGTATCAGAGTCTAGGTTTACTAGGCCTCACGAGTTATGAGCCGATTTAGTAGAGTCTCGCGGATCGATAAGTAGATGTCCGTATCATATCCTCGAGGAGCTACAGAACTTATAGGAAACACTTCACTTTCTTGGAATTCTTACCGTTCGGCTTTGTTGATTTGAGAACTGAAACTTCTTATTCTATTCTCTCGCAGATGGCGAGAACCCGTGCTACCGGACGTGGCGGTCGACCCCTATTTCCACCAGCTAGAGGCCGTGGACGCGGTCGTGGTAAAGGAGCAGGGGCAGTACCAGTTGACCCACCTGTTGCACCTGTTCAGGATCAGCCCCCAGTTGTTGAGGCTCCAGCAGCACCTACTCCGGCACCGGTAGTGCCCATTGTGATACCTGGTCTTCAGGAGACGTTTGATCAGATCTTATCTGTCTGCACCGGGTTAGCTCAAGTGGTATCAGCTACCACTGTAGCGTCTACTTCTCAGACCGGGATGGTCATCAGACCCGCGCAGCTCGCACTCCAGAGCAGGGTGCACAAGGTTTACAGACCCCAGAGCCACCACCAGTTCAGCCAGTTGCCCCTGTTCAGCCAGTTGTTCCAGTTCGGGGTGATGGTGTACCAGTGATGCCAGATGACGAGCAGCGCCGTCTGGAGAGGTTCAGCAGACTTTATCCTTCGACTTTTAGCGGTGTTCCAGGCGAGGATGCCCAGTGGTTTCTTGACAAGTGTCGATGCATGCTCAGGACGGCAGGGATTTTGGAGACTAGTGGGGTATCTTTTACCACTTTTCAATTCTCAGGAGCAGCCTTCACCTGGTGGGAGGCATATGAGCGGCGTGGACCAGCAGGTTCGGCACCATTATCTTGGCAGGAGTTCTCCACTATCATTTTGGAGAAGTGGGTACCTAGGTCATAGAGGGAGGAGTTACGCATGCAGTTTGAGTTGCTTCACCAGGGGCATATGTCTGTGAGATAGTATGGGATGAGATTTTCAGAGATAGCTCGTTATGCTCCGTGGATGGTCCATACGGATCAGAAGAGGATTAGACGATTTGTGGACGGACTCATTTATCCCATTCATATTCTGATGACTCGGGAGAGGGTCCTGAGTCATACCTTTGCAAAGGCGGTGGATATAGCCCGTGATATTGAGATGGCTCGCCGTCTGCAACGAGAGAAGTGGGAGGCCAAGAGGCCTCGAGGTTCGGGCAGTTATGGTGGCACTCCATCTAAGGGCCAGTTTCATCAAGGCAGAGGTCGTTTTTTAGGCCTCCTCAGTCAGGCCGCCCAGAGTACAGCGGAGCTTCTTCCAGCCGTGGCCGTCAGGGTCACCAACAGGGCCAGTCTTCACTCAGTGCCCTCCCAGCTCAGAGTTATGCACCCACTTTGTCAGCCCAGGGTTCATCTGCGGCGAGGGGTTCCCTTCAGTCCCCTTCTCCAGTTTCAGTAGAATGTTATGAATGTTGGGAGTTTGGTCATGTGAAAAGACATTGTCCTCGACTTCGTGGTGCTAGGTTTCAGCGGGGGGATAAGCCCTCCTCTTCTTCTCTATCTGTTTCAGCACCACCCCAGTCTAGTACGGGTGGGGGTAAGTCATCTAGAGGCCGTCCCCAGGAGGTATGAGCAATCGAGCGGTGGTCAGGCTCGTTTCTATGCACTCCCAGATAGGATAGATGTCGTTGCTTCAAATGCAATGATCACAGGTATTATCTCAGTTTGCCATAAGGATGCTTCTGTTTTGTTTGATCCCGGGTCAACATATTCTTATGTATCTGCTTACTTTGCTCATCATTTGGGGACTACCCGAGGGTGTCTAGCATTGCCTGTGCATGTATCTACCTCGGTGAGTGATACTATTATTGTGGACCACGTGTATCGGTCAGTCTTGTTACTATTGAGGGTCTGGAGACCCGAGCGGACTTGATGCCTTTGAGCATGGTTGATTTTGATGCTATTCTAGGCATGGATTGGTTATCACCGTCCATGCTATTCTGGACTGTCACATTGGCTATGCCTGGTATTCCGAGGGTTGTGTGCCGTGGTTCGACTGATTATGTACCCCGCAGGGTAATCTCCTTCTTAAAGGCCCAGCGGATTGTTGGGAAGGGATGTTAATCATATCTGGCATTTGTGAGGGATGTTGGAGCTGAGACTCCTAGCCTTGATTCGGTCCCGTGGTGAGGAAGTTTCCTGATGTATTTCTAGCAGACCCGCCGGGCATGCCGCCGGACAGGGATATCGACTTCGGTATGGATTTGGTGCCGGACACTCAGCCCATTTCTATTCCTCCCTATCGTATGGCACCAGCAGATCTAAAGGAGTTGAAGGAGCAGCTGCAGGAGCTCCTAGATAAGGGGTTCATTCGTCCAAGTGTGTTGCTGTGGGGCGCACCGGTATTATTTATAAGAAGAAGGATGGCACAATGAGAATGTGCATTGATTACAGACAGCTGAACAAAGTGACAGTGAAGAACAAGTATCCATTACCCCGTATTGAGGATTTGTTTGACCAGTTTCAGGGAGCAAAGGTCTTCTCTAAGATTGATCTCTGTTCGGGCTATCATCAACTGAAGAATAGGGATTCTGACATCATGAAGACAGCTTCCAGGACGGGATATGGGCATTATGAGTTTCTGGTTATGTCATTTTGGCTGACTAATGCCCCAGCAGCATTCATGCACCTGATGAACAATGTATTTCAGCCGTATCTCGATTCTTTTGTGATCGAGTTTATTGATGATATTCTTGTGTACTCGCGTAGCCAGGAGGAGCATGCGCAGCATTTGAGGGTGGTATTCCAGAGATTGAAAGAGGAGAAGTTGTATGCAAAATTCTCCAAGTGTGAGTTCTGGCTCAGTTCCATAGCTTTTCTGGGACACGAGGTGTCCAGTGATGGTATTCAGGTTGATCCAAAGAAGATCGAGGCGGTGCAGAGTTGGCTTAGACCATCCTCACCTTCTGAGATTCAGAGTTTCCTCGGTTTGGCGGGTTATTATCGCAGGTTCTTTCAGGGTTTTTCATCTATAGCTTCGCCCTTGACAAAGTTGACGCAGAAGAATGCCCCATTTGTGTGGTCTGATGAGTGCGAGGAGAGCTTCCAAAAACTCAAGTCATTGTTGACAACGGCTCCAGTGTTAGTATTGCCAGCAGCTTCAGGTTCTTATACGGTATATTGCGATGCTTCAAGGATTGATATTGGTTGTGTTCTGATGCAGGAGGGTAGAGTGATTTCATATGCTTCTCGGAAGTTGAAGCCTCATGAGAAAAACTACCCTGTTCATGACTTGGCGTTGGGTGCTATAGTTCATGCTTTGAAGATTTGGAGGCATTATATATATGGCGTATCTTGTGAGGTGTATACGGATCAACGCAGCCTTCAGCACTTTTTCAAGCAGAAAGATTTGAATATGAGATAGCGAAGGTGGCTTGAGTTCCTTAAGGACTATGATATTACCATATTGTATCATCCGGGGAAGTCCAACGTAGTGGCCGATTCTTTGAGCCGGAAGGCGGTGAGTATGGGTAGCTTGGCATATATTCCAGTTCGGGAGAGGCCCCTTGCAGTTGATGTTCAGGATTTGGCTAATCGTATGGTGAGGTTGGATATTTCAGAGCCTAGTTGAGTGTTGGCTTGTGTGATTTCCCGGTCTTCTTTATATGATCGCATCAATGAGCGCCAGTATGATGACCCGCATTTGCTTGTCCTGAAGGACAGGGGCCAGCACGATGATGCCAGAGATGTGACTATTGGTAGTGATGGTGTGTTGCGGACGTAGGGCCGAATTTGCGTGCCCAATGTGGATGGGCTCCGAGAGATGATATTAGAGGAGGGTCATATCTCGCGGTATTCCACTCACCCAGGCGCCGCAAAGATGTACCAGGACTTGAGACAGCATTATTGGTGGAGGAGAATGAAAAGGTACATTGTGATTTATGTGGCTAGGTGTCTCAATTGTCAGCACGTCAAATCTGAGTATCAGAGACCCGGTGGTATGCTTCAGCAGATGGATATTCCGGAATAGAAATGGGAGAAGATTACTATGGACTTTATGAGTGGTCTCCCTAGTACCTCGAGGAACTTTGATTCTATTTGGGTGATTGTGGATAGACTGACCAAATCTGCGCATTTCATTCCGGTGTGTACCACCTATTCTTCGGAGCGGTTTGCAGAGATTTTCATCCGTGAGATCGTGCGGTTGCATGGGGTCCCAGTTTCTATTGTTTCAGACAGGGGTACTCAGTTTTCTTTCTAGTTCTGGAAGACTTTTCATCGGGAGTTGGGAACTCAGATTCAGATGAGCACATATTTTCATCCTCAGACGGACGGACAGTCCGAGCGTACTATTCAGATATTGGAGGACGTGTTGCGTGCTTGTGTTATTGATTTCGGAGGTTCTTGGGCTGTGTTCTTGCCGCTTGCGGAGTTTTCTTATAACAATAGTTATTAGTGTATTCAAATGGCGCCGTATGATGCTTTATATGGGAGATGGTGTAGATCTCCAGTTGGTTGGTTTGAGCCGGGCGAGGCTAGACTATTGGGGACAGAGTTGGTTCAGGATGCCTTAGAGAAAGTGAATATTATCCAGGAGAGACTTCGTACGACTCAGTCGCGTCACAAGAGTTATGCGGACTGGAAGGTTCGAGATGTATATTATATGGTGGGCGAGAAGGTTCTATTTAAGATCTCGCCTACGAAAGGCGTGATGAGGTTTGGAAAGAAAGGGAAGCTGAGTCCGCGATTTATTGGACCTTTTGAGATTCTCAAGATAATTGGGGAGGTGGCCTATATGCTTGCCTTGCCACCTAGCTTGTCGGGGGTTCACCCAGTGTTTCATGTTTCTATGCTCAGAAAATATGTTGGGGACCCATCGCATGTATTAGACTTTAACACGATTCAGTTCGATGAGGACTTGACCTATGATATGGAGCCAGTTGCAATTTTGGGTCATCAGTTTCGAAAGTTGAGATCAAAGGACATAGCTTTGGTGAAGGTGCAGTGGAGAGGTCGGCCCGTGGAGGAGGCCACTAGGGAGACCGAGCAGGAGATGCGGAGCAGATATCCTCGTTTGTTTGAGGCTCCAGGTATGTTTCTTGACCCGCTCAAGGACGAGCGTTTGTTTTAGTTGGGGAGGATGTGACGACCCAACCTGTTGTCTTTTGTATTTCAGCCTTGTTATCCCCTAAATATGCTTCCCAGTGTGTTGAGATATGTGTTTGGTAAGTTTGAGGTGTGTTGGATTGAATTTGATTAGAAATGAGACCAATAGTCTCTTTTAGGAAAGCTTAAGTTGGAAAAGTCAACCGGACGTTGACTTGTATGATAAGAGGCTCAGAATGGATTTCCGATGATTCAACTAGTTTTGGATGGTGATTTATGACTTGGGAGCGATATCGGAATTGGGAGGTCCGGAGTAGAATTAAGCTTGAATTGGCTAAGTTGAATTTCGGCGAATTCCGGTTGATAGGTGAGATTTTGATCCGGAGGTCGGAATGGAATTTCGAGAGTTTCTGTAACTTTGTTAGGTGATTTTGGATATGTCTTCAAATTTTCAGGTCATTCGGACGTCGTTTGGTTGGGTTTTGGATCGAATGCGAATTTGGAAAATAGTTTGACTTAGGCTTGAATTTGAGGAACTTGATGATTTTGATGTTAATGTTGGTGTTTTTATGGCCCGAGAAAGTTTGGATGAGGTATTAAGTCGTATTGGTGCTTTTGGTTGAGGTCCCGGGGGCCCCGAGGTGATTTCGGATGGTTAACGAAAAGATTTTTGGTTTGGAAAGGTGGCAGATTTCAGCTGTTGGTGTTGCAAACCGCAAAGCATCGCGTTCGCATGGGGGTGGACGCGAACTTGTAGAAGGAATCAAGGAGCCTGGGATTTTTGCCTTTGCGTTCGCGAAGGGGATGCCGCGATCGCGTAGTTGAGGGGTTTTCTTGATCGCATTGCGCGATAAGGTGACGCGTTCGCGTAACCCATGGTAGTGGGCCATTGCATTTGCGTTTTGAGGATCGCGCTCGCGTAAGAGGGCCTGAGAGCGAGGTCAGGTAAAGCATCGCGTTCGCGTGGCCAGAGTCGCGAACGCGATGAAGGAGTTTTCTGGGCAGTTAAGGTTTTTGTAAACATTTCATCCGCGAGCTATTTCATATTTCCTCCATTTTTGCACCACCTTGAGAGCTTGTTACGGATTTTGAAGGGTATTTCGACAGGAAGTAATTGGAGGTAAGTCTCGTGGCCTTAATACGTCATTTTATTGAAGAATCAACTATTAATTCTCTGAAATTGGGTATAAAAGTTGATGAACTAGGGCTTGAAATTTCAAATGAAAATTGAGGACTTGGAGGAGCAATTGGACTCTGATTTTGATGAATTTTATATGCATGGACTCGTGGCGAGATGAGGATTCTGAAAATGTGAATTTTATAATTTTTCGAGAAGTGGGCCTGGGGCTCGGGTTTTGCCAACTTCATATTTTTGGGTGTATTTCGAGTTATTTAGATTGGGTTATGTTCCATTAGCCTATTGTGACGCATTCCTATAGGTTTTGATCAGATTTGGCATCCGCGGAGGTTGATTCTCGAAGGAAAGGCATTGAGAGCTAGTTTGCAGCCGGCTTGATGTGAGTAATGGGTGTAGATGATGACCCGAGGGTTTGGAACCCCGGCTTATCACATTGTGACGTTATTATGAGGCTAGACACGCACTCCATAGCTAGTGCAGGGTCGTATATGTTGGAAATTGTGACTCGGTTCAATCCGAGGGATATATTATTCTATGTTGACGATTGCTTCGCATACTATATTGATGATATCTGGGCTTGATGCCATGTTTGGGGTCTTGTGCCGACCTGTGGAATCCTTCAGGGATCGTTATCTCAGAATTTTCATGATTTGCATATTACTTGAATTCACCAGGTTTAAATATTATTTTTCCAAATTCAGCCATATTTATACGTTTTGAGAACTCAAATGATTTTTAAATGATAATTCGGGCTGACGAGTACTATCTCGTTATTTTTGGACTGTATATTATTTTAAATGGAAACGGTGGTAACTAAGGACACCGCATATTTTAAATGGTAATGATGGTAACTAAGGACACCGCGTATTTTTAATGGAAACGGTGGTAGCTAAGGACAGCGTGTATTGTAATGAAAACGGTGGTAACTAAGGACACCATGTATTATGATAGAAACAGTGGTAACTATTGGCACTGTATGATATGGCACTTGGGTTGTAGGAGCCCCACCGGAGTCCAAAACCCCCACAGTGAGCGCGGGTACCCATATGGATCGGGTTGTACGTTCTGCAGTGTTCATGCATTTACTTACTGTTGCTTATTTCGTATATCTCTGAGACTGGCATTGTATAGAACTGCTACATAGCTTCATTATGTGTTATTTCGTGTTTTCTTATCTTCGGGTTTTTATACATGCTTATTACTCGCTGAGTTGGTAGACTCACCCCATACTCCTTGCACCTTGTGTTGAGATCCAGGTGCTCCAGATGTCTAGCGTTGTTGCTGTTGCCTATCCAGTTGCCAGAGTATTGAGGTAGCTGCCAGCGTCCGCAGGACCGATTACTCTGATCTTACCAGATATTTTGTTATTCAGACACATATATCTTTCCTTTTCGGACTTGTATTCGGTATTGTTAGAGGCTCTGTACTCGTGACCCCAAGTCTTGGGAGTTTCTTCAGTTGTGGTTTCCTATTCGTACAGTTACATATTCAGGTTATTTGGGATTTTAGTGTTAAAGTTGTCATATTTTTTCCTTGCTTGCATCGCGTTTGGCTGAATCACTGTATTTGGGGAGGTTTTGGTCGGGCTTGCTCAGCCTTGCGGCCGGGCGCCATCACGACCGGGTTTGGGTTGTGACAATATTGTCAATTATGCACAAACTTTATCCAATTAAAATGATTTTATGCTCGTTTTATTATTCTCCAAACTCTACCAAATTGGCGTAGTTTTGTGTTTTGGAGTCGATCTATCTATTATATTATTCATCAAAGTTTATCCTTTTGGCATTTTTTTAAATGTTATTTTAACAAAATATTTTTTGAATTAGCAATTTTAAGTTCGATCAAATCATCCCAAATCTGCTCCAAATGGTTTTAAATATGAAATAAAATCTCCAAATACCAACAAAAATAATTTTCAATTACTAATTTAGTCAAACAACACCAAATCAAAAAGAACAACTATATTTTCTTCTACACTTTCTTAACATCATAAAGTTGAGTTTTTAAGGCAAATCACTTATTCAGTATTTAAACCAATTATTTAAGCACAAATGATCAGGATTCAAATAATTTTAGCAATAATCAATCCTTAACTTGTAGTTTTCATCCCCAAACAAGAAATTCAAGCTTGAGGAACTATAATAATCTTGGTGAAGAAAAAATATTTATTTAATTGAAAGTTTTAGTTTAACTTAAGCCTTGATTTGATGAAAACATGACAATTTTGATGTTAACGATAGTGTTTTATGGCTCGAGCAAGTTTGAATGAAGTATTAGAACATATTTGCGCTTTTGGTTGAGGTCCCGAGGGCCTCGGGGTGATTTCGGATGGCTAACGAGAATTTTTGAAGTTGGAAAATGCTGCAGAAATGCAGCAGTCTATGCACAACAATTTAGTTCTATGTGATCGCAATGCTCTAATGCAATCACATAGTGTTAGCCACAGTAACTTGATTTTTTATGCGTTCCCATAGTGTTAGCTACACTGCCCGGAATTTTGTTCTATGCAACCACATAAGGTTAGCTACAATGCCCCAGGATTTTGTTCTATGTGATCGCATAGTGTTAGCTACAGTACCGTACAGAATGTTAAAAATATTTCAGTCGCGAAACCCATCATTTTTTCACCATTTTTACCCAATTTGGAGAGCTTTTGGATGGGGATTGAATAAAGTTTCAACTAAGATAGACTGGAGGTAAGTTTTATGAGTTAAATACATGATTTTATTGAAGAATTATCCTATAAATCCATGAAAACATAGCCAAATCATATGAAATTAGGGCTTGAGATTGAAATTCTAAAATGATGATTTGAGGGGTCAATTGAACTCCGATTTTTATAAACTTGGTATGTATAGACTCGTGGCGAGATAAGGAGCATTTTGATGCAAATATTTCTGGATTTCAAGACATGGGCCCGAGGCTCGGGTTTTGCAAATTTCGTGAATTTCGATATTTTGCGAGTCTTTTCGATTTGGTATTGTATATTTAGTATAATGCAACAGATTCGTTATCATTTTGGCAGATTCGTCATGCGAAAGAGTAAATTCGAAAGGCAAGGGCATAGCGGAGTAGACGTTTGACCATATTTAGGTGAGTAATGATTTTAAATGATACCCTGAGGTTTGAAACCCCGATTGCACAATATACTGCTATGTTGAGATGAGACATACGTTGTATGACAAGCGCGAGGTCATTTACTATTGGGGATTGTGCTTGGTCCATCCCAGTTGATATTTTACCACGTATTGAATAAAGAATTACTGTTTTTCACGATGATTTGGGCATATTGCCATATGTGGGTTTCGTGCCAATTATTTGAAATATTTTGTGAATTACATCACTATTTTCCTCACCAATTGAAATTATTAGAACTCAGTCCAATTGAATTGTATTATTCATGAACTCAGCAACATTTATACTCAACTCGAGATTTAATGATATTTATAGTGTTGTTGAGCTAAGCACTATTGTTTTACTGATGCCCAAGGGGATTATGATTATTTTCTGGATTGATTGGGGCCAAGGGCCATACGTGAGGATATCTTGAGTGATGAAAGGAGGTTCTCAGGCCTCGAGTGTTATGTGAGGAGGCTTTCAGTCCTCGTGTGTGATGTGTGAAGGCTTTCAGGACTATTGATATTGCGCTTGGACTGTAGGAGCCCCTCCGGAGTCTGTATACACCCACAGTGAGCGCAAGGTACCCAGGTGAGTTGGGAGTGGACCCGAGAGTCCATTGTTTGTGTTTGGTAAGTTGGGAGTGAGCCCGAGGGGCTGATGTTCTGTGCTGGTGAGTTGGGAGTGAGCCCGTGGGGCTGATACTAAAATGAGATTTTGATATTGATCCCGAGGGGCAAGATTTTGATTATTTCATACTGTTGAAATCAACTGTCTTTGTTGTTTTAAAAAGAGAAGTTTTTGATACTCACTATTTTATTATATGACTGATTTTACTGTTTGAGATAACACTATATTGTGCATTTATGAGATTTCATGCCTTCAGTTGTTATTTATTTTTATTACTCACTGGGTCAGAGTACTCACATTACTCCATGTACCATGTGTGTAGATACAGGAAGAGCTGAGTTTGCTCCTGAGTATTAATTCTTTCCAGACCAGGCAGTGACTAGGAGTAACGAGGTAGTTGTTGACGTCCGCAGCCCCATTTTCTCCCTCATCTTTTGTTATTTATGATATTTCTAGACTTGTAAAATATTAGTAAACTCTGTAGTAGCTCCTAACTTGTAGCACCCCAATTTTGGGCTGAGTGGGGATGGTTTTAGTTGTACTATCATGTTTATTTGCACTCGTGATTATATTATCTGTGAATTAGACTTATTCTTGCTAATAAATTATAAAGAGATGCATTGTTTTGTGGTTGGCTGGCCTTGTATTCACAAGAGGCGCCATCACGACCGAGTTGGTATTTTGGGTCGTGACAAGTTGGTATCAGGGCCTAGGTTAGTAGGTCTCGCGAATCATTAGCTGGTTTAGTAGATTCTTGCAGATCGGTACGGAGACGTCTGTATTTATGCTCGAGAGGCTACAGAACCTTTAGGAAAAATTAATATTCTTGGAATTCTTGTCGTGCGACTTTGTTGGTTCAAAAACTAAATTCTATTATTCTATTCTCTCGCAGATTGCGAGAACACGCGCTAACGGACAAGACGGACGACCACCATTGCCACCTACTGAGACCACCAGAGGTCGTGGACGTGGCCGTGGTTGAGGTCGTGATCGAGGTAGAGCTGCAAGGGCAGCATCTGTTGACCCACCAGTTGCCTCAGCTTAGGATCAGGCTCCAGCTGCAGAGACTCCAGCAGCACCTGCTCAGGTACCGGAAGTGCCCATTGTTATTCCGGGTCTTCAGGAGGATCTGGCTCAGATTCTGACAGTTTGCACTGGCCTAGCTCAGGCTGTTTCAGCCCCCGCTGCAGCAACTACTATCGCACCTCCTTTATACACCCCCGTGAGGTGCAAGGGAGTTTTTTCCAATTAAAGGACAATCGGAAAGGGATTTACTATTAATTGTTCAGATTAGCCACTTAGGAGATTAATGGTGTTCCAAGTCACCGATTGAATCCCGAACCGAGCAAAAAGATGACTATGTTCACAGTCCGCGAACAAGAAATCCGGATAAGGAATTCTATTAACCCGGGAGAAGGTATTAGTGTCACAACCCTAGTTCACCAATCGTGAACCTGTCATGACGGCACCCAGTCTTAGCGACTAGGTAAGCCTGACACATTACGGAAATTCAACAATGTTTGCGGAAACGATAAATAAAACATAAATACCATAAGATAATGTATAGAGTGCCGCCTGGCACATACATGTCGACTAAAAATAATGTAAAAACCTCCAAGACCCTAAAACCCACGGGCAACAAAGGCTAAGAGTAAAGTATAACATATGGCTCTAACATTCAGGAGTATCTATGATAAGTGAGACATGAATGAAACCACTAGCTAAAGGGAGAATAGAAGGAGACTCTTCGGCTCTGTGGACGCGGCAGATGCATACCTTAATTCTCCAAGTATAGCTCCTAAATCACTGATAGCGCGTCCGATCAGAAGTACCTGGATCTGCACAACAAAAGTGCGTAGAAGAGCAGCATGAGTACACCAAAGCGGTACTCAGTAAGTGCCAAGCCTAACCTCGATGGAGTAGTGACGAGGAAGGTTGAGGGCCTACCGAGAAGAACATAAGAATAATGTAAAATTAAATAAACAGTAGATAATGAAGTAAATCTTGAATATCTAATAAGACATTAATTAAAATAGAACGCCTACAAGTACAGACTACGAACACAAGGCAATCACTCAAAAGTCAGGATCTCTACATGGAGATCCGGGAATCGAACCCGCAGTTCATTATACCAATATCGGAGGGTCTGCGGAAATTAAACCTGCTGTCCTTCATACCAATAACAGAGGATCTCTTGGAATTGAACTCGAAATCTTTTATATGAATAACAGAGGATCTCAAGGAATTGAAACCGCAGTCCTTTATACCAATAACAGAAGATATCCGGGAATTGAACCCACAGTCCATCATATCAACATCAGAGGATCTCCCGGGAATTGAACCCGTAGTTCGTCATGCCAAAATCAGAGGATCTCTCGGGAATCAAACCCGTAGTCCAACATACCAATAAAATAGGATCTCCGGGAATTGAACCCACAATCCCAAAAGTAAAATACACCACAATAATTCAATATTTAACGGAAAGGAAGCCAAATGCAAACAACAAGTAAAGTCGATAATCTAACATGCTTCGCAAGAAGAAAAATATGGCAATTTAGTCAAATGGAGCAAATAAGTCCCTAGCATGCTCCCCAAGGAAAAAAAGATATTTCAAGTTAGTCAAATAGACAAAATAAGTTACTAACACGCTTTCCCTAAATCAAAACAAGCGAAGTTTCATTTTTAACAGTTAAATATGGAAGAAAACACAGTCTAAATAAGCTAAGTGAGGTGAATTTCCAACAACTAGCACAAGTACATGCCCGTCACCTCGCGCACCAGACTTTTAAACAATGACAAAGATATACTAAGGGGAGAGGTCCCCCACACAAGGTTAAGTAACCACTTTTTCCTTAAATTGGTACAAAACCGCTAAGAAACAATTCCCTTGCCACGATTATCCGACTCCGAGTGGCCCTAATCTATTCAAACCAATTACATATCGTAAATAATATTACAAGTAACTAATTACACTGTTAAAATTAAAGCTAAGACGCAAAATAGGTAAAATGACCAAAATGCCCCTTAGTCTAATGTCTCGGAATCAAATAATTTTTACATTTTCATAAACCTCGTACTCTTACAAGCCTAACCATATAAAAATCTCCCAAATCGGAGGTCAAATGCCCCTTCAAATCATCAAAGTTAGGTCTAAGAACTTTACCCCAATTTTCATTGAAAATCCGAAATTAAAGCTTGAATTCGAGATTAGATTAGTGGGTAATAATCATAATGAGGTAAGGAATTGTTACCCAGTATTTGCCTCTGAAAATCCCTCGAAAAATCTCCCAACACCGAGCTCTCTAGCTTGAGTTTGATGAAAATGGAAGAAACCTCATTTTTGAAATATTAATGTCTGCCCAGGTATTTAGTGAATCGCGATTGACTTGAAATTTTTCACGCACGTCCCAAATGACATGACGGTGCTACTGCAACTTACGGAATCCCGTTCAAACCCTCGGATCAAAAATTCACTATCAGACTGGAAACTTCAAAATTCTAACTTTCGGCATTTATAGTCTAAATGAGCTACGGGCATCCAAAATACATTCCGAACACACTCCCAACCCCAAAACCACCTAACGGAGCTAACAGAACCATAAACTTTCCATTCTGAGGTCGCCTTGACACTATTCTGATTACGGGCCATTTTTCAATACTTAAGCTCTCATTTAGGGATTAAATGTCCCAAAACACTCTGAATTCTATTACCGAACATCCTGACAAACCAAAATAGTAGAAATGAACTTAGAGGAAGCAGTTAATGGGGAAACGAGGCATAAATTCCAAAGACGACCGGTCGGGTCGTCACAGTTAGGCATTCCCGGGTTCCGTAGTTCTAGCATGGTCGCTCAACTGTTGTATTTAACTTTAACTGATTTTATTACATGAAGAACCTATGGGCCAATTTACGTTTTACCGCTGTTATTTAATATATATTTACTTAAGAAAGTGAACGTCATTTAAAGTGTGCTTTCGGATTGCGCCGTCTGAGCCCGCAATCCTAGGAACACTCTATCCAACGTTTTAGGATTTGGATTTGGGCTGCATAAAATGGCCATACGTATTTAGGAATTTAATTTATTAAAGTCGCGCCTAATAGAGTCTAACGCGTTGCATCTTTAGGGAGAACCGTGAAATTCGCTAAACAGCCCTTCCCGACTTCTAAACTATTTTTTAACCTTTACTGAGGGCCCCGCATTTTATGTATTTTTATTTGGCGAGGCACGCCTCACTTTTAAAGGGTAATACTAAAGCGGCTACATTCTTCTATTTTTGTCCGTCTCTAAAATAAAAGAGAAAAATCCTTACTAATTATATGCTTAAAAATGTAACATATTAATTGCTTGATTAAGACAAATATCAGCGAAAAGAAAATAAAAAAAATTCAAAACTATAAATAAAATAAATAAAAAATTGAAATATAAATAAACTACGAAATTTGACAACTAATATTCAAATGCAATCAATTATAGCTAGATTAAAACTCACATTGTTATATAGAAACTATCGAAATTAATTATTCACAACTATTTGCAACTAGCTTTAACCATAATTACTAACTTAAATGCTAATTCATATTGGTCAAATTCGCGCCTATGGATTAATGTTCCTAGCCTTGCTACGTAGAATCATACTTCAAATACATCAAATCTACTGATTCTATTATTAACCAAATATGTTTCTCTGACATTCATGGATCTTCGTTACTAACAAGATTCAAAGATCACCCACCTCAAGTTATTTCTATTCCAATTTTTGCAAATTCAAATACGTATTTGTATCTATCAATTAAATTAATTTGAAAAAGAGATCACGAATTACTTTATTTTAAACATGAGAACTAGTAAAGGCGGAAGCTATTAGTTATGCAATTCTTCCAACCATACGTCCTATAATTCAATAATCTAACAACTTGCTCAAATTAAGCAATAATACCGTATTGACTAATATTCATGCCATTTTAAGGATCTTAGTTTCGTAATCTAATAGGAAACCCTCATAATTATGCCTACCTCTATCATTCGTATAGCAGGAAAATTTATAATTAATGTTTAACTAAAATACAAATGTACTATAACTAAGTACATAAATTTCTGCCATTTCATTTCATCTTTAAGGCGTACATAAAAGTGATTCAAAGTGGTGGACCTGGTATTGGAATACAAAGAAGATGAAGATTAGTAGGAAGCAATAGCAGCACACACATAGCAACAACAGTTCAACAACACAGGAGTAACCCAGTAACAGCGGGAATAGCAGAAAACCCAGGAGATTGCAACCAAGCAAGAAAATCAAGAACTTCCAAATTGTAAAACCAACCAAGAATAAACGAAGCAAGTATACTTGAATACCAGTAGGACTACAAAACAAACCAGACCAACAAAGAAGTATCCAGTTTCCAAAAAATAACTTCTGATTTTTATCACTCAAGAAAAAGAATCTTGAAGCTTTAATGAACAATAACAGTTGATACCAATTGTTAACAGTGAAGAAGAATATACTTTTTTCTTTAATTTCTAAATTTCAAACACTCAAAAATTCTTAAGATTCAAAAGTCTTTTTTCTTTCTTCCCTCTAGTACTGAAAATATTTTTCTCTCTAAATTCTATCCGCTTAAGTATTAAATGGGTCCTATTATATACAAAGCAAGACTATTTCCTTTTATTCTTTTAACTATTAACTTTTACTTTTAAACATTATTACTAACCATTTTACCTCTTTTACTTTCCAGCTCATATTCCTTTAACTATGTGACTTTTAACCTTTTTATTATTACCTATACTATTTCTGATTTTAATTAAGCAAAAGTAGTCAACACGGGTCCCATAGTCCCCCCTTTTCAGTGGTCAAAGAAGACCACATTATTACCCATTTTACTTTAAATCAATATGTCTTGTCCCCCACTATATTACTTTAATAATACTTTAATCTAGTGGATAGAGCACTTAAATTAAATAATTTGTCCAGATTTTCAATTCCAAAAATACCACCGTAATTGTTGAAAATTATTATTCTATCCTATCAGCTATAACCAATTCACCTAAATCAGTTAACCAAAATATAGCAACTATAGCCAATTCTTAATCAAATTTAATCAAAAAATTCGAATTATTTTGAACCAACTAAAAATTATTTTGATTGAACAACATATTTAACAACAAACATACTTTCAGATTCAACCACAATAACAAACGAGTAAATTCAAATCATTAAACTCAGATTCAAATTAAACTTAACAGAACAATAGAACAAATTCAACTCACTAAACTTAATCATCAACTGAACTTGAAATTAAATCTAACAATATTATAATTAAGATTAAAAAATTCAAGTTATTAAACTAAAATATTTCTATATTAAAACTAAATAATATAGAAAGAGATAGGGGTGGGTTGAGGAAAATGAAGAAGAAGGGTGGGGTGTAGGGTGTGACGACTAGGGAGTTTAGGGTGTGTTTTAGGATTTGGGTTGTTTGGTTAAGTGAAATAATGGGAAAAACTCTAAAAGACCAAAAGGGAGGGATGGAAATGGACCGGGTCAAGGGGTTTTGGGTTAGGTAGAATTGGTTTGGGCCTGGTGATTAATTCAAGAATTGGCCCAATTCCAATTTTCTTTCTATTTTTGCTCTCTTTTACTGAAATCCTAAATTAAATTATAAACTAAATTAACTTATCAAAAATACTAATTAATTCCCAACAACTATTATCATACACAATCAAACATCAATTAAATCAAAATTGCACAATTTGATATTAAATGCTAAAAAATGCACAGTACGTTATTTGTGATTTTTTTATTTTTTAAAATAAACTTAATTACTCTTAATTATAAAATTAAATCCCAAATGCAAATGCGACATATTTTTTTATATTTTTTCTATTAATTTAAAAAAATAAACATGCATACACCAGCGCAAACAATTAATAAAAGGTCACGAAAAATTCTAGAAATGCACACAATAAAACATACAAATTTTTGTTTTTATTTTGTGGGAGTAATTTCTATAAAGAAAAAATCACGTGCTCACAGGTGCCCCTCTTTGTCCGAAAACACGAAGAGTTTTCGTGCAAAGATAAAGTGAGTGGATACGAGCGATTTTTGCCCATTTGAGTACTCCGTGTGAAGCAAGCATTTTTTTTGAAAGATTTGACCGAACCTTTGCTTCGAAGGTTTCCTACATATCCCTGGCTAAAAGGGAATAAGGTTAATGTAGTTCGGATGTTTTGGTAGCTGGGACAACCATGGGACTATAGTTTGCTGTTACTGCTGCTGCATGCTGCTACCACTGCTTTACCGATCTCCTTATACACCATGCTAAAAGAAAACAAGAAGCTTGGCTAGCCTAAGGATTACAAGATCTTATCTATCTTGAACTTGTTCTCGCTGCCTTGCTTTCTTGACGGCTTGTGTTTCTTCCTGTGTTTTTCCTTCTGAAAACCGACCGGGCTGATACTGGCCTTTTGCTTTATTGAACACCAATTTTCCTCATTTTGTTCTGTCCCCTGAGGATACTGCTTCCTTCACTATGATAGGTATCTTTTGTTGTAACCTTATGCCTTTCAGTGGGTTAATGATTTCAAGACCTGAAATGTTAAGACTGAAAAATATTCCCTTGTTATACATGTGGGAACCTAATTGGTAAAGACATGAAAGTATTCCCTTGTCATACAGATGGGCGCCTAACTTCATCAACAACATTGAAAATAAAATGCATTTGGCAATAATTTGTGGAATATATATATTATGTGAATGTTTATACAAGCAGGACCATTCGGGTCAAAATAAATTAAATGTCCTTTTGAGGAAGGATTCACTTCAATATCCTATTCGAGGGCAGATAGACCCTATATATCCTATTCGAGGATGGATAGAACCCATAATATCCTATTCGAGGGCGGATAGACCCATAATATTCTATTCGAAGGTGGACAAACCTATAATATCCTATTCGAGGGCGGATGAACCTAAAATATCCTATTCGAAGGTGGGAAAACCTATAATATCCTATTCGAGGGCGGATGAACCCAAAATATCCTATTCGAAGGTGGACAAACCTAGAATATCCAAATATCCTATTCGAAGGCGGAAAACCTATAATATCCTATTCGAGGGCGGACGAACCCAAAATATCCTATTCGAAGGTGTATAAACCTAAATATCCTATTCGAAGGCGGATGAACCTAAAATTATCCTATTCGAGGGCACATGAACCCAAAATATCCTATTCGAAGGTGGAAAAACCTATAATATCCTATTCGATGGCGGATGAACTTAAAATATCCTATTTGAGGGCAGATAGACCCATCATATCCTATTCGAGGGTGGATATACCCATCATATCCTATTCGATGGCGGATAGTGTGACGACCCGGCCCGTCGTCACGTGAGTTACCGCCTCTTTATCCCAGTCTTATGCTTCTATATGTTCATTTTCATGTGTTTGTAAAGTTTGAAGTGATTCAGTCAGAGTTTGGTTGAGATTGAAGCAAGTAGTCTCTTTAAGAGAAGGCTAGTTTGGAAAAGTCAACTTCGTGTTTTTGGGTGTATTTCGAGTTATTTAGATTGGGTTATGTTCCATTAGCCTATTTTGATGTATTCCTATTGGTTTTGATCATATTTATCACTCGCGGAGGTTGATTCTAGAGGGAAAGGCATGAGGTGAGTAATGGGTGTAGATGATGACCTGAGGGTTTGAAACCCAGGTATATCATATTGTGACGCTATTATGAGTTTAGACACGCACTCCATGGTTAGTGCGAGGTCATATATGTTGGGAATTGTGACTGGGTCCAATCCGAGGGATAAATTGTGCTATGTTGGCGATTGCTTCGCATACTATTTGATTATATCTGGGCTTGAAGCCATGTTTGGGGCCTTGTGCCGACTTGTGGAATCCTTCAGGGATCGTTATTTCAGAATTATCATGATTTTCATATTATTTGAATTCAGTCCATATTTATACGTTTTGAAAACTCAAATGATACTTTGGGCTGACGATTACTATCTCACTATTTTCTAGACTGTATATTGTTATTTGAACGGTGGTAACTATTGGCACCGTATATTCTCATGGAAAAAGTGGTAACAATTGGAATTTTATGATATAGCGCTTGGGCTGTAGGAGCCCCTCCGGAGTCTGAACCCCCACAGTGAGCGCGGGTGCCCAAATGGATCGGGCTGCACATTCTGTAGTGTTCATGCATTGCACTGCATCTCATGCATTTATTTACCATTGCTTTATATGTATATCTCTGAGGCTTGTATTGTATGGAACTTCTAGATAGCTTCATAGTGTTATTCTGTGTTTTATTATCTTCGGGTTTTATACATGCTTATTACTCGCTGATTTGGTAGACTCTCCCCATACTCCCTGCACCTTGAGTGCACATCCAGGTGCTCCAGAGATCTAGTGCTGCTTCTGTTGCTATCCGAGCTATTATAACATTGAGGTAGCTGCCCAGCGATCGCAGGACCGCATACTCTGTCTCTATCAGTTTGTTTCGTTGCAGCTTTTGTCAGACATTTGTATCATTTTCCGTTAGGACTTGTATTCAGTATTGTTAGAGGCTCTGTACTCATGACCCCATGGTTTTTGGAGTATTGTTGGCTCATCTGTGTTTTCATTCGTATTGCTTATCCCTGGCTGGGAGTTTATATTTCAAATTTGTTGTCTTATCTTAAATTCGTATCTCTTTAGGCTGGAATGTCGTTCTCTGGAAGATGTTTGGTCGGGCTTGCCTAGCCTTGCGGCCGGGCGCCATCACGACCGGGTTTGGGGTCGTGACAAGTTGGTATTAGAGCCTAGGTTGCTAGGCCTCACGCGTTATGAGTTGGTTTGGTAGAGTCTCGTGGATCAGTACGTAAATGTTCATATCTATCCTCGGGAGGCTGCAGAACCTTTAGAAACACTTCATATTCTTGAACTCTTTTCGTGCGGTTTTGTTGTTCCGAGAACTTAACTTCTATATTCTATACTATCGCAGATGGCGAGCACTCGTGCTACCGGACAAGGTGGATGACAACCATTCCCACCAGCTAGAGGCCGTGGACGCGGTCGTGGCCGTGGTAGAGCAGCAGGGGCAGTACCAGTTGACCCACCTATTGCCCCTATCCAGGATTAGCCCCCAGTTGTTGAGGCTCCAGCAGCGCCTGCTCAGACACCAGTAGTGCCTATTGTTATTCCTGGCCTTCAGGAGGCATTAGCCCAGATTTTATTAGTCTGTACTGGTTTGGCCCAGGCAGTCTCAGCTACAGCTGCCGCAGGACATCAATTCAAATCCTGGAGTTTCGAACTGAGAGAGATATTGAGAGAGATCTAGAATTCTCACCATTTCTTAGATTCATGGACCCAATTCAATTCAGTGGGATCCTCCATTCACATTTTTTTCCACCAAGAACGTTTTCTAAAACTCTTTGACCCCCGAATTTGGAGTATCCTACTTTCACGCAATTCACAGGGTTGCGACATCTCAGACGGGGGGTGGTCATCAGACTCCCGCAGCTCGTACACCAGAGCAGGTTGTACAGGGACTTCAAATGCTAGAGGTAGCCCCAGCTCAGGCAGTGGCACCGGCCGTTCCAGTTGCGCCAGCCCCATGACATGTTGTTCCGGTGATTCCTGACGACGAGCAGCGTCGGTTGGAGAGGTTTGGTAGACTTCAGCCTCCTACATTAGAGGTACTGAGGGCAAGGACGCCCAGGGACTTTTTGATAAGTGTCAGAGAATGCTTCGTACAGCAGGGATTTTAGAGTCCAGTATGGTATCTTTCACTACTTTTCAGTTCTCGGGGCCAGCATTCACATGGTGGGAGGAGTTTGAGCGGCGTAGGCCCGCAGGAGCAGCACCCCTTACCTGGAAGGAGTTTTCCACTCTCTTTTTAGAGAAGTATGTGCCGCAGTCCAGCAGAGAGGAGCTACGCCGCCAGTTTGAGTGGCTAGTTCTGGGGGAGATGTCAGTGACACAGTACGAGTTGAGGTTTACTCAGTTAGCTAGACATGCTATTTGGATGATCCCGACAGATCGGGAGAGGATCAGGAGGTTCATTGATGGCCTTATCTATTCTATTCGTATCTTGATGACCAGGGAGAGAGTGGTAGTAGCATCCTTCGAGGAGGTAGTGGACATGGATCGACAGATTGAGGCGGATCATCACCGAGAGTGAGAGGAGAGGGTGTCCAAGAGGCCTCGAGGTTCGGACAGTTATGGTGGTGCTCCATCTAGGGGTCAGATTCATCAGGGCTGAGGTTGTTCTTTAGACATCCTCAGTCAGGCCACCCAGAGTACAACGGAGCTTCTTCCCGTCGTGGCCGTCAGGGTCACAAGCAAGGCCAGTCTTCACTCAGCGCCCTCCAAGCTCAGAGTTCTGCACCCGCTTCGTCAGCCCAGGGTTCATCTACGGTGAGGGGTTCCCTTCAGTCCCCTTCTCCAGCTCCAGGCAGTTTTTTCGAGTGTGGGGAGTTTGGTCATTTGAAGAGAATTGTCCTTGACTTTGTAGTGGTAGGTCTCAGCAGAGGGATCAACCCTCATCATCTTCTCCATCTTCTTCAGCACCATCCCAGTCTAAAAGGGGTGGGGGGTCAATCATCTAGAGGTCGGCCCAAGAGGGATGGGCGATTAAGCGGTGGTCAGGCTCGTTTCTATGCACTCCCATGTTGGAACACACTTTAAAGACGTTGAACTAAAGTCGTGTTTGTTTTTGTAGGTTTTGATAAATGACAAACCGACGTGAATGCAAAGTTGACAAATGCCAAATTGTCGTGAATACGAAGATATCATTGAACAAACAAGGCAAGAATTATGGCTAACGGACCAAGGAAGAGTCCAAGTTGAGAAGAGTCAAGAACAAGACCAAGAGATGTATTGAAGACATTATTGAGTTGTTTGCATTGTGATCTTGATCCGACAATGGATTCAAGTCTTGGCTTCTCTCTAAAATCATTTTATCAAATCATGCATATCATAAATATTTTTGTTGACCAAAATTTTGTGACCATGCCCAAACCAAAAATCTGACTGTCGGCTACCATCGACTAGACGTCAGCTAGACATCGTCATGGTTTTTGACGTTTTCATTTTAGCCAAAATGGTTTTTAAAATATTATCATTGGTTTTCTCTTCTGGGCATATTTAAACATATTCCAAATCATTATTTCATAAAAACCACACTTGATTTATGGTCGTTGTCTAAACACATGGAAAACGTCTTTGACAAAGTGACGCAACGTTTATGACCTTGGAAACTTGGTTTTTAAGAACTAAGTCTTGGTTTTCACTTTTTATACCATAAACAAGCTTTTCCAACACTTGGTTTGTGATTTGGAACACTTTGATCTTTGGGTTGGTTTTCAAGGTTAAATAATCGATTATCATGTTCCAATAATCGATTATCTTGCTAATGTAGCAAAACTCTAATTTACAGAAGGTTCTGATAATCGATTATCACCTTCAGATAATCGATTATCACCTGAGATAATCGATTATCATTATCTGATAATCGATTATTCTGTGTTTCCAGCCCAAACTTGAAATTACAGAGAGGTTAAATAATCGATTATCCTTTGGAGAATAATCGATTATCTAGTTACCGTTGCCATCCAACGACTAGTTTTTTGAACGTTGAAGTAAGATAATCGATTATGCACTTAAGATAATCGATTATTCTGTCTTTAATTCAAAATTCTTGTCCAACTATTGAGCAACGGTCACTTGATCCTTGAGGGCTATAAATAGACCCCAAAACCTCTCATTTCTACAACAATTCTTCAACAATCTAATATACTTTCATTGCATTCAATTCATTCATATTTCATAGCTTTTGAGAGCCAAAATCTTGGAGAAATTATTGTGTTCTTGAGCGTTCTTAAGTCTACTCATATCTACTCTATAAGAGAGTCCTGTTCTTGAGTGCTAAGTGTTTGTATACACTTGAAGGGAAGTCTAATCCCTTGTTGTTGTAAGAAGGAAGGTTTCATTCCTTCGGTTGAAGTCTTTGAGTGCGGTATCTCCGAGAAAACGTTGTTGAGGCTCGTGTGACTCGAGTTCTCAAGTTGTATTGGTTTGTTAAGCACCTTTAAGCTTAACGGAGTTAGTTGCAGCTCGAGAGAGTCTCTCGGGAGACTGGACGTAACCACACGTTGTGGCGAACCAGTATAAATTTGGTGTGCTCCCTCCTTGCTCTTTTTATTTCCGCATTTACTTCGATTTTATTCCTGCGATTTTTGTTAAACGCTATTCACCCCCCCCCCCTCTAGCGTTGGGCACTTATTCCAACATTTGGTATCAGAGCCATACTCTTTGAAAGACTTAACAGTTTGAGAGAAACGATCTATGGTTTCTACTCGCAATCTTTATGCAGGAATTGGTGAGGGACAATCAACCACGAGGCCACCACTCTTCGATGGCACAAATTACACCTATTGGAAGGAGCGGATGAGAATCTTCATCCAATCCAACACTTTTCTATTGTGGCAAATCATCAAAAATGGTAAACAATTGCCCACTAAGGAAGTCGAGGATAAAGTCGTCCTAAAGACGGAGAACGAATATGATGCAGAGGACATCAAAAAGGTGGAGAACAATGCTAAGGCCATCAACATGATGTACTGTGCAGTAAACCCCGATGATTATTGGAAGATTTCGTGTTGCACCACGGCCAAGCAAATGTGGGAGAAGCTAGAGGTCACCTAAGAAGGTACGGACCAAGTCCGAGAGGCTAAAATTGATTTTCTAACACATGAATATGAATTATTTTGTATGAAGGAGAACGAGAAAATCAACGACATGTTTGAACGATTTTCAAAAATTGTCAACGACTTCCACGCACTCAAGAAGACGTACACGGACAAGGAGCTTGTACAAAAAAACCTGCGGAGCCTCACTCCGGAGTGGCGTTCCAAAGCCGACGCCATTCAAGAGTCAATTGGCATCACCAACGTCACTATAGACGGACTTCGGGGGAATCTAAAGGCGTACGAGTCCACCATTCTTATCCCTCCTTTGGAAGATCAAAGGAAAAGAAGCATTGCACTCAAGGCCTCCACATCACAACCTCAAGTCATTGATGATTCAAGCGATGAGGATAACGAGTTTGGACTCGTTATTAAAAAGTTCCACAAGTTCATGCGTAAAGAGTATGAACGGAAGGGAAAGAGGCAAGGAGGTTCACCCAAATGCTATGGGTGTGGAGAAGTTGGGCAAATCAAACCTAAATGCCCAAACACAAAGACGGAAAAGAAGACCGTCAAGAAACAAAGAGCCTACATCTCTTGGGGAGGCGACTCCGGGGATGAGTCAAGCGACAGAGATGAAGATGAGACCGCCAACTTATGTCTCATGGCACATGAGGAAGCACAAGAAGAGGTATGTGAAACTTCTCCTAAAGATCCTTATACTTATGAAGATATGCAAGACGCCTTTGATGAGTTATATGGCGAATTTGTTAGCACTTCTAAAACCATTAAGGAATTAAAGAAACAACTCTCTTCAAAGGAGAAGGAGTTGGAAAAATTGAGCCAAGATAATAAAAAATTAAGAGAAGAAAAAAAAATTTTGGCAAAAGAAGCGCTGACAAACCCCGAAGGCTCAAAAGAAAGTTGCAAGTCTTGCAAATCTCTCAAAGATCAAGTTGAAAAACTTAAGGATATTTTGAACAAATTTAATACTTCTCATAAAAACCTCAATGATGTACTTGGCAATTTGAAATCTACCAAACATGGCTTAGGTTTCAAAAATGATATTAATATGAATGAAAAAGTTGAGCCAAAACCTAAACAACCTAAGGCTCAACCTAGGAAAGATAAAATTAATATTAACAGACAATCTAGAAATGATAATTCTAGGAACACTAGACAACCTAGAACAAACACTAGGAGAAATGATGAGCATTTTAGAACACCTAGAAACGGTTTTCAAAAAGTGCATCAAAACTACGCTTCTCAATATAGGGTAAATGAATTTAGACCACCTAGAAGATATTATCAACCTAGGAGAATGCATAATACGAATTCCATTTGCCATTATTGTAATAGGATAGGTCATATCGCTCCGGTTTGCTTTACTAGGCATAGACATCTCACGATTAAACAATCACACTATCACTTTGCACCTAACACCCAAGGACCCAAAATGACTTGGGTACCTAAATCTCATTGAGTTGGTATGTAGGTGTGCTTGAAGGCATCAAGTGTACTTTGGTACCTTGATAGCGGATGCTCCAAGCACATGACCGGAGATGCATCCAAATTTCTACAAATAAGACCCGCCAAAGGAGGAAACATAGTCTTTGGAGACAACAGCAAAGGAAAAATAATCGGCATTGGATCGGTTGGTAAGGATGAAACCTCCTCTATTGATAATGTTTTATTAGTTAAGGGTCTTAAGCACAATCTCTTGAGCATAAGTCAATTGTGTGACAAGGGAAATCGTGTGATTTTCAATTCTAAATCATGTACGATTGAACGCCTTAGTGATAATAAGGTTATTTTACATGGTGATAGAATTGATAATATTTATATGGTTAACCTTAAAAATTCTTCATCAAACTTTGCTAAATGCCTCATAAGCAAAGAGGACGATATGTGGCTATGGCATCGAATAGTAGCTCATGTTAACATGAATCTTTTGAATAAATTGGTTTCACAGGACTTAGTAGTTGGTCTCCCAAAACTCAAGTTTGAGAAGGACACCATTTGCGATTCATGTCAAAGAGGGAAGCAAGTAAAGGCCTCTTTTAAATCGAAAAATGTTGTCTCAACGACAAGGCCTTTACAAGTTTTGCACATGGATCTCTTTGGACCATCAAGAACAAAAAGTTTTGGTGGGAACTACTTTGCCTTTGTCATTGTTGATGACTACTCTAGGTACACATGGACATTATTTCTAAGTCACAAAAGTGAGGCGTTTCAAGTTTTCAAAAGTTTCCTTAAACGTGTTCAAAATAAAAAGAGCACAACTATTACATCCATAAGAAGTGATCACGGTGGAGAGTTCGAACGAAATCTCTTTGCGGACTTTTGTGACGAACTTGGCATTGAGCATATCTTCTCCGCTCCACGTACACCACAACAAAATGGAGTGGTGGAACGTAAAAAACGATGTCTCGAGGAGATGGCTAAAACTATGCTCGATGAAGCAAAAATTCCTAAGTATTTTTGGGCGGATGCCGTGAGTACCTCAGCTATGTATTAACCGAGCCGTCATAAGACCGATACTCATGAAAACGCCATATGAACTTTACAAGGGAAGAAAGCCAAACCTCTCCCATCTTCGAGTTTTTGGTTGTAAATGTTTTGTTCATAATAATGGAAAGGACAACTTGGGGAAATTTGATGCAAAATCCGATGAAGGCATCTTTCTCGGTTATTCATTGCGTAGTAAGGCCTATAGAGTCTTTAATAAACGCACATTAACTATTGAGGAGTCCTTTCATGTTGTATTTTCCGAGAATGATACTCGTTTGGCGAGAAAGGATATTTGTGATGATCTTGCAGATTCATTGGAGAAGATTAATCTTCAAGGCGATGTGGAAAAAGAGAGCCTAAAGGAAGTCCAAGACGAAGTCATGGAAAAACCTTTGAAAGAGAAACAACCACAAGAGGAAGAGACGGTGATGCCTAGAGCTTGGAGGACGTCTAGAAATCATCCTCTCGATAAGGTAATTGGTGACATCGAACAAGGGGTATGTACTCGAAACTCTCTTTAGGACACTGTAGGACACATGGCTTTTGTATCACAAATTGAACCTACAACCATTTCGAAGCAATTGAGTATGAGCATTGGACCTTGGCAATGCAAGAGGAGCTTAACCAATTCAAACGTAATGACGTTTGGGAATTGATGCCAAGACCCAATGATCATACAGTAATTGGTACGAAATGGGTGTTCCATAACAAACTTGATGAAAATGGTATTATAACTAGAAACAAAGCTAGGCTCGTAGCTAAAGGCTAAAATCAAGGAGAAGGCATTGATTTTGAAGAAACTTATGCACCGGTAGCACGTTTAGAAGCTATTCGTTTATTACTTGCTTTGCTTCATCTATGGATTTTAAACTATACCAAATGGATGTCAAGAGTGCCTTCCTCAATGGGTTTATTCAAGAGGAAGTGTATGTTGAACAACCCCGGGGTTTCGAAGACCTTGAGTCCCCCGATCATGTCTTCAAACTCAAGAAAGCACTCTACGGTTTTAAACAAGCTCCCCGAGCTTGGTACGAACGTTTGAGTAAATTTCATTTGGATAATGAATTCAAAAGGGGGAAAGTTGATACAACACTTTTTATCAAGAGCAAAAACAAAGACATCCTCTTGGTTCAAGTTTACGTAGATGACATTATTTTCGGTGCTACTAACGAATCTTTGTGCAAGAAATTTTCGAAAATGATGACAAGTGAGTTCGAGATGTCAATGATGGGTGAGCTCAATTTCTTCTAAGGATTGCAAGTGAAACAAATGAAAGAAGGGACTTTCATTTATCAATCTAAGTATTGCAAAGAGTTGCTCAAACGTTTTGAGATGAACAACGCCAAAGCAATGGCTACTCCCATGAGCACATCCAATCACCTTGACAAAAACAAAAAAGGTAAGGAAGTAGATGTAAAGAAGTATCGAGGTATGATCGGATCCCTTCTTTATCTTACCGCAAGTAGGCCAGACATTATGTTTAGCATTTGTTTATGCGCTCGGTATCAATCATGTCCGAAGGAATCGCACTTAACTGTGGTAAATGGGATAATGAAATACCTTGTTGGCACTATGAATGTAGGACTTTGGTATCCCAAAGGTTCTTCATGCCAACTCATTGGCTATTCCGACTCTGATTTTCCGGGTTGCAAATTGGACCACAAAAGCACGAGTGGACATGCCACTTACTTGGTAGTTCCTTAGTATCATGGTTTAGAAGCAAGTAAGTGTTGCGTTATCCACCACCGAGGCCGAATAAGTGGCCGCGGGGAGTTGTTGTACTCAAATCCTTTGGATGAAGCAACAACTCTTTGATTATGGCCTTAGTATTGATCATATCCCTCTTCGGTGTGATAATACTAGCGCCATAAGCTTGACGAAGAACCCCGTTCTTCATTCAAGGATGAAACACATTGAAATTAGGCATCATTTCATTAGAGATCATGTTCTCAAAGGTGATGTCGAGATTGAGTTTGTGGAAACAAAATATCAATTAGCCTACATTTTCACAAAACCTTTAGAGAAAGAGTCATTTTTCCGCATTTGTAGCGAACTCGGAATACTTGATTCCACGATGACCTAATGCATGCATTTGTAAAATATTTTATTTGAACTATCACTAACTTGAGCGTCGGAAACGTCTAACTCTTTTTTGCAGGTCTCAAAATGGCCACAAAGTCAGGGGGAACAAATTCAAACCATTTTGAGTTGCATTGGAAATTTTCTGGAATTTCAGACTACCATAATCGAAGATGTTGACGAGGTGCCAGAAACCGATGATGACGGTGACGGTGATGATGATGATGATGAAGCAACGGCGAGTGACGGAGATGACAACAGCTCCTAGAAGCTTTTAGAGCTCAAGATCGACTCTCTTTCTCTTTAGTTTATGTTTTGAATAATTTTTTATGCTTCCATTATGTACTCCATCTTTATTCCCTTATTCAATAAAATTTTTGCTAATGTCAAAAGGGGAAAGAAAAGGGCTATGCATAAATTGAGAAAGGGCTATGCATAAATTGAGGGGGAACTCATTACGTATTTGGCACAAACGTTTAAACACCTATGCATATCGGTTTGCCATTATAAAAAAAGGGAAAATTGTTGGAACACACTTTCAAAGACGTTGAACTAAAGTCGTGTTCATTTTTGTAGGTTTTGATAATAAAAACTAACGTGAATGCAAAGTTGACAAATGCCAAATCGTCGTGAATACGAAGATATCAGTGAACAAACAAGGCGAGAATTATGGCTAACGGACCAAGGAAGAGTCCAAGTTGAGAAGAGTCAAGAACAAGACCAAGAGATGTATTGAAAGACATTATTGAGTTGTTTGCATTGTGATCTTGATCCGACAATGGATTCAAGTCTTGGCTTCTCTCTAAAATCATTTTATCAAATCATGCATATCATAAATATTTTTGTTGACCATAATTTTGTGACCATGCCCAAACCAAAAATCTGACCGTCGGCTACCGTCGACTAGACGTTGGCTAGACGTCAGCTAGACGTCGGCTAGACATCGTCATGGTTTTTGACGTTTTCATTTTAGCCAAAATGGTTTTTAATATATTATCATTGGTTTTCACTTCTGGGCATATTTAAACATATTCCAAATCATTATTTCATAAAAACCACACTTGATTTATGGTCGTTGTCTAAACACATGGAAAACGTCTTTGACAAAGTATTGAAAACTTGGTTTTTAAGAACTAAGTCTTGGTTTTCACTTTTTATACCATAAACAAGCTTTTCCAACACTTGGTTTTTGATTTGGAACACTTCGATCTTTGGGTTGGTTTTCAAGGTTAAATAATCGATTATCATGTTCCAATAATCGATTATCTTGCTAATGTAGCAAAACTCCAATTTACAGAAGACTCTGATAATCGATTATCACCTTCAGATAATCGATTATCACCTGAGATAATCGATTATCATTATCTGATAATCGATTATTCTGTGTTTCCAGCCCAAACTTGAAATTACAGAGAGGTTAAATAATCGATTATCCTTTGGAGAATAATCGATTATCTAGTTACCGTTGCCATCCAACGACTAGTTTTCTAAACGTTGAAGTAAGATAATCGATTATGCACTTAAGATAATCGATTATTCTGTCTTTAATTCAAAATTCTTGTCCAACTACTGAGCAACGGTCACTTCATCCTTGAGGGCTATAAATAGACCCCAAAACCTCTCATTTCAACAACAATTCTTCAACAATATAATATACTTTCATTGCATTCAATTCATCCATATTTCATAGCTTTTGAGAGCCAAAATCTTGGAGAAATTGTTGTGTTCTTGAGCGTTCTTAAGTCTACTCATATCTACTCTATAAGAGAGTCCTGTTCTTGAGTGCTAAGTGTTTGTATACACTTGAAGGGATGTCTAATCCCTTGTTGTTGTAAGAAGGAAGGTTTCATTCCTTCGGTTGAAGTCTTGGAGTGCGGTATCTCCGAGCAAACATTGTTGAGGCTTGTGTGACTCGAGTTCTCAAGTTGTATTGGTTTGTTAAGCACCTTTAAGCTTAACGGAGTTAGTTGCAGCTCGAGAGAGTCTCTCGGGAGACAGGACGTAACCACACGTTGTGGCGAACCAGTATAAATTTGGTGTGCTCCCTCCTTACTCTTTTTATTTCCGCATTTACTTCGATTTTATTCCTGCGATTTTAGTTAAACGCTATTCACCCCCCCCCCCTAGCGTTGGGAACTTATTCTAACATTTGGTATCTGAGCCATACTCTTTGAAAGACTTAACAGTTTGAGATAAACGATTTATGGCTTCTACTCGCAATCTTTATGCAGGAATTGGTGAGGGACAATCAACCACGAGGCCACCACTCTTCGATGGCACAAATTACACCTATTGGAAGGAGCGGATGAGAATCTTCATCCAATCCAACAACTTTCTATTGTGGCAAATCATCAAAAATGGTGAACAATTGCCCACTAAGGAAGTCGAGGATAAAGTCGTCCTAAAGACGGAGCACGCGTAGTCGTCCTAAAAATGGTGAACAATCGGCCGTATCTGGATTCTTTTGTGATTGTTTTTATTGATGATATTCTTGTTTACTCGCGTAGCCAAGAAGAGCACGCGTAGCATTTGAGGGTTGTATTGCAGAGGTTGAGAGAGGAGAAGTTGTATGCAAAGTTCTCCAAGTGTGAGTTCTGGCTCAGTTCCGTGGCTTTTCTGGGGCACATGGTGTCCAGTGATGGTATTCAGGTTGACCCAAAGAAGATCAAGGCCGTGCAGAGTTGGCCCGGACCGTCCTCAGCTTCTGAGATTTGGAGTTTCCTCGGTTTGGCGGGTTATTACGACAGGTTCGTTTAGGTTTTTTCATCTATTGTTTCGCCTTTGACGAAGTTGACGCATAAGAATGCACCATTTGGAGGAGAGCTTCCAAAAGCTCAAGTCATTGTTCACTACGGCTCCAGTGCTAGTATTGCCATCAGCTTCAGGCTCTTATTCGGTATACAATGATACTTCGAGAGTTGGCATTGAATATTTCCTGATGCAGGAGGGTAGAGTGACTGCATATGCTTCCCGGCAACTGAAGCCCCATGAGAAAAACTACCCTGTTCATGACTTAGAGTTGGCTTCTATAGTTTATGCCTTGAAGGTTTGGAGGCACTATCTATATGGAGTATCTTGTGATGTGTATATGGATCATCGCATCCTTCAGCACTTTTTCAAGCATAAAGATCTGAATTGAGACAACGGAGATGGCTTGAGTTACTCAAAGATTACGATATTACCATATTGTACCACCCGGGGAAGGCCAATTTAGTGGCCAATGCTTTGAGCCGGAAGGCGGTGAGTATGGGTATCTTGGCATACATTCCAGTTAGGGAGAGGCCCCTTGCAGTAGATGTTCAGGCCTTGGCCAATCGGATAATGAGGTTAGATATTTCAGAGCCCAACCGGATGTTGGCTTGTGTGGTTCCCTGTCTTCCTTGTATGATCGCATCAGGGAGCGCCAGCATGATGACCCGCATTTACTTGTCCTGAAGGACAGGGTCCAGCATGATGATGCCAGAGATGTAACTATTGGTAGTGATGGCGTGTTGCGGATGTAGGGCCGGATTTGCTCGCCCAATGTGAATGGGCTCCGAGAGATTATATTAGAAAAGGCCGACAACTCGCGGTATCCCATTCATCCAGGTGCTGCGAAGATGTACCGGGACTTGAGGTAGCATTATTGGTGGAGGAGAATGAAAAAAGACATTGTGAGTTATGTGACTAGGTGTCTTAATTGTCAGCATGTCAAATATGAGCATCAGAGACCCAGTGGTGCGCTTCAGCAGATGGATATTCCGGAGTGGAAATGGGAGATGATTACTATGAATTTTGTGAGTGGTCTCCCTCGTACCTCGAGAAACTTTAATTCTATTTGGGTGGTTATGGATATACTGACCAAGTCTGCGCATTTCATTCCGGTGTGTACCACCTATTCTTCGGAGTGGTTGGCAGAGATTTTCATCCGTGAGATTCTGCGGTTGCATGGGGTTCCAATTTCTAATTTCTCAGACAGGGGTACTCAGGTTTCTTCCCAGTTGTGAAAGACCTTTCATCGGGAGTTGGGCACTCAGATTCAGGTAAGCACAACTTTTCATCCTCAGACGGATGGACAGTCCGAGCGTACTATTCAGATATTGGAGGACATGTTGCGTGCTTGTGTTATTGATTTTGGAGGTTTTTGGGCTGAGTTCTTTCCGCTTGTTGTGCTATCTTATAACAATAGTTATCAGTCTAGCATTCAGATGGCATCGTATGAGGCTTTGTATGGGAGACGGTATAGATCTCCAGTTGGTTGGTTTGAGCCCCGTGAGGCTAGACTATTGGGGGCGGAGTTAGTTCAGGATACCTTGGAGAAAGTGAAAGTTATCCCAGAGAGACATCGTACGGCTCAGTCGCGTCAAAAGAGTTGTGCAGACAGGAAGGTTCGGGATGTATCGTATATGGTGGGAGAGAAGGTTTTGTTGAAGATTTCGCCTATGAAAGGCGTGATGAGGTTTGGAAAGAAAGGGAAGCTGAGTCCGCGGTTTATTAGACCTTTTGAGATACTCAAGAGGATTGCGGAGGTGGCCTATATGCTTGCTTTGCCACCCAGTTTGTCGGTGGGTTCACCCGGTGTTTCATGTTTCTATGCTCAGGACGTATGTTGGGGACCCATCTCATGTATTGGACTTCAGCATGATCCAGCTGGATGAGAACTTGACCTATGATGTGGAGCCAGTGGCTATCTCGGTTCGGCAGGTTCGAAAGTTGAGATTAAAAGACATAGCTTCGGTGAAGGTACAATGGAGATGTTGGCCCGTTAAGGAGGCCACTTGGGAAACCGAGCAGGAGATGAGGAGCCGATATCCTCGTTTGTTTGAGGCTCCAGGTATGTTTCTTGACCCTCTCGAGGACGAGCGTTTGTTTAAGTTGGGGAGGATGTGACGACCTGGCCCGTCGTCATGTGAGTTACCGCCCTGTTATCCCGATCTTATGATTCTATATGTTCATTTTCATGTGTTTGTAAAGTTTGAAGTGAGTCGGTCAGAGTTTCGTTGAGATTGAGGCAAGGAGTCTCCATAAGAGAAGGCTAATTTGGAAAAGTCAACCGGATGTTGACTTATGAGTTATAGGGCTCGAAATGGATTTCGACGATTTGGCTAGTTTCGAGTGCTGATATAAGAATTGGGAGTAAATCGGAATTAAATTTGGAGGTCCGATGTAGAATTACGCCTGAATTGGCTAAGTTGAATTTCAGCGAATTCCGATTGATAGGTGAGATTTTGATCCGGGGGTTGGAATGGAATTCCGAGAATTGAAATAGCTTTGTTAGGTGATTTTGAATATGTATGCAAATTTTCAGGTCATTTGGACGTTGTCTGGTCGGGTTTTGATCGAATGTTAGTTTCAGAAGTTATAGTTGAAGCTTAGGCTTGAATCCGCCATGATTTGATGATTTTCTTGTTTAAGGACGTGTTTTTATGATTGGAGAAAGCTTGTATGGTGTTTTGGGATAGGATGGTTTTTTTGGTTGGGTTCCCGGGGGCCTCGGGGGTGTTTCTGGATGGTAGATCAGAGGTCTTGGAGTTTATTGCATAAAAACATATCAGGCTTCTGGTATTTCCGCTTCTGTGGAAGGGGAGCCGCTTAAGCGGTGACAACAGAAGCGTCAGGTGAGCCGCGTAAGAGGAGGTTGAGTAAAAGACTTGGGTCGCGGAAGAGGAAATTGGATTGCGTAGGCGACTACCGCTGAGGCGGAAGTTTGACCGCGGAAGCGGTATCTGGGATTAAGTTGGACCGCGTAGGCGGTCTTATGGCCGCGAAAGCGGAGATCGCGGGAGCGATCAGTGACCGCGTAAGCGGAAATCCTACAGGATTTAATGAACAATGATTTCGTAAGTTTGAAAAAGAGAAGAACCTTTGGACCCCGGACTAAGGCGAATTTGGGAGCGATTTCGAAGAGGATTTTAGGGGAATCATCAAGTATGGACTCTTGGACCCAGAATATTTCGTTATAGAGTAAAAACATGGATTAAACACTAAGAATTCAAGGTTTTAGAAGTTAAAAATGGTGGTTACTTGAAACCCAAGTGAGCTTAAAGTGTTGATTTGAGGGGTCAAATGGTCTCCGATTCTTGTAAATTTGATATCTATGGACTCGTGAAGAGATGAGGATTTTGAAAATGTGAATTGCGTAACTTTTTGAGAAATGGGCCCTAGGATCGGGTTTTTCCAACTTTGTATTTTTGGGTTTATTTCGAGTTATTTCGATTTGGTTATGTTCCATTAGCCTATTTTGATGTTTTCCAATTGGTTTTGATCAGATTTGGCATCCGCAGAGGTTGATTCTAGAGAGAAAGGCATTTCGAGCTAGTTTGCGGCCGGCTTGAAGTGAGTAATGGGTGTAGATGATGACCTGAGGGTTTGAAATCCCGGTATATCACATTGTGATGCTATTATGAGGCTAGACACGCACTCCATGGTTAGTGTGGGGTCATATATGTTGGGAATTGTGACTCGATCCAATCCGAGGGATAAATTGTGCTATGTTGGCGATCGCTTCACATACTATATTGATGATATATGGGCTTGAAGCCATGTTTGGGGCCTTGTGCCAACTTGTAGAATCCTTCATGGATCGTTACTTCATAATTATCATGATTTGCATATTATTTGAATTCAGTCCAGGGTTTTAAACACTATTTTGCAAACTCAGCCATATTTATACGTTTTGAAAACTCAAATGATATTTAATGATACTTCTGGCTGACGATTACTATCTCACTATTTTCTGGACTATATATTGTTATTGGAACAGTGGTAACTATTGGCACCGTATATTCTCATGGAAATAGTGGTAACTATTGGCACTGTATGATATAGTGCTTGGGCTGTAGGAGCCCCTCCGGAGTCTGAACCCCCACAGTGAGCGCAGGTACCCAAATGGATCGGGCTGCATGTTCCGCAGTGTTCATGCATTGAATTGCATTTATTTGCCATTGCTTTATCGGTATATCTCTAATGCTTGTACTATATAGAACTTCTAGATAGCTTTATTTTGTGTTATTTCGTGTTTTCTTATCTTCGGGTTTTTATACATGCTTATTACCCGCTGAGTTGGTAGACTCACCCCATACTCCCTGCACCTTGTGTGCAGATCCAGGTGCTCCAGAGATCTAGTGATGCTGCTGTTGCTATCCGAGCTGTTAG
Source organism: Nicotiana benthamiana (assembly GCA_034376525.1). Classification (NCBI taxonomy): domain Eukaryota; kingdom Viridiplantae; phylum Streptophyta; class Magnoliopsida; order Solanales; family Solanaceae; genus Nicotiana; species Nicotiana benthamiana. The sequence goes on along the minus strand of CM067334.1, from coordinate 70,221,487 downwards.
AGTATTGAGGTAGCTGCCCAGCGTTTGCAAGACCACTTACTCTGTCTCTATCAGTTTGTTTCATTGCAGATTTTGTCAGACAATTGTATCATTTTCTGTTCAGACTTGTATTCAGTATTGTTAGGGGCTATTTACTCGCGACCCCATGGTATTAGGAGTATTGTTGGCTCATCTGTGTATTCATTCATATTGCTTATCCCTGGCTGGGAGTTTATATTTCAAATTTGCTGTATTATCTTAAATTCGTATCTCTTTGGGCTGGAATGCCGTTCTTTGGATGATGTTTGGTCGGGCTTGCCTAGCCTTGCGGCCAGGCGTCATCAAGACTGGGTTTGGGGTCGTGACAGATAGACCCATCATATCCTATTCTAGGGCGGATAGACCCATCATATCTTATTCGAGGGCGGATACCCATCATATCCTATTAGAGGGAGGATATACCCATCATATCCTATTCGAGGGCGAATATACCCATCATATCCTATTCGAGGGCGGATAGACCCAGCATATCCTATTTGAGGGCGGATAGACCCATCATATCCTATTCGAGGGTGGATAGACCCATCATATCCTGTTCGAGGGCGGATAGACCCATCATATCCTATTCGAGGGCTGATAGACCCATCATATCCTATTCGAAGGCGGATTAACCTAATATTATCCTATTCGAAGGTGGATGAACCTAAAATATCCTATTCGAAGGTGGATAAACCAATAATATCTTTTTCGAGGGCAGATGAACCCAAACTATCCTATTCGAGGGCGGATGAACCTATAATATCCTATTCGAGGGCGGATAGACACATAATATCCTATTCGATGGTGGATGAACCCATAATATCCGATTCGAGGGCGGATGAACCCATCATATCCTATTCGAGGACGGATAGACCCATCATATCCTATTCGAGGGCGGACAGACCCATCATATCCTATTCGAGGGTGGATCGACCCATCATATCCTATTCGAGGGCGGATAGACCAATCATATCCTATTCGAGGGCGGATAGACCCATCATATCCTATTCGAAGGCGGATTAACCTAATATTATCCTATTCAAAGGTGGATTAACCTAAAATATCCTATTCAAAGGTGGATAAACCTATAATATCCTATTCGAGGGAGGATGAACACAAACTATCCTATTCGAGGGCGGATGAACCCATAATATCCTATTCGAGGGCGGACGAACCCATCATATCCTATTCGAGGGTGGATAGACCCATCATATCCTATTCAAGGGCGGACAGACCCATCATGTCCTATTCGAGGGCGGATAGACCCATCATATCCTACTCGAGGGCGGACAAACCCATAATATCCTATTCGAGGGCAGACAGACCCATCATATCCTATTCGAGGGCGGATAGACCCATCATATCCTATTCGAGGGCGGATATACCCATCATATCCTATTCGAGGGCGGATAGACCCATCATCAAAACTATTAATGAGTGAAATGTATACCTCTATTATACGGGCGGAATCCCGACTTCACAACTTGAAATTATCTTACCTCTGACCGTTTTTCTTAAAATTGTGCTGTCTTTCTATCCCTTAAAACTTGAATTGATTTCCTCGTTCCTCTGAGAAAATTTTCGAAAATGGCAGAAAATTTTCTACTCCAGTTTTGGTGCTCTTCCTTGTGGCATGTTTTTTCGCCATTAATGAGATTTTCTTTTCCTACTTCAAATCAAAGGAAATTTGTTAGTTTTAAAACATGGTGAGTGGTCGTGCCACTCCTGCTGGGGATGGTTTTTCCCTTTCTCCCTTCCCCACTCTGTGCTGTCCGACCCTCTTGGAACTTGGATTAAAATCTGTTGGGAATGCTCCTACATCTCGATGGTCTGCTGGGGACCCTCTTGGAATTTGGTCCACAATTTTCTCAACTGTTGTTTTCCTGTTCTTCTCTATACTTTCCTTGACATTTTAGATATTATTTGGCCTTGCAACAAACGTCCTTTTGCCTTGTCTCTGGCCTGTCATCTTCCCATTTTGCTTTGTACCATTTTGGCAACTGGTAGTAAGCTCTGAAAGATCTTTCTCCAAAACAAATTTCTGGAGAGAGTCTTTTAAACAAAGAAATGAAAATATAGAAAAAAGATAAAAACTTTCCGAACAACTGCTAGGGAAAGAAAAGAAAGGAACTTATCTGGGTGGTATAACCGATCTCAACGATCATGTCGTGCATTCCGTATTAATCAACCCAGTCTATTTGATGTCTTCACTTGCTGGGGATAAACAGGTGCCCAACTCTTTGCCAAATGAGGATCCCTCCGGCCAATCTTACCTCATCGCCTCATAGTGACCTTCGAGGGGTTTTCACTAATAACTCTCTCATTTCTCTCAGCTCCTGCCGCCTTATGGTGCCTGTGAAGGTTTTCACCAATAAGATTCTCTCATTTTGCTTCTATCAGCTTTCGTCGCCTTATGGTGCCTGTGAAGGTTTTCACCGATAAGACTCTCTCATTTTGCTTCTCTCATCTTACGTCACCTTATGGTGCCTGTGAAGGTTTTCACCGATAACACTCTCTCATTTTGTTTCCTCAACTGGGGATTGGAGTGTTACCGATAAGATTCTCGCAGCTGGGAATTCTTTTGGCTATCCATTGTTTTCAGCTCATGATCCTCATTCAGTCGGGGACCCGCGTGTTATTCTCGGTTTTCATTTATCTGTCTTGGAACCTCTCGGATACTGATCGGGAGGTCTTTTTTGGACATCAATATGGGTTTTATGTGGGGCTTAAAAGAAAAGGAGATAAAAATTCAAAATAACTTTGATGGGTAAAACATTACAACTCTTGGAATCAAACCTCTTTTCAAAATCTAAAAACATAACTTCTGCCCCAGTTTTCTTTCTTGGGGGATTTTTATTTTTTTGTGACACTTTGTCACGCTATGACCGAGCCGTGAGGCGCCTAGGTATCCTCTTTGAGGAATTAGGTCAAACATAGTTCACCTGATTCCTTTGTTTTTCCTGTGACTTTTCTCTTTATTTTTTCTTTTCTTCCCTCCTTTTTTCATTATATTTTTTTTTTCATTACTGATTCCAAAAGAGGGGTATAAAAGAATAAATAAGGCTCAAAAGGGGGAAGCAAAGGTTAAAGTATTTGGATAGTAGAAAAATTGCCTCCGTAATTTCATTCTCCGATCAATACCAAGTGCAAACAAACAAATAATTATAATCAAAGAAATCATACAAAGTACTTCTTGACTGTGTTAGAATTAATAGTCATGCCGATACATCTTCCCTCAGCAGTCAAACATAAAGCGCTATTGGATGACATTCTGGTCACAATTAATGGTTATTGCCAGTTTGGCGAACTTGCCCTTTACTTCGGCCTGATATGACAGCATTCATTTCAACACTTGCTTCCCCACTTCAAATTTCCTGGGACGTACATTCTTATTATTGCTCTTGCCATTCCCTTTTGATACAACTTGCATGACATGCTGCTTCCAATCTTTTTTCATCAATTAAGCTCAACTGCTCCAATCGGGCTTTGAACCATTCATCATTATCATCATTATCCCTATTTCAGTTCCGTATACCAACAGATAAGGAGTTGCACCTACTGAAGTAAGAACAGTAATGTGATAACCCAACAATGCAAATGATAGATTTTCATGCCATTGCCTGGACCCTTCTACCATTTTCCTCAATATCTTCATTATGTTATTGTTGGCCGCCTCAACCGCTCCATTTGGGTTTTGACCCACTCATTGTCATCAATTTACTTATTGGATTATTAATTCATAATCAGATTGATTTTTTTAGACTGGGTTGAAGATTCATCATGCATGCCATGTCATCAGAACCAGCATAAAGAGAACTATTCAGAAAGCGAAGAGAAGAAACAAAATTAAAACAAAATAAGAAGGGAAAACTTTCACTTTATTAAAATGCGGGATAACATAGTTTCACTTTCGTCGAATACGAAATAAAACAAAACAACTGGATTACAATTCTGGAATAATCCAGACAAGAAGAAAGAAAGATCAGAGCCCACTACCAAGACTCCCTCCGGGCGGGAAGAGGAGTAACCGTCAAATAGTTGATATTGACCGTAGGCCCCACAAACTGTACATCTGCCCTACTGGACCATTTTCCCCAACACCATACTGGCTTGTCATCTACCTTTTCCAACTATACCACCACTTTTCCACGGGTTGACTTTTCTTTTGAACCGTAATGGATCATTACCACTGTTTGTGAGGGTTTCTTTAGCTGCCCTCCTTCGTGCACTAGCTCGATCATATGGGTTTTATGGTGTGAATGGGTTCTGATTGATGTTGGGTGCCTCTGGAGTCTGAATCTCAATCTTGTTAGTGTCAATAAGATTTTGCACTGCATGGTTCAACTTTCAACACTTCTTGGTATCATGTCCGGGAGCCCCCGAACAATAATCACAGCTTACCGAGCGGTCTCTATTTTTGGGAAGGGTATTTGGTAATTTGGGCTCAACAGGACTCAACTGCCTTAATTTGTGAAACAAGGCAGTATAGGTTTCTCCCAACTCAGTGAATGTTCTCTGTACCTTTTCATTTCTGGAAACTTGATTCCCATGGAAACCAGGCCCTGAGGGGTTCCTGTAGGCCCTTGGTGGTGGATGTGTATTGTGTAGGTGGATATGTCTTTTGGGGAGACGTCGTATACCATTACGGGCGAGCCGGAGGCTGAGTGTATTTCTGGGCTTGATGGATGGAGAAGTGTAGTTCTCGTGGTGGGTAGTAAGGCTATGGAGGACAATATGGAGTGTGTGGGTAATTTGGGTGATGGGGTATGGATTGGTAACGGGGGAATGACCTCTCGATCTGGACCCATTACCTGCTTCTACTATTGCGATATCTGAGATAGGGTGATGTGGTATCACCGCGAGTATATGCTTGGTAATGTCATTAAGTTATTGGGTTGCTTCTATTAAAACCCTAGGTACGCTCGAGGACGAACGTTTGTTTAAGTTGGCAAGGATGTGACGACTCAATTCATCGACACGTGAGTTACCGCCCCGCTTTCCCTGTTTTATGCTTCTTCATGAGTTATTATACGTGTTTGGTGAGTTTGAAGTGTTTCGGATTGAATTTGGATAGAAATAAGACAAATAGTCTCTTTAAGGAAAGTATAAGTTGGAAAAGTCCGCTGGACGTTGACTTGTGAGCTAGAGGGATCGGAATGTATTTCCGATGGTTTAACTAGTTTTGGGGGATGATTTATGACTTATGAGTGAAATCGGAATTCAATTTGGATGTCCAGTGTAAAATTAGGCTTGAATTGGCGAAGTTTGAATTTTGGAGGATTCCGGTCGATAGGTGAGATTTTGATCCGGGATTCATAATGGAATTCCGACGATTGCAGTAGCTCCGTTAGGTGATTTTGGGTATCTGTGCAAATTTTCAGATCATTCGAAAGTTCTTAGGTCTGGTTTTGGATCAAATGCAAGTTTTGGAAGTTCTAGTTTAACTTAGGCTTGAATCCGTGGAATTTTGGTGATTTTTGATGTTTAAGGTAGTGTTTTATGCTTCAAGCAAGTCTGAGGGATTGCTTTGTGCTTCGCGTTCGTGTCCCTGGCACGCGTTCGCGAAGTAGTAGGTGGCAGATGTGCATCGCGTTCGCGGGTGGGCACCGCATTCGCGAAGAAGAGAGCTCAGCTGGGCAGAAAGTTTTAAATGACATTTCATCCGCGAGCAAGGTCTTATTTCCTCTATTATTTGACATCTTGGAGAGCTTCTGGAGCAAATTGAAGAGGGATTCGAAGAGCACTGATTGGAGGTAAGTTTTATGGACTTAAAACATCTTTTTAAACATGAATTTAGCCCTTAAATTTCTGGAATCAAATCAAAAAAGGGATGAAGTAGGGCTTGGAATTTTGAATGTAAATTAGGGATTTGAATGAGCAATTGGACTCCAATTTTGATAATTTTTATATGTAAGGACTCATGGAAAGACGAGGATTCATAAAATGGGAATTTCGTAATTTTTCAAGAAGTGGTCTCGGGTTTTGCCTACTTCGTGTTTTTGGGTGTATTTTGAGTTATTTCGATTGGGTTATGCTCCATTAGCCGGTTCGAGGTGAGTAATACTTGGGAATGATATCCTGGGAGTTTGAAACCCTGGATTTGCACATCTTAGTGTTGTATTGTGGTGACTTGCACGCTGGACCTGAGCGTGGGGTAGAGCACCGTTGGAACTGTGACTTGTTCCGTCCCGGTTGTTGGTTTTTACCGCTAAATTGTAAATGTCTTGTTGGCATCTTTATGACTTGGTCTCATTGCCATATTTCGGGCTTATTGCCGATTATTTGAACCCTTTTTGAACTATCATCACTGTTTTTCCTCACTATTTGACATATCATCGAACTCAGTCCATGTGATTTACAATATTTATTGAACTCAGTTATATTTTTACTCAAACTTGGAGTTTTAAATGATATTTGTACAATCATTTGAGCTGAGTATAAGTGTTTACGGATTACCGAGGGGATTTTGACTATTTTGGACTAATTGAGGCTGAGGGCCATTTGTGAGGGTATGAAGATGTTGTAAGGAGGCTTTCAGGCCTTGAGTGTTGTGTGAGCATGTGCATATACATGCATGGATCTGATTGCACGCCGTAGTAGCATATTGTGTGGATCGAACTGCACGCCACAGTAGCATATACATGCATGGATCGGACTACATGCCACTGTAGCATATTGCATGGATCGGACTGCACGCCGTAGTAGCATATTGCATGGATCGGACTGCACGCCACAGTAGCATGTTGCATGGATCGGGCTGCACGCCACAGCATTATATATTATATTGGATCGGGTTGCACGCCGCAGTATTATACATATTGGATTGGGCTGCACGCCGCAGCATTTTTGCGCTAGGGATGAAGGAGCACCTCCGGAGTCTGTACACACCCCCAGTGAGCGCAGGGTACCTATGGAACGGGCTACGCGCCATAGCGGTCATGTGCATTGCATTGCATTCACGCATTTACTCTTGTTTGTACTACGTGGCACGACATTTAGCACTCATATAGCATTGGCATACATACTGTTACTTGCCTTGTTGACCAGATACCCTAGTGTTATATGTTAAGGATTGCTGATCCTGAGAGGCTGATGTTATATGTTGTGACTCGGAAGTGAGCCCGGGGCTCATACTGTACTGAGAGGTTGATGCTGAGCCCGAGGGGCAGGTTTCTGATTATTTACTACTTGCTGAAATTACCTTTGCGATTGTTGAAAAAGCATATTTTCAAAAGGGATTGTTGAACTCAACTTGGGATTTTTCTAAAGGGATTTTCACCGTACTTTGGTTTTCTCAAAAAGGGGTTGTTCCATCTTTTATAGCAGTTTGGTGTGCTCAAACGTGTTTTCTTATCGCTCAGATATTATTCTCTCTTATTACCACTGAGTTGGAAGTACTCACTTTACTCCATGCACCTTGCGTGCAGTTGCAGGTATTGTCCACCCGGTAGCAGGTTATCAGCAGGAACGAAGGCATTATTGTGGTATTTGAGCAAGGTGACCGCCAACGTTCGTGGCACCGCACTCCATCTTTGTATTCCGATTTCATCTTGTATGTATGTATATATATATATATATATATATATATACAATGTTAGTCCAGTAGTAGAGTCCCCACTCATTAGATGCTCGTGACTTGTGATACCCCGGTCAGGTTATGTTGGAATGAAATTTCATAGTTAAATGCCCTTAATTAGTATTTCCATTCATTTATGTTCATAAGCTGCTTAAAGAAGATTTTGAGTTGTTGGCTGGCCTTGTCTTCACGAGAGGCGCCATCACGACCGGGTATAGAATTTGGGTTGTGACGGCTAGTTTTGAGATTTTTTTATATCCCAATTTTTTTTGATTGGGTGTCGTCCCATTTGCATATTGTTATGTATTCGCTATGTTTTTAGCTAGATTCGACGCGCGTGGAGGAAGATTTTAGGGGCAAAGCATCGCGAGCTTGAGATTTCACCGGTTCGAGGTGAGTAATACTCTGGAATGATATCCCCAGGGTTTGAAACCCCGGATTTGCACATCTTAGTGCAGTGTTGTGGTGACTTGCACGCTGGACCTGAGCATGGGATAGAGCACCGTTGGGGATTGTGACTCGGTCCGTCCCGGTTGTTGGTTTTTAATGCGAATGAAAATGACTTATTGTTATCATTATGACTTGGGCACATTGTCGTACTTGGGGCTTATTGCCGATTATTTGAACTCTTTATGAACTATCATCATAGTTTTCCTCACTATTTGAACTCAATCCATGTGATTTATACTGTTTCATGAACTCAGCTATATTTTTCTCAAACTTGGAGATTTAACTGATATTTGAACTAGTGTTTGAGCTGAGTATTATCGTTTACGGGTGACCGATGGGCTTTTGACTATTTAGTACTGATTGAGGCTTAGAGCCATATGTGAGGGTCTGAAGATGTTGTAAGGAGGCTTTCAAGCCTCGAGTATTGTGTGAGCATGTGCATATACATGTATGGATCAGACTGCATGCCGCAGTAGCATATTGCATGGATCGGACTGCATGCCGTAGTAGCATATTGCATGGATCAGACTGCACTCCGCAGTAGCATATACGTGCATGGATCGGACTGCACGCCGCAGTAGCATATTGCATGGATTGGGCTGCACGCTGCAGTAGCATATTGCAAGGATCGGGCTGCACGCCGCAACATTATATATTATATTAGATCGGGCTGCTCGCCGCAGCATTATACATATTGGATCGGGGTGCACGCCGCAGCATTTTTGCGATTAGGCTGAAGGAGCCCCTCCGGAGTGTTTACACACCCCCCCCCCCAGTGAGCGCAGGGTACCAATCGATCGGGCTACGCGTCGTAGAGGTCATGTGCATTGCTTTGCATTGCATTCACGCATTCACTCATGTTTGTACTATGTGGCACGAAATTTAGCACTCATATATCATTGGCATACATACTGTTACTTTCCTTGTTGACCAAATACCCTGGTGTTATATGTTAAGGAGTGCTGAGCCCGAGAGGCTGATGTTATATGTTGTGAGTCGAGACTGATCCCGCGAGACTGATGTTGTACTGAGAGGTTGATGCTGAGCCCGAGAGGAAGGTATCTGATTACTTTCTACTTGTTGAAATTATCTGTGCAACTGTTGAAAAAGCATATTTTCAAAAGAGATTCTGAATTGATCTTGAGATTTTCAAAAGGAATTTTCACGGTATTTCGGCTTTTCTCAAAAAGGGTTGTTCTGTCTTTTATAGCAGTTTGGTGTGCTCATACGTGTTTTCTTATCGCTCAGATATTATTCTCTCTTATTACCATCGAGTTGGAAGTACTCACTTTACTCCCTGCACCTCGCGTGCAGTTGCAAGTACTGATCACTCGGTAGCGGGTTGTTAGCAGGACCGAGGGCCATATATTGGTAGCTAAGCAAGGTGACCGCCGGCGTTCGTGGCACTGATATTCTTTTTCTCCATGATTTCCGGATTTTACTCTATGTATTATAGACTTTTAATTTTTAATAAAAGCACTCCTAGATGCTCGTGACTTGTGACACCCCGGTCGGACTGTATTGGTATTCATATTGATTAATATCATAAACTTATATTCAGTTTGTTATATAACTGGCTAATTGCTTTAAGTGGTGTTTTGAAACAATCTGGGTGCCTTGTTTTCATGAGAGGCGACATCACGACCGGATTTGGTAATTGGATCGTGACAGTTACCGCCCCATTTTTCCCGTTTTATGCTTCTATATGTCTCATTATATGTGTTTGAAGAGTTTGAAGTAATTCGGACAGATTTTTGTTGGAAATGAGACAATTAGTCTCTTTAAGAGAAGGTTAGTTTGGAAAAGTCAACCCCATGTTGACTTATGAGTAATAAGGATCGGAATGGATTTTCAAATTTTCGACTAGTTTCGGACGGTGATTTATGACTTAGAAGCGCAATCGGAACTGAATTTGGAGGTCCAGTGTAGAATTAGGCTTGTATTGGTTAGGTTTGCTTTTCGGCGAATTCCGGTTAATAGGTGAGATTTTTATCCGAGGGTCGGAATGAGATTCGAGAGTTGCAGTGGCTACGTTAGGTGATTTTGAGTATGTGTGCAAAATTTCAGGTCTTCCGAACGTCGTTTGGTTGGGTTTTTGATTAAATGTGAGTTTCGGAAGTTTTAGTTTAACATAGGCTTGAATCCGTGGTGAATTGATGATTTTTGTGTTGTTGGACGAGTTTTTATGATTGGAACAAGTTCGTATAATGTTTTGGGATATTTTGACGCTTTTGGTTGAGGTTCCTGTGCCTCGGGGTAATATTGGATAATTTTCGGGAAAGTTTGGACTTAAGAATTTTTGTAGAAATTGCAAAAGCAGTGCAGGCAAGAATTAAGGCATCGCGATCGCATAGCTTGGGTAGCGATCTCGTAGGCCTTGAGTTCTGGTATTCGCGTTCGCAGAGGGCTTGGTCGCGTTCGCGTAGTGTGGCTTCCTTGTTCACTGCGATCGCGGTCTAGGTGACGCGATCGCGAAGGGTAAAAGAGGGGCAAGAGATTTCGTTGATCGCGATCGCATAGAAGGAAAACAGGGCGTGACTGTCTCTTTTAATGACATTTCATCCGCGACCTATATCATTTTTCATCCATTTTTGCACCACCTTGAGAGCTTGTTGGTAGATTTTAAGGGGGATTTTGACGGGAAGTGATTGGAGGTAAGTCTCGAGGCCTAGAAATACCATTTAATTGAAGATTCATCTTTTGTTCCCTGAAATTTGGGTAAAAATCGAAGAAACTAGGGCTTGGTTTTTGAAATATAAACTTGGGATTTGATAGCCCATTTGAACTACGATTTTGATGAAATTTATATGTACGGACTCGTGGCGAGACGAGAAATCCGGGATGTGAATTTTGTATGTTTTGAGAAGTGGGTTCAAGGCTCGGATTTTTCCAACTTCGTATTTTTGGGTGTTTTTCGAGATCTTTCCATTGGGTTTTGACCCATTAGCCTATTATAACCTATTAAATGTGGTTTTTCTCAGATTCTGCACTCGAAGAGGTCGATTTGCGAGGAAAGCGCAAGGCGATCTAGGATTTTGGCCGGTTTGAGGTGAGTAATGATTATGAATGATATACTGAGGGTTTGAAACCCCGTATTTGCACTATGCGGTGCCATCTTGAGATGAAGCACGCGTTGGTGTGATGAGTGTGGTGATGTTTCTGCTGGGGACTCGTACTTGGTCCATCCCGATTGATGACTTACTGTACTTTTTGACTGTGACTGAGCTTGTACCGTATATTTTTGGCTAGTTGCCATGATTGGGGCCTTGTGTCGATCTGTATAACTCCTAGGGAGCATGTTGAGCAAATTGACCCCACTTTACCTATCAGACACCCACTATTTGTCTTGCCCTTAACTACAAATCATGAAATAAAAAGGACGTAGTAACTTGCACCCTAAATGAGCAATACCTAGGGTGAATACCCTGTCTTAGCTTAGTGGGCCGAGAGGCCAATTCTATATTGACTGAGAGGAGTCGAGGACTTTGTAGTGAGGGTATTGGATATATACCGGATCGGGCTGCACGCCGCAGCAGTATATATACATACATGTAATGGATCGGACTACACACCGTAGTAGTATATTATATGGATCAGACTGCACGCCGCACTAATATATTATATGGATCAGACTGCACGCCACAATATTATAGCGTTTGGGCTGAAGGAGCCCCTTCGGAGTCTGCACACACCCACAGTGAGGGCAGTCGATTATAATTATTGGATCTGGCTGTGCACCGCAGTATTATATATATTATTTTGGATCGGACTGTGCGCCGTAGTATTAGGTAATATATTGGATTGGGCTGCGCGCCGCAGCAGTGTTAGTGAGTTGCCGGATAGAATAGAGGGGTTATATCAGTTTCTTTACATGTTAGCACATACTTACTGCCTTCACTACTGATTTTAGAACTATGTAGTATAGATTTCTTATCTTCAGTCGTTATTTATTGTTATTACTCACTGAGTTGGAAGTACTCACTCTACTCCCTGCACCTTGTGTGCAGATACAGGGATCCTAGAGGCTTAGTTGCGACTATCTGCTGTTTCTCAGCTTAGTACCAGAGTTATCAAGGTAGCTGGTGGCGTCCGCAGGACCTGATCTCTCCTCTTATCTATCTTTTACTTCCATATCTAGATTTCCTTTGTATAGGATATTGTTTAGTTGTACTTAGAGGCTCTGACTTGTGACGCCGAATCCTTTAGGGTGTTATTACTTTTAGTTACGGATTCCGCAGTGTTCTATTAATATCAAACTAAGAATTTTAAGCTAAACCTGGTATTATAAGTTTATGATTTAGCTGGGAATGTTTAAATGGTCGGGCTTTCCTAAAATGGTGTTGATCACCATCACGATCGGGGTTTCGTTCGTGACAAGTTGTATCAGAGCCAGGTTACCAGTCCTCGCGAGTCATGAGCCGGTTTAGTAGATTCTCGCGGATCGGTACGGATACGTCTGTACTTTACCTCGAGAGGCTGCATAATCTTTAGGAAAAACTTCATATTTGAAATTCTTGTCGTGTGACTTTGTTGATCCGAGGACTAAACTTATGTATTCTATTCTCTCGCAGATGGCGAGAATGCGTGCTACCGAGCGTGACGGATGACCACCATTGCCACCCACTAGAGACCGAGGATTTGGCCATGGTTGTTGTCGAGGCAGAGCAGCAGGGGAAGCACCAGTTGACCCACCAGCTACCCCATTCAAGATCAGCCTCCAACTGTAGAGGTTCCAGTAGCACCAGCAGTGCCTATAGTGATTCCAGGTCTTCAGAAGGACATGGCTAAGATCTTATCAATTTGCACTGGCCTGGTTCAGGCAGTCCTGGCTACTGCTGCAGCAACACCTCAGACCGGGTGTAGTCATCAGACCCCCGCAGCTTACACTCTGGAGCAGGGTGTACAAGGTTTGCATACCCTAGAGGCACCACCAGTTCAGCCAGTTTCCCCTGTTCAGCTAGTTTTTCCGGTTCAGGGTGATGGGGTGCCAGTGATGCCAGATAACGAGCAGCGTTGTCTTGAGAGGTTCAGCAGGCTTTCACCTCCTACTTTCAGCGGTATTCACGTGCAAGGATGCCCAGGGGTTTCTCGACAAGTGTCGACGCATGCTTCCAACAACAGGGATCTTAGAGACTAGTGGGGTATAATTTACCACTTTGCAGCTCTCAGGAGCAGCCTTTACATGGTGGCAGGCATATGAACGGCGTAGGCCGGTTGGTGCAGCGTCGTTGACTTGGCAGGAGTTCTCCACTATCATTCAGGAGAAGTGGGTACCTCGGTCGCAGAGGGACGAGTTGCGCAGGTAGTTTGAGTGGCTTCGTCAGGGGGATATGTATGTAACACAGTATGAGGTGAGATTTGCAGAGTTAGCTCGTTATGCCTCCTGGATGGTTCCGACGGATCAGGAGAGGATTCGATGATTTGTGGATGGACTCATTTACCCCATCCGTATTCTGATGACTCGAGAGAAGGTCCTAAGTCACACCTTTAAGGAGGCGGCGGATATAGCTCGTGATATAGAGACGGCTCGCCGTCAGGAGAGAGGAGAGGAAAGCAAAGAGGCCTCGAGGATCAGGTAGCTCCAGTGGTGCTCCGTCTAGGGGCCAGTTTCAGCAGAGCAGGGGTCGTTCTTTCAGGCCTCCACAGCCACCTCGGTCAGAGTATCGTGGTTCATCTTCTGGTTAGGCTTATCAGGGCTCTCAGCAGGGCCAGCCATATCTGAGCGCACTTCCAGCGCAGAGTTCATCTCATGCCCCATCTGTCAAAGGTTTATCTCGGCCGAGTTCTTCAGCCAGCTACTCTAGTGCGAGGGGTTCCCTTCAGTCACAGCCCCCAGCGTCAGGGAGTTGTTATGAGTGTGGAGAGGTTGGGCATAAGCATAGAGAGTGTCCCCGCCGTTCATCCAGTTCATCTCAGCAGAGGGGCCAGCCCTTATCTTCTGGCCCAATGTCTTCAGTACCCGCCCGTAAGCTACGGGTGAGGGTCAGGCAGATAGGGGTCGTCCTAGATGGGGAGGCTAATCCGGTGGTGGTCAGGCCCATTGCTACGCTCTTCAGGGCAGGTCAGATAATGTTGCTTCGGATGTTGTTATTACAGGTATTATTTTAATCTGCCACAGGGATGCCTTAGTCTTATTTGATCTTGGATCCACATATTCCTATGTATCTTCTTACTTTGCTCATCATTTGGGTACTACCCGAGGGTGTCTTGCGTTACCTGTGCACGTATCTACCCCAATGGGAGATATTATTATTATGGACCATGTGTATCGGTCTTGTCTTATTACTATTGGGGGTCTGGAGACCTGAGTTGACTTGTTGCTATTGAGAATGGTATATTTTGATGTTATTCTGGGCATGGATTGGTTACACCGTGCCACGCTATTCTGGACTGTCACGCCAAGACGGTCACATTGGCTTTGCCGGGTATTCCGAGGATTGAGTGGCATGGTACGACTGATTATGTTCCCAACAGGGTAATCTCTTTCTTGAAGGCCCAGCGGATGGTTGGGAAGGGATGTTTATCATATCTAGCCGTTGTGAGGGTGGTATTGTAGAGGTTGAGAGATGAGAAGCTTTATGCAAAGTTCTCCAACTATGAGTTCTGTCTTAGTTACGTGGCTTTTCTATGACATGTGAGGTGTCTAGTGATAGTATACAGTTTGACCCAAAGAAGATTGAGGCGGTGCAGAGTTGTCCTAGGTCGTCCTCATCTACTGAGATTCGGAGTTTCCTCGGTTTGGCGAGTTATTACCGCAGGTTCATTCAGGGTTTTTCATCTATTGCTTCGCCTTTGACGAAGTTGACGCAGAAGAATGCTCCATTTGTGTGGTCGGATGAGTGTGCGGAGAGCTTCCAAAAGATCAAGTCAGCTTTAACTACATCTACGGTGCTAGTATTGCATCAGCTTCAAGGTCTTACTCGGTATATTGTGATGTTTCGAGAGTTGGGATAGGATGTGTATTGATGCATGAGGGTAGAGTTATTGCATATGCTTCGCATCAGCTAAAGTCCCATGAATAGAACTACCCTGTTCATGACTTGGAGTTGGCTGCTACAGTTCATGCTTTGAAGATTTGGAGGCACTATCTATATGGCGTATCCTGTGAGATGTTCACGGATCATCGTAGTCTTCAACACTTTTTAAGCTGAAGGAGCTCAATTTGAGATAGCAGAGATGGCTTGAGTTACTCAAGGATTATGATATTACCATTTTGTATCATGCGAGAAAGGGCAATGTAGTGGCCGATGCTTTGAGACGGAGGGCGGTTAGTATGGATAGCTTGGCGTACATTCCAGTTGGGGAGAGACCCCTTGCAGTTGATGTTCAGGCCTTGGCTAATTGGATGGTGAGGTAGGATATTTCTGAGCCCAGTTGGGTGTTGGCTTGTGTGGTTTCCCGGTCTTCTTTGTATGATCTTATTAGGGAGCGCCAATATGATGACCCGCATTTGCTTGTCCTCAAGGACAGGGTCCAACATGATGATGCCAGAGATGTGACTATTGGCGATGATGGTGTGTTGGGGATGCAGGGCCGGATTTGCATGCCCAATATGGATGGGCTCCAAGAGTTGATATTAGAGGAGGCCCACAGCTCGCGGTATTCTATTCATTCGGGTGCCGCAAAAATGTACCAGGACTTGAGGCACCGTTATTGGTGGAGGAGAATGAAAAATGATATTGTGAGTTATGTGGCTCGGTGTCTCAATTGTTACTAGGTCAAGTATAAACATCAGAGACCCGGTGGTGTACATCAACAGATGGATATTCCGGAGTGGAAATGGGAGAGGATTACTATGGACTTTGTGAGTGGTCTCCCTTGTACCTCGAGGAACATTGATTCGATTTGGGTGATTCTGGATAGGCTGACCAAGTATGCGCACTTCATTCCGGTGTGTACCACATATTCTTCGGAGCTGTTAGCAGAGATTTTCATCCAGGAGATTGTGCGGTTGCGTGGGGTTCCGGTTTCTATTGTCTCAGACAGGGGTACTCAGTTTTCCTCCCAGTTCTGGAGGACTTTTCAACGGGAGTTGGGCACTCAGATACAGATGAGCATGGCTTTTCATCCTAAGACGGACGGGTAGTCCGAGAGCACTATCCACATATTGGAGGACATGGTGCGTGCCTGTGTTATTGATTTTGGAGGTTTTTGGGCTAAGTTCTTGCCACTTGCAGAGTTTGCTTATAACAACAACTATCAGTCGTGCATTCAGATGGCGGCGTATGAGGCTTTATATGGGAGACGGTGTAGGCCTTCGGCTGGCTGGTTTGAGCACAGAGAGGCTAGACTATTGGGGACAGAGTTAGTTCAGGATGCCTTAGAGAAGGTGAAAGTGATCCAGGAGAGACTTCGCACGGCTCAGTCGCGCCAGAAGAGTTCGAGATGTATCGTATATGGTGGGAGAGAAGGTCTTTGCTGAAGGTTTCGCCTATGAAAGGCGTCATAAGGTTTGGAAAGAAGGGGAAGCTGAGTCCGCGGTTCATTGGACCTTTTGAAATACTCAGGAGGATTGGGGAGGTTGCCTATATGCATGCTTTGTCACCCAGCTTATCAGGATTTCACCCGGTGTTCCATGTTTCTATGATCAGAACGTATGTTGGGGACCCATCTCATGTATTATACTTCAGCACGATCCAGTTGGATGAGGACTTCACCTATGATATGGAGCCAGTGGCTATTTTGGGTCGTCAGGTTCGAAAGTTGAGATCAAAGGACATAGCTTCGGTGAAGGTGCAGTGAAGAGGTCGGCCCGTGGAGGATTCCACTTGGGAGACCGAGCAGGAGATGCGGAGAAGATTTCCTCATTTTTTTGAGGCTACGGGTATGTATTTTGACCCGCTCGAAGGCGAGCGTATGTTTTAGTTGGGAAAGATGTGACGACCCGGCCCATCGTCACGTGAGTTACCGCCCCGTGTTTTCCGTTTTATGCTTCTATATGTCTCATTATATGTGTTTGTAGAGTTTGAAGTAGTTCGGATAGAGTTTGGTTGGAAATGAGACAATTTGTCTCTTTAAGAGAAGGTAAGTTTGGAAAAGTCAATCGGATGTTGACTTATGAGTTATAGGACTCGGAATGGATGATTCGACTAGTTTCAATGGTGATTTATGACTTAGGAGCGCAATCGGAACTGAATTTGAAGGTCTGGTTTAGATAGGCTTGAATGGCTAAGTTTGCTTTTCGGCGAACTCCGGTTGATAGGTGAGATTTTGATCCGGGGGTCGAAAAGATATTCTGAGAGTTGCAGTGGCTTAGTTAGGTGATTTTGAGTATGTGTGAAAAAATTCAGATCTTTCAGACGTCATTTGATCGGGTTTTTGATCGAATGTGAGTTTCGGAAGTTTTAGTTTAACATAGGCTTGAATCCGTGGTGAATTGATGATTTTTATGTTGTTGGACGAATTTTTATGATTGGAACAAGTTCGTATGATGTTTTGGGATATGTTGGTGCTTTTGGTTGAGGTCCCGGGGGCCTCGGGGTGATTTCAAATGATTTTCGGGTAAGCTTGGACGTAAGAATTTCTGCAGAAATTGCAGCAGCATTGCAGGCAAGAATTAAGCCATCGCGATCACATGGCTTGGGTTGCGATTGCGTAGGCCTGGGGTTCTGGTCTTCGCGTTCGCAGGGGGATTGGTCGCGTTCACATAGTGTGGCTTCCATGTTCATTGCGATCGCGGTCTGGGTGACGCGATCGCGTAGGGTAAAAGATGGTCCAGAGATTTTTGTTGATCGTAATCGCGGGAGGACCCACGCGATCGCATAGAAGGAAAACTGGGCGTGACTGTCTCTTTTAATTGTTGAAACACGTTCTCACAAGGCACTAAACTAAACGTGTGTTCATATTTGTAGGTTTTGATAAATGACAAACGATGCGCAATTGACATATGACGAGGTCCAAGCACAAGCGCGCAATTGATACATAACGAGATTCAAGCACAAGACAAACAAAGATCAAGATTAAGCAAAGAAATAAAGTTATACATGAGTCGTTCTTTAATTGTGATCTTGATACGACAATTGACTCAAGACTTGGCTTCTCTCGTAAAATCATTTTTATCAAACCATGCATATTTAATTTAAAGCAAAATAATTTTAAATCATGCATATTTATTTTAACCAAAATGATTTTAAACATGCCTCTAAAATCTGGACAAAGATAATCGATTATGTACTTATGATAATCGATTATGTTAAGGCAGCTGCAAGACAATCGATTGTGTACCTTATGATAATCGATTGTGTTGAGGCAGTGTCCATCAGATTTTTCAAAGCTGCAAGACAATCGATTGTGTACCTTATGATAATCAATTGTGTTGAGGCAGTGTCCATCAGGTTTTTCAAAGCTACAAAATAATGGATTGTGCACCTTATGACAATCGATTGTGTTGAGGCAGTGTCTATTCGATTTTTCAAGACTGTAATATAATCGATTATACATATAGCATAATCGATTATGTAAATGACCGTTGCCAAAATATTTTCAAACTCTGTCTGGTAATCGATTGTATGATTCTGATAATCGATTATCCTAAGTAAAATCTGAATATGATTTTTTGAACGTTGCCAAGTAATTGATTATATGATTTTGATAATCGATTGTTTTAAGTAAAATCTGAAAAAGATTTTTTGAACGTTGCCAAGTAATCGATTATATGATTTTGATAATCGATTCTTTTAAGTAAAATCTGAAAAAGATTTTTTGAACGTTGCCAGATAATCGATTATACGATTTAGATAATCGATTATTATGCGTAAAATCTGGGAATGATTTTTGGACGATTGGAAAACAATCGATTATGCAACTTAGACAATCGATTGTTTTAGCAAAAAATCAGCAATTCTTAATTGGCAATTAGGCAACGGTTGTGCATGTTTTCAACACTATAAATACATCTTAAAATCAGTCTTTTAAGTACAGCAACTGATCATATTATTGCTAAAGCTTGCATACTCTCTTATTCATCATTTTCTATTCATAACATAAGTTTTTGAGAGCCAAATTCTTGACGAAAGTTGTTGCGTTCTTGAGCGTATTTATTTTACTCATATCTACTCTTGAGGAGAGTCTTGTTTTGAGTGCAAAGTGTTTTTATACACTTGAAGGGAAGTGTTAATCCCTTGTATTGTAAGAAGGAACGTTGTGATTCCTTTGGTTGAAGTCTTGAAGTGTGGTATCTTCGAGCAAAGGGTGTTGAGGCTTGTGTGACTCAAGTTCTCAGTTTGTAACGGTTTGTTAAGCACCCGTAAGCTTAACGAAGTTAGTGGAAATCTCGAGAGAGTCTCTCGGGGACTGGACTAGCCACGGGTTGTGGTGAACCAGTATAACATCGGTGCGTTTGTTCCTTATTATTTACTTATCGCACTTATTTCATTCCTGCAATTTTTAAATTCCGCAAGTTTACGCTGTTTTTATTATAACGCTATTCACCCGCCTCTAGCGTTAAGCGTATATTCTAACATTAATGACATTTCATCCGTGACCTATCTCATTTTTCATCCATTTTTGCACCACCTTGAGAGCTTGTTGGTAGATTTTAAGGGGGATTTTAACGGGAAGTGATTGGAGGTAAGTCTCGAGGCCTAGAAACACCATTTAATTGAAGATTCATCTTTTGATTCCCTGAAATTTAGGTAAAAATTGAAGAAACTAGAGCTTGGTTTTTGAAATGTAAATTTGGGATTTGATGGCCCATTTGAACTCCGATTTTGATGAACTTTATATGTACGGACTCGTGGCGAGACGAGGAATCCGGTGATGTAAATTTTGTATTTTTTTATAAGTGTCCCCGGGGCTCGGGTTTTGCCAACTTCGTGTTTTGGGTATTTTTCGAGTTCTTTCCATTGGGTTATGGCCATTAGCTTATTATAACCTATTCCTTGTGGTTTTGGTCATATTCTGCACTCGATGAGGTCAATTTGCGAGGAAAGCTCAAGGCGAGCTAGGATTTTGTCCAGTTTGAGGTGAGTAATGGTTATGAATGATATACTAAGGGTTTGAAACTCCGTATTTACACTATGCGGTGCTATGTTGAGATGAAACACGCATCGTGTGATGAGCGTGGTGATGTTTCTGCTGGGGACTAGGACTTGGTCCATCGCGATTTATGACTTACTGCACTTTTTGACTGATACTCAGCTTGTACCCATATATTCTGGGCTAGTTGCCATGATTGGGGCCTTGTGCCGATCTTTAGAACACCCGGGGAGCATGTTGCGCTAATTGACATCACTTTACCTATCGGACACCCACTATTTGTCATGTCTTTAACTATAAATCATGAAATAAATCGGACGTAGTAACTTGCACCCTAAATGAGCAATACCTAGGGTGAATACCATGTCTTAGCTGAGTGGGCCGAGAGGCCATCTATATTGACTGAGAGGGATCGAGGACCCCGTAGTGAGGGTATTGGATATATACCGGATCGGGTTGCATACCGCAGCAGTATATACACATACATGTATTGGATCGGACTGCACGCCATAGTAGTATATTATATGGATCGGACTGCACGTCGTAGTGATATATTATATGGATCGGACTGCACGTCGTAGTGATATATTATATGGATCGGACTGCACGCCGCAATATTATAGCGTTTGGGCTAAAGGAGCCCCTCCGGAGTCTGCACACACCCCCAGTAAGTGTAGTCAACTATATTTATTGGATCGTGCTGCGCGCCGCAGTATTATATATATTACTCCCTCTGTTTCATATTGTTTGACGTACTTTCCTTTTTAGCTTGTTCCAAAATAAATGACACATTTCTAAATTTGAAAATAATTCAACTTTAAACTCTTCATTTTACCCTTTTTGCCCTTAGTGAGAAGCTTTTACAGCCACACAAATGGTATGGCCTCACAAATCTTTTACCCCTTAATCTTTTAAGACCACAAGTTTTAAAAGTCTTCTTCTTTTTTGTTAAACTCCGTGCCGAGTCAAACTACCTCAAACAATATGAAACGGAGGGAGTATTTTGGATCGGACTGCGCACCACATTATTAAGCATGCGCGCCGCAGCAGTGTTAGTGAGTTGCCGGACAGAATAGAAGGGTTATATCAGTTACTTTCCCTGTTAGCACATATTTACTGCCTTCACTGCTGATTTTAGAACTGTGTAGTGTTCATACAGGATTTCTTATCTTCAATCGTTATTTATTGCTATTACTCACTGAGTTGGAAGTACTTATTGAGTTTGAAGTACTCACTCTACTCCATGCACCTTGTGTGCAGATACAGGGATCCCGACTATCTGATGTTTCTCAGTTCAGTACCCGAGTTATCAAGATAGCTGCTGGCGTCCGCAAGACCTGGTCTCTCCTCTTATCTTTCTTTTACTTCCGTATCTATATTTCCTTTGTATGGGATACTGTTCAGTTGTACTTAGAGGCTCTAACTTGTGACGCCGGATCCTTTGGGATGTTATTATTTTTTGTTACGGTTTTCGCAGTGTTCTATTAATATCAAACTGAGAATTTTATACTAAACCTGGTATTTTAAGTTTATGATTTGGCTAGGAATGTTTAGATGGTCGGGCTTGCCTAACAAGGTGTTGGGCATCATCACCACCGGGGTTTGGGTCGTGACACCGGCCGGTGAAGCCATATGGTTGTTTCTCTCTCTAGATCACCCAAATCGCCTATTTGTATTCAGTGGTATTCACTTGTATTCAGGTTTATTCAGTAGTAGTTAGTTGTATTCAAGTGTTTTATACAGCTGTATTTAGTTGTATTCAGTTGTAGTTAGTTATATTCAACTATTTTATTCAGTAGAAGTTAGTTGTATTTTGTTGCATTCAAGAGTTTATTCAGTTGTATTTTTGGTGTATTCAAGTGTTTTATGCAAATGAATTAAGGTGTATTTTGTTGTATTCAATTGTATTATTCATATTATATATTTCTCTTTATTCAGCTATAATCTTTATAATATATCTTCAAATATAGATTAATGAGGGATCGTTTTAATTCGTTGAGTTAAATTAGGAGAATATCATGTGATTTTATTTTTTTCTGTTTTTAGCGCAGATACGTTACTGTATTTGATGTTAATGTCGCTTGAATACAGCTAAATACATGTCAACCTTAGCTGAATTTCACATTTTACACCTATATTTTTTGTTGTATTAATGAATACAGCAGCATGAAATACATTGTATAAAAACATAAGAGGTATCTAATCACGTAGTATAGCAAAGGATATTTATAAATGGCTAATTAGACCAAAAAGATGGTGCTTCATGAAAAATTCCCTAAATCTATCAAATTGAGAAGAGGGTACATGAGCAAACCTACACAACATACATTAGAGGCTTAAGTAGAGTGTCCCGTCATTCTAGATAAGTATAATCCAATATATATAAAAAAAAAATTTGGTAAGAGGGGAAATCCGCAGCCGCTACAACCTCTGCCACATCCTCTATCGGGTGAGCACTTTCTGTGCTTTGATAAATACCCCTTGTGTAATAGCCTGCAAACCAAAAACATGATGTAAACCACAATAGGCAAGCCCTGTGCGACAGGATGAACCCAGAAGGCATTGAGGGAAATTCGATTATGATGACCACTTTCCAAACCAACTGGACAACCCGAAGGGAAGGGTTGTACAATCCAATTGATCATCCATTATCAATCTCTGATGTTACCACCACTGACAACTTAGGTTTTAACACGAAAACGTATTTCAAGATTACGTTACAGAACGTTTACATATTAACATAGACAAGTACGACCCACAAGCTTCTAATGAATATTTGAAAATATCAATCAATGAATTGATGGTACTAGGAAACTGCCTACTCCTAACACCTGTTTGTTGAATAATCATAGGTAATGATACAAAGTTCTATTTACGTCCCTGTATAAGAACTCATTCTTCAGTGTCTGAACGTGTTGGGAATTCCACTCCATAGAGTGCCGGTATGTTCTCCAAATCTTTCTTCGAGAACATTGGCAAAAACCATAATGCCTTATTAGCGCCAAAAACCTTTTAAAATTCAACCATTAGAAAACAATATTGGTCAAACCAAGGCACTCTCAGCAGTTGCCTAAGCAGTTCAACTACACCAAAAACCAACAAATGTCATTGATGGTAGAAATAATATTTACTCACTTAATAACAGGACTCTCATATTATAAAATATTATAATTGACTGTCGTGATTGAAGAAATTAAAATTCAAGGTCTTAAAACTCATTTAACCTTCCCCCTTTCCGGTCGCCCTTTGTATAATTACTGCTAACAGAGAAACAAGTGTCTTTCGGTTTAAAAAATTTGCCTCTCCTTATGACTAGTTACTTAGAAACTAAAAAATGCTTTATTAAAACAAAATAGAAGAGCGGCTTATGCATATCACCTGTTCAAAATTCCTTTTCCAGCCAAGGTCATACTTCCAGCGCACAGTATTTTTCTTCTCATAAACCTATAACATAGACAGACGAGACAACAATAAGGTTACTATGAAAGGAAACATATTATCTTTTTTCCTATCCATCTCTTGTCAATTTCATTCCCAGAGTTGAAGGAGAAGCATTAAGATTGACATATAATGAAAAATACCAAGGTTTGACGTACCTCCACTGAAGTGGTGTTGCTTGAGAGCAGTGATGCATGCATAATTACAAAACAAAGAAGACTGAGTGAAAAGGCTAGATTCAGAACTGCATCAAGGTCAAACCTGTAAGAAAAAAGGAAATCATAACAATCAAGACTAAATCATTAAGATAGTAGAGACTGCTTACCAAAGGCTAGAAAAATGACTGTAATGTTGCCTGGCGAGAATGAATGATTCTTGGCTTGTCGAAAGAATTTTATAAAACTGGGCAGCAGCACCAGACTGTCCAATGTTGTTGTCAAAAATGTGTACATCTGCATACATACTCAAATGCACAAACTTAGTAAAGCACAATATAGATATCAGAGTGGTAATTGATGGCTTCAAGAAGAAACCCCTTCCCACCCTCAAGAAAAGAAACAGATTTATAGGAGTGTACTTAGAAGCACGGAAACCAAACACTGTCATCTAATTGACTCATATTTAGATCCAACATAAGCAAGTGACAGACACAAGCACATTCATAGCCAAATCCAACACAAGCGAATGACAAACACGAGTCTGCCGTGTTGTTCTGATTTATTAAATTTTAGATACACGTCAATCGATTTTGGCATCTGTGTCTCTGGTTTCGGTGACATGTCCAGAAAGGAGATAGACAATACCAAGTGCAAGATATGTTGTTTTTACAGTACCATCTTGGTACTTGCCTTAATAATATTTACTTATCTTATCAAAAAATTACCAAGAGCAAGATATGAAACTTATACACACAATCCCGTAACCATATCATCAAGAACTCAAAGCCATAGGATCTAGAAGAACAAGAAAGCAAAAAAAGAAAGACCTGTTTAGCTTCCATCCCTCTACTCCATTCCGTCCAAACCAGATATTTCCTAAAACCCATACTTGTTTACTCTATTTGTGGATGAACAAACTAATAGTACAGAGAAAGGTTTCCTTATACGTGCTATTTGAAGATAGTATTATGTTAATAGCCAACCAGTCAATAAAAAAACTGTAACTATGAGTAGGCACCCAAGAAATCAGGGGTTCTAAGATAAGTAAAAGCATGGCATAATATACGTATACCACAAGTTTAGCCGCATAAGAACAAAAGAATAAGTGAGATTTGATGCGATAATGGCATCTAAATGTAGACAATTCAAGTATCTATACACTATCTTCTAGGATGATGTAATTGTAACACGATAAAATAGGATGGTTGATATTGAGGAGTCCTGTGAATACAATATTATAATGAGTGAACATTGGATCTACGGCCCAACATATCCTCAAGATTAGAGTTGTAAAACTACCGATATTAAGATAGACGTGTGATCATACATGACTGGACAAGATGAACACGCTTACATCAGACACCTGAAGCAAATAGCACAAATAAAGGATTAAGTCATTTAAGATGATTTGGCTTCTCCTCCTTAGACATACAATGCACCGATATACTCGACACTGTTGAAGGTGCTCAAATAGGACATAGTGAATCTAAAATTAAACTGAAGGAAGCTGATTTAAAAGACATACAACCTCTAGAAATCAATGCCGCTAAGAACAGAACTCAAAGGAAAGAAAGGATCTATATGGGTGATACCAACTAATTGAGATTAACAAAAAAATATTTTGTTCCTGCACTAAGATTATGTCCACTTGTTTACCAAAACGTGTTGGTCTAATTAGAGAATTGCATGTCGATAATGCAACCGTGTCAGATTTATTGAACCTCTACTTCTTATTGGAAACTGCAATTTAGTGAACCTCTACTTTAAGAATAGACGCAATTTGCCTTAAAGTTATGTACTGGTATTGAAAAGGACAGGGCCCAAAAGAGCAGAGTGGATATATGGATTTATATGACCAACTCCAATTGGTTTGTAATTGTGAATTGCATTTGATTGAATGAGATAAATTGGTTTCTGTGCACTTACTACTTATTTGCAAGGTCAGAAAATATACTTTTTCCAAGCTGTCTAATCGAAACTTTCCTCATGCTCAAGAGTCGATAGCTTTAAAATTAATGAAAAGATCTTAGATGTCGATTTAGGTCACCAAGATTGAAGCAGGCAAAACCATGTAGAGGGAAAAGAAAAGACTCAAAATGGAGATAAGCAAGTGTTCAAACTCACATCTAATTTCAATCTAAGATACCGTTATTTAACGAATGAAACATAACAACAGCGACAACAGCAAAAAATAATAACAAGAAGGTGGCGGCTTTGGATTCCGCATATTTTGGCTATGAACATATTCAGGACCAAATTCACCGGCAAGAAAAGGTTGCAGGCATGTATCTATTTGATTTTTCTGCAAAAAGCATTACACAAAAGCAAAAAGTATTACAAAACTAACTCCATACCACAAAAAGGAGGAAAAACTTGTAGTTGCGGGACCCCACACAATTGACAACCCATATGCAGTGATGATCCATCTTAAGAACACATCTTTGACCTACAGACATGACAGAATTTCCGGTTCAGCAGATATCTGTTTTAGATCTCATATAAGTGCCTAATTTCTGCAAATTGAGATATGCCATGATAGCCATAGAACAAAAGATTTTAAGGATAAATTAATGCAAATAATCATGTGACACTTCTAAGACATGGTGCAGAGAGATAGAAATCACCACTTACTTTCATGGCAAAATATACATACCCAAAATCAACCAGACTTTGACAGGAAAATTGCTTAATGATATAGAGAAGAGATATGAAAACAACAATAAACCTTTCATCTCACACCCAACATGCCAGATAAGGATTAAGATAAAGATCTTAGGGGGCATTGCTCAAGTATGTGCTACTACTTTGGGCTAGAGGTGGAAAATGGATAAAACAGTAACAAACATGCACGGTATAAATGGGCATGGGTGAAGATTTATACAACTCACATATAATCCATTTACCCACCTCGTCACCTATACCTCCACCGAAGGCAAGAGGAAACTTTATCTGGGCAATCGTAATTTGGATATAAGCATATATTTAATTAGACTAGCACGTACAAACAGAACAATGATGACAACGTGGTGGCTTGCCATTTTGGCATTGACTGCAATAGCCTCTGGACTGTGACTGTCTTCTTTCTATCTGGTCTGTTGATACTGTTGGAGTATTGTTCTCGATTGATGCATAATCAGCTAAAGCAACAGAGTTACCCTCCTCTATGTTCTGCTCAGATACTAGTTTCCAGTTTTCAGGGACCGAACCAGGGTCCTGAATTACTACCTTAATATAGCTCCACATTAGCAATACAAGCTGCAAGATGAATTACAAGTTTATATTAGACTACTGAATCAAAGGTAACAATCCTCAAAAGAGAATGATACCTCCTCTAGGTAGTTTCCAGGTAATTTGTGTACCAAGTCAAAGTATAAAAGTAGGTATTGTTCCTGCGAATTTTCTATTTCAACAAGTGCAACTCATGTTTGCAACATACAAATGATCTGCAACTCCAGGCATATCAAAGTTAGCAAACGCGCAGTTTCTATATAATAAGGAAATGTCTGAGTCATGTATTTCATGAATCTCATGAACACAGCAAAATGGCAGTTTCTGAACAAATACAGAATGGTGGAGTCATGTTATTAATGAATCTTTCAGACATGATAGGCAAAGCAAAGTTTTATTATAACATGGATCTTGAGTCAGGTAAATAGAACGACAAGAATGTTATAAAGGAATCACGACATCTCAGCCAAGCTACATCAAGTACTACATACTGCAGCCTGCAGGTTTGGAGAAGTGTGAAATAGATGGGAATTCTAAAAAGACATGAAGGCAAGTAGATATTCGCCGATGCTGTTGTATGCTTCAGAGCTTAGCAAGAATGCTAAGCAATTAGTCATTGTTGTCTCATCTATCTCTTTGAGCAGTAAGGAATTATAGTTTCAAACTTCTCTCTTTACATGTTCTATGAGTTACTTGAGCAGGCAAGCTAAGGAAGTGGGAGATTTGTCTACCTCATGCTTGAGTCACTCAAAGTAGTCACTGCTCTTGCAAATGACAGGCAAGACTTTGACTAGTCAGTAATATCATAGATAATCACAACTGGCATGAGAGAAAAATCTAAGGACCAAATCTGGGCACTTGCTCAAATACACTAATCCTAACTGCTAAAATTGCATGCTGGATAACATAACAACTTGTTTTCCAATTTCAGTTTGGTCCATACCTTTCCTTTCCAGCTTGTAGGAAGATAATTGCTGACTCCACTCAATGGTAAATCTTCCCAAATATATCCTTCAATCCATTTTCCTTACCTTTCAATTTTTTCTTGATTTTTTATATGACAGCCTTTCATCTACACAAGTTCGGATTGTCAATAATTTTTACTACCTTTTCACATAAGTGAAAGTTTTAGTAATGGCAACAACCAGCACTATTCGATAAAAAATGTGTATCC
The DNA here is from genome assembly GCA_034376525.1 of Nicotiana benthamiana. Lineage (NCBI taxonomy): Eukaryota > Viridiplantae > Streptophyta > Magnoliopsida > Solanales > Solanaceae > Nicotiana > Nicotiana benthamiana. The sequence goes on along the minus strand of CM067334.1, from coordinate 70,193,469 downwards.
ATTTTCCATGATATAACATGATGCCAGAACATTGTTGTTGGAATAGTACACGCATTGTTGTCAAAGGCAAAAAGCATCAAAAGCCCTGAGGTCTGCAAGTCTTTAAGAACTTTAGTGAAGGAAGGCGCAAATGAAGAGAAAGTAAAGAATCTTATGTAAGAAAATTACTCACTCTATTCCATTTTATGTAACACTCTTTCTTTTTAATCCGTTACAAAAAGAATGATATCTTTCTAGAAGTTCTAAGGGTACTTTTGGTATATGCCAAAAAAATTCTTTTTCCGTTAACTTCTTACCCAATCAAATACTGCCAAATAAAATAAATCAAAAGGAGTACTATAAATACCCACGGAGAAAAAGAACCACTATAAATACATAAAACAACATTCTGAATAAATGAATTAAATGAAACAATATGGAAGTGAATTATATGAAGTTCTTTTCTCTTTTTCATATAACTTGATAACAAAAGTGTCCGGACCAGTTCGCTAGCACATTGACTATCTACCGAGCACCTATTGCCTCCCACCAGCATGAATATAGAGTAACTCTACCCCCAAGGCCTAGGCAGATTAGGAGAGATCACTAAGTGTTTTTGTCTCGACCTTGGCCTAAAAGATTTGCACCACTTCACTAACCAATAAGGCACACCCTTGGATACGATGTGAAGTAAGAAATATGTTAACCAAATTCAGAAAACTATATTAAGTTTCTAATTTTGATGGACATATGCAATTTTAAGTGTTAGATTAGATTTAGTCAGTGACTAGGTTTCTTATTCTGAACTTCTAATTACCATTTTTAATGACATAGAAAGAAAGAAAATCATTTTCAGTTATATGCATGATGTTGCAAATCTTCAAGTCATCATCAACATTACTTGAATTGGGAGAACAATGACTAGAAAATCAAGATTTCTAGTAGGGATTTATTATCAAACCCCAATAATAAACTAAAAGAAGGGAAATGATTGTTTTTAGAATGATGAACCAAAGTTCAATGTTCATCCAAGGATTCAATACCCACACTGTAATATTTAATAGAAAATAAAAGAATAAGACCTTTTCAAGATATTGACAAAAAATTTAACATTAAGAGAAGGAACTCCACACATAAAGCTTTGATAAAATGAAATATGAAGAATTTCCCAGATAGTGACATGAAATTTAATGTTCATAAGAGGGACTAAATACCCAAGCTCCATGAAGAAAAAGAAGAAAAGGAGGAGTTCAGGGAATATTTCTATCGGGTCATCCAAAAAAATAACAAGGTAGCACGCGTACGGGAAGAAGAATAATCTGGTTAGGCACCCAAGGGTGTGGCCTCGCAGTCAATATAACTGGAATGACAATGACTATAGGATATTAGGATTCAAATCTCACCTAAAGCAAAAATGCTAGATGATTTCTTTCCATCTGTCTATATGGATGGACTTCCCTGGTACCTGTGGTATCAGGAGATAGCAGGCACCCCATGGATTAGTCGACGCGCACACGATAGCCCGAACATCATCGTTTTGCATCCAGCGGCGAGATGAAGGCTCGTTTAATTCCCCAATTAATGAATGCTCGTTTGGACAAAAATTTCCAATATTTTAGCTTGAAGAGATACAGATGCTTCAATCATTGTTACTGTATCATAGGGATCTTGAAGCTACTTTCCAGAAAGGGTATACTCCAGCCAACAACAACAACAACAACAACAACCCAGTATAATCTCACTTATTGGGGTCTGGGGAGGGTAGTATGTACGCAGACCTTACCCCTACCCTTGGGTAGAGAGGCTGTTTCCAATTAGACCCCCGGCATCCTTCCCTCCAAGAATTTCCCACCTTACTCTTGGGGAGACTCGAACTCACAACCTCTCGGTTGGAAGTAGGGGTTGCTTACCATCAGAGCAACCCCTCTTGTCGTATACTCCAGCCAAGATTCTCAAATTTTCCAAGTATATTTGCAAATAAAGGAGGATATATCGACTCCATCTGGTGAGTAACCTATGAGATGTTGTCTATAAGCTGGAGTAGATCTCTCATTCTTTCTCATGGGAATCCAGAGACATTAAAGTCACCACCCAAGGCATAACCATAGTCCTTCAGTACAGAAAGCTCAAACCTAGCCTTTCTATTCATTTCTAGCATTTCGTCCATATGCACCCAAGAAATCGTTGAGAAATAATAAACAATATTTGAGAGAACAACAGAGATAAGAGTGACAACTACTTATAATATCTTTACACGTCACCATCATTTATCTCTCAGAATTAGGATTCCTCCACTTCTGTTAGTGGTTGGTAGGAAATATACACCACCCAGCTTCACTTTGCCCAATAAATCTCCCTTCCATTCTTCTATCTTAGATCTTTGAACCCCTCCCATTCTAGCTTACAATTTTATCTCCATTTGTCAACAATTAAATATGGCTTTCCTCTACTCCTATCATCCCATATCCGTAGTTGATGTAGAAGTCTAGCTTCTTCAATTCTTTATATTCCTAATCCAACTTACAGTTTTTCCATGTATTAAGCCGTCTCAAATAAAGTTCACATTCTTTTAGAGACGCTTCTACCTCATATTATAGAACACCAAGGGAAACACATATTAGCAAACCTTCATGTAACAATCCATCTAACCTTTCTTTCTTAATCTCTACTAATAAAGGGTCCAATTTTGAGGTGAAGGATAGCACAAAATGTTACCTGGTTTCACTGCTCCAGTTGAAGAATATTTTTTCTTCATACAATCTCTGAATAGCAATGAACTTATTTGTCACCCCAACATGTTCTTGGTAACGGCAAAGAGTAAACATTGGTAACTTTGGTCCAAGAAGCAGAGTCACGTTCGTTCAGATTAGATGGAGATAGGAAGAAGGAACAATTATAACATGAAGAGCCATAAGATCACCTGTAGGGCAATGGATATCAATCCAATAAACATTCTAAGTCTCATCTTAATGTGGTGTTAGAACCAGTTGAATTTGGGATAGAGATTGGGACAAGAACAATTTAATTAATAGCGCACACTCGCTATCTCCTTTCTCTACCTCTTTTTCTCTCTTCTTCCCAATTCATTACTAGCCTTTTCCATAGTAAATAAAGAAAATTGCATCTAAAATGTGTAATAGTCCAACTACAAACATATATATCTTCTTCCCGTACTACATTCCAATTCATTACTAGCCTTTCGATAGTAAAAAGAAAAAGAAAATGCATTTAACAATGTGTAATAGTCCAACTACAAACATACATATCCTCATAAGTAAAGGCAAAAGATAAGAATAACTTACAAGGATATGAAAGGTGAGGAAAGACAAGAAGGAGGTGAAGCTGCGAGCGTGAAGGAGGTGGGGAGCCAAGGTAAGAAGGACAACAGCATAATAGGAGAGGGCGACAATAGCGAGAACGATGAGGATCATGAAATAGCCCAGGACTTTGAGTCCCGAACATAGCCTGAAAGGGTTCATTGCAGGAGGCACAAGTAGTGGACCGGGCAAGGACGCCCTTCTGGATCGAGCTGGGAACAAGCGTCTCCAGTTATGGGAAGCCAGCTCGAAATTTTGAGAACGCCGGTCACCGAGATTATGCAGTGTCGACCGGCCGAGAGGAGATAATCTGTCTCCGTCGGTGTTTTACCACATCAAAATACACACTCTCCTGCGTCTCAGATTGTTGAAAATTTTGACTAAACTTCGCCTTAGTCCAGGAAAAAGATTTTTTTAAAATTTTATGTATGCCATTCATTAGATCAAGGGGGAGAAAAAGGGAAGAACGAATAAAAGCAAAAGATCGCGTCCGTTGGGACACAGATGCTTTCTTTTTCTTTTTTTTAATGTAATCAACTGCGGCATGGGCATTGTTACTCATATAATACATACTGGGCTAAATTTACCATACTAAATCCTATTGAGGCTTGATAACCTCGCTTATTAACAGGAATGCAAAAAATATGAACTTGACAGGACCAAATATTTTATGATCATCACAGAGTTTATAACATACTATGTGATGAGATTACAAATGAGGATACTAACAAAGTGGCAGACTAAAATGATGAAAAAGTTAAAATGATGTCCCTTTTTGTCGATCCTTGAAATTTCTTCAATTTGTAATTCTTTATCAACATCGTCCCAATTCTTCAAGAAGTATTCAAAATTCATGATTTCTTTTTAGATTGTTTGGACTTTGTTGATGTAGTTGGCGAGGCCTGCTTAACCTTGGCGTTTCTCATCAGAGGTCGTCTAACATTGTCGTCCCTACTATTTTCCTTTGTTTGTGACTTTTGTTCCTCTGTAGCATTAATTTGGACTGTTTCGACGCATTGTGGCAGCACTTCAATTAATTCACCTTCTTTTGTTGTCCGATGATTTGGCATGTGTAAAACACCATGTGTATCCAAGTTTAGTACATCTTGTGATTTAATATCACTTTGCTTGATTTGTTGTTGTATATGTACCTCATTCTTGCTCCTATTTGCACGTTTAGCGCTATAAGGATCACGACCCAAAATTTCAAACGGATGTGCATTTAGCATTGCATCCAACAGTTGTCTATCATGAGATAAAAAATCTGTTGTACTGCTCATACTTATTGTTTCTGCCCAGAATTGACGTGAAGATGTGTATTATTACAGGATCCTACTTTCTCCGGTGTGCTCAATTCTTCATTACTTTCATAACCTCGTTCTTCAGAGGCTCGAGACACCACCTTGTCCATAGAATCCAATAGGTTTTTTTCCTCTGCTGAAATGATTGCACTAGTTTGAAAAACAGCAGGGTCATTTTCTTCCTGCCCTTCAACTCGATCAGTCCATGACTTGCTCTGAGCAACTATTTCACTTGACAATAGCTATCCAGAGGCATCACTATGCTCACCAACGATTCCAGACTTTGTGATGGAAGTTGTTGTACCGATGTGTTTGAAGTGACCAAAGGATGCTTGATCATGGGAGTTAACATCATGGCAGTTTGATTGTCCTTAATGATTTTCTCCACTTGAGGACTAGAAAAATACAGAGAAGGAGCATTAGAGAAAGTTGCACGATCAACATATGTTGCTCTTGTTGGTCGATCAATGTGCATATGTGCAACAGAAGATGCATGATCAGGGGATGAAAATTTCACAATCTGGTTTTGATGTACTCCATCAATTGCAGCATTATGTAATGAAACAACACTAGCAGTTCCATATTGACGATCCTTATGAACATCAGTACCAAAGTTTTGTACTGATACTTCAGTTTTTCCATCGTGCGATTTGTTCTTAGCATTTTGTTCAATTATTTCAGCATCTTTCAGCTGGCCAGCAAAATGCTCGTTACCATTCACATGACCCGCATGGACAGCAATTTGCAAATTTTGCTGCTTCAGACATAACTGGCTCGCATAGCCAGAAATTTGGTCAATTTTTTCGTTCACCTGGCCAGTAATTGGAGCATCGCTTTCGGCTTCTTTTGCATCTACATGGCCCGCCATTTGCTCCACCAAATGGCCCGCATGTGCTTTGCCAATTGAGCCATCATTTAGTTCAACTTTTTCGACCATCTTAGCTGTAGCCGCGTGATTGTTTTCAACTGGCTCATTTGTTGGATTTTGAATTAAATTAGCATCCTTGGCAGCCTTTTGCATAGTCAAAAGACCAAGTTGGCCCGCAACATTTTGTTCTTTTTCCTTTCCAGTCGCACTACCAACAGGGCACGCTGCCTTTTTTATTTTAAAACCGCGCACAACAGCCTCATTTTCCTTAATTTGCTGCACTTCATTCAATCCCAAGGGGCCCACATTTTCACCTTTTACCTTTAATTTTTGTTGTCCTTTATGACTAAATGGTAAAGTAGATTCTTCATGCTTTCCATTCATATTTTCCATTTCAAAAGAGCCACGTTCCATATTGGTTTGGACAAAAGCTTCACAATTGTTTATTGTAACTTTATTATCAATCAAGGGGCCTACAACATGTGAAGGTGATGCCTTTTCCACATTTGATGCTTCCACTGGTTGGCGCACCACACGCCAATGTCCTGTTTTTGAATTTTTGACACCTTGAGCAAACTGTGAAAGTAATTTCTTTCCAGTAGTTTCCATATTGGCTCGATCATCAACAGTGTTTTCTTTTAACATAGGAATTTTCACAGTAGCAATGTGATCACCTGTTTATTGAATCTTCTGCTGGTGATGTGTTGTATCATCTATTTCCAGTTGTCCATCTTTTGTTGAATATTAAGATGTTCCCTCGCATCACCTTGCAATTTGTCCATAGTTGCCAGTCCATTACCACCATCCTTACTTTCGTCGATCTTCCAACGATATGTTTCTTCAGCATGCCCTTGATGGTTACAGCAGGTACAAAACTTTGGAAGATTATCATACACTACCATTTGATTGAATTCCACTGACTTCCCTGAAACTTTGTCCACGATGTGAATCTTTATTTTCTTTGGATGTTTGTCCAAAAGTTCTAACAAAACCTTAACTCTCGCCGCACTTGGCCTGGTGCGATCTTGTGTTTCCTTGTCTATAGCGAGAGGTTTCCCTACTGCTGAAGCGATCGACATTAATGACTTCTTTGCAAAGAAATTAGGTGGCAGGTCTAGGAACGAAATCCACTCAACTGATTTCGATGTTTCTTCTCTAGGATTAAAGCCTAACGTCCTTGGGAAAGTTCTGAAGAAAAATTCATCTCCTTTGGATTTAATATATCCAGTAGACCTTGATACAAACTGGACATAGTCATCAAAGGAATCAAACCTTACTCACAAGTGATGAAATTCAAGCTGTCCTATGTTGCAATATCCTTTGACGTTGAACTGTTTTGCAAAAATCTTTCGAAACTCTTGCAACTCTGGTTTTCCATATGAAAACTTGATGATGACTGCTTGGTGAAGCTCTTCTTCTATGGTGAACTGATTAACCTCCTCCACTGTGAATTCCACTCTTGGTTCCCCATGATCGAAAGTTACAGGACATAGCTCAAGTTTTGCTATTTTTGTGGCAGATTGTTTTGCTAGCAGAGTTGAAGCATAAGATTATTTTGCAGTATGATTTAAAATAGTTTCTGGAGCTTTTAGGGTTGTCTCTCCCACAACCAAAGGCTGGGGAGAGCTCAACGCAGCCATGACTGCCCTAACCCACAAAATTCACCAATTTCAGAGTGAGAAAGTAGAGAGAAGGCAGAGAATTGTGATAATTTTGAAAGAGGACGGACACAGATGCTTTCGGCTTTTGGGTTGGGAATTAAAATAGACAAAATTAAACAATAATTGCACTCCACCTCAGTTACAAATTTATAAATATATGGCCAAATATCAATAAGTTTATATTTGAATTTCTTTTGTAATTTTTATTCTCTATATTTATTCTCTTTTTTTCTCAAGTTTTTACATACCTTTTACAGCTATAAAAACACAAAAATAAAAGCGAGAAATCTAAAATTCTATCTTCTTTAATTAAAATCTTATTAAATTTCAAATATGCTTTTGTGAGAAGTTTGGAGTGCGCATTACTTGAACTTGTTCAAAATAGTCTAAGTAGATTGTATACAAAGTTTGAAGTCATCTGATAGAGATACGGACTAGCTTTAAACAAGAATTACAAGTGAAAATCGCCGTAAATAATGTATCAACTTTGAATAAAGCAATATATAAGAGGTGTTTATGCACTGTTATACATTACTTATACAATATTATACACTATTATACTAATGAATCATATTAGTGGAGCTTCACGGGTTCTTCTTCTTCCTTGGACATCTTCTGAAATTCAATTCAAATCTAGCTAAATCTATTCCAAAGTACTTCAAATTTGAGTTTGGGCTCCCCTTGATGATCCCAACCAATTGGGACTAACATTGAATTCAAACAACAAATAAGATCAGAAAATTCAATTTTTGAAATTGAAGCTTTGAATGACTTTTAATGGTGATTTTAAAAAAAAATTCTTTTACGTAATATTGTTTTCTTCTCATCCAAATAGTGGTTGTAAACTTTGAATCTGGAAGGAGAATTGAAGAATAAATATACTGGTAGAGAAATTTTGGGGTGCAAATTTGTGATATAAAGACAAGAAGAAGGAAGAAAAAATAATTAAATAGGTTAGGCTAACTGGTGAAAAGCAAATTTTTGATTATATACAACTTGAAATCATTATTATAACCAAAGAAATCAGGTAACAACTTCAAGCATGGACCATTTATTGATAGACTGTTGGGCCAAGTAACAAGGAGCGTAATACCCCCGTCAAAATACACATTTGATGTGAGCAAACAAGAAATCATTATCACAAAAACTAAGTAAAAAAAATTGGCCAAATACAGATATAGTCACTTAATGTTGGCATAAAAAATAACCAAAGAAATTGTCGCAGGAATTCATGTAGATGGTATGAGCGACGCACAAAAAATTAGAAATAAATCCTTTTTTATGGCCCCAAAATACCAAAGAGAAACGATTATGGCAAAGCGATGACTATTGTTCCTTGGGTCGTTTTAGACAGCCGTCAAAATTTTAGGCAATTAGGGTCCGGTCGCTCAGATGCATACAGATGGCATCGTCTTAGCATAAAAAAATCTAGAAATTGGGTGAAATTTCATTTTATAGCCCCAATGTAGCAAAAAATAAGGAACAAATATGGCGAAGCGATGACTATTATTCATTGGATCATTTTTTATGGGCCGGAAAATTTTTAACTGGTTCAGGTGCAGTCTCCCGGACCCGTGCAGATGGCGTGGGTTATAGTATATGTAAATATAGATATCGGGCGGAATTCCTTTTTATGGCCCCAAACCCAAAAAAATAAGGAACGGTCATAGCAAAAGCGATAACTATTGTTTCTTAGATCGTTTTTAATGGGTTGGCAAAATTTTAAGCGGTTCGAGTTCGATTGCCCGGATGTATACAGATGGAGTGAGCTATAATACACGATTTATGGCCCAAAAATGCCAGAAGATGAGGAACTGTCATGGCTAAGCGATGACTATTATTCCTTGGATCGTTTTTGATGGGCCGAAAACTTTTTAGGTGGTTCGGATCCGATCATTTGAATGCATGCGGATGGCGTGGGTGATAGCATATTAAAATCTCGGGATCGGATGGAATTTATTTTTTAGGAACCCAAAATACCAAAAAATAAGGAACGGTCATGGCGAAGTAATGTATTTTTTATTGGTCATTTTTTATGGGCCGATAAAATTTTAGACGACTCGGGATCGGTCATCTAGATGCATGCAATTGTGTGAGCTACAGAACACGAAAATATAGAAATCGGAAGAAATTTCTTTTTTATGGATTCAAAACGGCAAAAAATTAGGAACAATCATGGCGAAGCAATGATATTTTCCTAGGGACGTTTTGTATGGGTAAACAATGTTTTAGGTTGTCCGGGTCCAGTCGCCCGCATGCATGCAGATAGTATGGGCTATACATCATATGAAAATCTAGAAATCAAGCGTCCCTTTTATGGCTCCAAAAAACCTAAATATAAGAAAGGATAATAGCGAAGCGATGACTATTGTTCCTTGATTCGTTTTGGATGGGCCGATAAAATTTTAAGGGGTTTGGGTCCGGTCGCCCGGATGCATGTAGATGGCGTGAATTATATCACAAGAAAATAAGGAAATCGGGTAGAAATCCTTTTTTGTGGACCCAAAATGCTAAAAAAAGGAGCGGTTATGATAAATCTGGTCGCCCGGATACATGCAGATGGCATAGCTATAGCACATAAAAATCTGAAAATCAGATAAAATTCCTTTTTCAAGGCCTTTAATCCCCAAAAAAATGAGGAACGGTCATGGCAAAGTGATGACTATTGTTCCTTGGGTTGTTTTGGATGGGGCACCAAAAATTTAGGCGGTTCGGGTCTGATCTCCTAGATAGATACGGATGGCAAAGGCTATAGCACACGAAAATCTGATAATCAGACGGAAATTCTTTTTATCGGCCCCATAATACCAAAAAACTTGGAGCGGTCATGGCCAAGAGATGACTATCATTCCATGGTTTATTTTTTATGTATTGATAAATATACATGAAAATCTGAGAATCGAGTGAAATTCTTTTTTATAACCCCAAAAAACCAAAATATCAGGAACGGTCATGGCGAAGCGATGACTATTATTCCTTTGTCGTTTTTATGGGCTGACAAAATTTCAGGCGGTTAGGGTCCTATTGCTCAGATGCATGCAGATTGTGTGAGTTATAACACACGAAAATTTGAGAATCAGGCAAAATTCTTTTTTTATGGCCCCAAAATGCCTCCCTCCCCCTCAAAAAAAAAAGGAACGGTCATGGCAAAGCGATAATTATTATTCTTTGGGCCATCTTAGATGGGCCGGCAAAATATTAGACGATTGGGGTCCAGTCAGACGGATGCATGCAGTTAGCGCGACTATAGTGCACGAAAATCTTGAAATCCGCGGAATTCCTTTTTTATCGTCATATAACACCAATAAATAAGAAATAGTCCTCTCAAAAGCAATGACTATTATTCCTTGGGTAGTTTTCGATGATCCGGTAAAATTTTAGGCAAATCGGGTTTGATTTTCCGGATGCATGCTGATGGCATGGGCTATAGCACACGAAAATTTAAGAATCTAGCAGAATTTCTTTTTTATGGCCCAAAACGCCAAAAAATGAGAAACAATCATGACGAAGTGATGACTATTATTCCTTGGGTCATTTTTGCTGGGCCAGCCAAATTTTTGGCGGCTCCGGTCCGTTCGCCCAGAGAAATGCGAATGGCATAGGCCATATTACATGAAAAACTGGAAACCGGGCGGAATTCCTTATAATGGCCCCAAAACGTCGGAAAACGATGAACGGTTATGGTGAAGCGATGAATATTATTCCTTTGGTCATTTTTGATAGGCTAGTCATTTTTAGACAGTTCAGGTTCAATCGCCCAGATGCATGCAGATGTCATCGGCTATAGCACATAAAAATTTGAGAATCTGGCAAAATTCTCATTTTATGACCCTAAAACGCCGAAAACTGAGGAACCGCCATGGCGAAACGATGACTATTTTCCATTGGATCTTTTTTATAGGCCTAAAAAATTTAAGGCTAGTGGGTTCCGATCACCCAGATTCATGCAAATGGTGTGGGCTATAGTATACAAAAATCTAGAAATTGGGCATAATTCTATTTTATAGCCCAAAAATGTTAAAAATAAGGAACAATCATGGCGAACTAGTGACTATTATTTCTTGGGTTATTTTTAATGGGCCGGCAATATTTTAGATAATTCGGGTCCAGTTGCTCGGATATATGCAGATGGCGTGGGGTATAATACACAAAACTCTAGGAATCAGATTAAAGATCTTTTTGACAGCCAAAAAATAAGCAACGGTCACAACGAAGCAATGGCTATTATTCATTATGTCGTTTTTGATGGCCCTGCAAATGCTTAGGAGATTGATTCGGCCATCCGAATTCATTCATATGGCGTGGAATATAGTACATGAAAATCTGAAAATCGTCTTTATGGCCTTAAAATGCAAAAAAGAGGAATAACGATCGTGAAGTGATAGCAATTGTTCATTAGGTGTCGCCTGAACTCAACCATATGGTGTGGACTGCAGAATACGAAAATCTGAGAATCGTCTTGAACTCATATTTTATGGCCCTCAATCGCCAAAAATGAGGAATTGTCATAGCGAAAAGATGACTATTATTCATTAGCTTTTTTTATGGGCCAGCAAATATTTAGGAGATTCAGGATCTATCGCTCGAACTCATGCAGATGGCATAGACTATAGCACACGAAAATCTAAGGATCGTCTTGAATTCCTATTTTTGGCTCTAAAACGTCAATAAACAAGGAATTATCATAGCGTAGCGATCACTATTATTCATTAGGTTGTATTAATGGGCCCGTAATATTTTAGGAAGTTCAGGGCCTGTCGCTCGAGTTCATGCAGATAGCGTGAACTATGTAGCACACAAAAATTTGGAAATCGTCCTGTATTCTTATTTTATAGCCCTAAAATATTAAAAAAAACTATGTAGAAAAAAAGTAACTATTATGCCCTTTTATGATGAATCATATAGTTTTACGATTTCATCGACTAAAAGGGTTATCAAATGAATTGTAATTACAATTAGATCGATCGATGTTTTCAATTTCCCATAGAATTTCAGGAGCTTTCCTAGCCATTATAGTTTTCTTTTATCTTTTTTTGTCTGAAAATTGGTTTGATTGACTTCACACCAATTCTTCTTTTATTCATCAAAGGTAACGGTCATGGCGAAACGATGACTATTATTCACAAGGTCTTTTTTTATGAAACCACAGAATTTCAAAAGATTTGGAGTCGGTCGTACGAATCATGTAAATTGTGTAGACTATAGCACACAATAATCTAGGAATTGTCCTGAATTTCTATTTTATGGCTTAAAATGCAAAAATAAGGAATAGTCATGACTATTGTTCATTAGATCATTTTTTTGGGCCCATAATATTTTAGGAGATTCGGTGCCGGTCGCCCTAATTCATGTATATGGTGTGGACTATATCCATGAAATCCTAGGAATCTTTACATCTCGCATTTTTATACGTTAAATGTTTCATGATTAACGTAGACTCGGGGATGAGATCATCTTGACGTTAATGTACTTACGCTATTTATAACAGTCGATAAATAAGAGTTATGAAAGATAAAGAGGTACACAGATTAAAAAAATGAGTGTCGTTGAAAGTGGATAATTTGAAATAAAATACGGATCGAGTAATAATACCCGATTATTATAAACTAGTACGATGCAAAGTACCATACGACCACAATTATAATTTGTGGTAATTTTTAAATTATGTGAGTAATTTATTAATTACTAAATAACTGAACATTATCTAGTTAACTAAATGGATAAAAAATTAAATATTCCACCCTACTTCCCACGTGGCAATATGCCACCATTCAACATATGACTCATAAGTCATATATGTTTGCATGACATGTAACGTGTAAAGACACTAAATGACTCATTAGGATGAGACATTTTTAAAGAAAGACTTAAGAACGTTGGATTCCTTTCTGAACAAAATAATAATAATCACTTTGGTCTAAAAGGTCTGATTCTTGGTCAAGTTTCAAAGACCTCCTGTCTTTGAGAAAGAAGTGAAAGAACAGAATCCATTCGTCCAAAATCCAAGCCAATTTCGTTCCTCAAGTTCAAAGCGCATAAGCTTAAATTCGATTTTTGGGTTCTAAGTTTGATTCACGAAGATTTTTAATGAGATAATTATATGGAGATATTTTTATTTTAGGTATGGTAAGACCCTCCCTTCTTTCTTTTGGCATGATCCAAATTATGCGAAAGAAATGAACAAACACATAGTTTTCATAAATTACTCAATTTATAAAATTATTAAGGGTGTCTATATTCTGGATTCCCCATGAAAATTACTAGCATTTTCTGTTCATGGGTCTCATAATAATATCAGTTAAAAAAGTTTATCCGGAAGGAATATTGAGATTATACGTATTTTCTTGCATTTTACTCATGTGCATTGATCCATGACCAAATGGCATTATATACGCGCATATATGTAAATATATGAATATGAGATATGGAAAAAGGTTACAACGTTATATACGCACCACTACCTGATCAGCTGGAATATGTTGATAATGTTGCCCCCGGTGGCCGAGATGATATGATGGGATGCCCTCAGTGGCTTGATGATATAATGTGCACCCATACCTATGCATGTCATGACATTTATACGTACGTATCTGACATTACAATTGTTTTAGAATTTATAAAGTTATTCAGATTTAAAGACGTGTTTCTATATTCCATGTTTTATCTAAGTCTTTTACGTATAAATTTTCATGCCTTACATACTCAATATATTTTTCGTACTGATGCCCTATTTCATGGGGCTTGCATTTCATGCCCACAGGTGCAGGTAGGCAAGATGACGGTTCCCCTTCTTAGGATCTGTGATCAGCGAGAGTGGTGTGCTCCATTTGATCCGGAGCCGCTTTTGATTTTGGTACGATGTGTGTGTTTGTATATATTTATATATATACACACACATATATATATATGTATGCATACATACATACGTACGTATATACATACATACGTACATACATACATATAACGTGGCTCAGTTCCGTCTTGGTATAGTTATGTTTCTGTTAGAGGTCTGTAGACAGTATGTTTAGTTGGGTTGTATGTGGCCTTGTCGGCTTTCAGTTTTGGATGTATAATTGTCTATAGCAGCATTGGCGGCTCACCCACTGTATTCTGCATGTATACGTACATATGCCTTGATGGCAGGTTTTCTTCACGTATTTTATTTTCGTAATGCAGCAGATATTATTCAGATTCATATCTTAGACGCATGCTTATGGGTGTTTTACAGGAAGGATTCATGCAACCGTCGCGGCCCATCGATTTGGGTCGTGACAAAATTGGTATTAGAGAAGTTCTGTTCTAGGGTTGTCTACAGACCGTGTCTAGTATAAGTCTTATTTATGGGTGTGTTGCGTACAAACTTATAAATAGGAGGCTACAGGACATATAAGAATGTTATCCTCTCTTTGTATCTCAGATCGTACAATAAAAATTTATGTACCTAACAATATGTTATATTTTCAGTGATGCCTCCAAAGGGTATGACTGCCCAAAGGGGTAAGGCACGTCTACATATTATCTTCCCCAGACCCCACTTTGTAGGACTATAGTGGGTAGTTGTTGTTGTGACGATGATTTTCAAAATAAGAATAGATCTCAAAATGAACACAATCTCTGGGGGCAATATTTCTTGTTCCCTATCAAAGTAGTTCCTAATAAAAGCCAAGAAAAATGCTTGTAGGACGGGCCTCGCAAAAGCTGCAAAAGCTGCAAAATCGCAACGATGGACTCAAAAAAGTTATCCTTCATCGAAGCCACAATGTTGCAAAGCAAAACTTTAAAAGTTAATCTTTACCGAAAGAATTCAAATTGAGCAGTTCTTTACAAGGAAAAAAATAGTACAGAATCATCGTAAAACAAGGAACCAAATTCCCTGCCATTTATTGGTATAAGGGTAGAATTGTTTTTGGTCGTTTAAATTATTTCTCCAATACAAACTCGGTGGATAATCGAATAAAGATACCCTCAAAAAAATAAGTCCACGTGAAGAGGAAGAGGTACATACTAAAATATTGTCAAGTAATTCAAGTCTCGTCTTCAAGTTTCGGCAAGCCTACACCCTGACTGTCACAATTCAAAATTTTCACATTCGGAAGTCGTGATGGCGCCTACTGTCGGAGCTAGGTAAGTCGGATATTTAACGACACCTCACTGATTTTATCCAAAACAATAAAAATACGGAAACATTAAAATAAAGCGGAAGTCTTTAAAATACTTGATAACTGGAAAGTGAAATACATAACTCCAACTTACACTTCTACCCAGAAACTGGTATCACCACTCACAGACTACTATAGACTACTGAAACAAGGGTCTGAAGAAATACATATGATTGTTTGTCCCGGATACATGGAACAACTGGATAAAGTAATGATATAGAAGACGTCGGGCCTGCGGACACCTGCAAGCTACCTCGGTGTCTCCCCGATCGGAGTGCTAACACTTGCACCACTGCTGCTACTGCTGATCGAATCCTGTATCTGCGCAAAAGAGCACAGAGTGTAGAATCGGCACAACCGACCCCATGTGCTGGTAAGTGCCTGGCCTAACCCCGACGAAGTAGTGACGAGGCTAGACATGACTACCATATAAACCTGTGCATTTCAACATGTATGGGCAATAGAAGAGGATACAGAAATTTAAACAATTAAGAGGGAGGGGAGCATGCTATAAGGGTAAAATAGTTCAGAT
Organism: Nicotiana benthamiana; assembly: GCA_034376525.1. Taxonomy (NCBI): domain Eukaryota; kingdom Viridiplantae; phylum Streptophyta; class Magnoliopsida; order Solanales; family Solanaceae; genus Nicotiana; species Nicotiana benthamiana. Next base: position 70,177,652 of record CM067334.1, on the reverse strand, counting down.
ATAAATCAACAGTTAGAAAAATGAAACTGTACAACAACAATCCACAGAAGCTGAATAACCAACAGTTGCACGGCATCACCCATCGTGTTTTTACTCTCGTTCTCGCCAAAATAATCAATTAAAGTGCACGGCATCACCCATCGTACTTTATCACTCTTCCTCATCTAATCAATAGTATAAAGTAAGTCCATGGTTACACGGCATCACTCATCGTGCTTTATCACTCCTCCTCTCCCAATCAATAGTAATAAGTAAGTCCATGGTTATACGGCATCACTCATCGTGCTTTATCACTCAGCCTCACCCAGGCAATAATAATAAGTAATTCAATGGTTACACGACATCACCCATCATGCTTTATCACTCATCCTCACCCAAACAATAGGGCGGGGGTATAAACAAAATCGTAATAATAACCCCAGCAAAGGAAATGCAAACAACAAATGAGTCCCGGCAAGGGTACAACTAACAACTCAAATATCCCGGCAAGGGAATGATCACAGTACTCTCGCTTGTAAGCACTTAGCTGCCAGCAAGTTCTAAGTCGATCCAATGCTCCAAAATTTTATAAATCACTATTTATCCTCAGCCGTTCATATCATGTGAACTAAATCAATTCAAACAAGAAATCGTATCATATTATTCGAAATAAAGGCAATTAAGACTCACGGTCATGCTAGACTCAGGTGCATAGGTAATCGTCACCATGCCTATACATCAACTCCACACGTAGCACGTAGCAAGTAATATCCTAATCCTATTTCCTCAAGCCAAAGTTAGAAAAAACACTTACCTCGAAAGCTCCAAACTCATCTCACGCCTCTAGGTTAGCTTTACCCCTTGAATTAGCCACAAACCGCTCGAATCTAGTCACAAGTTACTCAAATATATCAACAAATGCTAGTTAAATCGATTTGAATGCATAAGAATGAATTTTCCAAAGTTTTACCCAAAAATTCCAAAAGTGTCCCTGGACCCATGTGGTCGAAACAAGAGGTTCGAACCAAAAACGGGTTACCCATTCCTCCACGAGTTCATATCTATATTTTGTTTTGAAATCGGACCTCAAATTGATGTCCAAATCCCCAATTTTAAGAAACTTAGGTTCTACCCCAAATCCCTATTTTTACCCATGGAAAAACCTCGATTTTTAAGAAGAAATCATGATAAATAATGTTTAAGATTGAAGAAATTGAGTAAAAGTTCACTTACAAATGATTTGGAGAAGAGAGAGCTCGTGAGAAATCGCCAATGGGTGTTTGGGTTTTGAAAATATGAAGAATGAGCTTTAAAATCGTTTAAGTATGAAATATGCAGGTGCAGGTATCGCAATTGCGAAGATGGGTTCGCAATTGGGCTTGGGATTTGCGAGATTCTAGTTCGCATTGCGAACTTGGGCCATTTGGGTGAGGTTCGCATTTGCGGACATTTGATCGCATTTGCGATCTTAGGTCAAACTCCCCTTCCTCGCATTTGCGAAGAAATGTTCGCGTTTGCGAACATTGGCCTGCCTATGCTCATTTCACATTTGCGAACCAACATTCGCACTTACAATAGCTCGGCATTCACTTTTGTGATTGTGGCTTCGTATTTGCGAAAATTGCAGAAGCCTCATACAAAATTTTTCAAAACATGAGAAATGCAATCTGATGCCTATCTAAAACTCACCCGAGCCTTCGGGGCTCCAACCCAAGCATACACATAACTTCAAAAACATTCCACGAACCTAGTTAGCGATCAAATAGCCAAAATAACATCAACATCAACGAATCAACTCCCAAAACTCATAATTTTTCATTTCAATGTTCATAACTTCCAAATTTTCCATTTTTTATTTGAAACACGTCAAACGACGTCCGATTTCAACCAAATTTCAAAGAAAGCGCTTAACGCTCAATTAAGACCTGTACCGGACGTCGGAACCAAAATACGAGCCTGATACCTATATTTTCTAGCTCATTTTCATTTTAATTTTTTTCATATCATTTTCAGATAAACAATTTCTTTCAAAATTTTCGTACTCGGGCCTGGGACCTCGGATTTCGATTCCGGTAATACGCCCGATCCCATATTTTTCTACGGACCCTCCAGGATCATCACATCATGGGTCCGGGTCCATTTACCCAAAATATTGACCAAAGTCAACTATATAATAATATTATTAAAATTCATAGTTTTTAACACAAATTTCATATATTCACACATAAAAAAAATTTGGCTTCGCATCCGGACTGCGACGTAAATAGAGGCAACCAAATAAGAGCTTTTCAAGGCCTCGAAAGTACGTAGAAAGGGAGAATTACGGTGATGGCCCTTTGAGTCGTCACACCGACAAAGCTTAAAGTAAGGGTCATTTGTAGACATCAAAATTTTAACAGATCAAGCCAAATCCTAAATTAAAGATACTATAGGACTCTTGAAATCATAGCAGTCTATTAGGATTTCTTGGAGGTTAATCTACCCTAAACCCTAACTCACATCTATATAAAAGGATACATATTCCCTAAAAGAGGCACCTAAAAAATCTCATAAATCTCGGGATATTCACAAAGGGATCTGGGCATACAATAATGCCCTGATCAATAGATGTCCTTCTTGATAATCAAGTACTTCAAGAAGAATATTCATACAATAATCGACTTTCATGGAGATTAAATAATCCATAGAGGTCCTTATCATCCTATGTTCGAGAATATACTGATCCATCCCTCGAATCACGGAGAATAATTCGGAGGAAGAATCATAGGAACAAACAGAATTGTACCCGCGTCATTTTATCAATAAAATTATGTTTCTTCATACTTATATTGTGGTTGCAATTTATTTTTGTATTACATATAATTTGTTGCAAGAGCAAAGTGGTTAGAAACCCCCACTTCCAACCGAGAGGTTGTGAGTTCGAGTCTCCCCAAGAGCAAGGTGGGAAGTTCTTGGAGGGAAGGATGTCGGGGGTCTATTTGGAAACAGCCTCTCTACCCCAGGGTAGGAGTAAGGTCTGCGTACATACTACCCTCCCCAGACCCCAATAAGTAGAATTATACTGGGTTATTGTTGTTGTTATATAATTGTTGCAAACAAATTTTCGAACGCCTAATGGGACCAGTTCTGCCCTTCATCTCTTCCTCCTGTAAATCGAAAACTCTAAGTTTCAAAATCATTTGTTGCAATGGTAAAATACTTCAAGTCTCGTCTTAAAATTTCGGTAAGCCTACACCCCGACAAACATTAAAGTATGGGGCATTTGTAGACACCGAAATTTTAAGGGATCAAGTCAAATCATAAATTAAAGATACACAGGACTCTTGAAATCCTAGGAGTCTATTAGGGTTTCTTGGAGGTTACTCTACCCTAATCCCTAACTCACACCTACATAAAGGAATACATATTCCCTTGAAGAGATGTCTCAAATCTCATAAACTCTTGGGATATTCACAAAGAGATAAAAAATATGGCAGATACTTCTTGACAATCAAATAGTTCAAGAAGCTGGAGATCAAATATATTCCCAGGAGGTTTACAGCATCCTACATTCAAGTACGCGCTTCAGCCCTCGAATCACGGAGATAATCAGGAAAGAAGAATCAAGGGAGAAATATAATTATACTCACAATTGATTAGTAAAATTATTTTTCTCTTATTTTCTGATTCCTATTTATTTTCATATGTTGAAAATTAATTGCAAACATATATTATAGGTAATATTATGAAGATCACTTACGCATCGAAGTATGTACTATTATACAAGCATTCACATTTATACCACCAAATAAAACGTTACATAATTAAAATAGAGAGAAAGTACTAATAAAACCATAATTGATGACATTTCCATTATTAGATGGGAAACTGAAACCCTTTGATTTTATATTTAGGGAAATAAACACTTTAGATGCATGATTGTAGGTAAGGATTTAAAGCTTTTTGTTATAAAGAATATAATTATTTAGTTGCCTTGTATGTAAAATACCAATTGCTGCTACGTTTGTGAAAAATTTTCTTAAATTTTGTCTATTTATGTTTTTTTGCCCTTTTTTCTTCTTTTACTTTACACAATTAACCGCTTGAACCCTAATGATCAAATAGCCAATTTCTAGCCTGTTTTCGTCTACTTAACATCAATTATCCTAACTAACTATTTATTTATGCAAATTACATTGCAAAATGCAAAATAAGGGACAACTAACATTTTTGTGATTTTGTGTATTTTAATGTGTCACTAAAATGTAACTAAACGCAACGACCAATTTTTGAACAAAAATTATATGCTCACAGGACTGCCTCTCCTTTTGTATATTATTCTATCCTTTTGTATATTATTCTATCACAATATTGTTAACAACTCTATCTACTGATCACAGCATGGTCAAGCACTCAACCTGAGACGTTAGAGTGCATTATTCTTGCCTTTGCTCACTGACATCTCTTATTATGGAATCACGTAATATTCTATTTACAGTGTTATCATACAGCAAGTCAAGTATTTCAGGAATTTGGTTGAGAATATCACAAGCACCACATGAATTGTAATATTGTAGTTCGTATATTCTTATGATACTTTATAAACAAGCAATTCTATGTCATGGTGTTTTCATGGGGGGGGGGGGGAGTGGGTAAATTATACTATTTATTAATATAGACTGAGTAAAAATATGAAGTTTGTAGGTTCGGAATTCTATGTTACTGTATTTTAAATTAACAATTTGTATATATTCAATAAATTCTTAAAAATAAATATATAATTTAGATCAAAATTACTGATTCAGCCGAACCAACACGGTTTATTAATTGTTTTTATGGGACGGTAGTTTGGTTAGCCGAAAACCAAAGCAAGCACTCGTGAAGAAGTGGGCCCTTTTGAGGATAAAGAGGAGGGCCACTAATGGCCAATGGGCTAATGAAAATGCCATCATCATGTAAAATATTGTTTTATTTTACTATAATATATGAAAGGCAACAGAATGTTGTGTGGCTGTGAATGGAACTGAAGTATAAATAAAGATACGCAACCATAAAGCATAAAAGATTTATGGTCCTCCATCTCTCTTATAGTTTCTACGCATGCAAAGTGTAATCATATATAATACCAGCACTACGATTGAAGAGGAGCAGTGTCGAAGCTAGAAATTTCTCCAAGAATATTTAAATTTAAAAAAAATAAAAAAAAAATTCGACAAAAGGTGTTTAATATGTTTTATATACTTATAAAACATAATATTTTACTTAGGAACATGTGGCTTCGCCATTGACGGGGAGTATTATTTTACTCGAAATATATAGCATTTGTTATGTACTTGCTCAAAACAAGAGGGGTTGCTCTGATGGTAAGCAATCCACACTTCCAACCGAGAGGTCGTGAGTTCAAGTCTCCCTAAGAGCAAGGTGGGAAGTTCTTGGAGGGAAGGATGACGGGTTTCTATTTGAAAACAGCCTCTCTACCAAGGGTAGAAGTAAGGTCTGCGTACATACTACCCTCCCCAGATCCCACCTTAATAGGTATTATCCTTACTAATATGTATTAGAGGGTGATGGTTCCATGGTATAAATTATTGATTATACACTTGTTTAGTTGTGTAGAAAATTTTAAAGGGATCTAATAATAATAGAAGCTTCATAGAGTATAAATTACATGAATTGCATCTCAATTCCAAATTGGTATCGACTATATGACTCTCAAAATCCTGCTCTATTTATTATTCATATTTGGTATCTCTTTCATCAGTTTCCTATATCCGAATATCGTCAGGTTTCATATGATTTATTGTGGATTAGATGATGAAAAAATCAGCTAAGAGCCTCCCTGCTTCGATTCGTTTGCTTTCTATTTCTCACTTTTCGATTATTACGGATTATTCATTATAGCAGAACAGTCTCATGATTGCTAGCCAAAGACCATAACGATGGGGTTGAATGCAACTCTACCACAACTCCTTCCCTTCCGCAACGTAGCCGTGCTAATAAGTACTACGAGTGTTCTGTTCCACGCATTTAACAAGCTCGTATAAAGACGCAAATATTTCCCATGCTGAGATGAAAAAAATTGTTTTAAGTTTTTTTAAAAAAATATTTAAATTTTTTGAAGAGCACTTTCTATTTGGGTGGTTGAACTTGGATGTAATATTATTAAAAATAAAAAAATAAAAAAATACTCCTAAGAGAAAACCTTAGATATGATAGCCAAAAAGGAACGCCCGTGAAGTGGGTCGGCAATAGTGCGGTAAAAGTTCACAAGACTGAATTATGGGAAAATCCCTTCTACTAAAAGCCAATACAAATGGAACCCACACCAACTACTTTCCAACTGAAACGGCCAGGCATGAACCCACCCACCCTAAGTGTACCACTACTGATATTGAAAGGTAGTCACTGAGCCACAGTTTCTTACCCCCTCTTTGACTCTCATTGGTGATGTGTTCGGGATTGTAATACGTTACTAGTTTTAAATTAATAATTTATATATATATATATATTTATTTATGAATTTTTAAAATGAGTATATGATTTGAATAAAAATTATTAAATTCAGCCGAATCCCACTCTAGTTCCTCCCTGCCTTCATCCCCTTTCTAGCTATAGCGTCGAGAAGATGGAATACTATTGGATTCGGCGGAATCCACATCCGGTACAAAAGAGGATTGACATCACTAAGATGTACTAAAACATAAAGAGAATTACTTAACTGGTATTTAAAGATTATGCTTAACTTCATCAAGAAAGTTGTTTAGACTATAATAGTAATGATAAATTAAGTAATCAAAACTTCTAATTGATGAGTTCATTTGTTTGATGTCAGGCTATTCCAGTAATCGATGAGGTTTTTAATAATTATGTGTGTAAAGCAAATAAAACAAAGATAGGAAGCGGAAAAAAGGTGAAGAAAATTGTCCAATTCAGAGAATCTTTTACCTCAATCCAAATATGTCACATATTCAGAGTCTGTGACAAAAAGGTTGCTGCAGTTCAGTTACAAAAATTTGTCTATATAATAGACCTATTTACATATTTGCATATTATACCACCAAACCAATTCCATACCATATTTCCACCAAGCAATATTGCATTCATTTTATAGAATCCCATTGCCATCTCAGGTAAGTGATGTTCATACCATTTACTCTTTATTGCTCTTCTGTAGTTCAGCGTAGTGGAAAAATAAACTAGAACCAAAACAAATGTTCATTCTTTCTTTACCAACTTTTATAACAAATGCTGCTCTAAAAAGAAAAAAAATTCTCTTAAAAGTATGTGTTTTCTTCTTTAACATTGTGAATCATTTTCTAGAACTGAGTTCTTGCTCTCTTCTTGCAAAGAGTAATTTTGACTGTCAAGCAACTTAGTGGAATCAAGGTATCCTCGCCTTTAACTAGAAGTCTCAGGTTTAAACCTTAAGAATAAAAAAACTCCTAGTAGGGACCCTTAGGCCCGACACAACGCAAACTCAAATTAGTCAGTCTAATGGTTTTTGGAGTCAAGACTCAAGAAACATGACCTTAAAAGATTTCCTTTTTTGTGGTTTATCTTTTAAAAGTATTGAAGGGAGCCTTTGTATAACTGGAAAAATTGGTGTCATGTATAGTGGTTCGAGCCGTGAAAACAACCTCTTATGGACTCAGCGCCTTCGCTGAGGTTTGCCCCACCGCATGAGATTCACCTAGACTCAGCACCGAGGTTTTCCCCGTCTAACCGGGATTTGCCTAAACTCAATTGAACTCTAACCCAGCATCGGCAAGGCTGACACAAGAGTGGCTTTGATACCACTGTAACAGCTCAGCCCGCTAGTGATATTGTCCGCTTTGGGCCTAGGCCCTCACGGGTTTAAAACGTGTCACTAGGATCTAAGGCTTGTTAACTTATATACCCAACATCGCTCTTGTGTTTTGCCGATGTGAGACTTTGTCTAAAGTCTGGAGTGTTACAGGACCCTGCACGTAGCAGGACCCTAGTACACCGGGCTGCCCTTTTATCTTTTAAAAGTGTTGTAAGTTTTTTTTCTTAAGTGTGTTCTTGCTATGTTGCAGATGGAAAGGACAAGTCGGTTGCTGGTAGTGATATTAGTAGTGGTGCTTTTAGGAGGAGCAGAGGGAAGAAAATCAAGAATTCTTGATGAGTCTTTTTCTTATGAGTTAGACTACAAAGCAATAAGTTGCAGAGCACACAGTGCATCAATAACAGATTTTGGAGGAGTTGGAGATGGAAAAACACTCAACACAAAAGCATTTGAAGAAGCAGTGAATCAGTTGAGTCAATATGCATCAGATGGTGGATCTCAGCTTATAGTACCTGCTGGTCAATGGCTCACTGGTAGCTTTAATCTTACTAGTCATTTCACTCTCTTCCTTCATAAAGATGCTGTTCTTCTTGCTTCTCAGGTACTCTCATTTTTTAGTCCATTTCCCGAGGAAATGATTTCTTATGACCGATTACAATTTGAACAGAAGAAAATGACCATACAATCTCCCGTGTCTTATTTACTGTTCTCGTGTTATTAGGCCGTGGGATTATACCATGTAGCTTAACGAACGTTTGTGATGGTCGATAAAATTGATCTCCTCATTTGGTTGAGAAATGAAATATGACCTGAATAGAGCGGAATGGATACAAATGAGTTTCTTTACTCCAATTAGTTTGAAATTGAGGCGTAATTGATTGATTGATATAGTATGTAGCTTCAGTATCGGACTTAATCGTCTAGGAGAAAGCTCTAACACATACACACACATTGACACTAAAGAGCAGCCCGGTGCAGAAAGTATATTGCATTCACGTAGGGTCTGGGGAAGGATCGCACCCCAAGGGTGTGATGTAGACAGCCTACTCTAATGCAAGCACACACTCTGACACTCTCTTAGTTAAATCAGTATATTAACATGATGTTTCTAAGAATTTGTACTATAATTATTATTGACTGAATAACTGAAATGGTTCAGGAAATAAATGAGTGGGCAGTTATAGACCCATTACCATCATATGGTCATGGTAGGGATGCAGCAGGTGGAAGATACATCAGTCTTTTGTTTGGTACTAACCTTACTGATGTTATCATTACAGGTAAAGAACCATCCTACATCCAATTTTTATATGCATTTAAGCTATTCAATTCTCAAGATTCTAGACATTTTTTTTTAAAAAAAGTGAATTTTTCTTGTGTAAATGATTAGGTGACAATGGGACAATAGATGGGCAGGGTGCCCTTTGGTGGCAGAAATTCCATAGCAAGAAGTTAAAATACACAAGGCCTTACCTGATTGAACTTATGCATTCTGATAATATTCAGATATCAAATCTAACCCTTATCAACTCTCCATCTTGGAATATCCATCCTGTTTATAGCAGGTGATTTTACTTGGACAAAATCTTCATTATTTCACTGGTTATCTATTACACTAAAGTTTCTCAAGAATCTTGTTACTTCTGAAATCTCAGCAATATCATTATCCAAGGCATCACTATTTTAGCTCCAGTAAAATCTCCAAACACTGATGGAATCAATCCAGGTCTGTTTTTCCTGAGCGTATTCGAATGATAGAAAAGCTTTGCTATGTTGTCCGATATTAAAATTTTCTTTTCTTTGTTCTTTACAGATTCTTGCACAAGCATAAGACTTGAAGACAACTACATTGTATCTGGAGATGATTGTGTTGCAGTTAAAAGTGGTTGGGATGAATATGGTATAAAATATGGAATGCCAACAAGTCAATTAGTCATCAGGCGTCTGACTTGCATTTCGCCTTACAGTGCTGCAATAGCGTTAGGAAGTGAGATGTCAGGTGGGATTCAAGATGTGAGAGCCGAGGACATCACGGCCATCAACACAGAATCAGGGGTGAGAATCAAGACTGCTGTTGGCCGAGGCGGTTTTGTCAAAGATGTATATGTCAAAGGGATGACACTGCACACCATGAAATGGGTATTTTGGATGACTGGCAATTATGGATCACATGCTGACACTCACTGGGATCCTAATGCATTGCCTGAGATAAAAGGGATTAATTACCGCGATGTGGTGGCGGAGAACGTGTCGATGGCTGCTCGGCTGGAGGGAATTTCCGGGGATCCGTTCACTGGAATCTGCATGTCCAATGTGACAATAAGTATGGCAAAGAAGGCCAAGAAATATCCATGGACTTGCACTGATATTGAAGGAATTACCAGTGGTGTGCAGCCTCCACCTTGTCAGTTGTTGCCTGATCAGGGCCCAGAGAAGAGTGAAATGTGTGATTTTCCTAGAGAGAATTTACCTATTGATAACATAGAGATGCAAAGATGTTCCTATAGATTGAATTACTAATAAGCTCTCCCAAATGTATCAGCAATATAAGTGCAATGAACTACTATCTGATATGTTAGTGTTTTCATCTTCAATATTAGCCCTTGAATATCCAGCAAAATGTGCATACAACATCAACTACTACTGCTATTACGCCTCAATTTCAAATAAATTGGGGTCGGCAATATGAATCTTCACCGACCAAGTCGCTTTTAAGCACCAATATTATACAAAATTAGATAAAATCAAAAGTACTAGAAGTCCGCTATATTTTTTACTAGCATTAAATCTCTAACATGACTAGAAGACTTCTATCCAGCAAAATGGGCATTTCTTACTGAATTTCCAAGGTTTTCATGTAATGCTAGAGAAGCTTCATTAATAAGAAGCCAAATTAATATACTTAATAATAAAAAATTGACAATGGACCTAACTCAACCCCAAAAGTTTGCTCACGAGGTAAGTATTGCTCAAGACCATATAAGGAGCCTAATATTTAATCCCACAAACGAACTGAGAAAGTAAACACCCCCCCCCCCCCAAAGAATGTCCAGAATGGACGTAGCATGGACAACATAACGTGGAGGCCCAACATTGGGTAAACTAAGAATTGGGATGAATCTGGATCTAATACCATGAGTAAAAATGGATTTTGACCTAACTCAACCCAAAAACTAGCTCATGAGATGAGGATTGGTCGAAGACCATATAGCCCAATTTTAATCCCACAACTGATCTGGGAAAGTCAACACCTAACATAAGGCAAATTATCGATAAACCACAATGATAAGGAGACCAGGCAGAGATTCTTATCAACATGCTGAACACTGCGATTGAGCAAGACTGATGAGTGAATCAAGTAATCCTAACAATTTCTTATAAATATGCATACAACTTTAAAAATCGTTCATTCACTGTCCGTTCTCAAATGAACGAACTCCATATAATGTCAAACTACTTGAATAGGTGAAATGTAAAGGAAAACAAGCAGTCAGCACTCAAGATTTCCTAGTTCTATCACCCAGAGAGATTCAGTATTCTGAACCATCTAATTGCAGGCTACAATTTAGCTTCCTTACACAACACCAATAAACCAGAACACAATAAGGGAATAAGTATTTGACTTTAAGCCACTAACAATTTCTGCTCCACCATATTTATTCAGTCATCATCACTAGGGAACATTACAAGTCTAATACAGTATATTAGAGAAGTTAAATAACAAATTCTTATTGTATACATCATATAACCACATCTTTTTCAATGAGTTGGATCAGGATTAAATTTTACGGCTTCCCTCCATATGAGCTCCTTGATATTATCTTCAGTGAAAGATGGCTGCTCAAAGTCCAAACTGAAAGGCCTAGGACAAACAGGCTCCTCGTTGCTATCATGAAGCGGTGCCAAGTATGGATGAGAGAGAGCTTCATCAACTGCAATAATCCAGTAAAAAAGGTCGTTAACTAGCAAATCTTGACAGAATATACTTAGTAGCATTTAGTAAACCTAGAAAAAGAACAAAATTCCTCGTAAATTCTTTACCAGTAATACGCCTGCTTGGATCAAAGATGAGCATTTTTTCAAGCAAATCTACAGCTCGAGGAGATGAATTCGGGAATCTGGCAGAAAATTGTTGTCTCGGGTACCTTGGGAGCTGCCTAACGTATCTTCGGGCATTATTACTCCGGAGAAACCCGAGACTAGCATCATCAGGTGAGCCTATGAGCTATTGCAAAAACAACAATAGAGCATGTCAGATGAACTGGATCAGCTCGAAGCCAAAACGAACTCTAAATACATGAATGCAGAAGTACAAATTATATCTACTATATGTACCTCAGTGATAAGTCTCAACTGGTGTACATAATCTCTGCCAGGGAAAAGGGGTTGTCTTGTTAATATTTCACCAAGTATGCAGCCTACTGACCAAACATCAATTGCCGATGTATATTCTGAACAATTTAGCAGCAACTCTGGTGCACGATACCAGCGTGTCACACAATATTCCATCATGAAATCTGTCTCAGTTGTCGTCCTTGCAAGCCCAAAATCTCCAATCTTTAGGTCACATTTCGCATTGACTAGCAAATTGCTGGGTTTTAAATCACGATGCAAGATGTTCGCAGAGTGAATGTACTTAAGTCCTCGCAATACTTGGTACAGAAAATGCTACAAAATTAAAGATACCGCCAATCACGTTATGATGTATAAACATGCAGATAAATCCCAAACAAGTACATAATTCAGAACTATATCTTCAAATACTGATGCAGTTAGCTGGTTAGAGAAAAAGAATAATGATATGGAACTTGAAGTACATGACATGAAGTGTAGCTTACTCGGCAGTGTTCATCAGTCAACTGTTGGTTGGAATGAATAATCTGATGAAGATCAGTGTCCATCAGTTCATACACAATGTACACATCATTGAAATTCTTCTTTTGAGGGGGGCGTATAACATCCTTAATTGCAATTACCTGTGCATTTGAAAAAATTGAATGTAACTAGGATTCAATATCATTATTCACAAGAATCCAACATAACTACATAGATCAGCATCTAGTTACCATAAATGCAAATGCTTCCCATTTTTTAAGTGACAAATCCTACCGTTAGAAGTATTCACTTCAATCTGTACTCAGGCATCTCTTGTAACTATTTACAAGAAGAATTTAAGTTATATGCACTGATAATATAATAGATATTTATATAATCGTGTCAATTATAAGGTAATTACCGGTAAAGTTTTATGATAAGCATTAATTGACAACCTGATAAAAGTGGTAACAAGCCTGCCATCACGTGTTAAACTAGACTATAGTGTTCAAAAGCTTTACACTTGCATTGTATATAACTTAAATCCTTATTTGATTTTACACTTACAAAAATTTGCATTCACTTCAAACTGTACTCTTAAGCATCTCTACTAACTATTTCCTAAGATTGTGCTCTTAGGACAACTTAACTTTCATTTCCTCACCTCTCTGGCCAGCAAGACTCAATTTTATTACTTTCCATAATGAACTATCTCCTATTATAAACAAAAGTGTTTCCTACTTCGACGTCTGGTATTCAGTGTCTTTTCTTTTTAATCTTTTTCTTCCTTTTTCCCTATTTTATACATGCAAGCTTTCTATGAGGTGAATAGAACTTGTGATAGACCAATTCTTATTTAGCTTTTGATCTTTCATTTTACCTTTGTGACATGCTTTTATACCCAAAGATAATGCCATGACTTGCTTAAAACCATAAGTTTCAAAAGTCGTCTTTTTTTTTCTTAAATTTCAGCACTAGTCAAAAAAGTGCCACATAAACTAAAACCAATCCAGCAAAAAACAAGGAGAAAACCAGAGCAGAAGGACTAGAGGAAAGTAGTAATAGATGTCAACTTTCTAGTGAATATACAAGGCAAAGATAAAGATGGATTGATGTAAGGGGGGCATGATTGCAGATATCCGGAGAGGTGCAATACTCACGTTCTCATGATCCATGTGACTGAGAAGCTTTATCTCTCTTAATGTCCTTTTTGCATCTATTACATTATCAAATGCATTTCCAATCTTCTTAATTGCTACTTCCTCACGTGTCTCCGAGTTCATAGCAGCACTGCATGCAGCAAATTAGAGAAAATTACTGCCAAAATTTTCCTTCACATACTAACAAAATAGAGGAAAGAAGTTCAACAGAGGAAACTCTTACAACAGTGGAAAGAAGTTAAGTAGAGGACAAGTAGCATATAATCTTAAACTTTAGTACTACCCCTATTTAACAAAGACTTCAATGTCTCTGGATACATCACGTGAAAAGATAACATATTGAGCAACTTCAAAATCTTGCTTTAGATTAGTGAAACACGTAGATACAAGACAAAGTTTGAGCAGATAATAGTCTTTCCCATTGTCCGAAAATTACAGTGTAGGTATGAAAAAAAATTATGTATATATACTTTATGTTGAGATCCCTTGACTTCTTGTGTATTCACTTCTTTATATTTTGACTTTTCTAAGCGAAAATCGTGGTTCCGCCCCTGATCATGACAAGGGAAGCATGAAGCAAATCAGCAACCATACTCCTATAGCATACAAGGAGTCACTTTAAGACACAAAAATGGCAAGCATACATAGTACATACTACCAACTTCAATTGTGCCAACAAACAATACATACTACCTTCAATGTCAAAAAGCTCAAAATTTAATGGAAACTATTCATAAGAGACCTGACCTATAGCCGTGTTATATCAGGAAATGACCAATTGAAGAAGTAAAACCGATTAGAATGATCTGATTCAGATGTCTTTGCAGTTTACATATCAACCACAAAAAATCATACAAATTCACTGGATCCAAATTCGATTAATATTCATGGTTAAAAACTTCCACTTTTGTACTAAGTGAAACTCCCTCGTTTCATTGTATATAGTTGTGTTCAACTAGGCACGGAGCTTATGAAAAAAAAAAAAAGATTATCGGCATATACCAAAAGTACTCTTAGAACTTAAGATGTCATGATATTTATGTGACTATAAAAGAATATTATTATGGATAAAATAGAAAGTTTAAAGGTAAAGAGTTTTCAAATATTAAAAGATATATATCGGTCTTCTTTAAATGACTAAAAACAAAAGAGTGAATCACAAAACGGAACAGAGGGAGTAATCTAATAGGTGAAACGATAAGGAATAATTAACCTCAAGGTAAAAAACTCAATCTCCATGCAGGGGCAAGCTTTGCTCCTCTTCAGAGAGCACTATATATGTAAATCAGGTGGTAATACACACAAATATTCACATACCTGTTAACACTATTAGAACTGAAGAAACAGAGATTATAACCTATGCTGTGCATATAAAAAAGTAAAAAATTTCTTACCAAACCATGCCATTAGCACCACGACCAATAGGTCTAATAGGAGGAACATATTTTCTTGAAACTTCAAAAAGACTACCATGCACATTATACTGCACGTATCGACCCCCATGCGTTGGAACTCCTCTTATGTTACTACTATGATCACCTGAACTCGAATCAACAGACATATCTAAAACTCAAGAAATTAACAGAAATATTTAGACCAAAAAAGAAGAAGAGCCTTTGGACATTTCAGTTTGTTTTCTTTTTTTGAACTTTCTCTTCAACTTTCAATGTTCTAGAGAGTAAGTTAGAGGAAAAGCATGTTAAATCATGTGTCAACTTTTGAACTGGATTGCATGCCATTTGTTGTTGCCCGTGAAGGAAATTGACTTCTCTTTGAGGGATGGGAGTTTGCTTTTTTCCCCCTTTACGTTCTCTTTATTGTACTAGACGAGTCCTCTTAAATTTTTCACCATACAAGTGGGAAAAAATTGACTACATATGATGCTTCCATTACTTGTATTTTTATTTTACATGCACAGGTAACATATATAGAATTTTTGTGGCAATGATTTTGTTTTGCAATGTTAGGAAATATTCTTATTTCACCTATATTTAGAGGTCGTTTGATACGTGGTCTATAATAATTAATCCCATCATAAAATTCCGCATAAGATAATATAATGTTTGGTTGGTTGTACAAGAAAAAAGTAATTTGGTTGGCAGTATTAAATAATATTGCATTAAGTTATGTAAGAATCTATGTAATTTTATGCAGTATAAATAGGCGTATCACCAAGACATGGATTAAATTATTCAAAGATAAAAAAAAGTTTTCTTGTACAACAATCGCATTGTAATAACTAACTTGTACGCGAAACACACGACCTTTTAAAGAGGAAATTACTCTTAATATCTATTACAGCATTGATCACTCACTTGAGGATAAAACCACAGAAAATTTCAAAGTCAAACATTTAAACCCTTACTTACTGCAATACCTTATGTAAATATAACAATTACGCATATACTCCATTCAAAATCAGGCGCTCAAAACCCCAACATATTGATGTAAATCTTACAATATTTTGTGTAAAACTTCATCATGTGGGAAGTTGCTGTGTGAATAAATTACTGGAAGAGATCCAGATCACACAGGACTACAGGAGTCACATGTGATCTTAACGGGCTTGAACCTAAGATAGTTGATTTGAAGTACAAATAATTAGAAAAAGGATCTGAACCATAAACTACAACAATACGAGAGACTCTGCATTTATCATTTTGTAGTTGGAGGAAGAAAAACAAATGGAAAAAATAGAGTTATACGTTCAGTTAATAAAACTGAAATAGATTTATCATTTAATTCTATTGGTTATCCTGTGATAGTGTTTTACCTTCGTTAAGTATACTTTTGGTCATCCTAAGAGAATCTTGAATGACTTTTCTCTAGTCACAAATTTATCACGAAAATAATGCCTTTTAGGTTGAACTTCGTCATCAATTAGTGATGCATTGATCAAACAACAACAACAACAATAACAACCCAGTATAATCCCATTTAGTGGGGTCTGGGGAGGGTACTATGTACGCAGACCTTACCTCTACCCTTGGGTAGAGAGGCTGTTTCCAAATAGACCCTCGGCATCCTTCCCTCCAAGAACTTCCCACCTTGCTCTTGGGAAAACTCGAACTCACAACCTCTTGGTTGGAAGTGGGCATTGATCAAAATAGATAAATTGGTTATAAATTGGCACTTGACAATTCTGTCTACAAGTCAAATGTGCATGCTAATTATCTTTAAAATGTAACATTCCTACTATCTTTTTGATTACATGCTTTTGAACTTTTGCGCACTAATCCAACAAATTCTTTTATCGAAAATAGAAACGCTAATTAGTATAAGAGAAGCACTGGATAACAAGAAAAAAAGGCAGAGACGGGACCAAAAACATTACACCAACAATTTTTGTTTTTGAGCCACAAAGAAGCTCCTCAATGTGTAAAGCAGTTCTGCCCTCAAAAACACTATGAAGTTTTTGTTACACCTCCTCGAGAGCTCGAATTGCCACCATTTGATTATATAAACCCTAGATTTTGACCAACTCTAGTAGCAAAGTCGAGCTGAAGCTCCCAGCTTCTGTAAACAATACAATCAAACATAAAGCCATTCCTCCTTGAAGCTCCAGTAACCTTCCTAACTCAGCACTACAATGTGAATGTGACACCAAAAATATATGGCGATTGAAAGTAAATCACACCTATTGTTTGTTATGCTTGCAGTTCCGCAGTGCAAAGTATAAAACAACTCTATATTGAACAGTGAAACGCCCACATGTTGTCAATCTGTCTTCTTATCAAGCTCATCAATCGCAGTCAATCTTTCAACTAGAGGAGGGTGAGAATAATGATAAGCCGAATACCAGGGATCTGTGTTCATAGCCGACAAGTTTTCTTCCTGCAAGATGTTGAACAAATTGGTATTACAGATATCTTGTTACAAGATTTGAAAGTTTCTTCTAAGTTGCAATGATTTGAAACCTAGAAGTTGCTATTATGGCTTTGATTTCTGAAGAATTGTTTCAGCGTTTAGATTTGGAAACTTTTTGTATCAGCATTTTAAGAATCATCCATGAACATAGATGGTATATGCAAACGGCTCAATCGCAAAAAAAGGATATCATAGAGGCACATTTAGGATAGACGGAAAAGCAACCTGCAGTTTCACAAGACCAGCTCGAAGTGCTGCAGCATAACCAAGCTTCTTTGCAAAAGCATCAGCCTTTGAGATTAAAAAAATACAGTTCAAGTGAAAACATTTAGCATTAAAAATAAGTCAAAATATAAAGATAAATCCATACAACATAATGTTACCTGGAACTCAAAAGCACGGCTTACAAGATTAAGACCAAAGCTCACTAGGTGTTGGAGAGGTATGACAGTGTGCTGTAACCATGTTAAATTACATTGAACAAGTTAGAACAAAATAGACTTTGTAAATGATAAACACCAGTTCTTATATTCTCAAGGCATGTCAAACGACACAATAATGAACTTTGAACTTTTTGTATATGCAAGATTTCTTAACAATTAACAAAGAATAACACCCTTAATGTACAACCTTGATTGCCTATTCACGAGGTACGACACATCAATCACCATTACTTAATTATTGCCTTTGTAACATAATTTACTCTCATGTTGAACGACATTTTAAAAGCATCCTGCTTAACTCAACAGCTAGATTGATCATTAACTATGGATAATATTGTATTAGTTCTTTTTAGCTTCAATAATTCATCTTCTTTTTGGTATCAATTGAGCCTGCCGTATGTCAACCAAATGAGAAATATAAAAGCTAGTAAATATGAAGAAACTCAAATATATTAACTACAGATGAACAAAAAAAATACAACCTAATTAAAGTAATGTTGGCAAACCCAGTGAAGAAACTACCAATCAGTCTATCAACTATGCCTGAAATCCAAATCATTTGGCATCGACTATATGAATCAATCTATTTAAGGATTCTCCAAATCTCACGCTACCCATACTAGTCGGTATCACCGACATTGGCATTTATATTGCTTTATTCACAGGTAAATTTGCATTGACTGCATTGCTTCCGAGAGATTTCAAAAAAAGCATATTGAATTCCAAAACAAGGATATCAAGGGCAATTTTAATACCATTAGTTCCAAAAGACCATGATAAGAGTAATTCTAAAATCTGGAATGGAAGTCCCTTGAGTTAATAAACTACAGAGTGGTCAATGTTCTCAAACCAATACTAAAAAAAAAAGCCAATGATTTGAACAACGTATAGGCTAGTAAATCTTCTAGATTACAAAATTCAAATTACCACATCTAACCCTTCCCAATAGCAACACTGACCTACCAGATGTTTAATAAAACCTTTCTAGAGCATAGTATTACCTGAAATATGATAAGTCCAATAAGAACCGGTTGGGTATCAAACCCAAAACTCTGAAACAAGTCCTTTGAATTCCTAACAAGAGTGTAGCCTCCGAACTGCAACAATGTGAGGATCTGCAGGGAATAATACTCGTGTCAGAACAAGAAAAAATATGATTTTACTGTCAGAATAAGAATACAACTGTTTTGAAACAGAGCGTTCTATCAAAACAGAACTGCACAGGTGTTCTGTTTTCCTAATGCTGTAAAGAAACAAGCAACCAGATATTCTTGGGCCAATGCTGATAAGGGGGAAAAGAAAAAGGAAACCCAACACAAAGAGGCATGCCAATCTGGTAAGGAAAGAAACAGCCAGATATTCTTTTCTTTTGAGAAAGCTAACAGCACACTCAACAGCACAAAGAATGTACTGGCAACCAAGCAGCTAGATACACTTTGGCCAAGTAAAATACATGCACCAAAAGTCAGACAAACAATATCCCCAAAACATAATAGATGAAGGATGAAGCTCCAAGATAGTCATCGAATTTTGATGATGAAATGAAGTCAATAGTACCAGCATCTCTATTTCCTAATACTGTTACAACTGAGAATACAGCAGGTTTTTTTTCTCACCGGACATAGGCATTCTAGTTGAGAGTTGGTATATCCACACCAAACTTAACCATTCCTCTGACCCTCAAAATTAAACCTAACTGTCTTTGCTATCCCCAAAAAGAAGAGCCACCCAAAAACCCAACAGTGTAACTACACCAATTTCCTTAAATTCCTTGCCTCAACCTAAAAGGAAAGTCGAACTGACTCGAATACTAGACCTAAATGTGAGATAGGTCCCCTGGAACGAATCGAGTACTAACCTCCTGATTATCTCTTATCATTTCCGATCTACTGCAGTATTACAGCATCTTTCAGGTTCATTCTAGTCCCAAAGTTTCCCAAATAATCATAGTAAAGAAACGCATATTATATAAAATCAATGAGTACTTCTCACTTTTTCTTCCCCATACCTTGGCAAGAAGGGAAGCATAACAAGAAGAGAGACTATGAGCTAATTAGGCTTTCTTTGTGTTCACTGGCCTATGGTTGATTCAAAACCTTTCCTTAATCAAGGGCAATCTCTGTTATAAATGAAGAAATGAAGGATTGGAAAAAGAAGAGGAAGAAATTGGGTGGGAAGAGAAAGAAAGACAAAAATGTGGTGAAAAGTAGGCATTGCGAGCAAGTGAAGAACAATTGAGAGAGACTGAAGTCTGAGGGAATGAAGATTGAGCAGATACCAGAGGAAAAAAATAGAACAAAATGGAGAAAAGAGGAAAGCAAACAGCCTTCTCCTGGTTATATCGAGGAGTCAAAAGCGACAGTTTGCTTGTTTTATGCGCCAGCCAGGTTATAATCCGCAATTAGATGGTGAAATCAGAAGCATATTAGTAAAGTATCTCTGGGAGTTATATCAGGGTGTTTTAACTTATCAAAAAAGGTTATATCAAGGTGATTCACATAGCTTGGATACATCAAACAGATGGGTCACATGTATAAAAAGATAACGGTACATGCACTATTCACATGTTCAACTTCAACAGATCAAAATTTGTTATTGTAAATGATAATAAAGTGCATGCTATTCACGATTCAACAAATCAAATTTATCACAAAAGACTCGAGTTTCTGCTTTCTGACAACTTTCCAGGAAACCGCTAACCAGCTTGGTTTCTTGTCTACCATCATAAATATAATAAGTCAAACTAGTCTCACGATCTGTTAAAGAGAAACAAACTACATCATATGAATTGAACAACGGCAACATCTACTTGAACTGAAAAACAGAATAACTGTTTTGGTTTTAATGGCACGGACAACATGAATTAGTTTCCATACCTGGACAGCTATGAAGGAGTACATTGTGTGATTAAGTTTCCAGTGCCCTAGCTCATGCGCAATAACAGCAACAACCTCCTCATCATTCTTGCACTACATACCACCAGCAAATAAATTAGAGGAAAGAAATCAAACGGAGAAAAAGTTAGTTAGGTTTGAATTTGAATATTAGCATTCTAGAGTAATATCTAAATCATGCAGTATAGCTATCAAGGATAACAGATGAGAGTAGGGTTGTGAAAAGCGCTCGCTTCCTCGCTTAAAGCGAGAAACAAAGCGACCCCTTACCCGCTTCTGCTATATGAAGCGACTCAGGTAGACAAAAGCGTGTGATCCCCACTAAAAAGCAAGAAGCGACGAAGCGGAGCGAATCAGAGCGAAGCGTGCGCTTCTTTGTTCGCTTCTTTGTTTTAAACATCTGCCAGTCTATTTAATTAAAAAAGAACTGTGTTCAGTGTTCTTTTATTAAAACACGACCAGCAGCAACAGCGACTAGGGTTCCCTTTTCAACTTCAACAGAGATTCAGCAGCAACAGGTACGTGATGATTTCTTCCTTCTTCTTCTTCTCCTCCTCCTCCTCCTCCTTTCACTGTTTCATTTTTTTTAAACCTTCGGCTCTTCTTTCTAAGTCTTCTCCACTTCGTTGCAATGCTGCCCAGCTGCCCGGTTCTTCTTTCATTGTTTGTATGCTGCCCAATTTTTAACAGAATGGTATACTGCCCTTCCTCTTATTTTTATATCCTTTATTCTTACTTCTTATTCTTATGTGTTATGTAGTTGTTCTTTTAATGGCACCAAAAGAAAATAGGAAAGACCCGGCTTGGGCTTACTCTGTAAAAGTTAGCGAGAGACCAATAAGATGGCAATTAGATGTCTTTTTTGTGACAAGATTTCAAATTGGGGAATCAATAATCAAAAAGCGCATGTAATCGGCGTTGATCCAAATGTCGCATCTTGTCCAAAAGTTCCTTCGCATGTGAAGGAAGAATTGAAAGCATTCCTTCAAAAAAAGAGAGTTAAAGACTCAAACGATTCATGAACAAGAGCTATATAATCTTGATGATGATGACGATGATGAAATAGAAGAAGGTGATGATGCTTCGTCGCTTCTACCAAAATCACAAAAGCGGGGAAGGATGCAAACGTCTTCTAGTTGTGGATCTACTGGCAAAGATTAAAGGTCCTATGGATTGTTACTTCCTGCAAAAATCAGGAGATAAGAGAGGAAAAAGTGGTAATCCTCAAATTGATGCTAAAGTGATTTTGAGGGATCGTGCAGTTACAATGTTTGCGGTGGATGTATGATGCAGGTCTTTCTTTTAATTGTGTTAACCATACTGACATTTTTTCAACTTTTATTGAAGCTGTAGGCCAAAATGGTCCAGTAATGAAGCCTCCAACTTATCATGAAGTTAGAGGTCCATATCTAAAAAATGAGGTGGAAGAGACTAACAAAATCATGGAGGAGCATAAAGTAGAGTGGAACAAGTTTGGTTGTTCCATTATGATGGATAAGTAGACGGCAAGAAATGGAAAAATAATCATCAATATCTTGGTGAATTCTCCTAAAGGAAGCATGTTTCAAAAGTACAATAGGACTCTATTGGAGCAGGAAATGTTGTTCAAGTTGTCACAGACAACGCCAGTGGGTGATTTGATGTTTGTTGGATACCTGCATATTTATTGGACTCTGTGTGCAGTACAATGCATTAATTTGATCTTCGGTGACATTTTCAAGGAAAGACCCTTCGGTCCAGTCTTTAATCAGGCAATTAGAGTGCATTCCTATATTGTTCAAACGCATTTGTTATTGAATATGATGAAGAGATTCACTAAACAAAGAAGTTTGGTGAAACCTGCAAAGATAAGATTTGCTACCGCTTTCTTGACTTTGCATAGGATATATGAGCAAAAAAGTAATTTGAAGAAGTTTGTTTCAGATGAGTACACTAATAGTGCCTATCGAAGGGAGGCTCGAGGGAGAGAATCTGCAGATATTATACTTTCACAATGTGGTTGATGCATTGAAGATTGGTGGTCCTTTAGTTAAAGTGCTTCGTTTGGTGGATGGGGAGAAAAGGCCACCAATGGACTACCTTTAAGAAGTAATGGATAGGGCAAATAAGGCTATTCAAGCCTCTTTTAGTGATCAAAGAAAATACAAAAGAGTCTTTGAGATCGGTGGGACAGTCAGCTTCATCGCACTTTGCATGCAGTTGGACTTGTTTTGAACCCGGAACTGTTTTATAACAACGAAGAGAGGTTGAGAATCCGTAGAAGATACAGAGCAATTTAGTACTTATAGGAATGCTGGGCAACTTTTTGGAAAAACATGTGGATTAGACAAAGAATGATGAAGTCACCTGGTGAGCGAGTGCTTATATGTTGCTTTATAGTTAATAAGTTATTTCTTTTATCAATATTATGTTTTGAATATTTGTTCTACTTCTACCGTTGAATGGTGGAAGCAATATGGTCATTCCACTCCAGAATTACAAAAGTTTTCCATCAAGGTTCCAAGTCTAACATGTAGCTCATCCGGGTGTGAAAAGAATTGGAGCGTGATTGAACATGTAAGAACTATGAAGAAAGATTTAATATATTGAGATAATTAAATTATATCTCAATTGTCCTAATCTTACTAATTACTTACTATTTGCAGATTCGTACCAAAAGAAGAACAAACTAACCTTGAAGCGTCTCAATGATCTAGTCTTCATTAAGTACAATAGAGCATTGAGGCGTCGTTACAACGCTCGCAATGTAATTGATCCAATTAGTTTGGACAATATCGATTATGCTAATGAATGGCTAACTGGAGTCCCGGAAGATCATGCAAATGAAGAAGTATTTGAGGAAACTTCTGATTTCACTTAGGGTGATGTTGCGGAGGCACGTGAAATTGGGCAGAGTATTTAAGGTTTGAGGGGGAGTACTTCAAGTTCACAGGGGAAAGGAAAAGAAGAAGCTACTTTGTCCTTAGTTGATGAAGAAGAAAAAGTTGAAGAAGATGACGAGTAATATAATAATGATAGTGGAATACAATAATTTTAACAATCTTGTAGAAGAATAGGATGCTCATTTTGTGCTTTAATTGATGCTACTCTTCAGTTTTTACATTGAAGTATTGAACATTTGCTTACAATTACATGTGTTGTCTATGCAGTATTTATTTTAATTTATTTTTTTTAAATTCCGCTTCACTTCAAAAAAACGAGCGCTTCGCTTCTCGCTTTAAGCGAAATAGGGGTTCGCTTCTCGCTTTAAGCGAAATAGGGGTTGTAGCTTTTCATCGCTTCACGCTCTTCACAACAACACTGGAAGATAGAAGCAGCCTTATCATATGATGTAGCAAAGTAAATACATACTATCCACGTTCTATCTCTTCAAATCACTAAGATCATCATTTTTCTCAAAGTTAACAAAGAAAAAATTGAAGAGCCAGCATATCTAAGGGAGATATCCTAATAAACATAAACACCTATGCTCATGGCTCAAAAACTAGCCATATTTTAAGCTCAAATAATGGCCAAATCATAAAACGGTTGTTACTCAATCAAGCAATCAACTAGGATCACAGTCGCCCATATGGATCCTAATAAACATAGATACCTATGCTCATGGCTCAAAAACTAACCATATTTTAAGTTCAGATGATGGCCAAATCATAAATAGGTTGTTACTCAATCAAGCAATCAACTAGGGTTACAGTCGCCCGTATGGATTTCCTATATACCAATCCATGCTATTTAGGCATTACTAAAAAATAAGCATTAAGGCAAATTTGGGATTCTCTAAATCCCATACTTATCCTACTGAAACTAGTTAATCTCATGTATCGCCGGTGTGAACCTTTGCTTCCATTTTTTTACTTCTTAGAAACAATATAAAACCTTATAGGGGGAGGTGGGAGAAAGCGAAAACTACATTCAAACTTTCTGAACAAGATAGCAGAAGTTGTTTCCTGCAGTAATTCCTTCTGTACAGTGGAATAAAAATTACATAGTCAAAAAACTTTTAACAGCTTCGATCTTATTTATAGGTTTTAACAGCTCCAAGTTTTCTCATATAGATGACACACACTCCTGTCATAAGAACTTATGCATACAAAAAAGCCTACAAAGTCGTCACCACTACAATTATTTAAGGTTGCATCTGCTGGAAACCCGTCATCACATATCTTAGCTATTTCACCAAATCATGACCACATTAGAACAATCTTTGAATTATCATAAAACAGTCTTTAGCAATCTGTAAATGTGGAACTCTTAACTTAATCAACTTACAACTAAACTACCTAACCCCAAAAAAATAAAAAAATAAAAGAACAATTCATTAGCTAACAATCAGTGAACATAATACAAAAAGGTAAAACAGAAAGATGAGGGCAAGTTCACTTTAATCGGGTTTAATAGCCACCACACCTGCTGGATTAGTGTATCGTAGAGGACAATGCGTTTGTTCTTGAAGAATCCATACATGTATGCCTAGCAAAATTTTCAGATATAATATTAGCGCACAGGAGCAAGCGGGGTAAAATGCGAGGCAACTAGGCATAAGCACCTGGCTAAAAATTACATTCTAGTGACAAATTCAAAGACAACATAATTCCAACAAATGAGTCAAGAGGTAGATTTCCAACAAAAAAAGGTTGATGTGGTCCGAGGGTTCACTGGGTAAACGGGCCCCTTAAATAAGCTTGTGTCTTCTGCAACAAAAAGTTTCCGTTCTTATCATACTTAAGTTTGTGCAAGACCTTGACCTATTCTTTTCAACCAGGGGACAATCCAAACAGATTTGCCATTTAAGATATGATTCTGATCTTATAATGGCCATCAATAAAAAGGAAGAAAAACTAAGAGAACTAGCATGTCAACCTACATCAACTGAGATTACAGAAAGAGAACATAGCACAATCAACTGAAATATGTGATTGGCTTTCCCCATAAAAATATTGCAGGAAGTAAAATATTTCCAAACTAGAGAGTTAGGTAACACTGGACCAATCCAAAAATTCAAATTATCTTCTCAAACTTTATTGCACAACTAAGACCAGCAAACCAATGAAAACATAGAATGTAACAGGATTTCTATGTAGAATGGGTGAAATGAAATAAAGGACATGTTTAACCACCACGAAAAAACCAACAGAATAAACGGAAAGGAGTTCTCACATTGCTATGGCTCGACCTTGTGGACCCATCAACGACAAACAACTTCTTTAGGGGAAATTTGAGTGAGGAAGCCAGATTCTCAATCTTCGACCTAAGTTCTCCTTCCGGAAGCTGCTCATTCAGTGAAACTTTATCATCAAATCAGGCTGCAAGTATTTCTTTTCTTTTTTCTTTCTCTTTGGGCGTTTTCTTCTTTAATGGTTGATACATTACTTACCGGAGTGAACTTGTTGAAAAGTGGAGCAATCAGAATAGGGTAAAGAGTCATCATAACAAGAGACAGGACGAGCATAAATCCCCACAAGTAAATGGCCAAGTAAGGACCTCCCTTCTGCAAATCAAGAATTGATTTTTGTTAGGGGGAGCAGATACAATATCATCTCTTGCCTTTAAGATGGAGATATAAGAAACGTTCATTGTCAAGGTAATTAGAACAATGATCTGAAACAACAGTAGCATCTCAAACAGAATGAACAACTACATCATGCTAAGATCTTAAATTTGAACCATAACCACAAAAGGAAGTTCCTGTAATCCCTAAAACATGAGTACCTGTACTATTATAATGATGGCAGCAACAATGGGAGGACCAATTACAATTGCCAAAGCAATTCCTTTGATCATGTCTCTGAAGAATAACCATATTGTTTGCTGTATAAGAATGATAAAATCATGTTCAAAATAGACAAGTTCACTGCCTAAATAAGTAGACATAAAATAACTAGAAGAGATAGTAGCTCCTTAAACTGGAAGAAAGTACTGCTCATTTCCAAGATATACCTTGTTGAAACCATGGCGGGACTCGATCACAAAAGTTGAATACAATGAAAATGGCAAATCAGTGATCTGTAAGGAAATAGAAAATAAGCTTTACCCCAAAATTATGAAGATGAGCACAAGTATAACTTTCTGAATGCTGTCCAGACTACTTCAACATGCGTGGGGACATAGATATCACCAAACTGCCAAGTGCATCAATATAAATGATTCTCACTTGTGTCATTGCAAAAGAGGTTTTCAACAAATATTCACCAGAAGAAATCTGTCTTTATCTAGCTATCTAAATGAGCTCAACTTGTAAAATTGCATCACCATTAAATCCATAAACTGAAAATACGCCAAGACACTTTCCAATTGTTGCTAACAGTGTTTCAAATGGCTAAGTTGGATGTCACTTAAAGTTTACCATGTGTGAAGCAGGTTCTAAATACCTGCGTCACCCATAAGGGCAAATTTTTCATGGAACTGACACCCCAACAGGAAGAGCACTCTCCGCCATGCAAACTTTGCCCTAAAGCAATTTATTTTGTGAACCATAAAACATTTTTATCTTCTTTTTGGTTGAGAAAGATAACATTTTCTTCTTTGATTTTCTAGGTATACAAGTATAACTTAATCCTCTGCGCCCTTTTACATGACACTATTACTATGTGATGAGTCAAAAAAACTTTTTCCTGTACTAAGCTTTTTCAAACAAGTTTTAGATATTTTTAAAAATTGAAATTATGATTTATAGCACTTTTTATGTAGTTCTAAATATGTAAATTTTATTTCAAAAGCCTCTCTGCCCTTCATGCGTAGGAGTAAGGTTGCGTACATCTTACCTTCCCCAGACCCCACTTGTGAGAACAAGTGGGTTTGTTGTTGTATTTCAAAAAATAAGGAACTAATGCTTAAATACACATAAAGAACTAGATGATTGGATATGTGCACTTTTGTGTGTGTGCATATATATATATACACACACACATATATAAAAACTTTAAAACATTTTTTATATATTTTTCATAATCATCCACATTGCTATGCCATTTATTCTACAATTTCATTTTTCTTTGCCCTAGATAAGTATCCCCCTACTTTAATAAAACATTAAAATTTGAATACAGACGGTAAGAAGTGGATTAGAAAGAGTTGTTAGAAATGCAAAAGGTGAATGGCCTGTGTTTGGATTTTATGGTTGCTATCAAGTTCAGTCACCCACATTGCTTTGCTATTTATTCTACAATTTCATTTTTCTTTGCCCTAGATAGGTATACCATCTCACACCCCCTATACAGTGGTTGAAGAACAAAAAAGAACATCAGGTTGAACTCTAAGGGGTGAAGCAGAAACAAATTAAACAACTTTGACAAAAGTCAACCCCGAAAGAGACGATAGTATGGAACAAATGGCGAATGGTATGGAGTGAAGGATGCAAGGAACTCGCATGGAAATCATGCAATATGAAGTTACCTAGAGAGGACAAGTCAACAAGAAGAATGTGTTAAGGACATATAGAGTATCAAGTGTCATATAGGCTTCTTTTTCATATGGTGTACAGTGTGGAATGCAGTTCTGCATTTCTCCATTTACAAACTAAGAATAAGGAGACAGAGTAAGTTGATGTTGCATGTGCAAAGAGGATTAGAGATATACATATATACGGTGCAAAGTTGCTTCACATTTGTGCACCCTTGTTTTTGTTCTTTATCATCGATAGAGTATTATGAAGGAAGTTGGATGAGGCAAGTTAATCTATAATACGAAGTGCAGGGAGAAAGAGGAGCACAACTTGGGAAGGTGGTGCCCGAAACTATGGAATGAGAGGAACAGAAATTTTTCCAAAGCAGCAAGAAGGATGTGACTTGTGAGAAGCAAAAAAGCTCATACATGTTTCAGTTATATTTTGGAGTAAATATGATTTGTGCACCAGACTGCCCTGAGAAACCACCATATTATATATAGAGCTGGGCAGGATGGATGGATATATCTATGCCAAAAATTACGTATTTTTTATCAATATTTCCATGTACTATTAATGAATCACTTTTGATTAGTCAAAAATTCTGATTAGGAGCTGAATAAGGTGTTTTCTTATATTCTTTTTATAAGGGAGATCCAGTTTTCTTATATTTTGATGGTGACATAGTCTATATATTTTCAAATGAACATACTTCTCCAAAACTATGAAGGGAAAATACTAAAATTACTCACCTAACATAATACACGGTTATCACATAGTTTGAAAAGTAGAAATTCAATAAAAAGGTCTTTCAATGTAGATTCCAAAAGCACATGTTTCAAGACTTTCAACTAATCATGGTTATGTGCTTAGTCATACATCACAAAAACCAAATTAAAGTTTTTCAATTAAGAAGATCGAGGTTTTCCAATAATTAAGATGCCACAGCCAAAAAAAAAAAATCATTTCCTAATATGCTGGAGGTTTTACTAAATTCACTTTTGTCAATGCTAAACAAAATCATGGCGACAAAGGTCAAGTGCAACAATTCCAGGAAAACATCAACCATCCTATTTAAAGAGGCAGGGGGGTTTTGGGGGGGGGGGGGGGGCAGAAGAAAATGTTCATATGCACCTGTGACCAAACCATAACTCCAGCTAAAAATGCTAGTGTGTGAAATATTTCATTCTCTGCATTGAGACGAAGGTATATCAGAAAATCTCCTGATATCTGCAATCAAAAAAGAAACACTAAGTCAACAATGAGCAGAGAAGCAAAAACGGCTTCTCACGTGAAAGGCTCAATCACTCACCTTCCAAAACCAAGGTAATATCCGGAAAATTAGGATGGCAGAGTCCATCAGTATGGTAACAAACTCGTGGACAAAATGAAAATTACTGAAAAGAATTAAATTACCGAAAGAATTAAAAAAAGATGGCCAAACAAGATAATGCAAGAATTGGTGAAGTTAGATAACATTCCATGAATAAAAGGAAGCGTACCTTTTGTCGAGACTATACGCCTGGGACTTCTTGAATTTTTCCTGGCTAATCACCCCCTCCAGAGGTTTTGGAAGTGTTGGCAATTTAAGAGCCCCATGTTGTCGTAAATCAAGGTATGTCTCAAATACGTACATTAGTATCATGAAACCTGGAAAGTTCAAAAGCACAATAAGAGGCAAATCACAACATCCTTTTTTTAGAACAAAAAAGGAGAAGATACATTACACCGTACAATAAATAAATAGAAGGGGAGTATAGAACAGAATGTGACAGCAAATAGCAAGTTAACTAATAAGAAATCCGAAGGGAAGGATCCAATTTATGGAGATGAAGACCACAAAAATAATAATAGATTTAAGCCAAGCAAAATGACTAGCTAACCAAATAATAAAAAGGAACAACTTCAATTAACTTACAAGTTACAACCAAATCGAGACGGGGATCCAGCATCAAACGATTAATAAATTAACAAAAATGAAACAGCCATGATCTAATCCTAATTTCATACAAGCATGATAATGGGTCTCCTAGAAACAACCTCTCTGCCCCCTCCCCGGGGTAGGGGTAAGGTCTGCGTACATATTACCCTCCCCACACCCCACTTGTGGGATTTTACTGGGTTTGAGTTGTTGTTGTATACAAGCTTGATAATACGCCTAAAAGGCATCCAAAATGGAAATAGAACAAAAAAGTATCATAGTTTGAGGCAAATGATAGATTTCTAAAACAATTTTAAGGCAGAGCTGCAGTAAAATTTCTCTCTATTGTTCCAATTTTATTGTATGTCCACAAAACAATGTTTAGCACCATAGTAGTAATGATCCTGAAACTATCACTAGAAAAGCACTAAGCTCATATACTTCCAGCTCAATTCCTTATGGAGTCTGATTAACCACTAATTCCTTCACTGATAAGTGAAAAACGATTTTACCACACACTGATATTAACTATACGTGACAATTATTAATGACGATCTATGCAAAACATAGAAAACCCCTATAATCTCTATATTTCTTGCTTTCGATTTTAATCAGATGAACAATTCAGATATGAGGGTATATTTTACAAGATATTCCCCAATTACCAAACATGCCCCATGTAGTTCAATTTTCCTACTTCGAGTGCATTTGCCATATGAATTTTATCAAAAGCAAGTACAGTTACGAAGAACTCAAAGTAATTGTACAACGTTGGATTATTTGAAAATCTAGCCCACTATCAAGGGCGGATATAGTTAAGAACTAACTGTTAGTTCATCCTAAACCCAGTAGCTTAGGCTAGGCTCGAATTATATGTATATGTGTTACAAAGCCACTAAACAAGTACACGAGAACGTATATAGCCCTAAAGTGCAATAATCTTTCTATACAGGCAGATTTGAATGAATTTGTTAAATAAGTAAAACCTAAAAAATTGGAAATGCAAAAGCGAGAAGAATAAATGAATAGGTATTATGCGTGTGTATAGGGCAAGAAAGAGAAAGTTTGAGAGCATACCGACAACCGATTCCAAGTATGGAAATGCCATGGATGACTGACTCAGTGCAGCAACAAAGAAAACGTGAGAGAGAGATGATACAGTGACGTTTTGTTAGGCGATATACTTCATTTATATGCAAATTGCTTTTGCTGAATATCGGCCAACGATAGAATATTACTAATATTAGCCAAAATTAGTTATTTGTAGTAAAATAATATCAAATTTTTACTTTCTTTTGATAGTTGCTATTAGAATAGATTTGGTATATCTTAAGTAGCTTGAATCTCACTGTTGGTATGATTTGGTGAAGTTTTGAAATGGTTTGAATTGAAAATTCTAAGTAAAAACTGAATATTAAAAAAAATGATACGTGTATAACACTGTGTATCACATATATATCATATTTGTATCGATTGTATATCACATGTATATCCATGTATATATGTGTGTCAGATACATGCGTGATACACGTTTGATACATGTCTCATAGAAGAATTTTTTGACATCGATTTAATTATGAATTTTGATACAAAATCAGTCCAAATCACCTCCAATCTTCCTCAAATTTTGTATATTGACTTATCTATATGTTTTTATTGAATTTCGACTATATCCATTAAATACATTCCTTGTTTTTTTTATTTTTAGAATATTGGCTAGAGATTGGTAAGTTGAAACTTATATAAGACATTTCTGTAAGCTTACCATTTGATAAACTTAATCGTGAACGCCATTCACAAAGAAAAAGCTTAAGTAGTCCCTAAGTTTGAGCTTAAACTCAAAATCATCCCTGAAATATATACTAGAACAGTAATAGTCCTTATAGTTTTCAAAAGTGGTGCACTTTTGGTTCTAATGGATGAAATTTGTTAAAAATTAACATAATTCATCCCATACAAGGTAAAGTAGAAGTAAAAAGGAGGCGTACCGGAAGTTAGGGGAGCATAGGTGAGGGGGGAGGCGAGCGTGCATTGAGAGGTATAAGGTAGCTAGGAAGAAAGCGAAGATGGTAGTCACAAAGGCTAAGATTGCGACTTATAGTCGTATGTACGAGAAACTAGGGGAGAAAGGAAGGGAGAATAAGTTATTTAGGCTGGTCAAGCTAAGAGAGAGGAAAGCTCGAGATTTAGAATGAGCGAGATGCATCAAGGAAGACGATGGTAGAGTGTTGATGGAAGATTCCCAAATTAAGAGGAGATGGCATACTTACTTTTAACAACTTCTCAATGAAGTAGGGGATCGGGATATTGTACTTGGCAAATTGGAGTATTCCGAGAGTCACAGTGACTTTGGGTACTGAAGGCGCATCAATGTTGAGGAGGTCATGGGAGCTATGAGTAAGATGAGCAGGGGCAAAGCGACCGGGCCAAACGAGATTCCGGTAGAATTTTGAAAGTGTGTGGGGAAAATAGATTTGGAGTGGTTGACTAGGTTATTGAATGTTATTTTTAAGGCGAAGAGGATGCGGGATGAGTGGAGGTGTAGTACAATGGTCCCACTATATAAGAACAAAGGTGATATGCAGAGTTGTAATAATTGTCGGTGCATCAAATTACTGAGGCATACTATGAAAGTACGAGATAGGGTGTCCGTTTCCGACAAACAATTTGGTTTCATGCCGGGTCGTTCTACTACGGAAGCTATACACCTTGTTAGGAGGCTGATTGAACGGTACAGAGATATGAAGAAAGATCTGCAAATGGTGTTTATTGACCTAGAAAAAACGTATGACAAGGTTCCTAGAGAAGTTCTCTGGAGAAGCTTGAAGGCAAAAGGCATGTCGGTTCCTTACATTATGGCGATTAAGGACAAGTATGATAGGATAAAGACTCAGGTTAAGACAGTAGGAGGCGACTCTGATGATTTTTTGCCTTGGTGATGGACTCGTTAACGTATCACATTCAAGGGGATGCCCCATGGTGAATGTTATTCGCCGATGACATAGTTCTGATTGATGAATCGCGAACCGATGTTAACGAGAGGCTGGAGGTTTGGAGACAAACTCTTGAATCTAAGGGTTTCAATCTTAGTAGGACAAATACGAAATATTTGGAGTGTAAGTTCAGCACTGAGCAGAAGGAACTGGGCGTGGATGTGAGGCTTGAATCACAGGTCATCCCTAGTAGAGACAACTTCAGGTACATTGGTTCGATTATCCAGGGGGAGGGGAGATCACACACTGTATCGGGATAGGGTGGATGAAGTGGAGGTTAGTATCTAGAGTATTGTGTGACAAAGGAGTGCCACTGATACTCAAAGGTAAGTTCTATAAAGTGATGGTTAGGCTGGCCATGACGTCTGGGGCCGAGTGATAGCCGGTTAAGAAATCACATATCCAGAAGATGAAGGTAGCAGGAATGAGGATGTTGAGGTGGATGTGCGGGCATAGTAGGATGGATAAGATTAGGAATGATGATATTAGGGAGAAGGTGTGCGTGGCTCCCATTGATGACAAGATGCGGAAAGCAAAGCTGAGGTGGTTCGGGCACGTTCAGAGGAGAAGCACAGATGCTCCGGTAAGGAGGTGCGAACGACTGGTTGTGGAGGGCTCGAAAAAGGTAGAGGGCAGCCCAAAAAGTATCGGGGGAGGTGATTAGACATGATACGGCGATGCTTCAAATTTTCGATGACATGGTACTTGAGAGGAACATGTGGAGGTCGAGTATTAGGGTTATAGGCTACGAGGTAGTTGAGTTTTGCCTTATGCCATAACTTTGGGAGACTAGTTTGGTAGGGATACTATTTTGCTTTGGCTACTTTGCTATGGTGTTACTAATATTGTCTTCGTTTGTCTTTTTGTCTTCTTGAGCCAATGGTCTTTCGGAAACAACCCCACTACTCCTTCGGAGTAGGGATAAAGCATGCGTACACTATCCTTTCCATACTTCGCTAGTGGAATTTCGCTGGATTGTTGTTATAAATAACCTTATGATACTTTTGTATATCATGTATTAGTTGATGGTACGGTATTACCCAGGTATCCACTTGATTCAAATCTTGCTGTATTTGCTTTGCGCAATAATTATACATTAGTTTAAATTTCTCAACCTAAATTTTAATCACAATTGAAATTTAACTAGAATTTCTATAGCATTCTAGTTATTATCGTTAATACATAGATATATTATTTATTTTTGAAACTCAAATTAATAATAAAATAAGAAACAAATAAAAATCGTAACTAGGACTAACTTTTTTTTAGGAATTTTTACCTATCTATACCATATAGCAAACCTTATTACCTTCCATGTTTAAGGTTTGTGTTTATTACATTTAAGCATACCGAATTTTAATTTATATAGCATAATTCAAATTAAGGGTATAATTATTGCTTCATTTATTCTAGGCATAATTTTAGGAGCATATATTCCTTTTCCCTTTTCTTCCTCCTCTTCTCTTTCCTTATGTTTCCTCCACCTTAATATATTTTATTCTTTAGGATATCAATTAACGAAAGACAATATTATATGTGTCAAGAGTTAGGAAAACGTGGAAAAACAACTGCCCACCAATCTCATTAATTAATACTTTGATTAAATATATCAATAGTAATACATAAATGTCCCAAGTCTCAGCTGGTAATTTGTATAATATTGTCATGCCTTGCAAGAAATGCATTATTAGAAATCCTAAAAATTTCAAGGTGTATATGCCCCTGCTTGCAAACCACTGCATTATGGGTTCGTGTGAATCCAACAACATGTATATTAAAAAAATCATTAAATATTTATAAATATGTGACTAAGAATCTACTTGTTATTATAGAAATCAAATTGAAGGCGTTGTAGAAACTCACACACTTCAAACTCATATAATACTTCTTCAGAAGTATTGTATTTAAAGAAGATTTTTTTCAAAATTGAAATTTTGAATATTAAGAATTGATTAAATTTGGTATGCTTAAATTTTTTTGACACACAATTGTAGTTTAATTGTAGTATAAATATAACAATATAATTTAACTACAATTTACAATTTATCTACAAATTATCTACATTATATCTATAATTCTACAATTTAACTACAATTTAACTATATTTTAAATATAATTTCTGGAAAAATATGTCTTCTTCTTCTTCGACGAGTTTCAATCTGAAATTCAGTCAAAACCAAGTATAATCTTCACCAAAACCCCTCAAAATTGAGATATAAATGTAGAAAATCACTCTATCTATGGATATGTGCGCTTTGGTTGTATGAGCATGATTTTCAGGTATAGGGTTTGATGAATGACAAACAATGAAGTCAAGTGTCAAACAACGATATTATACGACAAACAATCGAGATTGAATGGCGAGAAGCATATTGATGACGGAATTGCATAGACAAGCCAAAGACGAGCTCAAATGTTCAAGACTGAAGACCCAAGGCGTAGGTCGTTAGGTAGAACCAATGTAAGAGCAACGTTTAAGTTATCTCGTCTTTTGGCTCAACATAGGTCATCATAAATATGCATAAAATTATTTTATTAAATCATATTTATCATAAACATATTTTATTCAATCATATTTATCATAAACATATTTTAAATACTTCAAACAAAATGATGTTAAAGTTTTCATTTTAACCAAAATGGTTTTTGAAGTAAGTTTTCAAAACTGGACTAAAATAATCGATTATACAAATTAGCATAATCGATTATGTTATAACAGTGGCCAAAGTGTTTGAACACTGCCACATAATAATCGATTATACAAAGTGCATAATCGATTATGTGATTACCATTGCCAAAGTGTTTGAAACACTGTCTCAATGTAATCGATTATATCAATTAGATAATCGATTATTCAGCGGAGAATCAGCTTTTGATTTTCGGAACGTTAGAGACATAATCGATTATCTCTATCAAATAATCGATTATTTGGCAGAAAATCGGGGATTCTGATTTTCAGAACGTTAGAGGCATAATCGATTATATCGATGAAACAATCGATTATATGTAAGCAGAATCTGATTCCGATTTTGTAACGTTACCAAAATAATCGATTATGTGATATAAATAATCGATTATCTCAGCACAAAATCAGCATAAATTAATTGTCAATTAAGCAACGGTCATGCACCCTTTTTCACCTATAAAAAGAGGTCTTTTGAGCTGATTTTAAACACTCAATACCTCCCAATATTGATATACATATTGACATTATTTGAGCATCATTTTAGAGCTTTTGTTGAGCCATTTGAGAGACAACTTTGTGTTGTTCATAGAGCTAAATTTGTATCTCTTTATCTACTCTTTTGAGAGAGTCTTGTTGTAAGAAGAGAAAGGTGTTTGAGAAGAACATATCTTCTCATTGATTGTCGGGTTCGCTAAGTACCCTAAGTCTTAGTGGTTGAAGTCTTGTGGTGCGATATCCACGAGCAAAGTGAAGTCTTGAGGTACGGTATCCTCGAGCAAGTTGAAGTCTTGTAGAGTGTACATCTACGAGCAATTGTAACAGTTTGTTAGGCACCCGTAAGCTTAACGGAGTTAGTGGAATCTCGAGAGAGTCTCTCGGGGACTGGACTAGCCACAAGTTGTGGTGAACCAGGATAAATTCGGTGCTTTCTTTCCTTGTTATTTTAATTACCAAATTTATTTTATTCCTGCAATTTTAATTCCGCAATATTTATCAATATTCTCGTGCCGCACTATTCAACCCCCCTCTAGTGACGGGCATAAATCCTAACAATTGGTATCAGAGCCTAACTCTCTGAAAGCCTTAACCGGTTGAGAGCGATATATATTTTTTTGTTGAGAATATTGAACGCAAGAATGATGAGCGAAGGACACTCCACCCATAGTCCTCCACTCTTTGATGGAAGGAATTACACATATTGGAAAGAGCGGATGAGAATCTTCATCCAATCACATAATTTTCGCTTGTGGCGAATCATCAAGAATGTACAACAAATGCCAACAAAGGAGGAAGATGAATATGACGCCGAGGACATCAAAATGGTTGAACTTAACGCAAAGGCCGTCAACTTATTATATTGTGCGGTGAATCCGGATGACAACCGAAAAATCTCTTGTTGCACAACCGCAAAAGAAATGTGGGATAAACTCGAGATCACTTATGAAGGTACGTCTCAAGTCCGAGAAGCTAGAATTGATTTTCTAACACATGAATATGAAATCTTTAAAATGGAGAAGGAATCCATCGGTCATATGTTCGAACGATTCTCAAAAATCGTCAACGACCTTCATGCTCTCGGGAAAGTGTACACGAACAAAGATCTTGTTCGAAAAATCCTACGGAGCCTCACTCCCGAATGGCGTTCCAAAGCCGATGCCATCCAAGAGTCGATAGGTATCACGGATATCACAATTGATGGACTAAGAGGTAACCTCGAAACTTATGAAAGTACAATTCTTAATCCCTATCTTAGAAGTAGAAGTTCGAATTTCGCCTTCAAAGCATCATCTTCTAAAAGAGTAGAGGTAAGTGATTCGGAAAGCGATGATGATATTATTTCCAATGATATAATTGAAAAGTTTTATAAGTTTATGAAGAAGGAAATAAAGAAGGAAGAACCAAGTCCTTAATGCCAAAATTGTGGAAAACTTGGCCACACCAAATCACATTGTCCAAAACCCAAGGACAAGAAAAAGAAGAAACATCATCGGCGCGTGACATGGGATTCAGACAGCTCGGGCGATGAAACTGCCGCATTATGCCTCATGGCCAACGAAGAAGAAGATGTAAGTATTTCTAACTCTTACTCGCTTGAAGAAATACAAAATGCCTATGATGAATTATATGGTGAATTTGTTAAAGCTTCCAAAACCATAAAAGAATTGAAGAAAACACTTTCTTTGCAAGAAACAGATTTTCAGAAAACACCTTCTTTGAAAGAAAAAGATTTTGAAAATGACATTAGTGCTCTTAAAAATAAAATCGAAGTTTTAGAAAAAGAAAATAAATTTTTGGAAAATGACAATGTTGATTTTAAAAATAAGATCACGGAATTGAATGAAGCCTCTTCAATTGATCAATGTTCAAATTGCTCTTCTTGTAGTTCTTTGAAAACAGAGAACATAGAACTTAGGAACGCACTAGAAAAACGTAGTGTTGATAAAACAAGTGAAGAAATTAAAAAGGATGTTAGAAATGAGGTTAAACCACCTAGAAACAATTCTAGGAATTTTGTTAATAAGTCTAAAACTAATCATTTTAGACCACCTAGACATAATTCTAGGAAGTTGATTAATGAGTCTAGAATGAATAATTTTAGACCACCTAGAAATGACTCTAGGAATTTCAACGCGTCTAGGAATAACAAATTTAGATCACCTAGAACGCATTTGGCTCAACCTAGACATATGCACAATCCTAATGTTATATGTCATTATTGTAACCGGGTAGGACACATTGCACCCGTATGTTTTGCTAAACATAGAGATTTATGTGTTGATTATGATTATTATTATTTTAACCCCCAAGGATCCAAAAGAAGTTGGGTACCAAAAACCTATTTTTAGGTACTTTTGCAGGTGTGCTTGAAGACTACAATATTGTAGTAGATGCACCAAGCACGAAACCTTAATGCATCAAGGGGGAACGTCGGTTAGTTATCGTATTTTTGATAAAAACGTAATAGCTGATATGTGCTAACAATTGATATTAATGATTGATTCATGATTCGATAAGTTTTTATTTTGAATAACAATTGGTATCAATTAGTTTTATATTAAATGATTGATTCATGTTTTGATGAATATTTTGAGTTTAAATAAACAGTTGGTATATTTGCGAAAAATGACCGTTATTATGATTAGTATGCTTTTCATTATTTGATGTTGATATGATTTTGTTTCTAACAATTGGTATCGTCAATAGTTTAATTAACAATTGGTATACTCTTTTTGCTAATGCCAAAAGGGGGAAGAATTTAGGCGATATGCATGCTTTAATTGAGGGGGAATATTCAATTAAGGGGGAATGATATTGAATTATTTATATTGAATTGTTTGCATAAATTGTATGTTGAGATAAAGCATGAATTTAGAGGGAATCAAATATGCATATCTCCTGTTGTTTGCCATTATCAAAAAGGGGGAAATTGTAGAAAATCACTCTATCTATGGATATGTGCACTTTGGTTGTATGAGCATGATTTTCAGGTATAGGTTTTGATGAATGACAAACAATGAAGTCAAGTGTCAAACAACGATATTATACGACAAACAATCGAGATTGAATGGCTAGAAGCATATTGATGACGGAATTGCATAGACAAGCCAAAGACGAGCTCAAATGTTCAAGACCGAAGACCCAAGGCATAGGTCGTTAGGTAGAACCAATGTAAGAGCAACGTTTAAGTTATCTCGTCTTTTGGCTCAACATAGGTCATCATAAATATGCATAAAATTATTTTATTAAATCATATTTATCATAAACATATTTTATTCAATCATATTTATCATAAACATATTTTAAATACTTCAAACAAAATGATGTTAAAGTTTTCATTTTAACCAAAATGGTTTTTGAAGTAAGTTTTCAAAACTGGACTAAAATAATCGATTATACAAATTAGCATAATCGATTATGTTATAACAGTGGCCAAAGTGTTTGAACACTGCCACATAATAATCGATTATACAAAGTACGTAATCGATTATGTGATTACTGTTGCCAAAGTGTTTGAAACACTGTCTCAATATAATCGATTATATCAATTAGATAATCGATTATCCAGCGGAGAATCAGCTTTTGATTTTCGGAACGTTAGAGACATAATCGATTATCTCTATCAAATAATCGATTATTTGGCAGAAAATCGGGGATTCTGATTTTTGGAACGTTAGAGGCATAATCGATTATATGGATGAAATAATCGATTATATGTGAGCAGAATCTGATTCCGATTTTGTAACGTTACCAAAATAATCGATTATGTGATATAAATAATCGATTATCTCAGCACAAAATCAGCATAATTAATTGTCAATTAAGCAACGGTCATGCACCCTTTT
Organism: Nicotiana benthamiana; assembly: GCA_034376525.1. Lineage (NCBI taxonomy): Eukaryota > Viridiplantae > Streptophyta > Magnoliopsida > Solanales > Solanaceae > Nicotiana > Nicotiana benthamiana. The sequence goes on along the minus strand of CM067334.1, from coordinate 70,137,384 downwards.
CACCTATAAAAAGAGGTCTTTTGAGCTGATTTTAAACACACAATACCTCCCAATATTGATATACATATTGGCATTATTTGAGCATCATTTTAGAGCTTTTGTTGAGCCATTTGAGAGATAACTTTGTGTTGTTCATAGAGCTAAATTTGTATCTCTTTATCTACTCTTTTGAGAGAGTCTTGTTGTAAGAAGAGAAAGGTGTTTGAGAAGAACATATCTTCTCATTGATTGTCGGGTTCGCTAAGTACCCTAAGCCTTAGTGGTTGAAGTCTTGTGGTGCGATATCCACGAGCAAAGTGAAGTCTTGAGGTACGGTATCCTCGAGCAAGTTGAAGTCTTGTAGAGTGTACATCTACGAGCAATTGTAACGGTTTGTTAGGCACCCGTAAGCTTAACGGAGTTAGTGGAATCTCGAGAGAGTCTCTCGGGGACTGGACTAGCCACAAGTTGTGGTGAACCAGGATAAATTCGGTGCTTTCTTTCCTTGTAATTTTAATTACCGAATTTATTTTATTCCTGCAATTTTAATTCCGCAATATTTATCAATATTCTCGTGCCGCACTATTCACCCCCCCTCTAGTGACGGGCATAAATCCTAACAATAAACTCCTAAACATATTTCGAATTATTTACAACAACACCCAATCCAAGGGATTTTCAATTGTAGCATAATTGGCATTTTCGACATAATTGTAGAAGACTTGTAGAAGTTTTAGTCTTCCCAATCTACATTTATCTATATTTAATTTATCTACTATTCTAGAATTTAACTACAATTTAACTATAATTTCTAGAAAAATATGTCTTCTTCTTTTTCGACGAGTTTCAATATCAAAACCAAGTCTAATCTTCACCAAAACCCCTCAAAATTGAGATATAAACTCCTAAACATATTTCGAATTATTTACAACAACACCCAATCCAAACAAATAATGATTTTTGAAAATCTAAATTTGAATTCAAAGCTTTCAAGTTTTTAATGGCTATCAATGGTGGAAAATATATGGAGAAGAAGAACATTACGCTACAATAGATTTTCATCCGTTTTAAATTTCGAAATTAATGGTGATAGAATCACCATTAAATCTGATTCCTACAAATTTGGAGCCTTTTTAGGGTAGAGTCTATCTATTTTTGGTTTGGTACATATTTTGCAGCAAAACTATGGACTAGGCAGGTAAATACAATATTATGAACATTTTTTGTAATAAGGTTTACTATATGGTATATATATGTAAAAATTCCTTATATATATATATATATATATATATATGTATGTATAAGGTCTGGAGAAATACCTGAACTAATCTCTTGAAATCAATGCTTTTAGATATTTCCTTAACTGGCCTTCAACCAACCATACTTCAAAGTCCTCAAACGTAATACTCTAATAAATAAAGAGAAATTTTCACAAACCACTATTTAGTGGCTATTAGTTAGTTATAACTATCATTTCTATATTATTTTCTATAGTTATGCTTTCAGTTCAGAGTGTATTCGATGTATTTAAGTAAATGTATTCATGAATACAATAACATTTCTCGGTGTGAAGAGCTAGATATTTTATAATATTCGACTGTATTCACGATATGTATTTGTGAATACAGTAACGTAAATAACGTAATTCATGGTCTATTCAAAAATTTTTAAACGAAAAATGAATCAATTAACATAATGGACTCCTAATATAACTCAACAAATTCAATTATAACACACAAAATTTGTATTTCCAATTATAAAAAAGATTCTTAGCGGAAAAATACCCCAAAAATATTGCAATCTTCAGAGAAATTATATAATTACATTAAATACAGTTAAATGCATAAAACTACGTTGAATACATGAAATATCTCAGACCATCTATAATGCAAAACGTATCAATACATACTGCAGATACATTTGAATACGTATATACATCTGAATACATAAATTATATTAATCAAGAAAAACACTTGAATATATGTGAATACAATGAAATACATGGAATACAGTGAGATATATTGAAATACAATGAAAAAAAGACAACGAATACATTGAAATACATAGAATACATCGAATTACATTGAAATACAAATAAAAAAGGTAATAAAACATTTAAGTTATTCAGCCCGAAACTCCGTCGTCTTTGCTCAAAAACAACCCTAATATTATCTCGTCGAGAAGGCTGCAATTCTGACTCGAAATGTCACTATTCCTGTTTCGAACAAGAACCTAGTCCAAAGAAATCTAGGAAGCACAATAGAATTTGAAAGTTTTGCGAGACAATGGAGATAAATTATGAAAACGTCATTGTTCTCTCATGGAAAACTTGTTAACAATTAAGGAAGAAAGCGATGGTTGGGGCGATCAAGAACCCAGTCCACGAGGAACTAAATGCTCGGATAGGGACTAGTAAGATTCTCTAAAATCTCAAAACCCTAGTCTTTGATAAGCTTGTGTGGAGAGATGGAGGGTGGAGAAAAATCTGAAAGAATGAGAGAGAAAGATAATATAAAGTGTATTTTATGGCTTAAGAATAGGATGTGATGATAAATAGATATTTGATTATAAAAATCAAAAGGTAGCAATGAAGTATAAATTTTTAGAAAGGTATCTATATTATATTAAAAGGAGAGTAATTTGCAACGTGGTTAAGCTAAATGACAAGCTAAAATGAAGTCACTTGGTAATTTTAAGACAGCACAAAAAAATTGGATTATAAATGGAAAAATATTTAATGAAAGCAGTAGTCCAAGATTTTCTATAGGTATCTTTAATTAAATTTGTGTATAATTCAGTTATGGTAGGTATCATATTTTTAGCAAGATTCAATTAAAATTTCGTTGAAAATCTTATACGCTATCTATATTATATTAAAAGGAGAGTAGTTTGCAATGTGGTTAAGCCAAGTGGCAAGCTAAAATGAAGTCACTTGGCAATTTTAAGACAACACAAAAAATTTGAATTATAAATGGAAAAATATTTAATGAAAGCAGTAGTCCAAGATTTTCTATATGTATGTTTAATTAAATTTGTGTATAATTCAGTTATGGTATATATTATTTTTTTAGCAAGAATCAATTAAAATTTCGTTGAAAATCTTATACACTAATTTAAGTTGAAATATTATTCTTTATTTTGTACAAGTTTTGTATCTAACCGTATTTGTGAACAATATACATTATTATAGGTATCTTTAATTAAAATTTGTGTATAACTCAATTATGGTAAGTATTTTTTTTAAGAAAAAAATATTGAAAAAAATATTTTGTATCTTACAAAATCGATAGTTCATATCCAACGATCCCTTACTATTGAAAAAATATTTATTATAAATTTTACTTTAGAGCTAAAAATAATTTTTTAGAAACATGTGATGTAATAAATTATTTAATTTCAATATAAATAGAAGAATAAGACTTATTTGGATTTGAGATTTTAAAAAAATTAAATTACGATAAGAAAAATCATAGTTTAGAATATGAGCAATAGAGCCAAAGTTACTACTAAAATAATTTTTAACTATTATCTATATATATAATTTGTATGGTAAAGGTGAATATTAAATACAAAAAAGCTAATAAAGAGTCACACGATAATGTAATACTAGTAAGTATTCAGTAATATAATAACAAAAATAAATAAAACAAATAGAGAAAAAATCAAAAACTTCATCACAAGGAAAGAATAAGGATAAACCTTATTTAAATTAGAGTTAAGAAAGCTTGGTCTATTATGATAAAAAGGTCATAGCGTGGATACGGTCACATCAAGTCTAATAACTAAAATTTTAAAAATATTAAATATATTAAATTATAACAGATAATGTAATAATATTTATATTAAAATTTAGTTTAAAATAAAATATAGTAAATATACACTATTTAAAAATGTTATTAATAAATTAAAATAATTTGAATTTAGAGCATGACAATAAGCCAAGTGGCATATTGAGAAAATGTCACTTGGCACGTTTCAGACATAATCTAAATAGATTTAGACAAATCTAATAAGGATTAAGAGAAATTAGATTTGATCAAATTTCATTTATGATAAATATCAGCTATGATTGCCTCTTATATTTTTTTCGTAAATAGATTATGAAAGCTTTTCAAAAATAAGGATTCCTATAATTATTCACTAACCACATGATCTATTTTCTTCTATTTTATAATTTTATATTTTAGAAGCATTACGTAGAGAAAATGTGATCTTATTTCAATTGTAGGTAATATAAATGTGAAAAAGCTAATTAGAATCTTATAGCAGGTAAGAGAATATATAAAGACAAAAATAGAGATTGTACGAGGAAATTCACATTTGAATTAATTTAAAAATAAATAAATTATATAGTACTTTAAAATGTTATTGCTTGATTTAAATGATAAAAGAGTTCCAAGTAAGAGGATAAAAGCATAAAAATACATTAAGTTTCAAAAAGAAAAAATTTGTTATTAATAATTATTAAAAGGGTAATAAGCAAGACGTTAAGTCGATGATAAGCTAATAAAAGAACATGAGACAGTATAACAATATTAAGTAAAGAATTATACAATAATTATAAACAACGACCAAAAGGAAAATATGTGTAAAAATGTAGAAGTAAATTTATGTGAATCTGAAGTGAAAAATAAATTGATAATACGAACTTTATTAAAATAATATAATTTAATGTGCTCAAGCAAAACATATCACAATATGATATATTTAGTATTTTTTAACATTAACAATAAAATAAAATACAAGTAGTAAAACTAAGGGGTTGGGTTATCACAAATATTTTTTTTAAAAGGCTATCCACTACGAGATATGAGAAATGGATTTATGTCCAGCTTCTTAATTAATATCTACTGATTATATATAATTTTTATTTGTAAGATTTATATTTTAAAGTTATTTGCACATAATTCAGTTAACCTGAATCACGACATAATTTGTATCTGTGCATCGCGCGGGTACTAATATTAGTTTATTTAAAATAAAAAAGATATTAACATGTTATAATAAATATTAATTTATGGTGGATGTCTACTCTTCTTCCATGATCTTCATCCCAAATGGTTTATGACATATTCAATGACATATTTTGTATGTTGAATGACATATTCCACGACATGTTTTCTTCACTTTTTATGCCTATATAAATGCCTTGTAATATATAGGAAAACACACAGTTGAATAAGAAAATCTCTTCCTTCTCTCTATCTATTTTTTTGTTCATGTTTCACTAAGTTGCTTATATTTCTTGTTCATGTTTTACTAAATTGCTTTCATTTTATAACACGTTATCAGCACAAGTCTCTAACCATCACGGTAGGTTATCTTCTTTTAAAGTTCTCGACTCTGATTTAAAATTATCAGGTACAACATGTTTCTCTCTTTTGTAAGAATAATGATATGTTTTGTTGGATACTTAGTTTTTCTCAGTTATGTTTAAAACAAAAATAGAAAGAGAAAGATACTCATACTTCATCATGATCTCTTTATTTATGAATAAAGATGTAATGGTTTTAATGAACTGCTTCTTAATTGAATTGCATTATTAAAATATAAATAGAAGTAATCAACAATAAACTTAGATAATAATAATATTTTCCTGACAGTAGTACACCAAAATATGAATATAAATAGTGTTTGTATCATTAAAATATTACATCCTACTTTGACTAAATCCGAGAAGTTTTTATATTCATCTTCTTCTGTGTAGAAATAAAACATGTTAGTAATAATGAGGTTACTTGAAATTGTTTTTGGTTTCAAGTCTATTTTCTTATTGAATTCAAGTATATCCAGTTACATGCTTAAGTACTTGGGTACACCTAACATACTGTGTGATTATACATTATTGTGCAGTATAACGTGATAAACTACACTAGCTACATTTAACTATTTATTTTGACAAGCGTACATACAGAATTTTAGTGCACATGGAGATACTATGTAGGTATAGATTTTACGATATTAAATTTTTTTATATTCTTTAGTTGCACATATAATTCTTTTATATGGTCAATCTAGAAAAGTAACAATACTAGTTATGTAGCATGTCAAATCACTTAGCCAAATTATTATTAAAATTGTTTGATAAAGATCTTAGTGCAATAAGGGTATTCATATTAGCCAGTATTATCCTACACGTATTTAGTACACTTTAAATGATGCTAATTAACTTGAATAATTTAATGATGCATGCACTAACTAGACATACAAACGGTTGTTTTTTTATAAATACTACAAATAATTGATAAAGCTTTACAATAATTTGAGATTTTACTTATTTAAGAAAGCAAATTTGATATGCTAAGTTGCAAATTACTTGTGTACAACTTGCATAGCATGTGATTTAAATTAAAGCTTGAAAATGAATGTCAATATCGTTTAACATATTATTCCATTGATTGAGGGTAAGACATCAGGATTAAATCCTGATGCACCATAATAATAAGAGTTGGGTATGAGTCCCAATTCATTATGACCTAATATGCATTTATATTGGTAAGACATTGGGTTTGAGTCCTACTGTACCATATTGATGATATAGTGATGACTCGTTCCTCCAAATCTTGAATTTCTAGTACTGACAATTTTTTTTTTGGTTTAAAGTTTCTGCCTAACTATATACAATCATTAAACATGGTGGCTACATATCAGCTTTTATCTACGACGCTTTTAGGCGATATTTTTTTTATGAACTTTTGTTAATATTTAGTTGGTAATATTTGTATAAGCATACTTTGATGTAGCGTTTGAAAATAGATGCCTTATAAGCTGTATTTTTTTTTACTACGCAAGTACTAGTGACATTCCGCGTAGAATATTCCAACATTACAATTTGCATTAAAAGTATTGTTCAAGTCTCGTTTAGTTTTATGCTTTGCGCTAAATCTTATGTTTCTTATAAATAAGCAACATGTTAAGCTTCCTGCAAAATATTATGCATATTTCGTAGAGTTATATGAAGAACTGGTCCCCTTTATGTTTGAAAAATACTAATATTTATTCATATATTTCTTTTGTATGTCAAATCATGGGAAGCAAGTATGGATATCTCACAAAACAAACTTGAATCAAAATTCAGTTGTAAAAATATTTGTTTAATGATTCACGTACCATACATACAATATTCAAAGAGAAGAAATATTTCTCTCATTTAAGTACGTGTAAGGCAGATGTTACTACAATTTCTAGTAGTAGTAAATTAATTGAAGGCTCTGGAAGAGCTACTATAACTCTGCCTAAAGGAACAATATTTATCATAGAGAATGCAATGTTCTCCTCTAAGTGCAAGAGGAACTTGCTGAGTTTTAAAGATATCCGTCAAAATGGATATCATATTGAGACAATAGATGAGAATAATCTTGAATATCTCATCATTACAAAGAATGTCTCTGGCCAAAAGAGGGTTATTGAGAAGTTCCCATCTTTATCTTGTGGCCTGTATTGGACAAGAATTAGTGCAATTAAGGCACATTCTACCGTAAACCAAAAGGTTACTGATTCCAATACTTTCGTACTTTGGCATGATCATTGGGGACATCCTGGATCAATTATGATGAGACGGATTATAGAAAACTCAAATGGGCATCCATTAAAGAATTTAAAGATTCTTCTAAATAATGAATTTTCTTACACTTCTTGTTATCAAGGCAAGTTAATTATTAGACCATCACCAACAAAGGTTGGAATTGAGTCACCTGCGTTTTTGGAACATATAAAAGGGGACATTTGTGGACCTATTCACCCACATAGTGGGTCGTTTAGATATTTCATGGTCTTAAAAGACGCATCTTCTAGATGGTCTCATGTGTGCCTATTGTCATCTCGCAACCTTGCGTTTGCAAAATTAATGGCACAAATAATTCGACTACGGGCACAATTTCCCGATAATTCAATTAAGTCTATTAGACTAGATAATGTTGTTAAGTTTCATCCCAAGCATTTAATGATTATTGCTTATCAATTGGGATAAAAGTGGAATATCATGTAGCTCATGTTCACACTCAAAATGGTCTTGCAGAGTCTTTAATTAAATGTCTGCAGTTGATAGCAATACCGCTACTCATGAAAACGAGGCTGCCCACTTCTGTTTGGGGTCACGCCATTTTGCATGCAGCAATGCTAGTTCGTCTCAGACCGACAAATTATCACAAATATTCCCCGTTGCAATTAGTTTTGGGTCGTGAACCTAATATATCCCGTTTAAGAATTTTTGGATGCGCAGTATATGTGCCTGTATCACCGCCATATCGCACCAAAATGGGTCTGCAAAGAAGGTTAGGAATATACGTTGGGTTTGAATTGCCCTCCATTATTCACTACCTTAAAATATTGACAGGGGATTTGTTCACTGCACGATTTGCAGACTGTCGATTCGATGAGACATTTTTTTCCAAAATTAGGGGGAGAAGTTGGTGAAATCAAACGGGAAATTTTGTGAAAAAATCCATCATTATCTAATCTTGATCCACGTGCCTCTATTTGTGAAAAAGATGTGCAAAAGATTATCCATTTTAAAAAAGTAGCAAATCAAATGCCAGGCGCATTTACGGACTTGAAAAGAATAACAAAATCACATATCCACGCAGAGAATGTTCCAATCCGTATTGATGTCCCTATTGGACAATCTTCTAATGTCATAGCTAATGAGTCGAAAACACGCCTAAAACGTGGCAGACCATTAGGTTCCAAAGATCAAAATCCTAGAAAAAGGAAAGCAAATGATTAAAGTGACACTACGAAAGAATCTCATGAGGAAATTCACGATTTAATAAATTTTGAGATTCATGAAGAATCCATTGAGCCCGAGACTCGAGAAAATAAGGAAATATCAATAAATTCAATCGATATTGAGACAAATTTTAAAGTGGATATAGTGGTGAATTATGTCTTTGCATATAATGTTGCATCTAGCATTATGCAAGAAAGTGAAGATCTTGAACTTCAATCCGTTGCAGAATATCGACAAAAACTTGATTGGCCAAAATGGCAAGAAGCAATCCAATCAAAATTGAATTCAATTGCAAAACGTGAAGTTTTTGGGCTTATAGTTCAAACACCTAATGGTGTTAAGCCTGTTAGCTATAAATGGATTTTTGTACGCAAGAGAAATGAGAAAAACGAGATACAAAGATATAAGGCACGCCTTGTTGCACAAGGATTTTCACAAAGGCCTGGTGTCGATTATGAAGAGACATATTCACCCGTTATGGATGCTATAACTTTTCGTTATCTCATTAGTTTTGCGATCCTTGAAAAGCTTGACATGTATTTAATGGATGTCGTTACCGCCTACCTTTATGGCTCACTTGATAATGAGATATACATGAAAATTCCCGATGGATTCAAAATGCCAAACACACATAATTCAAAGTCCTGGGAAATGTTTTCAATCAAATTTCAAAGATCTTTGTATGGTCTAAAGCAATCAGGACGAATGTGGTATAATCGTCTTAGTGAGTATTTATTAAAGGAAGGCTATATAAATGATTCCATTTGCCCATGTGTTTTTATAAAGAAAATAACATCGGAATTTGTTGTACTTGCCGTATATGTTGATGACATAAACCTTATTGGAACTCCCATAGAACTCCAAAAGGCAATTGATTATTTAAAGAAGGAATTCGAGATGAAAGATCTCGGAAAGACAAAATTATGTCTTTGTTTGCAAATTGAACATTTGGAAAACAGAATTTTTGTTCATCAATTTGCCTATATAGAAAAGGTATTGAAACGATTTTACATGGATGGAGCATATCCTTTAAGTACTCCGATGGTTGTTCGATCACTTGATGTGAATAAGGATCCATTCCGACCTCAAGAAAAGAATAAAGAGCTACTTGGTCCTGAAGTATCATATCTTAGTGCAATTGGCGCACTAATGTATCTTGCAAATACTACAAGGCCTGACATAACTTTTTCAGTTAATGTCTTAGCAAGATATTGCTCTGCTCTTACAAGGAGACATTGGAATGGAATCAAACATATATTGCGGTATCAAAAAAGGGACTACTGATATGGGCTTATTTTATAGCAATAATTGCAGTCCCAATCTTGTTGGTTATGCTGATGTTGCATATTTATCTGACCCACACAAGGCTCGATCTCAAACAGGTTATGTGTTTATCTGTGGAGGCACTGCCATATCTTGACGATCGACTAAGCAATCAATTGTGGCTACTTTATCTAATCATGCTGAGATAAATGCTATTCATGAAGCAAGTCAAAAGTGTGTGTGGTTGAGAAAGATACTCATACTTCACCATGATCTCTTTATTTATGAATAAAGATGTAATGGTTTTAATGAGCTGCTTCTTAATTGAATAGCATTATTAAGATATAAATAGAAGTAATCAACAATAAACTTAGATAATAATAATATTTTCTTGACAGTAGTACACCAAAATATGAATATAAATAGTGTTTTCATCATTAAAATATTACATCCTACTTTGACTAAATCCAAGAAGTTTTTATATTCATCTTCTTCTGTGTAAAAATAAAACATGTTAGTAATAATGAGGTTACTTGAAATTGTTTTTGTTTTCAAGTCCATTTTCTTATTGAATTCAAGTATTTCCAGTTACATGCTTGAGTACTTGGGTACACCTAACATAATGTGTGATTATACATTATTGTGCAGTTTAACGTGATATACTACACTAGCTACATTTAACTATTTATTTTGACAAGCGTACATACAGAATTTTAGTACACATGGAGATACTATGTAGGTATAGATTTTACGATATTAAATTTTTTTATATTCTTTAGGTGCACATATAATTCTTTTATATGGTCAATCTAGAAAAGTAACAATACTAGTTATGTAGCATGTCAAATTACTTAGCCAAATTATTATTAAAATTATTTGATAAAGATCTTAGTGCAATAAGGGTATTCATATTAGCCAGTATTGTCCTACACGTATTTAGTACACTTTAAATGATGCTAATTAACTTTAATAATTTAATGATGCATGCACTAACTAGACATACAAACAGTTATTTTTGTATAGATGTTACAAATAATTGATAAAGCTTTACAATGATTTGAGATTTTACTTATTTAAGAAAGCAAATTTGATTTGCTAAGTTGCAAATTACTTGTGTACAACTTTCATAGCATGTGATTTAAATTAAGGCTTTAAAATGAATCTCAATATTTTTTAACATATTATACCATTGATTGAGGGTAAGACATCGGGATTAAATCCTGATGCACCATAATAATAAGAGTTGGGTATGAGTCCCAATTCATTATGACATAATATGCCTTTATATTGGTAAGACATTGGTTTTGAGTCCTACTGTACCATATTGATGATATATTGATGACTCGTTCCTCCAAATCTTGAATTTCTAGTACTGACAAATTTTATTTTTTTTGGTTTAAAGTTTCTGCCTAACTATATACAATCATTAAACGTGGTGGCTACATATCAGCTTTTATCTACGACGATTTTAGGCGAGATTTGTTTTATGAACTTTTGTTAATATTTAGTTGGTAATATTTGTATAAGCATACTTTGATGTAGCGTTTGAGAATAGATGCCTTATAAGCTGTATTTGTTTTACTACGCAAGTACTAGTGACATTTCGCGTAGAATATTCCAACATTACAATTTGCATTAAAAGTATTGTTCAAGTCTCGTTTAGTTCTATGCTTTGCGCTAAATCTTATGTTTCTTATAAATAAGCAACATGTTAAGCTTCCTGCGAAATAATGCATAATTCGTAGAGTTATATGAAGAACCGGTCTCCTTTATCTTTGAAAATACTAATATTTATTCATATATTTCTTTTGTATGTCAAATCATGGGAAGCAAGTATGGATATCTCACAAAACAAACTTCGATCAAAATTCAATTATAAAAATATTTGTTTAATTGATTCATGTACCATACATACAATATTCAAAGAGAAGAAATATTTCTCTCATTTAAGTATGTGTAAGGCAGATGTTACAACAATTTCTGGTAGTAGTAAATTAATTGAAGGCTCTGGAAGAGCTACTATAACTCTGCCTAAAGGAACAATATTTATCATAGAGAATGCAATGTTCTCCTCCAAGTGCAAGAGGAACTTGTTGAGTTTTAAAGATATCCGTCAAAATGGATATCATATTGAAATAATAGGTGAGAATAATCTTGAATATCTCATCATTACAAAGAATGTCTCTGACCAAAAGAGGGTTATTGAGAAGTTCCCATCTTTATCTTGTGGCCTGTATTTGACAAGAATTAGTGCAATTGAGGCACATTCTACCGTAAACCAAAAGGTTACTGATTCCAATACTTTCGTACTTTTGCATGATCGTTTGTGGACATCCTGGATCAATTATGATGAGACGGATTATAGAAAACTCAAATGGGCATCCATTAAATAATTTAAAGATTCTTTTAAATAATGAATTTTCTTACACTTCTTGTTATCAAGGCAAGTTAATTATTAGACCATCACCAACAAAGGTTGGAATTGAGTCACCTGCGTTTTTTCGGACATATACAAGGGGACATTTGTGGACCTATTCCCCCACCTAGTGGGTCGTTTAGATATTTCATGGTCTTAATAGACGCATCTTCTAGATGGTCTCATGTGTGCCTACTCTCATCTCGCAACCTTGCGTTTGCAAAATTAATGGCACAAATAATTCGATTACGGGCACAATTTTCTGATAATCCAATTAAGTCTATTAGACTAGATAATGATGTTGAGTTTCATCCCAAGCATTTAATGATTATTGCTTATCAATTGGGATAAAAGTGAAATATCATGTAGCTCATGTTCACACTCAAAATGGTCTTGCAGAGTCTTTAATTAAATGTCTGCAGTTGATAGCAAGACTGCTACTCATGAAAACGAGGCTGCCCACTTCTGTTTGGGGTCAGGCCATTTTGCATACAACAATGCTAGTTCGTCTCAGACCGACAAATTATCACAAATATTCCCCGTTGCAATTAGTTTTGGGTCATGAACCTAATATATCCCGTTTAAGAATTTTTGGATGCGCAGTATATGTGCCTGTATCACCCCCATATCGCACCAAAATGGGTCTGCAAAGAAGGTTAGGAATATACGTTGGATTTGAATCGCACTCTATTATTCGTTACCTTAAAACATTGACAGGGGATTTGTTCACTGCACGTTTTGCAGACTGTCGATTCGATGAGACATTTTTTTCAAAAATTAGGGGGAGAAGTTGGTGAAACCAAACGGAAAATTTTGTGAAAAAATTCGTCATTATCTAATCTTGATCCACGTGCCTCTATTTGTGAAAAAGATGTGCAAAAGATTATCCATTTTAAAAGAATAACAAATCAAATGCCAGACGCATTTACGGACTTGAAAAGGATAACAAAATCACATATCCCCGCAGAGAATGTTCCAATCCGTATTGATGTCCCTATTGGACAATCTTCTAGTGTCATAGCTAATGAGTCGAAAACACGCCTAAAACGTGGCAGACCATTAGGTTCCAAAGATCAAAATCCTAGAAAAAGGAAAGCAAATGATTAAAATGACACTACGAAAGAATCTCATGAGGAAATTCACGATTTAATAAATTCTGAGATTCATGAAGAATCCATTGAGCCCAAGACTCAAGAAAATAAGGAAATATCAATAAATTCAATCGATATTGAGACAAATTTTAATCAAGTGGATATAATGGTGGATTATGTCTTTGCATATAATGTTGCATCTAGCATTATGCAAGAAAGTGAGGATCTTGAACCTCAATCTGTTGGAGAATGTCGACAAAGACTTGATTGGCCAAAATGGCAAGAAGCAATCCAATCAGAATTGAATTCACTTGCAAAATGTGAAGTTTTTGGGCTTATAGTTCAAACACCTAATGGTGTTAAGCCCGTTAGCTATAAATGAATTTTTGTACGCAAGAGAAATGAGAAAAACGAGGTACAAAGATATAAGGCACGCCTTGTTGCACAAGGATTTTCACAAAGGCCTGGTATCGATTATGAAGAGACATATTCACCCTTTATGGATGCTATAACTTTTCGTTATCTCATTAGTTTTGCTGTCCTTGAAAAGCTTGACATGCATTTAATGGATGTCGTTACCGCCTACCTTTATGGCTCACTTGATAATGAGATATACATGAAAATTCCCGATGGATTCAAAATGCCAAACACACATAATTCAAAGTCCTGGAAAATATTTTCAATCAAATTACAAAGATCTTTGTATGGTCTAAAGCAATCAGGACGAATGTGGTATAATCGTCTTAGTGAGTATTTATTAAAGGAAGGCTATATTAATGATTCCATTTGCCCATGTGTTTTATAAAAAAAACAACATCAGAATTTGTTGTACTTGCCGTATATGTTGATGACATAAACCTTATTGGAACTCCCATAGAACTCCAAAAGGCAATTGATTATTTAAAGAAGGAATTCGAGATGAAAGATCTCGGAAAGACAAAATTATGTCTTGGTTTGCAAATTGAACATTCGGCAAACAGAATTTTTGTTCATCAATTTGCCTATATAGAAAAGGTATTGAAACGATTTTACATGGGTGGAGCATATCCTTTAAGTACTCCGATGGTTGTTCGATCACTTGATGTGAATAAGGATCCATTCCGACCTCAAGAAAAGAATAAAGAGCTACTTGGTCCTGAAGTATCATATCTTAGTGCAATTGGCGCACTAATGTATCTTGCAAATACTACAAGGTCTGACATATCTTTTTCAGTTAATGTCTTAGCAAGATATAGCTCTGCTCCTACAAGGAGACATTGGAATGGAATCAAATATATATTGCGGTATCTAAAAGGGACTACTGATATGGGCTTATTTTATAGCAATAATTGCAGCCCCGATCTTGTTGGTTATGCAGATGTTGCATATTTATCTGACCAACACAAGGCTCGATCTCAAACAGGTTATGTGTTTATCTGTGGAGGCACTGCCATATCTTGGCGATCAACTAAGCAATCAATTGTGGCTACTTTATCTAATCATGCTGAGATAATTGCTATTCATGAAGCAAGTCAAGAGTATGTGTGGTTGAGGTCTATAATACATCATATTTGAGACAGGTGTGGTTTGAAATGTGATAAACTACCCACGATTTTGTATGAAGACAATGCAGCATGCATAACCCAATTGAAGGGAGGATTCATAAAAGGAGATAGGACAAAGTATATTTCACCAATGTTATTATTCACACATGATCTTCAAAAGAATGGTGATATCAATGTGCAACGGATTCGTTCAAGTGATAATATGGCAGATTTGTTCACAAAATCTCTACCGATGTCAACCTTCAAGAAGCTAATGCACAAGATTGAGATGCGAAGGCTGAAGGAGGTGAATTGATTCTCTCATCAGGGGGAGTTAATGCACGTTGAACTCTTTTTCCTTTACAAGGTTTTGTCCCACTGAGTTTTCCTTGCAAGGTTTTTAACGAGGCAACAAAAAGGCATATTTCTATATATGTGTACTCCTTTTCCTTCACTATAATTTTTTTCCCATAGGATTTTTTCCTAGTAAGGTTTTAATGAGGCACATTGTCTATGGACATCCAAGGGGGAGTGTTATGATAAATAGTAATTTATGGTGAATGTCTACTCTTCTTCCATGATCTTCATTCCAAATGGTTTATGACATATTGAATGACATATTTTGTATGTTGAATGACATATTCCATGACATATTTTCTTCACTTTTTATGCCTATATAAAGGCCTTGTAATAGATAGGAAAACACACAATTGAAGAAGAAAATCTCTTCCTTCTTTTTATCTGTATTTTTTGTTCATGTTTCACTAAGTTGCTTATATTTCTTGTTCATGTTTTACTAAATTGCTTTTATTTTATAACACAACCTTTAATATAAGAGGTAAAAATTTCATAAATAAACTATAATAAATCAATAACTCCAACTACATATTAAAAGTAGATCTTTTTGTATTTTGAGAGTCTTTATTACAGTTTAATCACTCATGCCACCCTCAAAGTAAATCGAAAAAACAAATATTATATCATCGGAGCTTTATGGTGGGATGATAATTATCAAATTTGAAGTTTAAAAATAAAACTTATTTTTGTTAGGGAGTAATCTAGCCGCACTTAAATCAATTGGACACCAAAGCGGTTTCTAGATAACCAATGTGACATCCCAAAGAGAAAGAAAGTTTGTTAGATCTATTCAATAAAATATAAGGGTTTGTTTGGAAAGCTTCCCTAATAAACTGGACAATAAGTGGATTTCTACCAACAAAGAAAAAAGTAATAATCTGAATAAGGAATTTTTAAATTGAATTGACCGATTGGTCGTAGGTCCGAATCCTATTTGTGGAGATTTGATTGATTCTGAATTAAAGAATTCAAAATAAAGGGGCTCGCTTTGCCCGTTAAGAGTAGGTAACCCGTTCCCTGTCTTTGTTTCTATTGCATTCTATCTCATCGTATCACATCCTGTTATGCGAGATTAGAAAATCGCCATTCGGTAATGGAATTGGTGTGAGTACTATAGTAGTAATTACGCAACCTAATAATTAATAATTATAAAATTTAGTAATTACGACGATATATTTTTTTGTTACAACATAATTATAGTGTAATTACAAGTGTAATTACATAACTAAATTAAATTTTAAATTAATTATCAAAACTTAAAAGTAAAAAATAATAAATATATGCCTATAAATAATATTTTATAACTATAAATCATATTAGAGTTGGTATTTAAGATGCATATTTGTTCTTAAATATACACTAATTAGCAAATATATAATTATAACCAATGCTGTAAAAATAATTTTGTTATATGTTTCAAATTAATAATATTTAGTTGACTTAATTATAAAATTAAAAACAAACGTTTTGTAAGAACATCATGTAATGTACGTTTGATGAAATAAATTAATATTTATAAATATAATGTCATAACATTATGCAAATATTTGACAAAATTAATCTATCAATTATAACTGAAAATTGAACAACATGCAATGTGAAACAACAAGTCAACACTACTAAAATAGGTAAATTGGAATCATAAATATAATACAATTTCAAAATCCAAAAAAAGAAGAAGAAGAAGAAGCTAAACATAAGTCAAATTCCAACACAATTAAAATAAGTTCCAATACAACTTAAGATTAGGAAACATAATAAGTTTATAACCTCATTCAACAACGAAATTTTACTTTAATGACATCACTCATTATATGTCAAATTTGTTAATGACTCATTATTTCTAATATTTGGTTTAGTTTTAAAAAATTAGAATAATAACGCAGTTACTCTAAATGAAAATAAGACAAATAAGAAATAAAATATACGAATAATTACATGGAATCACAAGAAGTAAAGGTAGAGAAATAAAAGATAAACAATATACAGAAAATATATTTTAAAAATTTAAAAGAAATTAAAACTAAAAATAAAAATAAAATCAAAATTAAAATAATAATAATAAAATATAAAGAAAATAAATTAAAATAAAAAAAAGGAATGAAAATAAAATATAACCTTGTAATTGCACAATGTGTCTTAGATAGGGATAATGTCTGCGTACAAACTACCATCCCAGACTCTTATTATTATACTGAGTTTGTTGTTGTCGCTGTAATTATATAGTGTAATTATCATCAATTCTCACGTGTCCCTAAAGACTTGGAGATGTAATTACACTTCTCCAATTACACCAAATTACATATTGATCAAATAATTACTTGGCCATATAATTATGCCAAATTGTGTAATCGCCCAATTACACCTTAAGTCCAATTTGTATGTATCTTTTCATTGCTTAGAAACCATTGACCGTCCAACCTAAGGGTGCCTTCTGGCCCGGGTCCGGGCCTAAACAAGCCGGGATTCGCGGTCCCGAGCTTCGTGTGCTAGGCATGGAGGGCCTGGCGGGCCCGGGCCTGGCGGTCCTAGTGGTTGAGATCGGCCCGTGACGGGCCTAAGCCCACATCGGTCCCGGGCCTAACGGGTCTGACGAGTATTTTTTTAAGACAATATCTTGCATAGTAGTTATTAGTATAGTCTATAATATATTTTATATGGTGTACTAAGTTATTAGTATAATATATATTGTGTTGTAGTAATTAGTATATATTGTATATTATGTATATATTGTGTTGTAGTGATTAGTATATACTGTATATTATGTATATATTGATATTGTAGTAATTAGTATATATTGTATAGTATGTATATATTGATATATATTATGTATATATATTCTCGTATATATTTTACTGTATGTTATATATATATTCAAGGATTGATATCGAAGTAAAGACAAAGAAATATTGAGAAAAAAGACATTCAGGATATGATAAAGAGCATTTTTATTGACCAAAATGGCATATCTTTCTTAGTCTTCCTTCCCCCAATGGAATGAGCACAACAATGTACTAATACCACCATTAAAAGGAAAAAAAACTAAAAGAAGATGTGCCGATGTACAAGTTACATCATAATCTACATTGTATCTCTAATAAATCTCATAAATCTGTCAAGGTTGGGAGGATGTTGTGTTGGTGGTGGTGGAAATGAAGCTTGTTCATCACCACTTCCGGGCGACGATGAATCCGCCGAAAGTTCTGCTATCATTACTTCATATTCTTCATCTACCGCCGATTGCGATTCTGCAGTGCCAAAGTTTCTTCTTTCCGCGCGGATCCAATCTCTTAAAGCACCGATTTTTCCAAGCTCTCCCTCATCGCCGCTCTATGATCACCGATTTGTAGTCTTGCTTGACTGAAAGCGCTCTCCGATGCAACAGTTGAAGCTTGAATTGATAAGACATCCCGAGCCATCCTTGCAAGAACGGGAAAATATTTTTCCCTTGACTTCCACAATTCCAAAAGATCGAAAGAGCCGTATGGATTATCCTTTTCTAGTCCCCGTGACAAGTAAACTTGAAGCTCATTTAGATGTGAAATTTCATCAAAATTATCACCTTGAGAACCCCGGAACTCCGTCCAAGATTTAAGAACTGTTAAACCCGCAGCTCTTTTAGACGTTTGTGAGCTAGACGAAGTAGGGGTTGAAATATTTGACCTAGCATGCTCTAACGCATGTTTATAAGCATTATAAACAGTTTGAGCATTAATTTTAATTGATGCTTTTGCATCAGTCAGTGTAGCAATTTCCTCATCTGAAAGATCTAAAACTTTATAAATATTAGAATACAAAAAATAAGGACCTCTTAATTTCATTGTTGGATTTAACATTGTAGCTACACCAAAAATATGAGGGATAGGGAAAAAATATTTTTTAAACTTTTGTTTCATTTCATTTATAGCAAGTTCATAAATATCTCCACCCTCGCTAAATTCAACAAACAAATAAGCTAGTGCGGCAATATAAACTAAACAATTTGAAATAGTGGGATAATATTGCCCAAAAAATGCATTTGTAGCAACTTGAAAATGTTCTAAAAAATCTAAAAGAATTTTAACATTAGTCCAATCTTGGGTAGTAAGCATTTCATCATCATCCGTACCACCTACCCGAGAATTAAATGTAGCATTAATTGGGTTTCTATATTCATACGCAACTACTAAACTTTCGTACATGCAATTCCACCGAGTCGGGCAAGGTTTAAGAACCTTTCTTTCTCTAAGGCTATATTCATTACATTTTTTAAAATACTCTCTAAGTCTAGTTCTACGGTTTGAATAAAATAACCAATTAAGAGCCATTCTCACCATTTCAATTTCTATGTTTAATATTCGCATACCATCACCAACAATTAAATGATAAATATGACAAATACATCTAACATGGAAAATATTACTATATGCAGGATTAAGGGTTTGTGTTAGCATGCCTATTGCACTAGTGTTACTAGAAGCATTATCCAAGAAATTGCCATTATTTTATCGCTAAAGCAAAAATATCTACATATATCTGAAACAGTGTTAGCTATAAACCTACCTGTGTGACGTGAATTAATTATTCTATATGCAATTATGCGTTTTTGCATTGTCCAGTCTTCATCTATCCAATGACTTGTAACATTTAGATAATCACAGTCATTATTACTTCTACCAATATCAGTTGTAATAGAAGTACGTTAGGTATATGAGTAAATAAATAACGCAAATATTGTTCATATTCATGCTTGAATTAATAAATATCGGCCTTAACTGTTGCAAGAGGCCAACCTTTATAAGTAGGATTAAAAACTCTTCTAATATAGTGAACCCAATTAGGATTAGAAGCAAAAGTATAAGGCAAGTACATAATAATAATCATCTTTGCTAGTTCTTCACGATCTCTATTTGGATCGTAATATAGAATACCTCCGGTGACAGTATTAATTCCTGGTTGAACTAGATTTGAACCTTTACTAGGGTTAACTTGAGAATCTATACTTGTCCCCCCCCTCCCCCCTCTTGTTGCGCTTGCATTAGGAAAAATCTAGCCTTATCTCTAGGGTGTATTTTTATGTGCCTAACCAAACTACCTGTGCCGCTACGGTCTCCAGTAAATTTATGAACAAGTAATTTCCTACAAGTTTTATACTTAGCCTGTTTTGTTCTCTTACTTGAGTAAAAAAATGCCAAACTAATGATGTTTCTGCACGTTTATCAGGTTGTCTACTAAAAGTTGGAGTTTCTATTGGTGGGTGTGCCAGTGCATTACTTGAGTTATGGACATGACTAGTAGGTGTATCATCTAAATCTGGTGCTTGGGTTTCATCATCATCATTATCATCCTCATTTTCCTCTAAGATAGGTTCATTAGGATAAATGAGCATTCATAATTTCATCATCTAATCTATCACCTACTGCAACATCATGTAGAAATTCACTATCAGTAAATTGAAAACAAGGGTAATCACTATCAAGCATTACTGGAGGCGGAGTAGGACGTCTAGGTTGGTGACTACTTTCAACTTGCTTATCTTTTGTAGGTCGGGGAGCCGGGAGAAGGGTAGTATTATGGCCACTACTTTCAACGGTTTTACCTTTTCCTTTACCGAATATTTTACCAAAGAAAATACCATACCAATTAGAATTATGCAAACTAAGCAACACAAAAATATATTATTAACACGTAAGAGCTGAAACGAGTTTACCGGATTGCCGAAAAACTTCTTGAAAATTGAAAATCGTTGAAAACTTGAAAACTTCAATTCAACAACTTCACAATTTTTCACGAATTTTCAACAATAAAATAAGCAATTGTAGTAGAAAAATTGAATGAGAGCTTGAGAGATATTGATGAATTGGTGAATAAAAATGAAAGAATGAGGGGTATTTATAATTGAGAAATGAGAAAAAGTGTAATTATATAAAGTTTTGGGTAAATTAAAGTTTGTGGGCCAAATGACTATTTTACAAAGTTTCAAACGGCTACTTTTTGCAAAGAGCCGTTACTGATTTTTCGAAAAATTTATTTTTTTTAAAAAAATAGCCGTTGGGCCTGCCAGGCGGTCCCGGGCCTAACTGTGACGAGACCGTAACTCAAACACGACGATCTGTCCGACCTAGCGAACTTTCAATGCCAAAGTTAGCTAGTCAGCCTACCCGGATGCTTAGTAGAACTTAAGAAAGACTAAGCTTGTAGAAACTTGGCGAAGGAAACTAGTAGTTGGAAGAAAGAACTCTTTTATTAAGAGAACTTGAGAGCTTTACAATGCTTTGGATGCTTTACAACTTTGCTTGATTGCTTGCTTCTTGCTTGATTCCAAATGAATGCCTTAGGTGCCTATTTATAGTTGGCTACCTAAATGTCTAGACTTTTCTTAAGTATCTAGAATCTTCCTAAATGAATATCTAAGATATTTACACAAGGTTGCTGCCCTCTAGAAGCCTCCACATGATTCTAGGCTTGTCTTTAACAATCTGCACAATTCTAGAGTCTTCTAGAGTCTTCTAGAGTCTTCTAGAGTGTTCTAGAGTGTTCTAGAGTCTTCTAGAGTCTTCTAGAGTGTTCTAGATTTTTCTAGAGTCTTCTAGAGTGTTCTAGAGTGTTCTAGAGTTTTCTAGAGTCTTCTAGAGTCTTCTAGAGCCTTCTAGAGTCTTCCAGGACCTTCCGGGGTATTCCGGACTGTTCCGGAAGCATTTTGGAGCTGTTTTGAGCTTGTTTTGGGGCGAAAATAGTGCCGTCCATGACATTCTCCCCCGCTCAATCTCGCGATGACCTCGGCGCGTGCTCCTTGTAAGCCTGGATGAGGTCTTGGAGATTCCACAAAGTTAGCTCATGCTCCCAGCTCGCCTCGCTGTCAGGAGACCCTTTTCCACTTGACAAAGTATTCAATGTAGCTTGGGTGAGTCCCCCGTCTTGGAATGATACGGTGCGCAAGGATCTCTTCTGCTTCTTTCTCTGGCACCGTTGTGATGGCTGTTGGTGCTCGTTTAGACTCTCCTCGGCTTAGATCTTCCTTGTCTTGATGATATGGTTTCAAAAGACTCACATGGAAGACCGGATGCATTTCTAAATGTGATGGAAGAGTCAAGCGATAGGCTAGTTTGCCAATGCGTTTCTCTACTGGAAACGGTCCCTCGTAGCGCCTTACTAGCCCTTTATGCACCTGGCCGAATCTTCGACGCTGGTGAGGAAGGAGTTTTACCATGACCAAGTCTCCTTCCTCAAACTCCAAGTGACGCCTCTTAGCATCTGCCCATTTCTTCATTTTCTGTGCCGCCTTTGCTAAGTAGGCTTTTGCCAAGTCTGCCTTTTCGTGCCAGCCTTTGGCAAACTTGTATGCTGACGGATTGGGCCCTTTGTAACCAATGGCCAAAGTTTGTGGCGTCATCGGTTGTTGTCCTGTTGCTATCTCGAACGGACTTGCCCCTGTTGACTCGCTCTTCTGCAGATTATAAGAAAATTGGGCAATGTCCAATAACTTGGCCCAATCTTTCTGGTTGGCGCTGACAAAGTGGCGAAGATATAGCTCCAGCAAAGCATTCACCCGTTCCGTTTGCCCATCAGTTTGAGGGTGAAAGGCTGTAGAGAAGTTGAGCTCGGACCCCATTATTTTAAAGAGCTCCATCCAGAACCTTCCCGTGAAGCGGGGGTCCCGGTCGCTGATAATGGTCTTTGGAATGCCCCAATACTTCACCACATACTTGAAAAATAATCGAGCAGCGTCCTCGGCAGTAAGCTTTGTTGGACCGGGAATGAATACGCCATATTTGCTGAAGCGGTCCACTACAACCATTATGTTGCTGCAGCCTTCGGACTTGGGTAAAGATGTGATGAAGTCCATGGAAATGCTTTCCCATGGCCTCTCCGCAATAGGCAAAGGCTCCAAAAGACCCGCGGGTGAGCGTTGTTCAACCTTGTCTTGCTGGCACACAAGACAAGTTTTTACGTATAGCTCTATGTCATCCCGCATTTGGGGCCAAAAGTATGCTCGCTCGATCAGCGCCATCGTCCTTCGGACTCCGGGATGGCCCGCCCATCTGGAGTCATGACTTTCTCGGAGGATTTCCTTCCTTAAGCTTCCCCATTTCGGTACGTAAACCCTATTTCCCTTGGTGAGGAGCAGCCCGTCCTCTAGCCAAAACTGGCGTGTCTTCCCTTGACGTGCCAATCCCAACAAATTTTTGGCTTGTGGGTCATGCTCCAGCCCCTCCTTGATGCGATCAACTATAGGGAAATTTGGGCTTGTGATGGAGGCAAGTTTGGCCTTTCTACTTAGTGCATCGGCCACGACATTACCCTTGCCCGGCTTGTACTCCATCACAAAATCAAACTCCGCTAAGAAAGCTTGCCACCGAATTTGTTTTGGGGTAAGCTTCTTCTGCTTAAGGAAGTAACTTGTGGCAACATTATCCGTCCTCACGATGAACTTGCTGCCCAGGAGATAATGTCTCCACGTCCGTAAACAATGCACTACAGCAGTCATCTCTTTCTCTTGGACTGTGTAGCGTTTCTCTGCATCATTCAGCTTACTACTTTCGTAAGCCACAGGGTGCCCTTCTTGCATTAGGACGCCTCCCAGGGCAAAGTCAGAGGCGTCCGTCTGCACCTCGAAAGACTTGGTATGGTCGGGCAAAACCAATACCGGCTCCTTGATCACGGCGGCCTTTAACTCCTCAAATGCTTGTTGGGCCTTATCAGTCCACTCCCAGGTCCGGTTTTTCTTCAGTAGATCTGTGAGTGGCGCGGCGATGGAAGAGTAGCCTTTGATGAACTTCCGATAGTAGTTAGCCAAACCAAGGAAAGACCGAAGTTCTGGAACTTTCTTCGGCGGCTCCCAATCCTGTATAGCCCGAATCTTGGACTCATCCATCCGTAGCTTTCCCTCACCAACAATGTGTCCTAAGAAGGAGACTTCTCGTCGAGCAAATGCGCATTTCTCCTTCTTGACATAAAGCTCGTTCGTGCGGAGTACTTTGAAGACTTGTCTTAGATGATTTACATGATCCTCCAGTGTGTTGCTATAGATGACAATGTCGTCCAAGTACACCACGACGAACTTGTCTAAGAAAGGTTGTAGGACTCGGTTCATGAGGGTGCAAAACGATGCAGGCGCATTGGTGAGTCCGAAAGGCATCACAAGGAATTCATATGAGCCGTACCTTGTGACGCATGCTGTCTTAGGCTCGTCTCCCTCCGCAATACGGACCTGGTAGTACCCCGATCGCAAATCCAGCTTGGTGAACCAAAGAGCTTGCCCAAGCTGATCGAACAAGTCGGCAATGAGTGGTATCGGGTACTTATTCTTGACCGTGATCTTGTTAAGCGCCCGGTAGTCAATGCAAAGTCGAAGTGACCCGTCGTGCTTCTTCTGGAACAATACCGGCGCTCCATAAGGTGCTTTTGATGGACGAATATAGCCCATGTCCATCAACTCCTTCAGTTGCCTCCGTAATTCCTCAAGCTCCGGAGGCGCCATCCTATAAGGCACGGCAGCTGGCGGGGTGGCACCTGGTTCCAGCTCTATCTTATGATCCACCTCCCTTTTAGGTGGTAACCTCTTTGGTAGCTCTGGTGGCATGACGTCTTGGAACTCCTCCAAAACGTGCTGGACCTTTGGTGGCATGGACTCGGTTGTAGGAATGACAGCTTCTTCCTTTAAGGCAACAAGGTAGGTTGGCTCTTCCTTCCTGATGCCCTTTGAGAGTTGCATGGCTGAAATTTGTCTTCCTTGGAGTCGGGATTCCCGCTCTAGTGGAACTAGATGGGTGTTGCCCTCCTCCAAGATGCATAAGGAGTTCGCAAAGGGAATTGGGACGGCCTTGACCCTGTCCATGAACTCAATACCCAAGACGAGTGGATAATCGTCCATGGTCACGATCGAGAAGTTTATGTGGCCGTGCCAATTGCCTAAGTGAACCGGCACATTGCGGGCAACTCCAAAGGTTTCTGTTGGTGCAGCATTAACGCCCTTGAGCCAACCTCGGCTTGTCTCGTACCGGATGCCCATCTTCTTAGCCTGCTGGAAAGTGAGGAAGTTGCTGTCGGCTCCCGTGTCAACTAATGCCTTCACGGTATGCTCCCCAATCTTGGCCTCGGCAAACAACCTCCCTTTTTTCTCATTCTTGGGCACCTCAACTTTTGCCTGAATTGAGCTTAGAAGCCGCATGGCCCCAATCTTTGCTTCCTCCTGTTCGCGATCCTCGATTAAAGCAGAAAGCTTACTCTTTTTGGGGCACTCCCTTGCATAGTGCGGTCCATCACAAAAGAAACATCGGATAGGTTTAGGAGGGAAATCTCTACGTCCCTTGGCCCTTTCTGACGCCTCCTTGCCCTTAGGCGGGTCTCCCCCACTCTTTCCCTTGCCGCCCTTGTCCTTGGGTTTAGGTTTTTCCACTTTCCTAAACTCAATAAGGGACTCGGCAATGGATATGGCAGTGGTCAAGTCTTGGGCACCACGGCGTTGGATTTCAAGCCTTGCCCACTGCTGTAACCCGTCCATGAAGGCAAAGAAAGCTTCTTTATCAGGGTAGTCAGG
The DNA here is from genome assembly GCA_034376525.1 of Nicotiana benthamiana. Lineage (NCBI taxonomy): Eukaryota > Viridiplantae > Streptophyta > Magnoliopsida > Solanales > Solanaceae > Nicotiana > Nicotiana benthamiana. The sequence goes on along the minus strand of CM067334.1, from coordinate 70,111,508 downwards.
GATTTCGAGAAGTACCTCTGTGAACTCTTTGACGTACTCCCGGATGGTTCCTTTGTGCTGCAAACGTCTTAGCTTGCCACGAGCTTCCTCCTCGACGTTGCTTGGGTAGAATTGCTTCTTGAGTTCTGCCTTAAAATCTGCCCAAGTGTCGATAGAGCAGGTGCCTTTCTCTATGTCGCTTTGTCTTCTCCTCCACCAAACCATTGCGGTGTCCTCGAGGAAAAGACTACCCATGTTTACCTTTAGAGCCTCGTCTTGCATGTCGAGAGCCCTAAAGTATTGCTCCATGCTCCAAACAAAGTTGTCTAGTTCCCTCGCGCTTCTAGACCCTTTGAAGTATTTGGGTCGGGGAACATCTCTAGTGGAAGGGGTAGTCCTTACCTCGGACGTTGTGGCAGTGCCTTGTGCAAGAGCCCTTTTGCACAAGCTGAGCTCCTCCTTGGTGTTCTCCAGCTCATGTGAAAGCCTCCCTAACTCTTCCCTCATGAGCGAAATCTCGGCCTGGTGTTTCTCCTCCACCGCCTGAAGACATTGTGCCAGGACTTGATCCACGGCGGACTGCATCTCCTCCCGTAATCCGTCTAGGCCCTCCTCGACCCTTTGTTCGACCCCCTCGAACCTTTGGTCGATCTCCATGAACTTGTCCTGCCCATCGGCAATGGCCAACTCCACTTTGGCCAGCCTAGTCTCCAACCCCTCAATGGCGTCCCTGGAGCGAGACCTTTGGCCCTTAGATTTGTCTCTTCCAGCTTGGGTGATTTCACTGCCGCCTTCCATACTCCCTTAGATGTTCCAACGAACCTGATGCTCTGATACCAATTGTGACGAGACCGTAACTCAAACACGACGATCTGTCCGGCCTAGCGAACTTTCAATGCCAAAGTTAGCTAGTCAGCCTACCCGGATGCTTAGTAGAACTTAAGAAAGACTAAGCTTGTAGAAACTTGGCGAAGGAAACTAGTAGTTGGAAGAAAGAACTCTTTTATTAAGAGAACTTGAGAGCTTTACAATGCTTTGGATGCTTTACAACTTTGCTTGATTGCTTGCTTTCTTGCTTGATTCCAAATGAATGCCTTAGGTGCCTATTTATAGTTGGCTACCTAAATGTCTAGACTTTTCCTAAGTATCTAGAATCTTCCTAAATGAATATCTAAGATATTTACACAAGGTTGCTGCCCTCTAGAAGCCTCCACATGATTCTAGGCTTGTCTTCAACAATCTGCACAATTCTAGAGTCTTCTAGAGTGTTCTAGAGTGTTCTAGAGTCTTCTAGAGTCTTCTAGAGTGTTCTAGATTTTTCTAGAGTCTTCTAGAGTGTTCTAGAGTGTTCTAGAGTTTTCTAGAGTCTTCTAGAGTCTTCTAGAGCCTTCTAGAGTCTTCCAGGACCTTCCGGGGTATTCCGGACTGTTCCGGAATCATTTTGGAGCTGTTTTGAGCTTGTTTTGGGGCGAAAATAGTGCCGTCCATGACATAACGATTCGAAGAGGAAGACCAGCCCGTCACGGTTTTTTTGGACCGGTAGGACCGGAACTGGAGGACCGGCCCAGCAGACCTGCCAGGACCACGGTCCCGGTCCGGTCCCGGCCTGAACCGGACCACTTTACACCCTTAGTGCAACCCACCTCCCTCCCCTTCTCATTTCTGTCCGAAGAGGGAAGAAGGGCGGGTACTATAGTTCCCCAAATTTTACTGTTAGGTCCCTGGCTAGATCCACGTATTCCCGCCCAAAATTCAGTGCCTAAAATCTTCCCTCTTTTGTTCTAAGACATTATATTTGTTTCACTTTTACAAAAAAAAAAAACATTTACTACTTGTAAAAAGAAAATCGGTTTGATTTTTTTCTTATTTCTTTTTGTTTGATTCTGCATTTCTGGTATGTTTACGACTGATGAATTGTTCGTAGATTTTGAAATTGGAAAACAATGGCGGGGTGGTCGAAGAGAGTTGATGGATCAGGTATAGAGAGCTTCAGAAAGCACGAAACTGGCCCGGACCCGAAACGAGTTGTAAAACCCGAAATAGTAGATTACGGTAATGCTAAGCTGTTGTTTATAGAAATTTTAGCTCAATTCTTCAAAGAAGTTACTGGGCTGTTGTGTTACAGGCCATTGCACCAATGTTGGGAAATGGAAATCAGTTGATTTGTTCAAGCTTTATTTGCTTGTTAGGGGAAAAGGTGGATATGAGAGAGTTTATGTGAATATGTCATGGGGTTTAGTGGCTGAGGATTGCGGGTTTGATTCGGGGTATGGGTTGGGTTTGAATTTGGTTTATGTTAAGTATTTGGATGCCTTAGAGAGATGGATGTTCAGACTTAAGAAAAAAGGGAGAACTAATGGTGTAATAAATAGTGAGGTGAGAAAACCTGATTTGAGTTCGGGTTTGGGTTCAGGCCAAGCTGGAGTTCTGATAGAGGTTGAGTTGGATTTGAAGGAGATTTTAATGAAAATTGCGAATGAAAAGGCCAATGACGGTGAAAATAGAAGCGTTAATTGTGTTGAGGCTCGGGTTTTTGATGGCTTGTATGAATGTACTGAGAAATTTGATGGTAAAGGAAATTTGGATCACAGTGCGGTTACTGTAAAGGATATTGACGAAAATAGAAGTGTTAATGGTGAACAGTTGCGTGATGGTGTTCAGGATTTTGATGGCTTGAATGAATGTACTGCGACATTTGATGGTAAAAGAAATTTGGATCACATTGCAGTTACTGTAAAGGATATTGACGAAAATAGAACTGTTAATGGTGAACAGCTACATGATGGTGTTGAGGCTAGGGATTTTGATGGCTTGAATGAATGTACTCAGACATTTGATGGTAAAAGAAATTTGGATCACAGTGTGGTCACTGTAAAGGATATTGACGAAAATAGAAGTTTTAATGGTGAACAGCTGCGTGATGGTGTTGGGGCTCGGGATTTTGATGGCTTGAATGAATGTGCTGAGACATTTGATGGTAAAAGAAATTTGGACCGCAATGCATTTACTGTAAATGATGTTGATGAAAATAGGAGTGTTTATTATGATGAAGAGCAATTGATGTGTGTCAGCAGAAGGGAAAGTGTTAAGGAAGATTGCATTAGTAGGAAGAGGAAGCGAGAATCATACTTGGATTTGATGAAGTGGGTTGGTAAAGTTGCGAAGGATCCTTGTGATCCTGCTATTGGTTCTTTGCCAGAAAGGTCTAAGTGGGAGGATTATGGCGATGAAGTGGTCTGGAAGCAGGTTCTGTTGGTGCGAGATGCATTTTGTGTGACATATCTTTCGGTTGAGTACATTTGCTTAGCATTTGTTTTGGAAGATCAAAGACTGCATTCAGGTTTAACTTTCAAGATGTCAAACAACTTTGCTAATTATTTCTTGATAGTCAAGCATGGAGTTTGATCAAGAAAGTCACAGTTAAGTTGCATTAGGAGGCAGCATCAGTGCAATGTGCGGTTTCTATATGCAAGTCAATAGGGGACCAGCTGTTTTATTGTATTTATAGCAGGATGAGATCCTCTAAATGAGGCTATAACAAAATATATTTCATTAGTTGATGAGATAGGGGAAAACCACAAGAGGTCCAAGTAGTGCTTAAGAATAGGAGCCATGTTATTCTGTCAAATAAAGAAACAGTTGGCATGATGTGTAATCCCTTCCTAATTATGGTAGGTTATTCAACGGACATGCTAAATAGAAGAGAACACAGGACAGATCACAGATGTACTTCAACTTTGGTAAAGATGGTCTACACATAAATAGCGGAAATGTGAAATTATGAAAATTAGAGAGGCTTCCAACCTCTGGTTTGTTAGAACTTTGTAGAAATGTCAAAAGATTATTCATTGCTCCAGCAGGAAAATGCAATGGGCTACTTAATCTGAGTTATTATCAGCTTTAACTATTAATCTAAACTAGAGAAAGCTCCACAGGGTGGAGATTGACGGTAAATTTTTTGGATGGAGGGGGAGAGAAGTGGATGATTTATGCTAATTTTCCAAATAGTTAAGTGTATCATTTTTTGAAATTGACGTAGCAAATCATGGACAAGAGGGGTTGCTCTGATGGTAAGCAACCCCCACTTCCAACCGAGAGGTTGTGAGTTCGAGTCTCCCCAAGAGCAAGGTGGGAAGTTCTTGGAGGGAAGGATGCCGGGGGTCTATTTGCAAACAGCCTCTCTACCCAAGGGTAGGGTAAGGTCTGTGTACACACTACCCTCCCCAGACCCCACTAAGTGGAATTATACTGAGTTGTTGTTCTTGTTGACGTAGCAAATCATGATCTGCTGGTGTTGGCGTTCTTGATAAAGAATACCTTATGAAAGTTCCATCTACTCTGTGAATGCTTTGGTTAATTTTGTATAAATTAAAATATATTATGCTCTAACTTTTCTGAAAAATACAGCTTGCTATCAAAGTGACGATTGTGTTTGTCCACTTGTCACTCTATGTAGCATTTCAGATTGGTTAACCAGTGCACTTCGATCATGTCCATCGCATGTTTGTAACTGAGTAGAACTTCCTGCTTCCTGTTGCGATCATTTTATGCACAGCATGTCATTTTTGCTAGATAAGTTGCTGTTCAGCAACCAATACAGCATCCCTTGGTTTATGGGCATTTTTATGACTCTGAAAGTAAAACTTCACTAATTGCACGGAGTTTCAGTACAGAGCGCTGTATCATTTTCCCTCCAGCTTCTCTTTCTATCCTAGCATTTACACTTATCTAGCAAGTCATGTTTATGTGAACATCCAAAAGTTATTGAAGATCACAAATTTTGTCCTGGCTTGGGTTAATTTACAAAATTCTTTGCCTTCTAGATAAAACAGAAGATGCATCCATCTATGTATGATGATACTTCTGGTTCTGGAAGAGTAAGATGCAGCCAACGAGTCCTATCTGCAAAAGATTCTTTGAAAAAGATGCGTGCACTTCTGTGTTCAGTGTCATCATCATCAAGTCCTCATAGTGATAAGGATCAGGTCAATGGACCAACTGACTCTTCTGCAGAGTCAGCAGGTGGTTTTTGGTGGAAGCAGCACAGAAAGAGAACACGAGTCGGGCCACAGTTTCAAGCAGATATTCCTGAATGCATTGAGGTGATCTATGAAAGTGACTCTAAATGGCTGGGCACCCAAACCTGGCCACGGGCAAACAAGGAAAAAACAGAATGTTAATTGACAGAAGAGATCCTATTGGGAAAGGAAGGCAAGATATCTGTGGCTGCCTATCTCCAGGTTCTTATAACTGTGTCAAGTTTCATCTTTCCTGAGAAAAGGAAGAAGATTGAGATTGAGTTGGGATCAGCCCATTATCAGTGGAAATTTGACTCTATGGGTGAAGAAGTTGCACTTTGTTGGTCAAGAGAAGAACAGAAATTTCAGGATATAGTGAAGTCGAACCGTTTGTCTGAGGACAAGAGTTTCTGGAATGAGATTTTCAAATTCTTCCAAACAGAAGCAGGGAGTCTTTAGTAAGCTACTACTTCAATGTCTTCCTTCTCCGACGCAGAGGCGACCAGAATAGAACTAATGCCAGTGATTTTGACAGTGATGATGAATCAGAATATGGACCTAGATTTAAATGCTTTGGGCGGGATGCCAAGTTCTCCATCTTTTGTTCCCCAAAGAAAAGCACATCTGGATCAGAGGTTGTACATGAATCTTGATTGTGGTCATGGCATTTTCCAGAACCGTAAATTGCTGGAGTTTCTTGTGCTTTTATTCGCCAAGCAAGTTATATTGGAAAGTATGTCTTTTACAACTGCAGATACAAGATTCCATCGTAGAATTGTACATTTTTTGGAACAATGAATTCTTAGCATGCACAGCAGCTTCTTCCCTCTGTTTTGACTTTTGACTACAGAACAAGTGTATTGAATACTCCCTGTACACATCCACCAAGCTCTTGAATTTTTATAAAGGAACATGATTGCTAGGAATTCAGTCTCTTAACCGCAAATCTCTTTGTAAGATGATGGATAGATGCGGCACTGTCTACTCTCCCTTAACTTTTGCTTCTGTGCACTTTCGATGTCTTTGAATAGCTCATTTATTTACATTTGGAAATCTTTCTGCTATGTGTTTAAAACGGAGCTGGTGCCTTTCCGGGCCAACAAACATATCAAGATATCCCAAGTTTATAAATATTTCAGCTGATCTGAGGGTACTTCTTTACCCCAAATTTTGTTATACCTAGACCATAGGGGTGACAATTTGAGCACAAAGTGGAAACACTTGGAAGCCTCAGATCAGCTGAAATATTATGGGTGCAAAGTGGAAACACTTGGAAGCCATGTGGCAAAAGGTTTATATCGAACACAATTTATAAAATGGAAGGGTGATGTTAAAACTTTATAAATATCATCTATAAGTAGCAATATGTTCTGAACCAATCTTTGGATAAGAAATATAAATATCCCTGAAGTTTACTAATGCAATTTTAATATAAAAGATGCCTAATTAGAAGCATATATAAGGGATCCAGAGCTAGATAAAAGTTGAAACTTATATCAACTAAGCAACAGAGTTCTTCTTTCTTGGAATTCGGTATCCTCCAATAACACAAGCATGGTGTCTTTGGTACTCGTCCATAGTAACTTGCTCAATAGGCTTGAATGGGTTGGCCTTCAGTTTCTGCACTTCTTGTTCATACACTTTGTCACCTGGAAGGGTAGAGTCTATGCAGTTGGCCTGCAAAACCTAAAGGAGTCAAGACAGTACTTACACCAGATAATTTTGACATATCAGTGGCAAATCTATGATGACAGTATTTTACTATATACTAAGGACTATAAAGAACTTTTATACTATAGTGCAAAACAAGGTAGCTCGTGAACAAAGCATCCCGCATTCACGACTAATGCAAGCATTAGTGCCCGCTTACATAGCTCAAACCCGTGACTTACAGGTCATACGAAGACTACTTTACCATTGCTCCAAAGCTCCGCTTCTTATACTATTAAGTGCATTTTAACATATTATAGCAAGTTAGTTATCATACTTACTGGGTTACTAAGCATTGCTTATTATAGAAATTCGCATATATTGATGATCTGATTGTGTAAGCATCTTTTCATACCGTCAATGCATACATCTAGAGCAGAAAAAGATAGTTCCAAAACTATGCTATAATGTACCAAAATGGACTCACCTTGATTGACAGCACAAAGTGACCTCCAACTTTGAGAAAATATGATGCATTCAAAGCTAAGATCCTTATCTGAAAGGGGTAAAAAAGTAAAGCATAACACTCGATAGATCCTGCAACATCTGAAGTCAAACATATGCAAGCCGTACCAGCTCTTATAAACAATTGGAAAACATAACCTGGTAAGTAACATTGTTTCATTAGATAACAAAAAGTCGTGTTTTTCTCTGGACTTCCACTAGTCTTTTCCACCTTAGTTTTCTCTACCCCCTCAAACCCCCTTTGGGGGGGGGGGGGGGTAATAACCCAACCTCCAAAATTGAGTTAAGAGAGCATAAACTTACTTTGAAAGAAAGAGTTAGAGTTTCACTTTTATCGATAACTTTCAAGCGATTCTTGTCGCACTTTACCTTCTTTTAACTTATAGAAAACATAACAAACGCAAGTATAGATGATAAATAGTACACTAAAACAAAATATATAAAAATGGTTGTTGTGCACCTGCTGTACAAGTATGAAGCAGATTTTCCTCTACCTATTGTATTGCATTTATCAAGAACAAGATGTTGATGAAGAAACAAAGCTAATAGCAGCAACATTATTTGCTGCTTAGACAATAAACTCTTTAGTCAAAAGACCAAGAAAGTAAAACTAAGAGTAGCAGTAAATGTATTAACAAAATGAAAATTATAATAGCATCAGAAGCCTGGAAATCACCAAAGTATATGGAGACACACCGGCTAATTCATCACATGCTTGATATATGTCAAACGATAGAATCCTTCATTGTATCCCCAAATATTTGGAGATACATTGGAAAAGGAACAAAAGAGTTACATTTTGCTTTCCATTTCAAAAAGGGAAACGAAAACAAAATAAAATAAAAACTAGAGAGATATAAGAAAAGGAATATGGATTGAAGGAAATGAACAAATAAGAGGATGTCTTAGATTTTGAAGAAACCACTTGAATTAGTAAAGAAATAAAAAAGAAAGTGCTTTGTTGATTAACTCAAGTAGATGACAAAGGTTCACTAGGATCTTATGCAATATAAAGATCAACAACTAGTCTCAATCCCAATCAAGTTGAGTTTGACTATATACAAAAGCTCATTTCCGACCAATATTATAAAAAATAAAAATAAAACAAAAAATATCAGAACTTGTCGGGCATAAAAATCTCTAAGATGATTAAAAGACTTCTATAAAGATACGACATGAAGTAACGTTGTATTCTCACAAGTGGAGTCTGGGGAGGGTATGATGTACGTAGCCTTAACCCCTACCTTAGAATAAAACAAGAGCCTGTTTTCGATAGACCCTCAGCTAATAGTAACGTAATAATATAACTAAAACATATTCTAGAGGGAGTACTTGGTATGACAAGTATAAGATCTTATAAAGAAAATTAAGAATGTGACCTGATCAGGCTGAGCAACATCAGAAAAGATGACATCCACCATACCAACCAACATACTGTATCTTGCAGGGTGCCTAGCATCTTCAATTATAGGAATAACATTTCTTCTGTTTTTTGCCATGTTCAACAAATCCCTCCCACTTCTGATTGAGAATTCAACAGCATACACCACTCCCCTCTAATTTGATAAACAATTTACAACTCAATTATAAAACTGGTATTAGTAATATTTTTTAAGAAAAAAGAGGCAGCCCGGTGCACGAAGCCTCTTGCGTTCAAGCAAAGTACGGGGAAGGGTGCACGAAGCCTCCCGCGTTATGCAAGGTCCGGGAAAAGGCCGCAATCCTAGGGAGTGTGATACAAGCAGCCTATTCTTATGCAAGCATTAGTGGCACGGCTCGAACACGTGACCTATAGGTCAAACGAAGGCAACTTTATCGTTGTTCTAAAGCTCTACTTCGGTAATAATAATATTATAAGACAGAATTAAACGGATAGCTTACTGGTCCAACAATGTCAGAGACATGAGAAACAGAAGTTCCAGAAGCAGATCCCTAGTAAAGAACACGGTTTCCAGGTTTCTATTGTAACATTAGAAGAACGAAAAGAACACAAAATTACTTGACTGTGGAAGATAAAAAGTAGAGCATATGTAAGAAAAAGTCTGTTGAATGTAATTCAATGAAAAAAATATATACTCACAATCCAAGTATCATCTATACCACACAAGACTGCAGCGCACAATTTTGAACGGTACGGATTCCAAACTCTATATTCAACCTTTATTCCATCTTCACTCTGGTGAATACAAAAAACAATGCAAAATAAACTCTTAATATGTGGCAGTAAACAAGTTGGATTCTATAGTGATCTTCTAGGCTATATTGTATACAAGTACCCTTATCACGTATATGTTATATCCTATGTTGCATGGACTCTCCAAAATGTTGCCGCACCCGTGGCGGATTCTCCAAAAATGTACTACTTTTGGAGAATCCGACACGCACCCGGTGACATTTTCAGCGAGTCCGAGCTATAGGTTATATCTATATTGTATAACTTATTAGTTAGATTTCTATGCTATAGTGATCTTCTACTTCTATATTGTATGACTTATTAGTTAGATTTCTATGCTATTTCTATCTTCTTAAAAAAAATTTAGAGTCAATTTTAAAACTACATAAACAGAATAGCATACGTAAAACCACCAATTTTGGAGTAAAAAAGGTTTACTACTAATCAATATAAACAAACTAAACAAAAAAATTGTTTTGACACTCTGAATAATTAATTAAGTAAAAAACAAAGGAAACGAGAATATGTTAACCGCTATTTAACACACAAATTATGCCAGTAGTATATGTTAATTAAAAAGGAGAATTTAACTAAAAAAGTAAATTAATCAAAGATTGAGAATTATCAACTTCACTCCAATTGGAGGAAAAAATTAGGATGGAATGTTGAGGGAGGAACCTGAAGAGAGATGCGTTTCTCGTTGTAAACAGTAACACCGGGTACCGAGTTTTTGGTGACAAGAGCATCCTCCTTTGATTTGGAAAAAAATATACCTTCATGCCTGTAAGGAATGATCACCACATTCCTACCACCTCTCATTCCTCCTCCGCCACCGCCACCACCCCCTCTTCCTCTGCCCCTTCCACCAACGCTACCTCGACCAACACCACGACCTCCCCCACGTCCAATACCATGACCGCCACCACGTCCACCACCGCCTCTGCCTCTTGTAGCATTGGAGTTGTTACGGCCATTGAAGCCTCCTCTACCGCCACGTCCACGACCTGAGATCAAGCAATAAATAATCCAAAATATAAATTACAAAAAAAAGACCTGGTGTAATCCCACAAAGTGGAAGTTTAGGAAGGGTAGAGTATACGCGGACTTTACCACAAATTAAAGATAAAATTACTCGAAAACGTAACTGAACAGATAATCTTAAAAACAATGATGCATATGTGACAGACGCGAATACAGCTTATTTAGGGTTGCTGAACTCAATATTATTGATACGACTCATAGATATATAGTGAAAAAGTACGATTTAATACACAATATTGACAAGTACATACCCATTGGAGCTCTCATTGTTAAGAGAGAAAAGAAAAACGTTCGTCTTCTGTGTTAAGGGTAGAGATTGCAAAGAAGTTGAGAGGTGTTTTTTAATTTCATAGGGTGATAGTATAGGGAGGTAGATATTAGGGTTTTGGGTTTCACAAAGCCATAATGACGTGAAAGCCAAGTATCGTCAATTAAGGAAAATAAGGAATACGAACCCTTTACCATATTGGTTTTATTAAGAAACGGCGTCGTCTTAGGAGGAGAAATAAACATAAAACAAAACTAAAGGAAATAAAAAGAGGAAAAATTAACAAAAGTATTCCGACCTGCCGGATTCGAACGCGACCTAAGGATTTCAGCATACACACTACAACACTACAGTCCTCCGCTCTACCAACTGAGCTAAGGTCGGCTAGTGCCCTGAAATATGATAGTTAAATATTTCTTTGATAACAGAAAAGTTATTTAACTCGATAAAAGGTACATATACGATGATTTTTTTAAAGAAATTATACACCAATTTACCAGAATTAATTGCATTTGATATATAGATCGTATAATTATAAATTACCATATTACAATTCCCACATTTTGAATTGCCAAATAACACCTAAAAGTAATGAAATGATAATGGAAGCTCATTGTTTTAGTTCAATTCCAAAAATTATCGCTCCTTTCAAAAAAATAAAGTATAAAAATGAATGATGAGAGGAAGAGCACGGGAAAGAAAAAAAGACAATCAGGCAACAAAAGATAATGGGTCACATTAATTAGTAATTGTTACTCCCTCCGGTTCATAATAAGTTTATCTTTTATTTTTTGATTTTGGTCCAAAATAAGTGTTTAGTTAGGTAATCAAGAAAAAATTCATTTTTTTTTACTTTTTTACCCTTATGTGCATATCCCTAATAAATGCCATTATAATCATGAGCCAAATATTTAGTAAGGGTAGTTTAGTCATACTAGGTAATTTTGTATAGGATTTAGTATTTTCTTAATGGACGTGCTAAAAGTAAAAGAGACACTTATTATGGACCGGAGGGAGTGTGAAATAAAAGTAATTTAGTAAAAATTGAACAAGAAATAAAAGTAATTTAGTAAAATATGAACAAGAAATAGAGATAGAGAGAAAGAAGAAATTTTCTTCTTCAATTGTGTGTCTTTTACTATCTATTACAAGGCCTTTATATATGCATAAAAAGTGAAGAAAACATGTCATGAAATATGTCATTCAACATACAAAATATGTCATTAAGCATTTTAGATGAAGATCATGGAAGAAGAGTAGACATTCACCATAATGTGATATTTATCATAACACTCCCCCTTGGATGTTCATAGATAATGTGCCTCATTAAAACCTTACTAAGAAAAAATCCTATGGGAAAAAATCCTAGTGAAGGAAAAAGAGTGCACATATTTAGAAATGCATCTTTTGGTTGCCTCGTTAAAAACTTTGCAAGAAAAACCCAGCAGGACAAAACTTTGTAAGGGAAAAAGAGTACAACGCATATTAACTATCCCTGATGAGAGCATCAGTTCACATCCCAATCTTGTACACTAGTTTCTTGAAGGTTAACGTCGGTAGAGATTTGGTGAACAAATTAATCATATTATCACTTGAACGAATCTGTTGCATATTGATATCACCATTCTTTTGAAGATAATGTGTGAAAAATAAATTTGGTGAAATATATTTTGTCCTATCTCCTTTTATGAATCCCCCATTCAATTGAGATATGCATGTTGCATTGTCTTCATACAAAATTATGGGTAGTTTGTCACACTTTAAACCACATTTATCTTGGATAAGATATATTATAGACATCGATCATACACATTCTCGACTTTCTTCATAAATATCAATTATCTCAGCATGATTAGATGAAGTATTCATGATTGATTGCTTAGTCGATTGTCAAAATATGGCAGTTCCTCCACATATAACACATATCATATTTGAGATCAAGCCTTGTATGTGTTAGATAAATACCCCACATCAGCATAACCAACAAGATCGGGATTGCAATCATTGCCATAAAGCCCACATCGGTAGTCCATTTTAGATAACTCAATATGTGTTTGATTTCATTCCAATGTCTCCTTGTAAGAGCAGACCTATATCTTGCTAATATGTAGTGTTAGCAAGATACATTAGTGCATCAATTGTACTAAGATATGGTACTTCAGGATCAAGAAGTTTTTTATTATTTTCAAGAGGTCGGAATGAATCTTTATTTATATCGAGTGATCACACAACCATCGGGGTACTCAATGGATGTACTTTGTCCATATAGAATCGCTTTAAAATATTTTCAGTGTATGTTGATTGATGGACAAAAATTTCATATTTCATATACTCAATTTGTAGACCAATATGAAATTTTAACTTTCTAAGATCTTTTATTTCAAATTCTTTCTTTAAACAATCTACTGCTTTATGAAGCTCCCCGGGAGTTTTAATGATATTTGAATCATCAACATACACAGCGATTATAACAAATCCAAATCCGGATCCTTTTATAAGGACAAATTAAATTGTTCTTGTACCCTTCTTTCAACAAGTATTTTATTGGGCGATTATACCATATGCGCCTTGATTGTTTCAATCCATATAAGGATTATTGAAGCTTTATTTAATAAATTTCTTGGAAACCATAATATGCTTCAGAACAATTTAAATTCTTCAATGATTTTCATTATACGCATATCAAGGTTTCATGTATTGTCAGATTAAAACCTGAAATGATTATATCCACCAAAAGAGAACAAGTCTCCATATAATCAATGTGGGGATATTTACTAATTTTCTTGCATCACAAGTCATCTTTATGTCTATCGACTTAAACTTTTTGAATAAGAACACATTTATACCTCCGTTGGCTTTATACTTTTAGGTGTTGGAACTATCCGCCCAACTTCACATTTTTCAAGTGAAGTCAATTTTCATTGCGTATTTTTCATTTAGCCAATCATTTATCTGTCTAAATTTCATGATAGATTTGAGCTCAAGAACCTCGTCAATATTCTACATTATATTAATAACATTATCAACGATTACTTTACACCGGTTCCATTATTGTCTAATAAATATATAACTTATTGAGATCTATTTATCTCATTATTTTCAGGTACCTGAGCCTCTACCGTGAGGTCTTATGAAGTGTTATGTCGCAGTGCTCTTCTAGGGCACTTGCCTCCTTATTTATAATTTTGAATATTTGCCTCTCTCCTTCTTCAAGGAATTTTATCTTTAGAACCGATTGGTCGTTTACGCTTCATGCATGCCATAGACTCTGTCCTTCATGACTTTATTCTATTTGGAGCATTAGCAGCTGAAATATGACATTTAGCTTTGGGTCAGCAAATGCGTCAGGCAATAATTTGTAAATGAACTATCACTTGAACTTCAAGTTCATATTTTCTTGTACGAGGATCTATATGTATTCATAATAATTTATTTCATGTATCACTTTCTCATCTGTCCATTTTCTCCCCTTATTGTTGGGATCACCAACACATTTCTCGACCTTCTTTGGGAACTCATCTTTGTGCATTTTGGTGGCATAATTAAATCATATAGCACATCCATATTTCTATATAGAAATTATTTGGTTCTTGACCCTGAACCGATTGTGATAGGGATAAATTTTTATAACTTGGCTAGATGCGTACAAGTGCTGGTATATATTAAATAATACATCTCATACCAAATTTTATATTCGGGAGCATTGTTCTCATAACCAATGATTTAGCTATAATTAGAGGCATACAATTTTTTGCTAAACCAACTTGAATTTAAACCAGTATTATCAAGATAAATCATCATAATTTTTTATTCTGGAATTGTGCTCTAATAATTTGAGCAAGCAATCTTGCAAAAGTCAAACTGCAAGTTGATAACAAATGCACATGTGACCATAGAATAGATGTTAGGATTTATGCCCGTCACTAGAGGGGGGTGAATAGTGCGGCACGAGAATATTGATAAATATTGCGGAATTAAAAATTGCAGGAGTAAAGTAAATGAGGTAAATAAAATAGTAAGGAAAGAGCACACCGAATTTATCCTGGTTCACCACAACGTGTGGTTAGTCTAGTCCCCGAGAGACTCTCTCGAGATTCCACTAACTCCGTTAAGCTTACGGGTGCCTAACAAACCGTTACACTTGCTCGTAGATGTACACTTTACAAGACTTCAACTTGCTCGAGGATACCGCACCTCAAGACTTCACCTTGCTCGTGGATACCGCACCACAAGACTTCACACACTAAGATTGAGGGTACTTAGCAAACCCGACAATCAATGAGAAGATATGGTCTTTTCAAACACCTTTCTCTTTTACAACAATAACTCTCTCAAAAGAGTAGATAAAGAGATACAATATTAGCTCTATGAACAACTCAAAGTTGTCTCTCAAATGGCTCAACAAAAGCTCTATAATGATGCACAAATGATATCAATATGTATATGAACAATGAGAGGTGTTGTGTGTGTAAAATCAGCTCAAAAGACCTCTATTTATAGGTGGTAGAAGTTGTATGTCCGTTGCTTAATTGACAATCAATTATGCTAATTTTATGCAAGGATAATCGATTACCAGATTTGGATAATCGATTATCAGCTTACCGTTACAAAATCGGAAGCTGATTTTATGCAGGATAATCGGTTATTGTGATATGCATAATCGATTATGTTGTTACAGCGTTCAAAAAACTGGCAACGGATAGAGAATAATCGATTATGCTCTTGAGGATAATCGATTATTGACTCTTGCGGAAATTTCCAATAAATGGAATTTCCCAGAATAATCGATTATCACTTTTGCACAATCGATTATTCTATTATGCTGTCCAGAATTGACAACTTACTTCAAAAACCATTTTAGTTAAAATGAAAACGTTAAAATCATTTTGTTTGAAGTATTTCAAATATGTTTATGATAAATATGATTTGATAAAATGATTTTATGCATATTTATGATGACCTATGTTGAGCCAAAAGACGAGATAACTTAAGCGTTGCTCTTACATTGGTTCTACCTAACGACCTACGCCTTGGGTCTTCGGTCTTGAACTTTTGAGCTCGTCTTTGGCTTTTCCATGCAATCCGTTCATCAATATGCTTCTCGGCATTCAATCTTGATTGTTTGTCATATAATAACTTTGTTCGACACTTGACTTCGTTGTTTGTCATTCATCAAAACCTATACCTGAAAATCATGCTAATACAACCAAAGCGCACATATCATGGATAGAATGATTTTCTACAATTTTCCCCTTTTTGATAATGACAAACAACAGGAGATATGCATATCGGATTCCCCCTAAATTCATGCTATATCTCAACATACAATTCATGCAAACAATTCTCCTCAATGATAATTCCCCCTCAAATAAAGCATGCTATAACGTCGATTCATTCCCCCTTATTTGATGCATATCGCCTAATTTCTTCCCCCTTTTGGCATTAGCAAAAAGGAGTATACAAAGACTACTTTCCCCTTTCGACACTTCCCCCTTTTGGGTATACCAATTGTTAGTGTCAAGAATAAAAATAGAAAATATAATGAGGAATATATATTGACGATTAAAAATCATACCAACATAAAATAATACCAAATGTTAGTAAAAACATAACAACCATAATAATGGTTATTTTTAGCAAATCATATATCAACTGTTAATTTTTAACACACCAATAGTTGTATTAAAAAAACATGAATCATTTATTTTTCAGAATATACAAACTGTTAATTAAATTAAAATAATATTCATCAAAACATGAATCAATCATTAATTTTGATACCAGTTGTTATTCAAAATAAAAGTTATCAAAACATGAATCAACAAAAATAATTAATACCAATTGTTAACAAAGATATATTAATCGTTAACACATATCAACTATTACATTTTTATCAAAGATGTGATAACTAACCGAAGTTCCCCCTCGATGCAATAAGGTTTCGTGCTTGGTGCATCTACTACGATATTGTAGTCTTCAAGCACACCTGCAAATGTACCTAAAAATAGGTTTTCGGTACCCAACTGCTTTTGGGTCCTTGGGGGTTAGGCAAATAATAATCATAGCCAAATGATAAATCTCTATGTTTTGCAAAACATACGGGTGCTATGTGTCCTACCCGGTTGCAATAGTGACATATAACATTCGGGTTGTGCATATGTCTTGGTTGAGCCAAAAACGTTCTAGGTGATCTAAAGTCGTTATTCCTAGAAGTGTTGCGATTCCTAGAATTATTTCTAGGTGGTCTAAAATGGTTCATTCTAGACTCATTAACAAAATTCCTAGAGTTGTTTCTAGGTGGTCTGAAATGATTAATTTTAGACTCATTAGTGAAGTTCCTAGAATTATTTCTAGGTGGTCCAACTTTATTTCTATCATCCTTTCTAATATTCTTCTTAATTTCTTCAATTGTTTTAGGATCATCAACACTACGTTTTTCTAGTGTGTTCCTAAGTTCTATGTTCTCTATTTTCAAAGAACTATAGGAAGAACAATTGGAACTTTGATCAATTGAAGAGGCTTCATTCATTTCCTTAATTTTATTTTTAAGATCAATATTATCATTTTCTAAAAATTTATTTTCTTCTTCTAACTTCTCATTATCACGAGTCAATTTTTCAAAGTCTTTTTCTTTCAAAGAAAGTTGTTTTTCAAAATCTTTTTCTTTCAAAGAAAGTGTTTTCTTCAATTCTTTTATGGTTTTGGAAGCTCTAGTAAATTCACCATATAATTCATCATAGGCATTTTGCATTTCCTCAAACGAGTAAGAGTTAGAATTACTTACCTCTTCTTCCTCGTAGGCCATGAGGCATAGTGCGGCAGTTTCATCGCCCGAGCTGTCCGAATCCCATGTCACGCGCCTATGGTGTTTCTTCTTTTTCTTGTCCTTGGGTTTTGGACAATGTGATTTGGTGTGGCCAAGTTTTCCACAATTTTGGCATGAAGGACTTGGTTCTTCCTTCTTTATTTCCTTCTTCATAAACTTATAAAACTTTTCAATTATATCATTGGAAATAATATCATCATCGCTTTCGGAATCACTTACCTCTACTCTTTTAGAAGATGAGGCTTTGAAGGCAATATTCGAACTTTTACTTCTAAGATAGGGATTAAGAATTGTGCTTTCATAAGTTTCGAGGTTACCTCTTAGTCCATCAATTGTGACATCCGTGATTCCTATCGGCTCTTGGATGGCATTGGCTTTGGAACGCCATTCGGGAGTGACACTCCGTAGGATTTTTCGAACAAGATCTTTGTTCATGTACACTTTCCCGAGAGCATGAAGATCGTTGACGATTTTTGAGAATCGTTCGAACATAATACCGATGGGTTCTTTCTCCCTCATTTTAAAGAGTTCATATTCATGTGTTAGAAAATCAACTTTAGATTCTCGGACTTGAGACGTACCTTCATAAGTGATCTCGAGTTTATCCCACATCTCCTTGGCGGTTGTGCAGCAAGAAATCTTCCGATAGTCATCCGGATTCACCGCACAATATAATAAGTTGACGGCCTTTGCGTTATTTTCAACTTTCTTGACGTCCTCGGCATCATATTCATCTTCCTCCTTTGGAACCGTGGTTTCCCCAACTTTCTTTGTTGGCATTTGTTCACCGTTCTTGATGATTTGCCACAAGCAAAAGTTATTTGATTGGATGAATATTCTCATCCGCTCTTTCCAATATGTGTAATTTGTTCCGTCAAATAGTGGGGGCCTATAGGTGGAGTGTCCTTCGCTCATCATTCCTGCGTTCAATATTCTCAACAAAAAATATATATCGTTCTCTCAACCGGTTAAGGCTTTCAGAGAGTTAGGCTCTGATACCAATTGTTAGGATTTATGTCCGTCACTAGAGGGGGGTGAATAGTGCGGCACGAGAATATTGATAAATATTGCGGAATTAAAAATTGCAGGAGTAAAGTAAATGTGGTAATTAAAATAGTAAGGAAAGAACACACCGAATTTATCCTGGTTCACCACAACGTGTGGTTAGTCCAGTCCCCGAGAGACTCTCTCGAGTTTTCACTAACTCCGTTAAGCTTACGGGTTCCTAACAAACCGTTACACTTGCTCGTAGATGTACACTCTACAAGACTTCAACTTGCTCGAGGATACCGCACCTCAAGACTTCACCTTGCTCGTGGATACCGCACCACAAAACTTCACACACTAAGATTGAGGGTACTTAGCAAACCCGACAATCAATGAGAAGATATGGTCTTCTTAAACACCTTTCTCTTTTACAACAATAACTCTCTCAAAAGAGTAGATAAAGAGATACAATATTAGCTCTATGAACAACTCAAAGTTGTCTCTCAAATGGCTCAACAAAAGCTCTATAATGATGCACAAATGATATCAATATGTATATGAACAATGAGAGGTGTTGTGTGTGTAAAATCAGCTTAAAAGACCTCTATTTATAGGTGGTAGAAGTTGTATGTCCGTTGCTTAATTGACAATCAATTATGCTGATTTTATGCAAGGATAATCGATTATCAGATTTGAATAATCGATTATTAGCTTACCGTTACAAAATCGGAAGCTGATTTTGTGCAGGATAATCGATTATTGTGATATGCATAATCGATTATGTTGTTACAGCGTTCAAAAAACTGGCAACGGATAGAGAATAATGATTATGCTCTTAAGGATAATCGATTATTGACTCTTGCGGAAATTTCCAATAAATGGAATTTCCCAGAATAATCGATTATCACTTTTGCATAATCGATTATTCTAATGCTGTCCAGAATTGACAACTTACTTCAAAAACCATTTTAGTTAAAATGAAAACGTTAAAATCATTTTGTTTGAAGTATTTCAAATATGTTTATGATAAATATGATTTGATAAAATGATTTTATGCATATTTATGATGACCTATGTTGAGCCAAAAGACGAGATAACTTAAGCGTTGCTCTTACATTGGTTCTACCTAACGACCTACGCCTTGGGTCTTCGGTCTTGAACTTTTGAGCTCGTCTTTGGCTTTTCCATGCAATCCGTTCATCAATATGCTTCTCGGCATTCAATCTTGATTGTTTGTCATATAATAACTTTGTTTGACACTTGACTTCATTGTTTGTCATTCATCAAAACCTATACCTGAAAATCATGCTAATACGACCAAAGCGCACATATCATGGATAGAATGATTTTCTACAATAGATGCATCTATTAAAATCATATAATAGTAAACGGTCCACATGGCAGGTGACTGGGCCCATATATTTGTCACCTTTTTATCGTTCCAGAAATCAAGGGATTCAATCTCAACCTTAACTGGTATATCATGAGAATAAGCATCACAAAAGAATTCTTGAAGAATATTCTATTGTTCAATATATGTCAATGTAATTCTTAATTAGCTTTTCGCATCATAATTGAACCGGGATGGTCAAGCGGTCATACCAACTAATATTTATTTTAGTAAACCTCTAGTTTACTTGTTGCTTATGATTCTAGCATCACCCTTATATTTGTGTAGTACAAATAGAAAGAAAATTGGATAACCTTTCATATTTACCCGGTATAATTATAGAAATATGAAGATATTCAATCTTCCTTTCATTTATAGCCTCAATATGCCAACCACTTTAATAGCCTGTTTGGTCAAGCTTATTTTTTGCTAAAAGTGCTTTTTTGGCCAAAAGAACTTTTGGTCGAAAATTGAGGTATTTGGCCAAGCTTTTGGAAGGAAAAAAAATACTTTTGAGTAGAAGCAGAAGCAATTTCGGAGAAGCAGAAAAAGTAGCTTCTCTCCAAAAGCACAATTTTGAGAAGCACTTTTGAGAAAAATATACTTAGAAGCAGTTTTTTTAAAGCTTGGCCAAACACTAATTGCTGCTCAGAAGTGCTTCTCAAACTAATTAGCCAAACACAAACTGCTTCTTACTAAAAGTACTTTTGAGAAAAGTACTTCTCAAAATAAGCTGATTTTTGTAGCTTGGCCAAACGTTCTATAACTTATACATTTGAAACTCAAAAAGTTTCTTTTGAGACATTACAATATCAATGTCATGGATAAGTTTATTCATACGGGTAGTAACAAATTTATTTTTTCGGAACTGTTAACAACTTTTGTACTACAAGATCTTTTATTATACCATTCATATGGTAAATGTCTCATTCAGAGAGAAACTTATATCATAATAAATTTTCATGGTCAAAATCATCATAAACAAAATCATTTCTTGCTTTAATTTTGCTTTTAATAACTTTTATAAGGCATGCCAAAATATTTTAGCGTATCACATGTATGAGACCAATGACATATTCATGTAACCATACAATAATATTTATTCTCTTTATTTCACTTAAACCTCCTTCAAATGTGAGTTGTGTGATATTTATCCAACCATGCCTTGCATGTCTTTATTCATTATTTTTATCACATATTACCACATTCACATTTAGGAATGAGTCTGCATTCTTAATGGTTATCACAAGTCACATTCTCTTCAAGGACTGAATCATAATCAGCGATGTGCTTCATACCAATTTGATGGTAATCATTGCCTTCACATTTTGAAGGACTATTTTGAGAACCCTTTTTGTTCTCCTTTTATAATGATTGTGATGATTATTATTATTTGGAATGCTCGCGTTCATTGTTCAATCACTTATCTTCATTTAGACTTATTATGCACTACTACCACATTCACTTCAAGAATGAAGCTAATCAAGTGGGACAATCTTCATGCCTCTTCATGAAAAATACATTATTTTTCTTTAGTCATCATTATATCATTAATATGGTACATTGGGACTTAAACCCAATGTCTTACCAATATAAAGACATGTTAGGCCTTAATAAATTGGGACTCAAACCCAACTTATCATTATGGAGCATCAGGACTTGATTCCGATGTCTTACCCTCAATCAATGACATAATAGGCTAAACAATATTGAGATTCATTCTCAAGCCTTAATTTCAATCATATGCCAAGAAAATTGTACACAACTAATTTACAGCTTATGAAGTACAAATCTCAAACCATCGTAAAGCATCAACAAATTATTTATAACATCTATATGAAGTATAACCGTTTTTAGTCAAAATATTTCTTCTAAATTCTATTAGAGTTTAAATGGATCA
The DNA here is from genome assembly GCA_034376525.1 of Nicotiana benthamiana. Classification (NCBI taxonomy): domain Eukaryota; kingdom Viridiplantae; phylum Streptophyta; class Magnoliopsida; order Solanales; family Solanaceae; genus Nicotiana; species Nicotiana benthamiana. The sequence goes on along the minus strand of CM067334.1, from coordinate 70,089,751 downwards.
TAAAATCATTTTCATAATATTTATTGAGCTTCTCTCAAAAATATTGTTGTTTTCGGGTATACCCTACCTATTGAATTTGATTTAACATCATGACCTTCCTTCTCTCAATTCAACCAAGCAGTTAGAGAATAAATTTATCAAACGTACAACATATAGGTAACAACACATATATAGTACTAATACATAAATTCAGCATTTATATTACCTGAAAAGTGATATTATAGATAACAACTTACCAGTTGTAGCTTATGCATCATTCAAATAAAATAATTGAAAATGGTAAGTTAATAGCAAGCATGAAGTAGATCATGGATACTCGAAAATAACTCTTCTAATAGTCATACTAATCACTGTTTGCTTTCAAATGATACAATTATAAATTATAAAGTATCTACTTTCTCAATAGTTGATTTTTTTTTCTTCCAAATTTTAAAGAAGTAATTAATCAACCTAGATAAAGATGTGAAGTATTTCTTGTTTTCTTCAAGATGATTTACGCTTCTAATCAATATTATCAATTTTTTTATTTTGTTTATTTTAGTACCTTTTTTTATTGTATGCAAGTGCAAAATCCAGAAGGAAAAAAATATTCATCCAAGTTAAAGAAAATATTAAAAGCGGTAGGACAGATTGAAGATAGTTAACACAGAAATATGCATAAGACAACTTATATAACATATCCTTGTTTACCATGACATGCATTATATTAACAATTAACTGCTACTATGATTTTCACATATAGAACTTCGAAAACTTCATTCTATTCATGTGATATAAAAGATGTAATATTAATATGTGCTTATGTAATACAGGCGTAGTACGAGGTTGTGTGCATATGAGATATTGAAGGAATGACAAGTATAAGATAATCATACTGTTTGGCTAAAGAGTTATTGGAATACTTAAATAGCTCTAAAATAATTAAAATTAATATGGATTAATCGAAATCAAGGGTAATGTGATCTAGAGAATATAAAATGATCAAGATCTGTGATTATAATGTAACTGAATTGAGATAGAAGAACAATAAGATATGTAGTAGGGTTTTTACACAAGAGAGATAGAGAGAGAGTTGTATATTTTCAATAGTGAAATACACGTAAGTCTTTACAAAGGGAAGGTCCCCTTTATATACTAAGGGACCTTCCTCAAAATAATACAAAGAAAGCACAAGGGTTGGTGGCCTCGTTATACGAGTGTCAGAGCTTGATGTGACGTCGCAACGAGTCGCGTCACTCGATCCGTTTATTGACTGAGGCTGGCCTTGCTTGAGCCGACCACAATGAGGCCACTTTCTTCATCGAGGACGTATGTAAATAATATACGGGCGTAGGGAACCAAACTTGCCAAATACAGATAGTCCCTCCGTCTATTGGGGACGCGCTCGAGAGGCGTCTCCAATGGACGAACATTCATGCTCGACTCCAATAGAAATTTGGCCGATATGTATAAGCAGGACCCTAACTTTAGGGTGGTCCGTGAGGGCCTCATGGAGTCCGAGGAGCAGTTTAAGAAAAGAGTGGTCGAGCTGGAAAAGGTTGATGAACAGCTCATGGCCGCTGTTACTCGGGCCGCAGAGATGGAGGTCCTCAATCAGGCCAAGGACGAGGAGCTGCAGCTTGGCCGTGTGGTGGCGGAGGAGGCGGAAGAATTACGCACTTGGATTGCGGCTTTAACGGAGGAACTCAATGCCACAAAAGCCGAGGTCGAGGAGCTCAAGCTAGCTCTTGCACAAACTGATACGTCTCATGAAACACACGAGATGTGGGTGCCAGGCTGGTCGTGCTTGAGGAATTCCTGGCGGCTGGTTGAGCATTTGAAGCGGAAGTTGAGAGCCAGCGCCAATTAGTTAAAGTCGCTCGTGAAGCGGCCGACTATAGTCCTGAATCGCGGCCCGGGGCAACTCTACAGACGTCAATCGTTTGGAATCCAGCTCTTGGATTTTTAAGGCGTACCCTACCGGAAATTAGGACAGGCCACCTGAAGGCCAGACCGAGCGAGATAAGTAGTGGATTTTTAGGGTCTTTATAAATATGCCTGTACATACTGAATTTTGTATCATGGGTGTTTGTCCCATTTGATAAAAACAGATAATTTTTGTTGTAAGTAATCTTTTCTACTTTTGGCACGTCGTTGTATTTTTTTTACCATAGCTGCGTAGAACTTGACGGCCATAGCCATGTAGCGATGATGGCCTTAGCCTTATTCGATGACCTTATTCGTTTAAACGTGATGGCATTAGCTATGTAGAATAATGGTCGTAGCCTGATGGCTTTAGCCAATAAAATAATGCTCGTAGCCTTATGGCCTTAGCCATATAAAATTAACGGCCGTAACCTGCAAAAACGATGGCTATGGCCATGTAAAATAATGGCCGTAGCCTGATGGCCTTATCCATATAAAATAATGCTGTAGCCTTGCAAAAACAATGGCCATAGCCATGTAAAATGATGGCCGTAGCCATATAAAATAATGATGGACGTAGCCTTGTGAAAACGATGGCCATAGCCATATAAATTGACGGCCGTAGCCTGATGGCCTTAGCCATATAAAATAATGATGGCCGTAGCCTTGTGAAAACGATGGCCATAGCCATGTAAAATGATGGGCGTAACCTGATGGCCTTAGACATATAAAATAATGATGGACGTAGCCTTGCAAAAACGATGGCCATAGCCATGTAAAATGATGGCCGTAGCCTGATGGCCTTAGCCATATAAAATAATGATGGTCGCAGTCTTGTGAAAACGATGGCCATAGCCATGTAAAATGATGGCTGAGCCTGATGGCCTTAGCCATATAAAATAATGATGGCCGTAGCCTTGTGAAAACGATGGCCATATCCATGTAAAATGATGGCCGTAGCATGATTGCCTTAGCCATATAAAATAATGATGGTCGTAGCCTTGTGAAAACGATGGCCATAGCCATGTAAGATGATGGCCGTAGCCTGATGGCCTTAGCCATATAAAATAATGATGGTTAGCCTTTTCATTTATTTGGAGATAGCCGTAGCCTTTTCATTCATTTGGAGATGGCCGTAGACTTTTCATTCATTTGGAGATGGTCGTAGCATTTTTATTCATTTGGAGATGGTCGTAGCCTTTTCATTCATTTGGAGGTGACCGTAGCCTTTTCATTCATTTAAAGATGGTCGTAGCCTTTTCCTTCATTTGGAGGTGGCCATAGCCATTTCTATACATCTGGAGATGGTCGTATCCATTTTATACATCTGAAGATAGCCGTAGCCATTCTATACATCTGGAGATGACACTAATCCAGTCCTGTATCTTGTCTAGCTCGGAGAGTACATGGAGAGGCGGACATGATACACTTGTGCTGCAAACATCTCCAGGTGACCCCTTCGCCGCCTTGTTAAAAACCTACCCGAGGAAACCCAATTGGGACAAAACCCGGGTAAGGGAAAAAGAGTACGACTCAGATGACACCTTTTTAGAAGTGGAAATGTTTGAGGTGAGTGACGTTCCAGTTGTTCTGGAGCGTTTTTCCTTCCATTGTCTCTAGCTGGAATGCTCCTTTCCCGGCCGCCGCCGTGATTTTGTAGGGTCCATCCCAGTTTGTGCCCAATTTCCCTTCATTTGGGTCTTTTGAGGCCAAAGTCTTAGCTTTGAGGATGTAATCCCCTACTTTGAGTGGCCTTATTTTTTCCCTCTTGTTGTAATACCTTTCGACTTGTTGTTTTTGGGCCACCATCCTGATGTGGGCCATTTCTCTTCTTTCTTAGGCTTCATCAAGATCCTGGAGTCTGCTGATGTCGTTTTCTGTCCCGCTGGTGTGTGAATACCTTAGGTAGGGTTCGCCTACTTCAACAGGTATGACAACATCAGTTCCATAAACCAGAGAGTAGGGGGTTTCCCCGGTGCTGGACTTGGGTGTGGTTCTGTGCACCCATAAGACTTCAGGTAGCAGTTCCGGCCATAGCCCTTTGGCATCTTCGAGCTTCTTTTTTAGTATGTTCAGAATTGTTTTGTTGGAAGACTCTGCTTGACCATTGGCGGCGGGGTGATATGGCGTGGACAATATCCTTTTGATGTGCCATTTTTCGAAGAACTCGATTGTTTTCTGACCAATGAACTGGCGCCCGTTGTCGCAACTGATTTATTTGGGGATGCCAAAATGGCATATGATGTTTCTCCGTATGAAGGTGATGACTTCTTGTTCGCGTATTTGCGCGTACGCACTTGATTCCACCCACTTAGAGAAATAGTCAGTTAAAACAAGTAAAAATTGTACCTTTCCTCGTCCTGAGGGTGGCGGGCCGATTATATGCATTCCCCACTTGATGAATGGACAGGGGGAGGTGACGGAATGGAAGGGTTCTCCTGGCTGGTGTATCATTGGGGCGAACTTTTGGCATTGCTCGCATCGGCGGACATATTCAACTGCTTCTTTCTTCATGGTGGGCTAGTAATAGCCGGCGCGTATAATGCACCTCACGAGGGCGCGGTTGCCAGTGTGTGCGCTGCAATGTCCTTCATGTACTTCTTTGAGTACCGGTCTTATTTGTTGTGGCCCTAAGCACTTGGCTAAGGGACTGCCGAACGTCCTTTTATAAAGGTTGTTGTTGACCATGCAGTACCGGGCGGCCTGTATACGAAGCATTTTTGCCTATTTTTTGTTGGGAGGGGGTTGGGTAGTATCCCGTCCTGCAAATAAGATATGAACTGGTTGCGCCAGTCCCAAGTCAGGTTCAAGGAAAATACCTCGGGGTGATCAATAGCTGAGTGGAGGAGTGCGACCACCCTTTCTTTGTTGATGGTTTTGGTGGCGGCAACCAACTTTGCCAGGCCGTCCGCTTCGATGCTCCATGCCCTGGGAATTTGTTCGAAGCAGCACTCGTCGAATATAGCCATCGGTTTGTGGATTTCTGACTGATTCTTTTGCAATCTCTGCTCTTTCATTTGATAAGTCCCAGCGATCTGGTTACCACAAGATGGGAGTCGCAGTGGAGGAGGATTTGGCGAGCCCCATATTTGGTGGCCAGTTTCATGCCAGCAATGACGGCCTCGTACTCGGCCTCGTTGTTAGTCATTTCCGGGCATCGTATAGACATGCGAATTATTTCGCCCGTGGGGACTTCAAGAATGATCCCCAGTCCCGATCCCGATGCATTGGCGGCGCCATCCGTATAGAGGACCCATAGGTCGTTTTCGGAGGAAGTACGTTGTGCCTCAAATTCTGCCTTTGGCAGGACTTCCACGCTAAAGTCGGCGATAAAGTCAGCTATCCGGCCCGTTAACTTCTTCACCTGCTTCTTGCTGATCAGTGTTTCTGGGATGGCTTCTATAGCTTTGATCTGGTCAGGGTTGACTTCGATGCCCCTTTGTGATACCAAAAATCCCAGGAACTTTCCCGAAGCTACTCCAAAAGTGCACTTCTCGGGATTCAGTTTAATGCCGTACTTCCTTAATATTTCGAAGGGTTCCTTCAGGTGGGTGAGGTGGTCTTCCTTTTGATGACTTGACCAACATGTCGTCGATGTAGACTCCATTGTTTTGCCGAGTTGTTCTTTGAACATTGCCGTCACCAGCCTTTGGTAAGTGGCTCCTGCGTTCTTGATCCCAAATGGCGTTACTTTATAGCAATACGTCCCCTGGTGAGTGATGAAAGTTGTCTTCTCCTGATCTTATTCGGCCATCGTGATTTGATATTAGTTGGAATACGCATCAAGGAAGCTTAGCAGCTCTTGGCCTGCCGTTGCATCTATCAGCTGGTCGATATGGGGTAGCGGGAAAGAGTATTTCGGGCATGATTTATTTAGATCAGTGAAATCTACACACATTCGCCACTTCCCGTTTTTCTTTTTGACCATCATGACGTTGGCGACCCGTTCTCGGTACTTGGATTCCCTAATGGAGCCATTAGCTAGCAGCTTGTCCACTTCTTCTCTCACTACTTCATTAATGGCAGCGTTGAATTTTCTCGACGTTGAGTTTGTGGAAGGAAATTTCTCGTGGAATTCCCGACATATCTGCATGGGAAAAAGCGAATAGGTCCGCATGGTTAGATAAAAATTCACTGTACTGACCTTGATTTGATAGGTTGTGGCCTATGTAAGCTTTATTTGCAGGGTCGCTGCTGTTTAAGTAAATGGGGTCGAGGTATTCGACCGTAGCCTTGCTAGCCTCGACCTCCTTGGGATCTTTGATGGCGTTCTCTGTCGGATGGACCTTAGTCCCCCACATAGCTGATTGCTATGCTTCTGCACTTGCTCCCTTGAGCTGCATGATATGCGTGTAATCCTGAGCTATCTTATAGCATTCTTGGGTGGTGCAGGGCTCTCCCCGTATGCTGTGCACTCATCATGGGGTTGGGAATTTGATCACTTGATAGAAACTGGAGGGGACAGCTCTCATGGCATGTATCCATGGGCGTCCGAAATTGGCGTTGTATGCCGTTTCTTGGTTCATCATGTGGAAGGTGGTTTCCATCGTGACCCCTCCTGCCAGAATGAGCAGCGTCACCTCTCCTGAGGTTCTTTCAATTGCATTATAAAAACCTGTTAGTGTTACGCAGTGTGGGATTATTTTATCCTCGAGTCCCATGAGTGCAAGGACTCTTGGATGGATAATACATGTGTCCATCGTCGACCATGATCCTTTTAACATCAGTATCTACTATGCGTAATGTAATAACTAAGGCATCATAATGAGGAAAACACAACCGTCGACATCAGACTTATCGAAGGTGATACTATATTTGAAGTCATCATATCGTTCGTGAGCGATGGTTCGCTTCAGCTTGTGGGTGGTGGTGAATTTGACGTGATTGATCGCTGAATCATTACCGTCTCCATTGATCATGTTGATGGTGCGTGTTGGCAAGGGCGGCCTTGGTGGGCCATGGTGTTGTTCCCACCCTCGTGCGAAGTTAAGCTTTCCTTTGTTACTGAGCAATTCTTTCAAGAACCCTTGGTTCAACATTCGGACCACCTCCTGACGGAGACCTATGCAGTCCTCCGTTTTGTGCCCCCTTTCTTGGTGGAACTCCCATAGGGCGTTTGACTTTCCGGTGGCGGGGTCGAACTTCATCTTTGCTGGCCATTGTACTTTGTTGCCCAGCTTCTCTAGTGCGTACACTACCTCTGAAGGATATACACAAAAGTTATGTGCATATAGTGAAGGGGGCATACCTCTGTCGTTCCTTAGTGGAGCGACATGTCGTTGCAAGGCGTCTACATGCCTCTATGGTGGCGGATGCGAGGACCTAATGTATGGTTGATTTCTTTCCCTGTTGAGGCATGGGATTTGCTTCCGCCTTCCCTTATTGCGCCGGTCCCGTCGGATTTCTGGGTGCACCGTCGTCAACCGTCGGGTTGGGCTGTTAAGGTCGTCATCATCCCCGCGTACCTCGGTTTAATAGGCGTTGTGTATTTCTTCCCAGGTGGTGGGGGATATTTCAGAAGACAGCTGAGTAGTTTCTTGGTCGCCCTCGAGCCATCTCTGTTGAACCCGTTCTGAAAGGCCGCAACTGCCATGCCTTCAGATACGTTCGGTAGGATCATTCTGACCCTGTTGAATCTGGCTAGGAACTCCCTAAGTCCTTCTCCCGGGGTCTTTCGTACAGCAAAAATATCATTGACCCGTGCTTCCGCCTTCCTTGCCTCTGCATGGGCGATGGCAAATTTATCCGCCATCTCCTCAAATGTGGAGATGCTTTTGGCCGGTAGCTGTGTGTACCATGATAGGGCCCCTCTTGTCAGTGTTTCACCGAACTTCTTCAGAAGTACGGATGGTACCTGCTCTTTTGATAGACCGTTGCCTTTGATGGCTGTGACATAGTGGATCAGGTGGCCCTCGGGATCAGTGGTCCAGTCATATACTTTTTAAGTATGGGGCATTTTGAAGGTTTTTGGGATGGGGTATGGCGCGTCTCCTTCCGTGTAGGGATTTTTCAATGAACCTCCCCATGTCTCGTTTTGGCAGTAACTTAGGAGCGCATGGGATTTTATCCACCCTTTCTTGGTGTTCCTTCATCTGGTCGCGGAGTGACCTGTTCTCGTTTTCCATTTCTTTCATCTTTTTGAGGATGGCCGTGAGTGTACCGTTGTTAGCTTGGACATCGACGGGTACGTTGTTTGTTCTCGTGACCTTGAGCTAATCCTCGGCTGCGATATGATCTGTTGCTGGGGTGCATCTATTATTTTGAGGCGGGTTCTTAGCTAGACTGCTCAGAGTGTTTGTCATCCACTCTTCTTGTAACTTTTTTATCTCCGGGGGTGCTTCCTTAGTTGTAGATGTTGAAGCTTCTCTTTCTCGTGGTACCACCAGGTCTTCTGACGAGGAAGGTAGGGCTTCCACGCCTATCAAGGTACTGGGGGTTGTGTGTAGGGCATCTCCTCCATCAGCCGCTTTGAGAGTGCCCGTGAGATCTATTCTAACCTCCAAGATAGCTTTCATTCTTGCGTTTTTCTCAGCCATTTTAGGTTGTAGAGAGTGGCTTTTTCGAAGGATCTCTAGAAACAAACTACAGCTTTGATTCTCGAAATCCCCACAGACGGCGCCAAATTATTTGGCTAAAAAGTTATTCGAATACTTAAATAGCTCTAAAACAATCAAAAATGATATGGGTTAATCATAATCAAGGGTAATGTGATCTAGAGAATATAAAATGATCAAGATCTGTGATTATAATGTAACTGAATAGAGATACAAGAACAATAAGATATGTAGTAGGCTTTTTACACAAGAGAGAAAGAGAGAGAATTAGATAGAGAGAGAGAGAGAGTTGTATATTTTCAATAGTGAAATACACATAAGTCTTTACAAAGGGAAGGTCCCCTTTATATACTATGGGACCTTCCTCGAAATAATACAAAGAAAGTACAAGGGTTGGTGGCCTCGGTATACGAGTGTCATAGCTTGATGTGACGTCATAGCGAGTCGCGTCACTCGGTTCGTTTATTGACTGAGGTCGGCCTTGCTTGAGCCGACAACAATGCAGCCGTTTTTCATCAAGGACGTATGTAAATAATATACGGGCGTAGGGAACCAAACTTTCCCAGTACACATACCTTCTTACGTTTCATTACTTACCATACGTAGTTTTTCTTTACATCTAACCATGACATGATATGTATGGCTTCTAATTGCGAATTTTATGAATGTAGGAAATTTTTGGTAGATATATATACAATTGGTTGGAGACTCGTGCTGATAACGTGTTATGAAATAAAAACAATTTAGTAAAACATGAACAAGAAATAGAGATAGAGAAAAGGAAGAGATTTTCTTCTTCAATTGTGTGTCTTTTACTATCTATTACAAGGCATTTATATAGGCATGAAAAGTGAAAAAAATATGTCATGGAATATGTCTTTGAACATACAAAATATGTTATTGAATATGTCATTAAGCATTGGAGATGAAGATCATGGAAGAAGAGTAGAAATATTTATCATAACAGTAACTTATAACTCAAAGTTCTTAGACTTCTTGCAACAAATTTTAACCAAGTATTATATTTTTGTTGACCACTTTCCGTCTAACTTTCTATTAGAAAATAAAGTTGGCCTTCATAGTCAAAAGAAGGAAAAAGGTCTAATTTGAATTGTCTCTACTATTAGTCAGATGTATGAAATATGGTAGTAATACTTTTCCAGGAAGATTATTTTGTTGTCAGATAATAACTTAAACTTACCATAGCAAAAGTAAGATATACATAAGTTTGCATCCATGGAAGCTCTTACTTATTTGGTTTATTTTAAGATATTATTGTCGCTGCTTGCTTCTGTTGTTACATATTTCTTCTTTCGTTTCTTTTCTGACAGTATTATCTCTTCTTTTTGAGCCGAGGGTCTCCTAAAAATAGTCTCTCTGTCCTTCCGGGGTAGGGGTAAGGTCTGCATACATCCCATCTTCTCTAGACCCCACTAATGAAATTTTATTGGGTATATTATTATTGTTGCATCCATGGAATATGTGTACTCGATCATGAACCTAATTAGCATTTTGGAGAAAAAGGAAAGAAGTGTATTTAAGTTTTGTATTTATCTAATGTATGTGATTTAATTAAAAGAAAAGTTAATGGTTGGACAAAGTTGTAATCTTTCCGTTTAAAGTTGATTTTTTTGTGCCAAAAAAAGTACTACATACTAAATTGGGACGTGGATAAAATTATTTACTCCATTCAGTAATGTCAATATTTTGCACACTTTGGAGTTCAAAGCTTTTGCGCACCACATACCCAACTGCAAAAATAGCTGAATTTCTATCCGAGGATAGAGAATAATGCGTACATGTATAACAAATCCAGAGGCAGAAAAGTTTATACAATATAGCATCACAGGTAGGGGTGTACGTAGGTCGGGATGGTTCAGATTTTACAATTACCAAATCAAACCAATTGTGTCGGGTTATTAAATCTAAATACCAAGCCAAACCAATAAAACTCGGATTTTTCGCTCTCGGATTTTTCGGTTTTTTTTTCGGTTTTTCGGGTTTTTTCTAATTTTTTCTCAATAAAATCTTCATAGAACAAAATATATAAATTATGCTCAAAATATTTCTTTAATCCTAGTAAGATACAACTATAGAAAGTATTTTCCAAGAAAATAATACAAAATATGAGATGTGTCATGGCATTATCCTAAAATATTCAATAACAAAGACAATAAAATTATGTAATATTAATATTACTAATTAAAAAGCCATAATAAAAATAAACAAAAATAAAAATAGGTTGTGCATTTTTATCTAAATTATTGCAAAACAAAAATAGATAATCAATACGTTCCCGTTCATAGTATTGAATTGAATGTCTTTTGTTAGCATTAATATTGGTTTGATTTTGGTTTTAATCTGGATTTATTTGCATTATTTTATTTACTTATGTTGATGGCTATAAAACGTATTGGTTCTAAGTCTAACCTTGAAATAATACATTAAAAAATAAATTGTGATTTTTTAAAGAAATATTTATAAATTACATCACAATAAGTATATTTATATATTAAATATATCTAAAATTTCTATATATGTAATGTCGGGTTGATTTGGTTTCGGTTTGACTTTCTTTAGTTAAAACCAAACCAAACCAATTATGGTCGAGTTTTTTTTTCCAAACACCAAACCTAGTTAAACCAAACCATGGTCGGATTTTTTTTCTCGATTTGACTCGAATTATCGGATTGGTGCGATTTGTCGGTTTCCTTCGTACAACCCTAATCACAGGAATCATAGCCTAAACTAAACGGGATACTCTGCACATTTTCATTTCATCATCATAAACTAACCCTAACGCTACTAAGAAATGCATACACTAAAACTAACTAATGATTCAATTAAGTACAGAAAGAAAGTGTTCCCGACTATGATAGATACAGGGGTGGCAAACGGGCGGATCGAATCGGATACGCTTCTGATAAAAAATGGATAATGCAAAATGGGTAAAACAGATAAATCGGTTAACCGTATTATCCGTTTATTGCTAAGCTTAGGCACGCTGCAATGCAATTTTTGCGCCAAGTCGCCAACAAGCTGCTCAGACTTCAATCGTCTGCCATTACTAATGGCCCATTAGCATCAAGTTCTTGATTTTGTCATTTTTCATTCGAAAATTGTGAACTGCTAAATGTTTGAGAATTGAAATTTCTATAGTAGGCTATAATGGTGCTTTTGACCAATCAGTTTTAACTAGGCGTCCTCTTGTTGCCCAATCATCAGCATTCCAAAGGCAAGAGTAAATTCTCATTGGCTGATTTTTTGGAAATGGTACACCAATTGATTCAACATTTTTGTAAACTCTTATCAAAATTGGACAACAACCGCCTGTCCCAAATACTCCATAAATGCACACCAGATTGAGATTGAGTTACTATCTTGAGCATCTCCAACAACATGCGCAAAATGCTTATCAAGTGTTTACAAAGCAAAATGTACCAGCAGAATATATTTTAACCACCGGCAAAATACTTATAAAGTGTTTACAAAACAAAATGCACAAAAGTAGACCATTAGGACATTGTAATAGTGTATCCAATTGACAAAAGTCATTTGAAGACGATAAAAATATTGTGGTAGCCGATGCAACTTGTGGGAGAAAACAGAACACCAAGAACATCTGCAGTTTCACAAACATTGCTTTGCTTCTTGTCGGCAAAAACAGAGGAACCCTTAAATGGCGATACAACAGACTGTGGAGAATCCTTGAAGCTGACCACAAATAGTTGTAAATATCTGATTTGGTGGTCGAGTGCCCTGTTAATGCATATCTGCAACGGTTTAACGGTAGAAATTGACAGTGTCACATGTTAAAATTTAAGATAAGAATATACACAAAAATCTGTAACCAAAGATGAGTGTTGCACGTGATCAAATCCTCAAGGAGCTATACAAGTTGTAATAATATGGAAAACGGAAAAGGGTCAGAACTGCCCCTAACGTATTGACTTTAGGTTAAAAATACCCTCCGTTAACCTATTTTGAAGAAAATGCCCCCACCGTTAAAAATGTGGCATATTTGTGCCCCTAACGTATTGACTCCAGTTTAAAAATGCCCCTACCGTTAACCTATTTTGGAAAAATGCCCCCACCGTTTTAAATATAAGTACAGTCAGTTGTTAGACTTAGGGGCACAAATATGCCACATTTTTAATGGTTGGGACATTTTCTTCAAAATAGGTTAACGGAGGGCATTTTTAACCTGGAATCAATACGTTAGGGGCAGTTCTTATGGAACATTCTAAAAGAAAACAAACTAATGTACTAAGATTTTCATAGATGAAAGGAAATTTGGTTAGTCATTTCAACATTTGTTTCTGATAGATCTATACCAGAGAATCAGAAAACACAAAAACATGTAACCAAAGATGAAACTTAACATAATACATATGTTATACCACTTCTGTGACTCTTCTAAACCGCATCGCGCCAATAATTGTTGTTGTATACATTAAGCAAACTCTATCTTTTTAGTTTGTGTGCTTATATACACGACTAAATACGAATGGCTGATAGACAACACTGGTTTTGGACTAAATAGTCATTTGGTATTTTACTTTGGTTAAGTGCCTACAGAGCCACACCGTTTTCTTCACCTATAAAATTCTTGACCTGCGACTCTAATGTATGCTCATCTGAATTGATGTACTACAGAGTGTTCATCTACTTATATGTAGAATGTTAAACAGGTAAGAATTTCCAAATATATACTGCTATCAAACTACATAAACATATAAGAATTCCATACAGATGCTGCTATCAAACTTCAGATAATTAAAACCTTGTGCATGTTTTAAGAGTTAGCTCAGCCCATAGCCTCTAGAATTAATAGGAATGGTAATTCTTCTAAGTTTCAGTAAAAACTAAACTAAATGGTAAACTAAAAACTGTTTTACTAGAGTAGAGTTCTGTAACTGAAACAACAAGCACACAAATGTAATATCCCAGAAATAGAGTGACTTGAATTCAGCCAAAAGAAGCGTGATAGCATAAAGAAAAACCACCCTAATAAAGAAAGTATATGATGCAGCGATTTTAATCTTTATTCATCGCAAACTGAGAAAAAACAAAAGGGGAGCAAAAACACAAAACTCACCAGAAAAAATCACTTTAAAGCTCAAGTTCCCAGAAGGAGAAACAACTTAAAATCCCAAGCCTGATAAGGTTTTACCTCTAAGTTTCGCACGATAAGGTTGAAGATCAACAACAATCTCATCGTCTTCATCAGAGTCGGATCCATCATCAAGATCTTAAACAATTTAAGAAGAAAAAAATAAGATATTACAGCTTATTAGGTATTAAAAAAATAAAATAAATCAAGCTAGAGAAGATTAATTTACCTTCTCTTCCACAAACCCAATCCCCAGTACATAGTTTTGCCTCAGCATTGGCGGGAAGAATAGAACTTCGAAACCTTCCAATGACACGAGCACCAATACTAAACGTAGATTCAGAAGCTACTGTGGTGATAGGAACACTCAAAACATCTCGTGCCATTGATGAGAGTTCTGGATATCTATGCCTGTTATCCTTCCAAAATCCAAGTACATCTAGATTCGGATTTGTTTTACGGTTAAGAGTGGCTTCCTCCAAATATAAGTCTAGTTGTGTTTTACCTGTACTGGACTCCAATTGACTCTCAAATTCATCAAACTCATCAAATGCATCCCTCATTTCATTGCTACCACTGCTACAAGCATGATCCCCTGACAATGAGGCCGTAGTCGAAGGTATTAAGTACTCTTTGAACAACAATTGTAGGTTATGTTCAATAACCTTTACTTTTTCATTAGCAACCTCCTCGGGATGAAGCTTTGAAAAGCAAAACTTGACAAACTTCAATTTGTATCGAGGGTCCAGGACAATAGCTATAGATAAAATGACACTATACGACTCCCAATATTTCGTAAACTTCACCAACATCGAAGTGCCCATCTCACTCATCACTGAATCTCCACTATTTTTTTGTTCTTCCAACAACATTTCAATTCTCCATACATTAGGAAGATACAAATTAGCCGTGGGATACTTACATCCAGAAAACGTCGTAATGTCATAAAATGGTTTAAGAAACTTAGCTATAATCTCGACCCTTTTCCATTCATCTTCATCCGTGTTTAAAATCAATGTCAAGCAAGTTATAATGAATGTAAGCTTCCCGATATTGAAGAGCACTTTCAAGCATTTGATAAGTGGAATTCCACCGAATAGGCATATCTTGGCGTAGCTTCTTAGAACATGGTAGACCAAGATTACTCAAACACTCCACAAATTTCATTATTCACTGAATTCTTGATATACTTAACACCTTCACTAATTTTTGCAATAGATGCATCAGCCTTCTCTAAGCCCGTCTTAACAATTAAGTTCAAAATGTGATTCCCACAGCGGACATGAAGATACTTTCCCTCGCGAACTAGTGAACGCATCAAAGACAAATGATTCTTTAAATTATCCACTACACCATTATTGCAAATAGCATTATCCAAAGTAAGGGCAAAGATTTTCTTTTCGATTCCCCATTCTTTAAGAAAGCTAATCAATAAGGGACCTAAAACCGCGCCCGAATGTGGAGGAACATGACGAAAAATAAACACCCTCTTCTGAAGAACCCAATTTAAATCCACATAATGGGCCGTAATGCACATATACCCATTAGATGCTACTGAAGTCCACATGTCTGATGTTAAACATACTCTACTAGGAATACTCTTTTTCGCCTGCATACATATTCAAGATATCTGACTTGGTTGTGTTTCTTGATATGTGCTTGCCAACGGGATTTAAGTATAAATGAAGGTCCCTGATGCCTTTATGTTCTACAAAACTGAAAGCATAGTTATGCCTGACTATCGCCAATGACATTTTCTCTCGATAAATTTTTTGATCTATTGGTGCACTCTGTCCCTCTTTTACATTATCCAATGGATGTTTTATCAGCAAATGACGCTTCAAATTCGATGTTCCAAATTTAGAATCGTACATATAGTCTTTTTCACAAAGCGTACATTTGACTTTAAACTTTCCATCACTATGAATACTAGGCTCTTCTACCTTAACAAAAGAATCCCAAACAGTAGACGTTTGTCTTTTTACTCGTTTTAGCGTAGTTGAAGAGCTTTGTTCACAAGAATCATCAATACCTTCCACTGACATCTTTACCTAAAGATGAAGTAAAAATAAATCAATTGCATAATGATAGAAACAAACAAATGAATAGAATTCAATCACATAGTGACGAAAAAGAACAGAGAATAGAATGCAGAAGAAATCTTTCAATTTTTACATTTAACTCTAAAAGATGAAACCAAAAAAAGAAGTAAAATAAAGCAACATACAGATATAGAAGTAAAATAAAGCAACATACAGATTTGGATTTTACTTTTTTTCTAGAGAACTGAGGCTATTCTCGTCAAAAAAGAAGTAAAATAAAGCAATTGAATCAATATGGAAGAACATTGGTACCTTTTGCACTGTTAATCTGTGACTGAAATTCAATCCATGCAGCTTAGGGTAAACTGAAGTGAGAAAAAAAGTGGAGATTGTTCTCCACATCAGACTGCACTCCTCAGCCAAAATTCAGGTAGCTCCACCGAAGGAATCGTCGTCACTGACCTTCTGCAAATTTTCGGTATTACAGAAATCGCCGAAAACGGAGTTTCAGCCGGCCAAATCGAGAAAACCTGGTACCAAAATTCCTCTTGAAGAGGAAAGTGAATTAGCAGCTTCAAATCCTCAAGGGTATCATCCACCAGCTCCAATCTTACCATCGAAGATGTTTGGGAATTAGGGTAAAATTTGGGGGTGGGAGCGGGGAAGGCAACCGAGGGACGTGAGAGAAATATGTTGGATTTTCCACTTTTCCAGTGATGCTTTAGGCCTTTGGGGTAAAAGGGGCGAAAATAGTTTTTGGGTTGTTTTAACTTTATTACCCATGGTTAACCGGTGGTTACCCATTTAAAATATGGATAATATGGGTAATATCCGTATTTGATCCGTTTTTAAAATATTTATTATCCAACCCATATTTTAGCGAATAATATGGGTGGTTACTCATTTTATTTTACCCATTTTTCCACCCCTAGACTTAGATCTATGTCAATGAGTACTTCTCCAGAAGACAAGTCATTCTTCGCTTCGTTCGAGAATCAACTGCCTTCAGTCCCAGTACTGAAAGACGTGACTTCAGGAGTGGTATAATTCAACGGGACCCTATCCCCTCCTGTGGTCCTGAACAAAGGTTCCATCCTGAAAATAAAAGAGAAAACCGGTTTTCGGGTATCCTGCCTAGTAATAAACGGAACGTTCTACACCATACCGAGCAGATCCAGCCGGGCTTATCAGCTAGTTCTTTTCCTTTTAAAGGCAGGATGAATGGCTTTTTTGCTCGACTGTAGTTTGTCAATCCTTGCCATACATTCCTCCCTCCTGTTCAATACAACATGTAAGGCGGATCTAATACTTGATATCTTCTGTTCAAGGAGCTGCACTTTCTCAGCTTGTTTCTGCACCTCTTCAACTAAGGTGGCACCATGTTGACTAGGCCCTGCTACATCTGGGACAGTGATCAGGATATTAATTACAAAGAAAACGATTCTGTACATTCACAAGCATCAACACAAGGAGATCGATCTTTGCATGTATCCTGTTAAAACTCTACAAGCATTTTATAAGGTTCCCACTAATGACAAAGCTAAAACCTTAAAAAGGAAAATGTTATTAAAGTGCACTTAGCTCCTAATGACTCTATGAACATGTCTCTGGCGTCGTATTTCTCAAGCAAAAGTAAGAAATCATTCTTAGCCCTCTCTGATTTGCTTAACGAGAGGTTGGAGGTCTGGAGACAGACTCTCGAGTCTAAGGCTTTCAAACTAAGCAGATTTAAGACAGAATACCTGCAGTGCAAGTTTAGCACCGAGTCGAGCGAAGCAGGCAGGGACGTGAAGCTTGGATCTCAGGTCATGGCTAAGAGGGACAATTTTAGATATCTTGGGTCGGTAATTCAGGGGGACGGAGAGATCGACGGGATGTCACCCACCGTATAGGGGCGGGGTGGTTGAAATGGAGGCTTGCATCAGGAGTCTTGTGTGACAAAAAAGTGCCACAGAAACTCAAGGGGAAGTTTTATAGGGCTGTGGTTAGACCTACCATGTTGAATGGAGCGGAGTGCTGGCCGGTGAAAAACTCTCGTGTCCACAGAATGAAGATTGCGGAGATGAGGATGCTCAGATGGATGTGCGGGCTCACCAGGTTAGATAAGATTAAGAATGGAGTTATTCGGGAAAAGGTAGGGGCAGCCCCGGTGGATGAAAATATGCGGGAAGCGAGGCTCAGGTGGTACGGGCATGTGCGGAGGAGAAGCCCGGAAGCCCCGGTGAGGGGTTGTGAGTGGCTGGCGGTGGTTGGTGCGAGTCGAGGCAGAGGGAGGCCCAAGAGCTATTGGGGAGAGGTGATCAGGCAGGACATGGCTAGAATGCGGATTTCCGAGGTCATGGCCTTTGATAGGAAAGCCTGGAGGTCTAGTATCAGGGTTGTGGTTAGAGGCTCCTAGTATTTTTCGTACTTCTTTCCCGGGGCTGGGGGGTCTGGTAGGGCTCTCTATGTATGGTAGTAACTGGTCGAAATTACTGCATGCCTTTTTATTTACGGTTTATGGTTTATGTTTAGATAATTATTTATGTGATTTTTGCTGGAGGTACTAATGCTCTCTTTTTTTGTTTTTGTTTCTGTTTTTCGTTTCCTTTTCCTGAGCTGAGGGTCGATTGGAAACAACCTCTCCGCCCTTTCGGGTAGGGGTAAGGCCTGTGTACGTATTACCCTCCCCAGACCCCACTTTTTGGGATTATACTTGGTAGTTATTGTTGTTGTTGTTGTAAAGGTAAAGCGAACATAAGTACTCATATTGAACTGAAAGAGGATTGTGTGATTCCTCTTTCCTTTTATTACTATAGAGATACCAGATACCACATTGAATAGTCAACAATTGTTCAACGGTTTAAAAGGTTACAGATATATCTCAGACTCGGCAAAACTTTATTAGGTATTCCTAGTAGGTGGAACCAGATAGTTATCTTGTTGATTTTGCGCTTCCTAATGTTCTTCGTATAATACATGAGCTTATTTTTCTTAAAGTATGTGTGATTTTTTACCACTGCCCTTATAACAGTGTTTCAGAATTTTATCGTCCAACTTAAAACAGATAACCAGGAAATCTTCCAGATCAGAGGCATCTCTAGTTTTTAAGACAATGTGGGAGAACTTCACTCAGACAAAAAGTTGAAGATCAAGAGAGACAAATGTCTACCGATGGTTCATTATTTCTAAAGGTACTGGGCAAAAACAATTGAAAGGAGAAAGGGTTTATGACTTGCAGGGACAATCAGGGCACACCACAGAAAAAGGAGGAAAATCACATCAGAAAACACAGAGAGAGTTAACAACCTACTTCCAGTATTATAAAGAGGCACCAAAGCAATTAAAGAACATATAACCTGTTAAGATAATGCGAAGACCATTCAGAAACAAACCATTCCTTCGACATTTATGAAAAAGGAAGAAAAAAGAAGAGGAAAACTAGTCACTGAACAAAAGATTGTCGCAAAGGAGACTTATCTCCAGATAGTTTTGCACTGACCTGCATTATGATGGAACTTGCTCGTACACCACATTGCAAACTTCATAATTCAACAACAACAACAACTACCCAGTATAGTCCCACAAAGTGGGGTCTGGGGAGGGTAATATGTAGACGGGTCTTACCCCTACCCGAACGGGCAGAAAGGCTGTCTCCAATCGACCCTCGACTCAGTGAAGGAAAGAAAAAACAAAAACAAAAACAAAAACAAAAGAGCATTAGTAACTCTAGCAGAAATAGAGTAAATAATTATCTAAACATAAAAACCATAAATAAAATAGCATGCAATAATATCAGAAAGTAACTACCATAAATAACTACCATAAGGGAGACACAATCCACTACACAAATCATCTATGGGTACCCCTGCCAAGCCTCGCCCAACCCCGGGTGAGGAGTACGGAAAACTCTAGGAGCCCCTATTCTACAACCCTGCAAACTTCATAATTCCTTTTTTTTTAAATAAACTTCCCTAGCTTATATTGTTGTGGGTGGGTTTTTTTTTTTTTTGGGGGGGGGGGGGGGGGGGGGGGGGCAAAGTAGTTGTTTTTTTACTAATTTCTTTCTATAATCGTCTTACATGCAGCGTTTTTAGTGTGATATGGTTTTATGTTTTAGTGTGATATGGTTTTATGGTTTTATGTTTGCACAGAATTCAATTAAGATGGCAATACTCTTTTTCCTATCAGTGATGGGTTTTTAGATTATACTGAATTAGGATCGACAAATTTCTTTCTTTATAAGGATAGACAATTTCATATTCGCAAGGAAACACTAGATCCTCTTTCAATTCATTGCACCATTCTCTACAATGTGCTTCTAAGACAGTTTGATAGTTGCGGTCTTCTTTAATTCTGAAATTACTACATATGTAAAAAATGGAGAAAAGCATCAAGGGTGTAACCCAGCAGTTGATAAGACTGCAGGAGACCAGGGTTCAAATCCTAGAACAAACAAAAAAGACAGAAGCTGCAAGTTGGCATTTTCTCATAACTGATGCTAGAAATAGAAAATTCTGAGCAACCGTAGGAGTGAAATAATGGAGTCAGCTTTTACTTTTTCTTTCTATTTTTTTGGATATCACACAAAAATGTGATTCAAGAATGTTTGTTTACAAAGTGTATATCTTATTAAGAGAAATTACGGGTCATACAAGGAATTAACTCTGATAATTTTTAACTACTGCACTCTATCCGTCATTTCATTACAGCACTAAATAATTTACCGCTTAATAACACAGTGAATCTAAAAAAAAATGCCAATGGATTAGAAAAAGAGAACCCTAGAAACATACCTGAGGTGAGTGAAACAGATCCCGCATAAGAAACGGGTCTTTGAGCAGCAAGAAGGGAAGCAAGGATAGTTTTAAGCTGATGCGGAAGTGTGGTTCTGAGCTCCAAAATTTTCTCCGCGGTTTGCTTAATTCTTTCTTCCAGTTGCCTTTCTTGCTGCTGCTGAGCTATGCTCGTCTCCATTACTTGCTGCTGCTCTCTTACTTCTCCAAAATAATATATTTTTTGTCCTACATGGAGCATACATAAGATAAATTTCCAATGTGGAAAGCGAGTGTATGCACCGATTTAAGCTGTACAAGCTCGGGGGTTTCTAAATTCATATAATTAAGTGTAGAGGGGTAATTAGTACCGGGCATAGTCGGGAAGGACACTAGTAATCTGAGCCAAATTTAAGAGTGGTTTAAGGTATTTTTCCATAATTAGAGGTCCACTTTGTAAGCCGCAGTTCTGAGAAATAAAACGTTAAGGAGTTATTTTGGTTTGAACACAAGTTATGCTAGTCATGTTGGGATTAGTTATATTGAGATAAGTTATGATGAAAATAGTTATATTTAAACAATTTCTTATTGATTTTTGGTATGTTTTATGAATTTTGGTATTGCCAATTTTACTGTTTTATCCTAAAATTACTATTCTATCCTCTAGCACATATAATTCAAGATTAATAACTAAACAAGGAATAAGACAACAACAACAACAACAACCCAGTATAATCCCACTTAGTGGGGTCTGGGGAGGGTAGTATGTACGCAGACCTTACCCCTACCCTTGAGGCTATTTCCAAATATACCCCCGGCATCCTTCCCTCCAAGAACTTCCCACCTTGCTTATCTCATAATTATTTTGTTTAACCATCATATAAAATGACCCTTACCTTTTTCCCGAGGGGGATAGAGAGTTTTTCTAATTAAAATGACATTAATCGAAACGAGATTATTTATTTAATTTCAGAGTCGCTACTTGGGATAATTATATGATGTCCCAAGTCACCGGTTTATTTCAAATCCCAAATCAAAAAAAATTGACTTTGTTTTTTTTTAATGAAGTAATAATAGATTTCATTGCTGGCATCAAGAAGATGCATAATAATACAAAAGATACTGTTAGCTCCATTACAAAAAGACTATTCAAGTACCAGGGAGCTAACGAAGTTCAAAAAGTTGTCATGAGAATCTAAGGGGGAAAGGTAATGCCAATTGTAAAAATACAAAAGACATCTAGCCTTGAGGGAATGATTTGGAGTTGATAAACCTTCAAAACATCTTTTATTCCTTTCTGACCATATACACCAAAAAATACTCGCAGGAATCATCTTCCAGATTGGCCTGATGGCCTTACCAACTCTCCAGTTACACCAGCACTCGAAGGCCTCTTTAGTGTTATTCGGCATTACCCATTTAATACCAAAAATACACAAAAACATATTCCATAAGTCAGCAGCAACTGTGCAATGTAAAAATAGATGGTTGTTAGATTCAAGTCTCTGTTGGCACATGTAACATCTATTGACCATCTGGAAGCCTCTTTTCTTAAGATTGTCTTGTGTGAGGCATGCTTCATAGAGGGCTGTCCAGTTGAAACATTTGATCTTTGTTGGGAGTTTAGTCTTCAATATCAACTTCCATGGCCAGTTATCAATCATGTCATTAGGAGCATATGAGTTTGCATAGCCTGCTTTCACCGAATATTTACCATCAGCACTGCTCCACTTTAACATATCTGCTGCCTGTGCATTCATCATGTGGCTTTCTAGTCTGGAAAGCAGACCTGTCACTTCTTCAATTTCCCAGTCTTGTAGGTTCCTTTGGAAAAGCATGTCCCAAGTGTTGTTTGCCCAATTCTGAGAAACGGAGGAGTTTGGCTCACATGCTAATAGAAAGAGGCTTGGGAATTCCTCCATCAGAATGGTATTATTTAGCCACTTATCCTTCCAAAACCTAATATGCCTACCATTGCCTGCCACCACTTGTGTATTCCGGAAGAATTCATCTTTAAGTTTGCATATACTTTTCCATAGGCCAGCACCATGTGGGGATCTAGAGAGCTTGGAGCACCAATGATTTTGTACCCCATGTTTTGCCTTGATTACTTTCTTCCAGAGAGTTTGGTCCTCTTGTGTGTATCTCCATAATCATTTCATGAGTAAGCATTTGTTGTGTAGAGCCAAATCCTTTATGCCCCGTCCTCCCAAATGCTTTGGTAGCACAACATTAGCCCATTTAATCAGGTGAAACGTATGATCTTTGTTGTTACCCTCACATAGGAAGTTTCTCCTGATCCTATCGAGCTGTTTCAGTACCTTGTTGGGAATAGGGAATAGTGTCATGTAGTAAGTTGGAATGCTATCTAGTACACTGTTAATCAATGTTAATCTTCCACCAACTGACAAATATCGCATCTTCCATGATGCCAACCTTTTCTCAAACTTCTCAATCACCCCATCCCAAATAGATGTTGATCTGAATGTGGAACCCAGGGGTAATCCAAGGTATGTGGTTGGGAATGAGCCAGTCGAACAACTAAGAATTCCTGCCAGTTCTTCTACGCCCGAAACCTCATTGACAGGGTATATCACACTTTCTAGCATGTTGATATGAAGCCCTAACAATGCTTCAAAGATGAGCAAGGTTAGGTTCCGGTGGAGTACCTGAGATCTATTTGCTCCACAAAATATAAGAGTGTCATCGGCATACAATAAGTGTGAAATATTAACAGTGTTCCTTGTGCCAACATTAAAACCATCCAGCCAATCCAACTGCCTGGCCTTGTTCAGCATATTACTTAGATCCTCCATCGCCAAGATAAAGAGGAAGGGGGAGAGGGGGTCTCCTTATCTGAGCCCATTCTGTGGTGAACACAAGATACCGGGCTCTTTACTTTTCATTCTCCAGTCCAGAACTTCATTGGCAATTAGAGCAGCATCTGTAATATGTCTATCCTTTATAAATGCATTTTGATGATTGGAAACTAATTTACCCATTACACCTTTGAGCCTTTCTGTTAGAACTTTGGCTGCAATCTTATAGACACTTCCAATTAAACTAATTGGCCTATAATCTTTGAGGTTAATTGCTCATTTTTTCTTTGGCACCGGAGTTATAAAGGATGCATTGCTGGACCCGACTATGTTGCCATGTTGGTGGAAATGATTAAGGTCCCCCATCACTTCATACTTGATAAATTCCCAGGATTTTTGAAAGAAAGCCATTGTAAAGTTTGCACTTGGTCTCCAAGGTTCTTGTTCAGTATAAAGATTTTCATAGAAGTCCAAGATCTCCTTTGTTATCTGCTCTTTGTCTTCTATGGTTTCAGTGCCCACTTGAAGTTTGTCAATATTGTTAAATCTTCTTTGAGAGTTTGCCACCTTCTGAAACTACTTAGTATTCTTGTCTCCCTCTTTGAGCCATAAGCACCTAGATTTTTCTCTCCAGGATGTCTCTTCTGCCTTAGCCAAATTTTGCAGCTCTGCTCTCAGGCTTTGCATTTGTGTTGATTCTACTGTTGATGGCAATCCGTTCTCAATTGCTTGTTCTAGGACCATCAACTCATCTAATGCTTTGCTCTTCCTAGTTTCCACTTTACCAAAAACTTCCTTGTTCCAACTTGTAATATCCTTCTTCAGGCACTTTAATTTTTGTGTAAGGATAAAGTCTGGACTACCACTGATTGAATAGCTCTGCCACCAACTCTTCAATGTATCCAGAAAGCCTTCAGCTTGAAACCACATATTCTCAAATTTGAAATACGATGGACTAGTCTCCCAATCACCACACTCCAAAAGAATAGGTCTATGATCAGAGATGACTTTAGAGAGGGCCAATTGCTTCACAGCTTTGAATGAATCACACCATTCAGGGGAGATAAGGAATCTCTCAATTCTGGAGGCTTGTATACAATTAACTATCCTTGACCAAGTGTAATAGGCACCCTGCAATGGGAAATCAATTATTTGCAGTTCTTGTATGACATCTGAGAAAGTCTTCATAGCCCTGGACCTTCTTATGCAATTTAACCTTTCACTCTCGAATCTACAAACATTGTAATCCCCTCACAGAACCCATTGGTTGCTCCATAATCCCCTAATTCCTGCAATCTCATCCCAAAGCTGCTCTCTCTCAGGATTAGTACGAGGGCCATAGACCCTATAAAGCACCACCTAAAGTCCTCATGTAAACTCTCTAGCATGCATGAAATTGTGTATGTGCCTTGATGGGAATCGATGTAGTTCCATTGTCTTTTGTCCCAAAGTATAATAATCCCACCCCCGGTTCCACATGATTTTAACTCTACCCAATCTGCCCATCTATTACCCCAAATGTGTTGTATCAGATTAGAAGACCACTCTTCTAACTTTGCTCTTGCAAGCATAGAACATCTACTTTCCATTTTCGAACCAGTGACTTTACTGTGCTTCTTTTCTCCCCATCATTCAAACCTTGCACATTCCAGCTCAAGATCTTAACTTCCATCCAGAAAAAGATTTGTAGTGCCTACCCGTTGTTCCACTCACCCCTTTAGTTTTCCCATCATAATTTATTCCACATATTAACCTCTTCAGTTCCCCTTCCCCCTTGTTTTTGCTTTCCTTCCAAGATTTGCGTGTTCCACTTTGTTGTTGCAATTGACATTGTCTCTTCTGCTCCATTCTGATGATCATATTTAGAAGTTCATGTTCAAACCCGTTGGCGTTAACCCCAAAGCTTTGCATGCCTTGACCATAGTAAGCTTTGTCCATTTAGATGTTTCAATCACAATTGGCTCTTCTACCAACTGAGAGCTTGATCCTTCCTCATACCAGGGTAATTGCAGTGTGTCAGAAATAGAAGGAGATGAGAATTCAGTGTTGGAATAACATATCAGTGGTAATTACCATCTCATGACTGGTTGTTGTAGAAGTTGGTTGAAGCTCATGACTAGGGTAGCTTCGTCATCTGCATCTGAGGAATTTTGAGACATTGCCTGGTTTTTAGATGGAGGAGGAGCAGATTCCAGTGGGCTTAATACAGAATGGATGGGTTCATCTGATAAGACTTTAAACCTAAAATAAACCAAAAGACTGGGTAAGGAATTCTGTTAACCCGGGAGAAGGTGTTAGACACTCCCGAGTTCCGTGGTTCTAGCACGATCACTGTAATCATACTTGTCTTAATAAATTGCTTAATTACGTATTTTAAAACCTACGTACATTTACCTTTTACCGCTTTTAGATTACTTGATTATTCATGATTATGGAATTACCTCGAAACGAGTCACGTGTACGTGTACTCTTTTTTTTTTTGGCGCGTCAAGAATCGTACCACGCTTGCGTATACACAAGTCACAACACTTAATTATTTAAGAAAGCTTAACCAAAGTCGCGCGAACCCACACCTTTTATTTTGAAAACCGTAATTATGTCACGCGAATGTGTACACAATCACAAAAGCATTTTCTACGAATTATTCATTTTTTGAAAACGTACTCGTGTCACGCGAACGTGTATATAATTAATAACATTTTATTATTATTAAGATAGTTTTGTCAAAGTTGCGCGAACACATACTTTGGTTTTAATTTTGGAACTCATAACTACGTCACGCGTACATAATCACGATAATAGATTAAAAGTGTGTCTAAAAGCATACTAACATATTCATAATTTTTCTTTCCTAGGTTTGAGATTATTGCAAGGTTGTTGATTATGGATTAACTTGAAGAAAACAAGTGCATTAATGACTTACTAATTCTGTGAAGTATTGTAGATGAATTAAATACTAAAGAGCTTGATCTTTCCCCATCCCCCAGCGCAACAGATAATAAAAGATAAAAGATTATGTTAGAAAAACAGAAAGGAAATACATAGGAGCATAAGATTCTTTACAAGCATTTGTCATGAAATTGCCAAGTGAAGATTATTTGCTGCTTTTTAAGGTGTTGACATGTCTCAGATATATTTTCAACTATATCTAAGTCTTAAAAACACAAACTAATAGATTTTCAAATTACCTTATTGATTCTTTGTATTAAAGATACTGTATCAAGCATTAATCAGTTGATCCTCCCCACACCAATCGAAATTATAGCTATGTTAGCACGACTATATTTAACATACACCTATACTCATGCTACATGTGTATCTTTGGATCATAGACACAGGCATATCAAAATCAATAGGGTCACATTCTCAACAGAGTAAAAGGACAAAAAAAATCTGTAGCTCAAGACATAACACACATACGAAACAAAACCAGATCTATTGAATAACAATTCAGAGCAATAACAAGTTGAGATTCATTTAACAATAATCACTCATTAAATAGATAGTACAAGTTCAAGAAGTGTACCTAGAAAAGTCGGAAAAAACAAGCTTCAGATAGCCAAATAAAGGCTGAATCGGATAGATTTGTGCTAGAAGAAGCAACAATCAGCAGGTTCAAGCAGTAGAGCAGCAGCAAACAGCTTCAATTTCGGATGAAAATCATTTTTTTGAGGTCTAGGAGAGCAATATAGAATACTTCCTTCAATCAACAACAACAAGTAATTATTTTTGAATGTGAAATCAGACTAAACCTTTTTCTTTTGTGTTTTTGCTCTCGGTTTTTCAAAGCTAGAAAAATCAGATCTCAGAAAAGGAATTTTCAATCTCAAAATCTGTTCTCAACTCTTTTTCGTGTGAGGCTCGTATGTGCGTGTGTGCGTATCACTGTGTGTTTTTGTGTGTGTGAGTCGTGAGTGAGAGGTGAGTGAAGAGAAGCAGAGGGAATGGAGAAGAAAGAAAAGGAGGGCGCCGTTTTTGTGCTTTTTTACGATGGGAAGGGTTAATAGGCCAGGCGGGTCGGGTATACAATGGGATTGGGCTGACCTGTGGTTGTTTAGAGCAAATTAGATTTTGGGCTTCCAATTAAGCTGGCCCAAATGAAATTAAAAGACCAAATTTTTTATTTTTCCTTTTGTTTTTCTCTTGATTTCAAATTCTAACAAATTAAATTCAAAATTGAAACCTAAATTAAATCTAATTAGAAAAATTAATTATATTTATCTATTAACAAATACATGTAAAATTTTAAAGTTTTATTTTATATATTAATTCTAATAATTAAAGAGTAATTAATTCATTTAGTGCAAATTAAACCTAAGATGACATGAAATTAAAATGTGAAAAATTTTATGATTTTTTCTATGCTTTTAAGATATTAAAAATGCATAAAATGCAACAAAACAAAGAAAAACTCCTAAAATCCATTAAAATTGTTTTTGATTTATTTATAACAATAATTTCTATGCTGGCAAAAATCAAGTGCTCATAGGATGTACTACGTTCAAAACTTTTGAAATGAGGAGGTGGAGATAATCAGAGGAATTGTATTGATCAAAATAGTTTTATTGGAAGTTTTCTAAGCAACAAAGTCTGGCGGTGTAGTTGGTAATCAAGCTAGTCTCACACATTAGAGGTCCCCGGTTCGAACCCGAACTCAGACATTTTTTTATTTTTATTGCCTTCTCGACAATCTCAGACATTTTTTTATTTGTATTGCTTCTCGACAATATGCATGTAACACATTTACTGGCATTATGATTAACTTTTTTCGTTAATATAGTAGTTGACTTCTGATTTTGTTAATATTATGATGAACCTTTTTCGTACCACGCATACTTGTACCAAAGTTTCTCACATCATGAAGTGTGGAGGATAAAACTCAAAACTGCTACAAGAATATGATACTGTTCTTGTTTATTCTACCTAGACGCCACAAACATATTAGTATGTTCTTTCATCTATAGTTCCAGGGCTGTA
The DNA here is from genome assembly GCA_034376525.1 of Nicotiana benthamiana. NCBI lineage: Eukaryota > Viridiplantae > Streptophyta > Magnoliopsida > Solanales > Solanaceae > Nicotiana > Nicotiana benthamiana. The sequence goes on along the minus strand of CM067334.1, from coordinate 70,061,587 downwards.
CAACAGCGATTCATATTGTATCACCAAAAATATGAAAGTTGAGTTTTTCAATCTAAGGCTGAAATAGTAGGAGACAAGGCAGCTATTGTAACACCAGACTCCAGAGTATTAACAGCCAAAAATACAATCTTCTCCTCGAAAAGAGAGACCGCGATAACTGGACTAACTGAAAATTGCTTCCTGAGTTATGTCTCTTCTACTATATTACAAAGAGTACAAGATGATACATGCTTTTGAATATGTGGGGTGCATTCTGCAAGCAATTTTGAAGTCATTGAATATAGAAGTTGAACTTCAAGTGTTTTACAATACTTTCTACCAACTCTATATTTACACAGTTGGGATAGAAATAAGTCACGTATTGGGAGGCCCTCTTTCTGTACAGTAGCTGAAGTCATGATGGAGAAAATGCTCTATACACATAGTATTTCAGTCTTTCGTTTTTATACTTCCTATCATCCTATGAGGTTGGCCAACCATTTGGAGAATGTTCAGTGAAACGTCTCTTTCTTTTCGCATTTAATCTCTCTTGAATCTGCTTCTCGTTTGCCATTGATTCTTGGATGTTGTCGTGAACAAGCTGACAGAGCTCATCAAGTGCAAGCATCGGAAATGGTTCCTCGATAAGGACACCAACCTGCAAAAATGGACATCCTAGTTTTAGCCAAATAAGTATTAACTGATATTATTTGTCGTCCTCTACACTCCTCAACAAAGGAGAGTCTTGGCGTAACTGGTAAAGTTGTTGCCATGTGACAAGGAGGCCACGGGTTCGACTAGTGGAAATAGTCTCTTGCAGAAATGCAGGATAAAGCTGCGTACAATAGACCCCGGTGGTCCGGCCCTTCCCCGGACCCCGCGCATAGCGGAAGCTTAGTACACTGGGCTGTCCTCTATACTCCTCATCCGGAAAGTTACTAACCGAGCTGTGACGTCGGTGAACATTGTCAATGCTCCAATCAATATATCGATTTAAATTGAAGATGATATCAACTGGAATACCCCACAAATTGAAACTTGAAATAATAATATGCTCATCTATACTATTTTCCTGAGCTACCATATTGAAGAGTATGGTTCAAGCTGTACAGTGATCTCTACTGCAGGAAGTAATTTTATCACAAAGTATTAGTTCCTCTGGTTGACTGAAGAAGTGAAATCTGACCTCTTCAATGCAGAATAAGGAAGCAGCACTTATGAAAGTAGCTGGAACCACAATCCAATGGCAATCATCCCAAAGTATTATAGGAAGAGTGAGATGCCAAAGGACCAAGAACCTTGAAGTCAACCGAGTGTATGAAAGGGGAATAGGTATGCCAGCGAGTTGTTCACATACACCAATACCTTCATGGAAACAAGAAATCTTTGACTCCTGCACTTTTTAAAACCATAAGTTATTAGGTCTAACTCTTAAGATTATCCTGCTAGTGACAAAATCAGTGTGATTTAGCAAGTGAAGCTCCTTCTTAAAGAGATCTCTATGTAATTTACACTGGTCTTCTAATACACCAAAAGGGAAGAAAAAAATTAAAGCTGAAATAATAACATGTAAGATATAACCCCTCTGTAACCTTTCTACTTCATAAAAGAGTACATCTTCGTCAAGAAAAATTACCAGCTGAGTGAGTTTTGTTCCCTCCAAGTTTAACGACTGAAGGCACTGAGAGATGAAACCAATGATGCAACGAGGGCGATGCTTAGAACTGAGAACTAATGCTAGATCATCAGCCTCAAGTAAGTTTTTGAGATCACTTGCTATATCCGAGCCATATGTTATGTGGCACTGCATACAAGTATTGTAATCTTAGTGTTTAATACTATGCAAGAGGCAAGGAACATTATCCCTTTGCTTATCATAGATAATATATTTTGCTTTTAGGTGATTAACATGTTGAATAAAACTTACTAGTCGGCAATGAACTCAAAATCCCAGATGTTCCATGTTTAAAAAAGTAAAATAAGATTAAAGCTTCTCCAATTTTTAGGTCATTTCAGTTAATGTACAACAACAATACTGTGATAGATGGCATTTTGATGCAGTTTGAGGAAGTTTCTTTTAGTTATGAATGAAAAATGCAGAGACAAGGTTAAATCATCAAAACAAAGAAGAATATACATAGGCCACTTGGATTTTGATAAAGCCTATACTTAGGCCATTGAAGTTTTGAAGATAATTCACTTAGCTCTTTTAGGCTACTTTCAGAATTTATCAGTAATTCACGGCTACATTTCATACGCAAATTTCCAGTTAATAAGACATTCCAGAAATTGTGTACAGCATCATTGCATTAGCCAACAACAGTGGCTCCGGATTTTCACAAAAGGGTTTCAGAATATAAAGAAGCGGATACACAAAAAAACCAAGGGGATTCAACATACAGAATCATCATCATACCCAGTATAAACCCACATGTGGGGTCTGGAAAGGGTAATGAGTACGCAGATTTTACCCCTACCTGGAGAGGTATAGAGACTGTTTCTAATAGACCCTCGGCTCAAGAACGTGTGGAAGGAAGAGAAGGGAGAAGAAGAAGAAAACAGGGGGAAGAAAGAAACAACAAGGAGACAAAGGATGATAAGACAAAGGGAGAAAATAGTAGCATCAAATAGTATCAATCAGGGAGCAACAATTCTAGCGAAAGTCAAGAAAAAAAATAACAGTCGAGAAAAAAAAGCATGAAATAGTAACAAGCATGAAGCAACAATTTCTAGTAGCAATTCACAAAAAAAAGTGGACTTGACTGCCAAGTACCAGATATAATAACAAACAAGAAGAAAATATCTTTCAACCAGCAACAAGAATATTACTAGTACTACTGGTAACCCTAGGAGAAACTCAGAACTACCAGTTAACCCACCACCTTAATTGTCGACCTCCACACCTTCCTATCGCTAGTCATTTCCTCGGATACGCGAAGCACTGATATGTCCTGCCTAATCACTAATCCCCAATACTTCTTTGGCCTACCCCTTCCCTTCCTCAAGCCTGACATGGTCCATCTCTCACAACTCCGGACCGAGGCATCCATGTCTCTCATCCTCACATGCCCAAACCATCACAACCTCGATTCTGGCAACTTGTCTTCCATGGCTGCCATTCCCACCTTGTCCCTAACAGCTTCACTCCGAATCTTGTCTTTCCTGGTATGTCCACACATCCATCTCAGCATCCTCATTTCAGCTACGCTCATCTTTTGGACGTGAGACTACTTGACGGGCCAACACTCAACTCCGTACAACATAGCCGGTCTAAACACCACACCGTAAAATTTGCCCTTAAGTCTAGGGGGCACATTCTTATCAACATACAGTATATATACATTAATTATTTCTTTTCACCTAACCACACCTTGGTATGAGGTGGCTACACCACTGACCATCAGATAGCAGACTTTTCCTTAATTTCACTTAGTATTTAGGAATTTATCCTATATTATGCTCTCGCATCTTTTTTTCTTTTTTCTATTTCGTGATAGAACTAGCTGCAGAAATACCAAAACTCTCCAGTTATCACAATGATCTATGACTTTCTCTCCTACACAGAGTGCAGGGACATATTTTAACCACATAGGAAGAATCATTGAGCATAATTGAAGGCCTCATATAAAAATGTGTGGTTGTATGCACAGATTTATATTGAGCTAAGTCGATTAACTACACCAAAAATACCTTCAAGGCAACTGGAAATGCCATGATATACTGTAAAAGTGCTTCTTTGAGAACAGCATCACTCTTATCAACACAAGCAATGACCAGCCTAGCAAAATCATTGGTCCCATAAATCACTTTAGTCCAAGCCTTCTTCCCTGTTTCAAACCTCGAGTACGATGCCTCTGTCCTAAACACCAAAAGAAGCGCAAGAGCTGGAGCAGTCAACTGATAAGGCAGTGGACTAGCTCTCAATATAGGCAAAAACTCAGGCAACCAATGCATTGAAACAGCTGAATTATAACTAGCAATAACCACTGCCACTGAAGTAAAAGCTATAACCGGAGGAACCAACGACAAAATAACACGCGAATTCAAGCTCGAAAATAAGTGCCTAACATGTCTTAAAGAACTCCTATGTTGCACCCAACTTTCATGTTTGTATAAAGATCTCCTCTTTTTCATACCTTCTTCTTGAATTCTGTCAGCCCAATCAGGTATTATACGGAGAATTGAGATAAGGGCAGAACTAGGATGTTGATTCTGTGGAGTTTGTTGAGGGCAACAACGAACTTTGAAAGTACTGAAACTAAACTTCTTGTAGCTAAGTTTGGAAGGTAATGATTGTTGTTGTAATTTTAAAGGTAGTTTGAGGCTAAAATGGGAAGAAAAAGATGCATTGGTTGGAGATTGAATGCTGAAAAGGGGTCTTGAATTTGTCATTGATGATGGTAATTAGGGTTTAGGGTTTGGAAATGGGGGAGGAAGGTGACAACATGGGAGTGTACAAAGAGTGAAGTGAAGAGTTCTGTTAAAGGAATGTAGAGGATACTGGATTAGGTAGTTGGAATTTGGTTAAGGTTAATTTGTGAATCTGGTTTTTTCACTTATTCCTAGATATGAATTAAAAAAAGAAAAAGAAAGAAAGAATTGTTGGTGTCACAGCAAGGTAAGTCGACATCTATGGCCCATTTTAAGCTCAATACATCTATATTATATTAAAAGTACGAAGGCCATTATCGAAATATCATTTGATTCTTTTAGCCTTCGTAAGTATATTTTATATTGGATAAAATTGTAATAATGGACTATAATAGATTTTCCTATGAACTAAAATAAAAAATTGACGTTAATTTTTATTTTTGTTGCATGCGGCTTTTATTTATTTAGGTTTAAGTTTCACTTTTTGCTTAGAATTCTTATACATTTCCATTTTTGTTCCATGCGGCTTTTATTATTTAGGTTTCAGTTTCACTTTTTGTTCAGAATTCTTATACCAATAAATATTTACTTAGTTATGTATTTTCTTTGTTTAGGTTTAGGATTCACTTTAGATTTAGGATCCTTTGTCAAAATTTCCTTATGCGAAGGATCTTTGTAGTAGCTTGATTTTTGTTTTAGTTATTGATGTAGCTCTATTTTGTTAATAATTTTTATTTTTATTTTAATTATTGTAGGTATCTTACAATTGATTATTGGAAGAATCTCTTAAAATTTTGTGGATTTGGATACGGCAGTAACAACGTCTCTAGACGCAAAAATTATTTGTATTTGAGGTAAACGTTTTAATCTTTAATATGTTTTGAAAGTTAAGTAATAATTATGATCCATGTATTCTTGACAGACAATAAAAATTGAAAAGTTGTTAGTTTTGTATTTTTTGTTTACAGTTTTTCATATTCGATTATCAGTTTAATGAATTATTTATAAATTTTGTATAAGTTGTTTAGACTTTAGATCAATGCATTACATAACCAAAAAAAATGGTTAGACATTCTAACTCATGATATCAATTCAAGATTCTTTTACCTTATATTTTATAATTAAAACTGCTAATTGTTGTGCCAACTTAAGTTGCTCATATTTTTTAAGAATTTATTTTATTAGCTCTTTTGATTGATTTTGTTATAGATATTACATGATCTAAAAATTGTATTACTTATAAAGAATAAACATTAACAAGTAGCATCTCGAAAGTTTGACGATTCTGTCGGTTCAAGTAAATAATTCTCCTTATCACTCATAAAAATAGTCATTATAGAACATTGTGGTACTATTTCAAATTTTTCATCATAAAATTTTAAGGAACATTAAGTTTAAGGTGTAATGTATGATTTTTCCTTCTCAGTCACAATTTTAAATTTTTCTAAACAGTAAAATTGCTTTGACACAAAAATAGATTTATTATATTTTGAAAGTTATATGTCTTTGTTGAAGTTCAGCGACGAGTTTCTTTTTCTTCCAAGCTTTGAACTTCAGAGATTGAAATTTTCTGAAATAGCAATTTTCTTTAGGACAATTTAATTGTTTTACTTCTCTTTAATATTTATACTATTTGTATATTGTTATTAATTATTTGAAGTTCCCGTGATGATTTGAGATATGATTGTCACTATAATTTGTGAATTAATTTTTATTTAAATTAAGGGTTTTACCACATAAAACTATTTTTTCCCTAAGACTTTTATTGTTGTGTATATTTGAAAAGTAGTTAGCGTAATATATAAATATGATAAAGAAACTTAAAAACGCAAATCTTAGATGCTTTGAATTGCATTATGCATTTATAATTACCTCCAAGATCATCAAACAAATTTAGTAACTATTCATATATTATAGAGCAATACTATTAAATATTTAGCTTAAGGACTTGGTTTACCGCCGTTTAAAGCAATTTAGTTATAATTTTATTTCTTTGAAAATGAAAATTTTATTTTTCAAAGCAATTTTACTTTTCTTTTATGAATTTTTAAATATTTAAAACTTTAAAATCAGCTAAAAGTTTGGTTATTTACTTTTTACTTATTTGAATCTTGCAAGAACTTCTAATATTTAGGAATGTAAATAAAGTGATATTTTATTATATTTTGCTTCCTTATTTAAATTGTGTAACACAACTGTATAAAGTATTACAAAGAGAATCTCATAATGAATAAATTTCTAAAAGGAGGATTCTAAATTTTTGCTCATTATTTTTCTACTCTATTAATTTTATAAGAACTTATAAAGCTTCTTTATGCTTCTTTTGCAAGCATCTCCTTCAATTGTGGACATTACAGTTTGAAGTGTGTTTAGTTAAGTACTTGGTAATCGGAAAGATTCAAAGAAGTACGAGGTTTTATCGCGATGAATGAATCCGTTTTGATTTCAGTAATTTATTCTCTTATTTTAATATTTGTACGTTTTATCTTCCTTTTATAATTTCATACTTGGATTTACCGCATATCATGATATAAAGTATTATGGTCATACCTCAGGAATTTTGCAAAGTACAGGCTACATTGATCTCTCCCCAAGTATCAAGGTATTATATCTACAAGTAGTATACTTAATAAACTCAAAAGTGTGTGTTTGGTATTCCTACGATTATCAAAAACTTAGTTTCTTTGATCCTTCGGTGCTCTTAATTAGATTACGTCTTTCTATTTGTTAACAAGAGATATAATATTCTAATGTGACTTAATTTTTCTTGAATACTTTTGTCTCTTCTATTTTTTCTTGCTTATATTTTTCGTTTGTTTTTTTATGTTGTTTGGTATTTAGTGGCCGGGTCACACTCAAATGAATGAAAATTTTGAAAAGTAAAATTAATGCGCAAATAGGGAAAAGTATTTCTTTCCTATGTATAAGTTTTTGATTTTCATCTACTTTTTCAAGCTTGAAATTTTTGTGAAACACTATTTATCATACAATATGTGTGTAATATTTTAAGAAAATATATATTTATTGAGATAGGGTACACGCACAACGTGCGTACCTAAGACTAGTCATTATGTAAAGGCAGAATAGCCTAAACGACACTTATATTTGTGTCATTTTGCCATGCCAGTCTTCAAACTTAGCATTTTGCCAATTGAACACTTATACTCATTCAAATCGTATATAATAAACGCTTATGACAGAAGACTGCATCGAATGTAATACAATCTTCTACACATAGGATGTCACGTCATTACTAGTGCCACATAGGAAAATAAACTATTAACTTTATCTTCATTTTTTTTCTTAGTCCACCATGTCTTCTCCTTACCACCAACAATTTAGTATTCTAATGAACTAACGGTACTGCTGATGCTGATGGCATATACACACAAAAAGAATCAAGAAAAAAGAAAAAGCAAGAAATGTTTACAGTTGTTCGACTCTTCAAGGGGGTGCGGATTGTTTGGGGGGGGGGGGGGTAACAAAGAGAGAAAGAAATGGGAGAAGGGTGGGGCCGGAGAAAGAAGAAAGAAGAAACCGAGATATTTTAAATATTTTTATATTTTTTCTCTTGCTTTTACCTTTCTTTTTATTTTTTTCTTCTTATTTTAATCATTTTCAGTATAACTTTTTTATGTTTACTTTCTTTATGCGCGTTAAATTCACGTATTGTGTCCAACTCAGTCATGAAATTGCCACATAGGCTTGGTCAACGGTTAGAAGGGTTTAAAGGAATGTGTTTTGTAAATTACGAGTGTCTAAATAAATCTTCGTAGAGTATCGGGACCGGGATGACGAAGGGGACAAGTAGAAGTGCCATTTAGGCTATTATGCCTTATAAAAATCCAAAATCGCTGCCCCATTGATTTGGTCCGGGGCGGAGCTAGAGTGTCGCCAGCGGGTTCAGCCGAACTCAGTAGCTTTGATTCAAATTCTGTATTTACCTCAAAAAATCCATTGAATATATATAATTATTAATTTAATACCCAGTAACTTAAAACGATTAAAATTTTGAACCCATAAGTTTGAAATCTTGACTCCACCTCTAAATTTGGTATTTGACTCAATTGAACTAGTCGTCAAATTTGAGGGTGTGCATTATTTTGGTATATACTCAATAATCGAATCAGGAAATGGAACTTTAGAGCAACATTAAAAATATCTTTGCATAATTTATAAGTCACCGGTTCAGATCGTGAAAGCAGTCATTAGTACTAGCATTAGGATAAACTACTCACATTACACCTCTACGGGTGCAGTCTTTCCTCGGATCCTACATGAATATGAAATACTTTATGCACCCGACTGCCTTTGTACTGAATAGACGATTCGAGATAAAAAATTTATATTTTGGTTTTGGTACCTAATATATACTTATTTGATTTAAGTTTTAAAAGATTTTTGTAATTAATATTAAGAAAAAAATAATGATACATATTCTTATAACGCCAAATAGCCCTTGGTCGACAAGCGGGGATGTTGACGGTCTCTTGCTCTAGGCGCTTCTATGTAAATAGATTTATAACGTCAAATATAAAAGGCCAAAAGTTTACTGCATTTACTTTTATAATTTTCTTTTTTTACTTTCTCACCCTTAGAAATTGTTCCGTTCACTCAATCCAGGTGCATTTGGATTGGATATCCGAGAATCCGAACCGATCCGCCTTATTTTCGGATTTTGTCCGGATCAGATATGGGTTAAGTTTTTTAAAAGTTCGAATATTCGGATCGGATTGGTATAATTTTAATCCAATCTTGTCAGAAATCTGAATTATATGGACATATATAAATATTCGACTAACATTTTAGGGTTAAGTCTTCTCATCTCGTTTGCCTCTCTTTAGTCTCTCAAATCTTACCTTTGTCTCTCCCATTCTCAGTCTCTCCTTCCTATTAACAAACAACGACGCCTTTCTTTATTAGACATTTATTCGGAATTTCTCTCTATTTTATTTTGCTATGAAACTTTTATTTTTATCTATTGTTATGAAGGATATTTGATCCCCCTCAATTTAATAGAATGGTGAATAGCAATAGCCTTAAAAAGTGCCGTAATCGATTAGATTGTTAGTAGCCTTAATAAGGCATACAATACGTTCCGAAAATACGAAATATTTTTTTTGATCCAAACTTTAAAATTCGATCCGATCTAATTTAATTTGGATTATATTTTATAAAATTTGAAATCCGAATTTATATTCGGAAATATGCTAAATCCGATCTGATTCGACCGATGCATAACCCTAGCTCAATCAATGCATTTTATTGATGATTGAGTTTTTATTCCCATCCAACATAATTAATAGTGCCATATTGTATTGTCCACTCTGTTTGACCAAAATATATTGAAACCTTTTTTATTAAATCAATTAAAGAAGTTGAAAGGGTAAATCTTAGTCAAATATAGTTAATCCCAGATTTGTAAACAAACTAGAAAATGATACATAAAATGAAGTAGAAGCGATAAATTATTGACGCCTTTCATTTCTTCTTTCACCAATCAGTGAAGATGACTGGTGTACATATTCAATGGAAGATTATTTTACTTTCTTTTCACTAAGGAGATTACAGAGGAGAAGGAGAGAAAAATCCCCCCTCCCCCTTTCTAGGAAGATTTCCTCCCTATATATAGTCATGGAGCCCTTACTATATTTTTTTGCCAAAGTCCCTTCGTACCACGTCCATTTTTGTCATTCTGCGAATACGGGGTTTGGAGTAAATAATGTCGTCTTTCCTTATCCCTTTGTTTGGACGTGGTCCCGATTGGGTTGACCACTGTGAGCACGTGATTTTTGCTTCATGAAAATTACTCCAAAAAAAAATCAAAAATAAAATAAATTTCTTTGGTTTACAATTTTTAAAATTTGCGTGGCATTTTAGGATAATTATTTGTGTTTTATCTGCGGATGTTTGTCCTGTTTTAATTAATTGAAATACCAAAAATATGTTGAATATGCGCTTAGGATTTTATTTCGTGAAAATTAGAATTAATGGCACAATATTCGAGTTTAAAAATTAGAAAATAACAAAATATGTGTTTGATTTATTTAAAGTATAGCATTGTGTGATTTTAGTTTTAGTCATGTGTGTTAATTATTATTGAGGGATAATTAATATTTTTAAAGCTAATTCTTATTTTTATAATTTATCTTTAGAATTGTGTTAGTTATTAATTAAAAGAAGAAAAAGAAAAGAGTTCAAAAAGTGAAGAAACATTCAGATTGGGCTTAATAGTTGAACAAACAGATTTAGGCCCAATCCGGTTAAAATTAGCCCAGTCCAAGACCAAGCTCTCGGCATAACCAAACGACGCTGTATTGGCGTCTCTACCGTTGATTAAATCAACTGAATGGCCCAAATCGGAATCCTGCAGGGCCAGGTTTCTGGGGGAATCAGGCTTTCAGATATGCAAGGTTTTAGAGACAAAGAACATTCACTGAATTTGGAGAAACCTATACCGCTTTATTCTATAAATTAAAACAGTTAGGTTTGTTGAGTCCTATTGAGCCCAGATTTCCAAATCCTCTACCCCAAAATTTAGACCACTCGGTAAGTTGTGAATATTGTTCGGGAGCTCCCGGACATGATACCGAGAAGTGTTGGAAGCTAAAGCGTGCAATACAAGACCTTATTGACACCAACAAGATCGAGGTTCAGGCACCAGAAGCACCCAACATTAACCAAAACCCATTGCTAGTCCACCGTGAAGCCCTCATGATCAAGCTTGTGCACGAAGGGGGAGAGAGACGAAGAAGCCATCATAGACTGTGATGATGATACGTGCCACTCCAACAGAAAAATTGACCAATGGGGAAGTAGAGGTACATGTTTAGAGGGAAGATGTCAATCCTGCGGTGATATTAGGGAAGAATCCATCCGCCACTACAAAAAAGCTAGAGCCAGCCAAATTAGTGATATCAGGAGCGTCATCCGCCCCTGTGATGGTTGTGAAGGGGATCTACAGGGAACTAGTCATTATAAAACTAGTAGTCCAGTTGCCAGTGATTGATAGCAAGGCCGTGCCTTGGAAGTATGAAAAGGCAATGGTGATGTACAAGGGAAAACAAGTGGAGGAGGATAGTTGCGAGGCGCAGGGATTGACTCGATCGGGATGGTGCTTTGCTCCCGTAGAGTTGAGGAGGTCCAACCCAGCAGTGGTGAAGAAGCCCGTGACGGAGGAAGAGGCTGAGGAATTTTTGAAGAAAATGAAGGCCCAAGACTACTCCATTGTGGAGCAGTTAAGAAAGACTCTAGCACAGATTTCGTTGCTATCATTGTTGATTCATTCCAGTGATCATTGCCAGGTCCTAATGAAGATCTTGAACGAGGTTCATGTTCCAGATAAACTATCTGTAAATCACTTGGATAAGATAGTGCACAAAATATTCGAGGTAAACCGAGTGACATTTTCCATGATAAATTGCCAAAGGAAGGTACGGAACATAATAAAGCCTTATACTTGACTGTGAAATGTGAAGACTCGGTGGTCACCCGAGTATTGGTTGATAATGGGTCAAGCGCCAACATCTGCACTTTGACTACTCTGAACAAGGTGAAAGTTGATCATGACCGGATTCACAGGAACAACGTCTGCATCTGAGGTTTTGATGGAGGTGGTACTAACACGGTGGGTGATATTATACTAAAATTAACTATTGGTCTAGTGGAATTCACCATGGAATTCCAAGTGGTAGACGTGGAAGTATCATACAATCTTCTATTGGGGTGACCTTGGATCCATGCCGCCAATGCAGTACCCTTTACATTGCACCAGATGGTGAAGTTTGAGTGGTACATGAAGGAGATAGTGATGCACGGGGATGACGGCACAAGCATTGTGGGTGATGACATTGTGCCATTCATAGAAACCGATGATGACAAAGGGCCGTGGGTGTACCAGGTTCTCGATGGGGTTTCAGTGGACAAGATTGCTGAAGGCGAGCACCTTACACTTCCCAGGATATCAGCTACGACCTTCATGATAGCCTCTAAGATGCTAAACAGCGGGTTTATACCAGGAAAAGGTCTGGGGGCTGAGCTTCAGGGTATTGTTAAACCTATCTCTTTGCCCAAAAATTTGGAGACCTTCGGATTGGGTTTCAAGCCAATGGAAGCGGATGTGAAGCGAGATCGGAAAATGAAAAAGAAAGTTTGGGATTCTCCCGAACCAGTTCCGCGTCTATCCCGATCTTTTGTTAAAGCAGGTGTCGAAAGGTTGTCAGCCCCAAAGATTCTCGGACCGTTGATTGGATCAGATGGAGATCTGGATCAGGGTTTTGAAAGGTTGTTTGCTGATGTCAACATGATCGAAGCTGGAGAGGGTTCCAGTAGAGCAGACATACAATATGTGGGGCCAGGGCCAATATTAACAATTGGACGACTACTCCTCTTCCCACTCGGAGAGAGTCTTGGTAGTAGGCTATAGACTTTTCTTTCTTGTTTCCTGGATTATTCCAGAGTTGTAATCCAGTTTTGGTTTTATTTAGTAAAAGTGCGAAACTCTATTATCTTTCATTTAAATAAAAAGCAAAAGTTTCCTTTTCTCATTTTGTTTAATTTTGTTCCTTCTTTTTCTTTCTGAACAGTTCTCCTTCTACTGGTTCCAATGATATGGCATGCACAACGGATCTTCAACCTAGTCTAAATAATCAATCTGATTCCGAATTAATTGCGCAAGTAGGTCGATTATGATGATGAATCAGAATACGAGGAAGATGAGGCCTTTGAAGAGATAAATAGAGAATTAAGTCATTTTGAAGAAAAACCTAAGCCTAATTTGAATGACAATGAAGCCGTCAATTTAGGAGACTGTAGACGATGTTAAGGAAACCAAAATCAGCATCTACATTGATCCTAACATCAAGGAGGAACTAATCAAAGCTCTCATCGAATTCAAAGATGTTTTTGCATGGTCATATGATGACATGCCGGGTTTAAGCACAGATCTAGTGGTTCACAAATTGCCCACTCACCCGGCATGCCGTCCCGTCAAGCAGAAATTGAGAAAGTTCAAGACAAACATGAGTGTGAAGATTAAAGAAGAAGTATACAAGCAATTGCAGGCAAAGGTTATTCAGGTCACTCGACATCCCGATTGGTTGGCCAATGTGGTACCAATACCGAAGAAAGATGGGAAGATTAGGGTATCTGTCGATTACCGCAATCTGAACAGGGCAAGACTAAAAGATAACTTTCCATTACCCAATATCCATATCTTGATCGACAATTACATTGGGCATGAAATCAGATCCTTTGTGGATTGCTATGCCGGGTATCATCAGATCCTGATGTATGAAGAAGACGCAGAAAAGACGACCTTCATTACGCCTTGGGGAACGTATTGTTACCGGGTAATGCCGTTTAGCTTTAAGAACGCTGGAGCAACTTACATGAGAGTAATGACTACTGTGTTTCGTGACATGATGCACAAAGAGATTGAGGTGCATGTAGATGATGTGATCATCAAATCCAAGCATCAGGAAGACCACGTAGTTGACCTTAGGAAGTTTTTCCAAAGACTTCGAAGGTATGATATTAAGCTCAACCCGGCCAAGTGTGCGTTTGGTGTTCCATATGGAAAGATGTTGGGATTCATCGTCAGTCGGTGAGGCATTGAGTTGGACCCATCTAAGATCAAATCAATCCAGGAATTGTCGCCACCGAGGAACAAAATAGAGGTAATGAGTTTGTTGGGAAGGTTGAACTACATCAGCAGGTTCATCGCTCAGCTCACAGCGACGTGTGAACCTATTTTTTGGATATTAAAGAAAGATGTTGCGATAGAATGGACAACAGAATGCCAGGAGACCTTCGACCAAATCAAGGGGTATCTATCAAATCCACCTGTGTTTGTCCCACCTGAACCAGAATGACCGTTGATTCTCTATCTAATAGTACTAGAGTATTCATTTGGCTGCGTACTGAGGCAACATGATGTCACAGGAAGAAAAGAGCAGGCCATCTACTATCTTAGCAAGTTTACAGTCTGTGAGATTAAGTACACTCGACTTGAGAAGACATGTTGCGCCGTAACCTGGGTGGCACATAAGTTTAAACATTATCTATCATCATATACTACTTACCTCATTTCACACCTAGATCCACTGAAGTATATTTTCCAGAAGCCTATGCCCACAGGGAGGTTGGCGAAGTGGCAAATATTACTCACAGAGTTCGACATCATCTATGTGACGAGAACGACCATGAAAGCCCAAGCATTGGCTGATCACTTGGCTGAGAATCATGTTGATGATGAATACGAGCCTTTGAGGACGTATTTTCCAGATGAAGAAGTGATGCATGTAGAGGATTTAGAACCGACTGAGAATCCAGGGTGGAAGCTTTTCTTCGATGTGCTACAAATGCAAAAGGAGTTGGAATAGGAGCGGTGCTTATCTCTGAAATAGGATATCACTATCCTGTTCAGCTACATTTCTATTGTACCAACAATATTGTATGAGGTATGCATTCTGGGCTTACGATTAGCTGCGGATATGGATGTTCAGGACGTCTTGGTCTTGGGAGACTCGGACCTTCTGGTACATCAAGTTCAAGATGAATGGGAAACAAGGGATTTAAAGCTTATACCATATCGTCAATGCTTGCACGATCTTAGCAAGCGAATTCGATCAGTGGAGTTCAGACACATCCCGAGAGTCCATAATGAGGTTGCTGATGCTTTGGCTACTTTTGCATCAATGTTGCACCACCCGGACAAGATTCATGTTGACCCATTGCATATTCAGGTGCGTGATCAACACGCCTATTGCAACATGATAGAGGAAGAAATGGATGGCGAGCCATGGTTTTATGATGTCAAAGAATACCTCAGAATGGGGACATACCCGGAACATGCCACCGGGGATTAAAAAAGAGCCATTCGGTGATTGGCAAATGGATTTTTCCTCAGTGGAGGAGTGTTGTACAAACGAACCCTAGATTTGGGATTGCTGAGATGTATAGATGCTGGTCAAGCCACGACAGTAATGACGGAGGTACACGCTGGAGTTTGTGGGCCCCATATGAGTGGATATGTATTGGCAAAGAAGATTCTGTGAGCAGGATATTATTGGCTCACGATGGAGCGTGATTGTATCAGTTTCATACGAACGTGCCATTAGTGTCAGGTACATGGAGATCTGATTCATTCTCCGCCAACAGAATTGCATACAATGTCAGTGCCATGGCCATTTGTTGCATGGGGCATGGATGTCATTAGACCTATGGAACCAGCGGCTTCAAAAGGTCACAGGTTCATTTTGGTACCCATCGACTATTTCACTAAAAGGGTTGAAGCCAAAAATTTCAAGTCAGTAACCAAGAAGGCGGTGGTGGATTTTGTCCATTCCCATATCATATGTAGATTTGGGATTCCAAAAATGGTCATCATGGATAATGGTGATAATCTTAACAGTGGTTTAGTGAAAGAAGTATGTCAACAATTCAAGATTACCCACCGTAATTCCACCCTGTATCATCCCAAGGCGAATGGTGCTGTTGAGGCAGCTAATAAGAACATCAAGAAGATATTGAGGAAGATGGTGGAAGGGTCCAGACAATGGCATGAGAAATTGCCATTTGCATAGTTTGGTTATCGCATTACTGTTCGCACTTCAGTAGGTGCGACTCCTTACTTGTTGGTATAGGAACCGAAGCAGTAATACCAACAGAAGTTGAAATTCCATCCCTTCGGGTTGTCGCTGAGGTCGGGATCGATGATGATGAATGGGTCAAAGCCCGATTGGAGCAGCTGAGCTTAATCGATGAAAAACGATTGGCAGCAGTATGCCATGGCTAGTTGTATCAGAAAATAATGGCAAGGGCATACAATAAGAAGGTGCTCCCCAGGAAATTTGAAGTAGGGTAGCAAGTATTGAAATGTATCCTACCACATCAGATCGAGGCAAAAGGCAAGTTCGCCCTGAATTGGCAGGGCCCGTATATTGTGACCAGAGTGTTATTCAATGGTGCTTTGTGTCTGATAGATGTCGAAGGAAGACACACCGACATGGATATCAATTCCAATGCAGTCAAGAGATATTATGTGTAATTTCTTGATTATAATTTTGTTTGTTTGTACTTGGTATTTATCGCATAATGAAATGACGGAGGGAATTCTTTCTTCTATCCAAACACTTTTAACCTTTGCTTCCCCCCTTTGAGCCTTACTTATTCTTTCATACCCATCTCTTGGAATCATTAATGAAAATGAAAAATGAAAAAAAGGAAGAAAGAAGAAAAATAACAACAAAAACAAGAAGGAAAGTCATGAGAAAAACAAAGGAATCGTTTGAACTACATTCGACCTGATTCCTCAAAGAGGATAGTAGGCGCCTCACGACTCGGTCATGATATAATAAAAATCAAAAGTCCCCCAAGAAAGAAAACTGTGGCAGAAGTTAATTTTGAAAAGAGTTTATTCCAAGAGTTGTAATGTTTCACCCGTCAAGTTATTTTGAAATTTTATTTCCTTCTCTTTTAAACCCCATATAAAACCCACATTGATGTCCAAGAAGACCTCCCGATCAGCATCAGATAGGTGCCAAGGCATGCAAAAAAAGCTGAGAATAACACATTAGTTCCCGGCTGAATGGGAAACATGAGTTGAAAGAATTGATGGCCATAAGAATTCCCAACAGAAAGATTCTTACCGGCGACACCCCAATCCCAGCTGAAAGAGAAAAATGAGAGAGTCTTAGCGGTGAAAACCTTCACAGGCACCATAAGGCGACGTAAGCCGAGAGAAACAAAATGAGAGAGTCTTATCGGTGAAAACCTTCACATGCACCATAAGGCGGCGGGAGTTGAGAGAAATAAGAGAGTCTTATTAGTGAAAACCCCTTGAAGGGCACTATGAGGCGACAAGATGAGATTGAAAGGAACCACATTTTACGGGGAGTTGGGCACTTGTTTATCCCCAACAAGTGAAAATATCAGAAAGATTGGTTGATACAAATAGACTGGGTTGATTAATACAGAATGCAAGACATGATCGTTGGGATGAGTTATACTACCCAGATAAGTTCCTTTTTCTTTACCCAACATTTGTTCAGAAATTTTTCTCTTTTTCTATCTTTGCTTTCCTTTGTTTAAGAGTCTTTTTCCAGAAATTTGTTTTAAGAAAGATTTTTCAGAGCTTACTACCGGTTGCCAAAAAGGTACAATGCAAAGCGAAATGTGAAGAGGACAGGCCAAAGACAAGGCAATAAGGCAAAAAGATGCATGTTACAAGGCTGGATAATATATTGGGTTAAAAAGTCAATGAGAGGGGAGAAAAGCCGGAAAAAGGCAGGTTAAGGAAATTATGTGCCAAGTTCCAAGAGTATCCCCAGCAGAACTCCGATCGATGATCGACCAAGTTCGAGGTGAATGGACCACAGAGAGTAGGGAAGGAAGAAACGGAAACCCATCTCCAACAAAATAATCCCCAGCAAGTTTTGAAACACAGAACGGGGAAGGGATAAATGGACAAACCATCCCCAGCAGAAATGTCATCCACAGTAAATGAAATCATCCCCAGCAAGTTGTGGGAACGCAAAACAGGACAAGGGAAAGGAACAATCATTCACAGCAGGAGCGACATAACCGCTCGCCACGTTTTTAAAACTAACAAATTTTTCTTTGATTTGAAACAGGAAAATAAAATGATGATGTTGGCAGAAAAAAAGAGCGCCACAACTGGGGCAGAAAAATTTCCCTCGCAGTCGAAAATTTTCTCGGAGAAACGAGGAAATTAATGCAAGTTACAAAGGAAAACAATTTTGAAGGAAGTGGAATCCACAGCAGTTTGCGGGAGAAGGCAATACGGGAAATCAATCTTGGAATAAGCAAGATAGCCAAGTTTTGAGGGTATTGGTACTTGGAATCAGTATGATGCACGCCATTGTTAAAAGAAGGAAAATAACCAGTTTTAAAGAAGGAGGATAATTACCTAGCAAGCATTATCCCCAGCAGACTTCAGAGGAAGGAAGAACCAGTTTGAGGGAAAAGTTGAAGAAGTCAGTAGTCCACCTGGATAATGGAGGTGGTTAAATTTTAAGTTTGTTAATAAAGTCAGGAACCCGCATGTAGAGTGGAGGTTGCTACCGTTTACGTTACAGTTAGGAGCCCACCTTTAGAATGGAGGTTGTTATACTTAATTTGAAGGAAGTCAGGAGCCTGCCTGTAGAATGGAGGTTGTTGTTATTTTACGTTGTTGAAGTCAGGAGTCCGCCTGTAGAATGGAGGTTGTGATATTTAATTTGAAGTTGAAGTTAGGAGCCGGCGCGTAGAATGGAGGTTGTTATTATTTTAAGTTGGAGAATGTCAGGAGCCCGCCTGTAGAATGGAGGTTGGGAAATTTTAAAGTAATTGATGAAGTCAGGAGCCTGTCTGTAGAATAGAGGTTGTTATTATTTTAAGATGAAGTCAGGAGCCCACCTGTAGAATGGAGGTTCTTATTTTTAAATTGAAGGAGTCAGGAGCCCGCCTATAGAACGGAGGTTGTTATTATTTTAAATTGAAGAAGTCAGGAGCCCGCCTGTAGAATGGAGGTTACAATAATTTTAAGTTGAAGTCAGACTCCCGCCTGTAAAACGGAGGTTGTTGATTATTTTTAAATTGAAGAAGTCAGGAGCCCGCCTGTAGAACAGAGGTCGCTATATTTCAAGATTAAGACATCAGGAGCCCACCTGGAGAACGGAGGTTTGCTACATTATATTGCTGATGAAATCAGGAGCCCGCCTGTAGAATGGAGGTTGTTATCTTTTGAATTATAGTTGAATTCAGGAGTCCGCCATGAGAATGGAAGTTATGTCATCTTTTAAAAGTCGAGTTGGAGTCAGGAGTCCGCCTGCAAAACAGAGGAATACATTTCAAGGTCAAATCAAAAGTCAATAATACCGAGGGTTACAACAAGAACGCCCAGCATAACAAGCTTTAATAAAGGAAGCAACATTCCCAGTAGACAAAACGAAACGACGAAACTTGTCTTCGGGAAAGCAAAAGGTCCAGTGTCGTCCCCAGCAGTTTGCGAGCGGAGGAAACGCAAGCTGACAAGAAAGCAAGGCGAAAAGGACAAGTGAAAGATAGATAAGATCGTATGATCCATAGTCTAGCCTAACTTCTTATTTTCTTTTAGCACGGTGTAATAAGGAGATCATTAAATAGTAGAAACAACATGCAGCAGCGGTAACAACAAAATTGCAGTCCCAAGGTAGTCCCAGCTACCATAACTTCTCGAATTACATTAACCTGATTCCCTTTTAGCCAGGGATAAGTAGGAAACCTTCGAAGCAAAGGTTCGGTTAAATCTTTTCAAAAAAAATGCTGCACATAGAGTATTCTAATAAGCAAAAATCTCTCGTATCTGCTCACTTTATCTTTGCACGAAAACCCTTCGTGTTCTCGAACAAAGAGGGGCAGTGGTGATCGCGTGATTTTTGCTTCATGAAATTACTCCAAAAAGAAATCAAAAATAAAACAAATTTCTTTTAGCTTACAATTTTTAGAATTTGCGTGGAATTTTAGGATAATCATTTATGTTTTTATCTGCGGATGTTTGTCCTGTTTTAATAAATTAAAATACCAAAAATATGTTGAATATGCATTTAGGATTTTATTTCGTAAAAATTAGGAATTAATGGCACAATATTTGAGTTTAAAAATTAGAAAATCACAAAATATGTGTTTGATTTATTTAAAGTATTGCATTGTGTATTTTTAGTTTTAGTCATGTGTGTTAATTATTATTGAGGGATAATTAATATTTTTAAAGCTAATTCTGATTTTTATAATTTATCTATAAAATTGTGTTAGTTATTAATTAAAAGAAGAAAAAGAAAAGAGTTCAAAAAGTGAAGAAACATTCGGATTGGGCTTAATAGTTGAACAAACAGATTCAGGCCCAATCCGGTTAAAATTAGCCCAGTCCAAGACCAACCTCTCAGCATAACCAAACGACACCGTATTGGCGTCTCTATCTTGAGCCGTTGATCAAATCAACTGAATGGCCCAAGTCGGGCCTCCTTTTAATCCACACGACGTCGTTTCGATGCATCTGATCTCAACTGTTCATTCTCTTTGATCCAACGATCCCAGGCCTCTCCCATGATCCGACCCACTTAATCCATAAGACTGACCCAATTCCCATTTATCCAAACGACCTCGTTTTAGATTAGGGCACTTGATCTTAGCCGTTGGATTGTAAGGATCGAATTAAACCACCAATTCTAATATACTTAACCCCCTAGCCCTTTTATTTCACACCCCCTATCCCTTTGTTCTTTTCAGTGACGGACACCAAACACCATAGCCCAAACCCTAGCCACCCCGTCACTCCTCCGCCTGAAACCCGGCGGTACCACCTCCGATGACCGTGAAATCACACCACAGAACCATCTTGATCCCCCCTCTCCAAGTCCACCCTCCATCACCTTCGAATCATCCCCGAGTTCTTCGAATTTTATATCGAAGAACTGACCCCTAACCCTAGTTCACCCAAACGCCTCCAAGTTCACACCCCGGCTCCACCTAACCCCTCTTGTCCCTAAACCTTCAGTGGATTCCTTCGAATCTCAGTCGAGCATCTCGAATTTCAGATCCAAGATGAACCTTGAAAAACTTCTAAGTCCCGTCCTGGTACGAGTTGGACAGGTTGAGGTTGTAATCAATCTTCTTCGTATGTTCTCAATTGAGAGAATTCGACTAAGGTTCATTCCAATCTCACATCCGAAGTAAGAGATCGAGTTAGAGTTTAGAAAGGGAACTGTTTGAGAGTTTGTGCTGTAAATTTTTAGGTATTTTTCATTCTTTTCTTTTCTAATATGTTGATGTTTATCCGTCAGAAATTGATTATATCTCATCATATTTTCAATTTATTTCTTTCTTGTCTTTCATATTCTTTTGTAGGTCTAGTTCTCTCATGTGATTGACTAGCATATATTAAATCAATTGAATATCTTTGTCCTTCAGTTTGGTTGTAATAGTTAGTATCCGTAATGTTCGTGTACAAAACTGTATCTAATTCTGCAATGGGTCACTAGTATTATTGATTCAAATGGTCTCATTTTTTATGGTGTTTGGTTCCATATTCTGTTATTCGTCGTTATGCACACCAATCCAGCTTATTTTTGTCCAAGTATGTTATAGTATTTCACTCACTTCCTTTTAGTTTAGAGTTGTGGATGCGGTCAACTATTCCTCTATAATTGTGATGTTGTTTGATATAGATTGAACTCAATTTTGTTAAGTCTACTGACTTGCATCTGATTGATTCCTCTATTGAGTTTGAGGTCTGATATGATTTAGACTTCGGCTTAAATTCAGTTTTAGTTTTAATAATTCTATTATGTTTCGTGTGGCAGTAAGTTTGATTTTGATTTGAGTTCAGTTCTTTTGTTTAATCTCAGTGAATTATTTATTAAGGATTGGACTTAGTTGTAATTTTAGAAATTAAAAGTTTGACTTTTGTTTACTAGTGATCTGAATCAGAACAGTGGAAGTCAGTAGGATTCAGGGGTGTTTTAGGAATAAAAAGAATAAGAAAATCTAGTTTGACTGAATAGTCTATCGTGTAGGACCCCAATGTGCTTTAATTTGAATTAATTAGTAGAAAGGGACCATTGAAAATGATGAGTGTTGACTACTTTTGCTTAATTAAAAGTAGGAATGGTGTAAGTGATGATAAAAGTAACATAGAAGAGCATATTTGGGGGCTGGAAATAAAAGTAAGAGGTAATAATAAAAGAGTAGTAGTAATAATTAAAGGGAAAGGGAAAGAGGTTCTTGTTTGTAGATAAATAAGATTCATTTGGCTAATTAGAAGATCAGATTTTAGAGAAAAAAAAAACTTGAAAAAAGGTCCAGATTTTACAAACTGAAAGTGTTTTGAGAGATTATATTTTCAGAACTTGAGAGAGGGGGACTCGGGAAAAACACTGAAAAAGTCTTAAGCTTTGAATATAGTATGAAAAAAAGAGAAAAAAAGAGAAAAAAAGTGTTCTTTTCAGCTAGGCCTAACGGTTCCCATTTGAGTGAATTCTAATGTTTTTTTGAATTAATTTGGGTCATCAGTCGAGTAGTGTGCTACTGTTGTTTTTGGCCAAATCATTTTGGTTCAAGTTATTCCTATCTGCTGGGTGTGATTGCTTGTCACTGCTGGTGCTATTTCCGGAAGGAATTCATTAATCTAGGATTTGGTGCTTTGCTGTTATTGATCTCTTTCACCTCAATTCTTATTTGCAATTTCCAGGTACACATTCGAACTTGATTTGGTGTAGCTTTGAGGTGAAAAGATGAAAAAAGTGTTCGTCTGTTTGCTTCTTGGAATGTGTTTGTTTGAAACTCTTATGTAGCAATAGTTGAGTAGCTACTAATTGATATGTATTTTTTTAAGTTTAATTTCGATTTGTATTTACATAATCCCTAGACTGTATAATTAGACTAATCTGGACCGTCTGGACTTTTATACTTAGAATTGTTCATCTAATTCTCAAAATTAATATGGTATAGTGTAGTTCAAATCCTTGTTTGTCTGGGGCTATAATGAATTGATAATGTTAGCCTCCATTTAGTTTGTTATCTTCATGTTAGCTCTAGTATTCTGAAATTAGTTATAAGATTGTGAATCATTAAAGTTAATTATGAGTATTATGCCCAGTAATGTTAGCACGTGGAATCAGAAATTTAATAGTAGCATGTTAATCAGAAATAGTTATGGTCTGGTAAATAGGAGAGGTTGGAATCCTTTAAGTCTAAGTACAACTCGCCTTGAAATTTGTTAGTTTATTAAGTTCACATGAATATTTATCTCATGTCCATTAAAGAGTCCGTGTTTTGATATTAATTTGAGCATGATTAAAATTAAAATAGGTAAACAAATTTCAATCTATTTTGATAGTTATCCTAGACAATATGGATAGTATAAGCGGGCCTATTATGGGTCCAACTCCATTATTGCTTTAAGCATCACTAGGCCCAAACTGTTCTGAAATCATGTGGTTAATTCCAAATAGCCCAATGCATCCAAAGATGGTAATTTAGACTAACTAGAGAATAATTAGTTTGTTGTGATAAATATTATTTTTCAATTCCATATTCTGTTTATAATCCCAATCTTAATGGTATTCACTTATAGAATAAGGTAGGAAATAATCTCCCTTCGTGCAAGCTCTATTGCAATTCTCGTTTGCTTTTGTCTTCATCCGATAAATAAGCTTTGGCCTCGCCAAGCATGTAAATAAATTAGGATTTTTTCTTTCTTTATTTTAGAAACGAATTTGAACAGAAATGTAGTCACTTTATGACACCCTTAATATAAAGGAGGCGTGCCTCGCCACAGTATATTACAATTTGCGGGGCCCTCAATAAAGGTTAAAAAAAATACTTAAAAATTGGGAAGAGTCGTTTAGTGAGTTTCACGGTCCTCCTAAAAGATAATAACTTGCTAGACTCTATTGGACGCGCCTTAATTAATATTATCTTCCTAAGCTCGGGTGTGCATTTATGCAACCCAAATCCAATTCTTGATAGAGTCGAAATGTGTCGACGACCACGAGTACACTGGCTGTGACGTGGTCCGAGATATGTTTTCACAATGTTGCAATTCTCTGTAAATAATAACAATAATAATTTGAGTAAAAGCGGTAAAAAGTAAAATTGGCGCATAGGTTCTTCATGTAACAAAATCGGATAAATAAGCTAAATATGACAGTTGAGCGACTGTGCAAGAACCACGAAACTCGGGAATGCCTAACACTTTCTCCCAGGTTAATAAAATTCCTCATTCAGATTTATGGTTCGTGGACTGTTAAACTGAGTTAATATTTTTCTCGATTTGGGACACCATAAATCTCCTAAGTGGCTACTTTGGATTAAATAAGCAAATCCCATTTTGGTTGTCCTTTAATTGGAAAAACTCCCTTGAGCCCTCGCGGGGCAATAAAAAGGAGGTGTGACAACCACAACGGTTAGATTTTGACCAATACAATTAGTCCCTCCATCTGCCGGGGTCGTCCCTTGTCGGGCCCGATAGACGGATGATGATTTCCACTTATCTAGGAGAAATCTGACTATTTACCCCTTGGGGTATGATTTTTAGAATCAAGTAGCATATTAGCACCCTCTCGATATCTTTGAACCATTGCGGCCTTTTCGGAACCGAAACATCGTTTAATCTTGAAACTTTCTTCGTGGTTACCGCCATTATGACACACGTTCCCAGGGGATTCAACCGTTTCATGCCCCCATCAAATTTTATTGGCGACTCTTGGGTTTTGATCCTGGGGTATTTATTCCTTCCTATAAATAGGAGGAATGCATCATTCGAGTGACACACTTCCTTACCTTTACTTGAAATAACTTTGCGAATTCTCCTTTGTCTTAATACTTCCATCCTTTTATTTTCTCCTGTTAGACAAGAACTCTCATCTTTTCTTTTCTTTTCCCCTTTACTTCATCAAACTGCTCGTTCTTACCTTCTCGCCACAATTTCGGTGCTGGAAGATGATGTTGTGGCTACTAGAGGAGTATAAGTGGCAGAAATGAGGAGGTCCCATCAGTGGCTGAGATCTTGCCTCGCCCTAGGAAAGCATGGACTGATTTCCACAGTCCTGCCGGGGAGAAACCGGAACATGCTCCCTCTATCATAAATGAGGAGAGACTTGCAGACTTGAGAGCTAGGTGGGAATTCCTCACTATGTCGAAATCTTGTCAGCAGTGGGAACGACATCGTCCATTTTGACCGCCAAGGGTATTGTGCGTTCTACGCCTACCCCTTTATTATTGGGTACATGCTTTCTCTCCCTCTCTTAGTGGTAGATTTTTGCCGTTTTTAAGAGGTATGCCCGGTTCAACTTATGTCATACCTGTACAAGTTGTTCCTCATGGCGCTCAAATTTGGTATAGCTTGCCGGTCGTGAGCTCACTTTGGAGCACAATGATTCACATGTGCCACCGAGGGTCAAAAAGCTTGGTGGTAAAGATGGATGAAAGGGTCAACCGTCGCTTCTACAAGAACTACTTCTATGTACGGACTGAGCTTCTTCTGGCGGATCCTATGGGCTTTCCCAAAAAATGGAATTTCACACGTAAGTCTCTATACTTTTGGTCCGAATGGCACCCAACTGCTTTCCTTTGAGTAGTGCTAAAACTGTTTATGTTTTTTCAGTCGCTAAATTGCCTCCTTCACCTGTTGATGGTATCCACAAGTGGATTAACGCTATCCTTCCTCCCATAGAGAGGGTCCGCACATGGTCGTCCTTCTATGAGAATTATGGATGCAAGCCCCTTACTGTTGAGTAATATCATTCTCGTTCGTTATTCTTCCATTTTCCTTTTGTACTTTATTTCTGATGTGTTATTCGTCGATGTCAGGGGAGTGCGGAGTGTGAGGGCTCCTCCGCTAGCTTTTCGTCAACCTATATCTTCTCGTCTGCACTAATGTTCACGACGGATACCCCTCGAGCTAGGACTTCGACTCTGATCATTCACCCAGCGGAGGGACCTTCCCGTGCCGCAGAGGGGGAGGAGCCGTCAGATAAGCGGCGAGCGGAGATTGAAGCGGCTCCTGAGGCTATGATAAATATGGAGGAAGATCTTCCCTTGACAGGGTCTGAGGTGGGAGTAGATTCCATTCCACCCGTAGAGGTAGAGACAACTGGTCATGCTCAACTGAGTCTCGCAAAAGACTATGCAGGCATTGTAAATATAATCTGAGTATTTATGCCTAGAGTCGAACCTCGGAGAATTAACCTATCAATTACTACTGTCAGATTTACTAAATTCACACAATTTGTTTCCCCAAACTTTGTGATTCATAATAGTTGAATTTTCTAAAAAACTAAAGACTGAAAGTAATTAACTGCTGAAAATTTACTATGCTTAATGTGTAAACAGTTAGAATAAGGTCTAAGGTAATGGTTTCCTCCGTTGTTGATTTCCTTGGTTGTATATGTCCCATAACTATGATTTAATAGCAATTATGATAATTTACTAGACGCACTCTCTCAAGCTATGCTAGCTAGATTCACGATACGGTTCACTTAGATTGCACCCGAGTATCGTTATCTCTAATCCAACCTCTAAACCCTCAGTTATGACTCTCGCCTATACTTCGGGAGTGATGTGGTTCATACAATCACCTAAATGTGCACTCTCTCTCAAGTAGATACATAATAAATAGGAACGGATAATTAAGGGTTCACCTAACCACAATCAAAACATAGATGAACAAATAGGGATTAACAACAAAATATAACTAAATTAATATAACAACCAAGTCATACCCAACGGGTTCCACCAATACCTTAGATTAAGGTTTTTAGCTACTCATAACAATGGAGGAATAAACTACGAAAATATTCATAATCAACAATTGCAAGAAAAATAAAAGAGGATAAGAACTATGATTGTTTGGGTGATCTCTCTCACTTGTTCTTCTTGCCAAAGTACTCTCTAAAACATATCAAGCCTCCCTTGGGCGAGTTTTCTTGTTTAATATAGGGGTTTGGGCTAAAAATTCCATGTTTTGCACTTTAGTCCCTAAACTTTATGCGTAGTGTCGCGGTCCTACCGCGGTTATGCCAGGACCACGGCCAAACTGCCTCTTAGAATCTGCAATATCATTCTGCTGTGGCCCTACCGAGGTTACACCGGGACCGCGACATCCCATCTTCAGTTCTGGTTTTTTCTGCCTTCGCTTGGTGCACTTTGTGGATATTGTTATATTGGCCTCTTTTTCTCCGTAATTGATCCCAAAAGTACTCCATAGACTTCGATTACTAGATATAACCTGCAAAGCATGAAAAACACTAGTCAAAGCATTTTATTATCACTTTTTACCGTAAAAACTATACAAGAATGTGGTTCTTTAGGGCCTAAGTATAGTCTAATTCACTTATCATCAACACCCCACACTTAAATTTTTTCTCGTCCTCGAGCAAGTTGAGCCACACTTCTAGGACTAATCATTTGATGCATTACCCTATTTTTGTCACACCCGCCATTATGAAAGAACAACCTAAGCAGTGCAACAACCACACCTCAGATGAAGACTCTAATTCCATGCCACACTCATGCTGACTTTATGTACCCTAAACAGAGGTGAAAACTTGCTTTTTCTTCCTGATTCACATTCCCTCACATCACATTTTTAGGGAAGTTCCACACACATAAAATTAAACAACAAGGAACTATAGATAAAAAAATTCACTCACTCTGAGCAAAGAACATTCACATGCCACACAGATACACCATAAGCTTACCCTTAGTGTAATACTCTACTAATCGAATTATTCAGTCCAAGATCAAGAGGTCTTTATTTGGTTATAATGTAGGCTAAGGGACGAATAAGATATATTTGGATATAGTGGCTTACCTCCCTACGCACTTTTATACAATCATTCCCTTTATTCCAATTTCCATATTTAGCCTAGTCATTCTTCCACACTTATTTCATAAGCTACCCCCAGTTTCCTAGGTGCAACTAGCTTTTTCTTGCCATTCAATATTTTAGGACTACCTATTTACAAGGTCCTTCTTCTATTATTCAATTTTTTTTAACAACCATTGCACTATTCAAGTATTTTCCTAATTTTCCTTTTCCTACTGCATTACCATCCCACACTTTGACTTTATATGATCTTTAACGATTCAAGTGCTTCTAAGAGGTAAAGGTTCAAACAGTCAAGCTATTCAACACATGGATGTGCGTTATTGTAAGGTTATCAAAGAAACAGGCTTCGAACTCGAAGGGGTTAACTATGGTAATATGTACATGTGAATTCATAATTAGACAAACAACACAAAGAAGTTCCTAAAACATCTCTAAGACCAAACAACTTCTATTTCGCTTTGCAAATACACCTGGCAAGTTCTAGGTATCGCATGCAAGCACAAAATACATGTATTACCTGACACACACTTGGCATGTAACTCATTCCGAATTATTTTGTCAACACACTCATATGAGCGTTTAAGCAAGACGAGGTGTGCAAATTTAAGGCATAAATTACGAGTCTACAAACGAGCCTAGACGTTGCACCCTCAAGTTTGTTTTAGTTATTTGCAGGTGTATACATTACCAGTTGCATTCCTGCCCTCACCCATCTTAGTCCAAGAGAGTCCTAAGGGTCCTAAAAATATCAAAGAAAAATCTACCTAACTCACTTCAAGAAAAGCCCTTGGAAAAGAACTGTGGTCAAAAGAACCATGGGATCCTTCCTTAGGAAGAGTCTCCTGCATTTTCTAGTTTTTTATTTTTTTATTTTTACTCGACTTAAGCACTCAAGAGACCCGTCGACAGTGCCCGTTCTAGGTCCAAGTCAGACATCTAAGGTAACTAAAACCAATTATATACAACACAGAGATACATAACTACAACATACTCAATGTATATGTATACTAACAATATACCACTAATCAAGTATCCCACCCCACATAAAAAGAATATGGCATGTCCCCATGTCATAACACAAATAAAGTGCAGAAGGGTAAGAAGACTTCCCTGATAATCACTCGGAGTCAGAGACGGTGTTGGGGTCCACATGACACGCCCTACCTATAGCTCAAAACCAAGACATCATCCGGCTCTCAGAACTGGCCTGCCGTCTTGACATGGAATCCAAACGTACATGCAGGCCATCTACCGAGGTTCGAAGATCTGCCACCTCTTCCTTTAAAGAAGGCAATAGGGGTCGGCTGGATTGTGATCTAGAGAACCCTGGCCCAGTCTGGGGTCGTCGAGAGGGTCCGGATCCATCATAAGATCTCCTGGGTGGTGCTATAGGTGCTGGGTCATCATCCTCACAGTCAAGATCAATGGGTGTGGGTGGATCTCTGCCCACGCTAATTGTTGTATCTCTGAATGGTGATTTTTGGGACAAAGTTCCATCCGCAGGATTGGCCGAGACATTGGCCAGCAGACATAACTTCATCACAAGTGAGGGGTAGTAAAATCCCTTAGACATTAGAGGCGACCGAAGAAACATTTTATTTCCAATGAGTTGTGCTACATCAAAGTCCTTCTTATTTACAAATCACTAAACCAATAAAGTCCGTAAGCTGTTCACATCTGTTGTATTTCCCATGGGCAATAACCTACTGCAAATGATGGTGAACCAGCACTTAGCCTCATGTGTGGACAACTTGGAGTGAAGTGTCATGTTATCATGTATCCAGACTGGTCGTCCCCCTGAGCATAATGTCTCAATCATAGTGTCCCAATCGACCCCTGGGGAGTTGTGGTAATGATCAGTGCCACCAGCGAATGGAGGCAGCCGCAAAACTTGCGAATCTTCTCTATTGAGGCATCTACCACTTTGCCCTGCACAATTACAGAGTGGCATAGATGTTACGGGCAGTTTGCGTAGAACTCCCGGACCATCATTGGGTTGGCCATTTTAGGTTCCTCGAACAAGTACTCCATCTCCCTCCGTCTGATTTTCTCGTACATGTTTGGTTTTTCTATACGTAGGGCAGCCTTGTCAATATGAATCTCAGGGACAAAGCTTTTGGTAGCTTTAGCATGAAACCCGTCCTCTGCCTCCTGTGACTGGAACCAGGTGGAATCATACGTCGGCACTTAGGAAGTTCTTGCCAAATTCCTACGCTTCCTTCGGGCCATAGTACTTGTAAACAATTTAGGATAACAATCAGGTGCATCCTAACATGTGCCAGTCGGATGAGTACTCAGACTTCGCCACTCGCTGTCACTAAATAGTTTCCTTTTGGCAAACAAGGCAGTATACCCAACTAGTAAGGTGCTCAAATTTGACAACCCCCAATATTGTCCTCACGCCACTATCAACTCTAAAATTCCACCATATAAGACCCCACACAAGCTTTCACAAGTTGTTGGCCCAAGTTTAATTGAAGTTTCAAAGATTGACAAATGAACTCAGTGATGGACCTGGTCCATCTTAGGAGACACACTTGTTATGGCCCATACACATGAGATGCACGTGAAAAAGATAAATCCTTGGGGATCCAGCAGCAATATCTTTTGAATATCTTCTAAACTGATCGAAAATATTACATATGGGATAAGGAGAAGATGCCTCCTTATGAGAAGAGAACGCATCCGGATAAGGGTTGGAGTTTGGATTGGTCTAGGACTATAACCCAATGGAGGATCAGAAATTGAGTCACAATCCAACTCTAATTACTAATCTAATAAATAATTGAGTTATTCTCTATTACATGTATTATACATACGCAGAAATAAAACATAATTGAGAGCAAAAGAGCAAGTCTGTTTTGCAAGCAATATATGTGAGATATAAGTGTGCACGCCTGAAGCTACTTGAACGAGATAGAAGAACCAATTTCATTGTGTTTATTCTTATTCTAGTTCAATTGTAGTAGGTGTTTCTATTTGTACCTTTCAGCTTATTTAAAAGCAATTGTATGAGCTACTTTGAGTATTCAAGTTAGATTTAACTTGAAAGTGTTGCAACAATTGATTCTGTGTACCACACTGGGATTAGAGTTAATCCTTAGGTTTACAAAGAGCTTTTGTAAATGATGTTTTGGCTCAGTTATTTTAGTGGAAGTTTGGGAAAATCCTACTGAGTAGTAGGTCGTGGTTTTTTTACCTTTTGAGCCAGGTTTTTTCCACGTAAAAATATTTGTGTTCTTTACTTTATGTATTTATTATTCCGCAAACTGCAGTAGTTAGAACACTTAGAAGAACCAGGTTCTTCTAAAGCGAAAATTGGGTACCACACAAATCACCCCCCCCCCCCTTGTGTGGTATTGACATTTATAACATCAATTGGTATCAGAGCGGGTTATGCTTGAAGAGGTTAACACCTTAGGAAAGATCGACATGAGTGCACCACCTTGAAACTAGGAAGGGCAATCTACTGCTAGGCCTCCACATTTCAATGGTCTGTACTACTCTTGGTGGAAGAATAGAATGAGATACCACATCATGAGAGAAGACTATGAGCTTTGGGACATCATCACTGATGATCCTTTAGCCACAACAAAGAAGATTACTGAAGGGTTAGATTTTCCAACAAGAGCTGATTGCACCGTTGAAGACTTAAAGAACTGGGAAAAGAATGCTAAGGCGAAGAAGTGGCTAGTATGTGGACTTGGTCCAGGTGAATACAACAAGATCCAAAGTTGTAAAACTGCCAAGAAAATCTAGGACACCTTACAAGTGGCCCATGAAGGAACACCTCAAGTGAAGAGGTCAAGATGAACATTGTTGTATTCTCAAATATGAGAATTTTACTATGAAGGATGGAGAAACCATCCAAGAGATGTATACTAGGTTCACAACACTGAAAAATGAACTTGAGTCTCTTGGAAGGATTATCCTAGAAGAATACAATGTTGAGAATATCTTAACTAGAGTTCTGCCAATTGCCTGGGAAAGAAAAATCACAACTATTCAGGAATCCAAAAATACTGGTACCCTAAAATTGGATGAACTGATTGGAAATCTTACTGCTTATGAATTGAGAAGGCAAACTATGAAGATGGATGCTCCGAAGAAAGAAAGAAGTCTGGTTATTAGAATCTCAGAAGGATCAGATCTTGAAGATGATAAAATGGCTATGATATCCAGAGATTTCAAAAAGTATCTTATGAGAGGAAAAAGTCCTTCAAGAGGAACAACATTCAACAAACCTCGGGCTCCTGAGAAGTAGACAAATGATGGTTGCTATAAGTGTGGTAAGACAGACCACATGATCAAGAATTGTCCTGAATGGGAGATTGAGTGGAAGAAAGAAAGAGCTAAACGAAGAAACAGGAAGAAGGAATAGGTCCAACCAAGAAGAAACGAAGGTTCAACTAAAGATGTGGTTGCTGCATGGGGAGAAACCTCAGATGAGGACTCAGAATATGAATCTAAAAATGAGAAAGCTTTTATGGCTATCGGAGAATTAGAGGATCGACAGGAGGTAAGTATCTTATATCTAAAATAAAAGATTAATTTTTTGTCTAAAGAAAGGTTATTATTGGACTTCATTGATGAGTCTGAAATAATAAACAGTGAGAAAGATGTTCTGTCTAGGGAATGTGTTATCCTAGAAGCAAAATGCAAAAGGTTAGAGTCTAGGGCTGATGAGAGTGACAACACAAATGCTGAGTTGAAGAACCAGGTTCTTGAACTTGAAAACAATGTCTAGTACTCATATATAAAAATATTAAACTCAAATTAGGGATAGGAAAGAAAATGGCTGATCAATCATTTCTCACACTATAATAAAATCTAGGAAAAATAAAAGATGAACTGTAGAAGAAAGATGAATTGATTAAGGCGCTAAAGGAAGATTTATGAAAGGTAAATCATGAACTAGACAGAACATGCAAATGGAACAAGGCTTCTGATGCACTCTTCTGGCTGCAAGAACATCACAGTAGCAACAAGAGAGAACTTGGATTTGGGGCACAAGCTCCAAAATGGGATCCAAAATTTAAGTACCTAACACTTCCTGAAAGTAAGATCTGTACACATTGTGGTAAGACTGACCATTACAAAAATGAATGGAATACAAAAGAAAAGGCCAGTAAAAAAAACAAAGCCATTGTTCAAGAAAAACACAAACTGCCTGGTTGGGCAAAGAAAAGCTTAATTCATCCTTTTGCCCATAAAAAGGGACCCAAACTAGTTTGGGTTTCTAAGACTAACCGTGATTTCATTTTGCAAGTCCAAGTGAAGGGGAGTAGCCAATTATGGTACATGGATAATGGCTACTCAAAACATATGACTAGGAACAAGGACCATTTCCTTTCACTTGAGATTCTAAAAAGAGGTAACGTCTCTTTTGGAAATGGAAAAAAAGGTGAGATCATTGGGGTTGGAAATTTAGGAAAGACAGACTTTCATTCCATTGAGAATGTCTATTTGATATATGGCTTGAAATATAGCCTGATAAGCGTGTCACAACTGTGTGACAGAGGTAATTTTGTAGCTTTAACTTCTACCGAATGCTTTGTGATTAACCTTACTACTGACAAGATTGTTTTGCAGGGAAAGAGAGTTAACAATATTTATATTGTATATTTGTCAACTCTCTCTGACAATGAACTCACTTGCTTAAGTGTGTTAATTAATGATCCCCTCCTTTGGCATAAAAAACTTGGTCATGCTAGTCTAAATCAATTGAACAAATTAGTCTCCAAAGACTTGGTGATAGGGTTACCTAATATCAAGTTTAAGGAAGACAAAGTTTGTGAGGCACATGCAAGGGGGAAGCAGGTAAGGTCATTCTTCAAACCCAAGAAAATGGTAAGTACGTCCAAGACGTTGGAACTAGTTCATATGGATCTATGCGGTCCAATGAGAACCATGAGCAGAGGTGGAAAGAGATATGTAATGGTGCTTGTTGATGATTATTCTAGATTTACCTGGGTGCTGTTTCTAACCTCTAAAGATGAATCATTTGAGATATTCACTGCTTTTGTTATAAAAGCCCAAAAAATTTAGGAAATCAACTTGCATCCATTAGGTCTGATCATGGAACTGAATTTGAAAATGCAAAGTTTGATGAATTTTGTGATAAAAATGGAATAGATCATAATTTCTCGGCTCCTAGGACCCCTCAGCAAAATGGGGTAGTTGAAAGAAAGAACATGACCCTTGAGGATATGGCAAGGACCATGATTCTTTCTAGTAAACTACTTCATAGCTTCCGGGCAGAGGCTATAAACGCTGCATACTACATAATCAGTAGATGCATAACTAGACCTCTTGTAGAGAAAACTCCCTATGAGTTACTTAAAGGTAGAAAACCAAACATATCCCATCTTAGGGCTTTTGGTTGCAAGTTTTATATGCACAATAATGGCAAATCCCTAGGTAAGTTTGATACTAAAAGTGATGAGGGAATATCCTTGGATATTCTTCACATAGCAAAGCATATAAAGTGTTTAATAAAAGAACTCTGTGTGTAGAAGAAAGTGTACATGTTGTATTTGATGAATCAAACATTCTTTCTGAGAGATAGGAACATGAAGATGAAGCCATTGGACTGGTGAAACAATTGACTGAAGCCACAACACAAGTCAAAGTGGCATCAAAAGAAGGAACAGGTGATGGAACAGGTCCTTCCCTTCAGGGCAACCTGATAGGGGGAGCAAATCTAAGAGAAATTGATCAAAAATCTCTCAAGGAACATGTACCTGAACCTGTTCCTCAACATAGAACAATGAAAAAGCATCTAGTAGGAACCAACTGGTGGGGAAATCTTACAAGTACCTGAGTTCTCATCTCATTGAGAACATAATCAATGATCCAACATCTGGAGTCAAAACTAGATCCCAACTGAAGAATATGTGTGTATTTGATGCCTTTCTATCCATCATTGAACCCAAAAATGTTGTTGAGGCTTTGCAGGATGCAGTTGGGTCAATGCTATGCAGGATGAACTAAATCAATTTGAAAGAAGTCAAGTTTGGCATTTGGTTCCAAGAACCAAGGACAGACTAGTCATTGGGACAAAATGGGTCTTCAGGAACAAACTAGATGAAGATGGAACAGTTACAAGAAACAAGGCAAGGTTGGTGGTTCAAGGCTACAGTCAAGAGGAAGGTATTGACTGTGTTGAGACTTTTGCTCCAGTTGCTAGATTTTAAAGCAATTAGACTCCTCATAGCTTTTGCAGTAAATATGGAATTCACTCTTCATAAGATGGATGTGAAAAGTGCCTTCCTAAATGGCTACCTCAAGGAAGAAGTGTTTGTGAAACAAACTTCAGGATTTGAAAGCAAGGAGTGTCCTGAACATGTGTACAAGCTAGATAAGGCTCTATACGGTCTCAAGTAGGCCCCAAGAGCTTGGTATGAAAGATTGTCAAAATTCCTACTGGAGCATGGGTACAAAAGAGGTAATATTAATAGCACTTTGTTCTTAAGAGTAAAAAGGTAAAGATCATCTTGTAGTACAAATATATGTTAATGACATAATATTTGGAGCCACTACGGATAGGTTGACTAAGGACTTTGCAAAACTAATGGAAAGTGAGTTTGAAATGAGTATGATGGGTGAACTAAACTTCTTCTTAGGGTTGCAGATCAAACAAAGTCCAAATGGAACTATGATCCATAAGCAGAAGTACACAAAAGAACTAATCAAAAAGTTTTAAATGAAATAATCCAAAGAAATATATACTCTTATTGCTACTGCCACTAAGCTATACATTGATGAACCTGGTTCATTGGCTGATTAGAAGTTGTATAAGGGTATGATTAGTTCACTTCTGTATCTTACTGCCAGCAGACCTGACATTGTTTTCAGTGTAGAACTTTGTGCTCATTTCCAAAAAAATCCAAAGGAGTCACACTTGACAACCGTCAAAAGGATATTGATATACTTGAAAGCCACCTTTATCCTAATGAGTTGCTGAAACATACCCATGATTTCCACCATGTTGTTATCTTGCTGCTGAGGGGGTGGTTGTTAAGCTAATTGTTGCTGATTTTACTGTGGATAACCCTGTGGTTTTCTGATAAGGTATTGGCACTAATTGGTTTTGAGGGTGCATACACTCAGGCTGCTGCATATTAGGCATGTACTGTTGGATTTGGTGCGGTCTCCACTGCTGTGTGTTGGAAACACGTTCTCAAGGCATTATACTAAACGTGTGTTCGTATTTGTAGGTTTTGATGAATGACAAACTATGCGCAAATTGACATATGACGAGGTCCAAGCACGAGCGCAAAATTGATATATAACGAGATTCAAGCACAAGACAAAGATCGAGATTAAGTTTTATATGAGTCGGTATTTAATTGTGATCTTGATCCGACAACTTAAACTCAAGACTTGGCTTCTCTCGTAAAAATATTTTCAAATCATGCATATTTAATTTAGAGCAAAATGATTTTAAATAATGCATATTTACCTTAGTCAAAATGATTTTTTAAACATGCCTCTAAAATCTGGACTAAGATAATCGATTATGTACTTATGATAATCGATTATGTTTAAGTCAGCTGCTTGACAATCGATTGTGAACTTATGACAATCGATTGTGTTAAGGTAGTGAGCATCAGATTTTCAAATCTGCATGACAATCGATTGTGAAATTTATGACAATCGATTGTGATGAGGCAGTGTACATCAAAGTTTTTCAACGCTCAAAATAATCGATTGTGAAGTTAATGACAATCGATTGTGTTGAGGCAGTGTCTTCCAGACTTTTTCAAAATTATTAAATAATCGATTGTGAGTATATAACAATCGATTGTCACGAGGCAGTGTCTAAATTGATTTTTCAAGACTGATATATAATCGATTGTTAACTTAGTATAATCGATTGTATAACTAACCGTTGCCAAAATATTTTCAAATACCGTCAGGTAATCGATTATTGATTTTGTATAATCGATTGTTGAAATCAAAATCTGGAAAAGATTTTTTGAACGTTACTGAATAATCGATATTGATTTTGTATAATCGATTGTTTTACGTAAAATCTGGAAATGATTTTTTGAATGTTGCCAATAATCGATTGTTGCTCTTAGATAATCGATTGTTAAGCGTAAAATCTGGGATTGATTTTTGGAACGATTGGCAAACAATCGATTGTGGATTCTTGACAATCGATTGTCACAGAGTAAAATCAGCAGTTCTTAATTTGCAATTAGGCAACGGTAATACAAGGTTTTTCAACTATAAATACAGCTTAAATTCAGTCTTTTGAGTACACAATAACACACAACAACTGATCATTCAATTGCTAAAGCTTGCATACTCGATTGCTTATCATTTTATATTCATTACATAAGTTTTTGAGAGCCAAATTATTGTTCAAAGTTGTTGTGATCTTGAGCGTATTCTTTTACTCATATCTACTCATTAAGGAGTGTCCTGTTTGAGTGCTTAGTGTATTGTACACTTGAAGAGAATTGTTATTCTCTTGTTGTAAGAAGGAACTTGTGTTTCCTTGGTTGAAGTCTTGGAGTGTTGTATCTCCGAGCAAAGGTGTTGAGGCTTGTGTCCTCAAGTTGTAAAGGTTTGTTAAGCACCCGTAAGCTTGACAAGTTAGTGGAAATCTCGAGAGAGTCTCTCAGGGACTGGACTAGCCACGGGTTGTGGTGAACCAGAGTACATCGGTGCGTTCTTTCTTATTTTTCGCACTTATTTATTTCCTGCAATTTTTAAATTCCGTAAGTTTACGCTAATTTTTTATTATAACGCTATTCACCCCCCCCTCTAGCGTTAAGCGTATTATCTAACAATTGGTATCAGAGCCCAACTCTCTGAAGACTTAACCGTTTGAGAGAAACATCCATGGCTTCTACTCGTGACTCTTTTGCAGGAATAGGTGAAGGACAATGCTCCACCCGACCACCGCTATTCGATGGTACAAATTATACATACTGGAAGGAGAGGATGAAAATATTTGTGCAATCAAATAGTTTTCATCTTTGGAAGGTCATAACAAATGGAGAACAAATCCCAACCAAGAAGGTTGAAAATGAATGGGTACAAAAGTCCGAAGATGAATGCGATGCGGATGATATCCGAAAGGTGCAAAATAATGCTAAAGCTATTAATTTGTTATATTGTGCTGAAAATGCTGATGATTACAGGAAGATATCTTGTTACACAACGGCGAAGCAAATGTGGGACAAGCTGGAAATCACGTACGAAGGTACGTACCAGGTAAGGGAAGCTAAAATTGATTTCCTAACCCATGCTTATGAATTATTTCACATGAAGGAAGGTGAAAAGGTGGATGAGATGTTCGAACGATTTTCAATAATCGTAAATGACTTACATGCTCTCAAGAAGACATTCACGGATAAGGAACTTGTCCGAAAAATTCTTAGAAGTCTCACTTCGGCATGGCGATCAAAGGCCGACGCGATTCAAGTCCATTGGCGTTTCAAATGTCACCATAGACGCATTAAGAAGTAATCTTAAGACTTATGAATCTACTATACTTAACCCTCTTGTTGATGATCAAAGGAGGCAAAGAATCGCTCTAAAGGCAAGCACAAGCCAACCGCAAGTTGATGAGGACGGAGACAACGAGTTTGGACTCATTATCAAAAGATTTCAAAAGTTCATGCGAAATGAGTATGAACGAAAGGGCAAAAAGCAAGGAGAACAAATAAAGTGCTATGAATGCGGAGAAACCGGACACATCAAATCAAATTGCCCAAACATCAAAAAGGAAAAGAAACCTTTCAAAAAGCAACATGCATATATATCTTGGGGAGGAGACTCCGGAGATGAGTCAAGCGAAGGAGAAGAAGAGGAAAGCGCAAACCTTTGTCTTATGGCACAAGAAGACAAGCAAGATGAGGTATGTCAAATCTCTTCTAAAAATTTCTTTTCCCTTGAAGAAATGCAAAATGCTTTTGATGAGTTATATAGTGAATTTATTAAAGCTTCAAAAACTGTTAAAAGCATAAAAGAAAATGCTTCTTCAAAAGAAAAAGATTTTCAAAAACAACTCTCATTGAAAGAAAAAGATTTGGAAAAACTGGTTTTAGAAAATGAGAAGTTGAAAGAGGAAAATAAGTTTTTCGGAAAAAGAAGCGCCGACAAGCCCGAAAGCTCTATTAGAAATTGTACTTCTTGCATGCATCTCAAAAATGAAGTAGAAAGGCTTAAGAGCACCTTAGATAAGTTTAATTCTTCTCTCAAAAATTTGAATGAGGTCCTTGTTAATTTGAAGTCAACCAAGCATGGCATAGGTTTTAAGAATGAGCCTAAAGAAAAGGTTGAAGCCAAACCCCAACCACCTAAGGCTCAACCTAGGATTAATAAAACAAATGCTCATCCTAGAAATAACAACCCTAGAACCAATATGCATGCTAGACCAAATGTTAAACACTTTAGAAGACCTAGAAATGACTTACCACCTAGAAATAACTACTCTAGAAATGATGCATATTCTAGGCCAAATAATAGAAGGAATTTTGAACCTTTTAGAACACCTAGAAATGACTTCCAACCTAGAAATAATTATTCTAGAAATGTTGTACATCCTAGAACAAATAGTAGGAGAAATAATGTTCATGAAATGCGAAATAGTCATAGTGTCGAAAATAGAGTAAACAATTTTCGTCCGTCTAATTACTATGAACCTAGAAGGATACATAATCCTAACGTGACTTGTCATTATTGTAGACGAATTGGTCATATTGCTCCTGCTTGCTTTACACGTCATAGACATAACACTCAAATGCATCATTATCATATGCCTAACCCCCAAGGACCCAAAATGGCATGGGTACCTAAAACGCATTAATTTGTTTTGTAGGTGTGTTTGAAAGGATCAAGTGTACTATGGTACCTTGATAGTGGATGCTCCAAGCATATGACGGGAGACGAATCCAAATTCCTTCAACTAGAACACAAGGAAGGGGGTAGTGTTATTTTTGGTGATAACAACAAAGGAAAGATTATTGGCATCGGATCGGTCGGTAAGGATGAAATTTCTTCCATTAAGCATATATTACTTGTGAAAGGTTTAAAACATAATCTCTTGAGCATAAGTCAATTATGTGACAAGGGATATCTTGTTTTATTTGATTCAAATGAATGCCTAGTTTTTAGACGTAGCGATTTTAAAATCATTCTTCGTGGTTTTAGAATGGATAACATTTATATGGTTGATCTTGCAAACTCTTCACCCAATTATGTGAATTGTTTAATGACCAAAGAGGATGATTCTTGGTTATGGCATCGTAGAGTAGCTCACATCAACATGCATCTTTTGAAAAAATTGGTTTCACAAAATTTAGTTGGTGGTCTTCCAATTTTGAAATTTGAAAATGACTCTATTTGTGATTCTTGTCAAAAAGGGAAGCAAACAAAAGCATCTTTTAAATCAAAAAATATTGTTTCAACTACTAGACCATTGCAATTGCTTCACATGGATTTGTTTGGACCATCTCGCATTGAAAGTCTTGGTAGAAATTGTTATGCTTTTGTTATTGTTGATGATTATTCTAGATTTACTTGGACTTTATTTCTTGCCTATAAAAGTGATGCTTTTCAGAATTTTAAATATTTCCTTAAACGTGTTCAAAACGAAAAGGAAACAACCGTCACTTCAATTAGAAGTGATCATGGGGGAGAGTTCGATCACAATCTCTTTGCGGACTTTTGTAACGAACTCGGTATCGAGCATACCTTTTCCGCTCCACGAACACCACAAAAAAATGGGGTGGTGGAAAGGAAAAATAGGTGTCTCGAAGAGATGGCTAGAACCATGCTCGAAGAGGCTAAGATTCCCAAACATTTTTGGGCGGATGCCGTGAGTACCGCATGCTACATCTTAAATAGAGTAGTCATAAGGCCAATACTCATGAAAACCCCTTATGAACTCTACAAGGGAAGGAAACCAAACATCTCTCATTTTAGAGTATTCGGTTGTAAAGTTTTTATTCATAATAATGGAAAAGATCAATTGGGAAAATTTGATGCTAAGTCCGATGAGGGAATTTTCATTGGTTATTCTTCACGTAGCAAAGCATATAGGATTTTTAATAAAAGAACCGAAACTGTGGAGGAATCCCCTCATATTGTGTTTTCCGAAAATAATGCTCGCTTGGCGAGAAAGGATTCCGGTTTTGATCTCGCAGGTATTTTAGAAAGCTTGAAAGACAAAATACAAGCGGAAACGCCTAAGGAAAATCAAGACGAAATCTTGGAACAACCAACAGAGGAAGCGCCACAATTGGAGAAAGAAACTAAAATGCCTAACGAATGGAGGACAATCAAAGATCACCCTCTCGAACAGGTAATTGGCGACGTCGGAGAAAAGGTAAGTACCCGAAACTCCCTTAAGAACACCTTAGGACATACTGCTTTTGTGTCTCAAATTGAACCAACAACCATCTCCGAAGCAATTGGGGATGAATTTTGGACCTTGGCAATGCAAGAGGAGCTTAACCAATTCAAACGGAATGACGTTTGGGATTTGGTGCCAAGACCCGAAAATCATACCATAATTGGTACGAAATGGGTTTTTCGAAACAAACTAGATAAAAATGGTGTGATCACTAGAAACAAAGCTAGGCTTGTAGCAAAAGGCCATAATCAAGAAGAGGGTATTGACTATGAAGAAACATATGCTCCCGTAGCTAGATTAGAAGCTATTCGTCTATTGCTCGCTTTTGCCTCTTCTATGAATTTCAATTTGTATCAAATGGATGTGAAAAGTGCTTTTCTAAATGGTGTTATTCAAGAAGAAGTTTATGTTGAACAACCCCCCGGTTTTGAAGATTTTAAATCTCCCGATCATGTTTTCAAACTCAAAAAGGCTCTTTATGGTTTAAAACAAGCTCCCCGAGCTTGGTATGAAAGATTGAGTAAATTTCTATTGGAAAATGATTTCATTAGGGGGAAAGTTGACACCACTCTTTTTGTTAAGCATAAAAACAATGATATTTTATTAGTTCAAATCTATGTGGATGATATTATATTTGGTGCTACTAACAATGTCTTGTGCAAGGAATTTTCCGATTTAATGAAAAGCGAATTTGAGATGTCTATGATGAGAGAGTTAACATTCTTTTTGGGATTACAAGTAAAGCAAATGAAATAAGGTACATTCATTTGCCAAGCGAAATATTGCAAAGAATTACTGAAACGATTTGAAATGACCAATGCAAAAGCAATGGCAACCCCCATGAGCACATCCGATCATCTAGACAAAGATGAGAAAGGTAAGGAAGTCGACATCAAAAAGTATCGAGGTATGATTGGCTCTCTCCTTTATCTTTCTGCTAGTCGTCCGGACATCATGTTTAGCGTGTGCTTATGCGCTCGTTATCAATCGTGTCCGAAGGAGTCTCACCTAACTGCGGTGAAACGGATATTGAAGTATCTTGTTGGTACTATAAATGTGGGTCTATGGTACCCCAAAGGTTCTTCATGCCAACTTGTTGGTTATTCCGATTCCGATTTTGCTGGATGCAAATTGGACCGCAAGAGCACTAGTGGCACTTGCCATTTCATTTGCTCGGTAGCTCTCTCGTTTCTTGGTTTAGCAAGAAACAAGTAAGTGTTGCGTTGTCCATAACCGAGGCTTAATATGTAGCCACGGGAAGTTGTTGCGCTCAAATCCTTTGGATGAAACAACAACTCTTGGACT
This sequence comes from Nicotiana benthamiana, assembly GCA_034376525.1. Classification (NCBI taxonomy): domain Eukaryota; kingdom Viridiplantae; phylum Streptophyta; class Magnoliopsida; order Solanales; family Solanaceae; genus Nicotiana; species Nicotiana benthamiana. The sequence goes on along the minus strand of CM067334.1, from coordinate 70,019,186 downwards.
ATGACCTAAGTCTTGATCATATCCCTCTTAGATGTGATAATACTAGTGCCATATGCTTGACGAAGAACCCCGTTCTTCATTCGCGAACAAAACACATTGAAATTAGACATCACTTTATAAGAGATCACGTTCTCAAGGGCGATGTCGAAATTGAATTTGTTGAAACCAAAGATCAATTGGCCGACATCTTTACAAAGCCTTTAGAGAAAGAGTCCTTCTTCCGAATTTGTAGTGAACTCGGGATCCTTGACTCCACGTTGATCTAAGTCATGCATTGCATTTTCCCTTTCACATGTTTTCTGACTTGAGCGTCGGAGACATCTAACGTATTTTTGCAGGTATCGCCCTAAAGGCAGGGGGAATTATAAAATTTGACGCACAGAACAATCGATTTCTCTTTTATATATTCGATTATCCAGTATCAATAATCGATTGTCTTGACATTATTTGTGTTATTATGTCTGAAATCGTGTTTTTTTATAAATAAACAAGTTCTTTATTCCATTTTTTTGCTAATGGCAAAAGGGGGAAGATAACGGGTATGCACTATCAAGCACTCTCAATACTTATCGGCATAAATTGAGGGGGAATTCATATATTGAGGGGGAACAAATTGCATATCCATATACTTGTTGCATATCTTTTCTTGTCTTGAATCGTCATTATGAATTGCTTAATATGCATATCCCGATTAAAGTTTGCCATTATCAAAAAGGGGGAAATTGTTGGAAACACGTTCTCAAGGCATTATAATAAACGTGTGTTCGTATTTGTAGGTTTTGATGAATGACAAACTATGTGCAAATTGACATATGACGAGGTCCAAGCACGAGCGCAAAATTGATATATAACGAGATTCAAGCACAAGACAAAGATCGATATTAAGTTTTATATGAGTCGGTATTTAATTGTGATCTCGATCCGACAACATAAACTCAAGACTTGGCTTCTCTCGTAAAAATATTTTCAAATCATGCATATTTAATTTAGAGCAAAATGATTTTAAATAATGCATATTTACCTTAGTCAAAATGATTTTTTAAACATGCCTCTAAAATCTGGACTAAGATAATCGATTATGTACTTATGATAATCGATTATGTTTAAGTCAGCTGCTTGACAATCGATTGTGAACTTATGACAATCGATTTTGTTAAGGCAGTGAGCATCAGATTTTTCAAATCTGCATGACAATCGATTGTGAACCTTATGACAATCGATTGTGATGAGGCAGTGTACATCAAAGTTTTTCAACGCTCAAAATAATCGATTGTGAAGTTAATGACAATCGATTGTGTTGAGGCAGTGTCTTCCAAACTTTTTCAAAATTATTAAATAATCGATTGTGAGTATATAACAATCGATTGTCACGAGGCAGTGTCTAAATTGATTTTTCAAGACTGATATATAATCGATTGTTAACTTAGTATAATCGATTGTATAACTAACCGTTGCCAAAATATTTTCAAATACCGTCAGGTAATCGATTATTGACTTTGTATAATCGATTGTTGAAATCAAAATCTGGAAAAGATTTTTTGAACGTTGCTGAATAATCGATTATTGATTTTGTATAATCGATTGTTTTACGTAAAATCTGGAAATGATTTTTTGAACGTTGCCAATAATCGATTGTTGCTCTTAGATAATCGATTGTTAAGTGTAAAATCTGGGATTAGATTTTTGGAACGATTGGCAAACAATCGATTGTGGATTCTTGACAATCGATTGTCACAGAGTAAAATCAGCAGTTCTTAATTGGCAATTAGGAAACGGTAATACAAGGTTTTTCAACTATAAATACAGCTTAAATTCAGTCTTTTGAGTACACAATAACACACAACAACTGATCATTCAATGCTAAAGCTTGCATACCCTATTGCTTATCATTTTATATTCATTACATAAGTTTTTGAGAGCCAAATTATTGTTCAAAGTTGTTGTGATCTTGAGCGTATTCTTTTACTCATATCTACTCATTAAGGAGTGTCCTGTTTGAGTGCTTAGTGTATTGTACACTTGAAGAGAATTGTTATTCTCTTGTTGTAAGAAGGAACTTGTGTTTCCTTGGTTGAAGTCTTGGAGTGTTGTATCTCCGAGCAAAGGTGTTGAGGCTTGTGTCCTCAAGTTGTAAAGGTTTGTTAAGCACCCGTAAGCTTGACAAGTTAGTGGAAATCTCGAGAGAGTCTCTCGGGGACTGGACTAGTCACGGGTTGTGGTGAACCAGAATACATCGGTGCGTTCTTTCTTACTTATCGCACTTATTTATTTCCTGCAATTTTTAAATTCCGCAAGTTTACGCTAATTTTTTATTATAACGCTATTCACCCCCCCTCTAGCATTAAGCGTATTATCTAACACTGTGCTCCTTGTATCTGACTACCATAGTTGTTGACATAATTCATATCTTCCCGTGCCCCTTGATTTTCTCCTTCTGTGCTCCATGAACACACATAGGGCTGATTAATACACGGTGTACATAGTCCTCCATTCGTTGTATCAACGATGTGCACCTGTTTTGTACCCATCTCATCAATCTTCTTTGTCAGTATTCTCATTTGGGTCAGGAGTGTGGCCATGTTCTCTTCCTATATATTATTGGAATCAAGCGGAACTGAATGCATTATGGGTGCAGGTGTTGTACCTCTAGCCATCCACCCCGCATTTTGTGACATCTTATCGAGAAGAATTTTGCACTCGGTGAATGTTTTGCTTAAGAAATCACCTCCAGCTGAAGCATCCATATTCACTTTCAAGTTGTCAGCTAGACCCATGTAAAATCTGTGGCCCAACATCTGGTCTGGAATTCCATGATGAGGATACTTCACTAGCATCCCTTTAAATCTTTACCAAGTTTTTGCATTGATTTAGTGGAATGCTGCCTATACTGCAATATGTCATCATTTTAGTAGTGCAATCTTGTTAGGCGGATAGAACTTGTTCAGGAACTGCTTGACTAATTCCTCTGAAGTGGTAATAGAGTTGATAGGGAGCAAATTTAGCTAAGTTTGAGTTGCCCCGGTTACTGAGAATGGGAGCAGGAGCAATTTGATAGCTTCCGGAGTCGCATTTTGCTGCATTAGGGTCATGCAAATTGACAAAAGAGTTTTCAAGTGTGACCTGGAGAACAGTCCCTTATTCTGCAGCAGATGCAACATGTTATTGGTGATCTGGAATGTCTCCTCTTGAATTGCGGGCACAACTATGGCAGTGGCCAGATTGTCAGCTGTAGGTTGTGCCTATTCATAAGGTGTATGGCACAAGAGGTGTACCCCCTGAAATTTAAGTCAGTTGGCTCATTCTTGATGTTTCCGTTGACATTATCTACGTCACCTATGTCAAATTCGAGTTGGTGTGTTTGTTGAGGTTGTTGAAGTCTTTTGTTGGCACGGTTCAGTGCCCCTAATGTTTTCTTGGGGTCCGAGGGTCCTTTTAGTAGTTCTCCAGTCCTCGAAGAATTTCTAGGCATACACCTGCTTTCCATAAGAGTTCAAACTTTAGAATTTCAATAAAAAGATTGGGTATAGAGAAAACTGACTGCAATTAGAATTTTTGTACTTCTTTCAATTGTAATTGATAACACCGTTAATTCCTCGACAATGATGCCAAAAGTTGGTCATGCTCAAATGAGTCTCACAAAAGACTACGCTGGCGTTGCAAATATAATCTGAATATTTATGCCCAGAGTCGAACCACAAAGAATTAACCTATCAATTATATTGTCAGAATTACTAAATTCACACAATCTGTTTCCCCAAACTTTGTGATTCACAATTATTGATTTTTCTAAAAACTAAAGACTGAAGTAATTAACTGCTAAAATTAACTATGCTTGATGTGTAAACACTTGGAATAAGGTATAAGGTAATGGTTTCCCCCATTGTTGATTTTTTTGGTTGTATATGTCTTATAACTATGATTTAGTTGTCTATATCAATCATGAATGCTCCAGCTATCATAAATCTTTCTCAAGCAATTATGATAATTTACTAGACAAACTCTCTCAAGCTACGCTAGCAAGATTCACAATACTGTTCACTTAGATCGCACCCGAGGTATCGTTATCTCTAATCTAACCTCTAAACCCTAGGCTATGACTCTCGTCTATATTCTGGGACTAATGTTATTTACACAATCACCTAAATATACACTCTCTCTCAAGTAGATACTTAAGAAATAGAAACAAATAATTGAGGGCCCTTTCAACAAACCACAATCAAAACATAGATGAACAAATAGAGATTAACAACAAAATCCAACTATATTGATATAACAACCAAGTCATCCACAACGGGTTCGCCCAAAACCTTAGATTAAGGTTTTAGCTACTCATAACAATGGAGGAATAAACTACGTAAATATTCATAATAAAAAATTACAAGAAAAATAAAATAGAATAAGAACTATGATGTTTTGGGTGATCTCTCACACTTGTTCTTCTTGCCAAAGTACTCTCTAAAACATAATATGCTTCCACTGAGCGAGTTTTCTTGATTAATATAGGGTTTTGGGCTAAATATTTCATGTTTTGCACTTTAGTCCCTGAACTTTACGCGTACTGCCGCGGTAACACTAGGACCGCGGCCAAACTGCCTCTCAGAATCTACAATATCATTATGTCGCGGTCCTATCGCGGTTACGCTGGGATCGCGACAGCCCATCTTCAGTTCTAGTTTTTTCTGCCTTCGCTTGATGCACTTTGTGGATTTTGTTAGATTGGCCTCTTTTTCTCTGTAATTGATCCCAAAAGTGCTCCATAGACTTCTTTTACTAGATATAACCTGCAGAGCATGAAAAACACTAATCAAAGCATTTTTTATCACTTTTTACCCTAACACTATACAAGAATGTGGTTCTTTAGGGCCTAATTATAGTCTAATTCACCTATTATCAACAACTGTTGTGTCTGCCCCAGCGCCGGAGATCTCGGTCGCTATGATTGACCAGGAACCTGCCGTGATGGGGGGTCAGACTCCTGAGGCCGCTGTTGCCGCATTGGACTGGCCTTTATCTTTGGTGCCATGTCGTGCTTCCTTATTGGCCGCAAAAAGGAGAATGGTGTCGTGGTTGACGACCATGAATATGAATATGTTCTTGATCATGATGATGTTATGATGTTTAAAGAGGGTCTTACACGTTCGGTGGTTCATGCGGGAGGTCCATCCCGTATTTTTGAGATCTCGTCAGATATCAATCTCTTGATTCGAGAACATCCAGAGCGTCTGGTCGACGACTTTGGCGAGGGCGGCAGCTCTAGAGAATACTATCTGCATCCTCTGGTCTGAGTAAGAGTCAGAAAGGGCGACGACCACGTTAATGGAAGCGAGGCTTGAGGAGCATATTGGCGAAATTGTACGTGAGGCATCATCCTTAGGAGACCGGGTTGCTGCCCTTGAGTCCGAAAATGAGCAACTGTTAGCTCAAGTTGAATCTTCCTCCCCCATTGTTCCTAGCTCAAGTTGAATCTTCCTCCCCCGTTGTTCCCCATCATTTGCATGAGCTTTGGGTTCATGCTGAAGCCCAACGGGATATATATAAGAACTTGTGGGAGGCAGGCAATGTTATCGAGGCCGCATATGAAGAAGCACTGGCTAAGGCACGAGAGACTCGTGTTATATGACTTTGCGATGCTGGAAACTGATGAGGGCGCGGATAGCAAGGGAGGACTTTCTAGAGATGGTGGTGAAGAGGGCGGAGATGATGACATTGAGTGAAAGAATTGTTGTCTTTGTCCGTTTTCTGTCTTTTTTTATTCGTTGTTTGTTGTTGTCGTTTCATCTTTTATTAAACTTTGTTGGTTCAAGACGTATGTAATCTATGACTTTTTGCACAATGACTTTGTTTTCATTGTTATATTCCCTCGGTACTTTTTCTTTGTTTTGCTTTTTGTAACTTTGGTGCGAAGTAGATTCCCGCATGATGAGTTCACTACTATTTCGGAATTTAGTGTTATGCAGGTTAATGGGACCTTGATGACAATTTTGGTTGGTGAGACGATGTTGCCAAACAAGTGTCGAGATGCTATCCCATCATAGTCCGAATGGTATCGAACTCTTTTTTCTAACAACGACACTTCCCGTAAGGATGTTCCTTTTCGGCTTATATCGAAATATTATCCCGCCGTGAGTCCCAGTCTTTTTTTCCCTTTCTTTTTTCTGATGGCCCTTAGCCTCAGGGATATTTTGAACTTTCTTTTCGACGATGGCTTTTGGCTTCAAGGGTGTAATTTCGTCTATTCGGTTACCATGTCATTATTCGATCTTGCTCGTACTCTTCTTTTTGGCGAAGTCCCTTGGCCTTAAGGGTGTATTTTGAATGTTCATAATAATATTAACTCATCATTATTCGATCGAGGCTGAACGCATCTTTTTGGCGAAGGCCCTTGGCCTTAAGGGTGTTATTTCGAACTTTCGTCGAAATATTAACCCGTCGTTGTTCGATCAATGTCGAACTCATCATTTTGGCGAAGGCCCTTGGCCTTGAGGGTGTTATTTTTAACATAGAAATATTAACATGCCATTGTTCTATCGAGGTTAAACTCATCTTTTTGGCGAAGGCCCTTGGCCTTAAGGGTATTATTTCAAACTTCGTCAAAATATTAACCCGCTGTTGTTTTATCGAGGTCGAACTCATCTTTTTGGTGAAGGACCTTGGACTTAAGGGTGTCATTTCGAACTTCGTCGAAATATTAATCCGTTGTTGTTTGATCGAGGTCGAACTCATCTTTTTGGCGAATGCCCTTGGCCTTAAGGGCGTTATTTCGAAATTCGTCGAAATATTAACCCGTCATTGTTCAATCGAGGATGAACTCATCTTTTTGGAGAAGGTCCTTGGCCTTAAGGGTGTTATTTCAAAATTTTGTTGAAATATTATCCGTCGTTGTTCGATCGAGGTCGAACTTATCTTTTTGGTGGAGGCCCTTGGCCTTAAGGGTGTTGTTTCGAACTTTAATCGAAATATTAACCATAGTTGTTTGATCGAGGTCAAACTCTTTTCTCTGGCGGAGGCCCTTGGCCTTATGGGTGTCATTTCAAACTTTTATCGAAATATCAGCCCGTCGATGCTCGATCGAGGTCGAGCTTTTATTTTAGGCAAAGGCCTTTGGCCTTAAGGGTGTTATTTTGAAATTTCGCGGAAATATTAGTCCTTGTTGTTCGATCGAGGTAGAATTTTTTCCTTTGGCGAAGGTCCTTGGCTTTAAAGGAGTTATTTCAATCTTTTGTCGAAATATTAGCCCGTCGATGTTCGATCTAGGTCGAACTTTTCTTTTTGGTGAAGGCGCTTGGCCTTAAGGGTGTTATTTCGAATTGTCGTCGAAATATTAGCCTACCATTGTTCGATCAAGGTCAAACATTTTCCTTTGGCGAATGCCTTTGTACTTAAGGGTGTTATTTTAAACTTTTATCGAAATATTAGCCCGTCGATGTTTGATCGAGATCGAACTTTTCTTTTTGGCGAAGGCCCTTGGCCTTAAGGGTGTAATATCGAATGTTCGTCAAAATATTAGCCCGTTGTTGTTCGATCGAGGTCAAAAAATTTTTGGCGAAGGCCCTTGGCCTTAAGCATATTATTTTGAACTTTCGTGGAAATATTAGCCCATTGTTGTTCGATCGAGGTTGAAATTTTCTTTTGGTAAAAGACTATTGGCCTTAAGGATGTTATTTCAAACTTTCGTCCAAATATTAGCCTGTTGTTGTTCGATTGAGGTCGAACTTTTTTCTTTGGCGAAGGCCGTTGGTCTTAAGAGTATTATTTCGAACTTTTGTCAAAATATTAGCCCATTGCGAGTTGCGGTTTTTTGGAAAGTTGGGTATCTTCTAGGGGAGTCCCAGTTCGCCTGATTTTATTTGCATCGGGAGTGTGATGTCGGGGAGCAGAGAACCTTGTTGCTTTGATCACACTCGTTTCACGCGAATATTGGAGTTTCCCTATCTGACTTTTTACTTTTCGATATGGAAATGTCATTGGTGAGCCGGCCGATCAATTATACTGTGACTTCAGGGATTTTTCCCTCGTCTTCCCAATTTATTGGTCCTTGGGAAGGCTCTCTTGGGACGCCTTCTCGGCGAGAACGAGGGAGGGCCATTCAAGGGGTATCATTCCAAGGGGCTTGGTTTGTTTGGTGGGTGGTATTCAGTTGTTTTGTAGTAATTTTCCCTTTTTTAGTTGGGTTGTTTCTTCGCTTGCTCGCCCATGTGGTGACCACGTTCTTGTTCGAGCAATCGGTAGAAGGTGGACCAGTATGGCATTTCCTTATTCTGATTCAATAGGTTGGAGAGAGAAGGTGGATTTTTGGCGTTGCTCGTTTTGCTTGGCGCTTTGATGATTGATGGGGGTGATGTTTTCTAAATTCAGTACCTGTATTCAACTCTCTTTCCCCTTATTTGGTCACAAAATGCTTAATTCTCCTTTTTGGTATTCTCCATTTTCTTTGAAACAGTTGTAAGCGTATCATTATCTTTCTCTTTGGCAGGTGGCCATGTTTTCGATTTTCGATCTGGAGCAGATTAGGAAGTTTCACTAAGAAATTCCCACAGACGATGTCAAACTGTTTGACTATAAGATATTGAAACCTTTTTGATCAAATCAATTAAAGATGTTGAAGGAGTAAATTTTAGCCAAACATTGTAAATTCCGGATTTGTAAACAAACCAGAAAATGATACATAAAATGAAGTAGAAACGATAAATTATCGAAGCCTTTCATTTCTTCTTTCAAAAATCGGTGAAGATGACTGTTGTACATATTCAATGGAAGATTATTTTACTTTGTTTTCACTAAGGAGATTACAGAGGAGAAGGAGAGAAAAAGCTTCCTCTTTCTAGGAAGATCCTCTCCCTATATATAGTCATGGAGCCCTTGCTATGTTTTTGGGCCAAAGCCCCTTCATACCACGTCCGTTTTCGTCGTTCTACAATTATGTGATTTGGAGTAAATAATGTCGTCTTTCCTTATCCCGTTGTTTGGACGTGGTACCGATTGTGTCACCACATCGGTCAGATTTTGACCAATACACACTCCATAATAAAATTGAAACATGAACTGCTCACTCCATAATCAGCAAATATTTTTCTATTATATTTTTTTAACTATGTATTATCGAAGGTAAAAGTTTCTATCGATTTTGCCCCTCTAGATCCTTTTTTTGAAGGAAAATAGGAAATATTATATTAGAACTAAATAGTGTTCAGGTCATTACGGACATAGGTTGTGTCTTCTAGGACACATTTGTTACCAAAGTTTACTAAACTATTACAAGCTATAGTACTTAATTTTTTAACTTGAACTAATTTTTCCATATAGTCCTTTGTCAAGATTGATTCCACAAAAGGAGGAGGTTTTACAAAAAGCTTTTTTTTCTTTCCTTTCTCTCCAGCTTGTTTTGCCATCCTATGTGCTGCTTCGTTCCCCTTCCTGAAATTCTGCCTCAGGATCACATCCTTCTTCTGGAGGATTAAAAACCTGCATGAAGTTATAATATATAGATGTAATTTCCCTTATAAATACATTGTATTACCTACGTGCAGTCCATTTCTACTTCAAGTGGAAATAAATTCCATTCTTGACCAGTATTGAGTCCTTCCTGAAGAGCTAGGAGTTCTGCTTCCAGGGCTCCATTTGTACAGATTTCTTTTGTGTATCCTACTACCCAATTTCCATTGGTGTTCCTGAAAACATCTCCCAGGCCACTTATTTGTTTTTTTTTATAAAAAAAAACTAACATCTATGTTGAGTTTGTACCACCCCTTTGGAGGTTTATGCCACTTTACTTGAATGTGTTTTCTATTGAAAGACAGTTAGGGCTTTCAGAGCAGCTTGTATTTCATGGCTTGTTGAGTTATGAACTTTAAATTAACATCATTAGAAGTATTATTTTGATTGTTATTGTTTCCGTTAATCCAGATATTCCAAAGAATGAAAGGGAATAGATAATTCCAGTCAAGCAAGGTGTTTTGGATTTTATATTCAATTGCCTTACCTTGAGAAACCAATGATAGTTATTTGAATTGTAGTTAACTCGCCATCCTGTATTGTACCATAACGACCTGATGGCTTTACATTCGAAGAAGATGTGAATCAGTGTTTCTTCCTTATTTTTGCAGATGCGGCACATGAGATCAATGTTTATAGAGATATGGGCTAATTACGTTCTACAAAGAAGCGGTTGTGAAGACATTGCCACATAAAGAATTTTATCTTGTTTGGGCAATTTTGTTTCCAATCCAGTCAAAGTCTACACTGCTAGGATTTGTTGACTCTATTAGAGGATAACACGATTTTGTGGAGAATAAACCCATATTAGTGGGCGTCCAAATTGGTTTATCTATTTGAGGTCCATGTTTTCTTATACTAGTTTTACCAATCTCTTGTGCTATGGTATCCGGAAGATCAAAAGAGAGTGGTTTATGGTTCTAGTTTGATCTCGTATATATATCCTTAATTTTTAGAGTAAGGTCTTTTGGGGATAAGGGGCCTTCAATTAGGCTCCCAAGATTTTTTTACCTCAGGGATCCAATTTGTGGTCCAAATATTCATGTTAGTATTGTAGTGTGGAGACCAAGTTATACCATTTGTATATACATTCCATCCCTTTAGGATACTTTGGCAAATAAAGGAGTGATGTTTCTTGGCCTTACTGTAGCCATGGGTACATGTAATAAGCTGTACCCAGGAGTTTCATTATTTGTTAGAAGTCTCCATGCTAAACTAGCTCATAGACTGACAATTTTTTGTTTTTGCATCTTTAATACCAAGACCTCCAATTGGCTTAGGCTGGCACACAGTAGACCACTTTACTAAGTGGAGTCTTTTATTTTCTGTAGTAGTACCCCAAATAAAATTCCTTTGTATTTTGTCTATATTTTTTAGGATTTTTGTTGGGAGGAGAGTATATTGCATGTAGTGGTTAGGGATTGTATTCAGGCAAGCATGAGCAAGGGTTGTTCTTCCAGCTATGTTTATAAATTTGGTCTTCCAATTTGCCAATCTTTCTCTCATTTTGTCAAGGATTAAATAGAAATATCTAGGTCGTGGTTTTTTATTCAAAATAGAAAAGCCTAGATAAGTTTCAAAGTTGTTATAATTCTTCAAGCCAAGGGACAGTGTAATAATCTTTAGTGTGTTTGAGCTGCAATTATTAGAGAAGATAATTTTGGACTTTGTGGTGTTGATTATTTGCCCTGAAAGATTGCAAAATAAGTCAAATCCAATTTTTATAGTTTGGCAGTTTGTTTCGTTTGCTTTTGCCATTAGGGTTAAATCGTCAGCGAAGAAAAGGTGGGAGAAAAGGGGGCTCCTTCTGCCAATCTGAATAGGGTTCCATTTTTTTACATCCACTTGCTGGTTGATATAACTAGAAAACATTTTCATGCAGAGGATGAAAATGTAAGGAGAAATGGGGTCTCCCCGTTAATTCTCCTACTTGGCTCAAAGAAAATTGTAATAGAGCCATTAACTAGGACCCCTATTGAACTGGTTGTAATGCAACTCATTAGACGTTTTGTGAATTATTGTGGGAATCTGAAGAATCTAAGAGTACGATATATGAAGGACCATTCTATTCGGTCAAAAGCTTTCTCAAGATCAATTTTTAATATCATCTGACCCTGCTTTCCTTTTAATTTCCTGAAATTGGAGATTAACTCTTGAATCATGATCACATTGTCAAAAGCTCTTCTATTTTTCATAAAAGTAGTTTGATAAGGACTAATAATATATTCTAAGAAGGGATTTAGACGATTTGCAAGAATTTTTGTAATCGTTTTATATATAGTATTACATAGACCAATAGGTCTAAAGTTTTTTACATTATTGGCATTATGAAATTTAGGTATAAGAGAAAGGAATATTTTGTTAATGTATGGTGGAATACTTTGGGTATCAAAGATTTTATGGCAGAAATTTACCACTGAGGGACCAATGTTATGCTAGTTTTTTTGGGAAAAAGAGGATGCAAACCATCAGGACCCAGAGCCTTAAAAGGCTTAAAAAATATCTCTCTTGATTTCCAGATTAGTTAAGGGGTTATCCAGAGCTTCTAGCTTGTAGTCATAGTGGCTGAAAGGAGGATTTTTGATCTCAAACCAATTAGTGTTAGTGTGAAATACTTTTAAAATAGTTGCTAACATGGGTAATAATACCGTCATGGTCATTTAACCAGTTTCCAGCCTCATCTTTAAAAAAAATAATTTTATTAGTTCTTTTCCTATTTGAGGCCGTAATATAAAAAAATTTGGTGTTTGTATCCCCTTCATTTAACCATAACACTCTAGCCCTCAGCTTCCAATAATTCTCTTCTATCTTAAGAATTTCGTTGTAGTCTTTTTTAAGTTAGTCTCCAGTTGTTGTAGGAAGAGACTAGTTTCATAGTTTTTAGAAATTTGTATGCCATTAAGTCTAGCAAGCAATTTGTTCTTCTTTCTTTTAATATTATCAAAGTAATATTCTTCCAGGTCTTAACACTTTCAATAAAACTATCAGTAGCCTTTCTATACTCATTGGCTTCCTAATTTTTTTAGCAATATTTTGGAACTCCGGGTGCCTACAGCAGAAGATTTCCAGCCTAAAGGGTTGCTTGTAGCAGTCAAATTTTTTGAAATTAGTTCAAGTAATAACGGATTATGGTCAGAATAAGTCTTTGGGAGGTGAATAATAGAGTAATTTCAAAATATATCTAACCATTGTTCATTAGCAAGGACTCTATCAAGTCTCTCCATGATTAAACCCTTGTGGTACTCCTATGGTTAGACCATGTATACTTACATCCCTTATAACAAATATTAGTTAGTTGACAAGAACTTAATTTAGACCAAAGAAAATTACTTCTTTTATTATTAACAGGTCTGCCTCCAAATTTATCATTAACACCCATAATATCATTTAGGTCACCTCCTACCATCCAAGGCCCCTTATAAGAATTAGCAATATTTTCTAGATTATCCCACATAATGTTTCTTTTACTTAAGTCAGTGCTAGCATATATGGAAGAGAAAAGCCAAGATTCTCTAATAGGAAGTACCTCTATAGTGGCATGGATTTTCTGATTCCTACGTACAAAGTTCTGGACAGTGACAATGTTAAGGTTGAACATAAAAACCACTACTCCTGATTGTCCTTCAGCAAGGACCTCGACCATTTCTGTGAAACCAAACTCTTCTAGCAGCTGGGCATGATTTGTCTAGTCTCTAAAAGCGTAACAAGGCAAGACCTGTCGGTATCAATTATTTCTCTGAAATTTCTTCAAAATTTCTCGTTATTCCCACCCCTAATGTTCCATATTTTGAAGTTAGTAGGACGATTCATGGCTAGATTCAGTTGCATGTTTGATGGTTCCCCATTCTCCCTTATTCCTTGACAGATTATAGGGTTCCTTCTCAGTGCTGGGATGAGAATCATTGCACGATTGCCCATTGTTGGGTCCTGTGGAGGCCTGATGTCTACTGAGCACTTGTACAATGCTAATGGACAACTGAGTACGTGCCTCTTCTCTAGCATCTCCGTAAAGAGAAAAACTTTTACTTCGTTTATGCTTGAGAATTTCAAGATTTGTTCTCCCCTTGGGAACAGTGGGCCTCCCATCACCTCTTCTTGGTCCTCTTCTTCTTGTACCTCCTGCATATTCTGTGGTTGAGGGGCTGGGGTTATTGGAGGTTCTTGGTGGACTTGGGGTTGTGGAGGGTGGTCTTGGTACTGCGGAGGACCCCCCCCCCCCCAAGGCATGAATATTGGATTCAAGTGTATGAGAGTTTCCGATGGAAAGAAGGGCATACCTAGGTTGTTGTTCATTGGTTGCATGGGGTTGACTGTGGAGGAATATTCCACTGATGCATTATTGCATGCAACAGATGTGGATTCATCGTAAGGGCCAGAGGATTTAGTATATTGTTTACCTATAACTGATTCATGTAGTTGCTCATCGCAAGTATCATTCCCTCGGATATGAGCTGTGCTAGGTAGTTGGTGTTATGGAGAATGAAAATTACTTCCTGCCCATTTATATGAATATTGAAGGACATTGCATGCCCTAATATTCCCACTTCCATCCATGAGAGTGGTTGGTAGTCCTGACTTTGAGGAGATTGGGCTAGTATTATTTATGGGTTGAAAGCTTGTAGTGGGGGCAGGTTGATTGTTTTCCATAGTCTGAGCTTTATGTTGTCTCAGTATTTGGATTAATCTGTGTCTCCTTCTCAAGGCTGATGGGATTCTTTGCATTGTTTAGGGATTGATTGAAGCTGTTTATAAGGGGAGAGGAAGGCGTGGTTTCTCCATAATGAGAGTTGGGAAATGAGCTAATGATTGGCGAGTTCAATTGCATGTCCAAAGAGTGGAATGGCATATTATAATGTGCAATATCTTCATAAGATATTGCATGGATTGAGTCTTGGGTTTCCATTGCTAGTTGTCCATTTTTGGTGCAGGAGGAGGACAATTGGACGGCATATTCGAGCATGTTATTATCATTAGGGATTAGGCTTCTAATGTTGATAGCTTCTGCAGATATAAGGTGATTATTAGTGTTCTGTTCCTTTGATTGGTGGGGATTAGGGTTGGTAGAGTCCTTAGAGTTAATTTTAGGGGGGTTATTAGAGTTTAATAAATAGTTAACATGCATGTTGTTTGGGATTTTGTTGGATACTAAGGCCACGTGGGACTTTGTTATGTCCATGCTGTCCATGCAAAATTCCACCGGGTCATTAGTCACAATAGGGTTATAGTTAGGATTAGTAATTTTATAATGATGATTATTATTGATATTATTATTAATGTCATAAACAATGGTTCTCCCCAAAACCGTTTGCTTTTCCTCCAATAGAGAAAAGTTGTTTGGGTTATGATGGCGGATTTTGCCATTGCTGGGTTTTTAATACATTTATCAAGGAGAGGCTCTTCAGATTTAGCAAAGTCTAAGGATTTGTAATGCAGAATTTTTGTATCCAAATACTTACCCGTTGCTGCATTAAAAAGTTTTACCGGGATACCTGGATTGCTTTCAACCTTCATGGACTTTGGAGTTTGATCTCTGTTAATTTTTTGATCAGTTCTCTTTTTTTCCGAAAAGAGGCCGTCTTCCATTCTTCGTGTTTTTCCTCGTGATTTTCCATTGCTTGCTCTTTATTGGTTGGAGATTTGATCATGACTTGCATTTTGTTGACCTAAGCTGCTTTTACTATGTAACTACACTGGGATTGTAAATGGCCTAGGCGACCACAGTTCTTGCACAATAACTTTTCTCCTTCATAATAGATGTACTGCTTGTGTTTGCCTATATATATGTAAGGTTGGACATGGTTTTCTAATGGGATTTCCACACATAACCTACCGTAACGACCTTTGACTGTGGTGGAGGTGCAAACATCAATTTTTATTAGCTTACCTGGCATTTTCAATCTTCACATGAACCTTGCCATCGTAAAACTCCATTGGCAGTAGTGGAAGCCGGATCCAGACTGCTGATACAGTTAGTTTTTCTTTGTTTGCTACAAAGTTTGGCCTCCATTTAGTAATTGATAAATGATGGCCGTTAATGAACCATAGACCTTGAGAGAGAGCCTTCTCCATATTTTCTTTTTTTGCAAGCTTGACAATAAAATAGTCATCTCCTAGGTCGATGAATGGAAAATTTTCCGTTGGCCGCCATAACTCCTGAATCTTCTTCTTGAGGTAATGATAGAGAATTCTTTTGCCAAAAAGTTTTGCTATGAGTGAGGATTTACAAGGTTTATAAATCCGTTGTTTATCCTTTTCTGTTAGTTTTATTTCTTTAATGTCCCGTAAATTATGCTCTATTAAACACTCCAACTCTTCCTTATCTGGTAGGACTTCCTCCATTGGGTCCTCAGATATGGTAAGCGTATCAGTGAAGTTTATTGGGTTTGAGGCTATTAGTTTGTCCCTGAAAGACGTTTTGCCTTCCACATCATTTATTGTGGCAGATTTAATGTTGATATCCGGCAGTTTTGGTGGTGGTGGAATTGGTTTTTCTTTATCGGATGTTTGAGTGCTCATGGTAGAGAGAAACTAATAGCTTTTGAGCTTAGCTAGTTTGTAAAATTAGGAATTATGTTAAATGTTATGGTTGAGTATATTCTGGGTAAGCTTTGGCATTTTTCAGGAAGGCAGTAAGTATGGAATATTTTGGGTGCCACTCTACATCCTTAAAGACAAAAAAATAAATACAATTCTTCATTCAAACTAAACAAATTGAAGTTATTAGATCGAATAAATGAAAATCGAGAAAAAAATTCAAACCATAATTTGAAGTAGTTTTGGTATTGGTCCTTGATCTAATTGAACCGATTACCGATCCTCGACTCAGGTGAAGTGATATTTAGCTCCTCTGAATTGGTCCTCAATTTAGTTAAACTGAAAATTCTACTAACTCATTTCAAGTTCCAGTGTTATCACCTTTAATTTGACATAATAAAATTGATTTTTATCAATAAGACCAACATCTTTTACTAAAATGATAGAAAAAGAAAAGAGAAAAGGGATTAAAGTAGACTTATCCAATATTTTTTCTTTATTTATTTTAGAGATGTGAAATAGCTTCTTAATTATCTAGTTATATATTTGATAAAAGAATCTAATAATAAAAAAATAGTACTTATTATTTATACTATTACCAAATGTATGGAGTTTGAGCCCGTAAATATGAAGCGTCTTTATTAGAAAGCGCTTTAACCCAAACGGATTAGTCGGGTCCCGCAGGAAACCAAAGAAATAAATATATTTATAGGATCACATTGTACTTCTTGCATAGTTTGGGACCTCAGTGTCATTTGCTCAAGATTGAAGAAAAAGACCACCACTCTCAGTACAGAGTAAGAAAGGGAACCCATGGAAGGCCCTAAAACTGCACCACCCCCAACCGAGAATTCTTTCTCTCAGCAACCCATGAACAGTAGAAAGAGACCACTTGACACCTCCAAATTGCAGAACACACCTTATTACAAGATGAGACTCATTGTTAAAGATCTCAGACCCCATGTTATTGAGGTACAAATCTCTAAATAAATTGACTTGTTTTGGACTTGTTATTATTTCTTGTGCCTGTCCTTCAATTTTTGGTTTTTGCTCAGTAGATTTGTTTGGAAGTACTTCCAAATGTGAGCTTTTTTTTTTGTTGTTGCATAAATTGACTTGTTTTGGACTCTTCTTGTTAGTATTTCTTGTGGGTGTTCTTCAATTTTTGTTTTTTTTTTCCATTAGATTTCTTTGGAAGTTAAATTTAGTAGGAGTATATTTTTTTGCTCTAAAAAATGTAAACTTTTTTTGTGTGCATAAATTTGACTTCGTTTGGATTCTCTTGTTGTTGTTATTGATTGTGGGTGTCCTTCATTTTGTGGGTTTTCCTATTAGATTTCTCTGAAAACTGAATTTTGGTATATTTTTTGGGCTGTGAAAATCCATTCTTGATATTTTATGTTCTTAAAAGATAAAAAAAAAGTTGTCACATTTCCAATTTTTTCCCTCCAGTTTAAGAGGTATTCTAGCTCCTGTGATGGTAAAGATTATAAGAACATCTGTAAATAACTTGACTTTGTTTGGACTGCTTTTGTTAAAGGTCTGCATTTCCTGCTCAATGTTGGAGTACAATTTTCTCTTGTAATTTCTTTTGCCATTTTAAAGAGTTTTTCTTGCTCTGAAAGTGGTAAAAATGTGACATTTATCATACTAGCGCTTTTGGGTTTTATAAACATTTTAGTGCAATTTATCCGCTTATTCACTAGTTGTTGAAAGAAATTATAGTTGCAGCAGTAAGCCAGTAATATTATTCTTTTTCATGCAATATAATTTACTAGTATTAATTAAACTATAGATTTCCTGGGTGATGAAGTAGGTTCAGAATATCGTAGAATTCTGTATAGTTTGGAGCAGGTTAGGTGATTCTATGAATATTATTTCACTGTATTAATTTAAGGAGATCTGCATGAAGATAACTCTGCGAGTTTGTAAAAATGCAGTAAAAATGTAATTTTTTAACTAATCTGACTTGTACTGGAGAAGCCAAATCACCGTGTCTCTGTGAGTGGAATATCCTTTTAGAAATAAGTCCAGATTTTGGCATAGTTTCGCTAACTATTTTGGCTTCTCTGCGTGTGTCGGCTATGACCTACTCTGTCAAAATGGTCCAAGATCAAACCATTCAGCGTTAAGTGAAAACTAAGAGTGTTTTCTGGAAAGGTGCTTTTCAAATTTATACATAGGAAATACAAGTACAGATACCCTTTTTCCGTAACCATAAGCATGTACAGAAATTCCATTTTATTTAACGTTTCAATAACAAGAGCTCTTTAGTAAAAAATTCCAAAAGTTTTATAGAAAAGGGCTATTTCTGGAAAGAGCATAGTGTTATGTTTCGAAAGTCACTTTCATTCCCATCTAACACCTGATGCTCCTCTACATCCCTAGCCTCGCCCTCCTCCATTGATGCATACCCTTTGGCCATCTTCTTTTTCCTTTTCGAACTTGTATAAGAGACATTTTGTTTCGCATTGGATGCTCTTCAATTTTTCCTTCCTTTCTAAATTCTCTTACAACTAAGTATTGATAGTAAGGAGCTAACACAATAACTCTTTGTTTCTAAACCAATAATGTATGGATTTCTATCTTGCAAAATTAACTAGCTTCTTCTGCATATTTTTCCTTGCGTATACTCCCTGGAAGCATCTAAAAAGAAACAAAGTTGGCGAGATTTAAAGGGGTTGGAAACTACATAAAGAGTGACAAGGCAAGAATTGCCGTTATTCTCCTTAGGAGTGTAGGTCTGCTATTTCTGTTTATTAGGTGTATAGGTTAAGGGGGTGTTTACATAAAAAAGGCAGCCCAATGTATGAAGCATCCCATGTTCACTCAGGTCCGAGGAAGGACCGCATCCCAAGTGGATATGATGTAGGCAATACCTTGACGCAACGGATAGTTGATTCCATGGCTCCCTACCCTGACGCAAGGATAGTTGATTCTACGGCCCGAATCTGTGATTATAGGTCTCCCGGGGATAACCTTACCGTTCCTCCGAGGCGTCCCTTCTAAGTGTTGATATCTTGTTTCTATTATAATCCTGCTTCGAGTTTCTTGAAATTTGACAAACATGGGTAGTATTCCCCTTGAATGCATTTCTACTAATAGTGTTTTGGTAGCAAAAGAATTAACTGGCTTAGAGAAGCTTTTCGCATATGAATCACCCGCACTCAAGGTCGTTCCCTTGGCCACTATTTGCACAAAGAAGTCACCTTTGTTGGCTGCCTAGAAGCTCAAACTGCTTGTGAAGTGAATTCATCCTTTTCTTTTTCTAAACAAATGAATGGTGCTCAATTTAACAGTGATATTACTTGCATTCTGCTACATGCTAATGATGCTGTTGGAAAAAACTATGGTCAAAAAGAAAAACCTATGTTCAATGATTTGATTGGTGCTCATGAGCTATGAGTTGATTAACTTCCAACTGTTGAACACTCAGATTTTAGAAACATCACTAGTGAGCCCCATATTGCAGCTAGGAGAAGTCAACAATAACAACAACAACTCCCAGTTTAGTTCCACAGAGTGGGGTCTGGGGAGGGTAATAAGTACGCAGACCTTACCCCGCCCGAAAGCTAGGAGAAGTCAGTACTAAAGATTTTATTCAAAGCTCTTCGGTTCATGGTAATAAAAACATGGCGGTGACTTGCTTAACAAATTATATAGTAATAAACTTAGGTAACACCAGTAGGTACCTTTAGGACAAAAGTAATATTTATTGCTATTAAAACAAATACATGTGAGATACAGTGTGCATGTATATTCGATTGGAATGAAGTGGCTTAGTACTAAACTTAAAGCTATTAGCTGGTGTCTATTAACTGGCACTATTGTTGTTGGAACCTGACATTGTGCTTGAACTTATTTCTATATAAGATAAAATCCTTTGTCCCATTAAGCTGCTTATGTGCCATAACGGGGAAGGTTGCTCTCCCCATGCATTGGATCTGAATGTCTTACAGAACTGAGGACTCACCTTTGCCTTTAGCTGAAAACTGTAAATGGTTTACCATTGCTAATTTGATGTAAGATCTTGAGCTAGAATAAAAGAAGTATTATGTGCAAAAATGAATATGATATCATGTTTAATCTGTCTTAGTATTTATTTTCTCATATAATTTCGTTAGTTTGTGAAAGTTCTCTAGCTCGATTCTTAAAAAATGAGACCTCAAGCAATGCAAAATGATAAGCTAAACATCTGGAAGTCTTATCCATAAGCACCAAATGACACTGAGAAGAAAGTTGTAAAAGCTTTGCCTTCACAAATGTTAACTCATTTGATTGAGTGTTATAGGAGCTTACTTTTGTTTGTCATCTTGAAGGTTCTCCGGACTCCTGACTTTCGGAATTGCAAGGCTGCTACTGAAATTCGTCAACGTAAGCTTCCTATCAAATTTATTCTTTACAATTTTTCGTACACCAGCAAGCTACTAACAATTTTAAATCCACACTAGTCATGAGATTTGTACATGCTTGTGCATTCTCTTTTTTCATGTTTTGCTGATGCTAATGTAATGCATCACGTGAAAGTTCTGGAGTCAGTAAGGAATGCATGGCTGTTTACTGCATTGCCTTTCTAGTTACATGGTTGTGTGTTGCTTTGTTTTCTAGTGTGCCTAGTTTCGATACAAGCTGGTTAGTTGCAGCATGCTGGGAGTAGTGAGGGTACTTTAATGGTTAAAGTTCTAGCTTTAAAGCCATTTCTTCCTCTGGCGCTTATGCCTTGTACATTAATTTACATAGCAGCTGTTTTCAGCTATTCATTCAGGAAATGCTTGGATTATGATACACTGATCAGATATATTCTAAATAAGAGCTTGTATTCAGTGTGATTCATTTTCGGGGCATTTTGATGCATCATAATTGAAGACTCTAAATTTTATCAGCATGATTTGCACAAGACGAATCATTTTTTAGCTATAGCAATTCAATTGCCTGTGGGCCATGGATATGGTAATTTGTTGTTTTAGGAACCATGTATATGTCCCCTCTTTTATTTTATTTTTTTGATGTCAAACTATGATCAAGATTTTCAGCATGATAATCAGCATGTTGTTATATCCGACATGTATCCTTATGTGCATTTAAATGCCGGTATGCAGAGTTGAATCTCCTGATGGATCTTTACAAGGAGATGATGGCTGAAACAGTAAATTCAGAGGCAGCTAAAGATGCTCCAGGAGCTCAGCCTATGTCCGTGGATATCAAGAACGTAGAAAAGCCTAGCGAGCAGCAGAAAGACACGAAGCCTCCAGAAAATGGGATATCTGCAAAAACTGAAGGGAATTCATCTCAGAAACAGCAATCTGGAGATGTTGTTGTCCAAGGGACATATGTCGTTGGAGGTTCAGCATTTGGCTGGAACTTTATAACATACACCAGCGGGCATGCCATCTATTATGGACGAACTAAAGAATCCTTCCGATCTGCAAATGTTAAATCTGAATAAAGTGCCTTAGGTACACTTACAGCACTCTACTTTTGGAAATTACAATGGTTTGAGATGTGAGTACTATAATAGATTGGAATATTTGGCACTACAAAAGTTCAGGCTTCAGATTTAGTCATATTCAGCTGCTATTACAATCTGCAACCTTTCTTTCTATCTTCTTGTATGCACTGAGTATGACTTCTGGTTCGTCTAACGCCTTTAAAATTTCAACCAGGAGCCACCTATAGTTACTTATTTCTCACAACTGGTCTTGATCCAAGACAATCTCTTTAATTGACAGATGACACTGCCTGTGTAGAAACTTGTATCGCTATTCGCTATAGAGTTGCATTAACTGGATATTAATGGAATTGAGAGGGAAATATGATGTTCTTTTAACTGATTCATTAGCCACCAACATTCAGCAGCAATGCTTGCAACAATACCATAAGAAGACAATCTAACAAATCATTGTATAATCAAAATGGATAACCTCTCAGAAATCTTTACCAGCTGGACACCAAGTTTGAAGGGGAAAAAAATAAAAGAAAAAATAAGATGATGACGACAACAACAACAAGCCCAGTGAAATTTCACAAGTGGGGTCCGGGAGTGAAGTGTACACAAACCTTACCCCTACCTAATGAGGGTAGAAAAACTGTTTCCGAAAGAACTTTAGCTCAAAAGAAGTGAAAATAAAGCAATAAACAGACAAGAGTAACAATCAGGTAATTAGACATGACCTTAATAAAGCAATAAAGACACAACACTATAAAAAATAGATTTAGTCTTGTTGGAAATAATGGCACAATACGAAATAGCAAGGGGCTAGGCATAGAAAAATATAAAACTAGCACTAATATTACCGGGATGCCTAGACGAAACTTTATACTGCCTCCTAACCCACAACCCTAATCCTCGACCTCCACACCCTCCTACCGAGGGTCATGTCCTCGGTAAGTTGAAGTAGCGCCATGTCCTGCCTAATCAACTCACCTAATTGATTCATTAGCCAGCAAAATTCAACAGCAATACTTGCAACAAATACAATAAGAAAGATTATCTAACAATTTATTGTATTGTCAAAATGAATAACCTCTCAAACATGTTTATAAGCTGGACACCAAGTTTGAAGGGGGAAAAACGAAAGAAAAATAAAATCAAGACAAGAATTTTAAATCACAAAATAAGAGTATTTGTGTTGGATTTAAATGAGAAAAACCTTTTCAAACTTATAAAAAACATAAATATTTTAGGTTAAAGCAATCAATAATATTATAAAATGTAAAGTGATCAGAATTCCTCTATACTTGGTGGTTGCTCATTATCATCATGCTCCTTGTCTTGTGGCTGCTCATCTTCAGCCTTTTCAGTTGGCTCTTGCTCATCATCTGCCTTTTCAGCACTATTCTTCTTGTTATTAGCAGCCTTGAGGACGTGTTGGTAATTTCCTTTCTCCATGAAAAGCTGAGCAAAATGGTGTTTGCAGTAGAGAACTCCATCAAGTGAAGCATATGTTGCATGAGTTAAGGGACAACCTCCATGAGCACACTTGAAGCATGATTTGTGGAATGCTTCTCCCTCCATTGTTACCTAACAAATCATCATTATGAGATAAGTTTATAGGGTTTTTTATAACTTATTATTCTAACACAACATCATATATATTGATCGGACGTGTTTGGCGAAAAAATAATCCTGAAAAATATTTTCTGCTGTTTGGTTGGAGAGTGAAACATATCTAGGAAAAGATACATACTATATTAAAGATTGATAGGAGTTATGGTAATATCAAATCAGGCACTTTTGATGAAATTTTTGAGTATTAAAGATAGACAACAAATAATGATTAAAGATGGATAATATAAGCAAAGTGGTTTGATAAAACTAAATTTTCGGAAAACAATTTTCATTGTTTGATAAATTTCTAAGCAAAATATTGGTGAAAATATATAGAGATATGAGGTTAAGAGTTGAAATAATCGTGAAGAAATTAACTTCTTCGCCCTAAAACAAGAAAAGTCATTGTCTCAGGAGAATAATATTTATGGCAATCAAACATCAGAAATGACTTATATTTTGAAAAATTATATTTTTCTAAACATATTTTCCTAAAATAATATAATTTCATACCTTTTCGAGAGGATAA
This sequence comes from Nicotiana benthamiana, assembly GCA_034376525.1. Taxonomy (NCBI): domain Eukaryota; kingdom Viridiplantae; phylum Streptophyta; class Magnoliopsida; order Solanales; family Solanaceae; genus Nicotiana; species Nicotiana benthamiana. The sequence goes on along the minus strand of CM067334.1, from coordinate 69,995,583 downwards.
ACAGTTTTGCTGCAAGCAGCACATTTGTCTTGAGTTCCAGAGAACAAGGCTGAAAGTTTACTTGGAGCCCTTGTCTACACACAACATTTAACCATTAATTAGGAGGGTTAAATTAAAACACAAAAGAAAATATTAGAATTTGCTTAATGATATCCCAATAATAATTATGTCTCAGCTCGAAATAAGTTGAAATTGGTGGTATGAATTTTTATTGACCATGTTTTCTTGGGGGGGGGGGGGGGGAGGGGGTTGTTATATCAACCTTAAGACATGTAAATATCCAATATAATATTATCCAGATATGCAGTTTGAGACAACGTAACGTACCAGCGAATTTTCCCTCTCAGGTTTGGCTACATAAATTATAAAAATTAGGTTAAAATATATAAGTTAATATGAAGAAATTGAATACTATGAAACCTTGCAAATAAATCATGAATTATGAGAAAATGATGTCTTACAAGCAGTCTGAAAATTCTTGCTAAAATTTCCAGATTCCTTAAAAAGTTGTTCGAAATGTGGCTTGCAGTAAAGGACTCCATCCATTGAAGAGTAATTGCTCATCTGTCCAAAAACATCACAACTATATTAATTAATTTAAAAAGTGGCTAGATTATTAAATGTACAATTAAAAAGAGAAATAGTAATTAAGATACACAAAAACAAGGGTCCAGTTGTTTTCTTATTGATAATTAATTTCATTCACAACTTGGTCTATCTTAAAGCCACTATGTAGCATGGATTTACCATGAATACATGCCTTTCAAGATCCCATATTAGGTAAGAATATTACACATTTTTTTAAAAATATAGTCATAATGCCAATATTGTCAATATTTTTAATTTTTGTAATGTTTTTGGTATCTGTACTGGAAGGTGTAGCTGAATCACCTCCTTTCCAGGGAGAGCTAATGCTTGTTGGAAGCCTGCTTTTCCCCTATCTTTGCTATCGATCGAACCATCTCGAAAGTACTAGGATCCAAATCTGTCTTATTGACCGGCTTTCATTGAGCAACTGCTATATTTCTTGAACGACTATTGCCTACATAACCCCTCCTCTCCCTCTTTTCAAAAGTGAGGAGAGGTTAGGGGTGGGGACCGGACATGGCTAGAAGCAAAGGCTAGATTTAAAATTTGTGCGTTCGTGATTCTAAATCTTTTAAGTTACTAATTTTAAATTAATAATTTTACATATTCAATAAATTTCTTAAGACAATAAAGTATATATTTGAAGCAAAACTACTGGATTTGACTGAACCCGTAGGTTTTACTCCCCCTCCGCCACTAGAGACGGAAAAAAAAGCAAATTAGAAGACGGGGAAAACTAGAGATCGATCAAAAACAAAATTCTTTTACCACATATTGAGCAAAAGAATAATAAATATCAATGAAGGAAGAAGGTTGCACTTACCAAATCATGAAATAAAGCAAAAGAAAATGAGTAAAAAAAAGAAGAGAAAGGTAATTAAGTAAACACACCACAAGAGTGCCTTTGCAATGGCTACATTTGAAGCAAGACTTATGAAAAGTAGCTCCATCAGCAGACAATAAATCAACAAAATAAACTGTCTTATCACAAGCTTTGCATTTGTCCAATGTACCTGTAAATGCCATTTCCTTCTCCTTTTTTCTCTTATTTTCTTCTTCTCAATATAACTTTTTCCAATGTGAAAAAAATTTCAAGAATCCTATTTTTCCTTCTTATATTTAACTTTTTTGATCATTAACATTAAACAAACAAACGAAGGAACGAATAAATTGTCCTGACCGATAATGGAGAATTATTCACAATTTTTTTTCTGAAGAAAATAATTTATTGAATTAGACCGATAAAAACACGACACATGGTTGGGAGATCCACATAATAGGAGGTGAAATTGATGGAATTTAGTAACCTCTAAAAAATTGTGGATATAATTCTCTTAAATTGGAGTGAAATGCGGCCCTTTTCTATCTCTTTACAACAACAACAACAACTACCCAGTATACTCCCACCAGGTGGGGTATGGGGAGGGTAATATGTAGACGAGCCTTACCCCTGCCCGAAGGGCAGAGAGGCTGCCACTACAATATTTCTATCTCTTTACCACTACAATATTTGTTTTCTTTCCTTCCAGGTAGTTAATTTATTAGGAGGTTATTTGGGTGGTCTTTTAAGTAGGTCAAATCAATTTTTAAGTCCTTTTAATTCTTTTTAAGTGTTTGGCAAAATCCAAACATGCTTAAAATAAGTTTAAAACGGATTGAGACAAGCCAAAAACAAGAAGATTGGCAACCCCAACTTATTGTTTTATGGCTTAAAATTTAAAAGTTACTCTTTTTTTTTAAAGCCAATCCAAATGGTTCTGACCCGTTTTCATTACTCTACTTTATCCTTTCTTTTCTTTTCTTTTTCTTCTGTCTATTTTCCCGAATTTATCTTTTAAATAATACTATAATTAATAATTTTTAAAAGTTCTTGCTATCGTAAGAGTGTTTACTCCCTCCGATCTATAATAAGTGGCCAATTTATTTTTTTATTTCGGTTAGAATAAGTGTCGATTTATATAATCATGAAAAAATTTAATTTACTTTTTCAAAATTAGTCTTATGTACGGATCCCTAAAAACTAAAAAGTCTTTTATTCATCACATTAAATTATGCTTCAACATTTAATTAATGGTAGTTTAGTCGCACTAACTATTTTTATCTAGAATTTTCTTAATGGGTGTGCCCAAGGTAAATTGATCACTAACATCTTGTTTGGATGGTTGTTCCACATTGTATCGAATTGTATTGTTATCCCAAAACAATATTTGTTTGGATTGTTTCACTAAAATTGATTGTATTGTATTGTTAAATCCATTGTTCCGGAAAAATAAAAGTCCCCTTTTTTTAAACAACCAATTTGTGTGGTGAGATTGTTTTATGTTTTTCTTTCCAATTATGCCCCAATTTATTACTCCACAATTTTATTTTACTCTTTACCTTTTTTTTTTAATTTTTAACTCCAAGTCTCCAGCGTATAACATACTTTGTTTTTTTCAAAGCTTATGCCGCCAATGTTAAATGTGTTTTGCCGCCTTCTGTTTTATTTTTTTCCTAATTTATTTTTTAACTCAATTCTAATTAGTTAGGCTCCTTTGTTTTGTCTTCTTCTGTCTCGCTTCTTTGTTCTTCTTTCTTAAGGTGTTTTGTCTTCTTTTATTTTATTTTTTAAAATTATTTTTATACATAATCTTTGATAAATTTAAACAACTGAGGGCATTTTAGTAAACTTATTAGTTACAGTGCAGTACGATACAGTTAAACCAAACAGCAAAATATTATCTAACAATAACAAACAATAAAATCTATCCAAATATTGGTATTTATAAAACGATACGATACAATACAATATAATATATTATAAAACGATGGGGAATAATGATCCAGACAGAGTGTTATTATAGATAGAGTCACCGAAATCAGAGACTTAATTTAGTGGCAGATCCACAAGTAATCTTATGGGTGCCTAAGCACCCATTATATTTGGCCAAACTTAATAAATTTACATAGGTAATTATCAAAAAAGTTTAAATAAGTAAATTTATTTTTCATGACAAATTTTAGATCCGCCACGATAAGTAATACTTTCTAGCTTCTAATGTTTGGTAACAATCTTTTAACCTTGAACTTTTGTAATACGCTTGAGCATCGCCTCATTCTTAAGAATAAATTTTTTATTATTGTGCAAAAAATATACAAAGCGAATATGAGAAACGTGTTCACATGCGTTTTGAGTTAACAAGGTAATGAATCGTTGGACGGATGGTTCGTATTTTAGAAATGCAATTACATGAGATATATAAATTGTGAATTGTAAATCACATTTCAGAAATGCTACTTATAATTCTTATTACGTAATGAAAATTATAAATTGCATTTTGGAATGCGACTTATATATCACAATTATAATGCGACCTGTAAATTGTGATTCACGTCTGATGGAACCAATGTGACTTACAGTTTGTTTGGATAGTTGTTATTTTTCGTTTTATTATATAGTATTGTACAATATCGTTTTAATATTTACAATATTTGAATAGATTGTATTATTTGCAACCGTTTTGTGATGTCATCTACCGATAATATATATGAAGAATAAACTTGCAATATTATAAAGAAAATGTAAGGTACGAGGTAATATTATTATGTAAAAAAGTAAGGTAAAGAATAAAATAGGGTTATTTAATAATAAAAAAGTGCAAGATGAGAGAAAAAAAAGGAACGACGTGAGCACTCCAAATCGCTCATTTCCGTTAGTCTTTCACTTAATTTCATCTTCCGTTATTATTTTCATGTTGATCACCTATTATTACAAGTTGTTAAAAAGCTTTAAAATGAAAGAGTTAAAGATTTCTAAACTTCGCGGCTTGCCAAGCTTCTACGAGTAGGCGCCATCACGACTTCCGAGGGTAAAACATCCTGGCCGTGACAAGATGATATCAAATCTCTAGGTTACATAGGTCTCAAAATTCATGGACAAGCTCAGTTGAGTCTTAGGGATCGGTACAGAGACGTTTGTATTTACTCCCCATAGGCTACAGAGTTATGAAAACTTCACATATTTTTTTTCTTGTCGTGCAGCTTTGTTTCTCAATGCCAATTGAATTTCTACTACGTTCTTTCGTAGATGGCGAGAACACGCACTTTCTTAGCTACCACTAAGCAGGCCAAGTCCCCAACAACAGTTCCCACGAGGGTCAAAAGGCGAGGCCGTGGCCGTGCTAGAGGCCGAGGTAGTGGCAGAGCTAAGTCCCGAGCAGCAACACTAGTGGCGGAGCCTTAGGTTGATTTTGATGATGAAGTTCCGGGCCCTTGCAGTTTCGGTGGGCCCAGCTTAGGTCCTAGAAGGATTTATTGCTACCCCAGTTCTTCAGGATGCTCTGGTCTGATTAATGGGCTTCATACAGAGTTCTGGTCTGATTAATGGGCTTCATAGAGAGTGTCACCCGGGCAGGCTTACTTCCTATTGCACCAGCCGTCTCTCAAGCTGTAGGAGAGCTAAGAATCCTGCTACTCGCACTCCGAAGCACGTAGCTCCCCAGATTCAGAATCCAGTAGTTTATCCAGGTTGAGTAGTTCAGCCAAGTGTGGTAGCTCAAACCAGTGATGGATAAGCTATGTCTGCCGATGCTTTGTTGAGGCTGGATAGGTTCACCAAGCTCTTCACTACCATTTTTAGCGGTGCATCTACTGAGGATCCAAGGATTTTCTAGACAACTGCTATAAGGTTCTCAGGAACATGGGGATTGTCGAGACCAATGTGGTCGATTTTGCTACATTTCGCTTGTCTGGATTTGTCAAGACTTGATGGAGGTATTTATGTTTGGCTAGACCATCCGGATAGCCATCTTTTACTTGGGAGCAGTTTTCACAGCTATTTCTGGAGAAGTTTCTCCCCTTCACTCAGAGAGAGGCCTATTGGAGGCAGTTTGAGCGTCTCCAGCAGGGTTCCATGATGGTTACCCAGTATAAGACTAGATTCATCGACTTGGCTCCCCAATGTACAATTATACTTCCTACCAAAAAAGAGAGAGAGAGAGAGAGAGAGAGAGAGAGAGAGAGAGAGAGAGAGAGAGAGATAGAGAGAGAGAGAGAGTGAGGAGGTTCATTGATGGCCTTATTTAGCCGATTCGTCTTCAGATGGCTAAGGAGGCTGGGAGTGAGATTACCTTCTATGAGGCAGCCAATGTGGACGGGAGAGTGGAGATGGTTCTGTCGCAGGGAGGTTGTCATGGGCCGGATAAGAGGCCCCTCATTCAAGTAGATTTAGTGGTGCCTCGTCTGGAGGCAGAGATTCGCATGGTAGAGGCCATCCTCCTAGGCTCTTTAAGTCAGCTCTTCAGGTTTCTCACGGTGCTTCAGGTGGTCGTGGTTCTCACATGCAATATTTTGATCGGCAGCCCTACAGTGCACCACCAGCTCCTATCAGTGGACCGCTGCTCCAGAGTTTTCGGGGTGGTCATTTAGTCCGCCAAGGTCGGTCTCAGTTTCCTCAGCCGCAATACTCAGGTGGATGCTACGAGTGTGGTGAGTATGGTTATATCATGAGGGCTTGTCCGAGGTTAGTAGTTACTCAGTCGCTGTAGCAGGGTTCCTGTGCTATGGTTTAGGCACCAGGTGTTCTAGAGCCCACCCAGCCAGCTAAGATGGGGTAGAGGTACTAGAGGTGGAGGTAGAGGATTTAGAGGTAGAGCTCAGACCTTTAGAGGTGGAGGCCACTCAGTTGCAGGCCGTCCCAAAGATGTAGCCAGGGTGGTGGGGCCCAGCCCCAATGTTATGCTCTTCCAGCCAGGCCGGAGGCTGAGGCTTCAGATACGGTGATCACATGTACTGTTCTAGTTTGTGATAGAGATGTTTCGATATTATTTGATACAGGGTCTACATACATGTATGTGTCATCTTATTTTGCGCCGTATCTGGTCATGCCTAGTGATTCATTGAGTGTTCTCATTTATGTGACTACACTAGTGGGTGATTTTATTGTGGTAGATCGAGTCCATCACTCTTGTGTAGTTGCGATTGGGGTTCTTGAGACTCGAGTATATTTGTTGCTTCTGGAGATGGTCGATTTCGATATTATATTAGGGATGGACAGGTAATCACCTTACCATGCTATCTTGGATTGTCATGCCAAGACTATAACCTTAGCTTTACCGGGTATGCCTCGCTCAGAGTGGAGAGTGTCTCATGGTCATCATACTCGTGGTGTCATCTCTTATATAAAGGCTCGGCGCATGATCGAGAAGGGGTGTTTGGCATATTTGACATATGTTTGTTATTCAGTGCTGAGGTTTCTTCCATTGATTCTGTGCTCGTTGTTCGTGAGTTTCTTGAGGTTTTCCTTTAGACGTTCCGGGTATGCCACCCGACATGGATATTGACTTTTGCATTAATTTGGCTCCGGGCACTCAGCCCATTTTTATCCCGCCGTATCGTGTGGCCCCGCATGATTTGTAAAAGTTAAAGGAGTAGTTGCAAGACTTGCTTGAGAAGGGTTTCATTAGACCCACTATTTCTCCTTGGGGTGAGCCAGTGTTGTTTGTTAAGAAGAATTATGGGTACAAATTCAGTTTTGTTTGAACCATTAGATCCATATCGAAATGATGGAGTCATAGGAAAAAGAATCATCAAACTTGGACATCGTATGAGGAAGATATGCTCATTTTTGTGTCGGAAAAAACTGCTGGTTCTGTTGTCTTCGCAAATGCGAAGAATAGTCGGGAAATGCGAACCCTGTAGCTTCGCAAATGCGAAGAAAACAGGCTGGGAAATGCGAAAACACTGTAGCAAGCTGGGAAATGCGAAAACACTGTAGCTTTGCAATTGCGAAGATATTGCTGGGAAATGCGAAAAACTGTAGCTGGGGCGGAATGATTTTAAGGACATTTCAGTCGCGAACCCAACACTTTTTCCACCATTTTTTCTCAATTTGGAGAGCTTTTGGACGGGGATTGAAGGGAGTTTCAACTAAATCAATAGGAGGTAAGTTCTATGAGTTTAATACATGATTTTATTGAAGAATCATCCTAGAAATCCATGAAAACATAGCCAAATCATATGAATTTAGGGCTTGAGATTAAAATTCTAAAATGATGATTTGAGGGTTCAAATGAACTCTGATTTTTGTGAATTTGGTATGTATAGACTCGTGGCAAGATAAGAATCATTGTGATGTAAAAATTTCTGAATTTCGTGAATTTTGATATTTCTCGAGTCTTTTCGATTGGGTTATATTCCCTTAGCCTATTGTGATGTATTCACTATGAATCTGGGTAGATTCGAAGTACGCGGAGGCCGATTTGAGGAGCAAATTCGTCACGGGCTAGAGACTTCACCAGTTCGAGGTGAGTAATAATTTTAAATGATGCACTGAGAGTTTGAAACCCCGGATTGCACAACTTACTGCTATGTTGAGATGAGACACGCTTTGTATGACGAGCGCGAGGTCATTTACTATTGGGGATTGTGACTTGGTCCATCTCAGTTGATATTTTACCGCGTATTTGATAAATATTTACTGTTTTTCACCATAATTTGGGCTTATTGCCATACTTGAGCTTCGTGCCAATTTTTTGAAATCTTTTATGAAATTCCATCACTATTTTCCTCACTAATTGAGATATTATCTGAATTCAGTCCAATTGAATTATACTATTTCATGAACTCACCTTCAATTATACTCAACTCGAGATTTAAATGATATTTATAATGTTGTTGAGCGGAGCATTATTATTTTACTGACGCCTAAGGGGCTTATGATTATTTTCTGGACTGATTGAGGCCGAGGCCATCTGTGAGGATATGTTGAGTGATGGAGGAGGCTTTCAGACCTCGAGTGTTATGTGAGGAGGCTTTCAGGACTCGAGTGTTATGTGAGGAGGCTTTCAGGCCTCGTGTGTGATGTGTGAAGGCTTTCAGGCCTATTGATATTGCGCTTGGGCTGTAGGAGCCCCCTCCAGAGTCTATACACACTCCCAGTGAGCGCAGGGTACCCAGGTGAGTTGGGAGTGGGAGGGAGAGGCCGTTGTTTGTGTGTGATGAGTTGGGAGTGAGCGCGATGGGCTGATGCTATGTGCTGGTGAGTTGGGAGTGAGCCCGTGGGGCTGATACTGTTGTGGGACCTTGATATTGAGCCCGAGGGGCAAGCTTTTGATTATTCCTTACTTGCTGAAATTGTTGTTTTCACTGTTTTTCAAAAGTGAATTATCTGATACTCATTGTTTTGCTGTATAACTGGTTTTATTGCTTGAGATAGCATTATTTGTGCCTTCATGGGATTTCCTGCTTTCAGCCATTATTTATTTTTATTACCACTGAGTTGGAAATACTCACTTTACTCCATGCTCCTCGCGTGCAGTTGCATGTATGGTCCGTCCGGTAGCGGGTTATTAGCGGATTGAAGATTTGTTATCGTAGCTGAGCCAGGTGACCGCTAGCGTCCGTGCATCAGATCTTCTCCCTTATTTTATTTTGTTCATATTATTTTCAGACTTCTTTTTCATATCCGTACTTGTAGTTCTTTAGCGAATTCTCTAGTAGCTCATAACTTGTGGCACCCCGATTTCGGGCTGAGTTGGGGATGGTTTCTCTGTTCTATCACGTTTATGTCGCATTTAAAACTGTATTGCCTATGATTTAGACTTATTCTTGCTAAGTAAATACAAGAGATGAATTCTTTTGTTGAATGGCTAGCCTTGTCCTCACGAGAGGCGCCATCACGACCGGGTTGGGATTTTGGGTCGTGACAATCCATAACAGTGGTATCACAACCTAAATTGATTGATCTTGACGGATCTCTGAATTAGCTGAAAAACAACCAATTTCAACTACTTTTAAACCATACACATTTTTACCCATTAACCAAAATTTTAACAATAGCAAGCAACGACCTCTCTTTGAATTTTCACAGACTTTCACTGGTGAAAACTATCAGATTTAGTCAATAAAGATGAAATATTGGTTGCTTCGTTAAAAACCTTGCAAGGAAAACCCAGTGGGACAAAACCTTATAAGGGAAAAAGAGTGCAACGTGCATTAACTCCCACTGATGAGAGCATCAATTCACATCCTTGAGCCTTCGCATTCCAATCTTGTGCACCATCTTCAGAGATCGTTGGTAGAGATTTGATAAATAAATCAGCCATATTAACTATAATGAATATTTGCACCTTGAAATCATAACCCGTGATAGATATATAATGTCTTCACAAATATCGTAGAATGGCTCTTCAATATCTCCATAAAGGTATCCTCGCCATCACATTATCATTCTTATAGTTATAGCAAGATACATTTATGCATAAATTCGAGGAATCAAGAGATCTTTGCCGGTGCTGACTTGGATCTCTTTGCTTTCTTGTTGCGTGAAAGTGCTTGAGCGACCGTCGGGAAAGATTTTTAGCGGGGAAGGCAGCCGAGTCGGCGACAATACGTTCTTTTACCCGATTCTCAGAGGAATCTCGTCGTCGTCTTACCTTTGGAATGCCGTCGATCTCCGTCTCATTCCTGATCTCCTCGCTAAGCTTTTCTTCTCTCTCTAGGTTCCATTTCTTTGATAGAAGACGGTGGTATAGTGTACTATGAGCGTACTTCAACGATTAGGCGGTGCCGGTTATCGTCACGTCATGTGTTGACTCAGAGTAAGCGCTGGGAACGCATCAAGGCTGTTCACAGAAAGCAAATGGGAAATGACCCTAAATGGACAATATCAAAACTTATACAAACGGTCAATTTTGTCATGTTAGTCAGATAATTATGCATTATAGTTTAAAAGTATTTAATGTGATGGTTTCTTAACAAACACTTTTTTTGTGGATATCTCTTTTGTATATGTCTCCTCCTAATGTTTTGGATGCTCTGCCTTATCCAAAACTCTTGTTTTCGATCTTGATATCCTTATTGAAAGTGCAACAAACAGTTGTTCGTGCAAGAAAATATATTGCGGTAAATATAGTCCAATATTTATGATGTTTGTCCTTGTGCTTTATTTATCATATTTGCAAAATATAAACATACTAACAATTATTCACACAAATTAAAAAGGATATTCCTTAGTTTTGAAAGACGAAAGTTTAATTCAGGAATAAGAATATACTTAGAAGCACGTTGACCAGTATCATAAGTTTTGCATTTATGACGTTATTGTCAAAATTTTCATATACCATATGTGTGCTATTACATATGCCATTCGGTGTATGTAAGTTCAGTAGCATGACAAGCATATTTTTCTTTAAAATCAACTTATATACAATAGAAGATCAATTTTAATATAGTCTATTCTATACACGGTGACACTAACATAGGTAAGAAATAATAAACTTAACAACAAACATGTATGGTAGAAGGTCATTTGATATTAAAGTATTTAAGTATTCTTCTTGATAATAATTATCGGTATCATTTTTTAAATGATACCGATTTTAACTATAAGATTTTGCAATCAATATTTTATTTAGTTGACCAACAAATCCATTTATGCTAGCTAAGATATCTTTTTAATTGCATCGTGCGATTTACACAAAATGAGTTTTAATCTAATGATAGAAATATTTCTCTAGTTAAATGTACTACTATTACCATTGAGATCGATAACCAAGTGTTCATGAAGAATTAAATCATCTTTTATTAGATGCCTTTATTTATTTCCGACACGAGGCAAGAAGACATTGAATACTTGATTTGTTCTTTATATTTCTTCTTAGTTAAATCTTTTTATTTGAGGCTAGAATTATAATTTTGGCAAGCTAACTTTTACAATCTCTACTTTTGTTGATTTTGGAACTACTGGTAGTACTTGTAACAAATTACCTCCAAAATTATTAATCTTTACCAAATGGTTCATTAATATCCAATATATTTCTAGAACTTGGGCAACTAATTCGATCGTTTGATACTTAGCCATAAGTGCTTCATCCCATGTATCAATTTTGCTCTCTTTATAAATTTAGTACAATTATTCTGCATTGATATATTTGTGATTATTATTTAAGTTGTTTGAAGAGGTATATCAAATCTAAAGTGGGTGGCCTCACAATAAAATCGTTGTTGATACACCACTTGATATTATTGTTAAGAGTGTCATGCTTAATATGATATTTGCAAATAATGACTGATATAAAAATATTATTTCACCCATGCTTTTGTATAATTTCCTCCTTATATTAGTTTCATGAACCAAATGCAAAAGAATTCTTTTTATGTGATACAATTCTAAATCACATATTACAAGATAACAGATTTAATGACAAAACTGATAAAGTAATTTGCTATTTCTTCGTGAATATTAGTTCCTTAAATCAGATACAAAATAATTCTTTTTATGTGATACAAAAATTTCAAAATGCATATTGGAAAATAATAAATGTAATGAAAAAAAATTGATAAAGTAAAAGGGGAAGTTGAACATATATACGTGAATTGTTTACAAGAATTTACATATCACCCAAAAAATATTTATATGTTATCCTTCATGAAACGTAAATTTTTTAATCTCAATAATCAGATAAATTATTCAGATATATAACAGCTAAATATTACTGGATAATAATAACCGAATATATAATATTATTATACAAAGAATTCACAGAAAAAGAGAAGAGCACGATAGATTATACTTTTGAGCACCAAGATATACAAAAGATGAGAACATGCAAACTCATATTCGTTCATGCATTTCTTACATTAAATTCTCATGTAATCCATCCACTTAAATTGCAATTCGCAAATATCAATTTCATGGCAGTCTTTTTTATTTTTATCAAATTTGTGCACTCCTTTACATAGGGTAGTATGAGACGGCGTGGAAATTATCTATTCTAGTCCACGTGAAATTTATATATGAGTATGGAACATATCTTGTTTTGTATATGAACCCCATGCGAATTAGTATTAATTAGTAAATGCTTTCAATATTACAATTTTATCCGCACATAAAATTATATGAAGAGTAATATGATATATGACTAAAGATATTTATTTGTTTAATTTTATATGAATTAGATAGTCTGAAAGTAATTATACTAATATGATTCCTAAAGGTAATCATGTAGGATTACTAACATATAGTATTATGTCCTAAAATTAATAGGATTATAAAGTTAATATCTAAAATTCCGGTTATATCCATTTATTATGAGTTATTGTGCTTAATATCATAAGATTATTTTTGTAAATCGACATTATATTCATGCTTTAACAATAATATAGATATAGATTAATTTGAATTCTAATGTTTAGTTTAGGCTTCTTTCAGTTAGCCGTTGAGAATATTTGGAAATTTTCTTTTAAAAAAGTAACTATAAAGATAGCTAGTTATAAGGGGGCTAACTAGAGGTGTTAAACGGGACGGGTCAGCCCGATTCTGGATCGGCCCAGATCGGTAGAACTCGGAACCGGCCCGAACCGTTATGGGGGTGGGCTGGGTAGGGGGTTCAAGGGGGAGGGGGGTTTAGACGTTTAAATTTTTGAAACGGGTTACTTGGACCAGTAAAATTCGTTAGATGAACAGCGCCGTTATACCGGTTAACCTACCCGTCCCGGACCAGCCCGGATCGTGAATATAATATAAATATAAAATAAATATATCCTACATATACTATAAATATATCATAAATATACCATGAATATACCAATTATTGTATACGAATTAACATAATTTAAAATTGTTGGAATTTAATATTAGTGTATATATTTAGGGTATAAAACTATAAATGCTCAATTATAGAATATGATGGTAACATATTATTTTTAAAATATGCTATATATGTGTTATTTTAATATTTTAAGATAATTTGTGTTATTTTAAATTATTAGACGTATTTATGCTTAATGTTTAGTTTGTTAGACTAATTTGAAGTATTATTAATTTATTATGCATGAAAATTTAGTTTACTATTTATTTGTTAATTTAAATTATACTAAACCCGGTCCGGCCCGACCCCCTCAACCCTTAACCCGTACGATTCAATTTTTATCCGGATGAACCCAAACTCGTTAAACTCGTTAAGACCCAACCCACCGACCCATACTGTAACCCGTACAGGTCTAAAAAATATAGCCCGACCCGTTAAGCACCTCCAGGACAAACATAAAATAATTAAATTCAAAATAAAGTTCTTACCGGTACTTCACATTATTATATATGAACTACTTGTTTTCTGTTAAGAATAGAATTCTATTTGGAGTGAATGTCAATCTTGTAGAGAGTTTTACTCTGAGGCTAAGTCATTTTTCCTCCTATAAATAGAGGGGTCTTACCTCATTGTAAATCACCCCAAAATTCAATAAGAATTTTCTCACTCTTTCTCTGCAGTATTGCTCTTCTTCTTTTATTGTTTTATAACACGTTATCAGCACAATCCGTCATAACCATCATCGCACCAGCTCCCACCAACGACCAAACCAACCAGCGAACAGCCAAGCGATCCACCTGCCATTTCTGTCAACAACCAGCCCCAAACCAGTCGACCATCTTTCACGACCAGTCTTCCACGACCTGCATCGCCAACCAGCAGCAACAACCATTATCGCTGCTTCGCTTATGCTCCTCACATCCTGCTGCTGTCTCGGCGTAAGCCCTTCGCCAGTCTCATCGTCATCTCCCTCACCCTGCCACTTGCTGCCTCCAAACGACCAACCTCACTGCCCATCTCCAGCCCGTCAACCTCACGTTGACAGTCTTGGTTCGAGTTTCCGTTTTCGTTGAGGTCATCGTTTGTTCGTCGAGGTCCGAATTACGGCTTGGAATGTCAGTCTTAAATTTAGGAGGATGTTCATGAAGAATATTACGCTTATCTCCATAAGAGGGGCTCACGCAAATCTTCAAAACTATGGCTTTGGATACATGCACGATGCTCAATTTTTACATAATATTAAGCATAATGATTGTTAATCGTTCTATGAACTTCCTTCAAGATTAATTATGGATTTAAGGTAGGTATTTTACATTTCTCTTTCAAATTCTTGTAATCCTATAATTTGATTTTAAATACAAGCATAGAAGGTAAATTTTGCTTGCAACTTTAAGGTAGCTTGAAAGATATTATAACCACACAACGTGGTAAATTTTCTATGTCTTGCCATGATCAAATTCATGTATGATTATGGGCAAAGAATTAAAAATTCGTCCCATTGAATTTGCTCTATTCTCATTTTCTATAGAGAATGTGATAACAGTATGTGATAAGTCTGAAAGAAGACAAAATTATTACCGTGAATGTATCAATGGATGTGGACGTGGCAATAGACGAAATTATAATCGTCATCATTATGATAATGAAGATAATAAGGACTCTCAAAATAATCCTTCAATTTGTGAAAATAATATTTGTCATCAATTTGACAATATGAGATTTTATAAAGCACATATAGATGATTATGGTCCATTCATGATGTGAGTGTGACAACATCTAATTTATGAATACATATTCATTCTTGGAAGAAAATGAACGTGCTAGTGGTTGTGAATATACCACACTTGCCTCTAGAAGGAGGTTTGAGATGATATAAGAAAATAACATTATTATTATGGCATGAATGGTCATTGATCACGTACCTATTGTACGCGAAAATATTTTGGTAATGTGATTATTAAAGGACAATAATAATGCAAGAAACATATCTTGCATATAATTTTGACCATGACCATAATGGTACAACTTTCTCTTTAAAAGAAATATTCACTATATGGATATCGATTAATATGTGATAATACCAAATTAATTGAGAACTCTGTAAGAGCCAATTATACTATTTTGGAGAAACAAAATTGATTACCAATAAGGTATTGTGTTGTAGTAAGTCTCAAAGAAACTTATTCAGTTTCCAAAGTATATGCGAAAGCGGTTGATTGTATTGAGATTATAAAAAAAGGAAAGATTTGATATTTTCTATTACTACAAATTGTAGCGGAATAATATATATGCGAAAAGCTACCCGCTTTATTCTCCAGTTTGTACTACACAAATAAAAGAATGCAAAAACAAAGCAGAACTTTATTGACATAAAACTCATATCATAATAAACTTGGAGTTTATTAATTTTCAGTTGGCATAGCTGGTTTAGTCATATTAATTAAAGTATGATGTGCAAAAATAAACAAGAATCTATATGGGTAAATATTAAAGAACTAAAAAGTTCTTTACGAATTCTCTTATATTGCTTGTTCTCATTAATTAATTTACTAACTAAAGTTGGGATTGAATCCCATGAATTCTGGAAATATCATAGTGAATATTGGGCCGTTCACCTGCCATGTATAACACATAAGATGCATATATGAGATGGTTACATGTGCGATTATTTTTAACACGCAACTTGGTGTTTGCGAGGTAATTTGCTCAATAATTTAATTTAGAGCATAATTTCCAGATTTTCCATCCAAGATAGCTTATCTTGACAAGTTGAGTTACATCACAGTTGGTTTAGCAAAATAATCTATTGAGTGCATCCACTTAATAGCTAAACTATTTCTTTTGAGAACAAAGTTATCTATATTAATTTGATATACGTTATATATCAAATTATATTATTTTTTCCCCTCACAAGTGGTTCAGGGTCAGGAACCAAATAATTCCATCTTATTATTATTGATGCAGTGTATATTTTGAATAACACCATAACGCACAAAGATGGGTTTTCAAAGTTGAGGAAACAAGTTAGTTTTTCTAACATGAGGGGGAGACATGATAAACAGTTGAGAAAATGTCACGTGGAATGAATTATCATTTGTACAACTAGATGCTCGAATAAAATAATATAAACATGAAGTTCATAAAAGGATAATTCATGTGCAATATATTGCAAACCATGCCATATGCATTTGCTGACCAAAGAAAGTAACTATATTCTAATTGCAAATGCTCATATTAAGTCCTAGAAGGACAAAGTCTATGGTACGCTTAAAGCTTATAGACAAATCGGTTTCAAATAGAACTTCTTGATAAAGAAGATAAGCAAATGATCGAAGTGATCATAATAAAGGAGGCAAGTGATCTAGAAGGTCACATGACATAACACTTCATAAAATCTCATGAGAGATTCAGGTACCTGAATATATGTATGAAGAGATCTCTATGTTATGTCTTTATAAAAATTTATTGGAACCGATATAACATGTTCGTCGACGATATCTATCATAGTGCTAAGTTTAGATGAGGATCTTAAGTCTATCGAATATAGACAGAAAAGTATTATCCAAATGGAAGAGATACAATTCAAGTAGAATTGATTCCATATGAAAGACATGTAGTTTTGGACATGTAGTTCAAATACTTAAAAGTATAAAGTCAATGATATGTGCAATTAGTTTTCGATATCTTATTTGTCTAGCATGACATGAAAACTTGATATGCATCTAAAGTCTATAATATGGCTTATATGACTTAACTTATATGACAATCCATGAAGGATTTAAGTTGCTTGAAGCATCTACAATTCTTGATCTTAAGGTACCACTTCCTCAGTGCAATTTATGCATAAATGTATCTTGCTATAACTATAAGAATGATAATGTGATGGCGAGGATACCTTTATGGAGATATTGAAGAGCCATTCCACGATATTTGTGAAGACATTATATATCTATCACGGGTTATGATTTCAAGGTGCAAATATTCATTATCGTTAATATAGCTGATTTATTTATCAAATCTCTACCAACGATCTCTGAAGATGGTGCACAAGATTGGAATGCGAAGGCTCAAGGATGTGAATTGATGCTCTCATCAGGGGGAGTTAATGTACGTTGCACTCTTTTTCCCTTATAAGGTTTTGTCCCACTGGGTTTTCCTTGCAAGGTTTTTGACGAAGCAACCAATAGGCGCATTTCTAAATATGTGTACTCTTTTTCCTTTTCTAGAATTTTTTTCCCATTGGGTTTTGTTTTAGTTAAGTTTTTAACGATGAACATTATTTTGTTGAGTAGACATTCAAGGGAGAGTGTTAAGGATACAATTTTATATGGAGTGAATGTTTATCTTGTAGAGAGTTCTACTTTGAGGCTAAGTCATTTTTCCTCCTATAAATAGAGGGGTTTTACCCCATTGTAAATCACCCCAAAATTCAATAAGAGTTTTTTCTCTTTTTCTCTGCAATATTGCTCTTATTCTTTTATTGTTTTATAACATTTTCCAAATTTCTCTTCTTTTTTTTTCTTTTTCTCTTGTCCTACTTCTTCCCTTTACAGACGATAACTTTCCTCAAATTCTCAGTAACTTGTTTTAATTTTTTGTGGAACTTAGTCATTTTGGTTTTACTTTCCGCCGGCCAACATCGTCGTGCTCTTATGTAGAAATTATGGAGAACTTTTAGGGGTCAGTTTGGTTTGAATGTGGCTTATGCTGAAATTAGTTATTAATTGTTATTTCGTTATTGTTTTTATCTACTATTTGATACTATGCTGTATTAAAAATGATAATTATATCATTTCTAAGAAGAAAGTATAAGTTATCTCGACAATAATTATCTCACCCGCTATAAGGTATAAGTTATCTCGGTACTAATTTTAATCCCGGAATGATTTATACCAAGTTCGCTAACCACAAAGTATTAAGGTAGTATTAAAACTTTTATACCAACATTATATCTACTCACCTCATACCAAACGACTCCTTAGTGTTAGAGAACTTAAACTATTGATTTGTCTTAAACGACCTCTTTTATTGAGACAATTCTAGCAGTACTTCATTCATATTCGCGTGTGTTCTCTTGAATTTAGTTTTTCAAACTATACTATCTTGCTATTACTTGTTATCGATACCCATTTCATATTCTCTGTTGCTATCTACGATTTAGTTTTCTAATTATTTGTCTTGCTATTACTTGCTATCAGGGCTTCCTTCACCTTCTTTAGCCGAGGGTCTACCTGAAATAGTCTTCCTCCCCTTCCAGGGTAGGGGTAAGGCTACATACATCCTACCTTTCCCAGAACTCTCTTATGGATTATATTGGATAGTTGTTCTTGTTGTTGTTGATTGAGACAATTCTAAATGGAGTGACACAAATAGAAGTGTGATAGAGCTCGTTGAAAAATTATACTATGTAAATAAAGCAAAAAACACTATATTTTTCATTATGTATAAGTTACTAGTAAAATAATATTGGGTACGTTGTTGTATAAGTTACTAAATTCCCTTCACATAAGAGATAATTCTAATGAAGTGGTGACGGAGGTTAAAAGATTGCTACTTTCAAATTCTCTTGTATAAATTTTAGTTCCGCCACTAGACATAACAATACTTAACTGTAACTAATTTGGAGTTGAGGCATGTTGTTGCTGTTTTTTATTTTTTGTATATTTGATTACATATTGCTAATATAATCATGTTACTTATACTACCCTTCCCAGACCTCCCGATGTGATAATATTGGTATATTGTATAATCATGTCACTTTGATAGACTTTACCACTTACCAGGACACTTGCAATAATTTCTGGGTTGTTAACAGCTTGTTTGGATGGTTTACCTATTGTATTGTATCGTATCATTACTTTAAATACGATGTTTGTTTTGATTGTCCGTACTTCAATTTTATTGTATCGTATCGTTAAATCTGTTGTTACGTAACAACAAATATGTCACTCTATGTAACGACCGATTTGGTGTGGTCGCGTCGTTACCTCGTCTCACCCTTCATTATTATTAAATAATTTTATTTTATTATTTATCCTTTTATCATGTAATCAATATTTTACCCTTTTTTTAATAATGTTGTAAGTTTATTTTTTATATTGCTGTTGCATGATATTATAAAACAACGACAAATGACACAATCTATCCAAACGTTGTATTCATCAAATAATATAATACAATACATTATGAAATAATATGTAACAACCATCCAAACAACCTCTGTAAGTGTAGACTTATACCTATAGTGGCTTTCATGTAATTTTACAAAAATTTTCTGATATATGTAATTCAAGTCAAGAAAAGTAATCTTCTGCTTATAAGTTTGTCCATAGCAAGGGTAATACGTAACCATGATCCTAATAATGAGATTAAATGTACTGCTACATCCCCAATTTTTAATTAGATGCGATTTTGATTGGATGATTTCCCTTCGTTTCATTTCATAAAGCACTGTTTGACTGACATAAAGTTTAAGAAAGAACGATAACTTGTGAAATATGCAACCTTACTGGGTGAGGATACATCTTCAGCTTACTGAAAACAATGACCCCCAGTAGGAGGGTGTGGATGTCGAGGATTAAAGTAGTGGATTAGTTAGTAGTCGAGCGTTTTTGTTTTCTATATCTGTATCTCTTTCCCTCAAATATAGCACTAGTGTTTTTCTCGTATTTCCCATCCTTAGATGTTATTATTACTTGTTGTTTATTCTACTCGGATTATCTTATTTTGCTGGTTGCTGTTACTGTTTCTCTTTCTATAGCTTCTTCACTTCTGTATTTCTTTGGCGTCCGTTGTGACCATGCTTTCTTTGAGTCGAGGGTCTATCAGAAACAATATCTTTAACTTCATAAGGTATAGGTAAGGTCTGCATACACACTATCATTCCAGACCCCACATTGGGAATTATTATTGTTGTATATTTCTGTGTTTCTAAGTACATGTCATTGAGAATAAAATGAGAATTTATAGCTAGACAGTTTTCAAATATAAAAAATGTCATTTTCTTTTGGAGCAGACTAAAGAAAAGATTCATAAAACTGAACAGAGGTAACTTTTTATCCTGCTAGAAAGGTCAAAGAAGCTAAAGGCTTTCAGCTAAATTAGTGCTTACAAATAACTAATCTGTATTGAAAGGGTAGCAAATGACAACATTGACATAGGAAAATTTATTTCTTTTAACTTATGTTCCACGGATTCTCCAAAATGCTACCGCATTCATATCGGGTCCTCTAAAATTTACTACTTTTGAAGAATCCGACACACACCCAACGATATTTTCGAAGAATCCGAGCAGCATAGCTTTTAATCGGCTAGGCTTAATGAAGGGCCTATTCATGTGTAGTTAGATTCTATGCCTTAACTCAAAGCAATTACTCTGTGTATAAATACACATGTACTTAAGTTGTCTACACATTTATTTCTGATACATTAGTGTCAATATAGACTTTCACAGAGAAGATACTAGTACTTGTTGACCAATTGCTGCTTTTATTTCTCTGTTCTCAATCTAAAGACAGAGTTAAGCCTATGCTGATTTCAATTGGATTTAATGCTCACTATGCATTTTTGTGGGGTGTTTCTATTTTTCTCTATATATATTTGTCTGTGCACTGTGCATTTAACCAAAAGCTTTTGCTATCCAATTCTATCTCAGATCAGATTCTCAAACCTCAAGAATTGAAGATTAGGCATGCATTCAATGCAACTTTCTTGTTCTGTTGCATCAATCATTCAATTTTTCTTGTAGCATGTGACCTATGTATACATTTATTTACACTAAGAATAGTAGTGGTATCTCTTTAGACATCATATAATGGCATTAAATGCATGGCCAGCTTAATACCTGTTGATGCTTTTACCCTATTACTCCATTTGACACGTCCACTTTCTTTTTTTTCTCCTCACTCATAAAAAGACTGAAGGGAGCCACATTGCATCAGGCTGTCTATATCTAACCCTCTTGAAGTGCGATTTTTCCTCGAACCCTACGTGAACGCGAAATGCTTTATGCACCGTGCTGCCATTTTACTCATAAAAAGACTCCTGCTTTTATAACTTAATACCTGTTTTTCAAGGTAAACATTGAGAAACAAATACAAAGGACTTGAGTGTGTGTGAGAGAGAGAAAGATGGGAAGAACACCATGTTGTGATCAGAAAGGATTAAAGAAAGGACCATGGACACCTGAGGAAGATGAAAAGATTGTTGAATATATCAAGAAACATGGTCATGGTAGCTGGCGTTCTCTTCCAAATCTTGCAGGTTTCTTTACAACTCTTCTCTTTTGTATGTATATCCTTAGTTCTGTTCTGTCCAAAAACAAAAAACTTTTGTACATAACTACTGGTCAACTGATCGACTATGGTTGATTCAAGTATAAAAAGAGGAAGGATACACATTATAGTTGTAACTTACTTTGGACTATCTTGTTTATGTCTGTGTTTATGTGGTAAGAAGGAGGCAAGTGAGAAAATACTTCGATTTCCAACTTTGGATGAAGTGAACTAAAAGAAGAAAGTGAAACAGCCATTTGTTTCTCTACCTTATTAATGAGCATTGGTTCTTTTCATGTTAATTGTGATGAGGAGAAGGTGAATTTCCTCTGCTTTTACCATCCATGTTCAAATATTTAGACAGCAAATATCATGTTCACTCATTGGAAAAATAGGACATTTATTTCTCAAACACATTATGGTATCTATTTTGAAGAAAAATCAGCTTTCTGGTAGAATAGCTAGCTAGCTTTAAGATGGTGTGTATAGAAGAATTCACTGTACACTTTTTGGGATGAATTGGTATATGGTGTGTACATATTCAGATATCAAATGAGCATTGATTAAGTTATATGTGTAACATGTCTAAGCTTCTAAATTGCTGGATCTTGGTCAGTAATACATAGTATGGTATTCTGTGTTGCACATACTGATTCATCTTATTTCGTTATTGTTTTACGGTTTAATTGTTTTTAGGGATGTAAGATTTCTTTTACTAGAACACATCGACAATGGAAATGAAGGAAAGAAAAGTATTACTACTGTCTGAGATTAATTGTTGTAATTTTTTTTTCCTTTTAGGTCTTCTTCGTTGTGGGAAGAGTAGACGTCTTAGATGGACAAATTATCTCAGGCCAGACATCAAAAGAGGTCCCTTTAGCCCTGAAGAAGAAAAGCTTGTCATACAGTTACATGGCATTCTTGGCAACAGGTGATAGTATGAAAAATTCATTTTGATACATCTGTATGAATGACATTTCCATTGGTCTTCAATTTTACCCCTTTGTCTGCTTAGAAATAATTGTGATAAGAAATTCAGGTAGGGGTAACGTCTGCGTATGTTCTGCCCTCCCCAGATCTGACTAATGGGATTACAGTGGGTTCGTTGATGTTGTTGTTGTATAACTATAAATAACCATGAAACTGAATCTCTTTTCAGATGGGCTGCAATTGCATCGCAACTTCCTGGAAGGACAGTCAATGAGATAAAAAACTTATGGAATATTCACCTGAAGAAACGCCTATTTTCTATGGGCATTGATCTTCTGACTCATGAACCCTCTAATGGGATGTTGAGAAGACCGCCTACATCAACTTCAGCCTGCCACATGGCACAATGGGAAAGTGCAAGGCTCGAAGCTGAAGCTCGTCTCTCCAGGGAATCGCAACTCTTGGTTCCATCATCAGCGGGAAGGTCTGAGACCGACTACTTTTTACGCATATGGAATTCAGAGATAGGAGAAGCATTTAGGAAATTCAAGAATGGAGACAAGTGTCAAAGTCCAGCCTCTCAAATATCTTCATCTACAAAATATGGATCTGCTTCTGGCATCACAACTGAGATGGACCTTACTCTTGCTGAAGATACCGAGTGTAAGGACAGCCAACCATATATTGAAGATATCTTGCAAGGTTCCGACACCTCTAGCTCCAGTGAATTGGAGGATTCATCTGAATCAGCACTGCAACTTCTTTTGGATTTCCCGAGTAACAATGACATGAGCTTTCTTGGCTTTTTGAGTGACAGTTCCTTGAACTGCTCCTTAGCAGAACATAGAGTTGGCTCTCTAAATATGGTGGTCGTGAAAGCCTACATTGTCGAAAATCTGTTCTTTAGCAGGTCAGATGAGGCAAGAGGGGTTGCTCTGACGGTAAGCAACCCCACTTCCAACCGAGAGGTTGTGAGTTCGAGTTTCCCCATGACCAAGGTGGGAAGGATGCCAGGGATCTATTTGGAAACAGCCTCTCTACCCAAGGGTAGGGGTAAGGTCTGCGTACATACTATTGAGTTGTCCCACATCGGAGGGATTTGAGGTATTTGGTCTCCTTATATGGCTTGGGCAATTCTCACCTCATAAGCTAGCTTTTGGGGTTGAGTTAGGCCCAATATCCATTCTTATCACATACTAACTAAGTGAGATTATACTGGGTTGTTGTTGTTGTAGTAGGTCAGATGCAGAACAGGTTTGTGTTTCGACTCCACTCTGTATTAATGTTATAGTAATAGAGTCAGTTTATGTGTTATTGTAAGCCAGAAATGTCAGGCAAATTTAGGCCTAGTGGCATGTTTCTTTTTTGCATCCATCGCATTGTTTGAAGCATATTTTCTGTAAGTTAGTACATCTTTTGAGTAGCTAAAAACATGGGAGAAAATGCTGGCTTTTGTGAAAACTTCTCAAGTGGAATTATTATTCATTGAATTCTTCAGAGCACAAGAGTGTTTTTCCTATGCAGACTAGTAAGATCCTATACAGACAAGAAGCATACAACAAAACTGGACGCGTAAAAGAACACACACTAAAAATCAGCAGGCACGAAAATATACAAAAGGGAAAAGCTTTAATCATCCAACACATCCAAGTAACTTCTTAGGAGTTTGTCCTGTGGCGATATATTTGGCAGCCATCTCTTCTGTTTTAAGAATTTGTTCCCCTCGTTTAGCTTCAACCATCGCTTTCTTCTCCTCTGCCTCTTTGTGTATTAAAGCTGCTCTATTTTTCATCTTCTCTGCATATTCTGCTTTTTTTTGCTCTAATCTTTCCTGCAAATTCCACAAGCTTATCAAATATCAACATTGCTGAAAAGTCTATACTTTTCAAAAGCATAAGACTCAATAGTATCCCAAGGTGAACCTCATGGATTGTTCCATCCATGCAACAACAACAACAACAAACTCTCAATGAATTCCCACAAGTGAGGTCTGGGAGGGTAGTATGTACGCAGACCTTACCCCAATCCTGGGAGCGCAAAGAGGTTGTTCCATGCCATGCATTTCCCGCTAAATGGTTTCATGGAAAATGACTTCCGTCATATCAAACACACGTTAAAAGTCCTTATAAACCGCTTGTTTTTTAAGAGGCACTTCAGCACAATTTCAAATTCAGATACTTTCCTCTTTGCATAATGTAATGTCAAAAATTGTTGAAAATGCAAATACTAAACTTCGTGCATATTTACCTCAAGTTTTTTCAGTTTAGCTTCAAGATGTGCTTTCTTGCTGTTTTCCCATGCTGCAACTTTAGATAGCTTCTTTTGGGCCCTATTCAATCACACAAACAATGTAAAGATGAAATGACCGACTAAATTGCTAGACAGCTTTTATGCAACTCAAAGAGCATACAAAAATTGGTCTACTTATATAGGAAGGTAGAAATCCTACTTGTTATCCACTCTGCTTTTTTCACTCTCTTCCCATGCCTTGATAAAAGCAGACTTCTTGTCATTATTAAGCTGCGCAAGAGCATTATCTAAGGAAAATAAACGAGAAACAGGACACTTTTTAGCTTCTGAGATGTGAATAAGATCATTTAGTTGGAGAATTTGGTAACTAAACACTAGAGCATCAAACTGAGCATCCAAAAACCAGATAGTACATCCCTGTGTATTAAGCTCCCGCTATGCGCGGGGTCCGGAGAAGGGCTGGACTACAAGGGTCTATTGTACGCGGTCTTACCTCACATTTCTGCAAGAGGTTATTTTCATGGCTCGAACCTGTAACCTCGCCCAATATTCAAAGAAATTTAAGACTTTCCGCACCATTAGTTTTGACTCCTTAGCAGAAGTAGAAGCACATCTACTATTGTTATGTGTTACAATATTGCACCCATCCTCTTGAAATCCCGAATTCGCCTCTACCGAACTATAAGTATCTATTGTACACAGCTTACCCTGCATTTCTGCAAAGGGCTGTTTCCATGGCTCGAACCCATGACTTCTTGGTCACATGGCAACAACTCTACTAGATACTGCCACGGCTTCCATTCAACTTCCAAAAACCAGATATTCAAAGAAATTTCAGACTTTTCGCACCATTAGTTTTGAATCCTTAGGACATTATAGCAGAAGTAGAAGCACATCATACTATTGTATTTTGTTACAATGTTGTAAAAAGTGGTTAGGACGGTCTAAGAGGTATTGGGGAGAGGGGATTAGGCATGACATGGCTAGAATGCAGGTTTCCGAGGACATGGCGTTGGGTGAGGCTTGGCAGGGCTATCCATAGATGATTTGTGTATTGGGCTGTGTCGCCCTTATGGTAGTTATTTATGGTAGTTACTGTTTGATATTATTGCATGCCATTTTATTTATGGTTCTTATGTTTAGATAATTATTTACGCTATTTCTGCTCGAGTTACTAATGCTCTTTTGCTTTTGTTTTGTTTTTGTTTTTCCTTTCCTTACCTGAGCCGAGGGTCGATTGGAAACAACCTCTCTGCCCTTTCGGGTAGGGATAAGGCATGTCTACATATTACCCTCCTCAGACCTCACTTTGTGGGACTATACTGGGTAATAGTTGTTGTTGTAAAAAGTGGTTAAGGTCTAGTCCGCGATATATACATACCTCTGTCAAGGGATCCTTTTGAGTTTTTCGCTGATGGATTTGTCTCTGTCAAGATAAAGAAATGACAACATATTTAGATTTCTCAACATTTTGATAATTATATGATCAATTAGACAAGGTCTACACAAAGTATGGTCCTAGATTTGACATTCTTGCATTTTGTTTTACAGTCGAACCTTTCTATAACAACATAATTATATAACAACATTCACTATAAAAGCCAAATTTTGCCATAACCAATTTTTGTGTTATGTACTCTTCGCGGTAATATCCAAAAATATTGGAACAGACGAGGCTGTTGTAGAGTTGTTTGACTATATGTGTTACTATTTCAACCTTCTGATCACTTATTACTTAATTTGGAATTCATAACTAGAAAAAAGGGCAGCCCGGTATACTAAACTCTCATTATGTACGGGGTTCGGGAAGGATCGGACAATAAGAGTCCCTTACCCTGCATTTCTGCAGAGGCACACGTGTTGAACTCGTGACCTTCTAGTTACATGGCAGCAACTTTACCAGTTACGCCATTGTAATTCATAACTAGAACATAAGAAAATCACGCGTTTTCCTTTGTACTAATTATACATGCAGGACAAAGAGACTAAAAATAAATCAAGAAAACAAAAAGACATGCAGATATACATAAAGATAGAGAGAATTGATGATTTACTTTGAGGTGGTGGCGTGGTGTTGACAGCTTTAGAATTGTTGGTGGCCATGGCTATTGCTGTTGTGTGACTTCCATTTTGGTCAATTATATAGATAGACAAACAAGGTGATTTCCAAAAAAAGAATTGGGAAATCAAATTCACTATTACTATATTCAAAAATGAAGGAAAAAGAGAAAAAGAATTAAAGTGCTTTATGATCTTTCTATTGCATGCAAAAAGAAAGATGGTGTGTTTTCTTTACAAGATATGAGTATATTATTCAATGTTCATAAAGTTTATTTAGGGGTAGAAAAAGTGTAGAGAACGTGTGTTTTATAATCAAATGACTGATTAATTAAGAAGTAATCAACTTTTAGTTCCTCCATTCTCAAAGAATGGCAGGGCGTAAAATACGAGAGTCAGAAGTTTTTAGTTTTGTTGTTAATTCGTATTCTTTATTTCTTTTATATATTAAAAAAAATTGTATTTAAGTTGGTATATACTATGGTTATAGTTTAACCTGTGATTAGTGGTTAAATTAGTTATCATTTTTATCAATTACCTATAAATATTTTATTATAGAAATTTATCTGTAAATAAGCGGCTTGATTGTGTAAGTATTTTACAAAATCAACGCGTACAATTTAAACTCATAAATATTGTACATAGTTATGAAACAAAAATAAAAGAAAAAAGAGAAATTTACACCGAACTCTCTACTAAGGTATTGATTTGATTTTTATCACGTGAGGCTCAAGTGTTTGATCTATCATTTCTTGTTATAAGGTTCTCGTGAAAATAATATGTGCTAGTCAGTTTTTGAATTGATAATTATCAATTAACAAGTGTTTATAAAATTATTAAAAAATAATTATTATTTTAGCCGAAACATGAAAATTTTAGCATCATATACTGGATTTTGGTGCTCCAGCAGTGTAAACTTCCAACATATTATGATGGAATCTCATATGTAAAAAATTCGAACTCCAGCATATTATACTGAAATTTTTTCAGATTTTAAAGGATATTTTTGTTGAGATTTTATCTTTACATGAAAAATTGGCTAAATTTCAATTACTATAGAAATTGTAATTATTGCTCAATTATCAGTGGTAAACTAGACTATTTCTGATTTTTTTCCCTCCTTGAGATTTTCTAACATTCAAGTTTGAACGCGAGAAATTTGTGAAACACACATAATAACTTTCCAAAAAGAAAGAATTACAAGAAAATACACATGACCTCACACCATAACAAAAAATGGTCCATGTTTTTAAGTTTTACCACACCTAGCTCATATTGTACAAAATTTAAAAGCACTAGGAAATTTAAAATTTGTGTTCGTACAACCATTGCTTCTAAAAGCCATAGAGTTAATTCTTTGTTCTCGCAACCATTACTTTCACTCTCTCTTCTTCTCACATATTCTACATATGCTTCAAGTTGCTGTGTATTTTCTGCTTCTCCTCTTGTGTCACCTGCTTGCATGGTAAGAAGACGAAGCCAGTTTTTTGTATTATTATGTATAATCTTGTATAATAGTGTATATAAGTGTATAAACACATCTTATACACTTTTATATAAGCATCTGTAGACGAACTTCTTTCACGGTTTTCAGTTGCAATTCTTGTTCAAAACTAGTTCAAATCTCCATTAAATGACTTCAAATTTTATATACAACTGATCGGTGCCAACTCAATGCTACACAAAGGTAGGAAGAGCGGGTCGCAATAGCTTTTACCCGAATAGTGATTCAGGATCGAATTTTCACAGGGAGCTAATAGTGGAGTTGTGTTTTCTGTGTAGCCTAGAGATGCGGTTGTGCTTCTAATGTCACTGCAAACATTTTGGATTTTTGTATTATGACAACTATTATAAAACTTAGGATTAAAGCTAAATTATGCTAAGAGAATATAGCAAAGTTGTAATTGATAGGAAGAAAGGCACTAGGGTTGGCATCACCTAGGTGGCTAATTAACAGATAGATGTTACTAAGGATTGATTGACATATTTGGGGCTTATGCTATAACCGTTGCACAATTGTACCCATTCTTACACCTCTCGGTTGAGAGAGTGATTTTGCCCAATTGATTCTCTCGAGACCAATTGGGTAGGCCAATTAGACCAAGCAAGTAGGGTTATTGTAGGGTGATTACTCTCTCGATATTTAACCCGTTAATTGGGACTACCATTTCTCATGGGTCCATCCCAATTCCTTGTTGGGCCAATTTTGGGGGTCATAAACTCTCTTTCTCAAGAAGACTAAACCCACAAAGCTAGAATCAGTGTTTGCAACTACCAATCCTTAATTAAAACATAAAATCAACCCAAATAACAAACACCCAATATCAATCTAACCCTAGATGGCAACACCCATCAATTCCCACACTAGGGTTGAGCCACAACCCTAGCTAATGGGTTTAGCTACACATAATTAAAGGAGAAACTGAAGAAATAGATGAAGAACTAAACATATTAATTAATTACTAAGAAAAAACTACAATAATATACTGTTAATGAAGACAAAAAATGCCGAAAAAGGCTCAAACGCATTCCCAAGTTCACAACTGCGTTTATGAGTATAAAGGTTAACCTAAAATGGTAAAATGTTCTATTTATACTAGGCTAGAAAAACTGGATAAAAATACCCCTGCAGAGTCAGTGCGGGCCACACAAAAGTGACCACGACCGCACTGGATCTTTTGACTTCACTATTCATCTCTCTGAATTAGGGGGTGCGAACCGCGTAAAAGTGTGGCGCGGCTGTGAAGGGAGTCTGGCCCGGACCACGTGAAATTGACCGCGGCTACGACATGGTTTTGGCGAAAATGTAAGTTCTCTTAATCTCCGAACGTGGACCACACAAATGGGTAGTGCGGTCGCGTAGCCTAGCTGTGGACCGCGTGAAACCTATCGCGACCGCATAGCTCTTAGCTTGACTGACTAACTCTCTGAAACTTCTAGTGCGGCCGCAGTTGCTTCTGTGCGGTCCGCACTAGCTCCTTTTGTCTTCGCTTCACTTAATCTTTGATACTTGAGCAGGTTTCACTCTTTTTTGAGCCGATCTTTAACATTTTTTCACTTTATCAATCAAACCTGCAATCAAGCACAAATTGTGAGCATTTTGGGACTATTTTGTAGCTGTTTATACTTAAAGCATAGGCAAGTAGGGGCATAAACACGTTAAAATCCTAACTTATCAACTCCCCCAAACTTAAACCTATGCTTGTACTCAAGCAAACAAAATAAAACCCACTCATTAAAGGTAAATTCAAGTAATTCCAGCTATCCTAAAGTAACCTCTACAAGCATCAATTGAGACTAACAATTGCCTTCAATACGAATGCATCATTAATATATTTAAACTTTGAAAAAACTATGGATCAAGTGAGACACAAGAGCATCAAGAGTTGACTCATTACATTAAAGCACTTCTCTTAATGACTTTGGTCATTGTGGAACCCAAACTCACACATCCTCAACTCTCCCGAAGAGAACCTTACCTTTTAGAGTATTGATACATAAATCGAGTTTGATGGAGTTTCACTTGTCTCTCTCAAGAAAAAGGTCACAAGTACGACTCTAAGTACCATATGCTTGCCCCTTATTTAAGTATCCACTAATGTAGGATCCCTTAAACTCAAGATAAAATAGGATTTTTGTGGAGTCATTGTGAAGGCTTTTGGGTAAGGGTAGGACATATTTTTATTCAAGTTTGTCCAATCTTCCATTAAGAACTTCTTTTGATCCATTTTAGCACAACTTTCTTGACTCGTTTGAGTATTTAACTTCTTTATAAGGGGCTAGAGAGACACATTGTCACTCTTTCTTATGCAATTCAAAACATTTCTCCTTTGTCTACTTTTTCCACACCTTTTTACTTTTGTTTTTTTTGAATTTCTTTTTATTCTTGTTCACATTGGACTTTCATTTTGTCTTTTTCTTTTATTGCTTTCTCATTGCCTTCCTTTTCTTTGGCTTTTGTACCTTTTTACCACTTTGTTTCCTTTCTTATCCCTCCCTCCAAACATAGACATTTGCCATTATTCAAGGGAAGATTTGGGTGCCAAGAGAGGGTAATCATTTAGAATGGGCATAAGCTAATAACATTGGTTATTGAAATAAAAATGTTTATTGCTCAAAAGGGTTAACTAGGGACCATCTTATTGGTAGGCTATGGAATTGTTCAACTTAACATTTGGATCAAGGAAAGCCTATAATCACTTCTCAAGTCAAATTTCACCTAGGATTTTGCCTCAACAAACATTCAGGGCAGGTTCTAGACCATTGGCTCGGGACATGGACGCACATTTTGATTCCTCACCACACATGCTAGGGGATTGCTAAAGATATCGAGTCGAAGGCCCACAACGACCTTAGTTACGATTCAAGCACATAATGGTCCGAAAAGACCACATGACGATTGTTTGGTCAACGGAAGAGTCTCAAAGCCACAACTTTCACCATCCTAAACACAAAATTATATCTTTGACCATGGGATCAAAGGCAAATGTGCTAGGCCCAAGTGAAGCTTTGCTTGAGGTACCCTTAACTACAACTATCAAAAACAAAAGAAAAATCAAAGAAATGAACTCAAACCCTTAAGAAGGTTTTTACGCCATCTATCATTGGAAAAAGCCCCCCGGTTCGCACAATACTCCACCTAGGATAGAACCGTGACACTAAGAAAACTAAGGGTTTATTGAGAATGCCAAAACAAAACAAAAAGCTACGAGCCTATCTACAAAGCTACGAATTTTTTTTTTTGCGAAAATAGAATGAATATGTATAATAGGGGAGTAGAATATGTAACGGGGGATGAATATACACATAAATGTAACTTTATATACAGACCAAAAGAGAAAATTAAAAGTAGAAAGTACGATAAAAGTAGCTAAATGTAAAGTTATATACAACCCAAAATAGAAAATCAACAAAAACATAAACCAAGAATCTATTTATTAAGGGTGTTAAACGGGCCGGGTTGACCCAGTTCCGGACCGTCCCAGACCAGTAGAACCCGAAATAGGCTCTGAACGGTAAGGGGGGTTGG
The DNA here is from genome assembly GCA_034376525.1 of Nicotiana benthamiana. NCBI lineage: Eukaryota > Viridiplantae > Streptophyta > Magnoliopsida > Solanales > Solanaceae > Nicotiana > Nicotiana benthamiana. The sequence continues at coordinate 69,963,886 of CM067334.1, read as the reverse complement.
GCTGGGCTGGGCTGGGCTGGGCAGGGTAGGGGTTGGGGGGTTTGGGCGGTTTAATTATTTTAAATGGGTAACTGGCCCGGTTGAACCAGAAAGAGTTACTGTTCACTCTTACCGGGTTAACCGGCCCAGACCGGCCCGATTCAACGGCTGGTTTTTTTTGTTTTTTTAATTTTCGAATTCACTAGGCCCCACAGACCGTTGGCAACGGTCAGACCATTTTTTGGTCCGTTAGCCAACGGAAATATTGCACAAATAGCCTATTTTTTAAATAATTTTTAACCCTTTTTCAATTTTCAATTTACAAAACAAACATTCTCTAAAACTATTAATACTCCCCTCCCCTCCTCTTCATTTCTTCACTCAATACTCATTTCTCAATCTCAATTTCTCTCATTCTCTGATTCTCCAATTTGCAAGACTTCAAGTCTTCAATTCATCACTTCATCTTCTAATTTTATTTGGCTCTCTTTTCTTGAATTTAATTTATCGTCTTTTGTCATTCGGAATTTGAAGTTTGCAGTTCAAAATTAAAATACTTGCTTGACGTTTGTTCGTGGTAACATCGGAATTGCGCAATCAGGTGCTTAATTTATTGTCGAATTCGGTGAACTCCCTCCAACTCTTTCTCTTATTTAATATTTTAATTGTATATTTAATTTTAGCTTATACTTTAATTTTTACAATATATTTAATGTCGCTAAAAGAGCGTGTAAAAGAGTTACTGGTAGAAAAGATAAAAAAAGAGGTAGTCCTTCAGCATCTGGTAGTAATAGTAATAACCCATTATCATTTACACATGTTTCCGGATTATTGCCTAATGATAATGTAGATATAGATTATGACCAATTACAAGAAGATTTTGAAATAGAAGATAATGAAATAGAGATGGAAGATGAGATACCAGCTACACCTACTAGTGTTGGAGTTGGTAGTGTTGGGGTTGCTACAAGGGGTGGTGGTCGTGGAACTAGTAGTAACCTGTACTCCGACTACTAATCATAGAAAAAGAAGTAAGGTTTTATTTATTTTTTTGAAATAATAGAAGGTACTGATAGAGTTAAGTGCAAACTTTGTAAATGTGATTTTAAACATTTGACTGGAGAAAATTTAGAGGGGCTGGGACACTTAGTAGACATATGAGAACTGAGCATCCCATAGAATTGGGAGTTGATGGTGATGGAAATGAAACAACTATTAACCTTACTGCTGGAGGTCTAGTGAAATACGATAAAATAAGGATCGTGAGGAGTTAGCAAAAATGATTGCTTTGGGTTCTCTACCTTTTTCTTTTGCTTCTTTATTATATCTTATTATGTATATTCAAAGGATTTGCAATCCTTTATTTAAAGGTATCCCTAGAAGTACTTGTAGATCTGATATCTTTAGAGTTCATGGACAATATCAAACATACATACATTATTTGTTTAGCCACCTTCCTTGTAGAGTTTGTCTAACTTCTGATATTGGCCATGCTGTTAATGGAAATGATTATTTGACAATTACGTGACATTGGATAGATGATACTACTTGTATGCAAAAACATATTAACGCATTAGATATGATGAAGATCAGAGTCATACTGCTGCGTTTATAAGTAGTACTATTTGTTTAATTGTTGAATTTTATAATCTAAAGCAAATAGTATTGTGTATGTCTTTTGATAATGCTTCTAACAATAATGCCGCAATTTCAATATTAAAATTGCATTTGCAACCACCTCTTACTGAAATTTTTCATGTTAGGTGTGCATGTCATGTTTATCATTTAATTGTTAAAAGTAGTCTTGATTTATTTTCAACTCAGATTACTCATGTTAGAAGAGCAGTTGGTGTTATTCAAGAAAATAATAGACAATCTAGAATAAATGAATTTAAGAATAAGTGCGTTTGGTATAACCTTAAACCCAAATTCATGCCAGACGAAATTGTTACTAGAAGGAATTATACATATATTTTTAAAATGCTGCTACAATTATAGATTTTCAATAACTGAAGTTGCTAATGTGCATTGAACTGATCCAAACCGTAGGTTAACAAGCACTTTGGAGGTCATTAATGATGTTGTTAAATTTTTACATAAATTTTATACACCTACTGTTGAGTTTTCTGGAGCATATTACCCCACTGTTACTATGGCTTTAGTACATATAGCTGAAATTTATTTTCTATTATCTGAATTTAAGAAGAAAGAAAAATATAAGGATGTTGTTACAAAAAATGCAAACAAAATTCAAAAAATATTTCTTTCCAGTTCCTCCGATTTACTTAATTGGTGCAGTTTTAAATTCTTCTATTACAATGTCTGATTGTCACCAATTAATGAATGCTTTATATACTTATATGGAGATTGGGGAAACTGAAACCCCAAATATATATGTCTCTATGAACATGCTAAATGAATATTTACTATAATTATATAATTATTATACAAATGTAATCGATGATGTTGCTCGTGATGTAGGCAATGTTACTCCTACTATGCACTGTACTGCTTCTGGTACTGTGGATGATGAAGAACGCCTTGATAGTTTTAATATTTTTTCTATATTTTCTAACACTCAAACCAGTAGTAGGAATATTGATGAGCTTCAGTTCTACTTGCAAAAGCAAAAAGAGTCTCGCACAAAGGAAGTTTCACCGTTGGGATGGTGGCATGAGAATGGAAAGCAATTACCTATTCTTTTTGCTATGGCTCGGGATATGCTGAATGTGCCAATTTCTACTGTTGTATCGGAGAGTGCATTTAGCCAAGCATTGGGAAGCAATGCTTTGGAAGTTTTAGTATGTTTCAAATATTTGATTAGATCGGAACGAAGAAATAAAGGACGTGAAGATGTTGATAGCCTAGAAGACGAGGAACTTGGAGATATATTAACACATGGTAACCCATCCGAATTTAATACTCCAGAAGAAGGTCAATAAGTTCATATTGATTATGAATAACTTACTAAGGCAATGCAAAACCTTTGAATTTACTTGTTGTTAAAAATGTAAACCTTTCAATTTGTATGTTTGAAATTTTGAATTATGAAATAAAAGTAGCACTTGCAATAAGTGCAATTAAAAACACACTAAACCTGCACCCTTCAACCCGTAACCCTTACGGTTCAATTTTTACCCAGATGGACCCGCACCCATTAAGGACCAACCCGGAACTGGCCCGGACCGTAACCCATACGGGTCCAAAAAAGGCTTGGTCCGTCCCACCCATTAAATACCCATACAATATGTGCAGTCATCCAGATAAAAGTATGGTGCACCCCACAAATAAAAGCTGGCATTGTCCCCAATGCCAACTAAATAGATAAGCATTAAAATCAAAGCAAAGGATATAGAAGCTCTCTAGGCATGATCCGTCTGCATGGGATCATCAGTGGTCCCTAAGTCCTCTGTATGTACGGGAACCTTAGATTGGTTCCTGGTCTCCTGCTCCTCAGCTTCTGGGACTGAGGCTGCTCTTGGACCGGTCGAATGATAGGTGCATCACTGGAGGGGACCTTCTGTGGGCCTGCTAGCTCAATAACTACACCAACTGAACTGGAAAGCTTCCTCTTCTTCCTTGAAGGCGTGGGTGCCTACTCCTGCTGTGGCTGTGGAACTTGTTCTGCTGCTGGAGGGGCTGGCTCCCCAAATAACAAGTCTAAAGGCATCTGGTCTGCCAATAGCTTGTCCACATCTTTCTGCAGCTCTTTCATAGACTCTTTTGAAGCCTGTGACTTCCTCATCTTCTTGTGCTCCTTGGCAAGATCCTGTAGAGCTTTGCCATGCGAATCCACCACCTTAGTCAAGGTGTCCCGAGTCCTCATAATCTTCTCCTAGTTGCCCAAGAACGTCTTCAAAGTATCCTCAATGGACTGAGGAACCCGAGTAGCGGGAGGTGCTGAATGGGACTCAACTGTAACAGAAAATGTAAACAACTTGGATGTCGTACCTGACATCCAGTTGTTTAAACTAGCTAAAGTCTGGCTCAACTGATGGGCTGTGAAAGGATTAGCCCGGGAAGAAGGAACCCTCGGGCTAGTTGAAGTGCTGGGACCAGCAGAAGGGGAGGGCCCTAGAGGAAAATCATCAATAATAGCGGCATTAGGCATGGTGGAAGGCACAGTGGAGGGATCAACAGAGGACTCTACAGCAACTGGCTCCTCAGACTGGCCAGTTGATGTAGAAACGGGTGGCTTGTACCTCTTGTCCTTTGTGTTGTCAGGCCTCTGTTAGCTATACCATGAAAAGGGGGCGACCGGTCTTACTTTAATATCATATGACTTCTTTTTCACTTTATATCCCGAAAGTACATGGTGAGAGTGTTAGGAAAAGTATTGTTCCGGTCGCTCTCAACCCCCATCAAGTTATAACCCAGCGCATCACGTTCCCCACATCGATAGGGAAACCTGCCATAATAGAGGCAATCAACATAGCACGGGGAAGTGGGACAATTTGATCATGGGAAGTAGGGTCAGTCGGTTGCAAATAAAGGTCAATTAACCCCTGGACTCGAAATTCAACGTCCTTTGAACTATATTGATTCCCGGTTGCACCCAATCTGGAACAATATCTAGTTGAGCCATGAATCCAACTACCTACGGGCGAACCTCTTCGTCTATTGCCAACTTCTCAAGGTACTGGGTTTCATCTTCATCATCAAATCCTAAATAGTCATTGAAAGATTTTCTGGAGAACATCACATTCTGTTTCACACTTTGGTCATTATTGAGCCTTTTTTTTACGTGGGCCACATTACAGTAGAATTCCTTGACCATGTGCTCATTGGCCTAACACATTCATCCCGAAAAGGCTCCCAACCCACTCTATTGTGGAACTGACTGTGTATAGTTGGGTGGAGGGGCAATAGGTCACTTGTGGTGAAACTCCTCTCTGGGATCAACTTACGTACCGACCACCATTCCCTAAACTTATGAAATGCCACTTGACTGATAAATCGATCTTCACAAACTTCAGATTTTCTTGTTCATTCAACACCCCCAACCTAGGGCACACTACTACTGGTACCTCATCATCACTATTAGTCCCACCTTCCGCACTCTCCCCAGATTGCTGTGGGGGAGGTGGAGTATTCACTCCTGCCTGCTGCTGAGCCATCAGATGAATCAGAATGTACACTTTGTGGATCTTGGGAAGTAGGTGAAGCTGGGACTGAGGGAGCTGTCCCTTAGTCAGAAGAGAGGTCTTGAGAGGGTACGTACTTACTCCCTGATTGGTCATCATCAACTTGTTTCCTTATTTTCAGTTTAGGTTGGGGAGTGAATTTAACTTGTTTCAAATTTCCTCCCCGAGAGGAGTCACCTCGTTTGGGTTATTTTGCACCCCATCCTCATTGTTTTACCATTGTCTGTAAGCAAACATATCTAGCATTGTTAGTTTATGCACTGGCAGTAGAACAAGTGAATGAATTAAAGTTGCAGACAACAGAAGAATATGTTGCAGACACTGCTACAGAACCAGGCACCGCGGACCGCACCATCAGGAGTGCGGCCGTATCAGGGGCACCACAGACTGCGCTAAGGTGACCGCGGGATGCACTAAGCAAGGCCCAGAAGACACTTCTCTAAATTTCCCACCGTGGTCCGCACAAATTGGGGTCGCGGCCGCGGTGGGCCTGCACGGACCACACAGTGTGCAACGCGGACGCACTGAAAGCAGTTTGTGTTTTAGTCATATCAAGATTTTGCGGTTCGTAGCAAAAAGACAATGCGGACTGCGTCAGGTCCACATGGACGGCGCTAGGGCGACTGCGGGCCGCGCTGAGCTAAAATTAAGGAACTAAAATAGGGTTTCAAGTTTTATTCCATTTTTGTTCAATTTTTGAATCCTAATTGTCCCTACTCATGTACCCAACATTGAATCGCACTCAACACACAAGACCCAACATATAAACTATCCTAATTATCAAACATAAGAAAAACGGTAAGAAAAAAAAGTTACAACTTATGCCAAGGAAGTAAAAGTTAAAACTAAGCAATAATTAATGACAATTGGATGAAATGTTACCAAGATTAGGAAGAATCAATGCAATCTATCGAAGCTAGCAAGATTTACGGTCTTAGAAGAGGGATAAATAATAGAATTAGGGTTCTGGATTTTCAAATTGCGAAAGGGTACAATGAGACTCTTGGTCTCTATTTATAGACAACCCGTGTGCCCCGTTCTTTCCTACCAGTGCGGCTGCACAAAAGAGACCGCGGACCGTGATGGGTTTGTTCATGAAACCTTGCATTAAGCAGTTCATGCGGACCGCACAAATATGGAACGCGGCCGCGTTGGTCCACCGCGGACCGTACTAGCTTTATCGCGGCCACGGTGAAGAACTTCACAGAGTCCCCTTCTCAACTCATGCTAGTGCAGACCGTTAAAAGTGCATCGCGGCCGCATTGGCAACTTAAGAAACAGTGCAATTTTTATACTATGTTTTGCACTACTTCAACTCAATCCCTGCAAAATCTCACAAACAATTATATCAAAAGTCCTAAGCTACAAAAAATATCAAAGAGAAATAAAAAGACATGGGTTGCCTCCCAAGAAGCACCTGATACAACGTCGCGGCATGACGCCTGTTACCATCACATCATTTAAAATGAATGAGTGCTGCCACATAACTGTCATCGAACTTCCCCAAATAATGCTTGACGCGATGCCCATTCACCCGAAAAACCTCACCATTCTTGTTCTTGGGATCGAGAGCACTAAACAGAGTCACACATAAAACTTCAAATGGCCCACTCCACTTTCACTTGAGTTTTCTAGTAAATAACATCAATAGGGAGCTGAAAAGAAGAACCATATCACCAACCTTGAATTCCTTCCCCCGAGCATATTTGTCTTGAAGATACTTCATCTTGTCCTTATTCAAGGACGAGCTGGAGTAGGCATAAATTCTAAACTCGCCAAGTTCTTGAGTTGCTCAACCCGGAGATTTGCCGCAATATCCACTTCCAAGTTTAACTTCCTCATGGACACATAGCCTTGTGCTCCAATTACACTGGAAGATGGAAAGCTTTCCCAAACACCAACCGGTACAGAGACATACCAATTGAGGTTTTGTAAGAAGTCTGATTGGACCAAAGTGCATTATACAATTTTTACGACCAATCGGTCCTATTAGCATTGACAGTTTTAGACAAGATACTCTTAATTTCTTGGTTTGAGACTTGCACTTGACCGCTAGCTTGAGAATGATAGGGGATGGTCACTTTGTGATTAACTCCATATTTGGCAAGCAATGAATCAAAATCCTTGTTTCAAAGTGAGATCCCTCGTCACTAATGATAGCACGGGAAGTGCCAAACCTCGTGAAGATACTCTTTTTAAGAAATACCACAACACTTCGGGCTTCATTGTTGGGTAAAGCCGCGGCTTCAACCCACTTTGAAACATAATCCACTGCCACGAGTATGTAAGTGTTTTCGCAAGAGCTAACAAATGGACCCATAAAGTCGACGCCCCAAACATCAAAGATATCCACTTCGAGAATTGTGTTTAGAGGCATCTCATCCCTTTTAGAAATCCCGCCGGCCCTTTGGCATTCATCACATCTCTTGACAAAATCACCGGCATCTTAAAACAATATAGGCCAATAAAATCCTCAACTATGCACCTTAGAAGCCGTCCTCGCCCCTCCATGATGGCCACCATAGGGTGAGGAATGACAAGCCTCCAAAATACCCAATTACTCCTCCTTCGGTACACATCGTTGAATCACCCCATCGGTGCAAATCTTAAACAAATAGGGTTTGTCCCAATAAAAATCCAAGCTATCCCGCTTGAGCTTCTTCCTTTGGTTAGAATGGAGCTCATAGGGGATGATTCCGGTAAAAGGTAATTTGCAACATCGGTGAACCACGACATTCCACTCATTGACACCGCAAAGAGTTTCTCTTCGGGAAATGTATCATTAATTTCAAGGCCGTTACAAGTCCTCCCCTCCTCCTCCAAACGGACAAGTGGTCCGCCACTTGATTCTCACTCCCTTTCCGGTCAATAATTTTTAGATCAAACTATTGAAGAAGAAGAAGAACACATCTCATCAATCTTGCCTTTGAATCTTTCTTGGTTATCAAATACCTAAGGGCGCATGGTCGATATGCGCAATAACTTTGGCCCCCATAAGGTAAGGATAGAACTTTTACATAGCAAAACCAATAGCCAATAACTACTTCTGGGTGATCGTGTAATTCCTTTGAGCCTCATTCATGGTCTTGCTTGAGTATTACACCAGATGGAATATCTAGTTGATCTTTTGGCCTAAAACCGCCCCAACCGCAATGTCACTAGCATCACACATGAGCTCGAATGGTAAGCTCCAATTTGGTGCGGTGATAATGGGGGTAGTTGTAAACTTTTGTTTTAGGAGCTCAAAAGCGTCCATGCACTTCTCTTCAAAAACTACTTGGTCTCTTTCTCTAGCAACTTTCACAACGGGTTAAATACCTTAGAAAAATCTTTGAACCTTCGGTATAAACCCGCGTTCCCAAGGAAACTCCTCACCCCTTTGATATAAGTAGGGGGAGGAAGCCTCGAAATAACCTCAATCTTGGCCTTAATAATTTCAATGCCTCTTTTCAAAATCTTGTGACCCAACACAATACCCTCTTCTACCATGAAATGGCCCTTTTCCCAATTGAGAATTAGATCGTGTCTTCACATCAGGCCAACACTCGATCCAAGTTTACCAAGCACTCCTCAAAAGAATCTCCAACCACGCTAAAATCATCCATGAAGACCTCCAATATATCTTACACCATGTCGGTTAAAATAGCCATCATACAACGTTGGAAGGTCGTCGGAGCATTACACAATCCAAATGGCATCCTCGAGAAAGCGAATGTGCCATAAGGACATGTAAAGGTCGTCTTCTCTTGGTCCTCCGGGGCAATGAGAATTTGATTGTACCTCGAGTAACCATCCATAAATAAATAAAAAGCCCGGCCCGCAAGACGATCAAGCATTTGGTCAAGGAACGACAACGGGAAGTGATCTTTTCTAGTCACCTTGTTAAGCTTTCGGTAATCCATACAAACTCTCCAACCCGTTACTGTCTGGTTCGGAATAAGCTCATTGTTGTCATTGGTCACCATAGTCATCCCACCCTTCTTCGGTATGCACTGCACCGGAGAAGTCCAAGAACTGTCAGAAATAGGATAAACCACACCAGCATCAAGCCACTTGATAACCTCTTTCTTCACCACTTCTTGCATAGCCACATTTAGTCTTCGTTGATGCTCAAGTGAAGGCCTCGCATCATCCTCCAATATTATTTTATACATGTAAAAGGCAGGGCTTATACCCCGAATATTGGCCAATGGCCATCCAATCGCCATCTTGTGCTTTTGAAGAACCGCCAAAGTGGCGTCAACCTGCATGTTAGTTAGGCATGACGAAAGAATAATAGGTAAAGTAGAATTTGAACCCAACAATTCATACCTGAGGTGTGGAGGAACTGTCTTCAACTCCAACACCAGTGGCTTCTCAATCGATTGATTTGTTGGTGGAGTTTTGTGGTTTTTAAGATCTAAGCATAACTTCCTAGGCTCATATGAATATGAACTCATACCATGCAATGCATTCACCCACTCCACTCTACAAGAATCATCGGTGATGTCACGACCCAAACTTACCACCCTCGAGAATCATGATGGCGCCTACTAATAGGAGCAAGGAAAGCCAATTATCAAATACCTTTTTAACGAACATCGACACTATTAGAAACAATAAAACATTTAACAATAAAGCGGAAGTCTCAAATATAATTCTGAAAGAAATGTGGAAGCTTAACAAATCCTCTACCCAATACATGTGTTACATTACTCACGGACGTCTAGAGAATACTTAATACAAGGTTCGAATGAAGCATAGAACTGTCTGCTATGGTACAATGATAAACAAATGGATGAAATAAAAAGGACTCCAGGCCTGCGGACGCCATCAAGGCTACCTGGAATGTCCTTAGACTGGAAGCTCGCTCCCGAAATGCTACTGGAGGGAGAATCAGATTTGCAGAGAAATTATTTTACATATCCATATTCGAGGCAGGAATTGTAGTCGATGGCAAAATGGCTTGTGGAAAATTAACAGTTTTCCATAGATATAGTTTGTAATAGCTAACTACTATACTTAATTGTAATTAGTGAAAGAATACTTAGATACTTAGTAGAGATTGATTGTGATGTAAAGGAGTAGTAGCAAGTCAAAGCTACTACTAGAGATCTACCCTGTATATTTTTTGGTATTAATGGATACAAATGTTCAATAAAAAAAATGCTACTACCACTCAAATGCTACTCCAACACGTAGATCTGTGCAAAAAGATGCACAGAGTATAGCATCAGCACAACCGACCCCATGTGCTAGTAAGTGCCTGGCCTAACCCCGGCAAAGTAGTGACGAGGCTAAACAGGACCTACCTAAAACAACCTGCGCAGATATTCACATATAAAGAAGCAATGAAAATAACGACAGAGAATATCAACTAAAATGGGAAAGGACATGATCGGGGGAGATGCAGTGAAAACAGATCAACGGATATAAAAACGAAACTACCTAAATGCAATAACTGAAATATAAGAGGTCGGCGCGCCACACGATCCCATTTCTTAATTCATAAGTGGACAACGTGCCACACGTTCCCATTTCATAACATCTCGTGGTCGGCGTGCCACACGATCCCAATCATAATATCTCATGGTCGGCGTGCTACACGATCTCAATCATAATATTTCGTGGTCGACGCGCCCTACGATCCCAATCAAAATATCTTGTGGTCGGCGTGCCACACGATCCCTTATCTTTCAACACAAAACACAAAGTAATCCCAGTAGGGGAGGAAAATATATTATAATAAACTATCCCAGCAAGGGAGATCCAGCTATAACCAAACTCATTCGATTTCTACTTAACACGATTAAATCCATACTTAGTCTCAACAATTACTGGCGCAATATTAAAGATTTCCAACCAATTCCTCATAAACAACAATTAAGAATTCTATAAGTTAACCATTTAGGACTCACAGTCATACTCGACACCAGTGTATAGATACTCGTCACCATGCCTATACACCGTACTCAAAATTTAGCCCACATGAGTCCAAATATATGATTTATTTTAGGATTCGGCCTCAAATGCGGTTGAATCACCCAAAACCCCGAAGCCCTAACTCTACCCAAAACGCCCATTTTCTACTTTGATTTCATGAATTAGGGCTAGGAAATTAGTGATTAGATGAAGGAATTAGGAGATGATGAAGATAAGAACACTTACCCAAAGAGCTAAGGAGAAAGAGAAGCTTGAAAATCGTGTATGGAGTGTTTAAGGGAGGAGCTCGTGTGAAGAAATGGCCAATTCCCGAAATGCGCACTATTTTAAGTAAAAATTTTGTTGGGAAAAAATGCCCTTCACGTTCGTGGGAAGGGGCCGCGTTCACGAAGGGTTGGCTTCACTGACTATCGCGTTCGCGAAGAGGAGGCTGCGAACGCGAAGAGGAAATCTGGGGTCAGGGGAAAAAGGCCTACGCATTCGTGAGGGAATGCATGCGAACGCGATGAAGAGGGACACAATACTACGCGAACGCACTGGGAAAATGTGAACGCGTAAGGAAAAAATAAAAAAACTATGTGAACGCGAGCCTGGTGCCGCGTTCGCGAAGGGCAAATCTGATCCGCAACACAACTGAAAATCTGATGTATTTTCTAAGTGAAAAACCACCCCGAAACCACCTCGGAATAACTCCCGAGCCTTAGGGGATCCCAACCAAACACATACACTAACTCAATAACATCCTACGAACTTAGTCGAGCGATCAAATCACCAAAATAACATCAAATTCAATGAATCAAACCCCAAAATCATCATTTTTTGTTTCAAACATCATAAGCTTCTAACTTTAGATATTTAAGTTCGAAACACATCAAATGACGTTCGATTCGACCAAATTTCACAGAAAGCGCCTAATGCATATTTAAGACCTGTACCGGGTACCGGAACCAAAATACGGGCACGATACCAATATTTTCTAACTCATTTTTATTTCAAATTTTCATATCATTTTTAGAAAAATAATTTTCTTCAAAAATTCTTTACTCGGGATCAGGACCTTGGATTTTGATTCTTGGAATACGCCCGAGTTCCAATTTTTTTACGGACCTTTCGGGACCGTTATATCACGGGTTCAGGTCCGTTTACCCAAAATATTGACCAAAGTCAACTTTAACAATATTAATATCAAAATTCTTCAAATGTTTCATAGAATTCACATATCTCAACATAAAATCTTTCCATCTATGCACCCGGACTGCGCACATATATCGAGGCAACTAAAAGTGAGGTTTTCAAGGCCTCAGAAGCACGGAAAAAAGGGAGAATTACGATGATGACCCTTTAGACCGTCATAGGTGACATCCATGTTGAGAAGCATAGCCTCTAGAGGATCTTCAACATTGATTATGGAACTTGTGTCATCCACTACCACAGCTGTGAGAATGTCCACAAATGAACACACCTCTATGCTATTGGGTCGTCTCATTGGTTTGCAAACATGGAATACCACCTTCTCATCTCCCACTCGGAATGTCAACTCACTCGCTTCAACATCAACTAATGCCATACCCATAGCTAGGAACGGTCTCCCAAGAATAATCGGCACTTCAAAGTCCACCTCACAATCTAATATGACAAAGTTGGCTGGCAATATGAATTTATCAACACGGACAAGAACATCATCAATTATGCCCAGGTGTCACCCCATCGATCGATTTGCAATTTAAATTATTTTTTAGGTTGGTTGATGTTGCCCAATTCCCAAAGTTTTGAAGATCGAGTACGACATCAAATTAATGCTAGCCCCCAAGTCATAAAGGGCTTAGCAAAATCCGCACTTCTGATAGTACAAGGGATAGTTAAAGCTCCGGGATCCTCAAGCTTGGGTGTCATTGAATGCACTATGGCTCTCACTTGATGAGTCATCTTAATTGTTTCTCACTCCATCGGCCTCTTCTTTGTAACCAAATCTTTCATGAACATCGCATACCCCATCATTTGCTCAAGTGCCTCAAAAAAGGGACATTGATTGTGAGGCTCTTCATCATTTGAATGAATTTCTTAAATTGTTTGTCACTTTTTTGCTTGGCTAACCGTTGAGGATAAGGTGGAGGTGTCCTAGGAAAAGCTGCCTTAGCTTTGGGCACCACCGGCTCGGGCATATCTATCACGTGTTCCCTAGATGGGTTCACGATATCTTGTGTTTCCACCTCAACCTCATCATCTATATCAATCCACACATCATTGTTCACACTTTTTTCAACCACATCATCAGCATTCAAAGGTACATTATCATCATGCAATACAACATCATCCTCCACAACTTGCTTTTCTCTTGAGGCATGCACATCACCGCCTCTTCCACTCTTTGTTGTAACCACCATCACATGGTTGTTATTTTCACCCTTCGGGTACACTACCGTGTCACTTGGTAGAGCACCCTTGGGACGGGTATTCAAAGCTTGAGAAATTTAACCTAGTTGCACCTCCAAGTTCCAGATAGATGTGTTATGAGAAACCAATTGCAGAATCTTGGTTCTTTTTCATCATTTTCTTGAACATACTCTCAATTCTCCCTATATCACTCCCGCAATAACTTGGACCTTGAGAAAGAAAGGGAGGTGGATTGTTCAATTGTTGGTACATGGGGGGCCTTTGAAAGCCAAACCCTCAGTTACCTTGGCTTCCGCCATTATTCCACTCTCCTTGATTGTTATTGTTGCTCCAGTTATTATTGTTCTCGTTCCAATTGCCTTGGTTGTTACTTTAGTTACCCCAATTGTTGTTTTGATTGTTACTTTGGTTACTTAGGTAATTACTGACATATTCCACATACTTACTTTGGTTACCCTAATTTCGTTACTTTGGCTACCACCACCATCATTGTTGTTGTCAAATTGCTCACAATTACGTTAAGGTCGTTGTCCCTCTTTGCCTCCTTTTAAACATCGAGACACCTTCATTGCATTGACTTGGCGTATGTTTTGGACTTGTTGCAATTGCGCCTTCATCGATTGATTCATAGTTGTTGTAAGCTCGGAAAAAGCTTGGCCATGATCTTGCAATTCCTTGTGCAAATGGATGACCGTGGGGTCACCTTGGGGCATATTTGCTCGACTATGCCATGCCGAAGAGCTATTGGCCATTTCATCAAGTACATCACATGCCTCTTGGTAAGAAAGTTTCATAAAGTTTCCTCCGGCCAATTCGTTCACAATGCATTGATTTGTGATGTTGATGCCCCGATAAAACGTTTGGTGTGCCATCGACTCGGTCATGTCATTATTAGGGCATTCTTTCACTGTTGTTCTATATCTTTCCCAATCTCGCGCAAAGGTTCCGTTGGCTCTTGCTTGAAAGATAGAATCTCATCCCGAAGAGTCGCCATATGACTTGGAGAAAAGAAATTGGCAATAAATTTGTCCGCCAATTAATCCCATGTGGTAATAGAATGATTGGGGAGTCTCTCTAACCAATCCAACGCTTTACCCCGAAGAGAGAATGGGAGAAGCCTCAATCTCAAAGCATCCACGTTTGTCTGCTTTTAACACCAGCATGTATCTACAAACCCCTTCAAGTGCTTGTAGGCTTTTTGATCGGAGGCGCCCGTGAAATACCCTCTTTTCTCGAGCAAGGTCAACATAACATTTGTGATTTGAAAGTTCCCTGCCCGGATTCGGGGAGAAACAATAGCACTGCCGTACATTGATTGGGTAGAACTCTAGGAGCCACTCTCGGCGGTGGCGGAGGAGGGTCTGGAACGTTGTTGTTCTCATTGGCATTTGCATTAGCATTTAGGCCTCTCCGTGGAACTTGAGGTAAGGCCTTATCTTGGTCTAGATCATCTACCTCCTCCCCCTATATCACATTGCCGAGAGGGTCATTTGCATTAAGAGCCATTTATACCTGATTGATTGACACAAACAAAATTAGTAAATAAGAAGGAAAGAGAAGCAAAACACAAAACTAGCTAAAAAGATAGTCAACACCGTAAGCAGACGCGAATCCAGGATTCCAAAGAGATGGGTACACAATAATAAGAAGGTGAATTTAGAATTTATATTTGATAGGTTTAACCTTTAAGTTTTTACCATGAATTCATTACCATTTGAAAATTATAGATTAAAATTAATTTTTTTCTTATAATTTTTGTGATTTGTAACTTATATATCAATATTCCGTATAAAAAATATTGGGACCATTGTACCATGTTACATCATCCACTGCTATTACTTTTAACTATATACATTTTTGTGACGCCAAAAAGGAAATAAAGGATTTCAATGTGCTAAATTTGAAATTTTTGAATGAATAAATCAAAACAGAAAAGAAGGAAAAAGAAGGAAAAAACTTAATTAAAACACAAGAAGGGACACTAGGCATGCATACAAACTAAGGATTTCAACATCTATAACACAAGAAGGTGCAATGAATATTTATTGCATTATATAATTCTTTGAGCTTGGGTGCACACATATATATTTAAGTATATTTTTAAAAATATAAAATAAATATATATGGTATAGAGAAAAGATCATGGGTGCATGTTCCCCATGCTTCAATACATACATACGCCATTGACCGTAAGCTCCCCGGCAACGACTCCAAAAAGTGATCGCTGTCGACTCAACATTACACAAAAGTAGGAAGAGCGGGTCACAATAGCTTTTACCCGAATAGTGGTTTGGGATCGAATTTTCACAGGGAGCTAGTAGTGGAGTTGTATTTTCTGTTTAGCCTAGAGATGCGGTTGTATTTCTAATGTAACTTCAAACATTTTGGGTAATGTATTATAACTATTATTATAAAACAAAGGATTAAAGCTAAACTAAGCTAAGAGAATATTGCTAAGTTGTAATTAATGGGAAGAAAGGCACTAGGGTTGTGGCATCACCTAGGTGACTAATTAAAGGATCGATTAACATATTTGGAGCTTATGCTAGAAGCGTTGCACAATTTTACCCACTCTCATACCCCTTGATAGAGAGAGTGATTTTTCCCAATTGACTCTCTCGAGACCAATTGGGTAGGCCAATTAGACCAATCAACTAGGGTTCAAGTAGGGTGATTACTCTCTCGAGATTTAACCCGTTAATTGGGACTACTATTTCTCATGGGTCCATCCCAATTTCTTGTTGGGTCAATTTTAGGGTCATAGACTCTCTTTCTCAAGAAGAGTTAAACCCACAAAGCTAGAATCAGTGTTTGCAACAACCAATCCTTAACGAAAATATAAAACCAACCCAAATAACAAACACCTAATGTCAATCTAACCCTAGATGGCAAGACCCATCAATTACTCATACTAGGGTTGAGCCACAACCCTAACTAATGAGTATACCTACACATAATTAAAGAAGAAAAAGAAGAAATAGATAAAGAACTAAACATATTAATTAATTACTAAGAAGAAACTACAATAATCTATTGTTAATGACAAAAAATGCCAAAAATGGCTACAAACTCATCCCCAGGTGCACAACTGCGTTTCTGAATATAAAAGTTAACCTAAAAATGGTAAAATATTCTATTTATACTAGGTTGAAAAAATTGGACAAAAATATCCCTATGGGGTCAGTGCGGGCCGCACAAAAGTGACCCTGATTTCACTGGCTCTTTTGACTTCACTAGTCATCTCTCTGACCTGGGGAGCGTGGACCGCGTAAAAGTGTGGCGCGGCCGCAAGGGGAGTCTGGCGCGGACCGCGTGAAATAGAGCGCAATCGCGCGGCATAGTTTTGGCCAAAATGCAAGTTCTCTAAATCTCCGGATGCGGACCGCACATATGGGTAGTGCGGCTGCGTAGGCCTGGCTGCGGACCGCGTGAAACCTACCGCGATCGCGTAGCTCTTAGCTTGACTGACCAACTCTCTAAAACTCCTAGTGCGGCCGCACTTGCTTCTGCACGGTCCGCACTAGGTTCTCTTGTCTTCGCTTCACTTACTCTTTGATACTTGAGCAAGTTTCACCCCTTTTTGAGCCGATCTTTGACATTCGTCACTTTGTCGATCAAACCTGCAATCAAGCACAAATTGTGCGCATTTTAGGACTCTTTTATAGCAGTTTATACTTAAAGTATAGGCAAGTATGGGCATAAACATGTTAAAATCCTAACTTACCAACAACCTCCTTATACTATTTCTAGCAAGTCTAACTAACACCCATTCCAAATGTTTCAAAAATCAAATTCAGAATTTAAACCCACATATTTAAGCTTGTTAAAAATCTAATTTTCACCACCTAAATGAATTTGGTTTGTTGAATCAATATTTGAGTCACGGTTACTGATTTGAAAATTAATTTAAAAGCACAAGGAATCTTTTTAAAAATTAAATAGTACTTTTGAGAACCTATTGGAGTTGGATGTTGAATCTTAGCCTATTATTTTTAGGCTAATTGATTGTAAATTAAAATGTAGGTTATAAAATTAAAAAATGTGGAACCCAATTGTTCCAATGTGAAATTTTCCCTTCCAAAAACTCCTTTAATTAACTTTCCCCTCCATGAGGCATTTTTTGAACCAAAAGAAACTAACTTTTCATTCATAAAAAGCTAACAAAACCATTAAAAAATCATGTTTGTCCAAACATATTATTCTTTTGCACAAAGGGTTCTTAAAAATATAAATTAAAAAATTTAAAGAACTTTTTCCAAAAGATATGTTCTACACCTTTTTTCATGTGGTCTCTCGCCTTTTCTTTTCAATTTTCTTTTTTTAATTCAACGTGTTTACTTTTAGAAAAATTAGTGATTTAATGGAGAACCAATTAATTCCTTTTTTTATTATTATAATTTTGCTAAGTGCCAGTGGTGCTGTAAAGGAGTTGAAACGGTGAGGGATCTATGGTAGCTCGTCTATCTCTTAGCATCGATGGCAGGCCTACTTTTACAGCTTGAGACTTCCTTTGCCTTTGAAAGGTTGGAATCCAGGAATCGTGGACTAGAGCCCTTATTCTAGGTCGATGTGCCACCAATACATTCTACCTTTGAAATCTGGCTTTACCCTCGGTGTCTAAGGTGTCTAGGATTTCTCCCAAAAGTAAGTAGGAGTGCTCTTCCTTTCAAGCCTTCTGCCTTACAGTCTATAGACCTTACCTCACTAATCTTTTATTTTCTCTCGGGATTTTGTTTGAGTTGCTGTCTCAGTAGTTGCATTCCCTTTACGCCCAGTCATTCCGAAGAACACTTGCCCCCCCCGTCTTACCGCGGCTGCTGAATTCACTCTTCCCTGTTCTTGGTCTGAAAATAAAGAAAGGTCTTTCAAATTTAAACTCGATTTTGGTTCGTTACCAAATTCATTGATTAAGGTTAAGAACTCGTCCATTTCTGTTGATAATGGTTTTTTAGCAACCGTATCCACTTTTTGTTCAAATTCTTGGTAATCAGTATTCGGAAGAAAGATAGTATGAATCCTATTTATTCTAACCCTCTCTTTCAAATTTTCTAGCGAAGTATTGTTTATGATTGAAGGTGCAACCTTTTCTATCTATCTTTAGAAGTAGGGCGAGAGAAAGTCAATATGATATTTGCGTTGGTTTTTCCAACGAAACTAAGCACTTTTCTTCTTTCTCATTCGGAAGGCTCAGTCCCACACCCTAACTTCAATGATGGGAACAACCTCCGCACTCCGGCGCTCCGCGGGACTTCTTTATTTTTTTGCTCCCGTCAGTGTGTCTAGAGTGCTAAAAGAAATAGATATAGTTCAAAAGAAGGTGGTGAGACTTGTTAAGTCATCAAATGAACTTCTTAAAAATGAATCTTTTCTCATTGGGAGCTGGCTGTAATAGGACAGCGAGCATTTTGACCCCCAACGAGAAAGGAATGGGCATTTTCGGGCGGGGGGCGGTTTGGTTGCTAGATGGCTAGCAGATTAGCAGCAAAGTACGCTTTTACTTCCTTTTGGCACAACAAAACAAGGTAGTAATACGGGAGAAAGTGGTCCAGTAATCTTCTCCAGCAGGGTGGCCATAGTGAGATAGAGTGGTGAAACTGGGTTCCGAATAAAAACAGAGCGAGGAGGGAAGGCAAAGGCTATGACATTGGAATCCGCTTCAAGGTAAGCCCCACTCCACTGAATTGGAGAATTCCAGAACACGTATCAGAGAGTGCTCCAATGGCAGCGGGGGGCAAAAGGATTAGACGTCCCCCCATGCTACGGTTCCCTGCGGTCCAAACCCGGTGCCACTTTAGGTTAGGGAGCTGGACGATAATAGCTCCTCCGCATCCCAAAGCGCGCTGCCCTCCTAGGCGCGCAACACTAAGTAATCCAAGCCAACCCACATTACTGACTAACGGTGGATAATCATATTTCTTAGAGGTACTAAATACAACTCCATAAATCCCTTATTCCGATGCTCAACTCTTTCCTTAATCTTTATTTCTTCCACTAATCAATTTTCTCTTTTCTTTTACGTAATATTTAAAATGAAAAACAAGATAAAAATTCTCTACCTTCTTATATACAAACTAGTATCTAGTAATGTTTATGATTAATCATCTCCTCGTTAAGATCATATTCAAAAAATATGTAAATGAATAGCTGAGTCATTACTCCTTTGTTTAGTCTTTCTTTAGAAAAGAAAAATGGATCTTAAAAGAGAAATTAAAGGAAATAAGACTAGTTACTTCAATCGTATTATGGACTGCATTGACTAAAATTTTCAATGATTTTTTTAATGAGAAACGCTAAGATTCGTGTTCAATCAAAAGAAGATTTTCTCTCATACTGCGGATCACATATTACCCCCATAAACTAAAAATTCATAACCCCAATTGTTATAGGAATTGTGTTTAGTTGGTCTATGGCCTGAAATCTGAACTACGTAATTAAATTTTTAACTTCCTATATCATATATGAAACCTTATTACATTCGATGTTTAAGGTTTGTGTTTATTACATTTCAGCATACCAAATAACCATTTATATACCATAATTACTTTAGAGGTATAATTAATTGACATTTTTTTACTCCTTAATTAAAAGTGTCCATATATCTCATGTTTCTCTCTCCCCTTAATTCTTAAGATCTGACTAGCGCCACTTTCCCCCTCCCATTTCTTTCTCTTCTCCATTCCTTACTGCCATGGAAGCATTGCAAGTTTTGAGTGTGCGAATGATTGTTGGGTGTGACTAAACTCGAAAATCTAATTCTTGGTAAAGATTTGGAAGATGGGTCCCAGATTCTTGAGCCTTTCAAAGACTCAAAGGAATATCTTACTGTTGCCTTACTACAATTAAGAGGGTGTGCAATACTTGGATATCCAATATCGTGGTCACCTAGTGAAAGTCAATGGACCAGGAGACTTTCAAGTGGCAGTTGCTTTTGTTCGTTCCTTCTTGGCTGAGTTGTACCTTTCCAGATGGGAAGAATTCGAATATGGGTTTTTGAACTGATCTGCTTAAACCTGAACATGTTGTGGGCTCTTCAGTAACTCCCTGTGCAAAACTGATTTGTATTTTATTTGTAGAAATTTTATTTACATTGAAATATAATGAGAAAAAATACTGAATACAATGAACTACATGGAATACAATGAGATACATTGAATTGTAAGGAAAAAAAGATAGTGAATACAATGAAATACAACGAGATACATTGAAATGCTCTTTAAAAAAATAACAGAAACTTCAAATTGCTCAACCCCAAATTTCAGACGTCCTATTTTAGTCGATAATTTTCCGACGACCCATCGAATTCTGACCATGGTTCCATATGCAGTGATGAGAGAAAGAAGAAGAAAACGAGAAAGATCGATGAAGAAGAAATCACTGAAGAAGAAATCGATGAAGAAGAAATCGCTGAAAAAGAAATCGATGAAGAAGAAATCGCTGGAGAAGAAATTGAGTAGTCAATTCGCTGAAGAAGAAATTCAGTGGTCAATTCGTTGAAGAAGAAATTTGCTGAAGAAGAAATACAACAGTCGACGAAGAAATTCATAAGAAGAAACATACTGGAGTTGACTCCTTATTCATGTCCACGAAACTTTGGGAGAAAAAGTGAGTTGATATTAGAGGAAGAGGTCTACGAAATTTTGGGACAATGGGATGTATCAAAGTAGAGAGAGAAAGAACAAAGTGTAACTGATTAGCGTATTTAATGGCCTAGGGCTAGGAATAAACCAATATTTAAAATATTGCTATAAACCTTAAAATGTATCTATAGAATATAATTTTTTTAAATGGTATTTATTTAAAATAAGGTGTTAACCTTTGCTATAGGAGGTAAAAATTCCTTTTTATGTCGTGAGTTGTGAGCCGAAGTTAGCTCTTAGTTTGATGGGCTGAATGAGTTTAAACTGTAAAAATAGCACGGGCTAGCCAGTTTTCGGACTGGTCATTCAAAAATAACCAGCATTTGCAAAGTTATTAAAAGATAGCCACTATTTTGTTGCAACACGAAAAGTTCCAGTATAATATACTGGAGATCGGTGCACCTGTGTATACATATTACACTGAAACTCCAACACGCGGAAAGTCCCAGCATAATATACTGGAGATTTGAGCACCGATGTTCCAATCTCCAGTATATTATGCTAGACCGGTATATTATATTGGAACTCTAGTATATTATACTGAAGTTCCAGTATAAGTATACTGGAACTCAATAATATGCTAGAGTATTTTTTCGAATTTTAAACAATCTTTTCGTTCAAATTTATCTTTACATAAAAAGTGATTAAATTTCGATTACTTTTGAAATTATTACTATTTTTGACTAGCCATTTGTAAATCCAACTATATTTGAATTTCTCCCGTTTAAACTTTAAACTGTCCGGCCCAATAATGGTTCACTTAAATAAGCTCGCCCAAATGTTAATAAGGCTACGCACACCTTCCATAATTAGCTTACCCCATTTTTTCCACAATAAATTTTGTACCTCACAACCCTACATTAATCTCAAACTTAGGAATGGAACAATCATAAATATTCTAGTTTTTTTAGGCGCGATTAATAATAAATTATCACAGTTATGGTTATAGTTTCTGTAGAGTAATTATGATACGTCGCCCCAAAATTCAAGTGCATGTTTGCGTGACTTGACTCAATAATTTTAAATAAATTAATAATAAACATGTTGTTAATTACAGCTATATTTCACGTGATGTGATTTGCAAATAAAACAAACAATTGTATGACATCATAACTTGTTTTGAAATAAACCCATAAATACTCGAAATACGGTAAAAAATTAAATTTGCATAGGTTTAAAATATGTAATAATTAGATAATCAAGTTGTAAGCGACCGTGCTTAAATCACGGAATTTGGGAGTGCCTCACACATTCTCCCAGGTTAATGGAATCCCTTGTCCGGTCTTATGTGTTTAGCAAACTCAAATATTGTCAAATTTTCTTGAATTGGGACTTACAATAAATGATGACTTGGGACACCGTAATAAATTATTTCAAATGGTGACTCTATAATGTTAAAATAATCAATCCCTTTTCAATAATGTCGTTTAAGGTGAAAAAGCGTCTTTTCCCATAAAAAGGAAGTGCAACCATTGGCACTCCGAAGTTTCAAAATTATAAAAGACTTAATACCTCAAAACCCCAAACTGAACCAATTTTATAAGTTTCATACTTAAACTATAGGGGATTCCCATTACCCCCTAAATTACGATATACCCATTGCAAAGTATCCCTTGTAGTGTCTGAAATAATTATGATTATTTTTTATTTAGAAAAATAAATAAAGAAATACAAAAGCAATCGCAAAGGAAAACCCAAATTATTATGTTATTATTATATATAGTTCAAAGAAGGAAAATTAAAGTACGTGGACCTAAATAGATATTTTAGCTATTGTACTTTCCTTCGCTACATTAAAGCTAGAAGATGACAAATATATAACATCTGGATGCTTGATTGTTACTTGATAATTTTTATGAAAGAGGGAAATATCAAAGTAACCATTTTCATCGGTTGTTCCCACCAATCCATGATGTCTTACTTGCCCATAAAGTTGTCGACGACATCTCCAATGGGAAGTTGTTAAAATTGTTTAGGCATATTTTTCAGTAATCCTGTGGTTGCCACGGTGAACAGATCATAATTTTAGTCACCGTTGGATATACAAGTAGCTCCCACAAAATATCATTCAAATACCTAGCGTGTCCGCATAAAAAAATGTAAGAAACTAACTTATAGGGAAATTAATCTTGAGAAGATTTAATTATCTTATGTTCAGTGAAGTTTTACCTGTTCGGGTCTGGCCGAGACATCTAACTTTGTAATCCATATTGGCAACCTTACGGTTGCAAGTATGTCAATAGCAGCTCAAATGTAAGGTAGGATGGGGATGTCAAAATGTCCTTGGAGTCCAATTTCAAGTGGTCCTTTAAATTACGTGGATTATATTTCCTAAATCTTGGCTAAGTATTGATAAGAATGAACCTTGGGCCTAACTCAAACCCAAAAGCTAGCTTATGAGGTGAGGATTGCCCAAGCTATATAAGGAGACCAAGACCTCAAATCCCTCCGATGTGGGACAACTCAACACCCCCCCTCACGCCCAGATCTCTGGAGCGTGGACAACATAAATGGGGGCCAACATCGGTAACAATAATTGGGATGGGTCTGGCTCTGATACCATGATAAGAATGAACCTTGGGCCTAACTCAAACCCAAAAGTTAGTTTATGAACTGACGATTGCCCAAGCCATATAAGGAGACCAAGGACCTCAAATCTCTCCGATGTGGGAAAACTCAACAAGTATATAGCCGGACTCGCCTCCCCATCGTAAAGGCTTTATGTGGTGTTGAATTCATTTAGGAATAAAACAACACCATCATCCAGGTTGCAGAAGTGAGCAGAGGCGCCTTCCGCTAACATACTTTCCAAATATGAAAAATGCATGTTTTCATTATCAACATTCCATTGGATCATTTGCCCTCTGTATTTTGGGATGATGGATACATCTTACGTATGGCTGCCCTTAATCATTCTTGTGGGATAGTTTTTGCCCATGAAGGCAACCAGTATTGATTTTCCCACACAATGTTATGACCCTTGATTACCATGCTATAATTTTTGCAACATTCAAGCATGTCATCATCCAAGTGGCAGTCTACTTGGCCCTGAGATGGCTCAGTTACGTGCCATTTCAATTCATTTTCAAATACAGTTAGCTTGAATCTGTCATCATGCCAAGTGTTATAAGCTCAATTGTTTAAAATGTGTGGACTCTTAGCATTTCTCTTTGGAACATTGAATGAACAATCAACGAAGAGCAGAGTGAAACTCCAAGCTGTAGATTCTAGAGGGGAACTATTGGGAAACGGAAGTATATCTACCGACCAGATAGAAGGTACATTTCCACTTGAAAATGCTAAGAGTCCACACATTTTAAACAATTTAGCTTATAACACTTTGCATGATGACAAGTTCAAGCTAACTGTATTTGAAAATGAATTGAAATGGCACGTAACTGAGCCATCTCAGGGCCAAGTAGACTACCACTTGGCTGACGCCATGCTTGAATGTTGCAAAAATTATAGCATATTAATCAGGGGTCATAATATTGTGTGAAAAAATAAATACTGATTGCCTTCATGGGCAAAAAATATCCCACAAGAACAATTAAGGGCAGCCATATGCAGGAGGTTTCTATCTATCATCCAAAAATATAGAGGGCAAATGATCCATTGGGATGTTAATAATGAAAACATGCATTTTTCATATATGGAAAGCATGTTAGGTGAATGCACCTCTGCTCACTTCTACAACCTGGACAACAGTACAATTTATTCCTAAATGAATTCAGCACCATAGAATACCCTTACGACTGGAGAGGCGAGTCCGGCTATATACTTAGCCAAGATTCGGGAAATTCAATCCACGGGATTTCACGGACCACTTGAAATTGGACTCCAAGGATATTTTGAAACCCCCATCCTGCCTTAGCAAAGAGCAACTCGAAAGTTCTTTACTTCAGTCCCAGTACTGAAAGACGTGACTTCAGAGCCTTCGTGCTCTACGAAAAAACAAAAAATAGAAATTTTCTACCAGTGTATATCGAGAAGCCATGGCCCTCCCTGCTCAAATTCTCGACATTCCCCAGCGACTTGCTGAAATTAACGTTGAAATACAAAATGTTGAAAATTCTCTTTGAAAGACTCGAATAATGTTAAATGGTTTCTTGTAGTCGCGTCAAGTCTGCCGCTCAGTTGAAAACTATGAAACAAGTCTGCGGTAGTTCAAAATTGGAATTGGCACAATATCGGGAAGTGGCCGACCTTGCTCAATTTGAAAAAGAGGAAGACTACTCCCAGTCTATGGTCAATCCATGTTGATGCTAGAAGAGCTATTGCTGCCACCCACCCGAAAGAGACGAGCAAAAGGCAAAATTCCCGATGAGAAATTACGACTTGAGTATCTTCCGGAGATAGGTCAACAATTGTTGGCTTTCTGAAACAAGATATTCGTCTCTTAGGTGGCGTTACGCTGAAGGCACAAGAGGTTTATTGATATTTTCCACTTTTATGGAAATTGTCAAGTAACAATAAAGCATCCAGATGTTAATGTATCAGTCATCTTCTAGCGTTAATGTAGCAAAGGAAAGTACTCTAGTTAAAATATCTATTTAGGTCCATGTAGTTGAATTTTCCTTCTTTGAACTATATAATAATCGAACATTATAATCTGATTTCTTTTGCAATTGCTTTTGTATATTTTTATTTATTATTCTAAATAAAAAATAATCATAATTATTTCGGCACTGCAGGGAATATTTTGCAATGGGATATTGTAGTTTAGGGGTAATGGGAATTCCCCATAGTTAAGTATGAAACTTACAAAATTTGTTCAGTTTAGGGGGTTTTGTGGTATTAAGTCTTTATAATTTTGAAACTTTGGAGTGCCAATAGTCACACTTCCTTTTTACGCGGAAGAAGTTTTTCCACTTTAAGTGATATTATTGAAAAGGGATTGATTATTTTAATGTAATAGAATCTCTACTTGGAATAATTTATTACGGTGTCCCAAGTTACCATTTATTTTAAATCCTAATTCAAGGAATTTTGACTCTAATTTATGTTTTCGAAACACAGAAAATCGGACAAGGAGTTCTATTAATCCGGGAGAAGGTGTGAGGCACTCTTAGATTTCATAATTTTAGCCCGCTCGCTTTACAACATGATTACCTGATCATTACATATTTTAAACCTATGCATATTTTAATTTTTACCGCACTTTGAGTATTTAAAACAAATCCCGCCACGTGAAATGCACCCGCAATTTATGACATATTTATTGTTAATTTATTTAAAATTGTTGGGTCAACTCAGGCGTACGTGCATTTGAATTTTGGGTTACATATCACAATTACGCCACGAAAACTATACCCATAGCTATCATGATGATTTTTATTAATCGCGCAAAAAAGAAACTACCATACTTATGATTATTCTGTTCATAAGTTTAAGATTACTGTAGAGTCGTGAGGTGCGGAATTTATTGTGGAATAAATAAGGTAAATTAATTGTGGAAGGTCTGCCAGCTTGTAGCCTTATTAACATGTGGGCCAGCTCATTTAAGTGAACAATACAGTTATTGGGCCGGGCCAGTTTATACTCATTTAGGTAAAAATAGCACGGTCTAACCAATTTTCGGACTAATCATTTTAAAATAATCAGCATTTATCAAGTCAATAAAAAGTAGCCACTATTTTACTGCAAAATAGACCGGTCCAGTATAATATACTGGAGTTCGGTGCACCTGTGTATGAACTTCCAGCATATTATGTTGGACCGGTATACTTTGCTGGCTCCAGTATAATATACTGGAGACTGGAGCACCGGTGCTCCAAACTCTAGTATATTATATATTATTTCGGATTCTAAACAGTTTTTTCGTCCAGATTTATTTTTACATGAAAAGTGGCTAAATTTCGATTACTTTTAAAATGGGGCCATTTTTAAACGACCACTTGTAATTCTGACTATTTTTTAATTTCTCCTCTCATTTAGCCCATCAAATTAATGTGCGAATTTCAGCCCACAACTAACTGCATGATACTAAAAAGAAAAAGTTACCTCATATAGTAAAGGTTAATACCTTATTTATTTTAAATAAATATTCTTTTAAAAAATTATATTCTATAGCTACCTTTTAATTTTTTATAGCCAAATATCTATTTATAGTCGCCTCTTACCCTTAAGCCATAAAATAAGCTTTGTATTATTTTTCTCTCTCCACTCAAATTTATCCTATCCCCTCAAATTTCTCGTATTCCCTACACCATATATATTCTCCCTCTCTCTCTCTCATCTTGCACCTTCATCTTACAACCAGAAATCTCCGGCAAAGCATCAAATTCATCTAGTTGAAGGAAAGGATACGTTTAACGTATATTTGGCTATCTGCCCATAGATCAATGTCTGTGTCGTTGGCTTAGAAACGGACAGGGGAATTGAGCGAAAATAAAGATTACGGTTTGTTCTTTAACAAAGACGACGGAGTTTGGGACTGAACAACTTAAATTTTCTGTTAATATATTTCAATGTATCTCGTTGTATTTTCATGTATTTCATTGTCTTTTTTTATTGTATTTCAATGTATCACACTATATTCTATGTATTTCATTGTATTCATTGCCTCGTTGTATTTCATGAATGTGTGTGTGTGTGTATATATATATATATATATATATATATATATATATATATATATATATATATATATATATTTAAATTGCTCTGCTTTTCTTATATTTATCGACTGAGAAAAATATTCAGCATATTTTCTTTGAAGATTGCTATATTTTTGGGGGGCTTATCGATTGAGAATCTTCTTTAAAACCGGAAATACAAATTTTGTGTGTTGTAATTGAGTTTGTTGAGTTATATTAGGAGTCTATTATGTTATGATTCGCATTCCATTTAAAAATAGTTGAATAGACCATGAATTGCGCTATTTACGTTACTGTATTCATAAATACATATCGTGAATACAGTTGAAGACAATAATCTATCTAGCTGTAATCCCCTGTTTCACGCCGTGAATATAGTCGAATAAAAAAAATCTATCTAGATGTAATCCCTTGTTTCACGCCTAGAAATACTATGGTATTCATGAATACGATAGCTTAAATACATCGAATACACTTTAAAAATCTTAAAAACATAGCCATAAAAAGTAATATAGTAAATGATAACTATAACTAGCTAATAACCATTAAAACATAATAGTTTGTTAAAGTTCCTCTACTAAAAATTCATGTGATTAATTTAATCCATGCCTCAAAAGTACCAAATCAACAAACATGAGGCAACAATTGGATTTTATAAGTATTCATATGGAGTATCAACATAATCTTTATCCATGCATTTCCGAAAAAGAGCACCTCTTTGTTGACAATATATAGATGCGAACTGCAAGCTACTGTTGTTGTAGCGGCTTGATTCATGTTGGGTAAAGAGAGGGATCGGACTAGCTGGCTCCATTAAAAAAATAAAAATTAGTGATAGACATATTTTGTCGCTAAACAATAAAATCTATTATTAATTTTATTTAGCGACTGATTAGTAATAAATTATGAATATTCAAAAGCGGAGATCAACCTACCTATCTAATGATACTGGCCTAACTCAGATTGTGAAACTCTCATTCTTCCTTCCCGTCTCAAAAAAAAATTGGTAGTATACTAAGCGACATTTTCAAAATTAAATCTAAGGTCTCAATAAAAAAGGAAAAAATCTAGGAAAACAAATTCCGGAAGAAGAAAACATTTGAAAAAGTGGCCTGAAATTTGATAATAGGCTTCTGTCACAATATATTTTTTTTCCATCAGAAGATAAAGAGCAAAATCTGTCAATTAATTCTAATTCTAATGTTCTATTTATCATAATTATAAAATGCGAAATAAGAATAAGGAGCAGCGACAGATATGAATCTAATTAATTTGTGGTCATCTTTTTAAAGACGAATTTAATAACTACTTTCTTTCTAGTGTTTTACAACTCCAATTAGGGACCATTTGTATTCTTTCTCCAGTTTTCAATTAATATGTTTTACCAAAATTCAAGCTTAACTAAACATGTTATGAAATATTAGATTATGGTGGATGTTCATAACTCCTATAACACCCACTACTTTTATCCATTATCTCCATAGCTCCCACTACTCCAATACTTATAGTTGTAACTCCCACACCTCCATGATCTCCCCCATGATCTTCCTCCATGATCTCAAAAGCTTAATGACATATTTATGGAATTCTTTTAGTATACCTCTATGTAGTACTATAAATAGAGGATGAGAAATCATTTTGTAATACACTTGGATACATAGAAAAAATATATTCTCTTCTCTATTTCTCTCTACTTTGTTGTCTATCTTTTTGTTTATTACTTTGAGCTAAGTTTTGTAACACGTTATCAGCACGAAGCTCTACTATCTCAAGAATCTCTTTGAGAAAATTAAGATATTTTTTCTCCTCCTAATTTTGTTTTAATTATGTCTGACATTATGAAAAGAAAGTTTGTTGCCCTTGAAATTTCGGGCAAGAACTACATGACATGGGTGTTGGATGCTGAAATCCATTTGGATGCAATGGGTCTTGGAGACGCCATTAAAGACAGAAATAATGCATCCACCCAAGACTGTGCTAAAGCCTTGATTTTCTTGCGCCATCACCTTGATGAAGGTTTGAATTTTGAATATCTCACAGTCAAAGATCCACTTATCTTGTGGAATGGCTTAAAGGAGAGATATGACAACTTAAAGTTGGTCACTCTGCCACAAGCACGATATGATTGGGCTCATCTGAGGCTCCAAGACTTTAAGTCTGTTTCTGAATATAATTCTGCAATGTTTAGAATTACTTCTAAATTGAAACTCTGTGAAGATACTATAACTGATTATGATATGCTTGAAAAAACGTTTACAACGTTTCATGCCTCCAATATGGTTCTGCAACAACAGTACAGAGAGAAAGGTTTCAAAAAGTACTCTGAGCTGATTTCTCTTCTCCTTGTGGCTGAGCGAAACAATGACCTGCTCATGAGAAATCACGAAAATCGACCCACTGGGTCTACACCATTGCCTGAAGTAGATAGGGTGTATTCCCATTATGCTAAGCGTGGAAAAGACTATGGCTTTAATCATGGTCGTGGTCGTGGTCGGGGTCATGGCCGTGGACGTGGACAAGGAAGAAATTTTCCTGGTGTTAGTCACCCCCCAAAGAGATATAACCACCAAAAGCAGAAATGGAATTATGAGAATCCAAAAGCAAATAGTTCAAAAACTATATGTTATCGTTGCGGTGGAAAAGGGCACTGGGCAAAAATTTGCCGTGTACCAAGACATTTGGTTAAGCTTTATCAAGCATCTCTAAAGAGTAAAGGCCCTGAAACTAATTTTGTCTCTGACAATAATTTTGACATCACCCACTTGGATGTGGCAGACTTCTTTGAGCACCCTGAGGGGAAAATAGATCACTTGATCGGTGATGGATCCATGGTTAAAGAAGATTGAGCAGTTTGATATTTTTATTTTTACTTATTCGTAGTAGTTAATGAATAAACAATTATCATAGTTTACATAAGTTATCTATTATTGTGATATGGTTCAAATTTTATATTTTCTGCTTTAAGCTAGTACAGCTAAGTATCAAGCAAGTATTCGTTAAAATTATAATATGCTTGAAATAAATAAAAAAAATATATTAAACAGAATGATCAGTTTCATTTTTTGTAATCCTTTCTAATCTGCTCGGTGTTAATGTGTTAGCACATTAAAGGTGCTATTATGCTAGTAGTATTATGAACCTGAAACAGATTCACTGTCAACGGCTATTAATTCAATTAGTTGAATCATTCTAGGTGAAACATTCAGTTCAAAACAATTCAATCAATGATCAAATATCGATGTGTACCTTAAGAGTTTTATCAACTTGACAAATAATCTGTATTATGGTTTTAAAATATATAACTTTAGATTACACATTCATCTTATGCTTTATTTGTAGCACATTAAATATAGTAATAAAAGAAATATTGTGAAGACTCTTTATGCTACTACTAATTGTTAATACTTTAAAAGGAGAATAACTATAATAAAAGATATTTTTTTTTCATAATGACCGCACTGAAACTATTATGTTGAATCATAGACTTAAATTTGTTTATTCTCATATCTATAAAAAAATACTAATATTTTTCGTATATTTCTTTTGTATGTCAAACAATGGGAAGCAAATATGGATATCTCACAAAGCAAACTTGGATCAACGTCCAATTGTAAAAATATTTGTTTAATTGATTCATGTACCACACATACGATATTCAAAGAGAAGAAATATTTCTCTCATTTAAGTATGTGTAAGGCAGATGTTACTACAATTCTGGTAGTAGTAAATTGATTGAAGGCTCCGGAAGAGCAACTATAACTCTGCCTAAAGGAACAATATTTATCATAGAGAATGCAATGTTCTCTTCCAAGTCCAAGAGGAACTTGTTGAGTTTAAAGATATCCGTCAAAATGGATATCATATTGAGACAATAGATGAGAATAATCTTGAATACCTCATCATTACAAAGAATGTCTCTGGCCAAAAGAGGGTTATTGAGAAGTTCCCATCTTTATCTTGTAGCCTGTATTAGACAAAAATTAGTGCAATTGAGGCACATTCCACAGTAAACCAAAAGGTTACTGATTCCAATACTTTTGTACTTTGGCATGATCGATTGGGACATCCTGGATCAATTATGATGAGACGGATTATAGAAAACTCATATAGGCATCCATTAAAGAATTTAAAGATTCTTTTAAATAATGAATTTTCTTGCACTTCTTGTTATCAAGGCAAGTTAATTATTAGACCATCACCAACAAAGGTTGGAACTGAGTCACCTATGTTTTTGGAACGTATACAAGGGGATATTTGTGGACCTATTCACCCACCTAGTGGGTCCTTTAAATATTTTATGGTCTTAATAGACACATCCTCTAGATGGTCTCATGTGTGCCTATTGTCATCACGCAACCTTGCGTTTGCAAAATTAATGGCACAAATAATTCGATTACGAGCATAATTTCCTGATAATCCAATTAAGTCTATTAGACTAGATAATGCTGCTGAGTTTTCATCCCAAGCATTTAATGATTATTGCTTATCAATTGGGATAAAAGTGGAACATCCTGTAGCTCATGTTCACACTCAAAATGGTCTTGCAGAATCTTTAATTAAACGTCTGTAGTTGATTGCAAGACCATTACTCATGAAAACGAGGCTGCCCACTTCGGTTTGGGGTCACGCCATTTTGCATGCAGCAATGCTAGTTCGTCTCAGACCGACGAATTATCACAAATATTCCCCGTTGCAATTAGTTTTGGGTCATGAACCTAATATATCCCATTTAAGAATTTTTGGATGCGCAGTATATGTGCCTGTAGCACCGCCATACCGCACCAAAATGGGTCCGCAAAGAAGGTTAGGAATATATGTTGGGTTTGAATCACCCTCCATTATTCGCTACCTCGAAACATTGACAGGGGAGTTGTTCACTGCACGATTTGCAGACTGCTGATTCGATGAGACACTTTTCCCAAAATTAGGGGGAGAAGTTGGTGAAACCAAACGGGAAATTTTGTGGAAAAATCCATCATTATCTCATCTTGATCCACATACCTCTATTTGTGAAAAAGAGGTGCAAAATATTATCCATTTGCAAAGAATAGCAAATCAAATGCCTGACGCATTCACGGACTTGAAAAGGATAACAAAATCTCACATCCCCGCAGAGAATGTTCCGATCGGTATTGATGTCCCTATTGGACAATCTTCTAGTGTCATATCTAATGACTCGAAAGCACGCCTAAAACGTGGCAGGCCATTAGGTTCCAAAGATTGAAATCCTAGAAAAAGGAAAGCAAATGATCAAAATGACACTACGAAAGAATCTCATGTGGAAATTCACGATTTAATAAATCCTGAGATTCATGAAGAATCCATTGAGCCCGAGACTCAGGAAAATAAGGAACTATCAATAAATCCAATCGATATTGAGACAAATTTTAATCGAGTGGATATAGTGGTGGATTATGTCTTTGCATGTAATGTTGCATCTAGGATTATGCAAGAAAGTGAGGATCTTGAACCTCAATCTGTTGGAGAATGTCGACAAAGACTTGATTGGCCAAAATGGCAAGAAGCAATCCAATCAGAATTGAATTCACTTGCAAAACGTGAAGTTTTTGGGCCTATAGTTGAAACACCTAATGGTGTTAAGCCTGTTGGCTATAGATGGGTCTTTGTACGCAAGAGAAATGAGAAAAACAAGGTACAAAGATATAAGGCACGCCTTGTTGCACAAGGATTTTCTCAAAGGCCTGGTGTCGATTATGAAGAGACATATTCACCCGTAATGGATGCTATTACTTTCCGTTATCTCATTAGTTTTGCTGTCCTTGAAAAGCTTGACATGCATTAAATGGATGTGGTTACCGCCTATCTTTATGGCTCACTTGATAATGAGATATACATGAAAATTCCCGATGGATTCAAAATGCCAAATACTCATAATTCAAAGTCCCGGGAAATGTTTTCAATCAAATTGCAAAGATCTTTGTATGGTCTAAAGCAATCAGGACGAATGTGGTATAATCGTCTTAGTGAGTATTTATTAAAGGAAGGCTATATAAATGATGCCATTTGCCCATGTGTTTTTATAAAGAAAACAACATCGGAATTTGTTGTACTTGCCGTATAAGTCGATGACATAAACCTTATTGGAACTCCCGTAGAACTCCAAAAGGCAATTGATTATTTAAAGAAGGAATTCGAGATGAAAGATCTCGGAAAGACAAAATTATGTCTTGGTTTGCAAATTGAATATTTGGCAAACGGAATTTTTGTTCATCAATCTGCCTATATAGAAAAGGTATTGAAACGGTTTTACATGGATGGAGCATATCCTTTAAGTACTCCGATGGTTGTTCGATCACTTGATGTGAATAAGGATCCATTCCGACCGCAAAAAAAGAATGAAGAGCTACTTGGTCCTGAAGTACCATATCTTAGTGCAATTGGCGCACTAATGTATCTTGCAAATACTACAAGGCCATACATAACTTTTTCAGTTAATGTCTTAGCAAGGTATAGCTCTGCTCCCACGAGGAGACATTGGAATGGAATCAAACATATATTGCGGTATCTAAAAGGGACTACCGATATGGGCTTATTTTATAGCAATAATTGCAGTCCTGATCTTGTTGGTTATGCTGATGCTGGATATTTATCTGACCACACAAGGCTCGATCTCAAACAGGTTATGTGTTTATCTGTGGAGGCACTGCCATATCTTGGCGATCGACTAAGCAATCAATTGTGGCTACTTCATCTAATCATGCTGAGATAATCGCTATTCATGAAGCAAGTCGAGAGTGTGTGTGGTTGAGATCTATAATACATCATATTTGAGACAAATGTGGTTTGAAATGTGACAAACTACCCACGATTTTGTATGAAGACAATGCAGCATGCATAGCCCAATTGAAGGGAGGATTCATAAAAGGAGATAGAACAAAGCATATTTCACCAAAGTTATTTTTCACACATGATCTTCAAAAGAATGGTGATATCAATGTGCAACAGATTCGTTCAAGTGATAATATGGCTGATTTGTTCACAAAATCTCTACCAACGTCAACCTTCAAGAAGCTGGTACACAAGATTGGAATGCGAAGGCTCAAGGATGTGAATTGATGCTCTTTTCAGGGGGAGTTAATGCGTGTTGCACTCTTTTTCCCTTACAAGGTTTTGTCCCACTGGGTTTTCCTTGCAAGGTTTTTAACGAGGCAACAAAAATGCATTTTGTTAGATATGTGTACTCTTTTTCCTTTTCTAGAATTTTTTTTTCCATTGGGTTTTATTTTAGTTAAGTTTTAACGAGGCACATTATCTTTGGACATCCAAGGGGGAGTGTATGAAATATTAGATTATGGTGGATGTCCATAACACCTATAACACCCACTACTTTTATCCATTATCTCCATAACTCCCACTACTCCAATACTTATGGTTGTAACTCCCACACCTCCATGATCTCCCCCATGATCTTCCTCCATGATCTCAAAAGCTTAATGACATATTTATGGAATTCTTTTAGTATACCTCTATGTAGTACTATAAATAGAGGATGAGAAATCATTTTGTAATACACTTGGATACATAGAAAAAATATATTCTCTTCCCTATTTCTCTCTACTTTGTTGTCTATCTTTTTGTTTATTACTTTGAGCTAAGTTTTGTAACAAAACATTATTTTTGTTTTCTTTTTGTGTGAATCCAAGGAAGATGCACGCAAATGAGAATGAAGTCACAATTGGAATTACTCAAAATCAGCTAGAGATGTGCATTCAAATCGGTTGATCTATAAATCGAATCGATTATTTGTTATCGGTTTATAGATATCGGTTTATCGATTTTGATTACAAATTTTTTTTTATCGAGCTATCGATTTCGATTTCGATTTTATCCTCTCCGGTTATCGGTTTATCGATAAACCGATAAGATATACTAAATTTTTTTACCCTTATTCTTAATATCATTTCCTTTACTATAAGTCCCCAACCCTATTATTTCATCTACCACATTTAAGGAATGATCATATTTAAAGCTCAGGGGAATGAAGTTCAAATTAATGGAAAATAGAATTAGTTGTGATGATGTATTTTTTATTATATACCGTTGTAATGTTGGTATCATACATTTGATCCCTTATTTTAGTTTCGTTACATGTGCTTGTTGACACAATTTTTATGTTATAAACGGTGTTCGTCTTATTTAGCTTCTTTTTGTCCATATTAGTTAGGCGTGGTTATAGCGATATACTTTCCGTGGAATCCCGCAAATTTTCTTATTGGTATAATCGATAACCGAACTGATAAGCCCCAAAAATTAAATACAAATCTAATCTAAACCTTATTGAAACGATAATGATAAGCATATGTACAAATCGATAATTGATAAGTAATTATCAATAAGGGCCAAAATCGAATATATCAATCGAATGCACACCCCTAAAATCAGCTTGCTCAATTAATGGAAATGCTTCAACAAGTTAATGTTGGTCAACACACTTCATCATCTTCTAAAACTCATTACACTACCAATTGTACTGGTATATTTCTATCTCATTTAAACCCCTTTCCTAAGTCTACCAAAACTCATTTTTGGATCATTGATTCCAGGGCATCTGAACACATGAGTTTTGATCTTACCATAATAACTAGTGTGAAACTTTTGGCAAGACCTCTCAGTGTAACTCTACCTAATTCCAAAGAGTTAAGGTCACACATGCAGGACAAGTCATTGTCCATCCTCAATTGACTGTACAAACAGTCCTATTTATACCAGATTTTAAGTTCAACTTAATTTCTGTACATAAACTTTACAAATAATTTCAGTGTATTTTTACCTTTAGTGATTCTTCCTGTTTCTTGCATGGACTTTCCTTGAGGAGTCCTCTAGTTCTTGGTGAAATCAAAACTCGATTGTATCTTCTTCATTTCACTCATCATCTTGTTGACTCTCATAATTCCCTGCAAACAAATCATAAGAATTTAGTTTCACAATTTGCTTCTAATCAAATGTCTGCTAAGTTTGCTACTTTACCCTTAGTATCTAGTATCACACCTCTTTTTTCCTACCCCCACAAAGTATGAAGGAGTTTTTTTAATTAAAGGACAATCGAAACGGGATTCGTTTATTGAGAGATTCAGATTCGCCACTTGGGAGATATATGGTATCCCAAATCACCAGTTGAATCCCGAATCGAGGAAAATATTGACTCTGTTTAACAGTCCGTGAACCAGAAATTTGAGTAAGGACTTAACCCGTTAGAAGGTGTTAGGCATTCCAGGGTTCCGTGGTTCTAGCAGGTAGCTCAATTGTCATATTTGGCTTAAATAAAGATTACGGTTTGTTCTTTAACAAAGACGACGGAGTTTGGGACTGAGCAACTTAAATTTCCTGTTAATATATTTCAATGTATCTCCCTGTATTTTCATGT
The DNA here is from genome assembly GCA_034376525.1 of Nicotiana benthamiana. NCBI lineage: Eukaryota > Viridiplantae > Streptophyta > Magnoliopsida > Solanales > Solanaceae > Nicotiana > Nicotiana benthamiana. The sequence goes on along the minus strand of CM067334.1, from coordinate 69,926,826 downwards.
ATTTCATTGTCTTTTTTTTATTGTATTTCAATGTATCTCACTGTATTCTATGTATTTCATTATATTCATTGTCTCGTTGTATTTCATGAATGTATTCATATATTTTTATATATATTTAAATTGCTCTACTTTTGTTATATTTATCGACTGAGAAAAATATTCACCATATTTTCTCTGAAGATTGCTATGTTTTTGGGGTGCTTATTGATTGAGAATCTTCTTTATAACCGAAAATACAAATTTTGTGTGTTATAATTGAGTTTGTTGAGTTATATTATGAGTCTATTATGTTAATTGATTTGCTTTCCTTTTAAAAATAGTTGAATAGACCATGCGCTATTTACGTTACTGTATTCATAAATACTTATCGTGAATACAGTTGAAGACAATAATCTATCTAGCTGTAATCCCTTGTTTCACGCCGTGAATATAGTCGAATAAAAAAATCTATCTAGATGTAATCAAAACACATCTCGAACCACGTCACATAAATGCACCCGTCATTTTGGACATATTTTAGCATCATTGAGATTTGGATTTGGGTCACATAAATGCGAACCCGAGTTTAAGAAGGTAATATTATTAAACTAACGCGCCTAAAGCTTTTCGCGTTTGCAACTTTGCAATGGCCGTAAAATTTAGCTAAACGGCATGCCTCGAATTTTAAGGATCAATTAATTAAGTGATGGCCATGAGTTTTGAGATTTTATTTAGGATGACACGCCTCAAATTATTCGAAATGGCTTTACTCAACTAACACAAACTACAGATACTCATAAATTATTTCTCTAGACTACTTCGAGGTTATTGTGAGGCCATTATTTAGGGATATGAAATTGACATGAGGATCACGAAATGGATTGGCTATTTAAAGTATATCCTAGTTTTTTTTGGTAATTAAGGATTTTGTTAATCACCAAAGAAATTTCAATACAAAACCATATTTCAGCCTATGCACAACTGACTATCACATCTAGACTGTATACCAACTATCTCTATAACTATCTAACCTATTTACAAGAGATATTTCTGAAGCTGTTGTCTAATTTTGGGGGTTCCTCTAACATTACAAGTATAAGCTAGGTCCCTGAGTAGGGTATCACTACTGTGGAAAAACATTCTAAAAAATCCTCGAATTTCTCTCCAGCCACAAAGCATAGAATAATTCATCTGCCACCATTTTGAATATGTTAGCTCTACTAGATTTTCCTTTAGCTTTACTAACTATCCACTGGGTAAACTGGTCCCAGTTCTGCATACTGGGGTGATCTTCTCTAAGCCAGGACAGTGTTGTCCCTAAAGTCTGTAGCATATGGGCAAGTGTGGAACAGATGGTCTCTGGTTTCTGTAGCTTGCTGGCACATAACACATTTGTTGTCCACAATCATTCCCCAATGTATAAGCCTATCCTTGGTTGGGCCTGTCATGAAGTACCAACCATAAATTGAAAACAGCCTTGGGCCTAGCATAATTCTGAGCAGTTAGATTCTTCCATGGGACTCTCGGGATTTGGTCAATCTGAAAAAGATAGAGTTGTCTAATGGAGCATACTGGCATGTGAAGACCTTGGTGTTGTTGTAGCAGACCTCTTGCTGCAATTATCTTTCGTACCATCCAACTAGCTTGCTTAGGGATATGAGTGTTCTCTAGTTGATGCTGCTTTATATAAACAGTATGAATCCATTTGACACACAGTGTGTCTTTCTTGTGAGCCAGATCCAAGCAAAGTTTAGCAATAGCTACCTTGTTCCACAAATAAAGGTTTGTGAGGTTCAGCCCACCAGATGACTTAGGCAAACACATTTTGTCCCAGGATATGTAGGCCTTCTTAGTGATAACATTTGATCCAGACCAGATGAAACTTCTGCAGACTGCTTCAATTAGTTTTAGGATCTTTGTAGGGATAAGGAAGAGTCATGCCCAGTATGCCTGTATTCCAAAGACCACTGACAGTACCAGTTTCATCCTCCCAGCATATGACAACTTCCTAGCAGTCCATGAGGTGATCCTAGCAGTGATCTTTTCCACCAGAGGTTGCCACTGAATCAATGCCATCTTCTTGGTGGATAGAGGAATGCCCAAATATTTGAAAGGCAATTCACCATACACATAGCCTAGGTGCCCAGTAATCTGCTGCTGTACTTCAGAACTAACCCCTCCAAAGTATACTTAACTTTTGCTCTGGTTGGCTTTCAGTCCATATGCTTAAGTGAATTAGGAGAAATACTGGAACATGGTAATGACAGAATTAATTTCTCCTTTAACAAACAGAAGTAGATATCAGCAAAACTTATATGAGTGATGCCCAGCCTTTTACAGCCTGGATGGTATAGGAATTCTTGGTCTTTCCTCAGTTCAGCCAGTGATTTACTTAGATACTCCATGACAATTGCAAATAGGAATGGGGAGACTGGATCACCTTGTCTAAGACCTTTAGCAGCTTTAAAAGGTTCAGTTGTTTCCCCATTATTCATCACTGTATAGCCGACTGTTTGAACACACTCCATGATCCAGTTTGTGAATCTGGTTGGAAAACCCAATCCTTCCATTACCTGTTGCAAGAAGATCCATTCAACAGAATCATAGGCCTTATGCAGATCAATTTTGATCATGCATCGAGGGGTCACATGGGACCTGGAATAGTTTTTGATCAACTCATGAGCCAGGATGACATTGTCTGTAATCTTCCTGCCTGGGATGAAACCTGCTTGGGCTTCATATGATGCTAGGCATGATTTTCTGCATTCTGTTGGCTTAGATCTTGGAAATCATTTTGTATAAAACTGAGCAGCATGCAATTGGTCTGTATTCTTTTACTGTGGTTGGGTTAAGGACTTTGGGGATTAAAGTGAGAGTGGCACAATTTACTGGTTTATACATCTTGGTAGTCTGGAAGAAGTCCTTGATTGCACCTATGATCTGCTTGCCAATGATGTTCCAGGTCTTCTTGAAAAAAAACTGCATTGTATCCATCAATTCCTGGGGCTTTGTCATCCCCAATTGCCTTTAAACTCTCCAGAATCTCAAGTTCTGTAATATCAGCACTTAACTCCTTCTTCTGTTGATGTGTTAAGCTAGGACCATTAGTCATATACACTCGGTTTATGGCTGGCAGAGAAGCAGCTGATGTGCCCATTAATGACTTATAGAAGTCATTGATCTCCTTTTTATTGTCATCTGTATTAGTAACCTTGAGACCACCAGCTGTAATAAGCTCTGTGATATGCTTGTATTGATTTCTTTCCTTCAGGACAATAGAGAAATACTTTTTGTTAGAGTCACCCAGTTGAATCCATTTTGCCCTGGCCTTCTGTTGTAGCATAGTTTCTTCAATCAAGGACCACTTTTCCAGCTTCAGCGCTATTTCTTTCTCTTTAAGTTGCAACTCATCATTGTATGCTAGTGCCATCTGATTCTGGATGTCCTTAAATTCTTGTCTACTATGATCAATTCTCTGACTAATGTTCTTAAAATCTTTAGTGTTTTAAGATTTTAGAGGGCCTTTCAATGACTTGAGATTGGACCACACTGATTTCATAGAAAACTGATTATTGTTGTGCCAGTTATCTTTGACCAGCTGATAAAAGTCTTCATGATTGGCCCATGTATTGAAGAATCTGAAAGGAATCTTCCTTTCCTAGTAGCTTCTGCCAGTGTAATCACCATAGGGTTATGATCAGAGATTAGGGGATGATCCTATACAGTTTGCACATGACTCCAGTTAATCACCCACTCGTAATTGCCAAAAACTTTGTCCAGTCTACTACATACTCTATCACTGCCTGTCTGCCTATTTTTCCAGGTGAAATACTCCCCTTTCCAGGGAAGCTCTGAAAGTCCAGCCTGTTATATACATTGAGTAAACTCTTGAATCTCTGCTTGCTTCACTTGATTACTTGACTGTCTATCAGTGGCATACAGAACAACATTGAAATCTCCAGCAACTAACCAAGGCTCAGTAATAGCAACAGAATAATCCTGCAGATTTTTCCATAGTGATCTTCTCTGATCCATCCCATTATAGTCATACACCACAGTGAGGTAGCGGATGGCATCTCCAGAAATGTTTCTGACTCTACAGTGAATCAGTTGAGCCTCCTCCTGCATACCGGTGACTCTGATCAACATTGTATCCCATATAATCCATACTCTACAATTTATGGAACCCTGATAATTTGTTAGTAAACCCCAGCCAGGAACCAACAGCTTAGCAATTCTGCCTGCATTCTTTCTTTTAACCTTGGTTTCTACTAGACCAACAAGGTTAATGTTATTTTTCCCGATATACTCCCTAACTTCTTTTTGTTTATACCTTTTATTTACACCCCTAATATTCCAGACTAGCCACTTCATTGACAATTGCTAGGTCCTCCTTCATCATCTGGAGGAATCTCAACTCTACTAATAGACATTGCTTCAAAACGATTACTAACCACAATAAAGGATAAAGGTGGGAAGTTGGTGAGATTGAATTCAGGGGTTTGAACTTGCTTCCCTTTATCTTCCTGTTTATTCTTTCCTGTTACCAGCGTTGGGGGGTCATTAGGCTCTTTCTGAGATTCACTGCTCTGCCTTGTCTCAGATTGCTGTAGAGGAACCTCATGTTGATTATGGACATTTTGGATTGGAGCCTTGGTTCTCCATTCCTGAATTACTTTAGGCTTCTTCACTTGAGGAGGCTGGAGTGGTTTTGTATTCATCAACCAGTTATGTCCAACCGTAAGACATTTCCCACAGTAAGATGGTTTCCAGCCATAAACCACTTCTTGTAGAAATTTCTTCCCGTTAGCATCCATTAACCATATATCCCTAGGAAGATCTTTGGTAACATTCATCTCTATGAGCATTCGAGCATAGGAAATTCTAGATTGTTTGGTTGTACATTCATCTGCAAAAATAGATTTCCCTAACACACTGGCTATTCTACTTAAGGATCTCATTCCCCAACAAGACATAGGAAGTTTAGGGAATTTGACCCATAGTGGAATCTCGACAGGAAAATCCTCAGTGAAATCAAAATCTAACGTCCATTGCTTAAGAATCATGGGTCTGTTTGCTATAGAATAAGGACCAGCACATAGGACTTCTTTGGCATCATTGTTCTGAACTTAACAATGTAGTATCCCTCCTCGTGATAAAACAGATCTGGTTCTGGTACATAAGCCCAGTGGAGGTTGATGAATCTCTTCATCGCATTATACCCAGGCCCATCCCCTAAAATATACACAATTAGGGCACATTTCCACTTGTTCTCTTCCTCCTCCACCTCTGCTTTGTTCAGCTGGCCTACTGGTTGACCTTCAATCATTACCGGGGGTATGTATTCTAGAGCCATACCATTAGATGCAAATCGGTTCTTCTGAAAGAGATTAGCCCAGTTCCCTTTTGGTACTTCTATTTTGTTTGAAATCTCATCCACTTGCTCTGTTATACCCTTCACTGGTTGAGTTTGGACTGGTATAAGCTTCTGCATGTATCCATTTTCACCGGCTATCTGCTTCATCGGAGCTAACGCTGCTTCAATCGAAGCAGGATTGCTTCGTTCCATCTCCATTACAGCATTAGGTTGTTGTGAAATCAAAGGATTCTCACCTTCGCTTGACGGATCGACTGGTTGCTCATCTGCAACAGTGGTGGTCAGATTCTCCGTAGATGATTGCCTTATGGTTGTTATGACTCTATCTATTGTTGAAATCAGAATTTTCCTGGGTCATCCCCTACCTCGACCCCTCCCTCTCGCCATAGCTACGCGCTCGGCATACGTTAACTTACGTGCGTCGAGAGAAAGAACGAAGAAGAAGGGAATCAGTTTTTTAGCAGTATATCCTAGTTATTATACATAGCAATGGTCACCTTGAAAAAAAAAAGAATTTTTAAAGTTACTAAACTACATCCACCCTTAACTATCTCTAATAGCCTCAGAACATTTCTGCATACAACATAATTCAGAAATATATCATGGTGCACCTTTACTTTACATTTCTCCAAGCAGTAGCTCGACTCTCTATTACTAAAAGTTAATTATCACCACATAGTATAGTTATTCTATCATCCCCAGGCATTCAATTTGGATGGAGTGATTATTTTAATTAATAAAAATAGAAACTATAACTACCATATAACGCAAGCTGAAATCAAAATAAGAGCAGCTATTTCAAGAATTCTATACTAGTTCCTGTAACATAATAATTAATCTGTTCACTGTACCACTACTCATTATCAAAGTTCAAAGATAATGTTGACTATGAATCGCCGACAAGACTTTAACATTTAAAGCATTCCTTAAGCAAATGTGCACAATATTCGAAACTTCAAATCCAAAATTGTTGAAATTTTTGGTCACTGCCGTTCTTAACTTGGAGATTAGGAATTAAAGTTTAACTTTTTTAGCAGGAACCATGAAATTCTAAACTTAAAAGTATGGAAATTGTATTCCTGGACTAAAACTATGCATTCAATTCTACACTTGAAGCAATAACATTATAACTAATCAGTTATGAATCTTCATACCACATTCATGCTTGGTCAAACTTTGCCTCAACTGTCCATGGTTCAATTATAACATTTTAAGTTAGTTAAATTCAATTGAAAATAACTAAATTACATTGAACTGGATGACTAAGCATATAAACATCATGAAAAAGATATAAAAGAACACATATTTGATGTCATGCTTCCCATTCTCATTTCATCTTCATTATGAAACCTATCGTCATCAGAATTTATAGAAATGTACCTGATTACAACAGCAAGACAAATAAAGCCAACAGGAGTGAGGAGTCAGCAGTACGTAGCAGCAAAAATAGCACTAGCAGCAGCAATTCGACCAAGAAAAATAAATTGGAAGTAAGAGAAAATTGTTTCAATCGAGCAATAACCAAGAAACTCACAACCAAACTTCAAAGGATCAAATCTAATCCATTCCCACACTAGATCCTTGAACAATTTTCAGAAAACTACAAGCCTCTTAAAATTATAGAAAAGATAGAGGAAAGTGGCATGAGCCGCAATAACTGGCTGAGCTACTCCTACTGGTTGAGCTGCTGGAGTCTAGAATTGAGGAGACATCTACTCTGGAGTATGGGTAGCAGGAGTTTGGGCTCCTCCCCCATCTTAAGAAGCAACTGGTGCTACAGGAAATGTGCCAGTCTGAGCTACGCTCTCCATAAGGCCCACGAGATAGTGATAAACCCCTCGGGAACCTTAGCTGGCCCTGCCGGAACGCTCTGAGCCGAAACCTCATCATCGAACTCCACCTAAGGCTTCACTGCTGGTGTTGCTTCTCAAGCTCTAGGCTAAGCACTACCCCTGACTCGGCCTTTGACATGGCCTCGTCCTTGTCCTACGCCCCTCATAGGAGCTGCTGCTAGGGGCTCGGGCTGTTGGTCAACTGTTGAAGCAGTACGTGTTCTCGCCATCTGCGTAAGAACAAGAGTAGATAGTTCAATTAGCATTGAGAAATCAAATCTCATGACAGAGAAGAATAGAAGTGAGGTTGTTCCTAAACCCTGTAGCCTCTAGGGGATAAGCATAGACGTCTCCATACCGATCCCTAAGACTCTACCTAACTTGTTCGTAAATTGTGAGACCTACGCAACCTAGTGTTCTGATACCAACTTGTCACGACCCAGATTTCTCACCGTCAGGATCGTGATGGATGGCGCCTAACTCTTAAAATGCTAGGCAAACCAATAGATATAGTTCTAACACACTAATCACTAACCAAAATAATAATTAATAACAATTTAAACTAAACAAAGAAAAAGTGCAGAAAATTTATAACAGTTTAAAACACTAATAGACGACTACCCAAAAAGTCACAATCTACAAACTTCTAATAAATTTCTACAAACACTGGTTTAAAAGAAATACATATGTTCTCGAAATAAAAGAAAATAGGAAAACTAAGATAGAGGGAAGGGGACTCCAGGGTCTGCGAACTCCGATAGATCTACCTTGGGTCTCCTGATGAACTGAAGGCAGCAACCCAACTCTTATCAACGAGGTCCAGCACCGAAATTTGCACAGAAAGTGCAGAGTGCAGTATCAGTACAACCGACCCCATGTACTGGTAAGTGCCGGGCCTAACCTCGGCGAAGTAGTGACGATACTAGGACACGACAAATAACATGAACATGTGCAGTTGAATTATATACGAGGAAATAATAATAATGGAAATTTAACAGATAATAACGGGAAGGGAGACAACATGCTGAGGGGAATGTCAAATTCTGAAAATAGTACAGTACATAAATACAGTAAATATTATGCTTTGAACCAATGGAAATAATAACATAGCAACATCCGGCATCACCTCATGCATTTACTCTCGTCCTTACCATAAAAAATAACAGAAACGATACGGCATCACCCTTCGTGCACTGACTCTCTCATAATATGGCACTACATCATCCTTCGTGCATTATCAATATCAGAATATGGCACGACATCACCTTTCGTGCATTAACATTCACAGATTATGGCACGGCATCACCCTTCGTGCTTTATCACTCACGCACAAAAAATTGCACGTCATCACCTTTCGTGATTTATACTCTTCCTCACCCAAACATCAGAAACAATAACAACCCAACAAGGAAATTATCAATAAACTTCCTCGTTTCAGCATTTAACTTCACAATATAAATCTCAACTTGAGTCAGTACTCAACAAATATCCAATACCAATAAAGAATAATAAGACTTGTTTAACATGAAGAATAACCAGTTTAAGCATGAACAATACGTATAAAAAAACACAACAGTCACAAGTATAAGACTCACTCGTATGCTATGTCCCGATAACAACGTATAAATACTTGTCACCTCACCTATATGTTTTACTCAGCAACAAAACATGTAGCAAATAAGGCAACAATACTTAATCACTCAAGTTAAGATTAGCCACGATACTTAACTCTATTCCATGGCCAAAATCAAGCCTCAATTACCGCATTACCTCTCGATTCCACCTCCGATCTACTCGTATCTAGTCATAATTAACTTAATAAAATCAATTATCGCTAAAGAAATCAATTCCAATTTATAATTACAAGTTTCCAATATTTTTCCCAAAAAGTCAAAAATCGAACCCGGACCCGCTTGTTCAAAACTCAAAGTTCGGACAAAAATCCGATTACACATTCACCCCGAGCCCGGACATACAATTGGTTTTGAAATCCGACCTCAATTTGAGGTCTAAATTCCCAAAATTTTAAATTCCTAAGTTCTACCCAAAAACACCCAATTCCACCATGAAAAACCCTTGATTCTAAGATAAAATCTTGTAAAAAGATAAAATAAATTGAAAGAAATGAGTTAAGAATCATTTTCATATGATTTGGGAAAGAAATGGTCTTTGTAAAATCGCCTCTTGAGGTTTAGGTTTTAAAAAATGGGAGAACGAATGAAAAATCCCGTCCAAAATTATTTTTGAACAGTCGCAAATATCGCATTTGCGATCAGGGGTTTGCACATTCGAACCTCGCAAATGCGAACATTCCATCGCAAATGCGAAAAAAAGTCCAAGACCTTGTACTATCGCAAATACAAACACTTGTTCACAAATGCGGCCTGATCTTATCGCAAATGCGATGCTGAGCTTAGTAATTGTGAAGGACTCCCCCCAGCCCTACTGATCGCAATCGTGAAGCTTCTTTGCAAATGCGGTGCTCGCATTTGCGAGCCAGACTTCGCAAATGCGAAGGCTGTAGACCTGAAGAATACTAGCAATTTTTCTTAAGTCCAAATCACTCTGTAACCTATCCGAAACTCACCCGAGCCCTCGGGTTTCCAAACGAAACATGAACACAAGTCTTAAAATATATACGAACTTGCTTGCACGATCAAATCGCAAAAATAACACCTAGAACTTCGAATTTAGCACCAAATTATATGAGTTTTAAAGAAAGTTTCAAAACTTCTAACTTTTCAACCAAATGTCTGAATCCAGTCAAATAAACTCCATTTTTCATTAAATTTCACAAACATGATTTAAATATCATATTAAACATATACCGAGCTCCAGAATCTTTCACCAAATTTAACAGACATGATTTAAATATCATATTAAACCTGTACCGGGCTCCAAAACCAAAATACGGGGCCGATACTAACAAGATCAAACATTATTCAATTTCCAAAACTATTATATTTTAAGTTTAACAATTTTCTTTAAAAATTTATTTCTCGGGCTAGGGACCTTGATATTCAATGCCGGGCATACACCCAAGTCTCATATTCTACTACGTACCCTCCGGGACCGTTAAAATATAGGTTCGATTTTGTTTACTCAAAATGTTGAACGAAATCAACTTAAATCAATTTTAAAGGCCAAACTTAGTAGTTTTCTCAAATTTTTACATTAAGGCTTTCCAGAAACGCGCCCGAACTGTGCATGTAAATCGAAAAAACTGAGATTTTGAAGGTCTCAAAACCCCAAATTGGATTTTAAAATATGACGTGACCTTTTGGGTCATCACATACACTCTAGTAAGCAGTGATGGGATGGAAAAGGTTTGGGAAAAACTACAGATAACAAAGCAGGAACTGAAACAAATCACTAATACTACCTTTATGGGGATGCAAGCAAAGCTCAAAGATACCAGGGAACAACTCAAAGAAATACAGGCTAACATGAGAAAAATTGGCCATGCTCCTGATCTGTTTGACAACGAAAAAGAGCTAAAGAATCAGTTAGAAACTTTGGGGAACCTAGAAGAAAGCATATAGAAACAACAGTCCAGAAATCAATGATTAAAATTAAGGGACTCCAATACAACCTTCTTTCATGCTAGCTACAAGGATATGTGTGCACAAAATAAGATCACTAGATTGGTGAACCAATTTGGGGATCTGCTGCATAAAAATGACCAGATAGAAAAAGAAATTACAGATTTCTATAAAAGCTTACTCGGATCAACAGCATCACATTTACCTGCTATAAACCCAACTGTGATGAAAGAAGGGCCTATACTGCATAGAGATAAATAATTGATATTGATAGAACCAATTACTCCAGAAGAAGTTTACAAAACTCTTTGCGTCATAAATGATCTGAAAGCACCAGGCTGTGATGAATTTAGTTCGAACTTTTTCAAGAAGTCCTGGCCGCTGGTAGGACAGGAAATCACTGAAGCAGTAATGAAGTTTTTTGAAACAAATGAGCAGTACCAACCTATCAACGGTACCTCTGTCACTCTTATACCGAAAGTGAAGCACCCTACATCTATCGGAGAATATAGACCAATATCCTGCTGTACTATGGTACACAAAATCATATCAAAGCTACTCACAAACAGGCTGCAAGGTGTTATGGATTATGTAGTGGATGGAAGCTAGTCGGGTTTTATACGAGGTAGACTGATAGTAGACAAGATCATTCTTAGTCATGTGCTGCAGTGCTGATAAAAGGGTACGAGAGAAAAGGCATATCTCCTTGGTGCATGATTAAGTTGGATATGCAGAAAGCATATGATTCCCTAGAGTGGGTTTTCCTAAAACAAATATTGATCAGCATGAACATCCCCACAAAATTTATCTACTGGATTATTGTCTGCATAAGTACTGTATCCTACTCTATCCTAATAAATGGGAGTCCTACTAAGCCTTTCCCTACTAGAAAAGGCCAAAAACAGGGGGACCCTCTATCCCCTTTTTGTTTGTTCTAGCTATGGATTACCTGAGCACGCTGATGAAGACCCTCCAACACAATCCAAACTTCAATTACCATCCAAAATGTGAAACACTGAGGCTAGTGCAACTAAGATTTGTAGATGACTTACTACTCTTCTATAGAGGAGACATTACCTCAATACAGTTGCTTTATGACTGCTTCAGTAGTTTCTCAAGAGCTTCAAGACTCAAAGCAAATAGAGACAAAAGCTCCATTTATTTTGGAAGGATGGACCAAGCACTGCAACAAAAAGTCCTTTCCTATCTTGGCTTCGCAAAAAGGGACTTCCCAATCAAATATTTGGGAGTACCACTGAGTACAAAAAGGATGTCTATAGCTCAATACCAACCTCAGATAGATAAGATGTTGGGGGAGAATCACCTCCTGGGCTTCAAAGTTCCTCTCCTATGATGGGATACTCTTAACTCATCAGAATTGTCCTATTTGTCATACAATCTACTGGTCATAGATATTCACACTACCAAGAATGTGCTAAAAATATTTGAAGCTACATATAGAAGCTTTCTATGGAATGGAGGGGCAGAGATATCAAAAAGTGCATTACTAGCATGGGAAAGACTATGCTGCCCAAAGGTGGCAGGAGGATGGAACATCATTGACATTGCTACATGGAGTGCAGCAGCAATATGCAGATTGATATGGTTTCTATACCTCAAGAAGGATAAACAATGGGTAAAATGGGTGCACACCTACTATATAAAGGGGCAACAGGTATGGGATGCTGAGCCAACACAAGCTTCCTGGATTATAAGGAAAATATAGAAGGCAAAGAGGATACTTGAAGATGCAGGGCTGAACAGAAATGGTGTGATGCAACTGAAAACATTTGCCATACACAAGATGTACCTCAAGCTAAGGAGCTACTTTCACAAAGTTCCATGGAGGAAGCTAACATGTAATAACATAGGAGCTCCAAAATGGCTCTTCATCCTGCTTCTGGTGTTACATGGCAGATTAAGCACAAGGGATAGGTTACACAAGTTGGGGGGTGACAAAGAACTGCTATGTCCATTGTGTAATGAGGAGGAAGAATGTATTGATCACATGTTCTTTGGATGCAAATTCTCTACAGAGGTATGGGGCAAAATACTTAAATGGCAGGGTATTTAGAGACAACGGATGACTTGGAGCAATGAACAAGCCTGGGCAGTCGCATATGCAAAAGCGAGGAATACAAATGGTACAATCTACAGAATAGTTGTTGTAGGCTGCGTATACTTCATATGGCATATATTTTAAGGAACATAAAAGGGCCTAAAATGCCCCTATACTATAGGAAATAGGACATCAAAGCTCTCCGTTGCCGTCTAAAAATGGGCTAAAAATGCCATTATCCACTAACGGAAGATATGTAAATCCACGTGGAATTACATTAAAACGTAGAAGGGTATTTTAGACCATTTTCAAATTGTATAAGGTCATATACGAGTCAGTTATAGTAGTCAATTCTCAAGCACTTCACTCCATATCAGTTTACTCACACACCTATTTTAGACCAACAAACAAATTATCACAACAAGTAAGTCAATCATAGCCACAAACTAATTATCACAGCAAGTAATTCAATCATAGACAAAAATATTCAAATGAATGGGAATGACTTCATTGACTCCTTGCAAAAAAAATCATTACATAATAAAACACCACAATTAAGCCACAATAACACTAACATTACATATCATTTCCCGCTAGTGCAAAGAACATAACGAAACATCCCAATATCACACAAAAGAAAATTTACATCTTCTTTCGACATTTAGCATCACGCACAGTTGAGTACTCTAAATCAACCACTTTCTTCGTTAGAACATTTCTTTCCAATTCCAGGATTTTATTCCCCCATGATCGACGAGCATCATAACATTTTCAAGATCGGCAACTTTCCTTTGGAGTACATTTCTTTCATTGAATGGAGCTTCCTTCTCTTTCTTTAAACTGCATATAAGATTTGAATTTCTTGGAGGGAGCTCCTCATCTTATCATTCCCAGCAATAGGAACATTTTTCATCCTAAAACCAAAAAAAAAGAGAAATTACAGTCAAATCGAAATAATTAAAAGAACCCATCAACAAATTTACATACCACATGCTTAGGACACTTTAAAAATCTTGTCCCAACATTTAAATAATTAGCACCAAGTCCACAACGACACCTCCTAATCGACCCATTTAAGCTACTTGAACTTTGCGACATTGTCTTAGAGAAATCTTCAAAACAAACTGATAAAGATGAAAAACAATCAAACCTAAACTAGTACTCAACTCGAAATCGATAAGGTGACCCAATTAGTAGGAGAAATCAGACATCAATGAAGGGTCTAAAATAGGTGTGTGAGTAAACTGATATGGAGTGAAGTGCTTGAGAATTAACTACTATAACTGACTCGTATATGACCTTGTACAATCCAAAAGGATCTAAAATGCCCTTCTACGTTTTAATGTAATTGCACGTGGATTTACATATTTTTCGTTATTGGATAAGGGCATTTTTGAGCCTAATTTTTGGACGGCAAAGGTATATAAGAGGCTAACTTTTAACGAAAGTCTTTAATGTCCTATTTTCTATAGTAGAGGGACATTTTAGAAATATAGTAGGATGTACTTGTTCTTTTTGACTCTTAGCTTCAGGTAGTTTATGTGGTTCACCAAGTATTGGGCAGCATGTCCAAGCTTGGTTTCTCATAGAGTTTCAGTATAGATTGTAAATATTTTTTTTTATAGGTTATTAATACAAAGAAAATTTGGACCAAAAAAAAAAGCCAAGAAATGTTTTTTTTTTGTTATAATAAACTAGTCGTTCTCAGTTGGAGGATTATAAATGAAGAGTTAAACTTTTTGAAAAGGAAATTCAAACCGAGAATCAAAAATGGAGGAAAAAGGAAGAATGTTTAGCAATGAAAATATGTGCCCAAATTGGACTCATAAATCGCAATAATCATTTGCGACATCAGATGAATTGCAAGGCTTGAATGTGATTAATAAATTGCAGCCATTAAATACTTGTCTAAATCAGAATGTATTAACGTGACTTATAAAACACACTTACTAAATGCGTGATAAATAACAATGACATAATTGTTATGAAATAATATAAAAGACAAGAACAATAATGCAAGAACAAGAGCAATAGAGAGAAGAGTAGAGAGGGTTCTTCTTATTGATACTTAGAGAATGTTAGGGGTGGTTTACAATGGTAGAAGACCCCTTTATTTATAGGGAGGAGGATGATTTATCTACCAAGAATAGAACTCTAGAATCTCTCTAATTATAGACATTCACCTTAAATAGGAGATTTCATAACACTCCCCCTTGAATGTCTATTCAACAATGTGCCTCGTTAAAAACCTTAAAACCAAAACCCAATGGGAAAAATTAAAGAAAGGAAAAAGAGTACACATGTTTGAATATGCGCCTATTGGTTGCCTCGTTAAAAACCTCGCAAGGAAAACCCAGTGGGACAAAACCTTGTAAGGGAAAAAGAGTGCAACGTGCATTAACTCCCCCTAATGAGTACATCAATTTATATCCTTGAGCATTTGCATTCCAATCTTGTGCATCATCTTCAAAATGATCTTTGATAGAGATTTGATAAATAAATCAACCATATTGACTTAAATAAATATTCCGCACCTTGAAATCATCATTCTTGATAGATATGAACATCTTCATATAATGTCGTGGAATAACTCTTCAATATCTCCATAGATGCATTCTTAATGCCATCATGCTTATAGTTATAGCAAGATTCATATGTACACAAATTGTACTTGGGATGTGGTACTTCAAGACCAAGAATTGCATATGCTTCAAGCAACTTAAATCTTTCAAGTTAAGTCATATAAGCCATATAACAGACTTTAGATGCATATCAAGTTTTCCATGTCATGCTAGACAAATAAGATATCGAAAACTGACTATACATACCTTTGACTTTATACTTTCAAGCATTTGAACTATAGGTTCAAAACTACATGTCTTTCATATTGAATCAATTCTTCTTGAATTGAATCTCTTCCATTTAGTTACTTTCTTTGGGTCAGCAAATGCGTATAGCATGCTTTGCAATATGTTGCAATTGAATTATCCCTTTTATGAACTTCAGGTTCATATCATGATATTCGGGGATATACATATACAAATGATAATTCATCCCATGTAACCTTTTCTCAAGTGTTTATCATGTCTCCCCCTCATGTTAGAAAAGCTAACTTGTTTCCTCAACTTTGGGAAATCATCTTTGTGCATTATCATATCAATATACACAACACATTAATAATAAGATGAGATTATTTGGTTCCTGACCTTGAACCACTTGTGAGGGGAGAATATACTCTCGTATACAACTTATATCAAACTGATATATATAACTTTATTCTCATAAGAAACAGTTTAGCTATTAAGTGGAAGCACTCAATAATTATCTTGCTAAACCAACTTTGATATAAACCAACTTATCAAGATGAACTATCTTGAGTAGGAAATCTGGAAATTATGCTCGAAGTTAGATTACTGAGCAATTTACCTCGCAAGCACCGGCCAGGCTGCGGGTTAATAACAATTGCGCATGTAACCATATCATAGATGCATCATATGTGGTATACATGGCAGGTGAATGGGCCCATATTCACCTTTGATATTTCCAGAATTTATGGGCTTCAACCCGAACTCTTTAGTTGGTCAGTTCATTAATGAGAACAAGTGATACAAGAGAATTCGTAAAGAACTTTCTAGTTCTTTGATATTCACCTATGTGAATTTGCACATCATACTTAAAATAAGATGGCTAACACGAATGTCAACTGAATAAATTATCAATATTGGTAAACTTCAAATTTACACCATGACATGTGCACTTATCAATAAACTTCAGGTTTATTATGACATGGGTTTTATACCAATAGATATCCACTTTATTGTGACATTATTTCGTTTGTGTAGTACAAACTGGAGAACAAAGCGGGTAGCTTTTCATATACAAATTACCCCGCTACAAGTTGTAGTAATAGGAGATATCAAATCCTTCCTTTATTTATAGTCTCAATATAATCAATCGCTTTCGCGTGTACTTTGGAAACTGAATAAGTTTCTTTGAGACTTACTACAGCACAATACTCAATTGTGTTTCTCCAACATAGTAATAATTGGCTCTTCTAGAGCTCTCAATTAATTTTGTACTACCACAGATTCATCAACATCCATGTGGTGAATATCTTTCTTAAAGAGAAAGTTATACCATTATGGTCATGTCAAACTTATATGCAAGATATGTTTCTTGCATTATCGTTGTCCTTTAATAGTCATATTTCCAAAATACTTTGGCGTACAATAGGTACGTGACCAACGATCATTCATGCCATATATCATCTCAAACCTCCTTCTAGGGGTGAGTGTGGTATCATCTCAAACCTCCTTCTAGGGGTGAGTGTGGTATATTTAATACCAATTTTATGTTCATATTCTTCCAATAATGAATATGTATTCGTGAATCAAATGTTGTCACATTCACTTCGAGGATATGTGATTTTGTTATCCTTTTCAAATCTATAAATGCGTCAGGCATTTGATTTGCTATTCTTTGCAAATGGATAATCTTTTGTGCCTCTTTCTCACAAATAGAGGTGTGTGGATCAAGATGAGATAATGATGCATTTTTCCACAAAATTTCCCGTTTGGTTTCACCAACTTCTCCCCCTAATTTTGGGAAAAGTGTCTCATCAAATTGACAGTCTGCAAATCGTGCAGTGAACAAATCTCCTGTCAATGTTTTGAGGTAGCGAATAATGGAGGGCGATTCAACCTCAACATATATTCCTAACATTCTTTGCAGACCCATTTTGGTACGGGATGGCGGTGCTAAAGGCACATAAACTGCGCATCCAAAAATTCTTAAATGGGATATATTGGGTCCATGACCCAAAACCAATTGCAACGGGGAATATTTGTGTCAATTCGTCAGTCAGAGACGAACTAGCATTGCTGTATGCAAAATGGCGTGACCCCAAACCGAAGTGGGCAGCCGACAAACTAAAATGCTGCATGCAAAATGGCGTGAACCCAAACCAAAGTGGGCAGCCGACAAACTAGCATTGTTGCATGCAAAATGGCGTGAACCCAAACCGAAATGGGCAGCCTCGTTTTCATGAAGAATTCAAGATTATTCTCATCTATTGTCTCAATATGATATCCATTTTGATTGATATCTTTAAAACTCAACAAGTTCTTCTTAGACTTGGAGGAGAATATTGCATTCTCTAAGATAAACGTCGTGCCTTTGGGCAGAGTTACAGTTGCTCTTCCGGAGCCTTCAATCAATTTACTTCCCATGGTTTGACATATAAAAGAAAATATACGAACATGAGAATAAACAACTTCAATTCGTTTGTGTCACATAATATTTTCAAAATCTGCTGCTAACAGTTCACTAACAAAATCAGATATGTTATCCATTACTTTGCAGTTTGAAAATTTCAGTTTAAACGTTTTCTTCAGATAATCGATTGTTACTTACAAACAATCGATTGTGGATGATTTTTGAAAAATTCCAGACCTCACTGTTTCAAGACAATCGATTGTTAGTCAACGACAATCGATTGTGGATGATTTTCGAAAATTTCCAGACCTCACTGTTTCAAGACAATCGATTGTTAGTCAACGACAATCGATTGTTGATCAATTGTTTTTCAACTTTAATGCGAAAATAGTTGGTAATCGACTAGTTTTTCAGGCTAGTCGATTACCCCCACTGGAAAATAAAAGTTTTATTGATATTTGAGCATATTGAAGATATTCTAAAGAACTACTGCTAACATTGCATCATGAACTAACTAATCCGAGCTAATACTAATGACTATTAGTTTATTCACTAACTAATACAAATAAGTAGAACAAAATCAAATAACTCCATCTTCTTTCATCACGGATCCTTCGCCGATTAGGTGGTCTATTTTCCCCTCGGGTTGCTCAAAGAAGTCTGCCACATCCAAGTGGGTGATGTCCTCATTGTCGTCATAGACAAAATTTGTTTCAGGGCCTTTTCTCTTTCGAGATGCTTGATAAAGGTCAACCAAGTGTCTTGGTATACGGCAAATCTTTGACCAGTGCCCTTTCCCCCCGCAACGATAACATATCGTTTCTGAACCATTTTCCTTAGGATCTTCATGACCCCGTTTCTGCTTTCGGTGGTTATCTCTCTTCGGGGGGGTGACGGACTTCATTGGAATTTCTTCCTTGTCTACGTCCCTGGCTATGACCCCGTTTACGACCATGACCATGGTCCTTTTCATGTTTGGCATAATGAGAGTGCACCTTATCTGCTTCAGGCAGTGGTGTAGACCCAGTGGGTCGATTTTCATGATTTCTCATGAGCAGGTCATTATTTCGCTCAGCCACTAGTAGGAGAGAAATCAGTTCAGAGTACTTCGTAAAGCCTTTCTCTCTGTACTGTTGTTGCAGTACTATATTGGAGGAATGAAACGTTGTAAACGTTTTCTCAAGCATATCATAATCGGAGATATTATCCCCGCATAGCTTCAATTTAGAAGTAATTCTGAACATAGCAGAATTATATTCAGAAACGGACTTAAAGTCCTGGAGCCTCAGATGAGCCCAATCATATCGTGCTTGTGGCAGAATGACCAACTTCAGGTTGTCATATCTCTCCTTTAAGCCGTTCCACAAGACGAGTGGATCCTTGACGGTGAGATATTTAATCTTCAAACCTTCATCAAGGTGGTGGCGCAAGAAAATCAAGGCCTTCGCACATTCTTGGGTGGATGCTTTTTCTTTATCTTTAATGGTGTCTCCGAGACCCATAGCATCTAAGTGGATTTCAGCATCCAACACCCATGTCATATAGTTCTTGCCCGAAATTTCAAGGGCAACGAACTTTCTTTTCATAATGTCAGACATAAAACAAATTTACATCAAGAGCGTGTTCATACTTACGGGCTCTATTACAATTATCACATTCACTTCAGGGAATGGATCATAATCATGTGCTTTACACAATCTCATGTCAAATATTACTTTCATAAAGTGAAAGATTATTTTGAGAATCTTTATTATTCTCATCATCACCATAATGACGATTATAATTTCGTCTATTGCCACGTCCATGGTAATAATTTTGTCTTCTTTCAGACTTACCACATGCTGCTACCACATTCTCTAAAGGGAATGGAGCTAATTCAATTGGACGGAATTCTTTGCCACGTCCATATTCATTGATACCTTCATGGTAATATTTTAGTCTTCTTTCAGACTTATCATATACTGCTTCCACATTCTCTAAAGGGAATGGAGCAAATTCAATGGGACGGATTTTCAATTATTTGCCCACAATCATACATGAATTTAATCATGGCAGGACATAGAGATTTTACCACTTCGTGTGGTTATAATTTCTTACAAACTCCTTTAGAGTTATAATCAAACTTTGTTGTCTATGTTTGTATATAAAATCAAATTATAGAATTTCAAGAATTTGAAAGGGAAAAATAAAATACTTACCTTTAAGGTATACCAATTCTATTTTCAATGTTTTCTCCTTTCTTCCTTTCCTTTCTTTCTTTCTCTTTTCAACGTTTTTTCTTTCTTTGCTTTCCAGAATATTTTTTTTTCTTTCTTTTGTTTTCTGTTTCTCGTTCCTCTTTTTTTTTTTTTTTTCTTTTCCTTCTTTCTTCATTCTTTCTTTGAAGCAAAGCCCTACACAAACAAAAGTTAAGACAATCGAAAATTTCAATTGGTTAGAGACTCGTGCTGATAACGTATTATGAAATAATATAAAAGACAAGAACAATAATGCAAGAACAAGAGCAATAGAGAGAAGAGTAGAGAGGGTTCTTCTTATTGATACTTAGAGAATGTTAGGGGTGGTTTACAATGGTAGAAGACCCCTTTATTTATAGGGAGGAGGATGATTTATCTACCAAGAATAGAACTCTAGAATCTCTCTAATTATAGACATTCACCTTAAATAGGAGATTTCATAACAATAATGAGAATTATAAGAGCAATCCCTAATCGCTACTAATATACATGTGCCTTATAAATCACAATTCGAATGTGACTAATAAATCTCGCACAAGTATGCGATTTACACATTGAAATAAATGAACGCAACTTATAAATCTCATTAGTGAATGCTATCTATAATTGCAATTTTGAGCGAGAAATTTAAAAATAGCAAGATTTACCACTAGTGATTGAAAAATAGCCAAGTTTTAAAAATTATCAAAATTTGGCCACTTTTATGTAAAGATAATTTTGAGCGAAAATACTATTCAAAATCCGAAAAATACGCCGTAAATTTTACGGGGTTCCAGCATAAGTATGATTCAACTCCTGCAAATTTTACGGGAGTTCCAAGATAACTATGCTGAAACTCCCACAAATTTTACGAGAGTTCAAACAAATATAAATATTAGTATAATATACTGGAGTTTGAGTTTGATGCACCGCTTCTCCGATTTCTTTAAATTTTACGGGAGTATATATGCTGGAGTTCCTTATTTTTGATGGACCAGCATCAAAACGGGCTATAACATATATTTTAACCAATTTTGATTGCGACATATACTCGCAATAGAACTTTAAAGGACGGGGGAATCATCAAATGAGATTTATTCGTGCAGCTTTTAAAGGCTTCGTTATTGCGAAAACCTTCATTCTACTACTTTACTGAAAATATGGACGCCACCGGAGAAAGGACCGCGGCTCCGGCACCGGAGACACCGTGGGGTGATAAAGTATCAGAAGCTGTGCTCTCAATATACCGTCGTTTACCGAAGAAAGGAAAACCTCAGGGCCGTGAAGTCACTGTTTTGGCTGCTTTTCTTCTCTCTTCACCTTCCCAAGGTCTCAGAAAAGTTGGAAACTTCATTTAACAGTTGATTTTTTTTTTCTGAATTTCTATAATTACTGTTTTGCTGGAGTAAACATAATTGTTTATTATTTGCAGAACTAAATGTGATATCAGTGGGAACGGGAACGAAATGCATAGGGCGTTCGCGACGGAGCTCGAAAGGCGATGTTGTAAATGATTCTCATGCTGAAATTATCGCTAGAAGAGCTCTACTTAGGTATTTATTTTTTGCTCATTTTTCCATTTGCTGAACTAGAGGAAATAAATGCTACATCTTTGAAATAGGAAGATCAAAGCATCTTATTGAATTGGATTTTTTAGAATTCCAAAAAGTCTATGAACTATCTGAAATTGATCAACTTTAGCTTTTGTAAACTTTTGGTTTAATATTACCCATGTCGTCAGGAAAAAGAGTTGTTTTTTGCCCTTGACGTCTAATGAAGGCCCAACTAAGGATAATGTTAAACCATAGTCAAAAGTTCAGGGCTAAATTTCAACCTTTTTTCCTGAACAATTTGGAGACGTGGAGTCTATCCATTTAATGCTGGAGCTTCGTCAATGGAAAGAGCAAGTACGAGATGGTTTGCTAACGACAAGGGTATTAGTCGACCAAAAGTGTAATTGGAAGCAAAATTAAGCAATTTCGGATGGTACATGGAAATCTGGACCTTTACTCCACATATTAAATTTGAATGTTACAACTGTGTGCAAGAATAAGTTTCAATCATGGACGAGTACTTTTTTGAGTTGTATCAAACAATTCTCATTTTTCACGTGAGACCATCCATCACCAACTGACCTTACTTTGGCATATAGCATAATAAGTTGCCGGACTATATTACTAGGTCATGTATTTAACATCTAAAAGGGAATGGATTTTATCTTTTTCTAGAAAGGGACTGGAAATAATATGTTTTCCCTCATGTTGTCTGGTAATATTGGAAGGCACTTTCTGAACAGTTTCTAATGAACCTTGGTCCTCCTACCAGTCCACTCTTCACCTTCAGCAGAAGCTGGTCTTTGATTCTATTCACAGGAAGTGATAGACCTATCATTTCAAGTCAAAGAAATGATATTTCTAGAGTGAAGATGGAAGTCTTAATTCTAAGATTTCATGACTTTGTGAATGTGCTGCAGTGCTAGTGTCTCTTATGTGAGTGTTATATATTGAGTGATCAAGGATATGTCTAGGTGTACATGGATGAGATATGTCCTAACTTTTGTTAAAGGAAAAGGACTTTTATCAATGACCTTAAAGATTTTTTTTTATCACGCCAGGTACTTGTATTCAAAGATTCAACATGTTTACAGTACTCTTGATAGCAATGGAAGTGTATTATGTGATGATGTGGCAAACTTCATGTTCCAGTTGGAGAATGATGTTTTTGGACCAAAGAGATTGAAAATGAAACAGGGGTGGCAGTTACATTTGTACATATCACAATCACCCTGTAGGTAGTGGTAGCCTGTTATCAGTTTTAAAGCCCATTCTTCAATTTCATGTAAGACTAGAACTCTCTGTTTTTCGATTTAGTTATTGTGCTAGCTTCTTTGCAGGTGGAATTGCTTCATCTAATTCAGAACACTCTTCATTATGTGATAGTCATTCAAAGAAAGGGGACATGATGTGCTCATCTATGCAACGTAGTTATTCAAAAGGGGAGTCATTGGGATATACTACAATGGATGATGGTATGACCATATTAGTAACATTGGGTATAGCCAGTTCCTGTAATGCCTTTTGTGCACCCCTCCTTGTCATATAAAATCTGTTGAGTCATTTGTTACTCAGATTTGTTGACTCTTTTTAGTTACTGTTTAAAGTAATCCCAAGTGGGGGTAGAATCTTCTCTTATTTAGATCTTTTTTTGCTAGAGTGCTTAATGCTAGCTTTGTTCACCGGTCAGGCTGAGTTGGTTCCTGAATGGGCATGCATATCAAGGCAAGATCAGCAAGGTGGATTCTTAGATCAAGACTCCAAGCCTGGTTGCAAGTTTATAGCCCAGTTCCACTCTGACCACCTTCTAGCACACAATTCATATATTTTGCTCTTTCTTTCTACATTTTTTGGCTGTTCAAGCTCAATCCATAGGGCTCAATATCCAGTCCAAACCCCTATCTTTTGTGGGCTGTCTTGATGGGTTAGTGGTCCTTAGTTCAAGTGGCAAAGGTTGAGGGCCTTGCTTTTGTCACAAGTTTGAGCCTTGCACCATGCGAACAAAACCTGATGTTTAAGCGGAGAAGGGTACAGGGGCGGGCTTTCGAAGGCTGCAGTTGGTCATAAGGGTTGGTCCCAGATGGATTTTTCGGTAGTAAAAAGAAAGGGAATTGGATCGACATGTTACATTTTAGTCTCTGAAGAATAGAATAATCGAAACTGTTGTATTGGAAAGTGTATAATTTCGACTTAGAATAGTCTTTTTGGGAAAACCCCTAAAGGAAGATTGATATTTTTTTTTGGGACAAACACTAAACCACGTAGACTAAAGATTTAAAAGCAAAAGGGTCAAGGTGGTCTTTTAGTTGTATCTGAAGAGCTGAGATAGTATCCGGCTTGTGACTGTTTAGTATTCATAACTAATCTTTACTTCTGGTGTAAAATTTAATATATATTAAAGGTAAACGCATCACATCAGCAGTTAATTGACGTGAGGAACCAAATTATAGCCCACAGGGAAGAAAATAAAAAGGACTCATCAGGATGTCTATGCTATGTATCCTAAGAAATTGGGCACGGCAGTCTTTCTGCATTTTCCACATTATCATGTCCTCTAGAGGTGTTACCTGTGTTTTGATTTTTGAGATGAACCAAACAGCAGTTCACGTTGCAAAAAGCGGATCTAATCATATGGATTTTGGATATTAGTGTATGGAAGTTCTTAGGAACAAATGCTTAGAGGAACACGATCTAACCATAACTTACTAAAGTTCCAAAATTGACAATTGACGTTGTCTCACTTTAAGACTTTTCGCCAGGTCCTAAATAGTGGTTCATGTGTTGTATGAGAATAGATTTAGGAAACACAAAGTGTTATCTTCCCATCATGACTTAAAAGCAAGTAAAAGACTAAAAAAGAGGAAGGAGGGAAAGAGAGAGATTGAATGATAAGTAAATGGCTGTCTCTCATATCTGTTTATTCTTTGCTTAAGAATAATTTCAGATTTTATCCTTTCAGGTTGTTGTCCCGTGGCCTTTGGCACAGTCGTGCGAAAACCTGGTCGTGGAGATACAACTTTGTCAGTCAGCTGCTCTGATAAGATTGCCCGTTGGAACGTGGTCGGTGTACAAGGTTCCTTATATTTCTTTTTGTTAGATATGCTTTCAGTAATTAAACATCCAAAACCAATGAAAGAAACCTTTAGAAATAACTAATGAGGACTGACATATATAAAAACTGTTACCTTTCTCAGAATTTCTGAATAGTGTAAAAGCTGTTAAAGCACAAGTTCTTTATCGTGTTCTTTTTTTTTTTTGTTTTATATTGTACACCGATAATTGTTTCTCTAGATCTACTAAACTGATGTGTTAAATCATCTTTCGTTTCATTTAATTATTTGAGATTAGCAGCTATATGAAAGTATCGGATGTTTTACTAGATTGATAATCACTATACATCCTCATCTTTCATGGAGTTTGGATTATTATTAATTCCCATTAAATACCTGCACGTTACTAACACATACAGTCTTTTCAATAAAACACAAGGGTACATCTGACTACTCAATATGCAATGGCATGGAATGGTCTGTTGTCTGTTTCATGGGATTGAA
Source organism: Nicotiana benthamiana (assembly GCA_034376525.1). Classification (NCBI taxonomy): domain Eukaryota; kingdom Viridiplantae; phylum Streptophyta; class Magnoliopsida; order Solanales; family Solanaceae; genus Nicotiana; species Nicotiana benthamiana. The sequence goes on along the minus strand of CM067334.1, from coordinate 69,901,500 downwards.
AGTAGTTTTTGATGTATAATCATATGCTTTTTGGAAGGGAAAAAAGTCCTGGTGCTTGGACTTTCTGAGGACATTGTCTCATGAAATGGACCTGTGAGCACTGCTCTTGTAGGTGTTGTATTATCAACTTCGTGAAGACTTTCTCTTTAGCATACTTTGAATATGTTCTGTAACGCACTATTTTCTGGTGATTGTCAGTGTTCTTAACTCTAAGCCAGTGATTATATTATTATTATTATTATTATTATTATTATTATTATTATTATTATTATTATTGTTATTATTAGTACAACAGGAGATTTGCTTTCTTACTTATTGGAGTGATTATTTAGTATTTACTGGAAGTTCTATGTTGTTTCTGCTTTCAGTCAAGTACCATTCTTGTTGCAGGAGCTCTACTTTCTTACTTCTTGGAGCCAATTTATATCTCTTCTGTGACCATTGGACAGTCCCATATAGCTTCTAAAACCCTCATTCTTGAAGATGAAGTTATGAGAGCTGTATTTGAGCGGAGCTTACCATTGTCCAACAAGTTAATCCATCCATTCCAAGTGAACAAGGTTTCTACACAATTTGATTTAGTCGTGCTTCTTCATCTTATCATCACTGTATGTAGTTACATTTCTTCCCTTTGCCTTTGATAGGCACTTGTCTTTGTAGCGCCAACTCCACCCGAGGAGTTTCAACATTCTGAAACTGCTCTCACCACTTTAACTTGTGGGTAGGTTTCACAGTACTCCTTATTCCAGGTGAATAATCTGTTGGTACTGCTTTTCTTTTTTTCTTCTCAAAGAGCGTATTGCTATCAAGGTACTCCATATGCTGGAACAAGTCTGGGTTGCATGAAGTCATACTTGGAACCACTGGCAGGAAGCAGGGTACTTCTGCAAAAGGCGCATTGTCTCCTTCCACTGAGTCTTCTCTATGCAAGTAAGCTCATCAAGGAATAGATTTTAGAACTCTTCATTTTCGTGGGGTAAAATTTTAGAAAATTCAGTCTGATGCTTAATAAGGAGTCACACAATTTTGTTTTTTTTTCACTTTATTAATGTGCAAATCGTTATATATAATGTGCTTTTAGTATTGTCCTTTCTGATGTTTAAAAGTTTGCATAGGATTATCCATGGTATGTGGAAATATCTTGTAAATTGTTGGAAATAATATCTACTAAAATCATTTCAGGAAGCGCTTTTTGGAGTCCTTCTTATCACTATCACGTAGTTGCTTAAGTGAACATGCTTTTGTTGAGAACTCTTATCGAGAACTAAAGGTGACATGTTATTCTTTCTGTACAAATATCTGCATATTTTTTCCCAAAAAAATATTGATATTTACTTTCTTATGTGGAAAGACAAGAGGGGTTGCTCTGATGGTAAGCAACCCCCACTTCCAACCGAGAGGTTGTGAGTTGAGTCTCCCAAAGAGCAAGGTGGGAAGTTCTTGGAGGGAAGGATGCCGGGGGTCTATTTGGAAACAGCCTCTTTACCCAAGGGTAGGGGTAAGGTCTGCGTACACACTACCCTCCCCAGACCCCACTAAGTAGGATTATACTGCGTTGTTGTTGTTGTTGTTGTTGTATGTGGTAACTTTCTTTTGTTCACTTTAGGTAAAACTAACTAAAGAGAGTAAGTATTTTCAGAGCTAGAGGCGGAGTTAAGATTTGAAGTTTATGGGTTCGGGATTGTAGTTCGTTTAAGTTACTGGGTTCTTAATTGATTAATTTGTCATATTTAATAAAATTTTCAAGACAAATACAGAATTTGGACCAAAGTTACTGGGTTCGGTCGAACTCATATCCCGCATGCTAGCTCCGCCCCTGTTCATAGCAATAAAGGTGGCGTACAGTTATTTGGATACAAATACATGCATATTTTTCCTTCTAAAAAAACATATTTTCTTATGTGATAACTTATACTGTTCACTTCATGTGAACTGAAGAGACTAATATTTTCGTAGCAATAGCGCTAAATCTGCGGTAAACAGAGCGTTCACCGCTTTCTACTATCATTTGCAGGATAAGTCGCAAGAATATTATTTAGCTTCAAAAACCTTTAAAGACTGTTCAAATTTCAAGAACTGGTTTTTGAAGCCTCAAGATTTTGAGGTCTTCTCATTCATGGCTCCGTGAAGTGAGTTGCTGTACATTGCATGACTGAAAAATGAGGTATAACATTGTTAATGTGTAAATTGGCTAAGTTTGTTGCAAGTGATTCGAAGATATAGTGTGAGAAAAAATTGAAAAAAGCAAGATAGTGCCTTGCAGGTAAAATGGTGGATCTGTGAACGTATTTGACGGTTGAAGAGTTGAACATGGGTAATGGGTCATTTTGGAGCTGAGGCTAATAGTATGAGCCCAACTCCAGGTGAACAACTTATATTGAATTGACAGGGGGATAGGCCAAATTACATGATTTACGTTTTTCTCCGTTTAGAGCTCTGTGAAGTTGTTTGACAGGGGAGTTAGTTAAATTTCTTACAAGCGATTTCAAATTTCTTCCCCTGTTATTGAAGGGATCACCGGAAAAATGAAAATATGAGCATTAATGCATTATGCATGTGAAAGGATGCTGTCACCGCGATTTGCTTTATATTTATGCTGTCTCTATGATTTGCTTTATGACTAGTTTGGACAGTGCTTAGTTAAAGCCACTCAAATGCTTTATTTCCTTCTTGGGGTTCAGTCACATGTTACTCTCTAGTTTCATGCTAATTAACACTTTGCTGTATTCTCACTTAAGACACAAAACTAACGTGATTTTACTGTAATTATCTTCTTATAACATTCACAAGGTTCTACACCTTTCTTTAGCTGCTATATCATCTAGATCGCAGTTGATTAGTCATTAGATTTGTTCAGCCCCAAGTCAAGTCACGTTAGTCACCTTTGTAGTGAAGCATGGCTTGTACTCGTTAATCTCACAAGATAATCATGTACATTTGGAAAAGTAAATGATTCAAGTAACTTTATATAGCTGGGTAATATTTCTTCCGTTCATCTCCCTTTTTGCCTCACTCCTTTATCTTCCCAACAGGTAAATTTGTAGGCGTCTATTTTTGCGAAGAATTTTTTTATGCCCGCTGTAACTTGGGCCTTGTTAAAATGATGTTATTGCTTTGACTCTATGCTTGGCTGCCGAATACTCTGGATTTCTTTAATTTGAGTATTAGAATAAGGTCAGTTTTTCTTTGTTAATAGAAATTTCATCACCTAATGCGAAGAAATAAAGCATAAGCGAGAGTAATTTAGTAGCCATGTTTAATAAAATCTGAAGCAAGATAGTTCGAATAATAGTGTGTTTATTAGGTGATCCATCTTAATTATGTGAAAGTACAAAAAAAAAAGGCCTTAAAAGTATAAGGTGATCCTACTCCTAATCTCATACATCCAAGATATTTCTCTCTAATTTATGAAGTGTATTTTGGTTTTTTACTTTCTTTTCCAATATATCACTTAATTATTTGACAAGAGGGGTTGCTCTGATGGTAAGCAACCCCCACTTTCAACTGAGGGATTGTGAGTTCAAATCTCCTCAAGAGCAAGGTGGGAAGTTCTTGGAGGGAAGGATGTCGGGGTCTATTTGGAAACAGCCTCTCTACTCAGGATAGAGGTAAGGTCTGTGTACATACTACCCTCCCCAGACCCCACTATGATGGATGCTCTTACCCGACATATCCAAGGGGATCTGCGTTGGTGTATGCTATTTACTGATGACATAGTCTTGATAGACGAGACGAGGGTCGATGTTAATGAGAGGTTAGAGGTATGGAGACAGGCTCTCGAGTCTAAGGGTTTCAAAATAAGCAGATCTAAGACAGAATACCTGGAGTGCAAGTTTAGCGTCGAGCCGAGCGAAGTAAGCAGGAACGTGATGATTGGATCTCAGGTCATCGCCAAGAGGGACAGTGTCAGATATCTTGGATCGGTGATTAAGGGGGACGGAGAGATTGACGGGGACGTCACTCATCGTATAGGAGCGAGGTGGTCAAAATGGAGACTTGCATTAGGAGTCATGTGTGACAAGAAAGTTTCATAGAAACTCAAGGGAAAATTTTATAGAGCTGTGGTTAGACCGGCCATGTTGTATGGGGCGGAGTGCTGGCCAGTGAAGAACTCTCATGTTCAGAGGATGAAGGTTGCGGAGATGAGGATGCTCAGGTGGATGTGCGGGCTCACCAGGTTAGATAAGATTAAGAATGAAGTTATTCGAGAGAAGGTGGGGATGGCCCCGGTTGATGAGAAGATGCGAGAAGCGAGACTGAGGTGGTTCGGGCATGTACGGAGGAGAAGTCCTGATGCCCCGGTGAGGAGTGAGCGACTGGCGATGGTCGGCGCACGACGAGGCAGAGGGAGGCCTAAGAGGTATTGGGGAGAGGTGATTAGGTATGACATGACTAAAATGTGGGTTTCTGAGGACATGGCCCTTGATAGGAAAATCTGGAGGTCTAGTATCAGGGTTGTAGGATAGGGGCCCCTAGAGTTTTTCATACCCCTCACCCGGGGTTGGGTGAGGCTTGTCAGGGTTATTCTTAGATGATTTGTGTATTGGATTGTGTCTCCCTTATTGTAGTTATTTATGGTAGTTACTGTCTGATTATATTGCATGTTATTTATGGTTCTTATGTTTAGATAATTATTTATGTTATTTCTGCTGAACTTACTAATGCTCTTTTGTTTTTGTTTTTGTTTTTGTTTTTCCTCTCCCTTACTGAGCCGAGGGTCGATTGGAAACAGCCTCTCTACCCTTTCGGGTAGGGGTAAGGCTCGTCTACATATTACCCTCCCCAAACCCCACTTTGTGGGAGATAGTAGTTGTTGTTGTTGTATTAAGACGTGTTTACTTAAAGATTCGTCTGACGCTGATCTTTTACCACCACTTTGTCTACTCCACCAACAATCACCACCGCCATTATTATGTTTTTCTACAAATTAAAGAACGATAAGTTAGCTAGAGTTATGAGTCTAGGCTCTCGTTCTCAGGCCATATAAGTCCAATCAAATTACATTTTCCAAAATATGATCATTTTGTTTGTTATAAGGAGATGAATGCAGAATGAATAGTCAATCCTGACAGTATATATACTACTATCTTACCTTATCTCAAAAAAAAAAAAAAAATCCTGCAGTATATATACTTTCGAGTAAATTACTTATGAACCTTTTAGCAGTAGATTGAATAAATATTTTAGCGTGGAATTTTATTGTACAAGAATTAACACGTACATAAAAGGCCGAGAGCAGGGGCAAAGGTGTACACACACACACATATATATATATATATATATATAAATTGTTAATTTAGAATCCAGTAATATAAACGAACTAGAATTCCGAACTCACAAGCTTCAAATTCTGGCTCCGCCTCTTATCGTAATATATATTAAACACTCTTTATCGAGAATTTTTTTTACTTATTTCAAATTTGAATATCCTAAATGAAATTTCTGAATTCGCCATTGGGTGAGAGATCAACTTAAAGTTGGAATGTTTTGAGACTTCCACACAAAAAAATAGCATGAATATCTCAATTAGTTTCAACAAGAAAGAGAAAGATACGAAATGTGTCATCTAAATTAAACGGAGAGAGTACTACTATTCTCTCATTAACTATTTCTCTTCAATATTCCAGTTCTTAATACATTAACGCCACCAATTGGAGTATGTTACTTTTTTTACTACAATAAACAGAGTTCTCGCTAATACAGCTCTTTCCTCTGATTTCCTTTGATTTTTTTTTGTGTGAAGAAAAAAAGCAGAAAACAGAGACTTCTCCAAGTTTGTTATTAAACTCAAGTTTTATTTTTGTAGGTTAGTTTATAACTATATTACGTATAAATTGGCAATTGGATTTTTGAGGAGGAGGAGGAAACATGAAAGAGAGGAACGAGAAGTTGATGAATGTTTTCTGGCTAAGGACTTATGCGTTGCAGAAGAATTCAGCAAGATGGAAATATCTGATGAAGAAATCAGCAACAGAAACAACCTTTGTGACAGCGTTCCTAATTTTCTTGTTTCTCGTCATCGCTTCAGCATTGTCGTTCGCAGGTTGGATTGATCTTGTAAGTCAATATTCTTACTCTCTTTTATGTTTAAACTCTGAAGAGGAGCCTTAACGTAATTGGTAAAGTTGCTATCATGTGATCAAGAGGTCACACGTTCGAGCCATGAAAATAGCGTCTTGCAGAAATGCAGGACAGGGCTGTGAACAATAGACCCTTGTGGCGTGAACCTTCCTCGAACCCCACTCATAGCAAAGCTCAGTGCAACTGCATCGGGCTGTCCTTTCTTTAATTTTTTTTGTTTTACGTTTAAACTCTTTCAGTATCATCACTAACCACAAAATTAATTAATGTATCGGCTAATTAAAACATAATATCGTACGTAAAAGAGTTTAATGGCGTAAAAATTTATATATATGGTCATGTCATTCAGGAGCGGATGCACTTGGGACGAAACAGTATCACGCGATACCGCTTGACATAAATCGCCGTCTGAACTACAATATATTTTTGACAAATATTTGAAAGAGCCTCTGTATTAAAAATTGCTAGGTAGAATTGGCTTCGGAAGTTCTTCTAACTTAAGAATCAACAAAAACCAATAATCTAAGGATACTCCTTATATAGAAATGTGGTAGATAATGCTATTTATTCTCTATTCTTTTACTATAAATATCGACACCACTTAATAAAAACGCCCTGATGTTATGAGGTGGCTACAAGTACTATAGCTAGGTGTTGTCAATGGATAAAATTCACAGCTAAGTTAATGGTTCTTAGGCAAATATTTATCCTAAAACACGATGGACACAAACACATAGGGTCTCTTCTAATTTAAATTTAACATTCATCAATTTATACTCCAATAAATGATAAATGTATATTACCCCTACATTTGACTCCAAAATTGTAGTGATATATAAAAGAAGAAAAATTTATAACAGTTTTAATAAGTACTCTTTGTAATATTGGCTTGTATATTTTTCTGCACGATTTATGTAACATTTGACTCCTACTTGAATTGGTTGATTTTATAGTAATTTATCATTTGATTCTCCTACTTGAATAATTAATTGACATTTTTTTCTTTAATTTTTCACAGGCAAAGTACTCAGGTCATTTCCATATAAAAGTAGCAAACTCAACTATCAAACCTCAGATTTTAGAATATCCTTTGGATTGCAATGCATGGAACAAAACCAACACATGTCCAACAACATATCCTACGTCCTATAAACCCTTAAATCCTAACAATTTAACATGCCCTGAATATTTTAGATGGATTCATGAAGATTTAAGGTATTGGAAAAATACAGGAATCACTAGGGAAATGTTGGAGAAAGCCAAAAAATATGCTAATTTTAGATTAGTAATATTGGATGGGAAAATTTATATTGAACGATATGAAAAATACTCAATTCAAACTAGACATTTGTTCACAATGTATGGTATTGTACAACTTTTAAGGTGGTACCCCGGAAAATTGCCTAATTTGGAGATCATGTTTGACACCAATGATCGGCCGGTCATCGCCGCCAAGGACTTCCGGCAACCTAATTCCGGCCCACCGCCGTTGTTCCGGTACTGTTCAGATTGGCGAAGTATGGATATTGTTTTCCCTGATTGGTCATTTTGGGGATGGTAATTAACCTTCTTTTATATCCTTAATGTTTTTCTGGTACTAACTTGCATTTCATAACATTTTATTTCTTCCATTTATTCACCGAAATTTGACGAAATATTAGATTTGTTTGATATAAAAAAAAATATTTTTCAATTTTTTCATGTTTGGTTGGCCTAAATGTTTTGAAAAGTATTTTTCTGGTAAACTCATTTTCCTCCAATTGAAGGAAAATGTTTTCTTTATCAAGAGAAGGAAAATATTTTCTAAAGCTCCTTTCTCAACCTTTCCCAACTTGTTCTCCATCTCCACCAACCCACTCCCACACCCCTACCCATCCAACCCACCCCGCCCTAAATAAGAATATTATTTTTTTTCATCTCAACAAATGAGTATTTTATTTCATGATATAAAAAAGTATTTTTTTTATTTTAACAAAATATACTTTCTTTTCATATAGAAAAAGTATTTTTTTTATTTCAACAAAAACATATTTTCTTTTCATGATATAAAAGATTTTTTTTCATTTCAACAAAATAAATATTTTCTTTTTATGATGCAGAAAATATATTTTATTTATTTTATTCAAATGAGTACTTTATTTTCATGTTGTAGAAAGAGTACTCTTTTTCAACGAAAAAAAAGAGTATTTTATTTTTAGTAATAGAGCATAATATTTCAAAATTATTTTTGCGTAAAAAGGTAAAGCAGCACATTAATACCCTTGGGTTTGTGTGAATTTTTACAGACTTGGTTTGGGGGGAGGGGGTGAGGAGAGTAGCATAAAAAAATATTTTCCTAAAATTACTACTCTCTAACCAAACACTAGCAAATATTTTTTGAAAAATATTTTTCACTCAAAAAGCAAACAAGAAAAAATAAGTGATGAAACCACTTATTTTCCTTAAAAATATTTTCTAGGAAAATATTTTCCTTCATACCAAACACACCCATGGTGTGCGAGCAAATTTTTTCTACTAATAACTAGCTATAGGTGGTGATCCTGTGTATATTATTGCCCTTTAAATAGTCTGAAATTTTAGGAATTATATTCTTTTATCTTTGCTAAAAATAAAGAAAAAGAGAAACCTTAGTATGACTTTGGTCAAAGTTTAATATATCCATGCTCCCGTACACCCTCCTAGGCAGAGGTAGACGCTCAAATACGGATTTGGCCGAACTCAATAAATATTTTTGTTAAAAAATTCATTAAGTATGTATACATAAAATTTAGAACCAGTTATTAGTACTTGAAATTGTCGTTCTAAAATCCAAAAGCCATAAAGTTGAAATTCTGATTCAGCATCTGCTCCCTCCACCTCCAAATTAACTAGTTATAGAAGTTGATTGTGTTTGGTTTATTGTATATAGGGCAGAGACAAATATAAGGCCATGGAGAAGTATGGTGAAGAACATAAAAGAAGGGAATAAGAGAAGCAGTTGGAAGGAGAGGATACCTTTTGCTTATTGGAGGGGAAATCCTAAAGTTTCTCCAATAAGGAAAGACCTTATGAAGTGTAATGTTACTCCAAAACAGAATTGGGATACTCTCCTATATATCCAGGTATTTTTTTTCCTACTATTACTGCAATCGTCAAAAACAAAAAAGGCAGGCCGATGCATTAAGCTCTCGCTATGCACAGACTTTGGGGAAGGGCTGGACCACAAGGGTCTATCATACGCAACCTTTTCTGCAAGAGGCTGTTTTCACAACTTGAACCTGTGACCTCCTTGTCACATGGCAGCAACTTTACCACTTACACTGAGGCTCCCTTCCACACACACTTACATAATAACATGATCTTTAATGTGTCTCCAAATGATAATTAATCTCAGGATTGGGTTGATCAATCCAAAAAGGGGTACAAGGAATCAAATATTGAAGACCAATGCACACACAGGTTAATGATATTACACAGACTTAATCTTTTAGTTCAGCTAATTAAATATGCTTTTGGGGAGGATTGAAATTTGAAAATTGGTGCAAATTGTTAGATTCAAGATATATGTAGAAGGATGGGCATGGTCAGTGAGTGAGAAATACATATTTGCCTGTGATTCTCCAACATTATACATAACGCCACGTTACTATGATTTCTTCATGAGAGGGATGATCCCACAGCAGCATTACTGGCCCATTAGAGATACTGATAAGTGCAGGTCTCTGAAGTTTGCTGTTCAATGGGGAAACAATCACACCGATAAGGTATACCTTCAATTTCCCTCACAAATCATTTCCATGTCCGTCTTTTGTGTGTGTGTGTGTGTGTTTGTTTCTTCAGTGTATAGTTTTTCTCTATCACATATTCTGGGGATAGGTACATGCTAAGCAGAATTCGTAAACTATGCAAACGCTATCTGAATACGTTTTTTACAAAGTTTTTAGAAAAAAAGGAGAGAAAAAGATATTCTCAAAGAGTACCACCATATTTGTAGTATGAAACTGATACTGAAACTGATTTGGAGACTGAATTTAAAAATACATATTATAACAAACTGATTATATATAACAAGAGATATACAAGGGGTGTTCTGAAACTGATATTACTTATAGGCCAATGACTTAATAGAGTAGAAACTGTGTATGCATAAAATTTTCAAGAAACTACTCTAGATTTAGCAGAAACAGCTCTCTGAGTCTAATAGCCATCCATGTCGCTAACATCAGGCAACATTAGTATGCTTCTCCAATTCATTTTGTTTATAATGCTTTTTAGTTACAACTTTTTTGTTTTTTGATTTGAGAATATCAGGCACAAGCAATAGGTAAGGCAGGAAGTGATTTTATTCACGAAGACATGAAGATGGAACGTGTTTTCGATTACATGTACCATCTGCTGAATGAATATGCAAAGTTGCAGAAGTTTAATCCAGTTGTTCCTCCAAATGCAACTGAAATATGTTCAGAATCATTGGCATGTCCTTCCGATGGTATATGGAGGAAGTTTATGGAAGAAGCATTAGAGAAGTCTCCAAGTAATACTGAACCATGCACCCTTCCACCACCTTATGCTCCTCAACAACTTAAGGCCTTTATTGAACAAAATGTTAGGGCCACAAAGCAAGTGGAGGCAATGGAGGATGAGTTCTGGTCCAGACTAAACAAGAAGCACTAGCTAGGGATTTTTATTAAATTCCTTTGCTAATTGTATCCTAATGTATAATACCTTAGTACTCTTCACATAGAACTTCAACCTTATTCCTCATGGAATAATCACTGCCAATCTTGATTTTTAGTGTACTTGTTTACAAATGCTATATATCTCTCTTCAAGAGTTTCTTCTTTTTAAGGCATTCAGTATCTGAAAATCACTGCCTATTAATCCGGATTTGTGCCCAATATATCCCCCCTAAAGAAGGTAATGTTAGGATCGAAAAAATCAGTTGTCATACGAAAGCTAGTAAAGCAAACTCTCAACGACGATAAATCTGACAACAAAAGAGACACAATCATTTAACGTGGTTCGGTTAATTGACCTTCGTTCACGATGGAGATGAGCAATCCATTGTATAAAAAGGAGAGTACAAAATATTGAGAAAACAACTTCTCGAAGAGGCAAACACAAGTTATACACTAACACTTGTCCCGTAAAGTTCTCCCCCTAAATAAGACTCTCAAACTCATATGACCACATTGTGGATGCAACTGAATGAGAAGGACGGATCCTCAATTTATAGAACTCCGAACCTTTTTGCTATACAAGAAAAGGGACTAGCCAAATATGGAAGAATTATATTTTCCTTGTAGGAAAAGAAAAACCCAATTATGATAAATATATTGTCCTTTCTTTCATGAGATAGGAATGCCAAGTATGATAAGAAATTCTGGACAAACACCTAACACGTAAATCACCCTATACCAAGTAGTTCTTCTTTTTCGGGACTCAAATCGAAGGTTTCTGGTTAACGGCAGAGGGATCCTAATTATTCCACCATACAACTTAACCACCAAGCATACACACATATAAGTGTTTATGAAAGATAAAAGGCTTGAAATCTCTGCTAAGGTCCATAAGTAGCTTTCTGGTGGTTGAATCAGAAATGATTTACTATGTTTAGTTTAACTATGTTTCTTTTGCTAATATTTTGAGGGATATTGCTGCTTCTATAGTTTAACAGTTTCTCATTGTCAGTTCTTGTAAATAAAAAAAGTTGTATATTTTATTGCATTTCTTCAATCAGTTACTTGCCTGAAGTTGATGAATGAAAGGAATAGGATTTTTTGTAAGCTGGAAAGTAATCCTGCTATCTTCTTTTCTTAATCTGGGGGAGAAAGCTAAATCTAGTTTAAAAATCAAGCAAAAACTTTGGTTTTCATAGAATGAAAACCAGAGTCCATGGATAAAAACAAATAAAAATAAAACATTTTCTTGTCCGCGTGAAGCGCAGATTACTTGACTAGTTAATGAACAGTTTACCATGGTATTTATTTTCCAAGAAATTAATCACCTACCTAAAGGGCAGATAGAGTTTGGATATACTTGCAAATTAATTTCTTGTAGCAGCAGTGTATGGGTCAAAATTTGATTTCATGATAATGAACTAGGCCAACGCATTTATTAAAGCATATTCATGATTAATAAATGGTATGGCCACTTATTAACAAGATTATTGGGCAGTTACCTAATGTTACAACTAAGGCCACAGTCTGGCCGTCCTTATGATGGCGTCCCCTCTATGTGGCCTCAACCCCTTGGGGCCAGCTGACATATCTCATAGTTATAACTACTAAGAGAAAGAACCCTAAAAGGGGGCTTCTTCTTCTTCTTCTTCTTCTTCTTCTTCTTCTTCTTCTTCAGATCGACTTCTAAAAGAAGGGATAATACATCATTGTAAGGTTCTGAACCTCTCTATGGAAAGACAAACCAAACCAATATCATTAATAAAAGATCTTCACCCTCCTCTCTTGAACATATAACTGTTGTCTCTTATATCTTATCCCTTCGGTATTTGGATTTATTACGATATGCTATGATTAGCCCTTCATTTATTTTGATTGTTTTATGCTTACCAAGTAAATGAAAACTTTGAGCTAAACAAGTAGTACTCTAAATTGAAAGTTAATTAACAGAATTTAAACACGTACCAAAAGGGGAGAAAGAGCATCAGATTGTGGAGATCAACTTGTCAGCGAGGAAATGGGAACAACGGCTTAAGCCATTAGGTGTAGGCGCTTTCCAGAGGTGGAATCTTCTAGTTCTTCCTATTTAACCCGAAACCGATCAATCTAGCCATGAGCAGGTTGAAGAGAGCTCTAACAGGGAGATTGGAATGTCTAAAGACTTGAACAAGGCTAATATATACAGTTTCAAAATACTTCCATGGTCTATGAAAAGTTCCAATTTTTACTCAGAAATACTAGTTTCTCTACAACAACAACAACAACAAACCCAGTTTGATTCCAACAAGTGGTGTCTGGGAAGGATAGTCTGTACGCATACCTTACCCCTACCTAATTCAGGTAGAGAGACTGTTTCCTATAGACCCTCGGCTCAGGAAGGGAAGAAGAAGAAGAGGAAAGCAGGGGAAGAAGAAAGATGGAAGATTATATATAAAAAAAAAAAAGGATAAATGACACCAAATAATAGCAATAGGGAATACAATATCTGAGGCGAACAAAACCACATAACATAATAAAAATCTAAAAAATATAAAGGGACATGCATACTACTAAGACTATCGGTGAACAATTATAAACTACCAACTAACATTCTACCTTAATCCTCGACTTCCACACTCTTCTATCAAGGGTGATGTCCTCAGTGAGCTGAAGCACCGCCATGTCCTGCCTAATCACCTCTCCCCAATACTCTTAGGCCTACCTCGACCTCTTCTCAAACTCTCTATAGTCAACCTCTCACACCTCCTAACTGGAGCATCAATGCTTCTTCTCTTAACATGTCTGAACCATCTCAGCCTCGACTCCCGCATCTTGTCCTCCACGGGGGGCTACTCCCACTCTGTCCCGGATATCTTCATTCCTAATCTTATCTCTCCGGGTATACCCACACATCCATCGCAACATCCTCATCTCTGCTACTCTCATCTTCTGCACGTGGGAATTCTTGACTTGCCAGCACTCAGCCCCATACAGCATAGTCGGCCGAACAACCACTCTATAAAACTTACCCTTAAGTCTTAGCGGCAAATTCCTATCACACAAAACACCGGAAGTGAGCCTCCACTTCATCCAACCTACTCCAATGCGATGCGCGACATCTTCGTCAATCCTCCCGTTATCCTAGATAATAGACTCGAGATACTTAAAACTCGCTCTCTTGGGGATAACTTGATCATCAAGCTTAACCTCTACGTCTGCATCATGGGTCCCGTTATTGAACTTGCACTCCAAGTATTCTATGTTGGTTCTACTCAGTTTGAAACTTGTAGACTCCAAGGTCTGTCTCCAAACCTCCAACCTCGCGTTAACTCCGCTACGCGTCTCGTCAATCAACACTATATCATCGGCAAATAACATGCACCAAAGCACCTCCCCTTGGATGTGATGCGACAATACATTCATCACCAAGGCAAATAAAAATGCGCTAAGAGCCGATCCCTGGTGCAACCCCATCACCACGGGGAAATGCTCCGAGTCACCACTCCCAGTCCTCACCAGAATCTTAGCATTATCATACATATCCTTAATCACACTAATGTACACTAACGGAACACCGGTAACCTTCAAAAGTTGATGATCGATGTTTCACCACAAAAGAATGCAGTCAAGGGAGCTACAAGATGGAAATATCTGAAGAAGAGAGCCACCGCGACAACATTCGCTTTGTCATAGTTTCAGCCTTGATTGATCCTGTAAGTCAATGCATATATTTAATACAGTAGCGAAGCCAGGAAATTCAATAAGGATGTTCAAATGCTAGTGAGCTATATAAGGGTGTTCAAAGTTTATTCTTAATCAATAAGAAGTAATATTTTACCTTATACATAGCATAATTTTTCGCGAAGGGTGATCAATTACAATAAAAAATATTTTATCACCCTCGGACCAACATAGCTTCGCCCCTGGTTTAGAACAAAAAATCCAGTAGTTTCCCATAAGTGGGGTCTAGGAAGGGTAAGATGTACGCAGCCTTACCCCTACCCCTGATTTGATAGCGTAAAAATTCTTTACTGTTATTCCAGAATGGTCACTGCCTTAATGGTTCTTCGGCTGCACAAGACCTTGAATAGGTCACTGCTTAGTGATTCTAATTATCACAGACTGTTACATGTAGCTCTACTAGTAATTTACCATTTGATTCTCCTACTGGAGTAATTAATTGACAATTTGTTCTTTAAATTTACGCAGGCAAAGTACTCAGGTAATTTCTATCGAAAAGTAGCAAACTCAAGTATCAGGCCTCAGGTTCTTGAATGCCCTTTGGATTACAATGCATGGAACAAGACCAATAGATGTCCAAGAAACTATCCTACATCTTACAGACCCTTAAATCCTAGCAACTCAACATGCCCTGAGTATTTTAGATGGATTCATGAAGATTTAAGGCATTGGAAAAAGACTGGAATCACTAGGGAAATGTTGGAGAAAGCCAAAACACATGCTCACTTCAGAGTAATAATATTGGATGGGAAAATTTTCGTTGAACGATATCCTAAGAAATCTATTGAAACTAGGCATTTATTCACCATGTATGGGATTGTACAACTCCTAAGGTGGTACCCTGGAAAATTGCCTAATTTGGTGATCATGTTGAAACTAGGCATTTATTCACCATGTATGGGATTGTACAAGAGGGATTGCTCTGATGGTAAGCAATTCCCACTTCCAACCAAGAGGTTGTGAGTTTGAGTCTTCCCAAGAGCAAGGTGGGAAGTTCTTGGAGGGAAGGATGCCGGGGGTCTATTTGGAAACAGCCTCTCTACCCAAGGGTAGGGATAAGGTCTGCGTACACACTACCCTCCCCAAACCCCATTAAGTGAGATTATACTGAGTTGTTGTTGTTGTTGTTGTATATAGGGGAGAGACAAATATAAGACCGTGGAGAAGTGTAATGTGACTCATAATCAGAAAAGACCCTCTGCTTATTGGAGGGGAAATCCTAATGTTTCTCCAATAAAAAAAGACCTTATGAAGTGTAATGTGACTCATAATCAGAGTTGGGATACTCTGTTACATATACAGGTATTTTTTCTACTTTACTGTCATCATCGACATACATTTACATAATAACATGATCCTTGATTTGTCTTCAAATGATAATGTCAGGACTCTGGAGTGATCAATCCAAAAAGGGGTACAAGGAATCAAATATTGAAGACCAATGCACACACAGGTTAATGATATTACACAGACTTAATCTTTTAGTTCAGCTAATTAAATATGCTTTTGGGGAGGATTGAAATTTGAAAATTGGTGCAAATTGTTAGATTCAAGATATATGTAGAAGGATGGGCATGGTCAGTGAGTGAGAAATACATATTTGCCTGTGATTCTCCAACATTATACATAACGCCACGTTACTATGATTTCTTCATGAGAGGGATGATTCCGCAGCAGCATTACTGGCCTATTAGAGACACTGATAAGTGTAGATCTCTCAAATTTGCTGTTCAATGGGGAAACAATCACACCGACAAGGTAAACTTAATATAGTATAGTTGTACTATATATGAATAGTTTTCAAGAAACTGCTCGAGTTTTAGTAGAAGATCGGAGCTTTTCTAATCTAATAGTCATCCAGGTCAAGCTAATCAACATAGCATCAAGCAAAATTAGTATGCTTTTCCAATTCTATTTGTTCGTAAGTGCTTCTTTGACAACCTTCATTTGAATTTGAAAATTTCAGGCACAGGCCATTGGGAAAGCAGGGAGTCATTTCATTCATGAACATATGAAGATGGAACGTGTTTTTGATTATATATACCATCTGCTGAATGAATATGCAAAGCTGCAGAAGTTTGATCCAATTGTTCCTCCAAATGCAATTGAAATATGTTCAGAATCATTGGCATGTCCTTCCGATGGTATTTGGAGGAAGTTTATGGAAGAAGCGTTAGAGAAGTCTCCGAGTAATACTGAACCATGTACACTTCCAACACCTTATAACCCTCAACAACTTAAGGCCTTTATTGAACAGAAAGTTAAGGCCACAAAGCAAGTGGAGGCAATGGAGGCTGAGTACTGGTCCAGTCTAAACAAGAAGCACTAGCTAGGGACTTTTCTTAAATTTCCTTATTGCTAACTGCATTCTCATGTAAAATATACCTTAGTGAATGCTCTTTACTTTCAAACTTTTAGAAGACAGTGTTTATGGAAGATAAAAGGCTTGAGTTCCACCATCGTGGTTTTGAAGGATTGCGTATAGGGTGGGTGTTAGCGGAAGACAATAACAATCCTAGGTAGATTTTTTCATGTTTAAAATTTATTTACGTGTCAAAGATAAGATCTAAGACGTACCTGGTGAAGAGAGTTTCTTTTCGAAATTTCTTCGATAGTGCGAAGACTCTATGCGTATCCACACCGAGACCGATCCTTACTATCAACTCTTTGATCAATGAAACCCGCGAACAAATTGAACGAATAATATTGTGTTGAAATTTTTCTCAAAAATCTCAACTCAAATTAGAATAACAAGAAACACTTTTCTTGTAATTGTATTTTCTCTCTTGGCTTTGTATTGCACTCTCACTTTCACAAAGTAGGTTTTCTTCTCAATAATAATAATTAAAAAAACGAAAAAAAACCATACAAATTTTCTCCATCACCCTTTATATAGTATCACCTACAAACCCTTTTCCTATTTGCTTGAAGTAATAATTTTCCTTGGGTAAAAATTTATTCCAAAATTAACTTATGGAATTTTGTACCACAATTTCCTTCTTTTGAGAAGTACCGAAATTTTTCTTTCTTTAAATCAAATTCATTACCAAAAAGGCAATGAAGATACGTTCTGGACTAAATGAGTCCAATTCTAAATTGGTCTAATTAGTCATCATTCATATTTATGTAAAATATATAAACAATTATTAATTAATTATATTAAATATATATCACATATATATTTTCAAGAGATATAATTTAATTTTCTATTCCAAATAGAAAACTTCAACTTGTTCATAATATTAATTACATATATCACATATATTTCAATCAAGAGATATTATTTAATTTCTATTCCAAATAGAAACTTCAATTTATTCACAATATTAATTATAATCTTTGTGCTAGCAAAGAATATAACAATATTTCATTTGGACTAATAACTAAATTTATTTGACTAATTAAATTCTTTAATTTAATTATCAAATAATAAGTTAATTAATCCTTTAGCAAAGATCAGAACACTCGTTAGTGTGCGACCCCATAGGTTCAATACTAAACCGGTAGTAAATTGATCATATCAATATACTAATCAAGGGTGGCGTCTAGCAACACTCCTTAACGACCGGATAACATGAAGTATACAATTTACTCTCAAGAACCAGTATAAGAATAATATAGTAATTCCTTCTGTCCTTATAGCTCTGGATCACCCTAGGATATGGTTCAACTGTCAAATCCTAATAGGCGATCAACTATGTGTTCACGTCAAATATAATCGACCATTGAATGGCCTAAGAAAACTCATTTCTTCTTTCATTCAATTGCCCTGGCCAAGGTCTTAGTTTGGTCGTTTATAATTCATGACAACATGGAGCTTAA
Source organism: Nicotiana benthamiana (assembly GCA_034376525.1). Taxonomy (NCBI): domain Eukaryota; kingdom Viridiplantae; phylum Streptophyta; class Magnoliopsida; order Solanales; family Solanaceae; genus Nicotiana; species Nicotiana benthamiana. Next base: position 69,883,219 of record CM067334.1, on the reverse strand, counting down.
ACTCATTACCAAGAGTTGACAGATTCTGTCTTGATCAATCACTAATTCTACAAGTATTTAATCGTACCCAATATCCTTTCAACTATCGCCTTAGGGCCATAGGTGTAGTATCAAAGCACAATAAATAACTTATCAATTACTATGACGATCTCAAGTCAAAGAAAATAGTTACATCACATTCTTCAAGAAAATATCCTATTGACTGTTTATGGTAATTCTAGCCATTAAGAATTATCCAACGAGTCGGTTCAATGATCATATCTCTATATGCATAATCTATCTATGTGATTTAGTTAATTAGATCAACTAATCTTTATCCGATAAAGACGATCACATAAATATTGATCTAATCGGATTACTAATGTCCAAATCAATAATCCTACTATCAAGAACAAATTTAGATTAAATTGTAAAAGACTTTGCTCTCATTATCATGATCTCTATCATAATGACAAATCTCAAAATTTAATCAAGTACCTTATCAAATTAATCAAATAATTAATAATAATGATAAAAGAATATCAAATGCCATATATTTTATGTGACATTCACAAAAATATGTTCAAGTTATCAAATATGATATTGGATCTAGGGCATATCTACTATATCCCTAACAATCTCCCACTTGCACTAGAGCCAATCGCTCTTGTACTTTATCCCCAATTTCCACTTGTGCTTGTCAAATTCCTTTGCGCTAAGAGCTTTAGTGAATGGGTCTGCAGCATTTTCTTTTCCATCAACCTTTTGAATCTCGACGTCGCCACGTTCAATGATCTCTCTTATCAAGTGATACCTTCGCAGAACGTGTTTGGACTTTTGGTGTGATCTTGGTTATTTTGCTTGAGCAATGGCTCCAGTATTGTCACACAACAATGGAACCGCACCTTCTATTGAAGGAACCACACCAAGTTCAGTTAAGAACTTTTTCATCCATACAGCTTCCTTAGCAGCTTCACTAGCTGCTATATATTCTGCTTCAGTCACTGAATCAGCTACTGTAGCTTGTTTGGAACTTTTCCAAGTCACTGCACCACCATTTAAGGTGAATACATAACCAGAAATAGATTTGCTATCATCCCTATCTGAAGAGAAACTTGCATCAGTATAACCTTCAAGTTTCAACTCAGAATCCCCATAGATAAGGAATTGGTCTTTAGTCATTCTTAAGTACTTAAGAATGGTCTCACTACCTTCCAATGTTCCTCACCAGGGTTTGCCTGATATCGGCTAGTCACTCCAAGTGCATAAGCCACATCAGGACGTGTACATGTCATGGTATACATGATAGCTCCCACTGCACTAGCGTATGGGATCCTACTCATGCGTTCTCTCACTTCAGGTATTTTAGGACAATCCTCCCTACTGAGAGAAATTCCAGTGCCTATCGGTAGGTAGCCTCTTTTGGAACTATCCATGTTATACCTCTTTAAGATAGTATCTATATACAAAGACTGGGAAAGTCCAAGCAGCTTCCTAGATCTATCTCTATAGATCTTTATTCCTAATATATAAGCTGCTTCTCCCAAAGTCTTTCATGGAAAACTGTTCAGATAGCCAAATCTTGGTATTTTGCAATGCGGTACGTCATTCCCTATGAGCAATATATCATCAACATACAACACTAAAAATACAATTGTGCTCCCACTAACCCTTTTGTACACACAAGGTTCTTCTTCGCATCTAAAAAATTGAACTTCTCAATTGTTTTGTTAAATCGAATATTCCAACTTCGAGAAGCTTGCTTTAATCCATAAATAGATCTTTGTAGCTTACAAATTTTATTATAATCAGACGAAGATGTGAAACCTTCAGGTTGTGTCTGTTAGATAATACGCTTAACGCTAGAGGAGGGGTGAATAGCGTCATAATAAAAATTAGCGTAAACTTGCGGAATTTAAAATTTGCAAATAAATAAGTGCGATAAATAAGAAAGAACACACCGAAATATTCTGGTTCACCACAACCCGTAGCTAGTCTAGTCCCCGAGAGACTCTCTCGAGATTTCCACTAACATGTCAAGCTTCCGGGTGCTTAACAAACCTTTACAACTTGAGGACACAAGCCTCAACACCTTTGCTCGGAGATACAACACTCCAAGACTTCAACCAAAGGAAACACAAGTTCCTTCACAACTTGAGGACACAAGCCTCAACTACCTTTGCCCGGAGATACAACACTCCAAGACTTCAACCAAGGAAACACAAGTTTCTTCTTACAACAAGAGAATAACAATTCTCTTCAAGTGTACAAAACACTAAGCACTCAAACAAAACACTCCTTAATGAGTAGATATGAGTAAAAGAATACGCTCAAGATCGTAACAACTTTCGACAGGAGTTTGGCTCTCAAAAACTTATGTAATGAATATAAAATGATAAGCAATAGAGTATGCAAACTTATAGCAATTATATGATCAGTTGTTGTGTGTTGTTGTTTTCAAAATACTGAAATGAAGTTGTATTTATAGTTGAAAAACTTGGCATTACCGTTGCCTAATTGCCAATTAAGAACTGCTGATTTTACTCTATGACAATCGATTGTCAAGAAGCCACAATCGATTGTTTGCCATTCGTTCCAAAAATCAATCCCAGATTTTACGCTTAACAATCGATTGTCCAAGATCAACAATCGATTATTGGCAACGTTCAAAAAATCATTTCCAGATTTTACGTAAAACAATCGATTATACAAAATCATTAATCGATTATTCAGCAACGTTCAAAAAATCCTTTCCAAATTTTAATTTCAACAATCAATTATACAAAATCAATAATCGATTACCTGACGGTATTTGAAAACTTTACGACAACGGTCAGCTTCACAATCGATTGTGCAATGTTAACAATCGATTATTTATCAGTCTTGAAAAATCAATTTAGACACTGCCTCGTGACAATCGATTGTTATATACTTACAATCGATTATAATAACTTTGAAAAAGTCTGGAAGACACTGCCTCAACACAATCGATTGTCATATGTTCACAATCGATTATTTTGTGACTTTGAAAAATCTGATGGACACTGTCTCTTCACAATCGATTGTCATTAACTTCACAATCGATTATTTTGAGCGTTGAAAAACTTTGATGGACACTGCCTCATCACAATCGATTGTCATAAGGTTCACAATCGATTGTCATGCAGGTTTGAAAAACCTGATGCTCACTGCCTTAACACAATCGATTGTCATTAGTTCACAATCGATTGTCATGCAGTCTTGGCTTAACATAATCAATTATCATAAGTACATAATCGATTATCTTAGTCCAGATTTTAGAGGCATGTTTAAAAATTATTTTGACTAAAGTTAATATGCATGATTTAAAATCATTTAGCATTAAATTAAATATGCATGATTTTGTAGAAATAATTTTACGAGAGAAGCCATGCCATGAGTCAAGTTGTCGGATCAAGATCACAATTAAGAACGACTCATGTAAAACTATAAAACTTGGTCTTGTGCTTGAATCTCGTTATATATTTTGTGCGCTTGTACTTGAACTTCGTCATATATTAATTTGCGCATCGTTTGTCATTCATCAAAACCTACACATATGAACACACGTTTTAGTATAATGCTTTGAGAACATGTTTCCAACAATTTCCCCCTTTTTGATAATGGCAAACTTTATGCGGGATATGCAAATTAAACAATTCATAAAGACGATTCAAGACAAGTGAAGATATGCAACAAGTATATGGATATGCAATTTGTTCCCCCTTAATGTATGAATTCCCCCTCAATTTATGCCGATAAGTATTGAGAGTGCATACCCGTTATCTTCCCCCTTTTGCCATTAGCAAAAAAAAAATGTAATAAGATGGAAAGATTAAAAAACTTGTTTATTCATTGAAAATAAAACGGGTACATAATGGGAACAATACAAACATAGAACAATAAAATGGAAAGACAAATAAAGAAATTATTCATCATCATTTCCGTCTCATCGTCCGGCACTGCTTCATAGGGAACAAGACCGGCATATGGATAATGAACATGGTCAAAATATCCATGGATCTCATGTGTCAATTGACCGACAGAGGTGGTCAATGAAGCAATTTTGTCGGAAATGGATTGAAGAGTAGGTTCTTGAGGCTGACGCGACCGACGAGTTGTAAGAGGAGTAGGAGCTACATGATCTCCGCCATGGGGAAAGGAGGATTCTGAAATTTTCCACTTCTTGGTGCTCTTTTTGAGAGGACCGATGGAAGTGTTGAATCCGCAAGCTTCAAGAAGATTCATAATAAGGAGGGCATAGGGAAGAGGTCTATCATCTCCGATGGCGTCACGCATGTGAATCTTGACGAACTTACACCAATTGATGTGAGCTCCGGTTATAATTGCATGCATGAGCTTAGCGTCTTCTTGGGAAAGAGTGGTGTGATTATGCTTCCGAGGTTTGAGGACTCGGGTGATGAAATAGAAAATCAAACGATACTCGGGGAGCATTCCCGTGATAGTAGGACGCCGAGTGGATAGATTAGGATCATAAGATGTAATACCTATTTGGTTTAGGAGAGCTTTTTCATCAAAAAAGGCGCCGGCCTCTCTAATGTACCGAAAAATGTCTTCACCACTTTGAGGAAGACTGGCAATGGAATGAAGGTTTTCATCGGATAAAAGAATTTGAACACAATTAATATTTGTCACAAGCTCACCATCATCATCCTCATGAAGGTTTGAATAAAACGCTTGAATCAATGGAGGATTAATGTAAGGGTAGGTAAGAAATAAGAAGTCGAGAAGTTGGCATTCTTTAAGCATGTTGGCAGTAGGGGCGTATTATTCAAGATACTTGCTTGTTGAAAAGCGGGGAGGAAGAATGTCGCGCTTTTCAAATTTTGTCAAAAACCGAGTAAGCTCGGTGTCAGAATTAAATTGTAAAATGGACCCATCTTGATAAGGGTAATTTGGAGGAGGTGGGGCAGCTGAGGAGGATGCACCATGCCTAGCTGAACGGGAACGTTTAGAGTGACGGCGCGACATTTTTAATAGGAGGTAATGAGCTTTGCAAGAAAACTTAAAAGAGTTTGATAGTTTGAGAGCTAGAATTGATGCTTGAGTGAATAAAAATGAAGACATATGATGCCTATTTATAATGGGAAGAATGGCATTTCATTTATGATGAAAATCTGCAGAAATTTATGAGCCAAAACAATCAGAAACGGTAAAAATAAATTGTACTGACCGTTAGACAATCGATTATTGAAATGAAATAATCGATTGTTATGAAGATTTGACTGAATCTCGGAACTGACACAAATCGATTGCAGGACCAAACGGTAACAAATTTTTGAATTACTAACATGAAATAATCGATTGTCAAATTATGGTAACCGATTGTTGTGACACAGTGTGCACGGTGATTTTCTGACTCGGAAAATAATCGATTATATATATGAAACAATCGATTGTTTTAGAAAAGCAGTACTGAATGGCTGAGACGGTAATCGATTAAATAGTTAAAAATCGATTATTAAACAAAACTGCATAATAAGCATAAACCATAAATAATCGATTAGTGATACTTGCTAATCGATTTTCTGCACAGTAAAATAATCGATTATTTGCTGTAACAATCGATTGTTCTGTGCCATATCTTTATAATTCCCCCTACCTTTAGGGTGATACCTGCAAAAGGAAATACGAGTCTCCGACGCTCAAGTCAGTGCTATTCAATATATAAAAGCAACCTAAAAGGTATGCACTTAGATCAACGCTTACCCGCATTAGACACTTCATTTGGACATGATTTATATTTAGCACATCAATAAACGCTAAATATTATATCAAGTCTACTGGCAATAAGGTAAAGTAAGGAACGATCATATCTCTGTAGTTCTTGGTATTGCTCTTCTTACCTTTCACTTTTCTGGCACGATGGTCTTATAAATTCATTGAGGTGATCATTGCTTTGGTGTTGCTCTTTTCAATATTGATTCAGCAATTTCTTGCAATAGTTAGTTTGACAAGTGAAAGTTCCCACTTTCATTTGCTTAACTTGCAGCTCCGAGAGGAAATTTCGCTTGTCCATCATGGACATCTCAAATGAAATTTTAGAGACTCCTTGCATAAAACTCATTAGTTGCTCAAAAATAATACAATATCATTTTCAGCATGTTTTGGAATGCAAAATATTAATAGCATAAAAGTTGTCAACATAATTTTGAAGAATGATATTACCAATATGGAAGGTTGTTTTGAAGTACAACAATAATGTCATCAAGATAAAATTCATGCAATCTATTCCTCCTTAATGAGAAGTTCCCCCTCAAATAAGGCAAACTAGAATGTAAGGAAATTCCCCCTTACTTGAAGCATATCGCCTAAACACTCTCTCTTTTTCGACATTTCCAAAAAGTCAAAATGAGATAGGAAAGACAACGAGGAGTATGCACTATGAAGATTGCTGGAATTTTATCAAAACATACCAACAAACCACAGATATACCAATTGTTATAAAATAGTGATACAATCATTTGTTGGCAAACATAACAAATGTATCAAATGTTATTTTATTAACAGTGATACAAAAGGTTATTTTTAGAAAAAACATATCAAACATTAATATATAACAAGTCAATCAAAGGTCGAATATACCAACCATTATTCAGACCAAAAGATACATTCATCAAGAGTCGATTTTTAACAGAAATACTTCTATCAACTGTTAAAAGCATGAATCATTTCTTTCATGAATATATCAATTATTTTTTTTCAAACCAAAAAATAGCATTTATCAAAAACATGAGTGAAAATTTTTTTGACAAAAATATGCTAACAATTAATACACACCAAAGAAAATAATTTATTTTTCTGGTATATACTAACATTTATTTAAACCACAAATAAGTTATCAAATCATAAATGAAATGTTTTTATTTGAAGCAGGCTAATATACCAATTGTTGTTTAACAACGAATTTTCAACATATGCATTAAGGATAATTGATATTAATTATTAACAAGGATGTCTCAACACGTATCAACTATTATGATTAAGCACATCAAAAAAATTTTAACAATATAAGGCCAAATTAACAACACATATGTTAATATCGGTTGCTTGCATATATTATCAATTCGGTTTTTGTCAAAAAGGATAACTAACCGAAATTCCCCCTTGATGCGATAAGGTATTGTGCTTGGTGCATCTACTGCAATATTGTTGCCTTCAAGCACACCTGCAAAAGAGATTAATGATCTTTTGGTACCCATGCCATTTTGGGTCCTTGGGGGTTAGGCATATCACAGTGATGCAATTGAGTGATATGTCTATGTCGTGTAAAACAAGCAGGAGCAATATGACCAATTCGTCTACAATAATGACAGGTCACGTTAGGATTATGCATCCTTCTAGGTTCATAGTAATTGGACGGACGAAAATTGTTTACTCTATTTTCGACACTATGACTATTGCGCATTTCATAAAAATCATTTCTCCTACTATTTGTTCTAGGATGTACAGCATTTCTAGAATAATTATTTCTAGGTTGGAAGTCATTTCTAGGTGTTCTAAAAGGTTCAAAATTCCTTCTAGTGTTTGGCCTAGAATATGCATCATTTCTAGGGTAGCTATTTCAAGGTGGAAAGTCGTTTCTAGGTCTCCTAAAGTGTTCAACATTTGGTCTAGCATGCATATTGGTTCTAGGGTTGTTATTTCTAGGATGAGCATTTGTTTTATTAATCCTAGGTTGAGCCTTAGGTGGTTGTGGTTTGGCATCAACCTTTTCTTTAGGCTCATTCTTAAAACCTATGCCATGCTTGGTTGACTTCAAATTAACAAGAACCTCATTCAAATTTTTGTGAGAAGAATTAAACTTATCTAAGGTGCCCTTAAGTCTATCTACCTCATTTTTGAGATGCATGCAAGAAGTACAATTTTTAATAGAACTTTCGGGCTTGTCGGCGCTTCTCTTTCAGAAAAAATTATTTTCCTCTTTCAACTTCTAATTTTCTAAAATCAGTTTTACCAAATCCTTTTCTTTCAATGAGAGTTGTTTTTGAAAATCTGTTTCTTGCAATGAAAGAGTTTTCTGCAAATCTTTAATGGTCTTGGAAGCATTAACAAACTCACTATATAATTTATTATAAGCATTTTGCATTTCTTCAAGTGAGTGAGAGTTAGACGTACTTACCTCTTCTTCTTCGTTTGCCATGAGACATCGGCCGGTCGATTCATCACATGAGCTGTCCGCTTTTTGAGGTGTGCTTTCATACATTTCCTCAAGCTTATCCCACATTTCTTTGGCAGATTTGTAGTGGTAAATTTTCTAATAATCTTCCTGATTCAAGCCGATATACAACATATTTATTGCCTTAGTGTTGTATTCACTTACCTTGGCTTTCCCAACTTTTGTCATCATCTGTTCACCATGCTTGATGATTTGCCATAGATAAAAGTTGTTGGCTGTGATGAAAACTCTCATCCGATCTTTCCAATATGTGTAATTGCTTCCATCAAATATTGGCGGCAACAAGTTAAAGTGACCTTCACCTATTCCTGCAAAAGAATCACGAGTAGAAGCCATGGATGTTTCTCTCAAACGGTTAAGTCTTCAGAGAGCTGGGCTCTGATACCAATTGTTAGATAATACGCTTAACGCTAGAGGGGGGGGGGGTGAATAGCGTTATAACAAAAATTAGCGTAAACTTGCGGAATTTAAAATTTGCAGGAAATAAATAAGTGCGATAAATAAGAAAGAACACACCGAAGTATTCTGGTTCACCACAACCCGTGGCTAGTCCAGTCCCCGAGAGACTCTCTCGAGATTTCCACTAACTTGTCAAGCTTCCGGGTGCTTAACAAACCTTTACAACTTGAGGACACAAGCCTCAACACCTTTGCTCGGAGATACAACACTCCAAGACTTCAACCAAAGGAAACACAAGTTCCTTCACAACTTGAGGACACAAGCCTCAACTACCTTTGCTCGGAGATACAACACTCCAAGAATTCAACCAAGGAAACACAAGTTCCTTCTTACAACAAGAGAATAACAATTCTCTTCAAGTGTACAAAATACTATGCACTCAAACAAGACACTCCTTAATGAGTAGATATGAGTAAAAGAATACGCTCAAGATCGCAACAACTTTCGACAGGAGTTTGGCTCTCAAAAACTTATGTAATGAATATAAAATGATAAGCAATAGAGTATGCAAACTTATAGCAATTATATGATCAGTTGTTGTGTGTTGTTGTTTTCAAAACACTGAAATGAAGCTGTATTAATAGTTGAAAAACTTGGCATTACCGTTGCCTAATTGCCAATTAAGAACTGCTGATTTTACTCTATGACAATCGATTGTCAAGAAGCCACAATCGATTGTTTGCCAATCGTTCCAAAAATCAATCTCAGATTTTACGCTTAACAATCGATTGTCCAAGATCAACAATCGATTATTGGCAACGTTCAAAAAATCATTTCCAGATTTTACGTAAAACAATCGATTATACAAAATTAATAATCGATTATTCAGCAACGTTCAAAAAATCCTTTCCAGATTTTATTTCAACAATCGATTATACAAAATCAATAATCGATTACCTGACGGTATTTGAAAACTTTACGACAACGGTCAGCTTCACAATCGATTGTGCAATGTTAACAATCGATTATTTATCAGTCTTGAAAAATCAATTTAGACACTGCCTCGTGACAATCGATTGTTATATACTTACAATCGATTATAATAACTTTGAAAAAGTCTGGAAGACACTGCCTCAACACAATCGATTGTCATATGTTCACAATCGATTATTTGGTGACTTTGAAAAATCTGATGGACACTGTCTCTTCACAATCGATTGTCATTAACTTCACAATCGATTATTTTGAGCGTTGAAAAACGTTGATGGACACTGCCTCATCACAATCGATTGTCATAAGGTTCACAATCGATTGTCATGCAGGTTTGAAAAATCTGATGCTCACTGCCTTAACACAATCGATTGTCATTAGTTCACAATCGATTGTCATGCAGTCTTGGCTTAACATAATCGATTATCATAAGTACATAATCGATTATCTTAGTCCAGATTTTAGAGGCATGTTTAAAAATCATTTTGACTAAAGTAAATATGCATGATTTAAAATCATTTAGCATTAAATTAAATATGCATGATTTTGTAGGAATAATTTTACGAGAGAAGCCATGCCATGAGTCAAGTTGTCGGATCAAGATCACAATTAAGAACGACTCATGTAAAACTATAAAACTTGGTCTTGTGCTTGAATCTCGTTATATATCAATTGTGCGCTTGTACTTGAACTTCGTCATATATCAATTTGCGCATCGTTTGTCATTCATTAAAACCTACACATATGAACACACGTTTTAGTATAATGCTTTGAGAACGTGTTTCCAACAGTGTCATGTACACATCCTCTTCTAGCTCACCAATAAGGAAAGCCGTTTCACATCTATTTTCCATATTTCATAATTAGAGTTGATTGGAATGATTTTGATAAGAAATGAGACATTTAGTCTCTTTAAGGAAGGCTTAAGTTGGAAAAGTCAACCGAATATTGGCTATTGAGTTAGAGGGATCGAGTATGATTTTTTGGTGATTCGGTTAGCTTCGGGGTATGATTTGTGACTTAGGAGTGCGATCGGAATTGAATTTGGAGGTCCGGTGTAGAATTAGGCTTGAATTGGCGAAGTTTGAATTTTGGCGATTTCCGGTGGATATGTGAGATTTTGATCCGAGGGTCGGAATGGAATTACGAGAGTTGTTGTAGCCCCTTTAGGTGATTCTGGATACATGTGCAAAATTACAGGTCATTCGGACGTCGTTTGGTCGGGTTTTTGATAGAAAGAAAGTTTCGGAAGAATTTGATAAACTTAGGCTTGAAATCAAGGTGAATTGATGATTTTAGTATTGTCTGATGTGTTTCGATGATTGGAAAAAGTTCATGTGATGTTTTGGGCTATGTTGGTGCCTTTGGTTGAGGTCCCGAGGGCCTCAGAGTTATTCCGGGTAGCTAACGGAGCGTTTAAACTTGGAAATTTGCAGCAGAAAATGAAGCGGCCTGTTTTGGTCTTCGCATTCGCGAAGAAACGCTCGTGTTCACATAGAGTTGATGGCTGGTGCATCACGTTCGCATATAGGTGATCATGTTCGCGTAGTGTTAGCAGCTGAAGCATCGCATTTGCGTGGGAGGTAACACGTTCGCATAGAAGGAAGTCAGGGCCTTGTGAATTTGTTCAGCGCGTTCGCGTCGAAAAGTCACGCGTTTGTGTAGTTAGAGTTCTAGAAGGTTCGTGTTCGCGTGCGAGGAGCCGCGTTCGCGAAGAGTTAAAGTTGGTCACCGCCTGTCTGGTCATCACGAACGCGAGGGTCTCGACCGTGTTCGCATAGAGTAAAATTGTACCTGGGCAAAAGGGTTTTAATTGATATTTCATCCGCGAGCCTATGTTATGTTTCTCCATTGAGCGACTTTGGGAGCTTTTGACGAGATTTTAAGAGGGATTTGACTGAGAATCGATTGGAGGTAAGTCTCCTGACCTAGAAACACTATTTTATTGATGAATCCACCTTTAACTCTTGGAAAATTGGGTGAAAATGTGAAGAACTAGGGCTTGAGTTTTGATATTTCACTGGATTTGGTAGGTCATTTGAGCTCGGATTTGGGAGTTCTTGGTATGTATGGACTCGTAGCGAGATGAGGATTCCGGTAATATAAGTTTTGTAATTTTTTGATAAGTGGTCCCGGGGCTCGGGTTTTGCTAGTTTCAAGATTGTTGCTATATTTTGACTATTTTCGGATTGTGTGATGCATTCGCTCAGCTTTTGGTTAGATTCGACGCGTGTGTAGGCTGATTTGAGGGGAAAAGGCATTGCGGGCTTGAGATTTCACCGGTTCAAGGTGAATAATACTTGTAAATGATATCGTGAGCGTTTCAAACTCCAGATTTGCACATCATAGTGCTGTATTGTGGTGACTTGCACGCCAGCTATGAGCGTGGGGTAGAGCACTGTTGGGGATCATGACATGGTCCGTCCCGGTTGTTGATTTTATTGCGTGATTGACTGAAACCTACTTGATGCTATCATGATTTGGGCTGATTGCCATGTTTTGGGTTTCGTACCGATTATTTGAATCCTTCGGGGATTGATATTACTGTTCTTTTTGCATAATTGTGCATATTATTTGATCTCGGTCCAAGTTTTAAGATATTATTTTCGCAAACTCAACCATCTTTCTAAGATTTGAAACTAAAATGATATTTTACTGACGTTTTGAGCGGAGAATTGCTATTTTACTATTGTCCGAGGGGCTTATCTGCATTTTGGGACTGAGTATGGATCGGGCTGCACACCGCAGCAGTGTTATGTTTGCATTCTGGACTGTGCATGGATGGGGCTGCACGTCGCAGTGGTGTTATTGATATTCTTCCGGAGTCTGAATCCCCACAGAGAGCGCGGGTACCCAAATGGATCGGTTGTACGCCGCAGCGGTCATGTGTATTATATTGCATTCACGCATTGATTCCTGTTTGTACTACGTGGTATAACATTTAGCACTCTCATATCACTGGCATCCATCCTATTTCTTGCACTGAGTACCAGATACCCTGGTGTTATTTGTTAATAGAGTGATGTGCCCGAGTAGTTGATTTGTGTGCGGACTTGCACTACTTGATATCGCATTCATGTGCTTAACTGTTAATAAGGAAAGAAAGAGATGTTTTCAAAAGAGGTTTTAAACTGAGCCAGATATTTTATAAAGGGTTTTCATGGAATTACTGTTTTTCTAAAAAGGGTCGTACGGTCTTATATAGAATGATGAAGTGTTCTTACGTAATTTCTTACCTTAGTTATTATTTACTCTTATTACCAATGAGTTAGAAGTACTCTCTTTACTCCCTCCACCTCGTGTGCAGTTGCTGGTACTATTCACCCGGTAGCGGGTTATTAGTGAACTGAAGGTATACTGTTGTAGCTGAGAAAGGTGGCCGCCAGCGTTCGCGGCACCGGACTTCATCTTTTGCTTCTAAATCTCATTTTGTATACAATATTAGCCCTGTAGTGGGTTGTAACCGCCAGCGTTCGTGACTTGTGACACCTCGATTGGGCTGAGTTGGGTTGTAATTGACGGTTATTAATGCCATTAAGTTGTATATTCTATTCATTTATGTTTATTAATTGTTAGAAAGACGATATGGATTAGTTAGCTGGCCTTGTCTTCATGAGATGCGTCATCATGACCGAGTTTGGGAATTGGATCGTGACAAATACATAACGCTAATTAATATAATATAGCTCCATAATGGTGTATGAAATATGTCAGAATGAATTTTCTACTCTAGATTTGATGGTAGATGCATGTAAAGTGCATCTAATGAAATTAGCAAAAAACTTTTCTTGCTAAATCATATAGAAGAACTTGAACATAATTGACCAAACATATAGAGTAAATATATATATCTCCACAAAATCTCCAAATAAAGCACAACATATGTACATCTACTCTCGCCCTAAGCGTTTAAAAGTAAGTGATGATTGTAGCTACTTCCATTACTAAAATACTTTACTCCACAACTGAAATACATGCACTTCCGGTATAGAGTACTGGATGAACGTCGTAGATCTCTTTGTTCAGCATCTTATCAACCTTTACAAAGTTATCAGATAATACAAGGGGCAAAGAGAAATAGCATCTAAATAAACAAGAAACGCAATAATTAGATATGATGCATAGCTAACTTGCTGAAGTTTATATACAACAGTGAGGTCATCAAATTTTTTAGTTTTTCCCACCCCTTTGATAATGAAGATGATGATAATTCATTGATGTTATAAATACCATCACTGTTCATTATCTTAACCTGATAAGCAAGATCAATTGCTATCAAAAGTAAGACAATATCATGTGGCATCGACAGTTGACACATTACACAGAAAAATCTTGTGAAGCACATAACTATATATACTTATAAGCCAAAAAGTATGCCCAAGGATTCTGTAGAAATTCAAAAGTCACGTTGGAATAAGTTAGACCTTAAAGATAGGTTACATAAACGATAATGACTACTCTCCCATTCACTCCCCTCACCTAACTGCTTTTTCATATCTTAAAGAACCAAAGCCTCCAGACATTCCTTTAACTCTATTCACCGCTAATCTTCCTTCCCAAGAACCTCAACACAGTACAATGATTATTGATCAGCCTTCATCCCCTAAAACAGTTATTGGTTTTCCACATACTTCTTACCTCACTTCTTTAATTCCTGGGGCAAACAGCTTCACAACTACTATTGCAAAAGTCTTAAATGATCTGTCCATCGACGATGAACTGGAAGCACCTGATGATGCCTCTAATTTCATTCCTTTATCTGTGGAGGAAAAGTGTCGCATATATAAACCCTGGCAACATGCCGTGATTGTTAAAGTGTATGGTCGCAAGATGGAACATCAACTGCTTAGAAACAAAATATACACTCTCTGGCAACCTATATAAAATCTTCCACTTACTGATTTGGGATCGGATTTCTTCTTACTTAAATTTCAAAAAGAAAAAAATATGATTCGTGCACTACATCACAGGCCTTGGTTCATCATGAATCATTTCCTGTCTGCGAGGCACTGGGAACTAAAATTTATGGCTTCAGAGACAAATATCAAATACTCAACTATATGGCTTCGCCTACCGGAATTGCCTACTGAATTTTATGACTTTAATATTCTTCAAAAGGTGGGCAATAAGGTAGGTAAATTATTAACTATGGAAAATTGCACTTCTACTACAAGGGGTTGTTATGCACGTTTATGTGTTGAAATAGATTACGATCAACACCTAAAATCTCATGTTTTTATTGGTACTCATCTGCAGAACATCCTCTATGAAGGTTTAAATTTGTTATGCCTTAACTGTGGCAGGATGGGTCATAACCAACGAGTTTGTACCTTACAAACTCAAGGAGAAAACTCCTCTCCTGATTAAATCACCCTAGTATCTCCAAACCTAAGTTAACTCCAGTGATCAATGAGTGGAGAACAGTGCAATTTTCCAAAAATAAAATCTGTTCAAAGCCTGTACCACAGTTGGTTCAAGCAGGGAACATGAATGAAAATATCCCGGGAAATAGTACCTTTCCTCCTGCTATCCCTTTCGAACAACTGGCTATTCAACAACAAACTCCTATTCAAACAACTCCACTTCGCAATAAAATCCCTCCTGTTCCTACCAAAAATGCATTTGAAAAATTAAATGACCTACTAATCCTCAATGCACCATATTCACAAGCAACAAATTTGACTACACAAAAAACCACTACAAAAGATTGACAACCAGTCCAATTAGAAAATAGACCATAGTCAACTCCGAGTCCCCTTCTAAGCCCTGCAGTTGGACACATCAATAACAATCACATGGCATCTCAATGTCATAGCCCTAAAACACCCTCCATGCAAGCCTTAATAGAGGATAATACTGCCACATCTAACCCTATACCGTTATCATCATCCCTTCCGAACCCTAAATCCTCAAACCCCATACACCTACATCATGATTATTCCCACACTCCTTCTTTTAATACTCACACTTTCCCACCACATCAATCAACCCAACCGCCCACTTGAACAACCATCAATCCTTCTTCTTCTTTCATCCCTTCTACACCAGACTCCCCTTTACACCAGTTGCCTACTACCATTTCCTCTCAAACACACCCTTTACAGCATGTTCACTCCAAACCTAAACTTTCTAAGGAGACACCAAGCACCACGAAATCAGTCACGCAGGCTAGTTCACCAACCCAATCCTCACTCCATTCCTCCACCTCTATTGCTCATGGACAAACACTCAATTGCGTACACTGCCCAGACTCCTCATGCACCGACCCAATTTGCATCCTGGCTAGAGACGGGTCTCCAAAACATGCCCTCACGTGTACAATGGTTGTGAATCAAGAAGAGGTCACGATTTTGATCAATCACCCAAGGGACTTGGCTCAAATAGTTATGGAGGGAATGCAATTGGGAATGGAAATTTATGGCAGGTACCATTGGGCAATGACTCGATCTACTTATGTGGAACCTTATCAACAACCACCACTACCAACCCCATCGTGGGATCCTCAATAAATTCATCCACACATTCTCCAAATGCCTTTCTATCCCCCTCCCAATACCACAACTCCGTGGATTTAGTCATATTGGGATCCACCAATCCCTCCAACACCACCTCCATCTCCCAGTCTGTCACCCCCGCACAGTCCCCCTCCAGACCAAGCCGAGTTAGAGGCGGCCATCATTTACAACAAGGAAACTCGACCAGTGCATGTGTTTCTCAACGGGATAAAAGTATTCGTACAGAAGGAGGAATACGAAATTAAAATATATGTAAGGTGTCAACAAAACCTTCGCACAACCTCCTTTGGTCTACGACCAACGATAAATCCGGAAGTTGGAAAATATGCAATGCTGTTCATGCCAACTTTCTGCTCGAAACGAGCAGGATCAACTCTCAGAGAGGTCCTAGGGGTAATCTTCAGTTTGATTACACAAATAGCGACATGGAGTTTATTGTTTGGAATTGCAGGGGGTCCACTTGAAGGATTTTCGAAGAACTTTCATGTCTTTGCTGGAATATAATAGGCCAGCTTTCGTAGTCCTTCTGGAAACTCACAGTGCAAGTCATCAAGCTATTAAAGACGACTACAACTGCTCAGGTATGATAAAGGTCCCAGCAATTGGGCAGGCATGTTGCTTCAACTAGACAGGAGATTCACTGCCATGTACAGGTAATCCTTAATCCGCTAACTTATTTATTTTCTAACATTTATGCAAACCCTAGGTTAGCTAATAGACACCTACTATGGGAAAATTTAATATGTGTATATGAGAGGTATAAAGGGCCATGGTTGGTGGGGGTGATTTTAATGATGTTCTGGAGGCCGCAGACAATTTTGGTGGTTTACCAGTAAATAATGCGTGTGTTAATAACTTCCTTCGTTGAATAAATCATTGCAAGTTGACAGATTTAGGGTTCAAAGGAAGTTGTTATACATAGACTAATGGTAGACATACTACGAGTAATATACTGCAAAGAATATATCCTATTTTTGCCAGTTATGAGTTATTAAACTACTTCCCATATTTGTTCGTTACACATATTCCTAGGCTTAATTCGGATCATTGCTCGTTAAAATTAGATTTACACTACCGTTTGCCAAGACAAAAAGTTTTTCGATTTGAAACAATATGGGCATCGCATCCTACTTTTCCTAATTTAGTAAATCAAGTTTGGTCAGAAAATTTTCAATTACTCCCTGCAATTGATAATTTTACTACGCGTGTGCAACATTGGAATGTTTCTACATTTGGAAATATTTTTAAAAAAGGAAAAAATTATTAGCTCGTACCAGCGGGATTCAAGCCTCGGTACATTACCCTACAAGCCAGTTCCTGCACAATTTAGAAAAAACACTCACTAAGGACTTTGATTATATTCTGAATTTAGAGGAAGATTTTGGGAAACTAAAATCAAGAATAGATTGGCTAAATGATGGAGATGCCAACACAAAATTTTTCCATTTAAGTACTATCAACAGTCGACGTTTTAACCGCACTACTAGTTTGCAAGACCAGGGGGAAATTGGATTACTGATCCTTTCTTGATTATACATAAAATAACTCATTATTATCATAGTCTTTTCCATACTAACCAATTAAGTTCCAGCCAACATAATTACATGATTCCTTCAAATGTTCTGACAAGGGAAGAAAATATTTCTCTACTGCAACCTTTACAAGACTGG
Organism: Nicotiana benthamiana; assembly: GCA_034376525.1. Classification (NCBI taxonomy): domain Eukaryota; kingdom Viridiplantae; phylum Streptophyta; class Magnoliopsida; order Solanales; family Solanaceae; genus Nicotiana; species Nicotiana benthamiana. The sequence goes on along the minus strand of CM067334.1, from coordinate 69,865,448 downwards.
GAAATTACCAAGGCTTTAAATTCTTTCAAACCTCTAAAGGCACCCGGGCCTGATGGACTGCATCTGTTTTTTTATCAGCAATATCGGTGTGTTCAATACTCATCAAATAGACTCAGGCATTTACAAAACTTTCCTCTGTCTAATACCAAAGCATAATGTCACGAGATGAGTATTTTGCGCAGCTAATCCGTGCGGCACTTAGATAACTTTGCCGAATGTTGCTAAGTAAGCGTACAGCCTCTAGGGAATAAAGCAATGGAGCCATGAGAAACTTGTATTGCACTTAAGAGAGAATTACAATGCTTGAGTTTCTTGTTGTAGTATTTTCTCGAGTTGTGCAAATGCCAAATATCATCCCATATTTATAGGGGAGGCTTGCCAAGATCTAGAGAGTCTAGAGAGTTCTATTAGTTTCTAGCTATGTACATGTGATGGAATTCTATGGAGAATTCTAGAGAGTCTACAGAGTTCTATCACTTTCTAGCTATGTACATGTGCTGGAATTCTATGGAGAATTCTAGAGTATTTACAAGCTCAAATGGGCTAGAGTTGCCTTGAATTTTCCGGAATTGGGCCAAGCTAGCACTCTTGGCCTTATGTTGGCTCACTAGCCCAAGATTGTGGGCGATTGGGCTATCAAATTGGACGGCCCGCAACATCCTCCCCCACATAAGCTCGCGGCATCCTCGCCGCGCTCTCGTGCTTGAAATTCTGGATGTGCTCATCGAATTGCCACAAATCTCTCGTTCCCATGTGGATTCGCTCTCGGGAAGGTTTTTCCACTTTACCAAGTACTGGTTATGTGCTGGCACGCCCCTTCTCGAAACCACGCGATCCGCAATGTCGTAGTCCACATCTTTGTCGAATGCAGTGACAACCGCGGTTGGTGCACGCCTCGATTTTCCGCGACTTGGGTCTCCCATGTCTTCGAGATATGGCTTGAGAAGACTCACATGGAAGACCGAATGGATCTTGAGTCTTGGAGGAAGCTGGAGTTGATACAAGACGGTGCCCACACGTGGAACAACTTGGAAGGGTCCCTCGTAGCGTCTCACTAGCCCCTTGTGGACTTTCCGTAATGTCTTGAATTGTTAGGGTAGGAGCTTGATCATGACTTGATCACCTTCCTTGTACTCAACATGCCGTCTCCTTGTATCCGCCCATTTCTTCATTTTTCTTGCGGCTTTGTTGAGGTAGGCTTGCGTGATGTCCGCTTCCTCATGCCATTCGCGGGTGAGCTTATGTGCCGCGGGGCTTTTTCCTTCATAAGTCAAGGATATGACATTGGGGGTCATGGGCTGGAATCCATGATGATCTCGAACGGACTCTTGCCCGTAGCCTCACTTCGCTGCAAATTATAAGAAAATTGGGCGATGTCGAGTAACTTCACCCAATCCCGCTGATGAGCGCTCACATAATGCCTCAAATACATCTCGATGAGGCCATTAATGCGCTCGGTCTGACCATCCGTTTGTGGGTGGAAGCTTGTCGAGAACTTAGATCGGTCCCCAACATCTTGAAGAGTTTTGTCCAAAAGCGTCCAGTGAACCGAGGATCTCGATCGCTCACAATGCTCCGTGGAACTCCCTAAAGCTTCACAATGTGTTTGACAAATAGGCGGGCTGCCTCGTCCGCTTTGCAATTGGCGGGTGTGGCGATAAATGTGGCATACTTGCTGTATCGGTCGACAACGACCATGATGCTTCTGCAACCTTCAGACTTGGGCAGTGATGTGATGAAGTCCATGGAGATACTCTCCCATGGTCTTGTTGCTAGTGGTAGCGGCTCCAATAGTCCCGCTGGAAGTTGATGATCTACCTTGTCTTGTTGGCACACAAGACAAGTTTGCACATATGCCTCGATGTCGTCCGTCATGCGCAGCCAAAAATACGAGGCTTGGACTAGTGCGATGGTGCGCTCGATTCCTGGGTGACCAGCCCACTTGGAGTCGTGGCACTCCTTGATAACTTCTTTTTGTAAATTTCCCCACCTTGGCACAAACAACCGATCTCTCTTGGTGAGGAGGATGCCTTCCTCTTGCCAAAAGCGCCTTGTCTTTCCCTCGAGCACTTTCTCCAGGAAATTCTTTACTAGCTAATCCTGTCGGAGACATTCCTTGATGCGTGAGACAAGGTCGGACTTCAGTTGGCTCATGCTAAGTGTTTCCAACTTTTCCTTGCGGCTTAGAGCGTCCGCAACGACATTGGCTTTCCCCGGCTTGTACTCGAGCCGATAATCGAATTCTGCAAGGAAATCTTGCCAGCGTGCTTGCTTCGGACTCAACTTCTTTTGTGTTTGAAAGTAGCTTGTCGCTACGTTATCCGTCATGATCGTGAAGTGTGAGCCAAGCAAGTAATGTCGCCACACTCTTAGGTAATGGATGGCTGTCATCTCCTTTTTTTGCACCGTGTAGCGGCATTCAGTATCATTTAGATTTCGACTCTCGAATGCAATTGGGTGGCCGTCTTGAATGTGGACTCCTCCTATGGAAAAATCCGAGGCATCTGTTTGGACTTCGAAGGGCTTCAGTGTGGTTCGGAAGTGCAAGCACGGGTTCCTTCTAAATTGCCTTCTTTAGCTCTTCAAATGCGTGTCGGCACTTTTCGGACCAATGCCACGCTCTATTTTTCTTAAGCATATCCGTCAAGGGTGTCGCCTTAGCCGAATAGCCCTTGATGAAGCGGCGGTAGTAATTCACCATCCCAAGGAATGAGCAAAGCTCGGGCACTTTCGAGGGAGGTTCCCATTCAAGGATGGCCTTTACTTTCGTGTTCTCCATCATAATCTTCCCACTCGCAATCTTGTGGCCAAGGAACTGCACGTCCTGTTGGGCAAACGAGCATTTCTCTAGCTTGAGGAAGATCTCGTTGTCTCGAAGTACTTTGAGGACTTGTCGCAAAGGGTGAGCATGATCCTCGAGTGTGGTGCTATACACCACTATGTCGTCCAAGTACAGACTACGAAGCGGTCGAGAAATGGTTGGAGTACCTTGTTCATAAGCGTGCAAAATGTGGCGGGTGCATTAGTATGTCCAAAAGGCATCACCAGGAACTCGAAAGACCCATACCTTGTAGTGCACGCCGTCTTCGGTTCATCTCCCTCAACGATGCGCACTTGGTAGTACCCGGAGCGTAAGTTGAGTTTGGTGAAGTACCTCGCTTTGCCAAGCTGGTCGAACAAGTCCACAATCAATGGAATCGGATACTTGTTCTTGATGGTGATCTTGTTTAGTGCTCTATAGTCGATGCACATCCACAACGATCCATCCTTTTTCTTTTGAAAGAGGACTGGTGCACCGAATGGGGCCTTTGAGGGACGGATGTATCCCGCATCCAGCAAATCTTTGAGTTGTCTTCGCAACTCCTCAAGTTCGGGTGGAGCCATGCGGTAGGGCACCAAGTCTGGTGGCTTCGCGCCTTGTTCCAGCTCGATCACATGATCTACCTCTCGCCGAGGTGGGAGCTTCTTCGGAAGTTATGGTGGCATCACATCCTTATACTCATTAAGGATGACTTGAATTTGTGGAGGGACTTTGCTTGGCGACATTCCGCTATTTCCTTCATCGTTTAGTTCCCGAATGGAGACCAAGAAGCTTGGGTCCTTCTTGAATTGCATGGCGGAGAGTGTCTTCTCCTCGGACTTACCTCTCTCCGCGGGTACCATGCATGCCTTGCTCCCGTCAAGTATGCTTAGGGAGTTTGTAGCGGGCAGCGGGAAGGCATGGACTTGGTCAAAGAATTCCATGCCAAGGACCATCTTAAAGTCATCCATGGGCACAATAGAGAAATCGAGCTTTCCACTCCACGTTCCGAGTGTTAAGTGTACGCCTTGTGCAATTCCCGCAATTGGCTTGGCGGGTGAGTTTACCGCCTTCATTGTGCCTCCTTCCTTGGTGTCCTTGAGGCTTAAGCGCTTGGCCTCATCTACGGACACGAAGTTGTGCGTCGCTCCCGTGTCTAGCAGCGCGAACGGACTGGCCATTTATCTTTGTGCTTACATACATGAGCCCTTTCTTGATGGGTGTGGGTTGTTGGCGATTAAGTGAGCCGAGGCGTTGGAGAGAACCCAAGCAGAGTTGGGGTTCCTCCGAGGACATTGTGGGGTTGCTCTTTAGTTGGGCAGCAAGAGCATTGAGCGACTTCTTTTCCGGACAGTCGCGCACCCAATGAGGGCCATTGCATATAATCATGGGCTTCGAGGTTTCGGAGCCTCCTTCTTGCCCTCCGATTTACCCTGCCCACTCTTGTTGCTAGGCAGATTTTTCTGCCCCCAATCTTTGCGGCTGTTGCCCTTGTCCTTGCGACTCTCTCCCCCACCTTTGCCTTGGTTGGCCTTTTTGTCTTTAGATTGGGTAGAGTATTCGGTGAGCGATTCTGCAACGGCGATGGTGTTGTCAAGCGTTTGAACGCCACGCCTATCAAGCTCGGTCTTCGCCCAATCCTTGAGGCCATCTTGGAAGTAGAAGAGTGAATCCTTGTCGGACATGTCGTTTATCTCCAACATGAGGGTAGTAAACTCATTGATGTAGTCCCGCATACTACCCGATTGTTTGAGGCGACGTAAGCGCGCTCATGCTTCCTTTTCCGCATTGTTTGGGGCTAATTTCTTTCGGAGTTCTTGCTTGAAGTCGTCCAAGTGTCGATGGTGCAGATTCCCTTGCCCATCTCGCCATGCTTGCGACGCCACCATAGTTGTGCAGCGCCTCTAAGATAAGTGGGTGCAGTGCCCACTTTCAATGCCTCATCTCGTACACCAAAGGCATCGAAGTATTGATCAAGTCCAAATAGGAAGTTGTCCACGCATTCCGCGTGCTATCATAGGTGTCAGACTTTGTCACGTCAATGCGGCGCGCATCACTCGAGTTGGCGGAAGCTGGACTTGGGGAGAGTGTGCGCTTGTGCCATGCCCAATCCGAGAGGATTTCATCTACTTCCGCACGGACAACACGTAGTTCGTCCTGGACAAAACTACGAAGTTTTAGCTACTCGTCATGAAATGAATGAAACTCCCCTCGGAGAATGTTCGCTTGTTCTTGGATGAGTGCCTTTGTTGCCACACGTGAACTCGGCATAACCATCCACTCGTTCCTCCAATCCCTCAAGGCTTTCTTGAGTGGCGGACAATATATTTTCGAGAGAGTTCACATGAGGCTCCAACGCATCCACAGATGAGGCCTTGGACTTGCTACGAGTCTTGCCTTGGCCTCGTTCGCCCTCACGGCCCCGGTTTGGCTCCGGTGGAACATCCACACCAACAACACCCTCTTGTGCTATGTTCAAAGTGTTGGCCATTGCTTGTGAGCTAACTTGCGTGTGTGCAAACCTTAGCTCTGATACCACTTGTCACGGGATGAGTATTTTGCGCAGCTAACCCGTGCGGCACTTAGACAACTTTGCCGAATGTTGCTAAGTAAGCCTAGAGACTCTCGAACTAGAGAAGAAAGCAATGGATCCAAATGAGAAACTTGTATTGCACTTAAGAGAGAATTACAATGCTTGAGTTGCTTGTTGTAGTATTTTTTCTAGTTGTGCAAATGCCAAATGCCATCCCATATTTATAGGGGAGGCTTGCCAAGCTCTAGAGAGTCTAGAGAGTTCTATCACTTTCTAGCTATGTACGTGTGTTGGAATTCTATGGAGAATTCTAGAGCGTCTAGAGAGTTCTATCACTTTCTAGCTATGTACGTGTGTTGGAATTCTATGGAGAATTCTAGAGAGTCTAGAGAGTTCTATCACTTTCTAGCTATGTACATGTGCTGGAATTCAATGGAGAATCTAGAGTATTTACAAGCTCAAATGGGCTAGAGTTGCCTAGGATTTTCCGGAATTGGGCCAAGCTAGCACTCTTGGCCTTGTGTTGGCTCACTAGCCCAAGATTGTGGGCGATTGGTCTATCAAATTGGGCGGCCCGCAAAAATAAGCAGGCTTCTAATATTTACCAATATCGACCTATTAGTCTGTGCAACACAATCTACAAATTAATTACAATGATTATTGCTAACAGGCTAATACCTTTATTAGATCATTTAATAAACCCTACTCAATCCAGTTTTTAAAGAACCGAAGGGAGGCGGACAATGCTATAATACTACAGGAAATTCTTACTATGTTTCAAAAAATGAAAGGGGTCAATGGTCAAATGCTCTTAAAATTAGATCTTGAAAAGGAATTTGATAAATTGGAATGGTCATTCATACATCAGACACTCCATGCTCTAAATTTTCCGCAACCATTCAAAAAACTTATCATGTCTTGCATTACAACTTCTACTATTTTCATTTTAATAAATGGTAACCCAACTGAATATTTCCAACCCTCTAAAGGAATTCGTCAAGGTGACCCCCTGTCTCTATATCTGTTTATTCTATGTTTAGAAATGCTTTCCCGTAGGATAAATGCTTCATTTGATTACTGCAAATGGACATCTATCTCACTTAGTTATCAAGGACCAAAGTTATCTCATCTTTTCTTTGCTGATGATATTATTCTTATCTCAAAAATTACTCCCATTTTTTCCCAAGTAATGGTTGATATCCTGGCTGAATTCACTACTGTGTCGGGTCAGACTATTAACTTTGACAAGTCAAAGATTTTCTTCTCTAAAACTGCTCTCTTTCTACTAGGAATAACATTCTACATACTTTTCATATGAAGGAGGGCACACAGTTTGGGAAATACTTAGGATTTCCTATTTTTATTCAAAGGCCAACCAAAAACGATTACCAATTCTTAATAGATAATTTTACTACTACGTTGGCCGGTTGAAAAACAAACTTTTTAACGAAAGCAGGAAAAATTACCCTAATTCTCTCTACTTTGAATTCTCTACCAAATCATGTTATGCAATATATTAAACTACCTTCTTACATTCTTACTACTCTCAACAGACTCCAAAGAAATTTTCTATGGGGTACTACTCCTAATAAGAAAAGTTTGCATATCGTTAATTGGGAAACTATCACAAAGCCTTTAGATAAGGGAGGGCTAGGGATACAAAATCTGTCCTTAATGAATAAAGCTCTACATGCCAGTCTAGCATGAAGACTCTTTCATAACCCAACTCAATTATATGTTCAGGTGTTACGGTGTAATTATATTAAACCCTCCCATATACAACAAGGTAACAACTCCTTTATTTTGAAAAATTTAATGCAAGGGTGGAACAGTTGTAAACTTGGTTTCAAATGGAATATAGGCTCCGGCAAATTTATCAACTTCTGAAGAGATCCTTGGATTGCCCATAATTTCAGCCTTCCATATTATATTTGCAGACCTCTTCTAAGTTTTGAGGAGTCTAAAACTGTGTCCACTTATTATTATGACCACCACTGGCATTTAGAACACCTCTCCTTTATATTACCGAATCAATTACAGAAGCTCATCAATAATGTATACATGTCTATCCAGCTTATTATTACAGATCACATCTACTAGAACATTACTTCTACAGGTTTGTTTTCTGTTAAATCCATGTATACTACTCTGCAACTTCAAATGGAGAATTCCACGTATCCCATGTGTAGTTACAAATGGATTTGGATGTTAAATGTACCCCCTAACATTTCCCATTTTATTTGGTCAGTCTGTCATGATAGGTTCCCAACAACATATTATTTGCACAAGATTGGCTTTATTAGCTCTGCTATTTGTTCCCAATGCCAACGACTTCCAGAAAGTATTCTCCATATATTACTTCACTGTCTTGTAGCAAGAGCTTTTTGGAATAAGCTTCACATTTCAACAGATCGAAGCCCTAGGGAACCCTTTGCAAACAACCTACTGCTTTTTAAGGATTTCATTAATCAAAAACTTAATAACTGCTCCTATGGAATTCCAAACACTACCTTAATCCCTTTTGCTCTATGAGAACTATGGACCCATCGTAATAAATATACTTTCGAACATTTAGACCTTCACCTGGACACTAGGGTAGTAGTTCATCTAACATACCACAAATGCAAAGCTCTAGCGTCCTTGCCACTCTATATAAAATGACATCCACCAAATAATCAAGGTTATAAACTTAACATAGATGTTCTTATTCTTCTAATGGCTTTAGGTGTGGCATAGGAGGGGTTTTCTGCAATCATACAGGACAATGGATCGTTGGCTATGCAGGAGCAACTATACATGGGACACCCGTACAAACTGAACTCTTGGCTTCTCTCAAAGGACTGCTCATTGCTATACAAATGAATTTACAACTACTTAGCATTGAAGCAGATGCACAAAGTGTACTAAACTTATTAAACTCCAATGCACCGCATTACACTAATATTTTACATGATTGCAGGTGGTTACTCCTTCAACTAGATAGGCCAAACATCACAAGGGTTTACCGTGAGCAGAAGTGCGTAGCAGACAATCTCGCAAAGTTTGGAGCACATAAACAACAAGGTTTCTGTATAATGTATAAAGAACCGCCATCTTTTGTGACATCTTCCTACCATCAAGATCTGCAAGGAGTATCTTGTACAAGGCTGGTTAAGTTGGCAGTTACTGAAGGTAGTAGTAGTAGTGTTAGTTTATCTCCTACTTTATCTCCTGTATATAGTTATCCGGATATATTAGGTACTAGCAAGTTTCCTTTGGGTTCTACTAATGTAATTCCGATGTCTCTAATGCATCACCTTAACTGCTCGTTACGAGCTTGATATCTATATATAACTATCCTTTCTACCAAAAAAAAGCAAAAAGAATATTATAGACATTTACATTTTTGTACACTAATAGCAAAAAGAATATTATAGATTGAAGGTTAAAAAGGTCATCCAATTATTAATGGGTATTTTAGTATTTTAAAACTTTCACTTTGTAGCTTTTCAGTTATAATATAGCATGATATGATGATTATGGAAAAATACATTCCCATAGCATCATTGTTAGCATCATTGTTTGCTTTTATAAGGACTATCCACCATGTTTTCCAAATTTACAATAAAAGAATTGTTTTACGATCTCAAGTGATCTCTAGCCATCTCCAGTTGCTCACCCTAGCTGGTTGAATAGCCCTTTTAAAACAACATTTCATGTTAATAATGAACCCATATGAGCCTCAACCTTCAAATGACAACTATTCGATACTTTCATAAGCATCCCATTCAACTTGTGACTTTTTCAATTCTTACCATAACGAGGTAGCAATGATCCGCCATAGTTGCTTAGGACACCAGAGGATATTCCATGATCATCCCCTACCTGCCTCATGGCAGGAAAGAGAGATTACCGTTGACACGTCATACCAATAAGCAATTTCACATCACATTATGGGCACCCAAACCAGCAATTTTCTTTGATCAGTCTTTGTTAGATCCAAACAGTCTTCTTTTTCTTCTCTTTCTTTTTTTGGGAAAACTCTAGGCTAAGAATGCTACTCAAAGATCTTCTTACAGAGAACCTTGAAATATAACTGAGAAAGAATACTCACCTTAACTTGCTTCTTGTTTGGTCATTCGTTTCTTTAGTTGTACAAGTCCCGGAGACGCCTTCGTTACTACTACTAAAATTTTGATGCACTGATCCAGCTGACAATCTTGGATCATCTGTGAATAAACAGAAATCAACCCATATGTATGAAGGTGTGACTTGTCACTTGCTGCACAACTCTTGCCTAAAACTAAGGGCCAGACAAATTCTATTAGGTACACTCTGTTGGGGTGAAGTGTATGGAAGAAGATATTAGATTGTTAGAGTAGGAAAATGTTATGGGAATAACTTTGAATGCTTCTTCTTATTAATCCACTACAAATGATAGATTACATGACTATTTATAGACTTGTTGGATAGTTCTAGATTATTCCACATACATGAGATATTTCTCAAGCTCTACATTATTCTAGACTCTAGATATTTTACTTATATATATATTTTTCCAAACATGTTCTCTAGTATTCTAGAGAACTCCATGCTTTGATATTATACTCATATATCTAGAGACTTCTAGCTAATACAAATTACAAATTACATATTATACATTAACACCCCCTCTTAATTTGTAATTTGTAACTTATCTCTGAATTGAGTAAATTTGTCCACTGGAAGTGCTTTTGTGAAGATGTCCGTCAGCTGCTCATTGGTGTTGATAAACTTCAGCTCATTCTCTCCGTCTTCAACCAATTCTCTGATGAAGTGGTGACGAATTTCTATATGCTTGCTTCTTGCGTGAAACACAGGATTCTTTGTCATAGCAATTGCCGACATGTTGTCACAATAAATTGTTGTATGACCATCTTGTCCTTTCTCCAAGTTAAGGAGTATTCTTTTAAGCCACACTGCTTCACATGCCGCATTAGCAGTTGAGATGTACTCTGCTTCCGTTGAAGATAATGCCACGGTTTGTTGTTTCTTTGATGATCAAGAGATTATTTTTTATCCCAAAGCAAAGACATTTCCCGAAGAGCTTCTACGATCATCAATGCATCCTGCCCAATCACTTTCGGTGTAGCCAACAAGAGAATTATTTTACTCTGCAGCATATTTGATTCCAAACGTCTTTGTGCCTTTCAAATATCTAAGAACTCTTTTTGCTGATGCATAGTGTAGCTTGCTTGGATTGCTCATAAATCTAGATAGCACGCTTACCGCATATATTATATCGGGTCTAGTGTTTGTAAGATAAATCAATGATCCAATCAGTCTTCTGTACATTGATGGATCCACCTTTTGTGCCTCATCGTTGAGAGATAACTTCTCATTTAAAGCAGCTGGTGTAGCAACCGGTTACTGTTTGTCATATGAAATTTCTTTAATAAATCGTCACAATATTTTTCTTGGCTTATAAATATTTCTCCTTCACGTTGTTTTACTTGGATGCCAAGAAAATATCTCATGAGGCCTAAATCTGTCATCTCAAATTCTTGCATCATTGCCTTCTTGAATTCTTCTACCAACTTTATATTCGTGCCACAATAAATAAGATCATCAACATAAAGGCAAATAATAAGAAAATCTGCACCTTGCTTCTTAAAATATATAGAGATAGCTCACTTGGACTTTGTTCAAAACCGTGTTTGCAAAAGTGACTATCAATCTTGCTATACCATGCTCGAGGCGCCTGCTTGAGTCCATATAGAGCCTTACGAAGACGATACATTTTTCTTTCTTTCCCTTTGACAATATAGCCTTGCGGTTGCTCGACGTACACTTCTTCTTTGAGATCTCCGTTCAAAAACGCAGATTTAACATCTAGTTGATACACCTTCAATTTTAATTGAGCAACAAGTGCTAACAAAGTTCTAACCGTCTCCATTCAAGCAACAGGGGAAAATATTTCATTGAAATCAATGCCCAGTTGCTGTGAATAGCCTTTTGCAACTAGCTGAGCTTTTAGCTTATGAATCATGCCGTCTTCATTGTACTTGGTCTTATAAACCCATTTAAGACCAATGACCTCCTTATTTTGTGGAAGATCCACCAACTCCCATGTTTTATTCTTCTTAATCATAGAGATTTCTTCGTCCATGGATTTTTGCCAACCTTCATCTTTTATAGCCTCTTTGAATTTCTCCGGTTCACAAGAGAAAAATGCCACATCACATACATAAATATCTCATAAAGAACGTACCTTTCTTGGTGGTGAGTCTGTATCCGAAGATTCCTCCATGCTTGGTCCTTCATTTGTAGGAGATTCTTTATCTTCTTTTTCAAGGATTTTTGGAGTCGCATCTTGACTTTCCTCCCATTTCCATGATGCTGCTTCATCGAAAATGACATCTCTTGAAATCACCAGCCTGTTAGTATTAGGATCAAAGAGTCTGTAGGCTTTGGATTCATTACTATAGCCAATAAAAATGTATTTTTCACCTTTCTCATCAAATTTTTCATTTTTGGTCTGCACTGGAACATGAGCATAGGCAATACATCCAAGTACTTTGAAGAAATCTACATTTGCTTTTCTTTGATGCCATACCTCGTAGGGGGTCTTGTTATGAACAGCTTTTGTGCGTGAACGATTTAATATGTAGACCATTGTAGAGACCGCTTCAGCCCAAAATTTGTTAGGAAGATGCTTACCTTTTAACATACTCCGTGCCATCTTTACTATGGAGCGATTTCTCCGTTCTGCAACCCCGTTTTGTTGAGGAGTATATCTCACAGTCAATTCTTTCTTTATTCCTTTGGCCTTACAATATTCATTGAATTCTTTTGAAACAAATTCTCCTCCTCTGTCAGTCCGCAGTATCTTTAACCTTTGATCACTTTGGTTTTCCACAAAAGCTTTAAACTTAACAAATTTTGAGAAAACTTCAGACTTTTCTTATAGAAAATAAACCCACATCATTCTAGAATAATTATCCACAAAAAGTAAGAAATATCTTTTATCATTTAATGATGGAGTTTTAGTTGGGCCACATACGTCAGCATGCACCAATTCTAAAGGGCGTCTAGCTCTCCATGATATTTTTGTGAAGGGTAATCTATGCATTTTCCCATATATACAACCTTCACAAAATTTTCCTTTCTTATTTATGTGTGGGAGCCCATTCACCATATTTTTCCTTTTGAGTAAATCAAGACTTCTATAATTCAAGTGACCAAATCTTAGATGCCACAATAGAGATTGATCATTTTCAACATCTGATTTTAGTGCAAGAGTCTCTATGGGCAGGTTAAGTGCAAAAACTTTATTCGGAGACATTTTAATTTTGGTCACTACTTGATTGCTCTTTTCTTCAATAATTATACTTTCATCTTTGATAAAATTTACTCTATATCCTTTTTGCAACAATTGTCCCACACTAAATAAATTTTGTGCAAGGCCTGGAACATACAGAACATCAGAAATAAACTTGATCTTACCTCCCGTGGTTTTTACAGCTATTACTCCCTTACCTGCAACCTTATGAATTTTTCTATCTCCAAGCTTTACTTGAGAATCTATGTCTTCGTTTAACTTGATGAAGCTATTCTTGTTATGGTAACTACAACCACTATCCAAATACCAAATATCTTTTGCATCCGAATCAACATTAAAACATGAATAGAATAGATTATCTGCTTCTGTAAAATTAGCTTCGTCATGTTTATTATACCAACAATCTCTTTGGGAGTGATTAGCATTTTTACACCTTTTGCATTTAAATCTACAATCTTGCGTATTGTGATTTGATTTCCCACAAATATGACATTGGGAGGAAGATGTACCTTTTGAGAAATTATTTTTAACAAACCTTCCTTTTGGAACTTGATTTTTATTTCCAAACTTCCTTTGTTGAAAGTTGCAATTTTGCTGGAATTTATTCATTTGATCTCCCTTCTCCAAATCTCCAGCCTTTTCATTTGAAAGAGTAACCTTTGATTGAAATGCCTGCTCCACCTCTTGAATTGAAAATCTGTTCATTCTAAGCTCGTGTGTCTCCAAAGAAGCCATTAGTTCATGAAAACTTAAAGAGGATAAATCTTTATACTCTTCAATCGCGGCAACAACATGATCCCATTTTGCAGGAAGACTACGTAATATTTTTTCAACAATTTTCTTCTCTTTAATTTCATCTCCATAACTTTTAATTTGATTAACTAGTGCGGTAACTCTATCAAAAAATACCTTCATTGATTCATCATTCTTCATTGATATATTATCAAATTCTCTCCATAAAGATTGAAGTTTGATAGAGATTACCTTAGAGGAGCCTTGAAATTCCTTTTGAAGAATATCCCAAGCCTGTTTTGAACTTGTGGCTGCCATAATACGAGGGAAGATAGTTTTACTTACCCCTTGTTGAATAAAGAGAAGTGCCTTTGCATCATTCTTCTTGTTTTCCTTGAACTCCTTTTGCTTGGATGCCGTCCATGTTGCAAGCGTAGCCAAGTCACGGGTCCATCATAGCCATCTTGTACAAGCTCCTAAAGATCTTGAGAAATAAAAAGAGTCTTCATTTGAAGGCTCCAATAATCATAGTTGTCTCCATAAAAAATGAGGACAAGATTCTGTGAATAGTTGAACACTGATGGTGATGATGTTGCCATGTTGAAGAACTAGTGTTGAGACACAACGCTAACCAGGCTCTGATACCAAATTTCTTAGGGTGAAGTGTATGGAAGAAGATATTAGTTTGTTAGAGTAGGAAAATGTTATGGGAATAACTTTGAATGCTTCTTCTTATTAATCCACTACAAATGATAGATTACATGGCTATTTATGGACTTGTTGGATAGTTCTAGATTTTTCCACATACATGAGATATTTCTCAAGCTCTACATTATTCTAGACTCTAGATAACATGTTCTCTAGTATTCTAGAGAACTCCATGCTTTAATATTATACTCATATATCTAGAGACTTCTAGCTAATTCAAATTACAAATTACATATTATACTTTAACACACCCTAGCAAAGTAAGAACTACGCAAAAAAGTATAACAATGGAGGAAAATTATAAGGATCATATAATGCATCGGACAGAGAACTGTGAAGTTGAATACATTGTTCTTAACATCGGCAGATGTTTCTTGTATAATTGGGCTATAAAAGACAAACACTGGGCGCAGGCCATGATCAAGAAAACAGTGGGATTATCTTTCCTCCTCAACTGCAAATTTGCATGCATTTTGAACTTCAACAGGAAGTACTTAAAACTTACAACATTTATCAAAATTGTACGCGAAGCCCCAACTAAGCACAATTCTATGCAACTCATCTCGGGTAAGAGCAAGTCGATTCATTCCAAGTGACGGATTCACATGAGGACACTGACAAAGCAAAAACATGCAGTGTTGTAAATTGAAGCGACATAACAGAAATGGAAGCAACAATATATACACAATGCATGGTGTCCCCGCTCTCAACACTGCAAACAATAGATCCACTTTATTTTTCTTCTTGGACTTCTGGATGTTCTTTATGAACTTGAATTAAAAGGCCTCATTGAATTATGAGTTAAGAAATAAAATCTAAGAACTTGAGAATACACTGTCCTACATGCCTACTTGAGGGATGTTCTACAAATCTGGTGTCTACAGAGCTAATAAGATGAGGTAGCAGCAAAAGATGATTCTCTATTCCCTTAAGAAATATTTATGTCTCGTTCGAGACAGTGAATTCGATTCTAAGGACAAAAACAAAGAAAAGAAACTGAAAACGAGACACCATTAAACCCCAGAAGCCCAGTTGGTATTCAACAAAAAAGAAAAAAAGAAGATCTCAAGACAATATTCATACCTAAAATCTACACCTAGTTTAGCATAGAAGGATAGTTTATTACCAGCTATTGGTCAATTGCCTACCAGTTGACAGTATCCCCCCTCCTTCCGCTTCTCTTTTACAGTCAACAATTTCTATCATGCATCAACATGATTAAAGTATATGCAAACATGAAAAGGAAGAAAGAATAAATCCCTTTGTATAACAAAAAGGTACAAAATTATCGAAAAGCCAGAATACACAAGGATGCAAGCTTCTGTGAATATCACACAACTTCCAAATCGTTAACCGTATTATTATTAATGAATTGGCAAAAAACTTATGACTGCACTAACTACAAGAAAAGACCAAATGGAAATTTTTCTTGCCTACAGAAAATTCTAATGTCAGATGATATCTTCAAACTAAATGACACCATCTTTGTTATGAAAATTACCTGGATAACATACGTAATTAGACATATGCTTCAATCTTTTTTCAATCTCGGTCACAAGAACAGCAACAGAATGCATCCTCCACTATTTAAAAATATAGCCACACAAATATCTAAGACTTTGTTATATAGAGGAAGAGACAACAACAACAACAACAACTACCCAGTATAATATGTAGACGAGCCTTACCCCTACCCGAAGGGGCAAAGAGGCTGTTTCCAATCGACCCTCGGCGCATAGGATAAAATGAAAAGCTGCATTAAAACAAAGACAAAATTAGAAACCAAAGCAAGACAAAACGAAATAATAAAGCATAAGTAATCCCGCAGAAATAACGTAAATAATTATGTAAACATAAGAAACATAAATACAGTCGCATGCAATAGTAACAAGCAGTAACTACCATACTAACACCATAAGGGGACATAAGCTAAAACACTAGTCAACTATGGGTAACTTACTATCCCACACCCAACCCCGGGTGAGGCGTACGAAGGACTCTATGAGCCCCTAGCCTACAACCCTGATTCTAGACCTCCAGACTCCCCTAACAAGGGTCATGTCCTGCCTAATCACCTCTCCCCAATGCTTCTTAGGCCTCCCTCTACCTCGCCGACCTCCAACAATCTCCAGCCGCTCGCAGCTCCTCACCGGGGCATCGGGACCCCTCCTCCGAACATGCCCGAACCACCTCAGCCTCGCTTCCCGCATCTTCTCGTCCACCGGGGCCACCCCTACCTTCTGTCGAATAACTTCATTCTTAATCTTATCTAGCCTGGTGTGCCCACACATCCACCTAAGCATCCTCATCTCCGCAACCTTCATTCTCTGAACATGAGAGTTCTTCACGGGCCAGCACTCCGCCCCATACAACATCGCAGGTCTAACCACGGCTCTGTAGATAAAGAACACCAAATTTTAACGTGGAAAACCCTTCAAATCGAAGGTAAAAACCACTGGATCACATAGATCCAAAAAACTCCACTATAACAATCAGAGGGTTACAAAAGTTTTCCAAATTGGCAACACAACAAGTGCCAAACACGGAGCAACAATAACAACAAGAGCAACAACTAATCAATTGAAGAAAGAGTATAATAAAAAAAAATAAAGCTGCTATTCAAGACACGAAATCAGATTCTACGAGCCTCCAAATCCGATCTTTATCGTTCAAATCCAAGACCAGGATGTTGCAAACATTCAGTCAAATTTTCAGCCCGATCCAACGGTAAAAGAATTGGAAAAAGTCATTTGCATATTGGCTAATCGGAATAAAAATCTGCAGCAAAACTAATATTTTTGTTCTTTCTTCTCTCTTGACGAAAGCTCTCTCAAAAACTATTATTTGGCTGGACAACATGGGCATGAGCCCAACAAACTCCCCCTCCAGCCAAAGGGCAAAATGTATCTTTAAGTAGAAGAACTATTGACATGCTTCATGCGTGCCAATTTTCTGCAAAGCACATGCTTATCTGCAAGCTTAACTACGAAGTCCTCAAACTGCTCCATATAAATCACATCATCTAATTAACCATGAAGAAAAGCAGTCTTGATATCCATCTGCTCAACCTCTAAATCTAGACTTGCAGCTAAGCCTAGAACCACACGAATAGAAGACATCTTCACAACAAGGGAGAAAATTTTATCAAAGTCAACTCCCTTCTTCTAACCAAAACCTTTAACAACTAACCTCTCCTTGTATCTAGGCGCATAGGTATGGTTATCTTGCTTTATTCTGAATATCCATTTGTTAGATAGAGCTCTCTTACCTTTCGGCAATTTCACTAACTCATATCTGTCATTCTCATTGAGTGACTTCATCTCATCTTCCATCGCTTCAATCCACTGATCTTTGTGAGTATCATGCATGGCTTCATCATAATTCTCAGGTTCTCCCATGTCAGTCAAATGCACAACTCGTCAGGAGGATAGCTCATGAAATTTTTTTTCTCCCTTGTAGATCTTCTAAGAGAGGTTTCAGGAGCATTTGAAGTAGTTACCTGTGCAGAAATTGGTTGCTGATCAACCACATCTTCATCAATTGGAGCATCCATAACATCCATACCATGATGATCATTTTGATCTTGATCACTATCCCCATCACTATTTTGGGTACCTTCATGTGAAATAGGTGCCTTAGCAATTGAAACTGGATCAACATCAACTAAGCTCTCATTACTCTGAGAATCTATCTTCTCAGCTTTGTCAATATCTTAAATAGTTTGGTCTTCAAGGATTATTGCAATCCGACTTCTAATAAGTTTATTGTCAACTGGATCATAAAAACGATACCCAAACTCATCTTGACCATAACCGATAAATATGCACTGCTTAGTTTTGACATCCAGTTTCGATCTCTCATCTTTAGGAACATGGACACAAGCTTTATACCCAAAAACTCTCAAGTGATCATAAGAAACATCTTTGGCAAAACCAAACTCTGTCTGGGACATCACCATCCAAAGTAACTGCAGGAGACAAATTGATAACATAGGCAACAGTGCTAAGTGCTTCCGCCCAAAATGTATTTGGAAGTTTAGCCTCTGAAAGTAAGCATCTAACTCTCTCAACTAGAGTTCTATTCATCCTTTCTGCCAAACCATTCAATTGAGGTGTCTTGGGCGGAGTTTTCTGTTGACAAATTCCTTTTTCCTTGCAATATTTATCAAAGGGACCACAATATTCACCTCCATTGTCAGTGCGAATACATTTTAATTTCTTGCATGTCTGTCTCTCAGCTAAGTCCTGAAATTCCTTGAACATGCTAAGTGCTTGATCTTTAGATTTCAAAGGATACACCCAGAGCTTACGAGAATGATCATCAATGAAGGTCATAAAGTAAAGTGCACCACCTTTTGACTTAACTTTAAAAGGACCACACAAATCAGAGTGTATTAGCTCCAATAAATCGGGTTTTCTTGAGGGGGGATGGTTATGAAAGGAAACTCTTTTCTGTTTTCC
Source organism: Nicotiana benthamiana (assembly GCA_034376525.1). Taxonomy (NCBI): domain Eukaryota; kingdom Viridiplantae; phylum Streptophyta; class Magnoliopsida; order Solanales; family Solanaceae; genus Nicotiana; species Nicotiana benthamiana. The sequence continues at coordinate 69,846,915 of CM067334.1, read as the reverse complement.
AACTAAACAATGTATGCACCTTTTCGGCTTTGTTTGTTTCACTCAAGAAAGAAAACAGTTCTTAGCCAAACACGTAATCCCCCTCTCACTCATATGACTCAATCTTCGACCGCGGCAGGACCGTAGTGGGAGATTGCTGCAGACAAATTGAGATTCAGAGGGGTTGTTTGGCCGCGGTTCTACCGCGACCACGGAAGAACCGCGGTAGGCGTGCTGAAGGCCAGGGGCAGTTATGTCAAAGCGTGAATTTTAGCCCTAAAACATATATTAGTCACTAGATTTCGCCTTAAGGAGCATGTATTGAATTTTTAGAGTTCTTGGAAGGAAAAACAATTGTGAGAGAATAGCTTAAACACATTTCTTCTTCCCTTTTGATTTTTATTGCTAGATTATGTTGAATATTAATTTAGTTTGTTTACCCATAGCTATGAGTAGCTAATTTTCCTGTCTAAGGTCTTGATGGAACCTCTTGGGGATTGAACTTCTCCTTTATGTTAATGCAAATTTTCCAGTTTTAATCTTTATTTATTCAACTATGTCCTTGTTGTAGTTAATTGACATGATCATCAATTAGCTGTGCCTATAGAGTGTGCATAACTTTGGAAAGAGTGCATTTTTAGGTAGTTGTTGAATAACACCATCCCTAAAGTAATAAGAGGAATCTATAACTGTGATTTTAAAGGCGGGATTAGGAATAACGAAACCTTGGGTGCAATTTTAAATGAACTGTGTTAATTAAAGCTAGCTAGTGTATCTCGGGACAGTGCAATAGTATGTTACTATAATTGCTCGGGAGAGATTTACGGTAAGTTGAGTGTTCATTATTGATTTAGATGTGTTGGTAAATTTGTATAAAGCATAAACAGAAGGGATTCCATCAATAGGGGAAGTCATTACCTTAGGTTTTCTCTCATTATTGTCTACAACCTTTGTTAGTTACCTGTAGCTTGTTACTTTTCTGCAATCGTAGTTCGTAAATAAATCTCCAGTTGTGATTCAAAAGTCTTGGGAAGCTGGTTCGGAAGGATTTAGTGGGTCTAAAGGTGGTAGTTGATTGGTTGACTCTCTGTGGATTCGACCATGGGCGTAATACTTGGGTTTTAGTTGCAACGTCCGCAGAGTCCTTTCTAGAGGGCATACTAGAAATGTACAAAATATTGCGGAAAGTATTTGGAATAGCTTTTGAGGGATTTGAGAGGCAATTATATCTTTAACTAAGCTTATGCATGTATTAATAACCTTGATATTGCTAATATTGCGGTTTGCTATGCATTAGTTATACATAGGATAATACCAAATAGAATGTGCTAATACTTGTATTACTTATACATATATTTGAGAAATGTATCAAACAAAATAGGGGTAGTTTAGTCACAGTAGGTATTTTTGAATAGAATTTAGTATTTTTGTAATGGACGTGCTAAAAGCAAATTGGTCACTTATTGTGAACGGGAAGAAGTACTAATTTAGCAACAAAATAAACTAATATAATGCATTCTACCAACCAAAGGAATAAGATTAAAGTACGCACTATTCTCCCTAAATCCCACTTTATAAAATTTTATTAGGTCGTCATTGTTGTTCTATCAAATAGATCTCTTAGGCTCTTAGCTAAGAACAAAAAAAAGGTATGGGGAAAGGAAGAAAAACCATAAAGGAAAGTGAATATTCCAAAAACAGAAAGGAGAAGACATTAGAAACCACCAAGCAAATTAAGCTGAAGTCCACAAAGGAATTGATTGCTTCTCTTTTTCTTGTAATTCAAACCACACAAGTCTTATAGATGAAGGCCCTTATTAGATAGGACAGATGTACTTTACACGTATATATATATATATATATATATATATATATATTGCTAGACCAATATGATCTTGATTCTTGATTTTTTTTATTGATTATCCTCGAGCAAGTTTAACATATAGTATATGAATAATATCATCAGTAACATACATAAAATTTTAGACGAGTAGTGTAGTATTACGCTTGTACGGTAATTTACATTTGGAAATATTAAGTTCTACGACTTTATTTTTCACCACATATAATGTTTAATTTAAATTATTTTTCAAGTAGTATCGACATATATATATATATATGTATGTATTATTGTGACACCACTTGGTTAATGGTGTGGCCTCCGTCAGATACAACACCACAGAAAACTAAAACTAAAGAAAGTAGTTTGCGTGTATCCTATACATATAGGCCGGCTATGTGTCTGTAGCTCGACAGGAAATGACAGCGTTGCCCTTATCATGTAAACCTGAATGTCGAATTAGGTTTACATGAAAAATGATCGTTTTTACCATTTCTTAAGCTACACCCAATTAACAGGGTTGATAATTGGTGTAAGTGTTTGTATTCTAATTTTCTCTCTATATATGGTTTCTTATTAAGGAGAGCCTTATTTAGAGTAATGAAAAAGTTATTTTCGTATGACTTATAATTTACTGTTCGAGCATGAAAGTTATCACTAATATTTACATCAGAGTAAGTTGACTATATTGTATTTTTAATATGCAGTTCTTCTTCAAACCCTGCTTAAAGGCAAAATATTTTATGCATTGTGCTGAAATAAGTAATCTTCTAAAAATAGTTGAAACAAAAGAATGACATGAACTTAAAATTAAATTGGAAAACTCACATGATGTGTATGAGTTACGGCTAAAAGATAGTGAAGTTTCTTATATTGGAGGTAATATTGTGTGTTCACGTCAATAAATAACGTTGATAAGACATTATGATATGAAAATCAAATAAGCAATAACCAAGGGTTTAACTATTAAAAATGAACTGTTTGATTAGAGATCTCGAGTTCAAAATTTAAAAATAAAAAAATATAATAAATATTAACAATTGCCAGCAACCAAAATGCACAGAGAAAAATTAATGGAAGCCGCCATGTAAGTTGTCTACATTTATCATACTTTTTAGGTGTAGTTTTTCTTCGAAATCTACGTGGAATGCTTTATTGAACTGTCTGATTAGAGATCCCGAGTTCAAAATCTAAAAATAAAAAAATATACTTTCTTCGTTTCATATGTTTTGATGTATTTTTCTTTTTAGTCTGTTTCAAAATAAATGACACATTTCTATATTTAGAAATAATTTAATTTTAAACTCTTTATTTTACCCTTTTTGCCCTTAGTGAGAAGCTTTTATAATCACACAAATGGTATGGCCCCACAAACCTTTTACTCCTTAATCTTTTAAAACCACAAATTTTAAAAATCTTTTTCTTTTTTCTTAAACTCCGTGCCAAATCAAACTACATCAAATAATATGAAACGGAGGGAATAATAAATATTAACAATTGCCAGCAACCAAAATGCACAGAGAAAAATTAGTGGAAGCAGCCATTAATGTATTGTCGTCTACATTTATCATACATTGTATGTGTAGTTTTTCTTTGAATTCTACGTAGAATGCTTTATGCATCAATATTACAGGCCGAGGGTGGGCCCAATTGAAAGCCATGACCATAGCAATAAAGGTGACCAACGGGTGGGCCGGGCCGGGTCCGGGTCCAAATTTTATGACCCGTCCGGGTCCGGGCCGGTCCGGTCCGGGTTCAATTGGGGGCGGGTTGCAATTGGGCTGGGTTGATCCGGTCCGGGCCGGGCCGGGTTTATCTTTTTTTTTTTTTTGAATTACGTATAGTATAAATATTAAGTTATATTAATACTTTGTAATAATTGAATGAACACAACAAAAGATGGGGAAAAAATTGCACTTATTGCAAGTGCTACTTTATTTCTTAAATTCAAAATTTCAAACTGAAAAACTAAAATGTATCATAATTAGTTTACAATTTACATCAAATGGCTTGCATTGCAATAGCAAGTTCTTCCATATTAATATGAACCTCTGGACCTTCTTCTGGAGTGTTAAATTCGGATGGGTTTCCGTGCGTTAATATATCTCCAAGTTCTTCGTCTTCCGGGCTATCAAGATCTTCCTTTCCTTGATTTCTTCGTTCAGATCTTATCCAATCTCTTAGACACACTAAGACTTCCAAAGCATTGCTTCCCAATGAGTGCCGCGTGTCTCCAAGTTGTTGTCTTGCTTGGCTAAATGCACTCTCGGATGCAACAGTGGAAATTGGGACATTCAGGACATCCCGCGCCATAGCGTAAAGAACGGGAAATTGCTTTGAATTTTCCTGCCACCAGCCTAACGGTGAAAATTCCTTGGTGCGAGGCTCCTTTTGCTTCTGCAAGTAAAATTGCAGTTCATCTATATTCCTACTACTACTTTGAGTGTTAGAAAAAGTTGAAAAAATATTAAAACTATCAAAGCCTTCATCATCATCTCCGACTACATTAGAAGTGCTACATTGCATAGTGGGATTTGCAGCAGTTGAAGCACGAGCATTATCACATTGAGTTGCATAATAAGTATATAGATATTGTAAATGTTCATTTAGTTGGTTCATAGATTCATACAAATTTGGGCTTTCAGTGGGCCCAATCTCTATATAATTGTATAAAGCATTCATTAATTGTTGACAATCAGACATTTTAATTGAAGGATTTAAAACTGCACCAATTAAGTAAACAGGAGGAATTGGAAAGAAATATTTTTTAAATTTTGCTTGCATACTTGCAACAGCATCCGTATATCTATCTTTCTTCTTAAATTCAAATAGTAGCAAAGAAATTTCAGCTATATGTACTAAAGCCAAAGTAATAGTTGGGTAATATGCCCCAGAAAACACAACAGTAGCAGTATAAAATTTATGTAAAAATTTAATCACATCACTAATGACCTCCCAGGTATCACCGGTTAACATACGCCTAGGATCAGTACAATGTGCATTAGCAACTTCTGTTATTGGGCCCCAGCAGTTAAAAAAATTTTTTTTTTTTTAAAAAAAATTTTTTTACCTTTATAACCGGTCCGGGCCGGTCCGGGTTGGCCGGTTCGCCCGGTATTTCTCTTCCCGGGCCGGTCCGGTCCGGGTTAATTGCCCGGTAAGGCCTTACGTCCCAACCCCCTTCCCCCCCCCCTAACCCAGCCCGGCCCCCCCGCGCTAAATCGGTCCGGTCCGGGCCGGTTTTGACCGGGCCGGTCCGTGCCGGTCCCGGGTCAACCCGGCCCGGTTGACACCCATACATAGCAATCATGCAGAGAAGCTTTGCTTGGCTGGTAATAAAGCCTCCATAAAAAAAATACACATTAGCCTTCAAAACCACAATTCTTTTACTCTCACTCATCACTAGAACCATATAGTAGGAGTACAATCTGTCTCTTTCTCACCCCTACTCCTTTTTGCCATTCTTTCCCTATTTCTTCCTCTCTTTCTAGCTTTTTCTTCTTATTGCATTCTCTATATTCACATTCTTTCCTCTTTAATCCAACAAGCCTACTGAACAATGAAGGTATATATGATTCTTCATTCATCCTATTTTAATACCTTCCTTTTTAATTTCTTCCACATTCTGAATGTTATTTCAGAAAATATTTAATTACAGTCAAACCTCTCTATAATAGTTCTATTTGTTCCGAAAAAGCTCGGCCTTATATAGAGATGCTACTATAGAGAGGTCTGACTGTATTGGTTTGATCAAGTTAATTTCTTTAATTCCTTAACATTTCCTTGATTCTTTTGTCTATCTAATCTTCTTAATTATGACTCCTCCTGTTTTTCTATATGAGCTGTTAATTATTTGCTTTTTGTTACTGTTTATCTCTACTTTCTACAGGTTACGATTTTTTTTGTATTTTTTAATTTTTTTTTGAAAATTTGTATCTGCAGAAATTTATTCTGAAATTAGATTTGGAAGATGATAGAGAAAAAAGGAAGGCCTTGAAAATTGTGGCTGCTCTTCCAGGTAATATTGGACTACTTATCCATTTCTACATTTTTAACTTATCAAGATTATTGAGGTCAAAATATTAATGACAACTAGTAAAAGGAAAGAAAAGATACTCCCAACATTTACTTTTATTTATCAAGTATTGAAAAAAAAATCATTTTACTTCTTATATTTCGCATATCAAGAGAAAAATATTTTTTTTATTTTACATTTAACATTAGTTATTCAATCGAAATTATTTTTCAAATGTATTAAGATTATGCACCAATTAATATGAGTATTATAATAAATTATATATTTTATATATTATTTTTGAAGAGACGTGTAAAGTTTAAAGTGGACAAGTAAAATAATTAAAGAGCAAAAATTTTAGTGTGTGTACGACTGTACGTTGATTCTTGAATGATGCCACGTGAAATGGGTCCTCTATAATTATAAGAAGTACTTCTCTAAACGTCAGCAACTCACCCTAATTAAGTAAAAGGTTCAACTTGAGTATCTTAATAAAATTCAAAGAGTTAAAGAAAAAGGTTTGCTTTTGAATAATCTATAAGATTTTTTATTAATCTGTTCTATAACAATGTGCTACAATTTTTAATCTAGAAAGGATGATCGTTAGTTTGTTGTAGTCGTTCCAATTACAGTTAGTAGGCGTTTGGACTTAAAAGTTGTGAATTTTTTCTTTAAAAAAAATAGTATTTGAAGATAAGTTGAAAATGCGTCTTTTTACCTTCGTAAAACTATATTTGAAATTTAAAATTATGGCTGGACATTTAATTCTATTGTAACTTTTTTATTGTTTTGTGAAGGGAAACGAAATTTTACACCACCTTTCCAATTTTGAAACTCATCTTCAAAAACATTTCAATTTATAATTTAAACGCGATACAAAATGAGATTAACTCAGCCGAGATTTTGCAGGAATTGATGAAATTTCAATGGATATTAAAGGTAAGACATTAACCATTGTTGGAACAGTTGATCCAGTTATTGTGGTGAGCAAATTGCGCAAATTTTGGGCAACAGAAATAATGTTAGTAGGTCCAAAAGAGGAACCAAAGAAAGAAGAACTAAAAGAGGAAGGCAAAAAAGAGGAAGAAGCAATCAAAGAGGAAGCAAAGAAAGATGAGCCAAACAAGGAAGGAGAAGACAAGAAAGAAGAAACAAAAAAGGAAGGAGAAGAGAAGAAAGCAGAAGCAGTTGTAGGCATGGTAATGCCATATAGACCTTATTATCACCATCATCATCCTATGCATACATCTAATTATCAAGTTCATCACAGCATAGAAGAGAATCCTAATGCATGTGCTATATGTTAATTTATTTTTCACGAATCAGAGCTATAAGGGGCTGAAGTTTAGTTAATTGTGTGTCAACCAGGTCATTTCGAGAATACCTAGGCCTGTCGCGTTATGTTATATATTTCAAATTGGTTGGGGGCACTTTGGGATTTTATGTATGTGTATGCAGTGGCGAAGCCAGAAATTTAATAAGGATATTTAAATTTTGAAAACCCTTTACCAGTAGGCTATGCAAGGGTGTTCAAAATCTATTTTTAATCAATAACAAACAATATTTTACCTTATACAATTGTCAGTTGATCATCCTTGGACCAACATAGCTTCGTCCCTGTGTGTATGTATATGAATATCTATATTTTTGTGCTTCTCTTTAGCTGGTCTTGGTTTATCCTCTTAATTTGAACCCAAGACTAGCTTTTTCAAGAGTATTAGAGGAGCTTTAATTTTGTGAATGGTCAACGATCCCATATTTATCTTTCAGAATGAAATAATGTTGTAGAGAGATCCCATATTTATCTTTCAGAATGAAATAATGTTGTAGAGAGAATTCAATAAGTACTTTGCTGCCATCTTTTTTTTATTTTTATTTTTATTTTACTGCAAATAATTTCAGTACAATGTAATTTTGATAGTAATATTATTCCATTTAAGGTGGATTTTATTATAAAGAATCAAGTAGAAGCTTGTTTATTTATTTCTGCTCGAAGTTTTCCATTATTTCTCCATGTTCATAAGCAGGGGCGGAGCTAGTGCTAACACACGAGTTTGATTGAACCCAGTAATTTTAACTTAAAATATATATTTGTTTTAATAAATTCATTGAATATGTATAACATATTAATTTAAAACTCAGTTACTTAAAAGGACTAAAAATCCAAACTCAAAAGTTTCAAATCTTGATTCTGATTCTATTTTTACTTAAAATTTTATGTGGAAATTAAAGTTAAAGTAACAGCCAAAATATTGCAGAAGCACTTTTATGATTAATTTGGGTATTATATATGGAGTCACTTTGATAATCCTGTCAATTACTATAACCCCACTAGGCCACTATTGTTGTTAGGGGTCGTTTGGTCGAGGGAATGGAAATACAAGTTGAGCATAAATTTTTAGGTAGAATAATATAAATGGCATCTATACTTGTTCCTCTTTGTCATGCCGGTCCCTATACTTTATAAAGTTTTATCCAGACATCTCTACTCGTTCAAAACAATTCTTTTAAACCCTTCCGACCTCGCGTGGTCTTCAATGATCTAATGCGGATGACACATCCACGTCCACCTCAAAATTTTTATGCCACATCATTATTTTTTCAATTCATTTCAGAATTTTCTACTTTATTTTTTATTTTATTTTCGCTTCAGTTCACTCCTCCGCTCTACTCTCTATCTCCTTTTATTCCCAATTGTATGCAGCCACCCTCACCACCCCGAATAGTCGCCCCTCCATTAATTCACCTTCGCAACCCCAAAAATTCTCTAGCTTTACCCCAAATACTCCTGGCAATTATTCTTCAAAATGCTCATTATCAAATGAAAAAAGAAGAAGAAGAAAGTTAAATAGATAATAGAATTAACACTTCCTAATCCTTACAAATCACAGCCACCCTATCCGAAATAAAACGCTGGAATCATGCTATGTCTATCATTAGAGGGGTTTGTGAGTATCCGCTATAATTTTTCGAGAGATTAAAAATGGAAGAGGAACAATTGAAACTGCAGTCACTATAAAATTCAATAATTTTCACAAATCAAACAAGATTTGGGTGCTCACACGCCATTATAGATCAAATTCGGGCACCCCTTTTAGTGTTTCTCATTCGGTTTGATTGAACTACTAGGATTATTTTATATTCTATTATGGAGGGGTGATACATAAGAAAAATTATGGTGGTCATCGATGGTCTCCGCGCCGGTGATGGTTCGGACTTTTCTGGTGTATTCCTGGTTTGAAGGTTTTATCTATAACCAGTGATGAATTTTTGACATGCTCAAGTGATATTCCTAGTCTGCTTGATTTTTTTGACGAAGTTTTTGTTGATAACTTATCTTTATTCTAACAGTTTTGCCTAAGAAAATAAATTTTCTATCTTTGGTTCTTATGAAAAGAAGAAGTTTTGACAATGGCAGCAACGTGAAGTGAATATGGGTTCTTCGTTAGTCTTCTTTTCTCTATTTTTTTCTTCTAATTTTTGTCATTTTCTGTTGAGTTATTGTATTGACGCTCTTTTTGCGTGTGTACTTTAGCCACCTCAGTAATATTTACGCCACATAAGCTAGATCAACGGTCAAATGAGTTTAAATAATGTGTTATAATCATTATAAGTGTTTGGATGAAACTTTTTGCAGTATAAGAACCGGCATAACAAAGTGAGACAAGTATAGGTGCTATTTAGGCTATTCTGCCTAAAATTTTATATAATTCCTTGATCGCATTAATAATTTTTAATTTGTAATCTCCGTTTGAGTAACTTGAGAACCAAACAAGTCGCTAATGTATCAATGTCGGAGGATTGCTGGTTGTTGTTTGATGTAACAGGTCACTTTGGGTGGTCTACCTTGGAACTTAAACCTAGCCGCAGAAGAAATTTTTATTTATTTGTATGTTTTCGAAATAATAAATTAAGCAAATATAAAAGATAAAAATTAACCAAAATGGAGAACCAGACAAATAGAAAAGCATATGTGCAAATTGTTGTATCTGGATTTTTATTTTGGTTTTATTGGTACCACATGCAAATTGTTGTGTGATTCCTCTTATATATATATTTTTTTAATTCTCAGGAATAGTCTTACAACTTTGCGAGAAGACCTGTATTTCTGGTAAACAATGGTCATTAATTTATGAACCCCTTTGTGAGTAAGCATCGAATCCAAGACATTTGATTGAAAATTCAAATAATATTACATTACACACATGATTTATAATATTCCAAAATTTTCAAAAATTGTGATCGGAATCAATAATAATGGAAGCCTTCATGGTGGGCGGCATTTGGCGACAAAGAGAAGCTGTCACCTTTTCCAATTTCTTATAAGATCAAGAAAGTATGCAAAAAACTATAGTAATTATTTTTAAAATAAAATTTTGGTACACCGAAGATATATTAAAGGACTGAAAACGATGATAAGAATGGACCTTGGGCCTAACTCAACCCCAAAAGCTAGCTTATGAGGTGAGGATTGCCCAAGCCATATAAGGAGACAAAGAACCTCAAATCCCTCTGATGTGGGACAACTCAACACCCCCCCCCCCCCCTCACGCCTAGATCTCTGGAGCGTGGACAACATAAATGGGGGCTCAACATCGGTAACAATAATTTGGATGGGCCTGGCTCTGATACCATGATAAGAATGGACATTGGGCCTAACTCAACCCCAAAAGCTAACTTATGAGGTGAGGATTGCCCAAGCCATATAAGGAGACCAAGGACCTCAAATCCCTCTGATGTGGGACAACTCAACACCCCCCCTCACGCCCAGATCTCTTGAGCGTGGACAACATAAATGGGGGCCCAACATGGGTAACAATAATTGGGATGGGCCTGGCTCTGATACCATGAAAAGAATGGACATTGGGCCGAACTCAACCTTAAAAGCTAGCTTATGAGGGAGGATTGCCCAAGCCATATAAGGAGACCAAGGACCTCAAATCCCTCCGATGTGGGACAACTCAACAAGAATCGACGACAAAAAACAACAATGAGGATTGGACACACACGTATTGTATGTGTAACAGATACCAATAGAACGTATGTCTTGAATCTTGATAGTAAATTGTTGCAATTGAAATCTCCAAATGGATCAAAATTTACTATAAATAATATATAGAAACATATAGATTACGAAAATTTACTCTTTATATGATCCATATCATGTCTTTAAATTTGCTTTTTATATAACTAGCTTTAGGGTACGTGCTTTGCGCGTGTATCTCATATTATGAATATAAACTATTTAAAATAAAAAAGTATGAATTAGTTATATTTCTTATAGCTCATTCTACTTCATCTTTCCCGCTATACACTTGTCTTGTTATTCCCAGCCACATCAGTATCTTACTCCATATCTCTGTCAAGTACTCGCAGGAGAAGAAGAGAAGTTGATGACTCTCCATCGCTTGCTCATACAGTGGACAAGTTTGCTCCACTTATATCCCTCATTTGCTCATTCTGTCTTTGGTAGATAGTCTCTCCTACGTAGTACTAGATACATAACGAAGATTCATTTTGGACACCCTTAATGTTATAAATCAATTTTTTCCAGCTTTCATTTGTTAAGTCTCCTCGTAATTGATTATACATGCTGTCAATAGAGTATGTTTCAGCTATTTCTTTCTTTTTTCCTTGTTTGTACTTTGTTAAACCATAACTTATTGCTTAAAATGGACGGAGTGGGTTGTCGTCACTTTTTATTATTAACTTTTATTTATCACATAATTGTCCATTTAAATAATTTTCAAAAACTCAACATTATGAACAGCTTACATTATAATCCCTTCTTCTTCTTTTTTGGTTTAGGAAAACCCAGAGAAAGAGAACATAATAATAAAGTCTGCTGGAATTTTTGTATGACAGTAACTATGCATTAGAATCGTTAGTCAAAGTGTCAGACTACTAAAATGATAAGCGTGATTGCTAACGTACGATGTTCATCAATGGGGAGGGCCAGACCTAAGAAAAATGCAGGTGTGATTCATAGGACGGATCTAGTAAAAACAAGCAATAGAACTCAGATTAGCGAGCTAAAGACCCAGAATTTACAAACTGAAGAGGAAAATTCAATGGAACAATGGCCATTGCTAACAACTATGAAGGAAGGTATGGAAACTCCTCCTACCATGAACATTAATCCGATAATGCTAAGTGAGAATAAATCTGATAAGGTAGAGTAATTGAGGAGGCTATGCAGTCAAAGCAAACTGGCATGCATTTGAGTAATTCAAGTGCAATTGCTGGGGGATCTGGGGAAATTAAGGACAAGGAAATTGCAGCACAGAAACAAAATGCAATAGTCAATGAGAAGAAGGAACCAGAGCAAAAGAAGTGGGCAAATCTGTTTGTAGAGAACAAAATGGCGGCGAAGGGGATTGATTGATCCGTATCCATACGTGGATATATATATATATATATATATGTTTTGCTGCAGCGTGCAACCCGATCCATAGATATATAATCCTCACAACCAGGCCCTTGGCCTCTCTCAGTCATTAATATCACCATCAGACTCTAAGTATATCTCAATCGTCGACCTCACAATCAGACTCTCGATCTATATCAGTAAAACAGGGAACTTAGTCCAAAATAGTTTTTCACATTTTAAAGAATATAATGATAAATCTAGGTTTTAGAAATAAACAGATAAAACATGACTGAGGATATACTTTCCAACAAATAGAGTGAGGAAAATCATTCAAATGGCCCTAAGGGTCTCAACAAGTTGACACAAGACCCCAAACATGGCATACAACCCAAGGTATAATAACATCAGACAGTTAACTATCAATTAATCATTAAATTAGTCATACGGGATGGACTAGGTCACAAATTCCCAGCGGTTCTCTACCTCACGCTCGTCATCTAGCATGTAAGTTATCCCAAAGTAATACAACGATGTGTAATCCAGGGTTTCAAACCCTCAAGACTGTATTTTCAATCATTACATACCTCGAACCGATTACAACTCTAGCTCACGACGCCCTTGCCCCTCAAATCGGCATCCACACGCATTGAATCTACCCAAAATAAGAACGAATACATCACAATATGCTAAGGGAACATAGCCCAAGCGAAACAATAAAAAATTATCAAAAATTTCGAAATTAGAAAAACCCGAGCCCCGAGCCCACTTCTCGAAACTCAGAAATTTTCACATCAATGGATTCCTTATCCCGCCACGAATCCATACATACCAAAAATTCTCAATTCTGACCTCAAATGGCCCTTCAAATTCCAATTTAAAATTTTAAAAACTCAAGCCCTAATTCTTCCATTTTTAGCTAAATTTTCAAGAATTTATAGGTTAATTCCAAAAATAAATCACGTTTTTGGTTCATAGAAGTAACCTCCAATCAATCCTCCTTGAATCCCTCTTCAATTTCTCCCAATGAGCTCTAAAAATTTTCAACAATGGAGGAAAATTGACTTAGCTCGCGAAATTCTATGCGAACGGAGGGCCTTCTCGCGTTCGTGATGCACACTTAACTCTTAGCCCACCATTATCCTTCGCGAACGCGTCTGAAGACCCGTGAACGTGAAGCTTCTGCTACCCCAACTATGCGAACGCGAGCACTTTGCTGCGAACGCGAAGAACAAAATAAAAAGACCCTCAATTCCTCTTATGTGAATGCGAGATACTCCCGCGAACGGTAAGCACACGGATATCACCCTCCACGAACGCGATCTCCATTGCACGAATGTAAAGAGTAATGGCCTGGCCTGCCAAGTTCAAACTATGTGAACGCGGCCCCAACCTCGCGAATGCGAAGGCCAATTTAGGCCTGCACCGCTACTACAAATTTCTGCATTTTTCTCCAAGTCCAAAACTTCTCGTTAGCCATCCGAAATCATCCCGATGCCCCCGGGACCTCAACCAAAAGCACCAATGCATCCTAATACATCATTCAAACTTATTCCAATAATCAAAACACCTCAAACAACACCAAAACCATCAAATTACATTGAATTCAAGCCTAGGTTCTTCTAAAACTTCCAAAACACGCATTTGATTAAAAATCCAACCAAAACACCTCCAAATGACCTGAAATTTTGAACACACATATCCAATCACATAATGAGGCTATAGAAACTCTCAGAATTTCATTCTGACATTCGGATCAAAATTTCACCTATAAACCAAAAATCGCCAAAATACTAACTTCGTCAATTCAAGCCTAATTCTACACCAGACCTCCAAAACCAATTTCGATCACGCTCCTACATCATAAATCATTCCAAAAATCTAACCAAATCATAAAAAATCCGATCTGAGCTCATATACAAATAACTTAACTCTTGGTCAAATCTTTCAAATTCAAAGCTTCCAACTGAGATCATTCTTTCAAAATCATACCGATTTCCGTGAAAACCAAAACCAATGATCTAAATCAGTCATAATGTATTAATGGGAAAAGTCATGCCCGAGAACTGGCGATCAAAGTGCATAAGCTCTAAACGACCGGTCATGTCATAATACGGTTCAAGTTTTGGAAATCAAGCACCCACCTAGAGAACAAGGAAATACGGTTCAAGTTTTGGAAATCAGGCGCCCACCAAGAGAACAAAGGAATACAGTTCAAGTTTAGGCAATTAGGGGCCCGCCTGGAAAACAAGGGAATACATTTCAAGTTTCAACTCAGTAGCATGCACCCGCCTCGAGAATAAGGGAAGTCATTTAAGAATTCAATTCAAGTTAGAAGTAGCAGAAGTTCGCGACAAGAATGCGAGTCAACCGTCTTAGATGATCAATAGAAGTTAGTCTCAATCCAGAATTTAAAAAGAAAAAAAGAATAAGAAGTGAATCCAAAATGCAGAAGTAGAGAAAGATGTGAACTGCTCAAGATATGGCTGAAATCACGAGCATTGCATGTATGGTCTTGATCCGAATAAGAATGAACTAGCACTTGTAGCTAGCAAGCATTACAGTTCAAATATAAAGTCTGCATGAAGAACCATTTAAGACTCAAGATCAAGCTTCAGAAGACTTATAGATATGAATCTTTTAACTCATAGTTGACAAGTTTAGTTAGTCTTTTTTATTTTTTGATTTTGATGTAATAAGAGGATCGCTGACCGGAACCTCAAAGGCACCTCGATCGGCTCTCCACCTCAGTACTCCATCACTGTTCCTAATTCTGAACTACACATGGCCTGAATCATTTATAGCCAAGGATATGTAGGCAACTCAGATACCAGGGCTCGATCACATTCTCCTTCCTCTTAGTTTTTGGTCTCCTTAAATAAGGATTGTGTCAAAAAACCTATCTAGTCGTTCTTTGTTTGAAAACTCTTCACGTTTCTAGTCAAATAGGGGCAGCTGTAGACATGTGATTTTTGACCATCCCCGAGATTTCACCCATTAGCGTAAAATATTTAGTTTAGGAGTAATATCGATATTTCAATTAGTTTTTACTCTTTTACTTTATTTTATCAAAAAAAAATAAAAATTACAAAAATATTTCTTCTTTGTAGTTGCTTTTTGTTTATATATCTTTCGTAAAACAAAAAAAATACAAAAAATAGTACCTTATTCTTATTTTAATATGGTATTCGAAAATACCAAAAAATAGATTTGTTTTAGCGATTAGTCTTATTTTAATAGTTAGTTTATTTAAGTAATATTAATTAGTAAATAAGGTATTAATTTAGTCTTGTTCACGGTTAAAGAAAAAAATTTGGGCTCAAACAACCTATTTTTAGGCCTAGTGTTTTGACCTAGCCCATAACAATCTAAGCCCAATACCCTAAAACCCTTAAAAACTATAAAAAAAAAAAAAAACTAGAATCCCTAGAATAGAGCCTTCCACCGTTTGAGACCTAAAAAAGAAAAAACCAAAGGACCTTATCTTCAAGACCAAATCCGCCCTTTTCGACAATAGAGGACCCCCAACCCCCCTAAACAGGCTCTTCTTCTGGAACAAAAATGAAAAAAACGCTAGAGAACAAATAAAGAGAAGGAACATCCAATTCTTTTAGCTAAAACTTTTCTTCTTCATGGACATTAGCCATTTTCAATCTCTCTTCAACTCTAAAGAGAACCTGCAGCCACGCTTCTTTAAACAAAGCTGCAGCCGGAGACCTTCTTGGACACATAGAAGGATTGACTCATTATCACCACCATCTCTCTCAAACACAAGAGAGGACGCAATGATAAACGAACCACCCCTCTCAATTTCTGAACCCTCACTCGCAACACTTACCCAGAGACACACGCACGCACAGAAGCGAGGAAGAGTGGAAAACGAGAGGAGCAAAAATTCGAGGTTCCAGGTTCTAGTTCTGGTAGAAAATTCTATTCTTAGGCTTTGTTGTTCTTTCCCGTTGGATTACAGAATCAAGGGCTGTGTATTTCTGGTTCTTTCCACTTTTATATTGAAGACCTCTTTTAATGGAGCTTGTGTTTCCAAGTTTTTTGTTTCGAATTATCGCTGTTTACCAAGTGCTCTCGTTATTCAGATTTCTGTCGAGGTTCGATTTGAGATTGTTGTTCTTTCTTTTCGGTTTGGGTTGAGTATTTTCGTATTTGAATCTTGATAGATCTAGGATTGAACTAACAAATACAAAAATGTTACAACATGGCGGAATACTCAAAATCATTGATTGATTATTTGGAGAACTTGCCGGTGTTTAACCAAAAATATGATTCTTTGGTCAAAGCTCAAGATAAATAGAAGTTTGGGTTACTGATAATCAGGAGACAAAAAATATGTAATAGACTTTTTGTGAATAGCAAATAAACAGTAAAAGAGTTTGTATTTCAGTGTAATATCGATAATATTGTGTGTCCTACAAATTATGAGACCTCCTTCTCTTATAGTTGATTCTAGGTAAAGGACTAATAACTTAGTCTTATAAGACAATTACGAGAAATAAATGACATTAAATACGATGTTACACAATCATTCCTATATAATACCAATTCTCTAACGTATTGGGTATTTAATACTGAATTTAGACTCTTTTTCGTCATCAGATACATGTATTCAATACCTTCTGATCTGTTGGCTTTAAATAGGTACAAAGCTTGTACTATTTGAATTGCTTCTCGTGCCTATTTAGCTTTCCCTTCCCCGTATCTGTTGTCACTCGTGCCTCTTAACTAATCATCATGTTTTAACCAATTGACCAGTCCACGTGTCATGCCACGTCACCTTCAATGCAAATTAAGTTTTTTTTCCAATATAGATAGTCCCCCACTTTCCATTTATTTATCAATTAAATATTTGGGAAGTGGATCTTCATAAAAGGGGAATTTTTTACGTAATTAATATTATGACTGTATTGACGCTTCAACTGTCCTTTCGAATTAATGTTCTCCACACGTGTCACCTTTCATTTAATGCTCTACACACATGTTACTTTCTGATTGGTTCTGCAATTCTGCACCCTTTTTCAAGGCTTCTTCATTCCAGCTATTCACGAAGTGATAGTTGCCTTTATTATAGGCTTTCCATCATTACACTTCTAAGTTTGACGGTTGTTATTGTAAACATATTTAATCATCTTCCTTTTGTCTTCTTCTTCACGGATCTTCAACAAGCAATGTATTATTCATATTTTCTCTTTCTCTCCTTTAGTTCATCCTTTTACAACAATGTCGTCTCCAACCCCTTACCCTAAAAAAGTTCTAACTATGGATCAATTCCCCAATGCTCTTGTATGACATAGGAGACGCAGAAGAGGTAGTCATCGAATCTTGAGCCTAGGATCCACTCGTGGTGGTTCATCTGGTTCTGCTTCTTCTTCTTCTTCTTCTTCTGATATTAGGAGCTTGGTTTTAAAGACCCCTTCTTCTAAAGGTAAAGAACCCTCTGAACCTACTCAGGAACCATTATTTGAAGAAATTGTACCCAATGATTTATCTTTTGAGAACGATAGAAGTTCTCTCCAAGAACAAGTTAGAAATTTAGAGAAGGCTGGCACCTATCCTTCTTTAATAACTGAACTTGTAATTCCCACTGTTAGAAAAGACTGTAATTAGAGGGATAATCTTCGTATTATGATTCCTGCCCCAAAATCAAAGAATCTTTTCTTTTTGAATTGGATTCTCTTTCGTTTATACCTACCCCTTTACTTTGGGATTTAATCCTTCCATTGACCCAGTTATACTCGAATTCTGCTGATTTTTAAAATTTGCTTAGCACAAGTAGGCCCTCTTGTTTGGAGAGTTGTGGCTTGCTTAAGGTATTTATCTACCAAAGCCAATGTCAATTTTACATTTTCCCATCTTATTCACATATAACACCCCAAATTATTCCTCCGTGGAGTTTTTACCTTAACTACAAGAAGCAAGAAAGTTTTGGTAAAACTTGAAGTTGACAAGGATCGAGGGAGGTATTGTCATTACGTTGCTATACGCATGGTGGATTTTCTGGGTAAAACAAATATTCCCTTCCCTGAGAAGTGGAACTTTGCACGTAAGTGTTCTTTTACTTACCGTATCTATTTTTTAAGAATTTTGATTTCTTTTTTAATCTCATCTGTTTTTGGTTTTTTGTAGTAACCATGGGAGAAGAGGAACACGTTTCTAACTTCCGTGGTTGGGTAGATTCAATTCTGAAGATTGAGCCTATGGAGGCGAGAACATGGAAATCAATTTCTCTTTTGAATGGTTGGAAAGTGAAAACCCACGGTATGTATTTCCTCGTACTATACCGTATATTGAATTTCCTCTTATATTAATTTTTTATACCTCTGTTTATCAAGATTTGGTATAGGAGGTATGATAACTGAGGTAGCAATTGCCATTCGAGCGTCTTCAACCGCTGCAGTTGATTTGGAAAAAACTCGGGCCACGCTACCAAAACGAAAAGCTGTAGAAAGAAGTTCTGAGAATGAGGAAGAAAAGAATACCTCCTTGATTGCTAGGCCAAGAGCCAGGAGATGCGTCATTACTGGAGATGAAGTTGAAGACACTCCTTCTCGAGCCTCTATCTCCGAATCTGTTCTAATCCTTTCTGATGAGGATTCCACTCCAACAGAATCTAACGAATTAATTCAACGTCTCTTTGTTTGTGGCTTTGAGAGTGGAGAGCTTGGACCAGATCTTGAAACTCTCCTCTCTTCCTTTATCCCCACTTTTTCTATTCATTTGACAACCACGGGTGTCTCTTTGCATGTTTTATCGATTCCTGTTTTCTTACCTGCTTTAGTTCCCATATCTATTCCTGCTCGTATTAATTTTTACCCCTTCTACTACTCCTCGTTTCATTGCTCCCTCTCCTTCTGTTCAGTTTACATAAGTGGGTTTTAGCAGCAGAGGCATGGCTATGAGAAGTGTTACACTTGAAGTTCCTGCCACTCATAGCCTTTTGAGAAAGACTGGTGGAGCTGTTGTTTGGCTCGAGCCTCTAATCGGAGATATTGAGAAGAAGAAGATGGAGAGCCATAGTTTCCTGACTCTGATGAATGATATTGTTCATTCTACCTTAAAGGTACTTCTCTTTTAACTTACAATTGTTTTTTTATATCTTTCTATATTCTCACATTTGATGCCTTTCCCTTGTAGGCTAATCTCATTTGTACTGAGTTAATGGGGAGAATCTCCACTTTAGAGTAGAAGGATCGAGAGTCTGCAAAGGCCATCTCTGAGGCTTGTAGAATAGCCAAGGAATCCCAGCTTGAGGCGGCAAACTGGAAGGAGCAGTTTGAGAATGATCAAGGTGACCATAGAGGAGTTGCAAGAAAGCAGAAATCACTTGGAGAATCAAAAGCGTGGTTTGACTTTTGAGCTATCAATGTCCAAGGCTTCTTCAAGCCAATTTGAAAAAGATAAGGAGCATTTGGAGTGCTCATTTTCAGAACAACTGTGAAAGCCCAGTGAAGAAATCTGAGAGCTTAAGGCACTTGTGGAGAAGAAAGAAGAGTGTGCAGGGGAGTTAGTGCAAAGCTTGACTCAAGCTCAAGCTTACTTAAGGACCTACTTTGGCGAGATACGTGCCTTGAAGAGTTCCCATGCCCCCTTGAAGCTTCTCTTGATTGCTATTAGCTGAACACCAAATATTGAAAAAACAATCTTGCTATGTGGAAAAAGGAATATGGACTTCTTGAGGAGAATTTAAACATAGAGGTAAGTTGGGCTTTTCTAAAATCTCATCGTGATGCTTTGATGAAGGCTACTCAAGAAAACTTTGATCTGCAATCTGAATTAGCCAAAGTCTTAGATACTATTAAGAAAAGCCAACAACAAGTTGATACTCCTTCTCCTACACTTGGAACGCTTGGGACAGAAGAGCTTTTAAATGATGAAGTGGCTACTGTGGCAATTGGAGTTGCAATTCCGGCTTTCGAGGGTGAAACTTCTATGACACAGTCCAGGGAAGTTAAAGCTCCCGTGACTCTTGCTTCCCTCGATGAAATTAACACTCCAGGCCCAGTTGAAACCACTCTTGTTGCTACTTCTTCAGAAGTTGTTACCGTGCCTGATGCTGCCCCTGAAAATGAGATTGTTACCTCTGATGTACCAACCCCTTTAGTGGCCAGTTAAATGTATCTCAAACTTTACTGTTTTTTTAATTGATTGGTGGTGTTATCCCCTGGTAACTTTAAATGATTTTTTTATGAAGTCCCCAGTTATAATAATGGGGCATTTGTAAAAGACAAATATTTTGCTGACTAAGTTTTTACTTAGTCTTTTTATATTAAGAAGTTTTATCGATACTTCTATATATTCTATTCTTGCCTATTTATCTAGCACTTATAAAATAGCTTAGTATTTTTATCGTTTAAAAATGCTTTATGATTCTTCTCATGGATAATCAACATGAGGATTAGAAAGAGTACACTTTTATTTTATCGACACTTAATGAAGAAGACGTCTCAACTTCATAATGGTGTTATAATACGATGAAAGAAATTGGAATACACATGTTTTGTATGAAACAACTTTGACAAGTTTTTATTCATGAACTTTAACAAGTTTTTTGACAATTACATGTATTAAAATACATCTATAACTTTCTCATAACTATTTTTATTGTAACAAATTTGTACATAATACGAAATAATAAGTTTTTTCTTCATAACCTGTTTCAGTACATAGTCATGACCCTATATTTATATATTAGGAAGGGTTTGAGAGGGTGATTTTGTTTATGAGTTTGAAAGATGACTCTGTTGTTCTTATGGGAAAACATCATGATGAATGTCTTGTGTTTGTTGAACACAATGATGAATGCTGAAGACTTCGTAACTTTTTCTCAACACTTATCTCTTTTTGGATGGATTATCTTTTAAATTTTGCTCAAACTCGACCAACTTTTATTCGATATTCATTTCTGTTTTTTTTTCACGTATCTCTGTATAATTTGTAGTCCCCCAAGTGGTTGAGCGGTGAAGTGTGAAGCCTCGAGCACTTTTTTGTTTCTTTCAATTTGGTCCTTTTCTTGAAATAGAAAAATATACTGGACTCGGAGGTACAATTATAGATGAAGACTATTTCCATCAGATTAATTGTAACCCTGGGCTGGGAATTTTAGAGTGTTCCTTTTTTTCGTGCAGGTCGTGACTCATCATTTGGCATGAGTTAGGGTTTTTTCCTAGCATCTAAAAACGTTAGTAAAATTTTAATAATTCAAAAGAAATTTTTTATCATGTCGATACTTGATCGTGGGTACTTTCTCAGAAGTAATATCTTCTTAAATGGACGACATTCCAATTTGAGGGTAAAACTTTGCCATCCATTGTCTCCTACTCGTATGCTCCTTTTCTCCAATGTCACGAACTCTATATAGTTCTCCCCATGTTGGACTTAGCTTTCCTGAATTAGCAGCCTTTGTGGATTAGAACACCTTTTTAAGCACGAAGTCCCCAATTTTGAAAAATCTGAGGTGTGCTTTCCTATTGTAATATCGTTCAATCACCTGCTTTTGTGCTGCCATTCTTATTAATGCAGATTCTCTTCTTCCTTCAAGAAAATCAAGGTTGACTCGCATCTCTTCATCATTAGATTCCTCCGTAGCCTGAACATACCTTGTGCTCGGCTCTCTTATTTCAACTAGAATTAAGGCTTCCACACCATAAACCATTGAAAACGATGTTTCTCCAGTGCTTGTTTTTGTCGTTGTATGATAAGCCCATATTACTCCAGGTAATATCTCAGGCCAATTACCTTTTGAATCCTGTAACCTTTTCTTCAAGTTATTGATGATGACTTTATTTGTGAATTCCACTTGTCCATTACCCACGGGATGGTATGGCGTAGATGTTATCCATTTAATTTGCCAACTTTGAAGAAATTCTATGATTTGAGCTCCTACGAATTGCGGTCCGTTGTCACACACGATCTCCTTTGGTGGTCCAAAGCGGCATATTATATTTCTCCATACGAAGTCTTTAACTTCCTTCTCTCGTACTTGTTTAAATGCTCATGCTTCTATCCATTTCTTGAAATAATCTGTGAGTACAAGTAGGAACTTTACCCGAACCTTTTCTTGTGGTAGTGGACCTACGATATCTATTTCCCATTTCATAAAGGGCCTCGGGGCTATAACAAGATGTAATAACTCAACTGGTCTGTGCATATTATTGCAGCATCTTTGACATTTATCACATTTGGACACGAAACCGTTTGCCTATTCTTCCATATTAGGCCAATAATATCTTGCTCGAATCAATGTTCTTACCAGTGACCTTCCCCTGCGTGATAACCACAATGTCCTTCATGCACTTCTCTCATCACATATTCTGTTTGAGAAGGTTCGAGACACCTTGCTAGTGGTCAACCAAACAACTTTCGATAAAGATTTCCTTGATATGAACAATATCAAGAAGCTTTTTTGCGAAGCGCATGAGCCTTTCCTTTGTCATTAGGCACGGCTTCATGCTTTTAAAAAGCAATAATTTCGTTTCTCCAATCCCATGTTAAATGATTAAAAGACACCTCAATCTTGTCAGGTTCGAGAACAGAATGAAACAAATGTATGACTGAAGCATTTGCGTCATTTGCTACGTCAGCTGTAGATGCAAGATAAGCTAAAGCGTCTACCTCCACATTCTCATCTCTTGGAATCTGTATTACATTCCAAGTTTGGAATTGCTTTATTAGTTCTCATACCTTTTCGAGATATTCTTGCATTCGAGTTTCCCTGGCTGTATAAGTCCCTAGCATTTGATTAACCACGAGTTGAGAATCACTCTTGATTATAATTTGTGTTATGCCGAGTTATCTTGCCAGTTCTAAACCTGAAACTACAGCCTCGTACTTTGCTTCATTGTTAGTTATGAAATGACATTTTATAGCTTGCCTAATAGTTTCGCCCGTATGTGGTATGAGAACTATACCCAGTCATGCTCCTTTTACATTAGATGACCCATAAGTGAATAAAATCCAAGTCCCCTGATTTGCACCATTAAAAACTTGTAATTCTTTTTCTGCTTCTAAATGCATCCCTTGACTAAAATCATCCACGAAATCAGCTAGAAACTTGAGATTTTATAGCGGTCCTGGGTTGATAAATGATTTCCTATTCACTTAATTCTATGGCCCACTTTGCTAATCTTCCTAACAATTCATGTTTATGAAAAATATTTCGAAGTGGAAAATCAATAACTACAACAATGGGATGACATTGAAAATAAGGTCTTAATTTTCTAGATATCATGATCAAAGCTAATGCTAACTTTTCTAAATATGGGAATCGTGTTTCACCATCTATTAAAGATTTACTTACATAATAAATGGGAGATTGTGATCCTCAGGGATTAAAACAACAGTTACCGCAACTTCAGACACAACCAGATAGATGAGGAGCTTTTCACCGACATTTGGTTTTGCCAATAATGGTGGTTTTTAAAAATAAGCTTTTGAGTTTCTAAGGGCTTGTTGACAATATTCATTCCATTCAAAATGATCTTGTTTTTTGAGTGCAGAAAGCTTAAAATATTTTTTTGAAGATTTGGAAATAAATCTCCCCAAAGCTGCAATTCTTTCCGCTCTTTGAACTTTCTTTTTACTAGTAATGATATCAGGGATTTCTTCTATTGCTTTGATCTGATAAGGATTTACCTCAATACCACGATTAGAAACATGGAAACCCAAAAACTTACCTGATGCAACTCCAAATGCACATTTTTCATGGTTAAGTTTCATATTAAATTTCCGCAAAATTCCAAATGTAACAGATAGATGAGAAATATGATCATAAGATTGTTGGGTTTTGATGAGTATATCGTCTACATATACCTTCATTGTCATTCTTAAATGTTCTTGGAACATTTTAGTGACCAACCTTTGATAGGTTGCCCCGGCATTTTTGAGACCAAAAGGGCATTACTTTATAACAGTAAGTCCCCCTGTCTGTTATGAAAGTAGTTTTTTCTTCGTAACTAGGGTCCATTTTAATTTGGTTGTACCCTGAATATGCATCTAAAAAACTTATAAGTTCATGTCCTGCAGTTGCATCAATTAATTGATCTATATGTGGTAAAGGAAACGAGTCTTTTGAACAAGCTTTATTAAGATCTGTATAATCTACACAAACTCGCCACTTATCGTTTTTCTTAGGTACAACGACTGTGTTGGCTAACCAATTAGGGTACTTTACCTTGCAGATTGACCCAATTTTTAATAGCTTTTGGACCTCATCTTCAATCACCTGATTTTTGAAACCTTATTAATTTCTTTTCTTTTGCTTTATTGGTGTGAAGGATGGGTCCTCGTTTAATTTGTGAGTCATCACATATGGTGGTTTCCATGTCATGTCAGCATGTGACCAAGAAAAACAATCCACGTTAGATTTTAGAAATTCAATTAACACACCTCGCATGGTTGAGTTTAAATTAGCCCCAAAATACACTTTCCGTTCAGGCCACTGCTCGAATAATACCACAGCCTCGAGTTCTTCAATGGTTGTTTCGATATTTTCATCATCCTCAGATTCTTGAATGGTATAGGGTCTCGAATCGAAATCTATTTTCTCTTGCTCAATTGAGGTTTGATTGTCGACACCTTCAACTGTTTCTTGTAATTGCTATTTTTCTTTTATTTATGGTGCTCGTATCTATTACAACGTTGATACTCCTGGTTGTTTGTTGATCCCCTTGAATCTGACAAATTCCCCACGGTGATGGAAATTTAATAACTGTATGCATAGTTGATGGAACAACATCCATATCATGGATCCAAGGTCTCCCCATGATCATACTGTAGTCCATTTCTATATCAACTACCTGAAATGTAGTTTCTTTAACAACACGTGCAGAAACAGTTGTTAGAATTACCTCTCCTTTTGTTACCACACTCGAATTGTCGAAGCCTGACAAGGTATGCGCCTTAGGTATCATTTTGTCTTCAGCTTGCATTTCCCGTAATACCCTTAGTAGTATAATATTTACAGAACTCCCTGGATCAATCAAAACTCGTTTTACATTAGTATCATGTAGAAGTAAAGATATTACCAGTGTGTTATTATGTGGGGTTATGACTTCTATTTACTACTTTATTTTATCAAGAAGAACCCGATAATTGTCCCCAAAATTATTTTTTTGTGATTTATTATTGGATTCCCATGTTTATACTAAAATATAGCTAAGATACATTTTTAAAATTTTATTTGTTATTTTCTTTAAGGATAAAATTGCATAACTGTAATATTAGCCATTTTTATGTTTAAATCCATCTCATGTTTAAAAAATGGGATTCTATATTTTTTAATTAATAATTATACGTGATAAGTCATTTTAGTGCTTTTAATTTATTTTCAAAAACTTATTTATTATTTGTTTATAAATTAAATGGGGAAAATGGGCTATTTAACTTATAACCAAATTTTGCCTAGTTAAACCTAATACCCAACCCAAATTAAATCAACCCAAGCCCAATCCTATATCTGCCCGACCCAACCCCAACTAAATCCTGGTCATTGATTTATTTTTATCAACGGTCCAGATCTACCCTTATTACTTAAATCAAACGACCCCCACAAGACCCATCTCATTCCTCACTCAACCGACTCCCTCTTTATCTCTCTATCTCTGGTCCTCTCTAGAACCTTCCCCTTCCCCTCATCTTCGGTGAGTTCCATCCATCTTCTCCGGCCACCTCCTGGGCTGAATCCATGGTAGTTTTTCCACCCACCAGTCTTCTATGGCTCCTCACGCTTGGGTACTGAAGTTTCATGACTTGACCACGAAGAGCTTGGTCCTGACCCTTGATGATTCAAGTTTCGCGGCCATCTCCGGCCTTGCTCCGAAAAGCCATGTCTGTTTCGAGCCTCGCCTCGACTCCTCCTGCTTAGATCCAAGTCTTTCTCATCGTTTGGTTTTCCTGAAACCCTAGCTTTTGAGGTTTTTCTGATTTCTGTAGATCTGTTCCAAAATCATGTTTTCCCTAACATTTTAAATTATTTTATGATATTTCTTTCAAAAGTTATGCTTTCAAAGCCTTTATTTTCCGCTAGGGTTTTTAGATATTTCTCTGATTCTTCTACTATGTTTCTTCTACTGTTTTATTTGTGTTTTTTCTACTATGTTTCTTCTATTGTGTCATCATTAAGTTTCTCCTACCATGTTCTTATCAGTTTCCTCTACTATGTTTGTAAGCTTCTGCTACTATGTTCTTAATCAGTTTCTTCTACTATGTTTCTCATTATCTTCTTCTACTATGTTTCTTTTACTGTGTCTTGCATGTTGTTCTTTTAATATGCTTCTAATGAGTTTCTACTACTGAAAGAGCATGCTAAGGGTATCAGCTTCTTTCTGAGACCTTTGAACCTGTCTCAATTAGTATCTTTTCCTTAATTATTTGTCCTCTCACCTCTGAACTCGATTGACGGTAAAAACCCTAGATTTTGTAGGTTCATCTGAGTTTTTAGACCATTGGCTATGTGATTTGCTTGTGCTTCATCTCTGAACTTGCCTGATTTCAAAAACCCTAATCTTTTGGACCTATTTGAGTTCCTGGAGTTGTTTCATCTACTACTTTATTATGTTTCAAAATCATTGTTTCAATTTTGTTTCTTCATATGATTCTGACTTTTGCTAAAATCTATGAGACCTTTTTCTTGCCTCCACATTTGTATAAGGCTAATCCTTTCTTCCACATTTGCATGGGACTAAGCATTGTCTTTCCTTGTATAAATATTACTCGATTCGAGTGTTATCTGGTTGCTTTTCAATCGAGGTAAGCTCTGCCCTTCATTTCACAAGACTAAGACTTGTCTTGGTGACATCATATTATTGCAGCTCATGGGCTGAAATAGGCATCATCCCCATCGTCAGAAGACACCATGCCATGGCCTGAGGACCTCTCAAATTTACATATCATTATTCAAAGGCGTTATGGTGCAGAGGCACCATTTATGGTTCGAGAACATCATTTCATTGCCTGCTAATCCCTCTATGAACAATCCCTGGCATAGAACACCATTGTACAAAAACGTCATTCTTAAGCGTCCGAAGACAACTTTCATGGTCAAAAACGATTCTGCACCATTTTAAAATTTTTGCACAAATATAGGTATGTGGCATCTCCTTATCAGTAATTCACCAACAAGCAACCGGAATCCTAGTATGAGCGACCTCGCTCAGTTCCTTCAATTTCGTGCTCATTCTTGTAATGACTTTATTGGTATATTTGGCCAATGAATCCAAAACTACACATGGCCTGATTACTATAAAACTAGGGATATGTAGGCAGCTCAGAGACCAGAGTTCGGCCTCTGTCTTTCAAAACATCCCATCCGGTCAAAGTTGGCCGTCATTTCTTTACCCGAAAACTCTTTTCATTCTTCCCGGGTAAAAAGGGGCAACTGTTGATACCAAAGTTTTCCAATAATATTTTCAAAACTACGCATGGGCATCAATTAGTACTTTTCATACAATTTTTGTATTTTTAAATATTTTAACTAATTTTTTCAACATTTATTTTATAAAACAATCACTAAATTGCATCACAAAATAGTTTTAAAAATTATATTTTTAGCATTTTACGGCCATAAAACTATTATTCCGCCCGATTCTCGTACTTCGTGTGCTATAGCCCACACCTTCTGCCGTGGGCTCGGGCCTCCTAACCCGGATCGCCTAATATTTTTTCTGGATATAAAATATGACCTAAGGAACCATAGTCACCACCTCACCGTGACCAAATTATAGTTTTTGGTGTTTTAAGGCCATAAAACTTGAATACCGCCTGATTCCCATATTTTCATGTGCAATAACCCACACCTTCCGCTATGGGCCCATACCTTCAAACCCGGATCACGTAATATTTTTTGGAGACAACATAAATGACCTAAGGAACCATATTAACTGCTCCCGCTATGACCAAATTGCATGTTTTTGCCATTTTACGCCTATAAAATTGGAATTCTGTCCTTTTCTCATATTTTAGTGTGTTATAACCCACGACTTCCGTCGTGGGACCGGGCCCCAAGATACGGATCATTTAATATTTTTATGGGACTTCAAATCCTACCAAAGGAAACATAGTCACATGACCAAATTAATTCTTTTGGCATTTTACGGCAATAAAATATGAATTTTGCACGATTCTCATATTTTCATGTATTATAGCCCACACCTTCCGCCGTGGGCTTTAGCCCCTGGACCCCAATTGCCTAATATTTTCTGGAACATCAAATACAACTTAAGGAACCATATTTACCAACCCGCTATGACCATATAACATTTTTTGGCATTTATGACTATAAAATTAGAATTTTGCCCGATTTGCATATTTTCATGTGCTATTGCCACGACTTCCGTCGTGGACCCACACACCCAGATTCGGATCGCCTAATATTTTTTGGGGGATATAAAATACGACCTAAGGAATCATAGTCACTACCTTTCAATAACCAAATTAAAATTTTTGTCATTTTACGATCATAAAACTACAATTCCACCCGATTCACACATTCTCGTATACTATAGCCCACACCTTCCGCAGTCGGCATGGGCCACCAGACTCGGATCGCCTAATATTTTTTTGGGACATTGAATACGACCTAATAAACCTAGTCACCGCTCCACCATGATCAAATTATATGTTTTGGCATTTTGCGACCATGAAATTTTAATTCCACCCGATTCCCATATTTTCGTGTGCCCACGCCTTCCGCTGCGGACCTGGACCTCTGGACCCCTATCTCTTAATTATTTTCTTGGATATAAAATACAACCTAAGAAACCATAATCATCGTAACGCTATGAAAAAATTATATTTTTTGGCATTTTACGGTCATTAAACTGGAATTCCGCCCTGATTCCCATATTTTCGTATGCTATAGCTCACGCCTTCCGCCATGGGCCCGGGCCGCCGGACCCGGATCGCCTAATATTTTTCTTGGATATCAAATAAGTCTTAAGGAACCATAGTCACTGTCCCTCGATGGCCAAATTATATTTTTTGGCAATTTAGACCTTAAAACTAGAATTCCACCCGATTTCAATATTTTTCGTTTGCTATTGCCCATGCCTTCTGCCATGAGCCCGTGCCCCAAGATCTAGATCACCTAATATTTTTTCGGGACTTTAATATGACCGAAAGAACCATAGTCACCACCCTTCCATGACTAATCTACATTTTTTGTCATTTTTCGGCATTAAAACTGGTATTCCTCCCGATTTCCATATTTTCATGTGTTATAGCCCATGTGTTTCTTCGTGGGCTATGGCCCCTGGACCTGAATCGCCTAATTTTTTTTAGAACATCAAATATGACCCATGGAACCATAATCAGAATCCCTCTATGACCATGTTAGAGTTTTGGCATTTACGGCTATAAAATTGGAATTCTACTAATTCACATATTTTCGTGTGTTATAGCCCACGACTTCCGTAGTGGCCTCACGCCCCCAGATCCGGATCACCTAATATTTGTTGGGATATGCAATACAACCTAAGGAACCATAGTCATTGCCTTGCCATAACAAAACTAAAAGTTTTGGCATTTTACGGTCATAAAACTGAAATTCCGCCTGAGTCTCATATTTTCGTATACTGTAGCCTACACCTTCGGCAGCAAGCCTGGGCCCCTAGACTCGAATCGCCTAATATTTTTTTGGGACGTCAAATATGACCTAATAAACCATAGTCACCTCCACGCCATGATCAAATTACATATTTGGCGTTTTGCGACCATAACATTTTTATTCCGCCTAATTCCCATACTTTTGTGTGCTATAGCCCACGCCTTCCGCCGTGGACCCGGACCTCCGTACCTGGATCTCCTAATATTTTTCATGGATATCAAATACGACCTAAGGAACCACAGTCATCATCGCGCCATGACCAAATTACATTTTGTGACGTTTTACGGCCATTAAACTGGAATTCTGCCCCGATTCCCATATTTTCGTGTGTTATAGCTCACTTCTTCCTGAACAGTATTGAAACTAATCAGATGGAGCTAAATAAAATTAAACTAACACCTAACGATTAGACTAAAAATTGACCAATTAAAACTAAATAAGAAGAAAATCAAACAAACTGAACCAACCGGGATTTAAACTAAGAATTAACCTAAACATTTGCTACCTAACATTATGCCCAAACATTTGGCTAAAAATTAACAAACGGAAATGGATTTAAAGTAAACTACCAATTAAACTTATTTTGAAATTAAAAAACTACCTTTAATTAATAGATAAAAAGAAAATCAAACTAAAAACTAAAGAAAGACAAAAACTTACTGAAATCTGGCCTTCATAAAAAACCTTCGAAATTAACTTCAAGTTAATATTATACATCCATTTCATAGGAAATAGACCTATATATTAACCTGAGTTCACTCATCAAAACAGTCCTGAAGCGTATAATCCTAGATTTGAAATTTGAGCTTAACCAGTGAGATTCGAGGGGTTTTGGTTAGGGATTAGAGACAAGGGAGGTCAAGGGAGTGTAGGGTATGAATTTGAGCCGCTTTGGACAAAGTCGTGCTTTGGCCGGAGAACTAAGATTGAAGATTCGGGAAGTTGGGTTGTGATTCGAGGGATTTCAAGCATGGATATGGAGAGAGGAGATAAGGAGAATACTGTGGTGAAGATTTGGGCGGGTTTGGAATTTGCCGCCACCGTAGGCGATTTTCGGCGGTGGAGTCAGGGCGGAGCCAACGAGAGACGACATAGTACGAGGAGGGTGAATCTGGTCTTATGTTTAACGAATGTCTTCAGACATTTTTATTAATTGGCCAAGACGGAATGTGAACTATTGGATTGAGGGAAATCGCAGCCCACTTTTCCCTCTTGTTTTCCTTTTATATTTTACCCTCTTTTTCTCTTTTTCTATTTTGTATTTTATATTTTTTTTATTTTGTAAAATAAAATAAATAATCAAAGACCCAATTTACATTAATATGATATTTATTTAATTTTTCAAAATTAACTAATTTCTAATTTCAGACTAAAATTAAAACAAATTCCACAAAATAAAAATAAAAAAGTGTTAAGAACCATTTTTTTGTCATTTTCTTTATATGCAAACAATTTTAACTATTAATAAACACTAAAAATATGAAATTAAATCCCACACAAATGCCACATGGTATTTTTTTATTTTCATATGATTTAAAATACACAAATAAAAATGCAACAATTACCAGAAAATAGCACAAAAATTTACGAAAATTGTAAAACAATAAAGAAATTGTTTTGTATGAATTTTTGGGAATTATTTCATATATAGGGCAAAAATCACATGCTCACGGCCATAATATTTGAATACCTCCAAATTCCCATATTTTCGAGTGTTATAGCTCACGCCTTCTTCCTTGGACCCGAGCCCCCATCTCGAATCGCCTAGTATTTTTTTCGGGATATCAAATACAAGATAAGGAACCATAGTCACTACTTCTCCATGAAAAAATTATATTTTTTGGCATTTTGCGACCATAGAATTAGAATTCTGCCCAATTCTCATATTTTTGTATCCTATAGCTCACGCCTTCCGCTATGGTCCCGGGCCCCCAGACCCGGATCGCCTAATATTTTTCTTGGACATCAAATACAACCTAACGAAAGACAGCCACTGCCTCACCATGACCAAATTATATTTTTGGTGCTTTATAGCCATAAAACTTATATACCGCCCGATTCCCATATTTTCATGTGCTATAGCTCCGTCTTCCGCATTGGGTCCGGGCACCCGAATCAGATCGCCTAATAACTTTTTGGGGCATCAATTACGAACTAAGAAACCATAGTCACTTCTCTACCATAATGAAATTATATTTTTTAGTCTTTTGCAGAAATAAAATTGGAATTTTGCCCGATTCCCATATTGTCGTGTGATATAGCCCACGACTTCCGTCGTGGGCCTTGGCCCCCAGATCGGATAGACATAAAGGAATAAACTAGGAAGTCACTTCATGAAGCATTCAAAGTTTTGAAATACTAGTCACATATCGAGCAAGAAGGATGTAGACATGCTGGATGAGACAGTAAAAAAATAATGTAGCTTAGACATACTAATGAACAAATAGGTTTCATGCAATTATCTAAAACATGATTGGCAATGCTAAACAGTATTCTAGTTATAACTTTCAACAGAGCAAACTTAAACATGCTGAGTGGTACAGTTATTATGCAGTGTAATATAAGCATGTTGGTTACATATTAAACACATGACTGTAGAATAGTAATTAGAACCTGAAATCACAACTAATGAACTGTAGCAGCAAAACACACATATAGTTTTGGAATGTGAATTAAATCACGATATACTAGTTAACAAGAGAATACAAAGTATAGAGCAGAGATGGTGCAAGTAGCCAGCCTTGCCTTACAACCAGTTAGATTAGTGAGAGTTGCAAGCAACAGAAGAGAGAATAGAGAGCTTTTGAGAGAGTGTGAGTATATATAAACTATTGTTCGTGTTTAAGAATAAGAATGAGACTGTATATATAGCCCTTAGGGAGATGAAATAAATAAGGTAAAAAATGATCTAGAGTTCATAAATAAAGTAGAAAAATATAATCAATCAGTTAATTAGGGCTAATCCCCATTAATTTGCACAAACATATCCGGGACAGTCACATTAATACAATCAGAATCCATTACAAGCCTAATTGGGTCTTAAATAAGGTAACATTTCATAAATTGACCATAATTAATCAATCCTTCGGAATAAGGAAAATAACACCAATTAGAAGCCACAAATAAAGAAACTGAGGCTAAATTCCAAAGAATATTAACTTTAACGGAAAAAATTGATTCAAATCTCTAATAGAAATCAATTAAGCAAAAAATCCCAAAGAATATTGGTTATAGCAGGAAAACTGGTTCAAATCCTTAAGAGAAATTAATCAGTACATTGGGTTGACAGAAATAAACAAATAACAGAGAAAAATGGAAGAAAACAAATGGAATCAAAATAGTTAACCAAAATGGGAGATCTTTAAAGGAAAATGGTAGATAATACTCAAACCCTTTTAGATCTACAAAGATCTGAATGGATTCGAGTAGTAGTAAAGCTAGGGTTTCCTAGAACAGCTGAGTTGAAATAAATCTTCATTAAAATCCATTGATTCGAACTAAAAACGGAAGGAAACAAGTACTCACAAACAAGGATGGCCCTAGATAGGTCTGTAAACAAACTTCAGATGAAGGAACAGGTTGAATCTCCTTGAGATTCATTTAGCAATCCATGTAATGAATAACCAGAGGGTATAGAAGGTCGATAGTGGTCGGAGAATAGTCAGAATCTCCATAGACGAGAGTTTCTCATTGGTGACAACGATCAGGGTTAGGCTTAGGACTTGATAGTATTTAAGAGAAGATCGATCAGATGTCAATGTGAGATAAAGGGAAAATGAGAGGCTTGGGGGAGGTTATTAGGCTTTATTTAGGTAACGGAGAATCATGACTGTTGATCAAAATGATCAACGGCCAGGATTTGGCCGGGTATTGGAGTTGGTAGATGGGTATTGGGCCTGGGGTTTCTTGGCTAGTTTAAGGGGTTAATTGGTCTAGTAAATAGGCTGGGTTTTAAATGAAAATGGGCTATTTGTTAAATACATAATTCATTGCTAAAACAATTTTAACAAATAGTTAATAAATTATAAAAAATAATTTTCATGGATGGAAATGTTTTAAAGTAACTAATTAATATTTTAAAAATATAAAAGGCTAAGTTTTGGTAAAATAATGTAGTAATGCATGCATAGGCTATAATTGCAAAGTAATAGCAATTGCACCATAAAAATACAGATGTGACTATTTATCCAATAATTGAAACTTAATACAAATCCAAATGATTAAATTAAGCCACAAAGCTGTGGAGTCTGAGAAGGCACACACCTCCCACGTCTGGGGCACTCTCTAATCAAGTGGTGGGTATCCCCGCACTCATAACAAGCTCTGGGAGGGCGCGGTGGCTGTGAACCCCTACTAGGCTGGCCTCTGGAGGTACCTTATGCAGGAGGCACACTAGAAACCGAAGGTGCATAATAAGGCTCTTGAGATCTGGGAGGAGCTGGAGTATTGCTGGATGAAGGAAGAGCTGAGTGAACTGGGTGACTCGTATAGCCCCTATCATGACGTCTTGCTCCTGATGTACGTGTACCAAAGAATTGACCAGACTATCGAGACCTCTTGGCCTCCCTCTCCTCTCGCTCTCTGTCATGCATACCCTCTATCCTCTTGGCTATACTCACTACCTACTGATAGGGTGTATCCATCTCTAATGCTCGCTCCATGCCAGAACTGATAAAAGGAATAAGACCCTCGATAAATCTGCGAACCCTCTCACGAACAGTAGCCTCCAAAGTAGGCGCATGCCTGGACAACCTAGTATAATGGATGGCATACTCAGAGGCAGTCATAGGGCCCTGGCGCAAGTGCTCTAACTCCGCACACCATGCATCTCGTAGGCTCTGGGGAACAAAGTCCCTTTGAAACATATCTGAAAACTGAGTCCAAGTCAGGGAGGCAGCCTCGTCTGGATTGTCTAGCTCAAAGGTGCGCCACCAGGCATAGGCGGCTCCCCAAACTGGAAAGATGCAAACGAAACCCCACTCGAAGCAGTAATACCCATTGTGCGAAATATGCGGTGACAAACCTCCAACAAAACCCCCAAGCATCATCAGTAGCTAGTTCGCTAAAAATATGAGGGTCATACTTCTTGAACCGCTCCAATATACGCTTCTCATCCTCCGAAGCTGGTGCCTCATACCCGGGCTGAACCAATACTGCAGGCTGGGTAGGAATAACATCTGGAATCGGTCCCATATGCACCCTCTGCTCTGGAGTGCGGGCTGCGGGAGTCTGGGCTCCTCCCCCAGCCTGGCACGTGGCTGCAGGAAGTGGAAGTAACCCTGCCTGCGACAGCGTGTTATACATGCTCATAAACTGCGCCAATGCCTCATGAACACCTTGAGTAGTGGTGGCTGTGGGCGTCTCTAGTGCCTGAGTCCTGACTGGGTCTGCTGGTTGCACCTCGGTAGCTGCTTCCGTAGGTGCCCTGGCTGCACCCCGCATGCGTCCACGACACCTGCCCCGACCCCTGCCTCTAGCAGTTGTAGGAGGGGGTGCGGGTGCCTGATCGTCTCGGGTCGTGTGTGTCCTTACCATATGTGAGAGAATAGAAGACAGAAGTTTAGAATCGATGTAAAAAACATAGCATGACAAGTAATTCAATGAAGTGAAGATTTTTCCTAAACAGTTACATAGACTCTCGTAGATAAGTACAGACGTCTCCATACCGATCATCGAGACTCTAATAAATCGGCATGTGTCCCGTGACTACTATGAACCTAGACCTCTGATACCAACTATTCACGACCCTAGTTCACCAATCGTGAACCTTTCATGATGGCACCCAGTTTTCGCGAGTAGGTAAGCCTGACACATTGCGGAAATTCAACAACCTTTATGAAAACAGTAAATAATACTGAATAACATAAGAAAATGTATAAGGTGTCGCCTGGAACATACACTTCAACTCAAACAATGTAAAAATCTCCAAGACCCGGAAACCCACGGGCAACACAGGCTAAGAGTAAAATTTAACATACAGCTCTAATATCCAGAAGTGTCTACAACAACTGACTACATGAATGAAACTGCTAAGTAAAAGGTGGAATAGAAGGAAACTCTTCGGCTCTGCGGACGCGGCAGATGCATACCTCAAGTCTCCATGTGTAACTTCGAAATAACGGATAGCACGCCCGACAAGAAGTACCTGGATCTGCACAACAAAAATGTGCAGAAGAGTAGCATGAGTACACCACAGCGGTACTCAGTAAGTGCCAAGCCTAACCTCGGTTGGGTAGTGACGAGGAAGGTCGAGGCCCTACTGAGATAAACATAAGAATAGATATGAAATGAATAGACAATAATAAATACAATAAATCTCGAGTATCTAACAAACAATAAGTAGAATGGAACAGGCTACAAATACAATCTACGAATACAAGATCAAACACTCAAAAATCAGGATGCCACATGGATCTCCGGGAATTGAACCCGCGGTCCATTTTACCAATATCCGAGGATCTCCGGTAATCGAACCCATTGTCCATTGCCACATGGAGCTCCAGGAATTGAACCTGCAGTCCACTTTACCATTATCCGAGGATCTTCGGGAATCAAACCCGCAGTCCATCATACCAATATCAGAAGATCTCCTAGGAATCAAACCCGTAGTCCATCATGTCAATCACAAAGGATCTCTCGAGAATCGAACTCGTAGTCTATCATATCAATAACAGAAGATCTCTCGCGAATCGAACACGTAGTCCATCATATAAATAAACACATCACAATAATTCAATACCTTACAGAAAGAAGCTAAGTACAAGCAACATGTAAAAATCTAGAGTCTAGCATGCTCACAAAAAGGACAGATATTGTAATTTAGTCAACTAGAGCAAATAAGTTACTAGCATGCTTTTCCTAAGCTAAAACAAGTAAAATTGCATTTTTGACAGTTAAATAGGTGAAGAAACACAGTCTAAATAAGTCAAGTAAGGTGGATTTTTTAACAACTAGCACAGTGCATGCCCGTCATCTCACGCATAAGGCATTTAAACAACAATAAAGATATCCTAAGGGGAGAGGTCCCCCACACAAGGTTGGACAAGCCACTTACCTCGAACCGGTACAAAACCGCTAAGAAACAATGCCCTTGCCACGGGTATCCGACTCCAAATTTCACACATCTATTCAAACCAATTACATATTGTAAATAACATGGAAAGTAACTAATTACACTGTTAAAATTAAATTTATGGCGCGAAAATAGGTGAAATGACCAAAATACCCCTCAAGCCAAAGTCTCGGAATCGAATATATTTTACATTTTAAGAAATCTCGTACTCTCACGAGTCTAACCATATAAAAATCTCCCAAATTAGAGGTAAAATGCCCCTTCAAATCATCAAAGTTAGGTCTAAGAACATTACCCTTATTTATTGCTAATACAATTATATTTGCTCACCAAGAAATACTCAATTAATAACACTCCATGAGAATGTGACAACCCTGCCCGTCGTCCATGTGTTAACACCCCGTTTTCCTCGTTTTATGCTTCTTTATGTTTCATCATACGTGTTTGTAGAGTTTGAAGTGATTCGGTCAGAGTTTGGTTGGAATTGAGACAATTAGTCTCTTTAACAGAAGGCTAGTTTGGAAAAGTCAATCCGACATTGACTTATGAGTTATAGGGCTAGGAATGGATTTCTGAAGATTCGGCTAGTTTTGGGTGGTGATTTATGACTTGGGAGAGAAATCAGATCTGAATGTGGAGGTCCTATGTAGAATTAGGCTTGAATTGGCTAAGTTTGAATATTGGTGAATTCCGGTTGATAGGTGAGATTTTGATCTGGGATCGGAATGGAATTTTGAGAGTTGTTGTAACTTCGTTAGGTGATTTTAGATATGTCTGCAAATTTTCAGGTCAATCGGATGTCGTTTGGTCGGGTTGTGGATCGAATGTGAGTTTTGGAAGTTTTAGTTTAACTTAGGCTTGAATCCGTCGTGAATTGATGATTTTTGTGCTGTTGGTCGTGTTTTGATGATTGGAACAAGTTCGTATGATATTTTGGGGCAGGTTGGTATTTTTGTTTGGGGCCTCGCGGTGATTTCGGAGTTCAAGCAGATCATTTTTGGTTGGCTTGGAGATCACATTTTGTTGTCATAAATGTTGGAGACTTTTGTTCAATGCGATCACAGGAGTGGATTTAATTATTATCATGCTATCGAGTGAATTTAATGATTCCCAACTCTATTTAAATATAAATCTTCCGAAAGTTATTTTGTTTCAACTTAAACAATTTAGATCTTCAACAACCAAAACTTCATCAATTTGGTTTTCTCAAATAGTAGTAAGAATATTATAAGTTTGTAGCTAGATATTCCAATCTCTGTGGGACGATATCTTTAACTATATTAGAATTTGACTAAGCACGAGCAGAAAAATCCTATACACATTGGCCTCGTCAAAAATATTAACTTGTCGTCATTCAATCAATATCGAACTCTTCTTTTTGGCGAAGGCCCTTGGCCTTAAAGGGTGTTATTTCGAACTTGTCGAATATTAACCCTTCATCATTCCCAGTTTTTGGAGAACCAGGAATCCTCTGGGGGAGTTCCAGTTCGCTTGATATTGTTTGTGTCGGAGAGTGTAATGTCGGAGAGTACAAAATGTCGTTGTTTCGTTTATGTTCGTCTTGTTCACACATTGGAGTTTCCTTGTCTAATTCCTACTTTTCGGTCTTGAGATGTCATCGGTGGGTGATATTTCGGTTGTCTTGAAGTAGTTTCCCATTCACTGATTGAGATGTTTCTTTTCTCGCTCGCCCGCACGACACTTATGTTCCTACTTGAGCAAAGAGCAGAAGGTGAGTCAAAATGATACTTCCCTTACCCCCATCTGATGGATCGGTGAACGAGAGTAGGTTTGTAACGTTGCTCGTTTTGTCTGACATTTCGACGGTTGATGGGGCGATGATTTCTAAATTCGTGATTGTATTCAGCTCTTTTTCCTCTTCTATTTTGCCAATTTGCCCTGCGTGGGTTGGGCTTTGCCTTATCTCTATTTTTTGGTGGGTAATCGTGTTTCTTGTCTTTGATTTGGAAGAGACTAGGAAATTTCACTGAAAAATCCCCATAGATGGCGCTAAATTTTTGACTCAAAAGATAGTGGAACCTTTTTGAATAAATTAATTAAAAAAATAAAGGGGTAAATCTTGGTCAATCATGATAAATTCCATATCAATAAACTAATTGAAAAAATAATACATAAGATGAGATAGAGGTAACCAATCTTATTGAAACTTTCAGTTGTGGATCCCATTAATCAATGGAGGAAACCTTTTTACATATTTTCTTTGAGAATGCTTTGTTCTTCTTTTCGTTATGAAGATTACATAACAGAGAACTAGGGAGAGAGAAAGAAGTGAAAGACTGCCCCTATTTCCCGAAGGTTTTCCCCTACTATATTTATAGTCATGGGACCTTTGCTATGTATTTGGTTTGACACCCTTTCACACTGTGTTTGCCTTGGTCATCCCCTGAACGGTGTTTCTTCTGACTCAATGGGTATCGTTGTTTAACCAAAAAGTGGAATTTCATTCAAAGCTTTAATATCTAAGAACTCGGGTTACTGATAATCAAAGAATGAATAAAAGAAAATCATTTTGCCAATAGTAAGATAATCAGATGAAAACGAAGTAAACCAGTGTATTGAGATAGTTTTTTCGTGTCCTTACAAATGACTCAATCTCTTCCTTATATAGTTATCTCCAAGATATCCGTTTTGCCTTTGTCATAATAAGGTCATTATATACAATAATAGATATTAAATGCTACGTTACA
Organism: Nicotiana benthamiana; assembly: GCA_034376525.1. Lineage (NCBI taxonomy): Eukaryota > Viridiplantae > Streptophyta > Magnoliopsida > Solanales > Solanaceae > Nicotiana > Nicotiana benthamiana. The sequence continues at coordinate 69,807,323 of CM067334.1, read as the reverse complement.
CAATTATTGAGATTTAATACAGATTCTCTAATGTTTTTAGTATTTAATGCTTATTAAATATTGTATATGTACTCTTTTGTGCTGTCAGATTCATTCTCCTTGATTTTCGGACATAAATAGGTACGAGCGCTGAGTCTATTGATTAACCACTCGTGCCTCTTCATGTTCCCCTGCTCGTATCTATTGAAACTCGTACCTCTTTGCCAATCATCATCCTTTGACTAGTCTCCACATCATGACTGTCACACCTTCTTTTTCGCTATACACCCCCGCAAAGGGGCGTAAAGGAGTTTTTCCAATTAAAGGACAATCGGAATAGGATTTGGTTATTAATTCAGAGTCGCCACTTGGGAGATTAATGGTGTCCCAAGTCACCAGTTTTGAATCCCGATCCGAGGAAAATGATGACTTTGTTCACAGTCCGCGAACCAGAAATCCAGATAAGGAATTCTGTTAACCCGGGAGAAGGTGTTAGGAATTCCCGAGTTCCGTGGTTCTAGCATGGTCTCTTACTATTGCATTTGATTTTATCTAACTCTGATTTTAATGCATGCTAACTTATGTGTGTTTATTTATAAACCTCTTTTACCAATATTTATTTTAAAAGACTTGCGACGTCGTGAAAATGCGCTTCTGACCACGTCGCCATCAAGGCACACGTGTTCGTCAACACATTTCGACTTCGTCGAGATTTGGATTTGGATCACATCAATGCGCACCCGAGTTTAAGGAAGTAATTTAATTAAATCACGCTTAAAGATTCTAACGTAATATTGTTCGGAAAAGGCCGTTGAAATTCGCTAAACGGCCCTTAAAAATTCTAATTATTTTTAATAATCAATTACTGAGGGCCTCACATTTATTTTTGTTCAGCGAGGCTCGTCTCCAAAAATAATCATTTTTTTATCAATGTTTGTTTTATAAGAATTGCGACATCATGAAAACACGTTTCTAACCCCGTCGCCATCAAGACAACCGTGGTTATCAACACATTTCGACTTCGTCGAGATTTGGATTTAGGTCGCATCAATGCACACCCGATTTTAGGAAGGTAATTTAATGAAATCGTGCCTAAAGATTCCAGCGTAGTATTATTTGAGGAAGGCCGTGAAATTCGCTAAACGACCCTCCCGAATTTTAAGTAATTTTATGTAACCATTATTGAGGGCCCCACATTTTGTGCTTTTACTTAGCGAGGCTCGTCTCATTTTATTATTAAAGTCAATCCTAAGGCGACTATGATTTGTCTATTTATTTTTGTCTCTAAAGGAATAAAGAAAAGGGACCTAACTAGTTTGCATCCACATCCCAATGCTAACTGGATTAGTGAATTTACAGATATGGAACCAGTCTCAATTTATTTCAAATTCTAATCATGTGAAGCTACAACCATGAGATCTCGAGTCGTGTACCTCGGTATGAAGATTCAAAGAAGAAGAAAAGATCAGCAGTAGCGGATAACAAACAGCAGCGCTTTGAGATAACAAACAACAACAAATACACAACCCATAAAATTGAAGTATAGCCCAGAAAGATGTTTGGAAATCAAACGAAGAGAGGGATCGACTTGAATCAACTTCAAAACAGACCAAATAACCTTGGAAATCACTCAGACTGAACTCAACATTTTCCAGAGACCCAGGCTCACTCAAACTTAACTTAATTGGACTAAATCTCACACGAAATCACCTCAATTTTTTTGAAACCACAACTATCAGACTTTGAACCTAGAGACTGGAAATTGAACTAAAAACTCCAATGGAATAGTAACTATTGTTTGGTTTTTCTATTTTTCTGTGTGTATTTTTTGTATTTTTCTATATCTAAAAGCTGAAACTAATCTAAAACTGGAAATACAAGGAAAATCAGAATTTTTCTATTAGATTTTTAGGCTGAAAAAGTTAAGATCCTTTCTCAAGCAATGAGGGACTCAAATTATAGGCCACTCTAGGATAAAGGACCAGATTTTAGTTTTCTCTTTTAGTCCTTGTCCATTTTTCACTTTAAACCTCAAATTCCTCAAGTTACTCCCTAAGTTTCTGAAATGTACACTAAAGCCCTATTCTAGGAGCTTCTAGGATGCTCTTTGAGCCTCAAAATACCCATCCTTTATCCTACATTGCAATTACTATTTCTCAATATACTACCATTTTCCATGCTCAAATTACCCTTTAAACAGTCTAAAAATTACATACTAAAATTAACTTAACCCTCCCCCCTTTTAACTAAAATCTAACTAAAGCTAATTAACAAGAGTTTTTCGGCTGCAAATTATCTTAAACACTAATTAACCCTAATATCCAATAATCAATTAAAGCCTGATGAACTGAAATCGGTCCAAATCCAACTCTAAATCCACCTTTGCATGAACAGAACAAAGAAAAAGCCTGACTATCTAACAACCAATTATTATCATAGTGTATGAATTATTATTAACAAAGTAGACGTGAAGGACAATGATATCACAATTAAACCAAACATATAACGCAAATAAATGAAATTATAGCGAGATTAACAAGAACACAGTTGAATCGAGCACTCATGAAATTGAGAGAAACATAATATGACAAAATTGAACGTATGACTTGGCTGATCAAAACAGATGAAACGAAAAGGAAGAAGAAGATAAATAAGCTATCCTATTGAAGAAAAAGAAAATTATAAAACTAGAAGATACTCACCACATAAGTCATTCAACCCTGAAATAAACCCCCAAAACAGGTCAAGCTGCATGAACCCTAAATCCAACAATATGCAAGCTCTACTGAGATTCAAACATGCTAGCATAGAAAATGTCATGAGATAGGCTAGGGGACTGTGGGGTACGAATTTGGAACCATTTGGGCAGATTGCCATTTTGGGCTCGAACTTCAGTCAAATATTCGAGAAGGTGCTGTTGGATTCAAGGGAAGCTAGTGGCATGAGTGGAAAGAGGAGAGTGAAAGGAACAATTGGTGTTATTTTGGTTGGATTTGGGGTGAGTTTGTGTTTGGCCCAGAACTTTGATCTAAAATTCGAGACTTTTGGTTGATATTTGAAGGCCAATGGTTATAGATTTGGGCTGAGGGCGTCGAGGAGATTTAGGGGTGTATATTTGGGCGGGATTGGAGGTGGAGCCGCCACCCTTAGGCGGTGGGGTTTAGTGGAGGCTTCTCTAGGGTTTTCTGAGAGGGAGGGTGTGAAGAAGACGATGAGAAATGGGGTGGGGGTCGTTCTGACATATCAGTATAAGACATCCTAGGATGATCTCAACCGTCCGATCAAAAACCCACGGTTGAGATCAACCCTGAAAACAACATCGTTTCATTAATCAACTGGGGCGGACCGGGTGAGCCTGATAACTGGGTTGGGTTTGGGTGTAGTTTGGGCCGGATTTGAGGTCTTTTAAGGGAAAATATTTGGGTTGCACATTGAATCAGAGATTGGCTTAAAATTCCTCTTATTTACATTGTAAACCAAAAAATCCTTTTCTTCTTTTTCTAATTTCTTTTAATTCTCTTATTTCAAAATTTAACTAAAACCTTAAATTAGCTGTAAAAACTAAACTAAACTACCAAATCAAATTAATTGACCCTAACAATTATCCCAAATGAAAAATAGCAAAATTTAAAACTACAAATTAATAATGCCAAGACAAACTATATTTGTGATTTTTGTATTTTTGTAAAACTCCTAATTACTAATTAATTCCAAAATATATAAAATTAAACCCTAAATGCAATGCATTTTTTTTTCTATTTTCCTATGAATTAAAATGCACAAATATGAATGCAAAAATTACCATAAAATGACACAAAAATTGTAAAAATAAGGAAAAATCTTTTTGTTTGAATTTTTGGGGATTATTCATATATAGGGAAAAAATTACGTGTTCACAATATATATCCCACTCAAATCACCGAAGGTTTGATTTCTTTAGTTCGTAGAGACTACCATTGGAGTCATGACTTTCCAATCATTATTCCTAATCCGAATCAAAGAATCACCTCCTAATTAACCGAATTTTCCTTTGTCTATACGTACCCTTTCACATTAGGATTCAAACCTCCTATTGATCCTAATATTCTCGAGTTCTGTCGTTTCTTTGATGTTTGCTTAGGTCAAATTGGCCCAACAGTATGGAGGGTTGTTGCATGTTTGAGGCATTTGACCAATATGGCCAGTGTGCCTTTCACTTTCTCTCATCTAATTCACCTTTACTCCCCTAGACTCTTTTGCAATAGTATTTTTATACTAGTAGCCAAGAGAAAAAGAGTTCTAGTTAGACCTTATGATAATAGAGACCGTGGCCGGTATGCCAGGTTTGTTGCTGCCCCACTGTATGTTTAGTGAGTGATGAGAACGTTCCCTTCCATGGGAAATGAAATTTCGCACGTAAGTCTTCTTACTCTCTCGTACCTTTTTCTTTAGTTTGTTTGTTTTTCTAATTTTACTTTCCTTTTTAGCACCATGGAAGTTGTGGACGATGTTCCCAATTTCCAGTATTGGGTAGGAAGGCTATTGAGTACTGCGCCAATGGATGGTAGGTCTTCGAAGACTCTTTCCCAACGATTTAGTTGGAAAGTGAAAACTCATGGTAAAAATTTTATTTTATATTATTTAACATATTACTTTTTCTTGAAATTACCTTATTCCTTCTTTCTATCAGGATTTGTTGTTCGAGGGATTACTGCTGAAGCGGCCGCGGCTTCTCGTATTTCTTTAGAAGGGCCCAAGAAATAATTTTGTGCTCTTTATATCAAACAGAAAAATCGTTGATGACCAAGGCTACGAACAAGAGGAAGATGGGGGTTTCTTGATAACAAGGCCACGGGCTCGTAGGCGTATCATTTCTGATGATGAAGCAGAAGTATCCCCCCAGCGTTCTATTCCTCTTACCGAGTCTGTTGAAGCCCTGGTAGTGATCCCTGATGATGTTCCCACTGCTGCTCATGATTCTACTGAGCAGATTTTTAACCGCGGTTTTGGTGATGATGATTTAGGTCCAGTTTCAAATGAAGCACCCCTGGTTTCTTTTTCTACTCCTATGTCTGTGACTCCTTCTTTGCCGATCATGGTTGTTTTTGTTCCTCCCCAAGTTGTTTTTACTGCTTTTACTGTTCCTCTTTCAACAATTACTCCTCCACCCACTCAACGTGCCGAGGTTGGTTCCTCAAGTAGGAGCGGTGCTATGAGACAAGCGACTATTGAAGTCCCTACTGAGGGTAAACTTTTAAGAAAATCTGGTCAAGCATACGTGTGGCTAAAGCCTCTAATTGGCCCTGTTGAGAGAGCCAAGCTAGAGAGCCATGGTTCTTTGACCTTGATGAATGACATCGTGCATGCTTCTTTAAAGGTATTCCTTTTTCAAAATTTTACTTTGTCATTTTTCTACCTTTGGGATTCTCATTTCCTTTCCTTTCCCCCTTTTAGGCCAATCTCATCAGCACGAAGATGATGAAAAGGATTACCCTCTCAGAGCAGTTAGTGTGTGAATATCAATTGGAGGCGTATAAGTGGAAGGAACAGTATGAAAGTCTTTAGATTGATGTGGAGTTCTTAGAAGAAAGTGAAAATACCTTGGAGCAGCAGGTGCGAGCTTTAACTTCAGAATTGGAAGTTGAAAAGGCTTCCTCAAGTCAAGCAGATAAGGAAAAGGCCCATCTTGAAACTTCTTTCTCCGAGTAGCTATCCAAGGCAAGTGAATATATTAGAGAGTTGAAGGCTCTCTTGGGTGAAAAGAGGCTTATGCTAGTGAACGCGTGCAGAATTTGACCCAAGCCCAAGAAGACCTCCGGATATCTTCTGACAAGGTTTGCTCCTTAGAAAATTCCCACGCCTCTCTTCAAGCTTCTTGTGAATTCGCTTTGGCTGAAAATGAGAAGTTAAAGAATGAAATTGCTGATTGGGAAGTGACTATGAGATCCTTGAAGATAAATCTTCCTTTGAAGTGAGTTTGGCATTCTTGAATTCTCGCCATGATACCCTTGCTGAAGCTAGCCAAGAGAATTTTAACTTGGAATCTGAATTAGACAAAATCAAAGAAAGTATTGAGAAGGTTCAGGAAAACCAAGATTTTTCTTCTCCAGTGGCTGAGGATTTTGCAAATGTTGAAGATGATACGGGTATCCCCACTCCTTCAAGCCAAGTTGAGCCCATTGCTGTTGATGTACATGTTTCAGTTCCTTCATTTTCTCAGTGACAAGTTTAAGTTGTTTGAATTCCTTTGTGTTATTTTTTTCTTTTTTGAAAAATGTGGTTAAAACCATTGGTCTCATTTGAGGGGTTTTTTAGAAACATAAGTCCCCGGACCTTCTATGGGGAAATATATATAAATAAATTTTTAGTTTATGTCTAAGTTCATACTTAGTCTAAGATTTTTAATATTTAGAAGTTTACTATTTGAACTTCTGTTTTGTTTATTCTTGCCTTTATTTCGAAGGACTTACGGAATAACTTGCATTTTTATTCTTCAAAAATGCTTCTGTTATCTTCATGAATATTTAAATTAATCATAAATTTTATAAAAGAGGGCCCTTTTATATTTGATATTTAATGAAGAAGACGTCTCAACTTCATAATGGTGTTAACATACGATAAAAGAAATAGGAATATACATGTTTCTTTGAAATTACTTTGACAAGTTTTTATTTGAACTTTGTCTAGTTTTGCATAACACTTTACATGTATTTGAATTACATCTATAACTTTCTCGTAACTGTTTTTCTTATAAAAAAATTAAAAAGAAAAACTAAACGCAAAGTTTTTATCTATAACCCATTTCAGTACATTGCTTTTACCTTAACTGTGGGAAGGTTTTTCTTTTGTCCTTAGCTTGTGACTTTATTCTGCACTTGAATCATTCAATGAGTGAACTTTTAGGCTTGATCTTTGATTATTTTCCAATCTTCTTTCTTCTTTATATACATGCTTGTGTATACTATATAGTCCCCCAAGTGTTTGAGAGTTGAATCATGAAGCCTCGAGCACTTGGTTGTTCCACTCATTTGGTCCTTTCCCTGAAAAGAAGAAATATATGGGACTCGAATGTGCGATTATAAATGAAGACTGCTTAGCCCATATGAATTTCTATCAGAATAATTGTAACCCTAGGCTGGTAATTTTAATTTATTCCATGTGCCTTGCAGGTCCTGACTTTAGTAAAAATTTAACAATTCAAAAATAGAATTTTAAAACATAGAAACCTGACCGTGGGTATTCCTTAGAAGTAGTACATCTTCAAAAGAACAATATTCCAATGTGAAGGTAGTATCTTGCCGTCTATCATTTCTAGTTCGTATGCTCCTTTCCCGGCGATATCATGAATCATGTAAGGTCCTTCCAAGGTTGGACTTAGTTTCCCCACATTGGTTGCCTTTGTAGATTGAAAAACGTTTTTGAGAATGAAGTCCCCAATCTTAAAGAATCTTAGGTGTGCTTTTCGATTGTAATATCGTTCTATGACCTGCTTTTGTGCTGCCATTCTTATTAAATACAACTTCTCTTCTTCCCTCGAGTAAATCCAGATTTATCCGCATTTCTTTGTCATTAGTTTCTTCTGACGCTTGTGTAAACCTTGTACTTGGATCTCCTATCTCAACTGGAATCAAAGCTTCAGCTCCACAAACCAATGAAAATGGTATTTCTCCTGTACTTATTTTTGTCGTTGTGAGGTATGCCTATAAAATACCAGGTAACAATTCTAGCCAATTACCTTTGATTGAACTATATGATCATGGTAATATCCTAAATGATGCACTACTAGCAAGAATCGTGATGGCTTGACTTCATATGAACTGTTGACTGAAATGATATACTTGTTGATGAACGCCTTCGCGATTACATAAATGCTGGTAAGGACTATTACGAACACATGATTGTTTGTTTACTATGAAATGACATTCGTGATGGTAAGGTGCTATGTGAGGGAGTTGTGGGTTAATGTTCTTACCATGAATTGCAATGTCCAGTGAAATGTAAATTCTACAGTGGAAATTGTTAAAAGGTAAAGTCAATGGATAGTTATCTCATTGCAAAATATTTATCTATCATCCTTGTTATGTATGTTTGGGAGTTGATATTATTTTTGAGAAGGTGTCATGACAATGCTTGTAAGTCGATAATGTCATCTGGAAGGCTAAATGTGTCGTGGAAGGAAAATATTTTTTCTTGATTGAATGCCAGATAGTTTTGACTTGGAATGTACCATATAGGTATTCTGATATAAAACGGTGCAGTCCATATTATGGTATCCTTTTGATAATGTAGTTCTTGTAATAATGGGATAAGGATTGTGGATATATACTTTGTGGTGCTATGTATAGTTGTGGATGTGTTGTTGAGACGAATTTCGCAATTCTCTGGCAGGTGGATAGGCTTAGTTACAAAGGAGACTCTGCCGAAATTTCTGAAAAATTTAGAAGTTAGTGAAAATTTAGGGACTTGAGGTAGGTTGAAGAAGATATGAATGATTTTAAAGTTTTTGGGGAAGACTCTACTCCTCATTCGAGGACGAATGATCCTGGGGGGGGGGGGGAGAATGTAAGGCCCCGGAAAATTTTGCTAAGTAATTTAGGATTTTGTAGTGTCACGCAGGATTATTATAATATCTTTATATACTATTAACATGGTGGACATCAATTAGACATGGTAAATATGAGTATAAGTCTTATGTTAAGTGATGTGAGGTTCAAATGGAAGCGTAGGTGTATGCCAAATGGGAAATTTTCGAAATAGGCCAAAATTCCAAATGGAGTCGCACAAGGCTCCACTTAAAAAGAGCATATATAATTATGTATAAGGTTTTATGTAGTGAATAGAATATCAAATTAAATCCCTTTTAGTATAGTTTCCAACGCTTCAAACCGTTCGTCATTTGGACATTCCTACACAAAGTTATGATCACATTTCCAAAGGCTAGAAAATGCGATCCCGTGTCAGGTCAAATCTGAGATCCGCATTTTTACTCTGCGGTCCGCATTTTCGCTCTGCGGTCTGCATTTTGACAGCAAATTAAACGAGTGTAGCTCATTTTTGGGCACAAATTTTGTGGTTCATTCTGCGGCCCGCATGTCCATTCTGCTATAGCATAATTGACATCGGAGGGTTATTTTTTTTTTTCATAACCCGACCCCATTTCGATATATAACCTTTGAGGCTTCATTTAGGGTCATTTCCTACTGATTTTATAGAGAGGTGAGAGTATATTAGGGAGAGAAGTAGGAACCCAACATCTAAATCTAGGGGTGTTCAAAACCGATCCGAAACCGAAACCAATCCAAACCGAAGCTTAACGGCTTAACGGACGCGGAACGGATTGAATTTTTTTTATTAGCGGCTTATCGGTTTGGGGATGGATTATTCAATTTTCTTAACGGCTAATCCGTTAACCCGTTAAGAATATATATATATATTAACAAAAGTTTATTTCTACTTCTAAGCATTTTTAATCTCGGGATCTAGATGATTTGCAGGTACTCGCCCAACATAAAGGAGATGAAGGTGATGGACAAGAAAAAAGTGAGGAGGGAAAAGCTATACTACCTCAAGGATTAAATGAATGCCCTGAAAAGACATTAACAAGCTAGCTCATATGAAGGTATACTGGAATAGGTGTTTGATCTATAATTGCCGGAAGAGATCTATCAAATTCTAGTAAACATGTATGTTAGGCCGATAATCCGCCCAATAACCGCCCTATAAGAGCTAACCCGGTACCAATCCGCCGGTTATCTTATCGGGTGGCTAACGGATTAATACATTTAAAAGCCGATAACCGTTAAGCCAAACCGTTAAGAGTAAAAGCCGCCCAATCCGCCCAATGAGCACCCCTATCTAAATCACCCAAATCTTGCATCAATCTTCAAGAATCAGAGAACCCAATCGCAAGTTCTTCATCTAAGAGGTAAGATTCTATGCCCTAGCTTTTAATTTCGAGTTTAGAGTACAAGATGGGTTATTGAGGTATGATTCTTTGGTATTCTAGTATTGTGTATGCATGCATGTACAACTTTGGTATATGGGAAGATTGTTAAACATAGATAAGTAAAGATTGGGTTAGGGAATGAGGAAAATCTTAAAAGGGGGATTTGAAATCAAGATGCTCAACTAGTGTTTGATAAAATGCTCAAATGAGCTACTTTCATGAATATATTTCTAATATGTATTTAATTTTGTTATGTCTCATAGTAGATTGGAATTTCTAGAGTTTTTTGAATGTTGTAGTAACTTAAGGAAAGCTCAATCAAGGTATGTATGGCTAACTTTGATATTTGTGAAATCGCCTTGTTTGGTGTATGAATATTTGGTATGTGATAGTTACGTGGATTGTTTGCAAAATTCTTTTGATTGGTTTTGTTGGTGTTTGATTGGTTTGATTAAGTGTTATGTGGTAAGAGTTGAGAAACAAATGATAGAAGGAAATCGTAAATGATGCAATTGGAACAACTGTGGTAATAACATATTTGGCTTCTTGTGGGTAATTATTGCAATGGCTTGAATTGCTTATGAACTATTGAATATAACGGACTTGGAACTGTTGGCTATGGAAACACTCGTAACATCATTGTGGCTGTGTCTTGAGAAGTATTGTTGTTGCTCTTCTTGTTTGTGAATTAATTGTTGCCTATCTTTGTGATTTGTTGTTTGGTTGTGATTGTTGTGAACTGAAACTGGACGGCGGGGTTGGGTTGCGCAGGTGTGATATGGTGATATATGGGTGCGGGTTGTGGTGATAAGGGTGGATAAGGTAATAAGGGTGGAAAATCGATCGAAAATCACTATTGAAATATACACTTGAACAAAATTATGAAATCGTTGATGTGGAATTGTGAAAGGAGAGAGTAGGAGTGTTTGTAACCTATGGGGCACTTATTGCCCCTTTGTTTGGCTAATTGTACCTTCTATGTGTGTTTGGTTGTTGCTTCTGTTGTTGTTTCTTATTTGTGTATGATTGAGTTTACTTAGAACAAAGTTAGATGTTTTGAAAACTTGTTTGGCTTGATTGTTCCTTTGCTTGTGCATTTGATTGTTGTTTCTATCACTGTTATCCACTTGTGTATGGCTTGAGTTTACTTGAGACAAAGTTTGTTCATACATACCAGTACAATTCAAATGTACTGACGTCCCTTTTGCCAGGGGCACTACATTCGTATTATGATAATAGGTGGATCCATAGCAGGTACTCCAGTCCACCGACCGTAGCACCTCATCACTTCCCGTCAGCTCATTCGACGAGCCCCTTTCCATTCGGGCCCCTATGTGGCTCACGCCACTTTCTGTTTTGGGATCTTGTTTTGATGTGTATAAGGTATAGCCGGAGCCTTGTTGCCGGCATTTCCATATTATTCTTTTATTGTATTTAAAGGCTCCGTAGACAGGTTGTGGGTAGTGTTGGACATGGTATTTTAAAAGATAAATATTGATGTGTGGCAATGTTGTATGAAAATTGGAGTACCTGTATTATGGTGAATGCAGTTTCTAATGGAAATTATTTTTGTTATGTTTATAAAAATTCGGTTAATGGAGTTCATATCTTATAAATTGCTTGGTTATTAGGTAATTAGAATGAGGGGTACCACGTGGGATTGGAAAGGCACCCAGGTTCGCTTGACTGGGGATACCCGGTCGAGTGTCGGTCATGTCCGAATTTGGGGTGTGACACGAGATATCTTGCTAAAGGACCACCGAATATTTTTCGATAAAGATTACCTTGCTTTAAACATTATCGAGCAACCTTTTTCGAAGCGCGTGAGCTTTTCTCTTGTCTTCAGGGACGATACCGTACTGCAAAAAGAAAACAATTTCGTTCATCCAATCCCAGGTTAAGTTACTAAAATTTACCTTGTTTTTATCCGGATCGAGTACTGAGCGAAATAAATGAATTACAGAAGCATCTTCATTGCTTGCCACGTCTGCACAGATACAAGATTAGCTAGGGCACCAGCCTCAACATTTTCATATCTTGGTATTTGTGTAACCTTCCAGGTTTGAAATTGTCTGATCATATCATGTGCCTCTCTAGATACTCTTGCATTCATGTTTCTCTAGCTGTATAAGTCCCTAGTATTTGGCTAACCATGAGCTATGAATCGCTTTTGATTACAATCTAATTAATGCCGAGTTCCCGTGCCAATTCTTAACCTGCAATCACAACTTCATACTCTGCTTCATTGTTAGGTATAGAATGACATTTAATGACTTGTCGAATGGTTTCACCCATAGGTGGTACCAAAACGATTCCTAATCCTGCACCCTTCACATTAGATGAACCATCAGTGAATAAAGTCCAAATTCCTGTATTTGATCAGCTGAGAACCTACAATTCTTTTTCTGCTTCTAATTGTATTCTATGGCTAAAATAAGCCACAAAATCTGCTAACACTTTGAGACTTAATCGTGGTTCTAGGCTGATATAACTATATTGCCCACTTGGCTAACCTACCTGATAACTCATTTTTATTTACTATATTGCGTAATGGATAAGCATTTGCTACAATAATAGGGTGACATTGAAAATAAGGCCTTAGTTTTCTAGATTCCATGTTTAATGCAAGCGCAAGTTTTTCTAACTGAGGATACCTCGTCTCCGCATCTAGTCAAGATTTACTGGCATAATAGGTCGGAGATTGTTTACCCTGGTCCTCGTGGACCAGAACAACACTTACCGCTACTTTTGAGACAGCAAGGTAGATGAGCAATCTTTCCCCAGCCTTTGGTTTTGCAAGCAACGAAGGATTTGATAAATATGTCTTCAAATTTTTGTGTGCTTGTTGGCATTCCTCATTCAGTTCGAAACGATCCCGCTTTTTAAGAGATTAAAAGAATTTAAAGCACTTTTCTGATGATTTAGAAAAGAATATCCCCAAGACTGCAATTCTCCATGTAAACCTCTGAATTTCTTTTTTACTTGTAAGCATGTTAGGGGATTTCTTCAATGACCTTAATATGTGTGGGATTCACTTCAATACCACGGTTAGAAACAAGAAAACCTAAAAACTTACCTGATGCAACACCGAATGCACCTTTCTCATGATTTAATTTCATGATAGATTTTCGCAAAATCTGAAACGTATCAGACAAGTGTGATATATGATCTTCTGAATGATGAGTTTTAACGAGCATATCATCTATATGAACCTCCATTGTTTCTTCCAAATGTTCTTGAAATATTTTGGTCACTTGTCTTTGATATGTTGCACCAACATTTTTAAGACCAAAGAGCATTACTTTATAACAGTAAGTCCCCATGTCTGTTATAAATGAAGGTTTTTTCTTCATCTATAGCATCCATTTTGATCTGGTATATTCTGAATATGCATCTAAAAAGCTTAACAACTCATGTCCTGCAGTAGCATCAATTAGTTGATCTATATGTGGTAACGAAAAAGAATCTTTAGGACGAGCTTTGTTAAGGTCTGTATAATCTACACAAAGTTGCCACTTGCCATTCTTTTTTGGTACTACAACAATATTGGCTAACCAATTAGGATACTTTACCTCGCGGATAGATCCGATTTTTAGTAATTTCTGAACCTCAGCTTGAATCACTTGATTTATATAGGTTCCTTGCTTTCTCTTCTTTTGTTTGACAGGTGGGTATGATGTGTCTTCATTTAATTTATGAGTCATTAAATCCAGTAGTATTCCTGACATTTCATAATGGGACCTAGCAAAACAATCCACGCTAGTTTTCAAAAATTCAATCAACTTACCATTCATGTCCTGGCTTAAATTAGCCCATACATAGACTTTCCTTTTAGGCCATTGTGTAAATAACACTACAACCTCCAGTTCTTCAATTGTTTTTTTTATATTTTCGTTTTTCTCTGGTTCTTGAATAGTATCAGGCCTTGAATCCACATATGTTCGTCCTTGTTTAGTTGAGGTTTGTGTTGTGGTACCCTCAACTGAATTCTGTAACTGCTATATTTCTTCATTTCTCATATTTGAATCTTCAATAGAATTAATGCTCCAGGATGTTTGTTGATCTCATGGATTTTCCATATTTTCCATGGGGATGGAAATTTAATTACTTGATGTAAGGTCGACGAAACGACATCCATCTCGTGGATACATGGTCTCCCAAGGATCATATTGTAAGTCATCTCAATATCCACTACCTGGAACTTTGTATCTTTGACAACTCCTTCTGTGAATATAGTAAGTATTACTTCTCCTTTAATCACAACACTGGAATTGTCAAATTCAGATAGAGTATGCGCCTTTGGTATTAATTTATCTTCAGCTTGAATCTCACGTAATACTCTTAACAAAATAATGTTCATAGAACTACATGGATCAGTCAAAACTAGTTTCACATTAGTATCGTGTACAAGTAAAGATATTACCAATGCATCGATATGTGGAGATGATACGCCATCCGCGTCTGCATCATCGAACATAATGCTTTCTTTCTCTAGGACGTGTCATACCCACTTCCCTTGGGTAATTGTAGTTTTGGAAACTTTATTGGCTACTGTGTACGTTACACCATTGATATCTTTGCCTCCGCTTATGACATTAACGATCCTTTTGGGAGAAGGTGGCTTTGGTGTCTCCTGTCTATTCTTCATGTATGCTTTCTTGCCTCTCTTACTGAATAATTTAGTGAGATATCCATGATTTAATATATGATCAACTTCACCAGCAACCTGCAATCTACCGCTTTATGTCCGTGATCGTTGTGAAATTCGAACCAATGATCAACGTTGTGCCTGTTTGGATTCAATCTTATCTCTTTTGGCCATCGTACATTGTCACCCATGATTCTCAAAACAACAACTAGTTTGGAAGTGCTCACATTAAAATTATAACCGCCAAATCTTGCCTTCAAGTTTCTATCATCATCCCATGACTCTCGCGTGTTCCGATCATTCCATAATCTTGACAATGAGCTTGAATCTCTATTCCTCGACTTATAATTGTACCTTGGATTGTCCTATTTTGACCGTGATCTTTTCCTGCTGGGCCCATGTATGGTTCGTACCTATTTTTACTGGACATTTTTTTGGTTTCTGTCCATCTCGAACTTGCCTTTTCCTCCTTTTGAGACCATGAGATAATATCTTCTTCTATCCTTAACTTCGATCTATACCTGTTGTAAAGGTCATTCCACGTTGTGGTTGGGAATTCACGAAGACATTCCTTGAGTTGCCTCGTGGCTTCTAAGCTTTTTTCATTCAAATTACTTGTGAAAATTAGATGCCCAATTGTCAGGTACACGCGGTAAGGTCATTTTTTCATGCTGGAACCTATCCACGAACTCTCTAAGCAACTCTAAGTCCCCTTGCTTGATTTTGAAAATATCTTCCATTTTTTTGAGTTTTTGAGCCCCCGTATGTGCTTTGATAAATGAATCTGGAAGCTCAGCAAAAGAATTTATAGAGTTTTCAGGCAAAAGAGAATACCATGTTAACGCTCCCTTAGTGTGTGTTTCACCAAATCTTTTTGATCAATATTGATTCAATTTCCTATTTGGTCAAGTCGTTGCCTTTTACGCATGTTGTGAATACAGTTACGAAGTCTCGTGGATCAGTTTTCCCCTCGTATTTTGGAATATCAGACATTTTGAATTTCTTTAGAATTGGGAGAGGAGCAGCACTTGGCTTCCAAGATTGTTGTGAATATTTATCCGTGTCTATCCTTTTGATGGCACTCTAATAATTTGCTTTATGCGGTCACTTTGCTCCTTGAGCTATTTCTGCAATGTTAGTACTAAAATTTATAAATCTAAATTAACTAAGTTACATGGTTCTCCTTCTCGTGATTCAGTGGGAGTTCCACCACTGCCTGAATTAACAAGCCCAGAACGAGGATTCTCCAAAGTGTTATTATTAGGAGTGAGTGTAGGTGGTGCAATAGGTAACTGGCTAACAAAAGCCTCAAGAGCTTTGTTAACCTGTTGGGCAATCAACTTTTACAAAGCTTCATCAATAGCTTCAACATTTTCAAATCGTTTCCATTTGTATGAGATCCATCAAGAGTGCCTTCTCGAGACCGCAGCGGGGAGTTTTGTTGAGAGGGGTTTGGTGTATGCTCATCTTGAGGATTCTCCCGGAGTTGACAATTTTCTTAGTTTCATTGGTTTCCTTGGGTGTTGTTATTAACGTTTGACATGATTGACGTAACAAAAAAGGTAGGCTAAGAAAGAATGAATTATCAGAGTCCCGGTAAATGAACCAATTTGTTAACTAAAAAGTAAAATTTCGATCAAAGCTTTAATTTAGAAATACTCGGGTTGCTAATAATCGAAGAATGAATAAAAAAATAATTTTGTCAATAATAAGATAATCAGAAGACCAGTGTATTCAGATAGTCTTTTCATGTCCTTACAAATGACTCAATCTCTTCCTTTTATAGCTATCTTCAAGATATCCGTTTTGCCTTTGCCATAATAAAGTCATTATAGACAATTACAGACATTAAATGCTATGTTACACAATCACTCAGATTTAATACAGATTCTCTAACATTTTTGGTATTTAATGCTTATTAAATATTGTATATGTATTCTTTCCTGTTGTCAGATTCATTCTACTTGATTTTCGGACATAAATAGATACGAGCGCCGAGTCTTTTGAATAACCACTCGTGCCTCTTTATGTGCCTCTACTCGTATCTGTTAAAACTCGTACCTCTTTGCTAATCATCATCCTTTGACCAGTCTCCACGTTATGACACGTCATCTTTCAATCACTTTAATATGCAAACTCAATTTTTCCTAATACAATCGTGAGTGCGGGATTTGGAATAGATCATATCGTCTTTCTCTGCCTTGCCGCTTGGATGGAATGTTGGTCAGCTTAATCGCAGCGGTCAGATTTTGACCAATACAGAGCACACGCAAACCTTACCCATATTTTTAGAAATATTTAAAAAAAAACTTATTTTCGATAGAGCATCGGCTTAACAATTATTTGTTTAGACCAAAACAATAAAGAAAGGGGGGAATTGTTAGTTGTAAAAACAGGTACCATTTGTTACTTGTTGAAGCTGGAAGGATATGTGTGTAAATTCTTAGAGGTATTATTACTTTTAGTCAGCGTCAAAAATTATTTATATTTGGTAGCTGAAAAAGTATATAAATTTTTATATTTTTCGGTTATTATTTTTACAGCGGCTATACAATATTGTTTTATAAAATTTTTATTTCATAAAAAATGTGTGCTTTTTTTTCTTTCCTTTTTTTGTCGGCAAGTGCCACCAGCCCAATTTATCTAATAAAAAAAGAGGAAAAAACTCACTCACGAGTGACGATTAGGTACAGCGTGGAATGGACCTTTTCGTAGCTGAGCTAATGAATCACGCATCCCCTTTGAGCCGTGACAGCCACTGTTTTTGACATTTTCCTAAGTCAACTCCTCAAAACCACGCCTATGTTGTTATCTAATTAACGACCCCTTAACTACCTATATAGGGTCGCAGTAGGATGTATGAAATCCTTTATCCTTTTTGACAATGAAAGAATCTTGATGGCAAAAAATAAAAATTAAACAAGAGAAATTACTCCTGATTTATTACAAAACTTAGCTCAAAGTAATAAACAAAAAGATAGACAACAAAGTAGAGAGAAAGAGAGAAGAGAATATATTTCTTCCATGTATCCAAGTGTATTACAAAATGAGTTTTCATCCTCTATTTATAGTACAACATATAGGTATACCAAAAGAATTTCATAAGTATGTCATTAAGTATTTGAGATCATGGAGGAAGATCATGGTTAAATTATGAAGGTATGGGAGTTACAACAATAATGGTGAGAAGTAGTGAGGATTATCTACATAATGGAGAAGAGTAGTGGGAGTAACTTCTTTAGGAGTTATAGACATCCACTACAAAGTATAATATTTCATAACACTCCCCCTTGGATGTCTATAGATAATGTGCCTCGTTAAAACCTTAACTAAAATAAAATCCAATGGGAAAAAATTCTAGAAAGGAAAAAGAGTACACATATCTAACAAAATGCATTTTTGTTGCCTCGTTAAAAAACTTGCAAGGAAAACCCAGTGGGACAAAACCTTGTAAGGGAAAAAGAGTGCAACGCGCATTAACTCCCCCTGAAAGAGCATCAATTCACATTCTTGAGCCTTCGCATTCCAATCTTGTGCACCATATTCAAGAGATTGTTGGTAGAGACTTGATAAATAAATCAGTCATATTAACTATAATGAATATTTGCACCTTGAAATCATAACTCGTGGTAGATATATAATGTCTTCACAAATATCGTGGAATGGCTTTTCAATATCTCCATAAATGTATCATCGCTATCATATTATCATGCTTATAGTTATAGCAAGATACATTTGTGCATAAATTGCACTGAGGAAGTAATACCTCAAGATCAAGAATTATAGATGCTTCAAGCAACTTAAATCCTTTATGGATTGTCATATAAGTTAAGTCATATAAACCATATTATAGACTTTAGATGCATATCAAGTTTTCATGTCATGCTAGACGTATAAGATATCGAAAAACTTATTACACATACCATTGACTTTATACTTTCAAGTATTCGAACTACATGTCCAAAACTACATGTCTTTCATATGGAATCAATTCTACTTGAATTGTATCTCTTCCATTTGGCCAATATTTTGTTTGTATTCGACAAACTTAAGATCCTCATCGATATTTAGCGCTATCATAGATGTCGTCGACGAACATTTTATATCGGTTCCAGTAAATTGTCATAAAGACATAACATGGAAATCTCTTCATTCATATATTCAGGTACCTGAATCTCTCATGAGATTTATGAAGTGTTATGTCATGTGATCTTCTAGATCACTTGCCTCCTTATTATGATCACTTTGATCATTTGCTCATCTTCTTTATTAAGAAGTTCTTTTTGAAACCGATTTGTCTATACGCTTTAAGCGTATCAAAGACTTTGTCCTTCTAGGACTTAATATGAGCATTTGCAGTGAGAATATAGTTACTTTCTTTGAGTCAGCAAATGCATATGGGATGCTTTGCAATATGTTGCAATTGAATTATCTTTTTATGAACTTCAAGTTCATATTATGATATTCGAGGATCTATATATACAAATGATAATTCGTTCCATGTAACATTTTCTCAAGTGTTTATCATGTCTCCCCCTCATGTTAGAAAAACTAACTTGTTTCATCAACTCTGGGAAATCATCTTTGTGCATTATCATGTTAATATACACTGCACATCAATAATAATAAGATGAAATTATTTGGTTCCTGACCCTGAACCAGTTGTGAGGGGAGAATATAATATACTCTCGTGTATAACGTATATCAAATTGATATAGATAACTTTGTTCTCATAAGCAATAATTTAGCTATTAAGTGAGACACTCAATAAATTATTTTGCTAAACCAACTATGATGTAAACCAACTTATTAAGATGAACTATCTTGAATAGAAAATCTGGAAATTATGCTCGAAATTAGATTACTGAGCAAGTTACCTCGCAAGCACCGGCCAGGTTGCAGGTTAATAATAATCGCACATGTAACCATATCATAGATGCATCATATGTGGTATACATGGCAGGCGAATGGGCCCATATTCGCCTTTGATATTTTCAGAATTTATGGGATTCAACCCCAACTTTAGTTGGTCAATTAATTAATGAGAACAAGTAATAAGAGAATTCGTAAAGAACTTTCTAGTTCTTTAATATTTACCCATGTGAATTCTCTATTATTGTTGCACATCATACTTAAATTGATATGGCTAACCCGAATGCCAATTGAATAAATTATCAATATTGATAAAATTCAGGTTTACATCATGACATGTGCAATTATCGATAAACTCTAAGTTTATTATGATATGGGTTTTTATATCAATAAACATCCACTTTATTGTGGCATTCTTTTGTTTGTATAGTACAAATTGGAGAATAAAGTTGGTAGCTTTTCACATGCATATTATCATGCTACAAGTTGTAGTAATAGAAGATATCAAATCTTTCTTTTATTTATAGTCTCAATATAATCAATCGCTTCGCATATACTTTGGAAACTGAATAAGTTTCTTTGAGACTTACTACAATACAATACCTCATTGGTAATCAATTATGTTTCTCCAAAATAATATAATTGGCTCTTAAAGTTGTACCATTATGGTCATGTCAAAATTATATGTAATATATGTTTCTTGCATTATTATTGTCCTTTAATAATCATATTGCCAAAATATTTTGGCGTACAATAGGTACGTGACCAATGACCATTCATGCCACAATAATGACATTATTTTCTTATATCATCTCAACCCTCCTTCTAGAGGTGAGTGTGGTATATTCAATACCAATAGCATGTTCATATTCTTCCAATAATGAATATGTATTCATAAATCATATGTTGTCACATTCACACCATGAATGGATCATAATCATCTATATGTGCTGTATAAAATCTCATGTCAAATCGATGACATATATTACTTTCACAGAGTGAAGGAATATTTTGAGAATCCTTATTATTCTCATTATCACAATGATGACGATTATAATTTCGTCTATTGCCACGTCCATATCCATTGATACCTTCACGGTAATAATTTTGTCTTCTTTCAGACTTATTATATAGTGCTATCATATTTTCTGCGGGGATATGTAATTTTGTTATCCTTTTCAAATCCGTAAATGCGTCTGGCATTTGATTTGCTATTCTTTGCAAATGAATAATCTTTTGTACCTCTTTTTCACAAATAGAGGCACGCAGATCAAGATGAGATAATGATGGATTTTTCCACAAAATTTTTCATTTGGTTTCACCACCAATTTCTCCCCCTAATTTTGTAAAAAGTGTCTCATCGAATTGACAGTCTGCAAATCGTGTAGTGAACAAATCCCCTGTCAATGTTTCGAGATAGCGAATAATTGAGGGCGATTCAAACCCAACATATATTCTTAACCTTCTTTGCGGACCCATTTTGGTGCAGTATGGCGGTGCTACAGGCACATATACTGCGCATCCAAAAATTCTTAAATGGGATATATTAGGTTCATGACCCAAAACTAATTGCAACGGGGAATATTTGTGATAATTCGTCGGTCTGAGACGAACTAGCATTGTTGCATGCAAAATGGCGTGACCCCAAACCGAAGTGGGCAGCCTCGTTTTCATGAGTAATGGTCTTGCAATCAACTGCAGACGTTTAATTAAAGATTCTGCAAGACCATTTTGAGTGTGAACATGAGCTACAGGATGTTCCACTTTTATCCCAATTGATAAGCAATAATCATTAAATGCTTGGGATGAAAACTCAGCAGCATTATCTAGTCTAATAGACTTAATTGGATTATCAGGCAGTTGTGCTCGTAATCGAATTATTTGTGCCATTAATTTTGCAAACGCAAGGTTGCGTGATGACAATAGGCACACATGAGACCATCTAGAGGATGCGTCTATTAAGACCATAAAATATCTAAAGGACCCACTAGGTGGGTGAATAGGTCCACATATATCCCCTTGTATACGTTCCAAAAACGTAGGTGACTCAGTTCCAACCTTTGTTGGTGATGGTCTAATAATTAACTTGCCTTGATAACAAGAAGTGCAAGAAAATTCATTATTTAAAAGAATCTTTAAATTCTTTAATGGATGCCCATATGAGTTTTCTATAATCCGTCTCATCATAATTGATCCAGGATGTCCCAATCGATCATGCCAAAGTACAAAAGTATTGGAATCAGTAACCTTTTGGTCTACGGTAGAATGTGCCTCAATTGCACTAATTCTTGTCCAATACAGACCACAAGATAAAGATGGGAACTTCTCAATAACCCTCTTTTGGCCAGAGACATTCTTTGTAATGATGAGATATTCAAGATTATTCTCATCTATTGTCTCAATATGATATCCATTTTGAATGATATCTTAAAAACTCAACAAGTTCCTCTTAGACTTGGAGGAGAACATTGCATTCTCTATGATAAATATTGTTCCTTTAGGCAGAGTTATAATTGCTCTTCCGGAGCCTTCAATCAATTTACTACTACCAGAAATTGTAATAACATCTGCCTTACACATACTTAAATGAGAGAAATATTTCTTCTCATTGAATATCGTATGTGTGGTACATGAATCAATTAAACAAATAATTTAAAATAATATACATAGTCATGCCTAAGTAGTGATTCACAGTGACAACTTGCAATACATTCAAAGTTCAAAACGTGTTCATGTATTGTTAATTGACACCAAATATAGTTCTATACATGTATATGTCTAAATGTGTTAATAAGAAATTTTACAATATTGCATACAATTTTGCAAAGTTTTAAGACAAATATGATTTTAGTTACAGCTTAGACAGTGCAACAATTCCATGTGAAAAATAAATGTGCCATAATGTAAACTACACAAATAAATGTCATGGGTACAAAAACTGTTGAATATACACAAGCACAATACTTATAATTGTAAGCAATATAGTAAGGAAACAATTTGTAGTATTATAGTACAATGTCTTTGAAGAACGCAAAAATCACTGTAGTATACATAGATAAGATTACGACACTAGTTACTCATTGTGTATAATATTTTGCTATATGTACTGTTTTTGTCTAACATTTAACAAAGTCTAATGTTTTGATAAACGAATAAATTCTAGCTAGCACAGAACATTGACTTATGAAATAATAACACTAAAGCATATAGATAGTATGTGCAATCTAAAGTTATATATTTTAAAACCATAATACAGATTATTTGTCAAGTTGATAAAACTCTTAAGGTACATATCGATATTTGATCATTGATTAAATTGTTTTAATAAAACAAAAATTAGGAGGAGAAAAAATACCTTAATTTTCTCAGAGAGATTCTTGAGATAGTAGAGCTTCGTGCTGATAACGTATTACAAAACTTAGCTCAAAGTAATAAACAAAAAGATAGACAACAAAGTAGAGAGAAAGAGAGAAGAGAATATATTTCTTCCATGTATCCAAGTATATTACAAAATGAGTTTTCATCCTCTATTTATAGTACAACATATAGGTATACCAAAAGAATTTCATAAGTATGTCATTAAGTATTTGAGATCATGGAGGAAGATCATGGGTAAATTATGAATGTATGGGAGTTACAACAATAATGGTAAGAAGTTGTGGGGATTATCTACATAATGGAGAAGAGTAGTAGGAGTAACTTCTTTAGGAGTTATAGACATCCACTACAAAGTATAATATTTCATAATATGATTAGTATTTTATAAAACCAATTAAAACTCTAAATTCTATCTACAAAATTGAAAATAAAAGGGAAATATGGTGTGATTAAACACTTAACGGCCAATGCATTCAAAACTATTTAAATAGGAAGTACATTTGTAGCAAATTCATGAGATAACTTCTCATAAATTTATATTATTAATGTACTTAAAATGCCAATATAGAATAACATATGACACCAAATTACTAATTGAAAGTTCTTTTCTTTTTTTAAAAAGGAATAAAAGATTTAGACTAGTAGTAAGTGATAAGTACTCATTTAGGGAATCTTTACCCTCAAAAGTGGACTTTTTAACACTTTGTTTTTGTGCCGGGGGAGGGGAGTATGTTGGGGGAGACAAAAAATCTCTTTCTCTTTTTTTCTTTGTATTTTATTCGGTATTTATATTGGAGTTCGTATATATGCAAATTCGAACAGGTAGGGCCCCATTCGAAATGAAGAAAAACACTTTCTACTAAGAATTTTTTCCATATTCAAAGCTCGAACTCGAAATTTCTAATTAAGAGGGAGCAGTATCATCCGCTTTAGTGCATTCTTTAGTGTGTAGTGATTACTCTCTTTCTATCTCTATAAATAAGTACGGAGTAGTAGTACACCACTTATTTGTCTCTCCCTCAGTCTCTTTTCGTAATTCCAAAAGTCAAAGCTTGTCTTTTTCTCTAACTGTCCTCTCTCAAACAAAGTCAAGGCAAAGAAAAGGGCAAAGCACAGAGAATATGGAAGCAGATTGGGAACTACACGCGGTGGTCAGAGGCTGCACCGCTGCCGTTGCAACCGCCACTACCACCTCCAGCAGCAGTACCATCACCACTATTTCTAGCTCTATAAATGTTCATCAAGTTGACAACTTTATTTGTTTTCAAGATTCATTTGAGCCCAAATTTGACACCACAAATGTTGTTCAAGAGTTGCATAATCTTTACAAACCTTTTATTATTGGGGAATTGCAAGATCTAAAACAACAGCAAAAACAACAGAATCACCAGCTTATTACAGGACTAATTCAGCCTAAGCATTTCACGTCTCGTCGTACTTCACATGCTCAGATGAGTCCAAGAATCCAAAAAAGGTAAATTCAAATATTCCATTTATAGTTTTTCACATGGAAGAAGGAAAGATTTGGAGCAACATTAAAATTGTCACTATATGTCATGGGTTCGAGCCTTAAAAGTAGCCAAAGCATTAGGGTAAGCTATCCACATCGCACCCTTGAACTGTCATTCCCCAAATCCTACATGAACACACGATGCTTTATGCATTGGTAGTGGTGTACAAAAAAAAACTGAAAAACTTTATCACACCGATAATTCGAGTCGAACCGAAAAAAAAATTCGACCGTGATTTGGTTTGATTTGTTTTTGTGTACAAAGAAAACTGATAAACAACACCAAACCGATAATCCGAGTCAAATCGGAAAAAAAAAATCCGACCGTGGTTTAATTTGATTTGGTTTGGTGTAAGGAAAAAAATCTATCCTAATTGGTTTGGTTTGATTGTAACTAAAAAAAATCAAACTTAAATCAAACCAACCCGACATTATATTTATATAATTTTTAAAAATACTTTATACACATAAATATTTATTGTAATATAATTAATAAATATTTCTTAAGCTAGTTCATTGCTTTATCTTTAAATATATTATTTAAAGTTTGGACTTAACATTCTTGAATGATTTAATACATTTTATAGCCCATAAAGGTAGTAAATCAAATAAATTTTAAATCAATATTAATGCTAATAAAGAAAATTCAATTCAACACTAGGAATGATATTTGCGTAGGATATCTATTTATTAATTTTGCATTAGTTTATAATAAAAATGCATAATCTAGTTTATCTTTTTCTTTAGTGCTTAGTAGTGTAATTCATAATATTTATTAGTTGTACTTATTTTAGCATGACATATATAGGTATTATTAGATTATGTTAATTTTTATTATGTCGTATTAATTAGTAATATTTTCTTTATGCGATTTTATTATCTTTGTTATTGAATATTTTGGTACAATGCTATGACTCATCTCATATTATTGTGTTATTTTCTTTAAAAATACACTGTATAATTGTATTCTACCAGCTAACAAAATATTTGGGGCACAAGTTACATACTTTATGCTATGAAGACTTTATCGGGAAAAACCCAAGAAAAACTGAGATTGGAAAATTCGACTTTATTGATTTGGTTTAGTTTATAGATTTTAAACTCGGCTTCATTAATTTGGTTTGATAATTGAAAAAACCGAACCAACCCGACCTATGTACACCCCTATACATCGGGCTGCCTTTAATTTTTCATGTAGAAAGTATTAAATTTCTTTAATGGAAAAAGTAGACCTTTATCATTTGACATATACCCATACAACAAAGTCAATCTGCTTATTTATTAATAATTTAATTATTTATTTATTTTGATTTTCACACATTTATTTGGACTTTTTTTCAGGAAGAACAAGCTGAAGAAGGTATGCCAAGTGCCTGCTGAGGCTTTGTCTTCAGACAAGTGGGCTTGGAGAAAATATGGGCAAAAACCCATCAAAGGTTCCCCTTACCCTAGGTTGGTTCTTTTTAATCTTTTTTATTTTTTGAACATTTTTAGGTTCCTTATATGAAGAAGTTAAGATCACTATTTGGTTCACATGTTAATTGTAATGGAATTGTGATATTGAGATTATTTATGCAACAATTAATAATAAAAAGAATATTATATATGAATTACTTACTCTAAAATAGTTTAATTTTTGTCTTACTAGTACATATTTTTATTTCACATTCTATCATGTATAAATGTATGCACAACATAATATCGTTAGCAGTAGGAAAGCTAAAAATTTTATTAAGGGACGTCAAATTTTAAAAAGTAAGTACGCGATAAGTCAAAAGAATTTAATACATAATACTATATAATATTAAAATATGTATCTTTTACCTATCAAAACCGTATAATTTTTTGACGAAGGGGTGTCAATTGAAATCTCTTGGAACTATGTGGCTCCACGGATTGTTAGTATTAATTAATATTGTAAACCAAATGTTATATTGGTTATGTGTGTGATTATTTTCTTATGCGACCAAGCAAACACTGCAATATCTTAAGCTACAATTAATTATTTTTGTATTATCAACCAAACAACCTTAAAGATTTTATAAATTAAAGAAAAATAGAGCTAGTTTCCTGAAGTGGTATTATTTCTTTTGTGGATTAACAGGGGATATTACAAATGTAGCAGTTCAAAGGGTTGTTTGGCCCGAAAACAAGTGGATCGAAGTAGATCCGACCCTAACATGTTCAACATCACCTACTCTTCCGAACACAACCATCCTATGCCTACTCACCGGAGTTCCCTCGGCGGAATCGCCCGCCAGAAGCCGGTGAACTCAAAAGCCAGTTCTTCAGGTGACACTAACAAACCCACCACCTCCTCACCGACGTGCCTCTCTCCGGTACCAGCAAATCAAGAATGCAGTAAAGAAGACAAAGAAGATAGTGTTTAGGACGACAATGAATTTGGCGTTTTCCAGTATAGCATTTGATGACTTTCCGAGGACTATGCAGTTTCAGATGGTGGAAAATAACGCTGCAACCACCATAGTCGGCAGTGATTGACTCAGCTGAATAGTATCCGGCCACGGTATAGACCCGGCTTCGTTTCCAGGCGGATTCATGCCCTTTTGTCTGCGAATGTTTACTGCAGCTTCAAATGGGACCAAAGCCCTAATATGTATATCACAATATCAACACTTAGTTGCCAGTACTGTTTCAGGTCAAAATGTTTATAATATTTAATTGATACAATTTGTCACTAATAATAATAACAATAGTGAGCATGGCCGAGTGGTCGAAGGCGCCAGACTCAAGTTCTGGTCTTCGTAAGAGGGCATGGGTTCAAATCCCACTTCTAACACATTACTTGTTTTTCTTTATTATGTAACCAATCATATGATTTTTAGGTTGTCCAATTTTTCCTTTTGATTTTAGTTGGTGAATGATTTTCAGTATCTATTTATTGTTATTAATTAATCTTTTTTATGCATGTCTTAGTCACTCTTTTAAATGGGTATTAAAAGCGAAAAGTTCTCACCTAACAATTTTAAAGAGAAGATGTTAATTCGAGGTCCACGCACATATGATTCCCAAATAAATTTTAAACTATGTGGGATTATTGGGTTAAACTAGGTGTAGGTTGCTAAGTTGTGAATTATTCTTAAGCGGTCAAGTACATACCTAAATTAAAAGCAGTTATTTAAAACTAGTCATAGAAAAAAATATAAAAATTGTAAATAATAAAAAGCTACTTAATTACATATAGGGAAAACCTAAATTGTAAGCCTGTTGGATCAACTCCCATGTAAAGTCTGCTAAAACTTTTATAGCCAAAAATGCAATAGCTATTCGGTGTATCATGTCCGCTATCTTTATTACTATTTTTAAGTTGTTAACCTAAGAACGCACTAATTAATTCTAAATTGCATCTTAGTTCAAAATGACTCGTTCCTTCCTATAGTCCTGGAGGCTTTGGATACTATTCTAAAGGGATGGCTGTAGACTTAAAGAAAAATCTCAGGTTTCAATTTCTATTCTTATTAGGCGTCACATAAAAGGGAGAATGTTGGCCTCCCAATTAATTAAGGTAATGAATTAACTAAAATGTAAAACATGATCCTTAAAATCATTTTATATCCAAAGTCACTTAGCTAATAATTAATTAGGCTTCGTGCTAGAATAAATATATGAAAAGAAGAATTCCCCTCTAATACAAAAGCAATAAGTCAAATTGTACCTGATGCAATAAAGTTTTCATATTTGAATTTGTTTACCCACGTCTGTAATAGAGTTCAATGAAGCATGATTCAAAGTAGCCAGTCTTGATCAATTTAATTAGAATATGTAAAGAAACTTATTAAGATTAAAATTAATTCTCCCCAGATATCAAGGTTTAAAATTACAAAAATAATTATTACATCCACTTCATGTTAATATTATTAAAAAGAGATTTTTGCTTTTGAATTTGAAAATAATGCTATAACCTAAAGAACATTACCTTAAAAACTGCATATATATATATATATGATAGATAATATTTCAGGAAAAAGAACAACTACAATGCATAATTGACTGTTAGCCAAATCTCATAAACTAATATCTACAAAATTAATATATCAAAATCCGAGAGTGTGAGAGTGTGTGGAGCGGGGAAATAAGCCATGAATCTTTAGTCTTTTAGTATTTTATAAATTTATAAATAAGAATAAATAAATGAAAAATCTAAAAAATATGTTCAGAATTTTTTATTCGATAAATTAAGAAAATAGAATAAGAATATATATACACAAACACATATACACTATATTAGAATACATACTGATATGAGTGTAAACATATTAACATATTACAGCATATACACTTCTAGTATATTTAAAATAGAGTTAATATAGATTCAGTCAAGAAACTATAAAAGAAAATATAAGACTTACTCTCGGAGAATTATTCAAAAAATGATTTATAGAACCAATTAAAAACTGAAAAGTTAAACAATAGTTTTTTTTTTTTGTATGTTTTTGTTAATTCTTATTCTTCATATTTCTAGTTGTTTAACTTTTCAGTTTTTAACTGGTTCTATAAATCATTGTTTGAATAATTCTCCGAGAGTAAGTCTTAAACAATATAAACATACTTTAATAAACTAGAAAGATGAAGAATAAGAATTAACAAAAACATACACATGGTATCATGAGTAAGCACAATGGTGTGGTGATATAGGGCAGTGAAATATGGTCTTCTTGCTTTTCCAATGAGTCCCTTTCGAGAAGAAAATATATATGTATTACAAAAAAAATTCTAACTAAATATAAGAGAGATTTCATCTTTGTATAGGGTCAAATTTGACCCTCAACGTATCCACGCAACGTGTACGAAAGGCATCGTAACCGCTGTTGATTAGACTCGGAGTGGTTCAGATCGGCGAAGTAGGCATCAATATCTCTGCCAATATCGACATATTCTTCTATCTGAAGGGGCCAGAGTGAGGACACGGCCCAGACGTGGGGGTGAAGGCAACGTCGTTTAGAACCTAATTTCTTCACTAAGAAAAAATCACCTACTTGTATACTTTTTCTTTGATTATTTCGAGCATTATAATAGGCATCACTGTTATTATCAGTAATACTTCTCTCTCTCTCTCTTTCTATCGGTAGAGAAAGATATAACATAGTTAAAGAAGAAAGGATAGTTTAGTACTTTCACATCAGTCAGTTAGATTAGTTATAGTTTATTTTCTAATGTTAGTTAATGAGTACTAGCTGACAATTAGTTAGGTATTAGTATATATATATATATATATATATATATATATATATATATATATATATATGTGTGTGTGTGTGTGTGTGTGTGTGTGTGTGTGTGTGTGTGTGTGTGTGTGTTATCAGTTTTTTATCACTTTAATAAGAATTTCATTCTCTCTCTAGTTCTTCTTCTCTCTATTTCTTCTACACTTCTCTCTTCTTCAATCTCTCAAACTGGATATAATCCAGATATAATTTCATGGTATCAGAGAAGGATCTATTAAATCCGTAGCTGAATTTGTAGATTCTCTATCAATTTCAAAGACTGCTTCTCAATTATAAAGACTGCTTCTTCAACTGCTTGTTCTTGAATTTCTTGAACGTCATGGCTGGAAATGATCAATCAAATGCTTCCATTGAAGTTCCTCTTACTCCACCTGCTTCAAATCCTACCCAAGGAGGTTTGCATGTGCTTGATTACAATCACCCTTTGTTTTTAGGTCCATCTGATGTTAGTGGAATCCAAATAATTTCGTTTCAATTAACTGGACTCGAAAATTATGCTTTGTGGTTTAGATCTATGAGAATGGCGTTATTAGGAAGAAATAAGTTAGGACTAGTAGATGGGTCTTGCAACAAAGAAAGTTTTCCAGAAAATCTGTGGTATCACTGGAAAGAGTAAATGCTATAGTCCTTTCTTGGTTAATGAATACTGTAAGTAGTGGGTTGCTAGGTGGTATAATGTATGCTTCTAGTGCTCAAGGGGTGTGGAATAATCTACATGAGAGGTTTGATAAAGTTGATGGTTCAAGGTCTTACAATTTACATAAATAAATCGCAACCTTGAGTCAAGGAACAACTACTATTTCTGCATATTTTTCAAAATTAAAAGATTTGTGGGAGGAATTTGAGGCTTTAGTCCCTGCACCTGGTTGTGACTGTCTCTGTTTGGACATAATTTTTAAAACATATGTCACTTTTTTTTGAAAAAATATGAAATGAGATTATACCCATAAGTTTTAAAAACTTTCAAAAATACCCAACAACTCTAAAAAAAATTCGTATAAAACAAGCAAAAAAAATCTAAAAAATTCATATAAAATAAGCAAAACAAATCTGAAGAAAATTTATACAAACTTTAGCAAATTACTTACAAATGTTATCTTTACATTGGATTGCCACAGATTGGCACAACAACTAATTGTGAAGGTTTTGGTACGCACATGCATACATATTTGGCTTCAAATTATTATTTTTCCCAAAGCAGTCTTAAAGAGGATTACATCAATATGCAGAAATTATCTTTGGGATGGCAGAGTGGAAACAAATAGAGTGCTCCTTGTGGCATGGGATCTTGTGTTTCGACCAAAATATGAAGGAGACATAGGAATAAAGGATTGTATAATATGGAATGAAGGTGCAATAGGAAAATTGGCATGGGATATCACACAAAAAGCTGACTCATTATAGGTCTAGTGAATAAACAATATATACCTTAAAGGTGAAGAATGGTGGCAGTATAAAGCAACAAACGACATCAGTTTCATGTTACAAGTACAGAGAAATATACAATACAAAAGGGATATGAATGGCTGAAAGGGACCCTAGATAACTGCCCAGGGGGAAGATGGGTATGGAGTAACAGAACATGCCAAAACATAGCGTCATTTACTGGTTAACTATGCAAAAGAAGCTGCTTACCAAGGATAGGCTGGGATGCAGAGGAGTACATACTGATGGCCTATGTGTGTTGTGTGGAGATAAGCAGGAAACTATAGAACACATGTTCTATAATTGTCAGTTTTCTAGGAGATGCATGGGGATAATTCTGGAGTGGCTGAAAGTTAGAATTACAAATTTGGAGGGGCAGCTGCTATGGAGAAGAGTGGCAAGGAAGATGGCTGGGAAATTGAGCAGAGAATTTGCATATGCAGCATTAGCAGCAACTAACTACTATATATTTAAAGGTAGAAACGAAGCTGTATGGAAACATCCAGTGCCTAGACCTCACAAAGTTTATGAACAAATTAAGGAAGAGTGCAATAAGTCAAGAGATTTTATAGCTCATCTGCAAAAGTTAAAACTATTTCAATTCTGGGGGCTAAATGATTCATATGGGTAAGTTAGAAGTCAGATCTTGCTAACGAGTCAAATGCCATCTGTTAACCAAGCTTATGCAATGGTAATTAGTGATGAAAGCCAACGATCAGTGGCAAATAATGCAGGAATATTAGGGGCAAATCCTGTTGCTGGAACAAGTCAGTTTGATGTAGCTATGTATATCAGATCTGGTGAAAACAACCAAAGCTTTACTAAGAAGAATTTCAACCTGTTTTGTGAAGTGTGTAAGATAATAGGACACTCTAAAAAAAATTGTTACAAAATTATAAGGTATCCTCCTGAATTTAGAGCAAAGAAAAGAAACACACATACACACAGTGCATACAATGTATTGTCAGATACAACTACACAAGGAAATCAAGTATCTAGTAGCAATTGGACGGAGAATGATTCTCAAAAATCTCAGTTAACAAGCAATGCTAAAGGTGTGATCAATTCTCAACGGATGAACAACAATCCATGGATGGGTCCTTGCACCTTCACCAAAGAGCAATATGACCACATTGTTCAACTTCTAAGTAAAGGCAACTCAGCTGTTGCTTCAACATATCCATGAGCAAATGCAGCAAGTATACCTTGTGCTTTATTAGCCTCTAATACCCTGCAAGAATGGCTTATAGACACAGGGGCCACTAATCATATGGTAGCTGATTTAGAATTACTAAATAAGGCTTCTCTTATACAAACAAATCAACAGAAAAATTTTTATCTACCTAATGGACAAACTACTCAAGTAACTCATATTGGAACTAGTGAGTTAACAGAACAAGACATTATAAAAAATGTATTTTACATTCCTCAGTTTAAGTATAACATGTTATCTATCTCTAAAGTAACAAAAGAATTAAAATGCTCAGTTGCTTTCTTTCCTGATTTTTTCATCTTTCAGGATCTCTTCAGTGGGAGGGTGAAAGCGATTGGAAGAGAAGACAGTGGTTTATACATTCTTAGTAGGCAAAAGTTATCAAACAATAAAGCAGTTAGCTTAAACACTAAAGAGTCAGAAATCTGTAATCAAGTTAGCTCTAATAACATTGATTTGTGGCATATGAGACTTGGGCATGTATCTGCTATTTTTCTTATGAAAATACTATATGCAAATACTCAAAATATATCATCTAGATTGGATCTATGTACTACTTGTCCATGTGCAAAGCAAACTAGAAATCTCTTTCCTGTTAGTAGCATAAAGACTTCTACTATATTTGAGTTAGTTCACATGGATTTGTGGGGTTCATACAAATATCTATTGTTGATGGCAATAAATTTTTCTTAATTGTAGTAGATGATTTTTCCAGAATGACTTGGATTTTTTTTGTTGAAATTGAAATCTAGTGTACGTGTGATTATGCAACAGTTTGTTACCTTTGTAAAAACACAGTTTGGAACTGTTATTAAAATAATCAGAACTGATAATGGTGCAGAATTTGTTAACTCAGTGTGTGATACTTACATTAAGAGTCTAGGGATAATCCATCAAAGGACACGTCCTTATACTAATCAACAAAATAGGATAGCTGAAAGAAAGCATAGACATATCCTAGAACTCACTAGAGCTATAAGATTTCAAGCAAATATACCAATTAAGTTCTGGGGATACTGTGTTCTTGATGTTGTACATATTATTAATAGGATACTTAGTTTTGTAATTAATAACAAAAGTCCCTATGAAAGATTACACAATAGAAAACCTACTCTAGAACATCAGGGTGCTTATGCTGTGCAAAACTAGTTAATCAAAAGGATAAGTTACTACCTAGAGCAAAATCATCTGTACACATGGGCTATGCTACAGGGCAAAAGGATTATGTTCTATATGATCCAATAGACAAAGTATTCTTTGTAAGCAGAGATGTCAAGATTAGAGAAGATATATTTCCTTTTAAAAGTCAACAGAACTCAAATAAGTCAATCTTTATTCAGCAGAACATAACATACATACTTGTAAATACAACAGATAGAATATATCATAATATATCATTTGAAAATCAAATGACTTCAAGTCAGTCACAAGAACTTACTACTTCTGATAGTATACAAGAAATGACAACTGATCCTATAGAAGCTGTAGAGAATGTTAATCAACAGGTAACAAATGTTCAACAAACAAGTCAAATTCCTCAATCAACTAATAGTCATCCAAATACTAGGAAATCTTGTAGAGGAAAGAAATCTCATATATGGATGAAAGAATTTGTATCCTTAACTGCACAATAGACCGAACCATATGCTATATCAAAGTACTTAACATATGAAAACATAAGTCCTAATTATCAAGCATATTTAACAGAAAGTTCAAATACTACAAAACCAACTTTATACCCTGAAGCTATAAAAGATCCTAAGTGGATAGATGCAATGAAAGCTGAAATTGAAGCCTTACAAAATAACAATACATGGGATGTAGTAACTCTGCCATCAGGCTAGACTCCTATAGGCTGTAAATGGATATACAAGATCAAATATAAGGCATCTGGTGAAATAGAAATATATAAGGCTAGGCTAGTTGCTAAAGGGTTCAGTCAAAATGAAGGAATAGACTACCAAAAAACTTTTTCTCCAGTTATTAAAACTAAGACTGTTAGAACTATTCTAGCTATGGCTGCTCAAAAACACTAGCATATACATCAAATGGATATATATAATGCATTTTTATAGGGATATTTATTAGATGAAATATATATGGATCTCCCTCAAGGATTCACAAGTCAGAGGGAGAACAAAGTATGTAGACTTGTAAAATCCTTGTATGGATTAAAACAAGCTCCCAGGTAGTGGAATGCTAAATTAACAGAAGCTCTTCTAAAATCTCAGTTTCAACAAAGCCAACATGATCAATCTCTGTTCTTTAAGAAAACTACAGAAGGTATTACTATGGTACTAATTTATGTAGATGACATGCTCATAACTGGAGATTCTCTAAAATTAATAAAAGAAACTAAATCTCGTTTGCAACAGTCCTTTAAGATGAAGGACCTAGGAGAATTAAAATATTTCTTAGGTATAAAATTTGCTAGGTCAAAGCAAGGAATTCTTATGAATCGGAGAAAATATGCACTAGAATTAATCTCTGAAACATGAAATGTTGCTGCTAAACCAGCAATAACACCTTTTGATATAAATATGAAGTTTACAACTAAATAATATGATAATCATATCAAGAAAAATAATTCCAGTAGCTTAGTGAATGAAAAAATGACAGATATAAATATTTATCAAAGATTGATAGGTAAACTATTGTATTTAACAATGACAAGACCTGATATTTTCTTTAGTGTTCAAACACTAAGCCAATTTCTACAAAATCCAAAAAAGTCTCACATGGAAGCTGCGTTAAGAATTTTCAAATATATCAAAAAATAATTCAGGTCAAGGAGTTCTACTCTCCAATAAAGACAACAACACTATCTCTGCCTATTGTGATGCAGACATGGCTGCTTGCCCTTTCACAAGAAAATCTATTTCAGGTTACCTAGTCAAATTTGGAGATTCATTAATCTCATGGAAGTCAAAGAAACAGTCTACTGTGTCCAGAAGCTCAGCAGAGGCTTACACAGAAGCCTTGCAACTACTGTAGCTGAACTTATTTGGTTAATTGGATTACTAAAAGAAGTGGGAGAAAATGTCAAGTTACCAATCGAAGTGTTTAGTGACAGCAAAACTGCAATACAAATTGCAGTTAATCCACTGTATCATGAAAGAACAAAGCACATAGAGATTGATTGCCACTTCATCCGAGAGAAACTTATACAAAGTCTTATCAAAACAAGTTATATATCAACAAAGGAACAACCAGCAGATATTCTAACCAAAGGACTCAACAAAGTGCAACATGATTATCTTTCTTCCAAGCTAGGCATTCTTAATGTATTTGCAGTACCTAGCTTGAGGGGGAGTGTAGAGAAAGATATAACATAGTTAAAGAAGAAAGGGTAGTTTAGTACTTTCACATCAGTCAGTTAGATTAGTTATAGTTTATTTCCTAATGTTAGTTAATGAGTATTAGCTTATCAGCTTTTTTTAACACTTTAATAAGAATTTCACTTCTCTCTCTAGTTCTTCTTCTCTCTATTTCTTCTGCACTTCTCTCTTCTTCAATCGCTCAAACTGGATATAATCCAGATATAATTTCATAACTGCTTCTCCCTTAAGCTAACATTTTCTTTTATCTCCGAGATCTACAATATCGTCCATATAATCTTTAGGTCATATTATATTTTATTACAATTTAACCTCCTTTATTTTAGATTGTTTCTAAACTTGCAAAGTATACTAATAACTTTTGAGCTACACAATCTTCTTCCCCAAAATTTTGTTTACTTACTAAGAAGTCAGAATTCATATCAAGCAAATGAAGAGCCATGTGAAATTGTAGATGAACTCTTACTTTGTTAGGCGAGATAATTCTTCTCTGTTGAGTATGTTCTTTGTGCTGCACTTGATGAACAGAAAACACTGGAAAAATGGAATAAATAGAAAGATTATTGTAACTTTTAGTTACTGTCATTATTTTCATAATTGAAACTGCCGTATACTTTATTTTTTACAATTGCAACGGTTAATGCTGAACTGTTACATTCTTCAATCTTAATTCTTAATTAACAGGTGTAAGTTATGGGATGTGAATTTTTTTAAAAATAAGATATATAAAGTAGCAGAGATGCGGATGCTGAGGTGGATGTGCGGACACATTAGGATAGACAAAATCAGGAAAGAAGATATTCGAAGGAAGGTGGGCGTCGTAACTATCGATGACAAGATGCGGGAAGCAAGTCTCAGATGGTTTGGGCACGTGCAGAGGAGAAGCATTAATGCCCCGGTAAGGAGGTGCAAGCGGTTGGCGGTGGTGGGTATGAGAAGAAGTAGAGGGAGACCTAAGAAGAATTGGAGAGAGGTGATCAAGCAGGACATGGCAAGTGTGCAGATTTCCTAGGACATGACCCTTGGTAGGACAACATGGAGGATAAACATTAGAGTTGTAGGATATGGGTAGTGGTGCTTCCCTTGTTGAATTCTGGGGGTGAGGCGAGGTTGGATTAGTATTGATCCTAG
The DNA here is from genome assembly GCA_034376525.1 of Nicotiana benthamiana. Classification (NCBI taxonomy): domain Eukaryota; kingdom Viridiplantae; phylum Streptophyta; class Magnoliopsida; order Solanales; family Solanaceae; genus Nicotiana; species Nicotiana benthamiana. Next base: position 69,770,658 of record CM067334.1, on the reverse strand, counting down.
ACGGCTTGTAGTTTATGTGGGACCCACACTATTCTTGAGGTTTGTCTTAGATGCCTTAATTTTTGGTTAATGTTACTGCATGTAATTCATCTTTTGTTTTTTTTATGCTTATACTACTATAATGGTTTTCACTGAAGTTACTAATGAATTCTCTTTTCTTTTCTTTTCATGTTTTCCTTGTTCTCTTTTATTTCCGCTGCTCTGAGCCGAGAGTCTATCGGAAACAGCGTATCTGCCATATCGGGGCAAGGGTTAGGTCTGCGTACATTATCCTCCCCAGACCCCACTATATGGAATTTTACTGGGTTGTTGTGTGTATATATATATAATGTTCTAGACTTGAGCAGTACTAAATAAGTAACTATGATAACTGATAAGCAGCACAAAATAAGTAACTAAATTTTCAATGTTCTAGACTTCCGCTCGCATTCAAATATATTCTTCATGTTGACACGAAAGCATAAATCTAATTTGTTAGTGCGCGGCTTATAGCTTAATTGATATTTTTGACATTGGTATAATTTCTCCTTCAATTGTAGCTTAATTGGTATTTTCGACATAATTGTATTTTTTGCGGAAGATTTGTAGAAGTTCGTTTTTGATTTGTGAAAACAGAAAATAAAACATCTACAATCAGAATACAAATAATCCATAATTTATCTACAAAATATCTACTAACTGGGTACGTTGAATTTTTATATCCCAATATTCTTCTCATTTGAAATTCAGTCAAACTCAAGTCTAATCTTCACCAAAACCCCTCAAAATTGAGATATAAACTTCAAACCATATTTCGGATTATTTTCAACAACACCCAATCCAAACAAATAATGATTTTTGAAAATTCAAATTTGATTTCAAAGCTTTCAAGCTTTTTAATGGCTATAAATGGTGAAATTGTTGTTCTCTTTTCATTTGCTTTGTATTACTGAAATTTGCGAGAGAAATAGAGAGATGTAGAGAGAATATCGGCGAACTGAGCTTTTGCATAACTGATTTCTACAATTTGATTCGAATTTGTTGATGATTTTGTCTTTTTTTGATTTGTGGCTTAAGGAAAAATATTGAATACCAAAGTTTTTGCAGAAAAGAGTCTATGTAATTTGATTTTAAATTGAAGATATGGGATTTTCGTTTCAAATTTGATCTGAACGTCGTTAAATCAATTATATTTTCTTCCTGATTTTTAGCGCGTCCTTAGGAAGATTCAACTATTAATAATTAGTATTTAATGAATTGTATAATAATTGTAAAAAAACTATGAACATAGCTGGTAAATTAGAAACTATGCACATATTTGATAATAAAGTTTCATATGATATAGAAAAGAAAAAATTTCCTTAAAATATCATACACATATTAATATACAAAGACGTAAAGTGTATATTTTATTAATTAGAGTCCAAGTAAAATTAACATATGTTGGTGTTGGTATTTAGGGCTGCTTATCAGGCGGATTGAATTGGAGCCAAATTCGAAAGAAAAGGCGGTGTTTGAGGCTTGAGTTGGCCGTGTGAGTTCGAGGTAAGTGTTTGGTCTAACCTTAGCTTGAGGGATTATGAGTTGTGTCTATTTGCTACGTGTTAATTGTAAAGTACAACGTATAGGCATGTTGTTGAGTATCTATACGTCGGTGTCAAGCATACGTGCGAGTCTTGTGTTATAAATTGTTATGACACTGTTGTGGTTTATTGTACCTCACATGTTATTATCATCATTGTTCCCTTGGTAGGAAGTTTGTTTAATATTATTGTACCCTACCGGGATATTGTTTAGATATCATTATCCCCATGCCGGGATGTTTGTTTGATATTACTGTTCCCTTTCCTGGATACTGTTGAGATATTATTGTTCCCTTGCTGGGATGTTTGTTTAATATTATTGTTCCATTGCCGAGATTTTTTGTGATTATTGTTGTCTTGTAACTGGGAGCGAGTGTTACACCTACCATAAGATATAATAAAATGGGAGTGAGTGATACGCCTACCACAGGATATGATGAAATGGGAGCGGGTGGTACGCTACCATAAGATATGATAAAATGGGAGCGGTTGGTATGCCTACCACAAGATATAGTGAAATGGGAGCGGGTAGTACGCCTACCACAAGATATGATGAAATGGGAGCGGGTAGTACGCCTACCACAATATATGATAAAATGGGAGAGGGTGGTACGCCTACCACAAGATATAATAAAATGGGAGCGGGTAGTACGCCTACCACAAGATATAATAAAATGGGAGCGGGTGATACGCCTAACACAAGATAAGTGAAATAGGAGACGATGGCACGCGTGCCACGAGATAGAGAAAATCGGATCGGGTTGCACACCTGCAATAATATGTGAAGAGAAAGTGAAATCTGCCTTTGTTTCCTCATTCTTATTAGTGGTTGGATTTTGAGTCCTTTATAATTCTCTTGATATTCTGTTTGTACATGTTATTCCCCGAAACATGTTTTCCCCTCCCATCTTTATTTGTTTATTTCTGCTTTACTTTCCGCTGCATATTATATAAACGTACAGGTTTATTTGGTAGTCTGGTCCTAGCCTCATTACTACTTCGCTGGGGTTAGGCTAGACACTTACCAGTGACTTTGGACCGTAGTGAGATTGTTGATTCTTGATCATCAGGCGACCCGAAGTTGTCCTGCAAGCGCCCGTAGGCCTTGGCGTCTCCTTCTACCTACTATTCCTATTTCTTTTCATACATTTCTAGGGACACTGTTGTTTTTATTTCTATCAGACCCTTTATTTGTAGTATTCTTATATCGTCTGTGAAACTGTGACACCAGTTCTGCAAAGTCGAGACTCAAACAGTTATATTAGATATTCATGTTCAGATAGCTTATTGCTTCTTTCTTCCGTTTATGTTAAATTTTGCTGTTTAAATATTATTATTTTGAAATTGGTAATGAATATAAAATGGGTAAAAAGGTAAATTGTGCAATTAATTGGCTTTCCTAGCTCGTATTAGTAGGCATCATTGCGACTCCCGAGGGTGAGAATCTGGGTCCTGACATATTCGATATATGTTATGTACCTCTAAAGCCTGATATTTTACCTATATACACAGTATAAATTTGTAATAAAGGGTGATCAATTGACCACCCTTACCAAAGTGTAGCTTCACCCCAGTGGCTAGGGGCAGATCTAGTGTTAGGATAGCAGGTTCATCAGAAACTAATACTTTTAATGTGGAATAACTTTAAAAATTTATTAAAATTATAAGAGATAGTAGATACGATTCTATAACTTTCAAGGTTTAATTAATTTTATACTAAAAATTTTAAAAATTGAATCTATTGAAGTTAAAATCTGAATTTGCCTATGTACAAGGTCTAAGCCATGAAGGATAATTTCCAACATATATGTCTTTGTTAGCATTAGCACGAAACTACCTACAATAGACTACGGAAACTCTACTTCAATAAGGTGTAATTTTCTAGTTTTGAACAATACATTCAATTTAAGAAGAAATTAAAGGACATCAAATACTCCCAAATCCCAATCAAACAAAGATTGAACTCAACTCGTTACTTGTAAAACAACATAACATAAAGAAAGGAAAGTTCAAAAATAATTCTGATTAAGTAAAATGTCATTATAGGACCTACAACCTCCCTTTCCTCGCCCTTTTCTTCATTTTTGTCTTCTTCCCAACATACCTAAATTCTACGAGTGAAATTTAAAAGTAGTAATTATTAAAAAATATTTATAATTTCAAAAGATAAATCTAAACAAAAATACTGTTTCAAATCTGAAAAATATTTTAGCATAATATACTAGAGTTCCAGCATAATATACCGGTTCAACATAATATGCTGGAAGTTCATACACAAGTTCTCCAATCTTTAATATATTATGCTGGAACTTTTCGTGTGTTGGATTTCCAGCATTATATGATGGATATTCATAACATATGCACGAATCTCTAGTATATTTTGCTGGAATTTTCTATGTTACAGCAAAATACTTGATATTTTTCAATGACTTTGCAAACGGTGACTATTTCAGTTTGAAAACTGACTAGCCCGTGCTATTTTCACCAATTCTGGCAATCATGTTTGAATCGAAATAATAGTGCAGGAAATTGAACTACAGAGCATCTTTTTATTTAATCAATTTAAATTATATACTGTAAACAAAAATTATTCATACTATTAACTAGCTTTAATTCATACTGTAGCTAACTTGCCATTTTTTTCTATGTTATAAATAAATATATGTATCTATAGTTGTCGTTTTTAAGTGACAGAAGATTGTGTAAATATCTTTAAAATATAATTTAAACTTAATTCGATTAGCAGTTTTCTGTCATTTATGGCATTTCATGATAATCATGATAACCAAATCTTATATCTTAAATATGTACATATTTTTTAGTCGATACGCAAGCGTTAGACGTGCATGTATATTAATTCTCACTAAAACTATTCGAACCAAATGAGATATGATTTACATATTTAAATGATTGCAAATTAATTTAATTTGCTAATGAATACGGAGTAATAACAATAGAAAGTGCCAAATGAATCACCACATGCAGTAGTGGCTCGATGGAGTGCGGGGCCTAAAGCTAAATCGTAATTTGAGGTCTTTGGAGGCAAAAATATTAATGCTATTTATCTGTTATAGCTCAACCAAAATCTCCCTGAAAAATAGCATAATGTTTGGAACTATATCATAATAATTATTGACATAATAAATAATTTATCATAAAATTTACTTATCATTATAAAGAATTACAGAAATAATTATTTATAATATATTTATTATATATAATATGAATAAAATTTGGGCCCTATATTTTTTGGGGCTTAAAGTCGTAACTTTTGTTGCCTTGGGATTGAGCCGCATCTGACCACATGTTGCTATCTTATAACAAGTGTTATTACTTTGAATTTAAACATCAAAATATTCTGCTTTACTTTAAGATTCGAAAACTTTACCTTAAACGGGTTGGATATGTATGAGTATTTCAAGTAAACATTCATTATCTCATTAATGTATATTTCCACTTTGGTTTGTGACACTCCACGTTAAATTTTTTAGCATTTTCGGTCAAGCTACAAAAATAAGCTTATTTTGAAAAGTGCTTTTATCAAAAGTACTTTTGGTTAGAAGTAATTTGTGTTTGGATAATTAATTTAAAAAGCATTTTGGAGCAATAATTAGTGTTTGACCAAGCTTTTAAAAATTAATTTTAAGTGTATTTTTCTCAAAATTGCTTTTCAAAAAAGTGATCTCGGAGAGAAGCTACTTTTATCCGGCTCTCCAAAATTGCTTATGCTTCTCTTCAAAAGTATTTTTTTCTTCCAAAAGCTTAGCCAAACACATCGACGTTGAAAAAAAAGTGCTTATAGGATTGGAGAAGCTTGGCCAAATAGGCTATTCAACTTTATGTGCAGGGGCGGATGCAAAGGGTTAGCAACGGCTTCAATTGAACCCGTAACTTTTGAGGTGGAGAATAAATTTATGTGGAAGAATTCTTTAAAATTGTAAAAATAATAGATATGAAACCATAACTTTAAAAATATAATTGGTTCAATGCTAAAAACTTTATAGTTGGACCCATATAGTTTAAATCCTGGATTCGCTTCTATTTATGGGTTTTGGATCTTGAAAAGATGACTTAAAATACTAACAATTGGTTTAAAAATTTAATATTTGTATATTTTTAATAAATTTCTTAACACAATAGTTCGGTACAGGGCTTCTAGCTCCGTCTCAAATATAATGATAGATATAATATCATGCACCCATGACAGAAAAAGAAAAGGTCTTCATTCCTTTTATAGAGATCGAGTGAAATTCAAAAATAGCTAAATTTACAAGTGATAGTTTAAATATAGTTACAGTTTTAAAAGTAATAGATATTTAACTACTTATGTAAAGATAAATTTGAACAAAACTATTGTTCAAAATACAAAAAATATTTCAGCATAATATATTGGAGTTCGAATTTTTTATATGTGAACTTCCAGTATAACATGTTGGAATTTCATAATTTACTAAAGTTCCAACATAATATACTACACAGATACTCCAATCTCCGATATATTATACTGGAACTCGAGACGTGAAATTAAGCAACCACATATTCGTTGAAGCTACCTTTTTTGGCTCTTAGATCCCAACCTTAAATAAAATACCGTTTTAGATGTTTCTCTTACCGTAATTCTCTCTGTTATCACAAATCTTCTTTCCTTAATCAAAACTAACTCCCAAAAAGCCTTTAAAAACCAAATAATAACAATAGATAAACGTTCAAATATCTTTTTATTATTTACTATTTTCTTTCTTATTAAAAGAAAATCAAACGTCCTGAAGTGTTTATAACATCTTTAGGGTTGTTCTAATCATCAAGAAAAACCACCCCTTGATTCCCATTTTTATCCTTTTGTTTAATAATTTTATAAGGGGTTGGTTTGTTATTGATGGTTAGATCTTTTTTTCTGCTTTTTTTAATTCTTGTTTAATTAATATATTCATATCTGTTTGATTATTGCTTTGTTTAATTTATCAAAATGAGTGATGAAAAGAAGTACATTACGGCTGAGGAGTTAAAGAAACATAATAAACAAGATGATTTGTGGATTTCAATTCAAGGGAAAGTTTATAATGTAACAGATTGGGTGAAAGAACATCCTGGTGGAGATATTCCTATTCGTAGTTTGGCTGGACAAGAAGCAACTGATGCATTCATTGCGTTTCATCCAGGTACTACCCGTTCTGTGAGTTTAATTGAAACCTGTTACTTTCAACTCGAATTATATATACGTAAATATATCATTTTATATCAGTGGCGGAGCCATAACCGATGAATGGATTCAATTGAATTCCCTTTGTTGGAAAATCATACTGTGTAATTAATAGGACAAAAACAATTTTTTGTATATATATACTTTTGAATCCTCTTGACATAGGGGAGTTTTCATTGTAGTGGCAAAAGATAGTTCAAAAGTTGTTTTATGTTGTAGGTTCGAATTTCTTGAATCCCCTTATTAAATTTCTGGCTCTGCCACTGTGTTGAGGGAAATCTACACATTATAAGTGCCCCCGAAATAGTAGCCGTCCAATGTATATTTTTGTATATTAATGTATAATATACAGGGGCGAAGCTATGTGTGGCCAAGGGTGATCAAATATTACTTGCTATTGATTAGACGAATCGGCTCTGAACACCCTTGTATAGCCCACTAACAAATGGTGTTTGAAATTTGAATACCCTTTTGAATTTCCTAGCTTCGCCACTGATAATATACATATTTTACACATAACCGGTATATTTTTATATTTGACTAGCGGCTGTAATTATTTTAGACGAATCGGCCAAATATGTTGAAGCCCATGTCTTGAACCGCTGACTCTAGATTATGAATTCGCGTCTACAGGTACTGCTTGGAAATATCTTGACAAATTCTTTACTGGATATTATCTTCAAGATTACCAAGTTTCAGAGGTGTCTAATGATTACAGAAAACTCTGTAGTGAATTTGCAAAAGCTGGAATGTTTGAAAAGAAAGGACATGGGGTGATTTATTCCTTATGTTTTGTGACATTTTTGCTTTCATTGAGTTTCTCTGGTGTTCTTTTGAGTAACAATTTCTGGATTCACATGTTTTCTGGTGCACTATTGGGACTTTCTTGGATGCAAATCTCTTACTTAGGTCATGATTCTGGGCATTACTTAATCATGACAACTCGCGGATTCAACAAATTAGCACAGATTCTTACTGGTAACTGTCTCACTGGAATTAGTATTGCTTGGTGGAAATGGACTCATAACGCGCACCATGTCGCGTGCAATAGTCTTGATCATGACCCTGATCTTCAACATTTGCCTGTTTTCGCTGTCTCTTCAGCGTTTTTCAAATCGTTGAATTCTTACTTTTATGGAAGAGAACTCACATTTGATTCCGCGGCTAAATTTTTTGTGAGTTATCAACATTTTACATATTACCCTATCATGTGTGTAGCAAGAGTAAATCTATTTGTCCAAACATTATTACTGTTATTCTCAAAGAGGAAAGTGCCAGATAGAGGTTTAAACATATTGGGAATTCTTGTTTTTTGGACTTGGTTTCCTCTTCTTGTTAGCACATTGCCAAATTGGACAGAAAGGGTGTTATTTGTGCTAATAAGTTTCTGTGTAACATCACTACAACATATTCAATTCACACTTAACCATTTTGCTGCTGATGTTTATGTTGGACAACCAGAAGGGAATGATTGGTTTGAGAAACAAACAAGTGGAACGATCGATATCGCGTGTTCTTCTTGGATGGATTGGTTCTATGGAGGATTGCAGTTTCAACTTGAACATCATTTGTTTCCAAGATTGCCTAGATGTCATTTAAGGAAAGTGTCTCCAATTGTTCAAGATTTGTGCAAAAAACATAGTTTGCCATATAGGAGTTTGTCATTTTATGAGGCTAATGTTTGGACAATAAGGACTCTTAAAACAGCAGCAATGCAAGCTAGAGGTCTACTTTGGGAAGCTGTTAATACTCATGGCTAAATTCTTGATTTGGAGATTGTTTGTAGTAATAAGTACTATGTTATTAAGTAATTTGTCTGTTTTAATTTATGTTGTTGGACTGAAACAGGGAGAAGATGATTGTTGTTTCTTTGTACTTTGTATTTTTAGCTTTGCTGATATGGGATTTTGTTTAAGCACTCCTTAGATCTTTTCATTTTTTTTGGTTTCTTACCCGATGTCCGATATCTATATTGTTGCCCGACTATGTCCAGATTCGCACCGTGTAGGGTTCCATTCGGGAGGAAATGCTCCCTACCAAGTATTTTTTCATATTCAGGACTCGAACCCGAGATCTCTGATGAAGGGAGGAGTAATCCCATCCACTGCGCACCACATATATGCAAAATGGAATTGTATAGTTTATCTTGGTACATAATATAGATAGTCTGTATCTCTTCTGGATTTGTCTTATCTTTCTTGTTCATATATCAGAAATTGCTCAGATTATATGTTCTTTGATAATATAAGTGAATGTTTCTCAATGTAGGAAAGTATTAGTAGTATTCTCGGACTTTTATATTCTTATGTTTTTGTTATTACATTTTATTTTTTTTGCTTTGGCTATTTTATTATCTTGTTATTGTTATTGCCTCTTTATCCATGACTTTTACATTATTGTATTTTTTTAATACGGCTGTTACTTCGCTTTCCTTGAGCCAAAGGCCTATTGGGAACAAACTCCTTACTTTTACAAAGGGGACCCACTTGTGGAATAACGCTAACTTTATTATTATTATTGTTATTCTTAATTATAGTACGTTGTTGTTGTTGTTGTTGACTCGTTATTGTTGTTGTTATTTTATGTATTTTTACACTTATTTTAAGCACTTTTTAACATTGCAAAATATTGAAGAAAAAGCTAAAATACTGGTTTGACTAGCTTAAAAGCCAAACACCCTCTAAGTGATTTTTCGAAAATGTTACAATATATAGGGTGAAGTGCACTAGTAGCCACTTTTAAGCGTGCTATTTAAAATATATTCAAAATTTATAACATGTTTAAAGATTAGCCAATTCGCTCAAATTTTGGGACTAAGTATCCTAAAATTTTTGTATTAGTTTTTGAGCTACTAATTTAAAATTTAGGACTTAGTATCATAAATTTTTGAGCTGCTAATTTGAATTTCTGAACTGTTAAATGAGGCTACCATGATGTCATTAAAAGAGTTACAAATTCAAAATTAGTACACCAATTTATGGTTTACCCATCCACCTCGCACCCAAATTCCTCTTACACACCCAAAGCTTTCAAATCAATTACACACCACTTTCATGCTTGACCTGTTTCACAAAACGTGTGTGTATCACGGACCAATATGCTCGTGACATGTGTCATTAACTTTAAAAAAAAATAAAAACACACGTAAAATTACATATACCCCCTTCTTCATCTTCCCCATCATGACTTCCGGTCTCCTTGTTCGGCGAGAAAGATTTTCAGTAAGACCCAGAAAAAAATTAAAACTTTTGTAATTACTATTCCTTTCTTGATCGAGTCACAAATGGAAAGAAATTATCAAGTAGTGTGTTCAATGAATTATTAATACTTTGCCACAAATCGGAAGAGATTACCAAGTAACCTTAATTAGTGAATCAAAATCAAGTTGCATGTTAAGTTCAACAATTCAAAATTAACAAGATCCAGTTGAATTTTCAGTAGCTCAACAATGATGATTTTTGAATTTTCCACTCAACCATCGCAATATCTAGGATAAACTTTTAAATCTAGCACAAATAAATAATTTAAAAAAACAAAAGTTTTATGATTGCTGTATTACTTTGACAATGAGATGATTTTGGGGAGGGAGGGGGTGGGGGAGTGGAGGGATGGTTTTGGGATAGGAAAGAAGACGAGAGTGGGAGGGGTTATTTTCTGTTTCTGACATTGGTGTAAAATGGAAATAGTAAAAAGAGGAAAAATGATTTTTTTTGTGAAGCATGTGACAATTTTTTTGTTTGTATTTATTCGCCTAATTTATGTAAAGAACACGTTAGTGCCACGTAGTTAAAATTGGTGTTTAATAGTAAAAATATCATAGCATTGTCAGTTTTTACACTGGTCAATAAAAAATAACCAGAGTTTACCAAGTCAATGAAAAATAGCCATTATTCTACTGCACAACGACCGATCCAGTATAATATACGGGAGTTCTGGTGTATTTGTGTACGAACTCCAGCATATTATACTGGACTTGTATACTTTGCTAACTCCTATAAAATTTACGGAATACCGGAGAACCAGTGCTCCAAACTCCAGTATATTATACTGGACAATTATACTTGATGGAACTCCCGTAAAATTTACGGGAGTTCCAGCAAAATTATGCTTGAACTCCCATAAAATTTGCAGGCGTATTTTTCCGGATTTTGAACAGTATTTTCGCTCAGATATAAAGTGGCTAAATTTCGATGACTTTTAAAACTTGGCTATTTTTCAACGATCAGTGGTAAATCTGGCTATTTTTAAATTTCTTGCTGTTTAATAGACACTGTTCTAAAAAGTTTAGTGTATAAAATTATTTTTATAATAAATAGGTATATAAGAGAGATTTGAGATTATTTTGAGTATAAATTCAGGTATCATTCTCTGTATTTTGCCTAAAAATTATTCATGAAAACAAATTAGGAAAAATCATGTGAAGAACTGGAAATTTTCAAATGAGTCCTACAATACTGTTGGTTAGACATTTGACTGTTCCATGTTTCAATTTCATCCACCAATTGGAACCCATAATTTGAATTATCCAATCCAAACAAAAACTTATCCAAATTCCCTCCCTCTCACCCTCATAACCCCCGCCCCACCTTTTTCACCTGGCTTGGACCATGTCTCCCTTTATTTTCCAATAATTTCTTCAATTAACGAAACGAAAGAAAATAAATAAAATTCTCTTAGCTCATTTGGAAGGGACGCACCGTAGGCCATCTTCGGCTGCTCCGTGGGTGGGGTTCAATGCCTAATCCACCCCACCCCCCACCCCCACTTGTGCTCTGTCTCGTCATTTTCCGATAAGATTTTCAGCAACCAAACAAAATCCCCTCTCTCTCGAATATTCGCATACAATTTTTTTCACTAAAATGTTCACTTCCAGTTTCACAATTCTCTAATTTTGACGTTACATGGCCACTCTCTTACCGTCGCCGGACATTTCCTCGTTCTCCACCGGTCGCCGTCCGTCCAGTATATATTCCGGCATAAACCTTAGAAATGTAAAGAAACTCGCTATTCCAAACGGCGGAAATGGTGTCGTTACTGCTCCGTTGAAGGTTAGTACGATGTCGTCTTCGAAACTGGATAAAGAGGAAGAGCAGAAGCGGAATTACTATCTGAATACGGGTTACGCTATTCGGATTCTTAGAGAAGAGTTTCCAGCGCTTTTCTATAAAGAGCTAAACTTTGATATCTACAGGTTAGAATTCTCTTTAGAAAACATCAAATTTTTTACTTAATGCTACGGCAATTACTTGTACATGTATCTGTTGTTGCTCTAGCTTTCTTAGTTGAGATTTAATGGTAGTCTCTGATATTATTGTAGTTAAATTTTGACCTGACAGATGTAAATGGATGAGGTAAACCTAAAATCACATAAGATAAGTTGCTTCTTAACACTTACAATCTCTCGATGTCCATGTGATTTTATTTGATAACCATGGTGTCCGGGCCAGCTTGCGCGTACCTCGACTAATTCCACGACATACCTCTAGTTCCACGAGATACTTGCTACCTCCCACCAGCAATGGTTACTAGGTAACTCTATCCACCAAGGTTTTTATAGATGGGAAAGTCCATGTGAATTTAACAAAGAACAGAACATAATCAAAGCAAAAGATCCATATTTGTGATGCCAACTAGTTTGTATATAGGTGTAGCTGTATCAGCACACTTATATTAAGTCCAGTATTAATATTTGTACGGGACTCTATTCAGTTTGTCTGGTGGTTTGTATGTCAATCTAGGAATAAGGCGAGATTGGTGATCCTCTAGTTTTAGAAAATCAAGACACATATTAAATACGAGAATGAAACAAGCTCAAATAAAGTGTTTGGTTCGCGTGCTCTCCTTGGCTCCAGGAGGCGGAGTATATCGTTCATCGATGAAAACAATGATGAATATGTTGAGGACTGGTTTAAACTCTATTCATAAGGTCAATGGGATTGAGACGCAGTTGTTATTGTTGTTATTTTTTGTTATTAATGAGATATAATATTTCTATTTTGTTGATGGCTTTCTTCTCTCTGTACAGGGATGATATAGTCTTCAAAGATCCCCTCAACACTTTTACTGGCATTGAGAATTATAAATCGATCTTTTGGGCTTTACGATTCCATGGCAGGATGTTCTTTAGGGCTTTGTGGATAGATATTGTTAGTGTATGGCAGCCTGTAGAAGGCATGATCATGGTTCGGTGGACTGTTCATGGCATTCCCCGTGTTCCATGGGAGAGTCATGGTCGATTCGATGGCACTTCAGAGTATAAACTAGACAAAGATGGGAAGATTTATGAGCACCGGGTTCACAATATTGCGCTGAATGGACCCCCAAAGTTCCATGTACTCGCTGTGCAGGAATTAATTGGATATATTGGATGTCCCTCCACACCAAAGCCAACTTTCTTTGAGATCTCGTTCTATTCCTTGGATAACACTATGTCAGTGGTGAAATTTGCTGAGTTCAGACATCACCTGGGTTCAGTTTTAACCTCTGTTAAACGAGACGAGGAGAAAGAATCACAGCAAAAATAGAATTTTGACAATGTGCTAAAAGTTTTGATGAATCTTGGCGCTGGTTTCCAGACTTGCACCTGTGTTCTACGTATTTATACATGTATAATATACATAACTTTCAGGGTCAGCTCAATATATCTGGAGTTCACTCTAGTCTCTGTGTTCTAATTCTCATCCGAACTCCTGCTACTGGCTTGAGTTTGAAAATTTTACAGCTGTAAATTTTTGTACAGTATATGTTACAACTGAGTTTGCAGTTATTTTCTGGATGGATATGTTCTCTACAATTTGTAATGAAATATTTCCTTGCATAGAAGTTGTGATATCCAACACACAAAATATTTTTGGGGAATCTACAATTCTGCTATTTGTTCTGATGCTATTTTGACACTTCTTGTTTAGAACTCTATGGCATCCTGCAACCATTTTCTTTAAAGTTAAACGCAGGGGCAGCTCATTGCACTAAGCTCCCGCTATACACAGGATCCTGGGAAGGGTCGGACCACAAGGGTCTATTGTATGTAGCCTTACCCTGCGTTTTTATAAGAGACTGTTTCCGCTGCTCGAACTCGTGACCTCCTAGTCATATGCAGTAACTTTATCAGTTACACCAAGACTCTTTTTCCTTTAAAGGTAAACGCGGCTCATGATTAAAAAAATGTGTTGAGTCTACTGAATCTCTGTAATGTTGTTGCTTGACTTGAAGTCAACTTGTGAAGTCTGAATGTCTGGTATGAGTTAACATAATAGGTGTACTTTTGTTGCTTGACTTGAAGCCAATTTTTTTGGTCTGTCTAGCTTTTCCAAATGTAAGAATGAAGAATTCACATTCAATTATTGATATATTACTATTACCCTGAAGGAAAATTGTTCTCAATCTTTCCTATACAGAATGTAACTTATTATCCTAAGTGAAGTACTGTTATAAAGAGGTCTGATTGTAGTTCAAACTCCATCAAAGTCAGGCTTCAAAAACAAGAGAATATAAAGAGAACCATAGATACTAAGATTATCAAGAAGGAAATAAGATGACCTTCACATTTTCATCAGTACAAATTATAACTCTTCCGTGTACATTCTAGGCAGATAACAGCAAATTAACTTGCTTTATTTAGGCCTTAAAGATGGCTTAGAGCGATCCCGAGGCGCCTCGTTCATTCTGAACTTAAACAGCACTCCTGATAGCAGAGCTATAGCCACTTTGGACATCAAATCATGACACCTCCATACTTTGGAGACCCCTTTAGAAATGGTAAAACTTGTGAATTAGCACTTGTTTTGGAATATAGCCACTACCCGCGGCTGCCTTTGCTGCTGGAAGTCCAATATACAACTTCTTTGTAGGGATTCATGTCCACTGATTTCAAATTTGTTTAACCACAAAACTGATATTTTGGTCAAAGCTAAAAATTAAGAAGAATACGGGTGACTGATAATCAAGAAAGAAAATAAGAGAAGATTTTGAGAGCAAATAGAAAGCAAAGAAATTAGATTGTATTTCAGTAGTGTCTCAATAGTATTTCTTGTCCTTACAAATGTTATAACTCCCTTCTTTTGTAGTAAATTCTAGGGGAATATGCATTGCCTCTGTCTTAATGAGACAATTATGAGCATTAAATGACTTTAAAAGAAACGTTACTCAATCAATTACATTAAATATGAATTTTCTAACATATCTAATATTTAATATTGTATTTGGCCTGCTCTGTGCTGCCAGATTCATCTTCTTGATCTTTGAGCTTTAAATTACTTGAATAAGTACGAGTTTCAAGTTATCTGAATGACAACCCGTGCCTCTAAGTATCTTTTCCCGCATTTGCTGTTGCTTGTGCCTCATGGATAATTATATACTTTGACCATTTGATTAATACACGTGTTATGACGCATCACCTTCAACATGTAAATTCAGTTTTGCCCCAATACAACAACAACAACAACCCATTATAATCCCACTTAGTGGGGTCTGGGGAGGTTAGTGTGTACGCAGACATTACCCCTACCCTTGGGTAGAGAGGCTGTTTCCAAATAGACCCTCGGAATCCTTCCCTCCAAGAACTTCCCACCTTGCTCTTGAGGAGACTCAAACTCACAACCTCTCGGTTGGAAGTGGGGGTTGCTTACCATCAGAGCAACCTTTCTTGTCTGATTCTCCCCAATACAACGTCCTCTTGAAATATTCTGAATTGCTCATGAACTCGCACTCGGGATTGTAGTAAAATTGGATCCAAACATAGTCCAATAAACCAGTTTGCAATGCACCGTTGAGAAGATTATCAGGAAAAGGACATTGTGGTGCTGCAGTTAAGTATATTTTTTTACCTGTCAAAAGACATAATAAGATAATGAGTTTTGTAACTCTAATGGCTTGAAAATCTAGAATTGATGTTTTAATGATCATTTTATGACGGAGAAATCCTAGTGGGCTTCTGGCGCGATACTAGTTCGCGCATAAATTCAAATCACAAGCTTTTTTTAATTTAATTTTATACAAGAAATATTTCTTTCGGAGATATTCCCTGTGCGCTTCTGGCCCGAGACCAGTTGGCTCACAGGTTTTGAACTCGGAGGAGTATGAGCTTGCCCTTTTAACCTTCTTCCAACTTAATTACCAAGTTTCCCCGTGGCAGGGCTCAAATCCGTGATGTTCGTCTAATTAACCAATGCATCACGTCTTGTGTCATTACCACGGAACCAAAGTGTTGCGTTCATCAACAATAAAAAAAAGTACATTTTGGTGCACTAAGTTCCCGCTATGCATAAAGTACGAAGATGTGCCGAACCACAAGGGTCTATTGTACGCAACCTTACCCTGCATTTTTACTATTTCCACGGCTCGAACCCATGACCTCCTGGTTACATGGCAACAACTTTATCAGTTACGCCAAGGCTTCTCCTTTAACCAGGGGCGGACCTAGAGCATAAAATACGAGTTTCCGGGAACCCAATAACTTTAGCGTAGACCCGGTATGTATATTCAAAGATTCACTAAATATTTATAAAAATCTAACTGTAAACTTAGTTATTATTGCATATTAATCTAAAATTATGGTAGGAACCCATAAATCTCAAATTCGAGATCCGCCTATTCAACAACCAAATTATAATTATTTTCTTTGTGCTCAATTAACATGGGATATATACTGCAATTCTTGGTTATTCTACAGTGGAAACCATGATATTGAACAACACATCATGATATCCATTCTTTGGCTTCAGGCAGAGCTAGCCCTTCGGATATGAACTCTTGTCCAGAGCTCGTACGTCTTAAAAAGTTATTGAATTATGCACAAATTATTAATTTAAAGCCAAGTTTTGTCGAACCAAAAGCCATGTTTTTTTATAATATATATTCTTTATAACAGCAATTCGCAATAACATCCAAAAATATCTGAAATAAACGAGACTGTTATAGAAAGTTACCTTGTTTGTTGGCCATGTTCTGAAAGTCTCCTGGCAAGTGCAATATAATGTGGTTGGCCAAGTTCAATATCAAAATCTATGCCATCTAATAGAGCATCTCCAAGTGGCCTAAAAGATGATTGGTTGCCGAGAAAATTGTTCCACAGGTAATCAGCAACTTGTAGCATCATCAACTGAGGATAATGTGTAGGTAGGAGTTGTACCTCCAATGGGAAGCATGATTTTAATGCCTATGCTTTCACAATAATTTGCCTCTTTTCGTCCTCTTGAGCCGAGAGTCTATCGAAAATAACCTCTGTACCCCTTCGGGGTGGGGATAAGATCTGCATACATACTATCCCCACAGACCTTACTAATAAAATCTCACTCAGTCGTCGTTGTTGTTGCTGCTTTGACAGTGTCTAATGCTGTTTGCCAACTTTTGGCAACCACCGGAAGATGGTTCACAATGGCCAGCTAAGTTAAGTTTAGGAGTTTGGAAATTGCCAAAAGAAGATCGAAAGGCAATGTTGACAATGTTATAGAGACCGAGTTGCATGTGTCAATCAATTTACCTTCTCTTACATCTTGGCCCCAATAGACCACAATATCTCCAGCTTCTACTAATTTGTTGGTTAGGAGAAGCAAGAACATTGCTCATTGTTTAATTCAATGGAAAGAACCTGGTGGGAATAAATCCCGAAAAAATAGTATTTACGGTATTAGTGATAAACGCAGAACACTAAG
Source organism: Nicotiana benthamiana (assembly GCA_034376525.1). Lineage (NCBI taxonomy): Eukaryota > Viridiplantae > Streptophyta > Magnoliopsida > Solanales > Solanaceae > Nicotiana > Nicotiana benthamiana. Next base: position 69,753,244 of record CM067334.1, on the reverse strand, counting down.
TTATGGTTCAATCAGCAAGAATAGAAAGCAGCAAAAATGACACCAAGATTTTACGTGGAAACCCTTCTGAAAAAGGGAAAACCCACGGCCAAGAGGAGCAATTGATATCACTGTAGCGAGAAATTTTACACTTTGTAGTAACGAGTAAAAATACTCCTAAGACCACTACACCCTCAAAAGAAGTAAACACTCTTTTGCTTATTTCACCTCAATACAGTATCTCTCACACTCTATTTTTCTTCATAAACTATTTTCTTACAGTTTATGGAATACCTTGCTTTCTCTTTTCTCTCTTTGTTGGTGTGTTGAAATGAGAGTTGAAGCTCCCCTTTTATAGCCGAAGCTTCACTCTCTAAAGCCTACAATATTTGACAATTTACATACACTTTTCACAATTCAACAAAGCTGGCTACCAACCTAAAGAAATTCAACAAGGTTGGCTACCAAACCAAACCAAGTCAATAAAATTGGCTACCAAATAATTCACAAGGTTGGCTACCAAACCAAACCAAGTCAACAAAATTGGCTACCAAATCATTTGAATGAGATGGACACCATATCAATCTCCCCCTCCAGTCTCATTCATCTAGATTAGGTAGCACTGTCTTCTAGTTTGAGTGTATGCCGACAAGTTCTTTCCATATCTTGGAATTGTCTCTTGGTACCACCTTTGTTAACATATCAGTAGGATTTTCACTCGTGTGAATTTTTTTGTCCTGTGCATAGCATTAAGATTCTCCCCCATCAGTGAGTAATACATACTTATCAGGTGAATAACGGGAGGAAGGAGTATGAGGTCTAGAAGACCTCCTGAGTGGAATATCTAACTCTTCCACATCTTCGTAAGTAGGAGCATCTACCTCATCAATATTAGCATTATTATCACCATCACCATCAATATGCTGATCCTGAATATGGTTCTGGGCATCACCATCATTGAGCCCACCAACGTCATCCGCATTCATATGAGGAACTTGATCAAGATTTTAGCTTCTCCGCTTTATTAATATCTTCAATGGTTTGATCCTCCACGAAGATAACATCACGGCTTCTCATGACTTCTTCTAAATTGTATCATATAGCCTGTAACCAAACTCATCAAGGCCATAACCAATGAAGATGCACTGCCTTGTCTTAGCAGTTAATTTTGACCTCTCGTCTTTAGGCACATGTACAAAAGCTTTGCAACCAAATACTTTCAAGTGGTCATAGGAAGTATCCTTGCCATACCAAACTCTGTATGGAACACCACTTTGCAAAGCAACTGCAGGGGATAGATTAATAACATGTGCGGCGGTCAACAAAGCCTCACCCCAAAAGGAATTCGGCAACTTTTCTTCAAAAGCAAACATCTGACTCTTTCCATCAAGGTCCTATTCATCCTTTCTGCTAAACTGTTAAGATGAGGAGTCTTAGGAGGAGTCTTCTGGTGTCTGATACCCTGCTGCTTGCAGTATTCGTCAAACGGTACACAATATTCACCGTCGTTATCAGTACGAATACACTTCAGCTTCTTTCGAGTTTCTCTTTCAACTGAAGCTTGAAACTGCTTAAAGACACCCAGCACTTGGTCTTTGGTCTTCAAGATGTAGACCCAAAGTTTTCTTGAACAATCATCAATAAAGGTAGTAAAATAAAGTGCACCACCCACATTCCTTGTCTTGATTGGACCACATAAGTCTGAATGCACCAACTCAAGCAACTATGTCTTTCTTGAAGGAGGATGAGATTGGAAAGAAACTCTTTTTTGTTTTCCAGCCAAGCAGTGCTCACATTTTTCTAATTTTGCACTTTCAAAATTTGACAACAATTTCTTCTTAACCAAAACATTTAGTCCTTTCTCGCTAATGTGGCTAAGCCTTTTATGCCATAACGTTGAAAAGTTATGGCTCTCAACGGAATTCACCATATCAACACAGGTAGAGGCCGTAGTCCAGTATAGACCACGACATTTTTCCCCTTGAGCCACAATCATGGAGCCCATAGTGAGCTTCCACTTTCCAGCACCATTGGTACTAACATATCCCTCATCATCCAAAACACCAACAGAGATCAAGTGCAAACGAATATCAGGTGCATGCTTTACATTGTTTAAAACTAATTCCAATACTAGTTTCCAAACAAATCGTTCCAACACCAGCCACCCTAGATACAGTCTCATTACCCATACTCAAAGTTCCATAGTCACCCTGAGTATATGATGAGAAAAATTCCTTCCTTGATGTCACATGAGATGCGGCACCACTGTCCACAACCCAGCTTGACTCATCACAAGCAATATTTATCAAATCTGCATCAAGGATAGTAACAAGATCTTCTGTAGTGACGGTGGCCACACGATTGTCATCTTCTTTTTGTTCTTCCTTGTCTCTATTCTCCTTTTTCAAAATCCGGCAGAACTTCTTTGTGTGCCCTTTCTCCCCGCAATGATAGCACTCAATATCTTTAAGTCTGCTTTTGGATTTGCTTCTATTATGTTCTCTATTTTGAGAAACCCGATTCTTGTTTCTTCCCCTAGGATCAGTCACCAAGACATCTAATGAGGAGGAACCTTGAGTTTTTCTTCTCATCTCTTCATTTAAAAGGCTGCTCTTGGCAAGATCCATAGAGATAACACCATCCGGAGCAGAATTTGATGAAGTTCTAAGAATTTCCCAAGAATCTGGTAGGGAACCAAGTAGAAACAGATCTTGAATTTCTTCATCAAATGTAATGCCCATAGCAGATAACTGGTTCATGATCCCCTGAAAATTATACAGATGATCTGTCATCGCGGAACCATCATGGTATTTTAAACCCAACATCTGTTTTATTAGAAACATCTTGTTGTTTTCAGTTTCCAAGCATACAAACTTTCAAGGTGCTCCCAAAGGGTCCGAGCATGTGTCTCCCCAGAAATATGGTTCAAAACATTATCGTCAACCCACTGTCTAATAAAGCCGCAAATTTGCCTGTGTAACAAACTCCACTCTTCATCTGATTTATTATTAGGCTTTATAGTAGTGAAGACAGGTAGATGGAAATTCTTGACATAGAGCAAATCTTCCATTTTGCCCTTCCAAATGGCATAATTTGTGCCATTCAAAGTAACCATTCTACTAGTGTTGGCTTCCATCGTTTATCAAAAATACAACTATTTGTTATGAGACCAAAGTAATTTTTTTTCTGATGTGGAAGAGCAGACCGGGCTGCAACCACAGAGCATACTTAGACAGACCTTGGATTTGATACCACTTGTTAGGAATAAATCCAGAAAAAAATAGTATTCACGGTATTAGTGATAAAAGCAGAACACTAAGTTATGGTTCAATCAGCAAGAATAGAAAGTAAAAAAAATGACACCAAGATTTTACGTGAAAACCCTTCTAAAAAGAGAAAAACCACGGCCAAGAGGAGCAATTGATATCACTATAGCGAGGAATTTTACACTGTGTATTAACGAGTAAAAATACTCCTAAGACCACTGTACCCTCAAAAGAAGTAAACACTCTTTTGCTTCTTTCACCTCAATACAGTATCTCTCACACTCTATTTTTCTTCATAAACTATTTTCTTACAGATTATGGAATACCTTGCTCTCTCTTTTCTCTCTTTGTTGGTGTGTTGAAATGAGAGTTGAAGCTCTCATTTTATAGCCAAAGCTTCACTCACTAAAGCCTACAATATTTAACAATTTACACACATTTTTCACAATTCAACAAAGTTGGCGACCAACCTAAAGAAATTCAAAAAGGTTGGCTACCTAACTAAACCAAGTCAATAAAATTGGCTACCAAATAATTCAACAAAGTTGGATACCAAACCAAACAAAGTCAACAAAATTAACTACCAAATCATTTAAATGAGACAGACACCATATCAGAACCTATATTTTCCAATTGGATGAGTAATGTGGAGTATGCAACATGTTTTTATAGGCAAAAACTTGAAAAAGTTTGGAACTTTAGAGGGTTTTTCTTGACATTTCTGCACTTTTTTTTTGGGTTTTACACGCTCAGAATTGAGTAAAAACACGCACTCTCATGACATGTCGGCATCTGGAGATGTCTGCCTATGATTTTAATTTAACGGGTTCGGCCAAGAAGTGTATATCATCTATTTTCTGTTTTATATGATGTTACTATTTCTACGAGTTTTGTTGACAGTATTGATATATTGTTTCTTTTCATATTTTTCCATTTCCCTAAGCCGATAGTCTATCGAAAATAGCTTTTCTGCCCCATTAGATATGGATAAGGTCTGCGTACACACCACTCTCCCCGGATCTCACTTATATAAAATTTTACTGGATCGTTGTTATTGTTTTGAATTCGGCCTAGAAATTGTTATCAATTAATCCATTACATTTGTGACGTGATGGGTTCAAAATGAAATATAATTTTATACAAATTTCACAATTTTTAAAAAGTTTAAATTAATTAAATTATTACACTTTAATTTTAATGTGATGTTTGCTTTCTTGTCAATCACTAGTTAATATTATCTTCCATCATTACTAATATATAAGTGGTTAACACCTTAAAATTTCATCTTCGATCAAATAATGTTACGCGAATAATGAATAATAAAATTAGGGAAATTCTCACGTTTAGTCCGCGCTAGAAAAAGTGTATGATTTCTTTGTATAAATATACAAAAAATATATAAATTTTATATATTTTTTCGGCTATTATTTTTACAACGATTATATAATATTATTTTTCCAAATATTTTACTACTTACTTTTGATACTATGTCAAATTGCGAAGAATAATAACTATTACTCTAAATAATTGGTACCACGCTTTTGAATTTGTACTAACCAAAGGAGTAATTGATACTCTGTGCTTTTTGTTGTCTAATCATAGTTTTAATTGAGAGTGGAGCTAGAATTTTGTTAACTGGTTCGATAAGAATTCAATAATTTTAGCTTAAACTTTGTATTTATATTAAAAATTAATTACACATAAATAATTTATCCACAAGACAATAAACTACATTATCTAAAATTCAAAATTCATAAACCCAAAATTCTAATTTCGTCTCTCATTTTAGTCATAATTGCTTTCTTGTATTTCATATTCATCTACTAATGTACGAATATTCTCCTATTTCTTCTAGACATTAAGATGCAAGTAATGTCTTTGTCAAATGTCCGTATGATGGACCAGGAAATTAGATGTTAGGTATAAACCGTGAAAAAAATCCTTTAAATAATGTCGTATTTATTTAATCTTTGCATTATAATTCGCACATAATAATTTTGATATAACTTGTCACCGAATCAAACGTATATAAGTATGGGCAGACGACCGTTAAACGTTCAATATCTTAGTTCTCACCGGATAAAAAATCAAAATAAATAAAAAAATCATCAATCATTAGAGTGCAACTTCAACTTTGTTTCCGAAAGTTATTATACAGTCATACCCCTCTATAACAATATTGCTATATAATAACTATTCAGTATAAAAGCCAAGTTTTTTTATGGAACGAATTGTTATGCTATATTATACCCCCTGTGTTTGAATTTAAATAGCATACTTTTTTTATTAGTCTGTTCCAAAAAAAAATATTGTTATATTTGAAAATAATTTAATTTTTTTACTTATTTTTCCCTTAATGATAAGTTTTTATAGCCACAAAAATATTTATGGCCCCACAAAAATTTGCCCCTTAAGTATTTAGGACCACATGTTGTTAGACATATGGCTTGTACTACATACATATGGACAATATATGGATTAATTATATGCTATGTGCTATCTTTTGGTTTGGCCTAAATTAGTGGTCTTTTGGACATCATTATTAAGGAGGCCAATACATTGTCATATAAAGTGTAGAGATTAATTTTGTGTAGATACCCATAAGAGTAACCTTAGTTAATGATGGGCTAACTAAGGTTACATGCATGTAACTAAGGTTACATGCTTGTAAATAGGGGGTTATGGTTCCCATTTGATGCAAGACCATTCTTTCTTCTTCTTCCCATACAATTTAGAAAGACTCTACATTGTCTTGCACATCAAGTGGAAAGCCAAAACCCGGACGAACTCCAAGCCGGATCAAGGAGCTTCCACCTATGGATTCAGGTACGCTTCCGCTTATGTTTTAGTTCCAAATAATTCGATATGAAGGCTGCATTTTTTATAGTCGAATTTATTCCAACAATTGGTATCAGAGCCAACTTCATATTGGGTTACTTGGAAATCAAATTGCTTGTAAAATCAGTTGTTAAAGTTTGATCTAGGATTGTTCGTGGACTTTGTTTTTTTAGAACCCAATCAACCAATTAAGTTTACTGCATGCCTACGTTTTGGATTTTATTATATGATGACATGATTTAATGTTTTATTGACTCTTGAATGGCATATAAATCATTCAAAATAGTGATTTGATTGACATCATGTATTCGGTTTGGGTGTGGAGTTCTTAAAGTTGAAACTGCCATAATTTTATGGATTACAATTTACATATGGTATTATATTCCTGCTGCTTATTCTTTTTAAAATAATCCGTAAAATTTAATCCGTAAAATTTTGGATACGATTCTAGATAATTTCAGAATAATCTTGTGGGAAGATTATTTTCCGGTTATGAAAAACAAAATGAAATATTACTTGGGTTGGAATCGTTTACACGAATTAAGCTTTAAGAAAATAAAATATTGCAATTGTTTGTTTCTCTGATTATTTTAAGAAATTCATGTATATAAGATCCATACATGCTTTGGTTTGTTATGTTTTGATTACATGATTATGAATTGCTTTATTCAACTATTTCTATAGTTCATGTGTAAATTTTGTCAATAGTTGAATTTTTACAATTAAATCATGGATTCTAAATAATACATCTTTGAAGGGTTCCTGATCAGTTGCAGTAACTTGGTTTTTTTTTTCCAAAGATAATCTTTTAAAAATCATGATTTAATTTAAGGTTGTATTTAGCCAGCTTTTAATCTATGGATTCAGAATATATTGGGTAACTTGTTGAGGTCACTGCTGTAGATTAATTTTGGCAATTTAAGAGAGAAACGTTTTTTTTAATTAAGACATTAATGTAAAATTAATTAAAGAAACGTTTTTCCATTATTAAAGAGAAACGTTTTTTTCAATTAAGACATTAATGAAGATAATTAATTAAAGAAACGTTTTTTTTCATTATTAAAGAAACGTTTTTTTTAATTAAGACATTAATGTAAAATTAATTAAAGAAATATTTTTTCCATTATTAAAGAAATGTTTTTTTTAATTAAGACATTAATGTAAAATTAATTAAAGAAACGTTTTTTTTTCATTAATTAAAGAAACGTTTTTTTTCATTATTAAGGAAACGTTTTTTTTAGTTAAGACATTAATGGAGACATAATGCAAGATTAATATTATTACATTAATGTTTTGTCCATTAATATTCAGTTTTTTTTATTAATGTTTTGTCCATTAATATTCAGTTTTTTTTTATTAATGTTTTGTCCATTAATATTCAGATTTTACATTATAAACATGTAATTTTCGGTTGAGATTCAATATATGGCTTAAAGAACTAATTAATTTTGCATCTCATATTTTAAATTAATCAATTGAAACATTATGTTACCAAAGTAACCTCTTTTGTGAAGATTTAATGATTTTAAGATATAAGATGACTATGTATGTTCGTATTCCATGCGTTTAACACTGGCCCAAAGGAAGGCTGTTATTTGGCAGGAATTCGAGCATGCTTGTGGCGATAAATATGTGACAATTATTAAGTTTTCCATGTGAATATTAAGTCGGCCAAAAGGAAGGCTTGATATTTGACAGGAGTTTATTGTCAATATATGATTACTACACCAAGAGTACCAATTACAAGTTGATTTTCTGTCCAAAGACTAAAGTCAATGTTGTGCTAGGTATCTTGTAATGGGATTTGCCTATTTTGAATCTATATACTAAAGTTAAAATTCAAATAATTGTAAGCATGTTTTAAGTTGTCCTTTTTCTATTTTCAGTGAATTCTTCAGCTGCTACAATATCTGCGAACATTAACAGCATCACTGTGCTTAACGGCACAAATTTTAAGGAATGGAAAGAAAATATTATGATAGTTCTCGGTTGCATGGATCTAGACCTTGCACTTCGGATTGAGAAACCTACTTCTCTTGAGGATACATCTTCTTCTGATGAAAAGAAGGAGATGGAGAAGTGGGAACGCTCAAATCGCATGAGTCTTATGATCATGAAACGTGCAATTCCAGAATCTTTTAGGGGCACTATGACTGAAGAAAATAATGCTAATGTTTTCCTTGAGGACCTTGAAAAGCGTTTTGCACAAAACGAAAAGGAGGAAACTAGTACTCTTTTGAGTAAACTTGTTTCCATGAGGTATAATGGCAAAGGAAACATAAGGGAGTACATTTTAGAAATGTCTCATATTGCTTCGAAACTAAAGTCGCTCAAGTTGGAATTACCTGAGGAACTGCTTGTGTACTTAGTTCTGATCTCTCTCCCTGCACAATTTAATCAGTTTAAGGTCAGTTACAATTGCCTAAAGGAGAAATGGACTCTTAATGAACTCATTTCACATTGTGTGCAAGAGGAAGAAAGAATAAAGCAAGATAAGACAGAAAGTGCTCATTTGGCATCATTTTCTAAAGACAACAAGAAAAGGAAAAATAAGGAAGTTGCGGTCTCAAGGCCCCAGAAGAAGCAACAAAAGAAAATTAAGGTTGAAACTACAGAATCGGGTTGCTTTTTCTGTAAGGGGACTAATCACAAGAAGAAAGATTGTACCAAATATTGTTGGATAATACGCTTAACGCTAGAGGGGGGTGAATAGCGTTATAATAGAAATTAGCGTAAACTTGCGGAATTTAAAAATTGCAGGAAGTAAATAAGTGCGATAAATAATAAAGTACGCACCGATGTATTCTGGTTCACCACAACACGTGGCTAGTCCAGTCCCCAAGAGACTCTCTCGAGATTTTCCACTAACTTGTCAAGCTTACGGGTGCTCAACAAACCTTTACAACTTAAGAACACACGCCTTAACACCTTTGCTCGGAGATACAACACTCCAAGACTTCAACCAAGGAAACACAAGTTCCTTACAACAAGAGAATCACAATTCTCTTACAAGTGTACAAAATACTAAACACTCAAACAATACACTCCTTAATGAGTAGATATGAGTAAAAGAAGTAAGCTCAAGATCACAACAACTATGGACAAGACTTTGGCTCTCAAAAGCTTTATGAAATGAATATAAAATGATAAACAATAGTATGCAAGCTTATAGCAATAGAATGATCAGTTGTTGTATGTTATTGTGTTTAAAACACTGAAATGAAGCTGTATTTATAGTTGAAAAACTTGGCATTACCGTTGCCTAATTGCCAATTAAGAGTTGCTGATTTTACTGTGTGACAATCGATTGTCAAGAAGTCACAATCGATTGTTTGCCAATCGTTCCAGAAATCAATCCCAGATTTTACGCTTAACAATCGATTGTCCAAGATCAACAATCGATTATTGGTAACGTTCAAAAAATCATTTTCAGATTTTACGCAAAACAATCGATTATACAAAATCAATAATCGATTATTCAGCAACGTTCAAAAAATCCTTTCCAGATTTTAATTTCAACAATCGATTGTACAAAATCAACAATCGATTACCTGACGGTATTTGAAAACTTTACGACAACGGTCAGCTTCACAATCGATTGTGCAATGTTAACAATCGATTATTTATCAGACTTTGAAAATCATTTTAGACACTGCCTCGTTACAATCGATTGTTATATACTCACAATCGATTATTTAATAACTTTGAAAAAGTCTGGAAGACGCTGCCTCAACACAATCGATTGTCATATGTTCACAATCGGTTATTTTGTGACTTTGAAAAGTCTGATGGACACTGTCTCTTCACAATCGATTGTTATTAGCTTCACAATCGATTATTCTGAGTTTTGAAAAACTTTGATGTACACTGCCTCATCACAATCGATTGTCATAAGGTTCACAATCGATTGTAGCAGGTTTGAAAAACCTTATGCTCACTGCCTTAACACGATCGATTGTCATTTAGTTCACAATCGATTGTCATGCAGTCTTGGCTTAACATAATCGATTATCATAAGTATATAATCGATTATGTTAGACCAGATTAGAGGCATGTTTAAAAATCATTTTGACTAAAGTAAATATGCATGATTTAAAATCATTTAACATTAAATTAAATATGCAATGTAAAAATAATTTTAGGAGAGAAGCCATGTCATGAGTCAAGTTGTCGGATCAAGATCACAATTAAGAACGACTCATCTAAACTATAAAACTTTGTATTGTGCTTGAATCTCGTAATCCACCAATTGTGCGCTTGTACTTGAACTTCGTCATATATCAATTTGCGCTTGTTTGTCATTCATCAAAACCTACACATAAGAACACACGTTTTAGTATAAAGCCTTGAGAACGTGTTTCCAACAATTTCCCCCTTTTTGATAATGGCAAACTTTAAGCGGGATATGCAACTTAAACAATTTATAGTGACGATTCAAGACAAGTAAAGATATGCAATAAGTATGCGATTAGTTCCCCCTCAATATGTGCATACCCGTTATCTTCCCCCTTTTGCCATTAGCAAAAATAATATAAGAAGATGCCAAAGATGTAAATAAAACTTGTTTATTTATTGGAAAGAAAACGTGATTACTTAAAGAGAGTACAATAACTCAAGTAATAGCAGAACAATCAATTATTGATACGAGATAATCGATTATTAGACGACAGAAACCAATTTTTCTGAAGAAGACTCGATTATTGCGCGTCATGCTTTATAATTCCCCCTACCTTTAGGGCGATACCTGCAAAAATTCGTTAGACGTCTCCGACGCTCAAGTTAGAAATCATGTAAAATAAAAAGATACAATGCATGACTTAGATCAACGTGGAGTCAAGAATCCCTAGTTCACTACGAATTCGGAAGAAGGACTCTTTCTCTAAGGGCTTTGTAAAGATGTCGGCCAATTGATCTTTGGTTTCAACAAATTCGATTGCGACATCGCCCTTGAGAACGTGATCTCTTATGAAATGATGTCTAATTTCAATGTGTTTTGTTCGCGAATGAAGAACGGGGTTCTTCGTCAAGCATATGGCACTAGTATTATCACATCTAAGAGGGATATGATCAAGACTTAGGCCATAGACCAAGAGTTGTTGTTTCATCCAGAGGATTTGAGCGCAACAACTCCCCGCGGCTACATATTCAGCCTCGGTTGTGGACAACGCAACACTTACTTGTTTCTTGCTAAACCAAGAAACGAGAGAGCTACCGAGCAAATGGCAAGTGCCACTAGTGCTCTTGCGGTCCAATTTGCATCCAGCAAAATCGGAGTTGGAATAGCCAACGAGTTGGCATGAAGAACCTTTGGGGTACCATAGACCCACATTTGTAGTACCAACAAGGTACTTCAAAATCCATTTTACCGTAGTAAGGTGAGACTCCTTCGGACACGATTGATAACGGGCGCATAAGCACACGCTAAACATGATGTCCGGACGACTAGAAGTAAGATAGAGAAGAGAGCCAATCATACCTCGATACTTCTTAGTGTCAACTTCCTTACCTTTCTCATCTTTGTCTAGATGATCGGATGTGCTCATGGGAGTCGCCATTGCTTTTGCATTGTTCATTTCAAATCGTTTCAGCAATTCTTTGCAATATTTGGCTTGGCAAATAAATGTACCTTCTTTCATTTGCTTTACTTGTAATCCCAAAAAGAATGTTAACTCCCCCATCATAGACATCTCAAATTCGCTTGTCATTAAATCGGAAAATTCCTTGCATAAGACATTGTTAGTAGCACCAAATGTGATATCATCCACATATATTTGAACTAATAAAATATCATTGTTTTTATGCTTAACAAAAAGGGTGGTGTCAACTTTTCCCCTAATGAAATCATTTTCCAATAGAAATTTACTCAATCTTTCATACCAAGCTCGGGGAGCTTGTTTTAAACCATAGAGAGCTTTTTTGAGTTTGAAAACATGATCGGGAGATTTAAAATCTTCAAAACCGGGGGGTTGTTCAACATAAACTTCTTCTTGAATAACACCATTTAGAAAAGCACTTTTCACATCCATTTGATATAAATTGAAATTCATAGAAGAGGCAAAAGCGAGCAATAGACGAATAGCTTCTAATCTAGCTACGGGAGTATATGTTTCTTCATAGTCAATACCCTATTCTTGATTATAGCCTTTTGCTACAAGCCTAGCTTTGTTTCTAGTGATTACACCATTTTCATCTAGTTTTTTTCGAAAAACCCATTTCGTACCGATTATGGTATGATTTTCGGGTCTTGGCACCAAATCCCAAACGTCATTCCGTTTGAATTGGTTAAGCTCCTCTTGCATTGCCAAGGTCCAAAATTCATCCCCAATTGCTTCGGAGATGGTTGTTGGTTCAATTTGAGACACAAAAGCAGTATGTCCTAAGGTGTTCTTAAGGAAGTTTCGGGTACTTACCTTTTCTCCGATGTCGCCAATTACCTGTTCGAGAGGGTGATCTTTGATTGTCCTCCACTCGTTAGGCGTTTTCGTTTCATTCTCCAATTGTGGCGCTTCCTCCGTTGGTTGTTTCAAAATTTCGTCTTGATTTTCCTTAGGCGTTTCCTCTTGTATTTTGTCTTTCAAGCTATCTAAAATACCTGCAAGATCAAAACCGGAATCCTTTCTCGCCAAGCGAGCATTATTTTCGGAAAATACAACATGAGGGGATTCCTCCACAGTTTCGGTTCTTTTATTAAAAATCCTATATGCTTTGCTACGTGAAGAATAACCAATGAAAATTCCCACATCGGACTTAGCATCAAATTTTCCCAATTGATCTTTGCCATTGTTATGAATAAAACATTTACAACCGAATACTCTAAAATGGGAGATATTTGGTTTCCTTCCCTTATAGAGTTCATAGGGAGTTTTCATGAGTATAGGCCTTATGACTACTCTATTTAAGACGTAGCATGCGGTACTCAACGCATCCGCCCAAAAATGTTTGGGAATCTTGGCCTCTTCGAGCATGGTTCTAGCCATCTCTTCAAGATACCTATTTTTCCTTTCCACCACCCCATTTTGTTGTGGTGTACATGGAGTGGAAAAGGTATGCTCGACACCGAGTTCGTCACAAAAGACCGCAAAGAGATTGTGATCAAACTCTCCCCCATGATCACTTTTAATTGAAGTGACGGTTGTTTCCTTTTCGTTTTGAATACGCTTAAGAAAATATTTAAAATTCTGAAGAGCATCACTTTGATTAGCAAGAAATAAAGTCCAAGTAAATCTAGAGTAATCATCAACAATCACAAAAGCATAACGATTTCTTCCTAGACTTTCAATGCGAGATGGTCCAAATAAATCCATGTGAAGCAATTGCAATGGTCTAGAAGTTGAAGCAATATTTTTGGATTTGAAAGATGCTTTTGTTTGCTTCCCTTTTTGACATGAATCACAAATAGAGTCATTTAACAATTTTAAATTGGGAAGACCAATAACTAAGTTTTGAGAAATCAATTTGTTCAAAAGATGCATGTTGATATGTGCTACTCTACGATGCCATAACCAAGTATCATCCTCTTTACTCATAAGACAATCAACATATTCGGGTGAGGAATTAGCAAGATCAACCATGTAAATATTATCCACTCTAAAACCACGAAGGATAATTTTAAAAACACTACGTCTAAACACTAAGCATTCATCCGAATCAAATAGGGCAAGATTTCCCTTGTCACATAATTGACTTATGCTCAAGAGATTATGCTTTAAACCTTTCACAAGTAATATATGCTTAATAGAGGAATTTTCATCCTTACCGACCGATCCGATGCCAATAATCTTTCCTTTATTGTTATCCCCAAAAACCACACTTCCTCCTTCTTTGTGTTCTAGTTGAAGGAATTTGGATTCGTCTCCCGTCATATGTTTGGAGCATCCACTATCAAGGTACCATAGTACGCTTGATCCCTTCAAACATATCTACAAAACAAATTAATGCGTCTTAGGTACCCATGCCATTTTGGGTCCTTGAGGGTTAGACATATTATAATGATGCGATTGAGTGATATGTCTATGTCGTGTAAAACATGCAGGAGCAATATGACCAATGCGTCTACAATAATGACAAGTCACGTTGGGGTTATGCATCCTTCTAGGTTCATAGTAACTTGATGGACGAATATGATTTACTCTATTTTCATTATGACTATTGCGCATTTCATGAGAACCATTTCTCCTACTATTAGTTCTAAAATGAGCAGCATTTCTAGAGTAATGGTTATGTCTAGATGTTCTAAAAGACTCAAAACTCCTTCTAGTGTTTGGCCTAGAATATGCATCATTTCTAGGGTAGTCATTTCTAGGTGGTAAGTCATTTCTAGGTCTTCTAAAATGTTCAACATTTGGTCTAGCAGCATATTTGTTCTAGGATTGCTATTTCTAGGATAAGCATTTGTTTTATTAATCCTAGGTTGAGCCTTAGGTGGTTGGGGTTTGGCTTCAACCTTTTCTTTAGGCTCATTCTTAAAGCCTATGCCATGCTTGGTTGATTTCAAATTAACAAGGACCTTATTCAAATTTTTTTGGGAAGAATTAAACTTATCTAAATTACCTTTAAGTCTATCTACCTCATTTTCGAGATGCATGCAAGAAGAACAATTTTTAATGGAACTTTCGGGCTTGTCGGCGCTTCTTTTTCCGAAAAACTTGTTTTCCTCTTTCAGCTTCTCATTTTCTAAAACCAGTTTTCTAAATCCTTTTCTTTCAAAGAAAGTTGTTTTTGAAAATCTTTTTCTTTTAGAAAAGCATTTTCTTTTATGCTCTTGACAGTTTTTGAAGCCTTAATAAATTCAGTATATAGCTCATCAAAAGCAGTTCGCATTTCTTCAAGAGTAAAGAAGTTTTTAGAAGAGATTTGACATACCTCATCTTGCTTGTCTTCTTGCGCCATAAGACAAAGGTTTGCGGCTTCGTCTTCTTCTTCTTCGCTTGACTCATCTCCGGAGTCTCCTCCCCAAGAAATGTATGCACGTTGCTTCTTAAAAGGTTTCTTCTCCTTTTTGATGTTTGGGCAATTTGATTTGATGTGCCCGGTTTCACCGCATTCATAGCACTTTATTTGTTCGCCTTGTTTTTTGCCCTTTCGTTCATACTCCTTTCGCATGAACTTTTGAAATCTTTTGATAACGAGTCCAAACTCGTTGTCTCCGTCCTCATCAACTTGAGGTTGGCTTGTGCTTGCCTTAAGTGCTATTCTTTGCCTCCTTTGATCATCAACAAGAGGGTTAAGTATAGTAGTCTCATAAGTCTTAAGGTTACCTCTTAATGCGTCGATGGTGACATTTGTGACGCCAATGGATTCTTGGATTGCGTCGGCCTTTGATCGCCATGCCGGAGTGAGACTTCTAAGAATTTTTCGAACAAGTTCTCTATCCGTGAATGTCTTCTTGAGAGCATGTAGATCATTTACGATTATTGAAAATCGTTCAAACATTTCATCCACCTTTTTACCTTCTTTCATGTGATATAATTCATAAGCATGGGTTAGGAAATCAATTTTGGCTTCCCTTACCTGGTCCGTACCTTCGTACGAAATTATCAGCTTGTCCCACATTTTCTTCGCCGTTGTGCAACATGATATTTTCCTGTAATCGTCAGTATTTACAGCACAATATAATAAATTAATTGCTTTAGCATTATTTTGCACCTTTCGGATATCATCAGCGTCATATTCTTCTTCGGACTTGGGAACCCATTTGGTTTCAACCTTTTTGGTTGGAATTTGATTTCCCTTCGTTATCACCTTCCAAAGAAGAAAATTGTTTGCTTGAACGAAGATTTTCATCCTCTCCTTCCAATACGTATAGTTTGTACCGTTGAATAGAGGTGGTCGTGTGGAGCATTGTCCTTCATCAATTCCTGCAAAAGAGTCACGAGTAGAAGCCATGGATGGTTCTCTCAAACTGTTAAATCTTCAGAGAGTTGGGCTCTGATACCAATTGTTAGATAATACGCTTAACGCTAGAGGGGGGGTGAATAGCGTTATAATAGAAATTAGCGTAAACTTGCAGAATTTAAAAATTGCAGGAAGTAAATAAGTGCGATAAATAATAAAGTATGCACCGATGTATTCTGGTTCACCACAACACGTGGCTAGTCCAGTCCCCGAGAGACTCTCTCGAGATTTTCCACTAACTTGTCAAGCTTACGGGTGCTCAACAAACCTTTACAACTTAAGGACACACGCCTTAACACCTTTGCTCGGAGATACAACACTCCAAGACTTCAACCAAGGAAACACAAGTTCCTTACAACAAGAGAATCACAATTCTCTTACAAGTGTACAAAACACTAAACACTCAAACAATACACTCCTTAATGAGTAGATATGAGTAAAAGAAGTAAGCTCAAGATCACAACAACTATGGACAAGACTTTGGCTCTCAAAAGCTTTATGAAATGAATATAAAATGATAAACAATAGTATGCAAGCTTATAGCAATAGAATGATCAGTTGTTGTATGTTATTGTGTTTAAAACACTGAAATGAAGCTGTATTTATAGTTGAAAAACTTGGCATTACCGTTGCCTAATTGCCAATTAAGAGTTGCTGATTTTACTATGTGACAATCGATTGTCAAGAAGTCACAATCGATTGTTTGCCAATCGTTCCAGAAATCAATCCCAGATTTTACGCTTAACAATCGATTGTCCAAGATCAACAATCGATTATTGGTAACGTTCAAAAAATCATTTTCAGATTTTACGCAAAACAATCGATTATACAAAATCAATAATCGATTATTCAGCAACGTTCAAAAAATCCTTTCCAGATTTTAATTTCAACAATCGATTGTACAAAATCAACAATCGATTACCTGACGGTATTTGAAAACTTTACGACAACGGTCAGCTTCACAATCGATTGTGCAATGTTAACAATCGATTATTTATCAGACTTTGAAAATCATTTTAGACACTGCCTCGTTACAATCGATTGTTATATACTCACAATCGATTATTTAATAACTTTGAAAAAGTCTGGAAGACACTGCCTCAACACAATCGATTGTCATATGTTCACAATCGATTATTTTGTGACTTTGAAAAGTCTGATGGACACTGTCTCTTCACAATCGATTGTCATTAGCTTCACAATCGATTATTCTGAGTTTTGAAAAACTTTGATGTACACTGCCTCATCACAATCGATTGTCATAAGGTTCACAATCGATTGTCAAGCAGGTTTGAAAAACCTGATGCTCACTGCCTTAACACAATCGATTGTCATTTAGTTCACAATCGATTGTCATGCAGTCTTGGCTTAACATAATCGATTATCATAAGTACATAATCGATTATGTTAGACCAGATTAGAGGCATGTTTAAAAATCATTTTGACTAAAGTAAATATGCATGATTTAAAATCATTTAGCATTAAATTAAATATACAATGTAAAAATAATTTTACGAGAGAAGCCATGTCATGAGTCAAGTTGTCGGATCAAGATCACAATTAAGAACGACTCATCTAAACTATAAAACTTTGTATTGTGCTTGAATCTCGTAATCCACCAATTGTGCGCTTGTACTTGAACTTCGTCATATATCAATTTGCGCTTGTTTGTCATTCATCAAAACCTACACATAAGAACACACGTTTTAGTATAAAGCCTTGAGAACGTGTTTCCAACAAATACCACGCTTGGCGTGCGAAAAAGGGTATATCTCTTGCTCTTGTTTGTTCTGAAGTTAATTTAATTTCGGTTCCTAAAGATACTTGGTGGGTAGATTCTGCTGCTACTACTCACATAAGTATATCTATGCAGGGTTGCCTGAACTGCCGAAAACCAAGTTATGGTGAAAGATACATCTATGTTGGTGACGGCAAAAGGGTTGAAGTTGAGGCTATTGGAAATTTTAGGCTATTATTTAAGACTGGCTTATATTTGGATTTGAATGAGATTTTTGTTGTACCGTCTTTTAGACGGAATTTCATTTCGGTTCCCAATTTGGACATATCCGGTTATTCTTGTTCATTTGGTAACAATAAAGTGAGTCTGATCTAGGTTCAAATCTTATCGGTACTGGTCTTTTATCAGCATATGATAGCCTTTGTTTGACATAATAACCTCACATAACGAAACTTTGCATACAAGTTCTAGTGGTACCAAAAGAAAATTATCTCATGAGAATTCTTTATCACTCTGGCACAAGCGTTTAGGTCACATATCCAAACAAAGAATTCAGAAACTCGTGTCAGATGGAATTCTTGATTCTCTTGATTCCTCAAATTCGGATATTTGCATTGAGTGTATCAAGGGTAAACAAACAAACAAGACGAGATTAGGTGCCCAGAGAGCTTCAGATGTCTTAGAATTGATACGTACGGATATTTGTGGGCCATTCCCTACACCTTGTAGAAATGGTCAACAATACTTTATCACATTCATAGACGATTACTCTCGGTATGGATACCTATATCTCATTCATGAGAAGTCCCAATCTATAGACGTGTTCAAATCATATAAGGCCGAAGTTGAAAATTAACTAAGCAAAAGGATTAAACCGTTAGATCTGACCGTGGTGGTGAATACTATGGTAGATATGATGGTTCAGGTGAACAACGTCCAGGGACATTTGCCAAATTCCTAGATGAGTGTGGGATCGTTCCTCAGTACACTATGCCAGGCAGTCCTACTATGAATGGTGTATTTGAGAGACGAAATCGGACACTAAAGGACATGGTGAGAAGTATGATTTGTCATACTACTTTGCCAGACTCACTCTGGGGAGAAGCATTGAAAACCGCAGCATATATACTTAATAGGTTTCCAACTAAAGCTACAATCAAAACCCCATATGAACTTTGGACTGGAAATAAGCCCAGTATAAAGCACTTACGCATTTGGGGTTGTCCAGCTGAGGCAAGGCCTTACAGGCCAAATGAAAAGAAACTGGATTCTAAAACGGTTAGTAGCTATTTTGTTGGATACTCTGAAAGATCCAGGGGGTATAAGTTCTATGATCCCACTTCTAGAACTATTTTTGAGACGGGTAATGCTCGGTTCTTTGAGGATATTGAGTTTGGGGGGTGGGGAGATAAAGTTAGAAATTTTATCTTTGAGGAAGAACATGTGTCTTTTTCTTCAGTTGTTGATCTTGATCAGGGTGTTCTCATTCCTGACACGGATCACACAACTCCAGTTCAAGACAGTCTTGATAATCTCCCTAATCAAGTTCTGATATCATTAATGAAAATCAAACTCAGCAACCTCAAGAACCTGAAGTGCCATAAAAGATCCACTAGAGAGAGGAGAAGTGCAATTCCGGACGATTATGTTGTATTTCTCCAAGAACAAGAAAGTGACATTGGACTTGAAGAAGATGATCCAATCAACTTCCGTCAAGCCATGAAAGGTTCTAACTCTCAAAAGTGGATTGATGCAATGAATGATGAGATGAAGTCTATGAGCGATAACGACGTTTGGGAGCTTGTTTCATTTTCCGAAGGTGTTAAACCAATTGGTTGCAAATGGATATTTAAAACCAAGAAGGATTCATAGGGCAATGTCATTAGGTTTAAAGCTCGCCTTGTCGCAAAGGGCTACACTCAAAAGGAAGGCATTGATTATAAAGAGACTTTCTCTCCAGTTTCATCGAAAGACTCTTTCAGGACAATGATGGCACTAGTAGCACATTTTGATCTTGAACTTCATCAGATGGATGTTAAGACAGCGTTTCTCAATGGTGACATTGAGGAATCAATTTATATGGTGCAACCTGGAAACTTTGTTTCGGGAGACTCAAAGAAAAGGGTTTGCAAATTAAAGAAATCCATCTATGAGCTCAAGCAAGCTTCCCGTCAATTGTATCACAAGTTTCATGAAGTCATTACATCTTTTGGTTTTGAACCAAATATTGCTGATGACTGTATATACCATAAGTTTAGTGGGAGCAAACATATTTTTCTGGTTTTATATGTCGATGACATACTGCTTGCCAGTAACGATATAGGATTATTACGCGAAACTAAGAAATTTCTTTCAAAGAAATTTGAAATGAAAGATCTTGGTAATGCCTCTTTTGTATTAGGAATTCAGATACATCGAGATCGCTCCAAAGGTGTTCTCGGTCTGTCACAAAAGGGCTATATCGGTAAGGTTCTTAAAAGATTTGGCATGCAGGATTGTAAACCAGGCGACACCCCTGTTGCTAAGGGAGACAAGTTTAGTCTCAAACAGTGCCCAAAGAATAGTTTTGAAACCATGGAAATGG
This sequence comes from Nicotiana benthamiana, assembly GCA_034376525.1. NCBI lineage: Eukaryota > Viridiplantae > Streptophyta > Magnoliopsida > Solanales > Solanaceae > Nicotiana > Nicotiana benthamiana. Next base: position 69,732,945 of record CM067334.1, on the reverse strand, counting down.
AGAAGACACCTTATGCTTCGGCTGTAGGTAGTCTGATGTATGCTCAGGTATGCACATGACCTGATATCGCATACATTGTTGGGATGCTGGGCAGATATCTCAGCAATCCGGGAATGGACCATTGGAAGGCAGCCAAAAGGGTCATGCGGTACTTACATAGAACAAAGGATTACATGCTCACATATCGGAGATTGGACCAGCTTGAGATCATCGGGTACACCGACTCCGATTTTGCTGGATGTCAAGATAGTCTGAAGTCTACATCAGGCTATATCTACATGCTTGCTGGCGGTGCTATCTCTTGGAGAAGCATCAAGCAAACTCTTACGGTGACTTCCACCATGGAAGCGGAATTCATGGCATGTTATGAGGCATCCAATGAAGGATTATGGCTGCGAAATTTTGTTAGTGGACTGCACATAGTAGACAGTATTAAAAAGCCACTCAGGCTATTATGCGACAACAGATCAGCAGTCATTTATGCTAACAATAACAGTAGTTTGACGAAGTCAAAGCATATGAACGTCAAATTTCGGGTTGTTAAAGAAAGAGTACAAAATGGACAATTGTGCATAGAGCACATCAGTATAAACTCCATGATTGTGGATACGCTTACTAAGGGATTGCCACCCAAAGTATTTCATGAGCATATTGCTGGCATGGGTGTCAAATCAGTTGAAGATTATGAGTTTTAGTGGGAGTTTGTGTTATACAATTATATATTGTCCAGTACATTCGGTAATTCAGTCTTTAAGGTTTTATTTGCAGATATCCAGTCTTAAAGTTTTATGTACTCTTATGGTTTATGATTGATCTCAATAAAGTGAACCAGTTAGAAATAGACATTCTATTTCAGACCACACTTTATGTTAAATCCATGCTACACACCTACATTTGATCCTTGTCGTTGGTTATATTGATATATGTGATCAATGTTGGGTCTAGTTACGCAAGAGTAACTAAGATCTCTTAGATCCTATGTTGATATAATTGATGGACCGGATTGATCGTGACAATTTTATTTTGATAGCAATACTGAGCTCATAAAGTTATAATGTAACATATAATACTAAGGTTTGTACATATGCATGAGTATATCGTATAAGTGGGAGATTGTTAGACATATGGACTTGTACTACATACATATGGACAATATATGGATTAATTATATGTTATGTGCTATCTTTTGGTTTGGCCTAAATTAGTGGTCTTTTGGACATTATTATTAAGGAGGCCAATACATTGTCATATAAAGTGTAGAGACTAATTTTGTGTAGGTACCCATAAAGAGTAACCTTAGTTAATGATGGGCTAACTAAGGTTACATGCATGTAACTAAGGTTACATGCTTATAAATAGGGGGGTTATGGTTCCCATTTGATGCAAGATCATTCTTTCTTCTTCTTCCCATACAATTTAGAAAGACTCTACATTGTCTTGCACATCAAGTGGAAAACCAAAACCCGGACGAACTCCAAGCCGGATCAAGGAGCTTCCACCTATGGATTCAGGTACGCTTCCGCTTATGTTTTAGATCCAAATAATTCGATATGAAGGCTACATTTTTTATAGTCGGATTTATTCCAACACATGTTTCAAAAGTTTCTTCTTTTTTCTTCTTAAACTTTGTGTCAAGTCAAACTGCATCATTTAAATTGAAATGGAAGAAGTAATAATATTCTTTATAATAACATTTCACTATAACAGCCAAAAAAATCTGGAACAAAAGAGGTTATGGAAATGATTGATTGTATTATTATTTATTATAATTATTAATTACACCCTTAGGATACGCTCTTTCCCGAACACTGCATGAAAACGGGATGATTCGTACAACAAAAATATTTTATTACACTTGGTAATTCTTTTAGTTCTTCTTTTTGGGTGCCAGACCAATTTATATAAGTTAACTATGATACACTTAAATAAGTACCACGATACAAATAAGGGACAACACAATGCACTAAGCTTAGACAAGTAATACAACACAAAAAAAAGAGACAGCCAGTATACTAAACTCCCGCTATGCGTGGGGTCCCGAGAAAGACCAGACCGTAATGGTTTATTGAACGCAGTCTTATTCTGTATTTCTTCCAGAGACTGTTTGCTCGGCTCAAGCCCGTAATCTCATGGTCACATGACAACAACTTTACCAGTTATGCCAAAACTCCCTCAATAGCTAACACAACACAATCTTGTAAAAAACACACCACACAATAAGCAACGTTTTTTTAATAAGTAACTTTCAAAGCCTCATTATTGAGAAGTATATAGTTTATAATATAACATTATTGATGTCATCACATTAGTACAAGGTGACTACATATGAGCATATATCTCAAACATTAGGCTTAATAGCAGAGCGATAACCATTGTCAAAAAATTTAGACCAAAGCATAACACCCCCATACTTAGGTGAACCATTAATTAATGGTAAAACCTGAGAAACAAGAACATCAGATGGTATAAAACCACTTCCAGCTGCTCCTTGAGCTGCCGGCAACCAGAGAAAAATTTTTCCAGCTTGAATCGCGTTCCACTGATTCCAGTAATTTTTTAAATTGTCAGCGCTCCCACCGGAGTATTGACACGGTGGATTATTGTAAAAGTGAACCCAAACATAGTCAAATAAGCCAGTGGTAAGTGCACCATTTAACCATGTATCTGGAAATGGACATTGTGGTGCTGCAGTTAAGTATACTTTCCTTTGTTGGCTAAATTGTGATAAAGCTCTTGCTAGTTCATCCCAATGTTGTGTTGTTCCTCCTTCTAGAATTGCATCTCCTAGTGGACGTGTATTTGATTGGCCTCCAAAATAGTTGTTCCACAGATAATTTGCTACATTCCTATAAAGGTATTTGACAAATAATTAGCTCACAAAGTGCAAAGCTCAAAATTTTTACTCACCTCTGTTTCATATTAGATGAAGGTATTTGATTAGACACAATGCTCGAGGAAAAAAACACTTTTGACACATGCTAAAACTGCCTTAAGAACTTGTGGTTTAAACATACCATGCAATTTATATGGCTATAACTATAAGTATGTCATTAATGGCAAAATAACAACAACAACAATGCTAATCCAGTATATTCTCACTTAGTGGGGTCTGGAGAGGGTAGTGTGTACGCAGACCTTAACTCTACCCTGGGGTAGAGAGGTTGTTTCCAAATATCCTTTCCTTCAAGAACTTTACACCTTCTTCTTGGGAGGACTCGAACTCACAAGGTTGTTACTTACCATCAGAGCAACCTCTCTTCTTATTAATAGCAAAATAAAAAGTTTAAAATTAAAAAGTTTCCAAATACATGTAAGTGTCACTCTTATTGGTTGATATTAAGGAAAGGCTATCAGATAAAAGGTAATAAATGAAGTGTCTATTTTAAACGTATTTTCTGTATGTGTCAATTCATTTCATATTTGAGCAGTGAGAATAGAGAAAATCATAGTAAGGAGGGCTTGCCACTTAAATGAACTTATGTAGAGAAATCTAGATTAGTTGCGCTAGTTTGTACTAGATACCAGATGGTTTAACAAAAAATGATTCATTTAATAGTATTAGATAATCATAAAGGGGAATAATCAATTTAGTAAAGACTAAATTAACTCTATGTCACTCAAAGGAGTATCTAATAAACAAGCTATGAGTTCGCTGAATCCATAATTTTTTGCTTAAATCGTGTATATTAAAAATTCATGAAATGTGTATAAATAATAGATTTTGAAACTAATAAATTAGATAGAGATGACGGAATTACGAATCTGAATTCATAAAATTTAAATCTTGAATCTGTCTCTGTATATATTAATATAAATCTTACCTAGCATCGTCAGCAGAAGAAAGAAAATAGCTTCCAACACCACCACCAATAGAAAGCGTAACTTCAATGCCTTGGTTTTGACAAGATCTAATGTCATTGCTTAAGCCAGTGCATGCACCAACATTGGGATTACAATGACCAGCTAAATTTAGCTGAAAAAGGATCGGCTTAGTATATGATATTTTGGTCACATGGCAACAATTTATCCGTTACGTTAAAACTTTCCTTTGTCTGACTTATATAAACAAAAAACAAAGTAAGATTTCTACATATATTATAAGTGTGGTTCACTTTTTACTGTCTTTTATTTCTCTTCTTTTTTCTCTTTCCCTCTTTGTAAAGGAATTCTTTTTGTAGTCTCTATCCGTTTTCCATAATAGTTGGGTCATTTGGTATGCGGGATAAGGTGTGAAATTAAGTGGGCTGACATAAGAATTGTAAAATTACCAAAAAAAGTGAAAAAAATTTTATAGGGAAAATGGTATTTGCAAATTAGAGTTGTGTTTGGATATGAATATAATTTTGGATTGTTTTCAAAGTTTTGTGAGTGATTTAAGTGGAATTTTTGAAAAACAAATTTTTGGAGTTCTTCAAATTTTCGAAAATTTCAAAATTCATCGTGAAAATTGAAAATTTTATGGTCAAATATCAATTAAAAAAAAGTGAAAAAAGTCTTGTGTCCAAACGGGTTCTAAAATTATATTGCGTTTGGTTGACATTATAGATTTATCTTGAGATAAATTTATACCGTCAACAAAACAAAATATAAATTTAATCTCACAGATTTAATCCTAGATATTCCATCTTATCTCTTCAAACTTAGAATTAGTTTATCCTACCTTTTAGGTGGGATAAAATTAGTCCAAAAATTATAATCCCAAAACCATAATCCTGAAATAATTTAGGGTGCCTACCACACGACCCCGGCAGTAACATATTCCAATTGGCGAATAAAATAAAGTTAAAGTAAGAAATAAAAGAACTAAAGAAACTGTATATCCTAGTAAATTTCCCATGTTCCAGTTGGTTCAAGGAAACTTCTTGAGGACCTAATTTTCAAGAAAGGTTGTAAACAGTATAATCATTATTGGATTAAGACAGAAGCTAGTATTTTTCTTGTGCTAAATTTCAAGAATTTCCACTGTCGACTTTATTAGAGCTTGTAATACAGGGGAACATAATGATGGAAAAATACTTTTAATTTCAAAAAAAGAAATATTCTAAAACTATTTCTAGATTCATTTTCTTACAATTATATTAAAGAATAATTATTATAATAATTATCTTAAATATATTTGTAACTGAAAATTAAAATTATTCTTGAATAGCCTTAATGGCCAAACGTTTTCTTTCCAAGCCTTAAGTGGCCTTTAACTTTCTAATGTTTTAAGTAACAGTCTGATGTCCTTTTCTTGGACTAAAAATACGTAATTCCTTGTGTCCATTTGAAGTGGGAAGAAAGTAAGGAAAAATATAAGTAAATTTTTTTTAACTATTGTGATGGGTTAATTTGTTAAACTTTGTTATTTTTGCTCCTAATTTATACTACAAGAGCTTGTTGAATCCTGGGGGATACGCCTAATATTATTCATTTCGGTGTGGGTGAAATATCCTTAAGGACAGTGTATTTGACACGCCTCAAGCTAAACCTTTTATTCTCCATAATCATCCAATAATTTCCAACAATCTTAAGGATATTTCACTTTGTTCTTATGGAGAATACTACTTATGAAAATTTGATGAACTTTAAAGACAGACAGTAATACCTTCCGCTTAATATGTTTTTGCGTAATATCATATCAAGTGTCAAGTATGCATAAGTAAGCTAATATACGACGTTTATGCTTTCATGGTTATTCTCGTGAGAGTCTAATAGGTAGATAAAATTTTGCCTTAAAATGATATATATAATCTCCTCTAATTATAATACTGTTTCGGGCTATGCATTATTTGCTGTATTAAATTTGTAGTGTGTTAATATTTATGTGCACTTTGCATAGTGAAAGAGAATTCATGTTATCTCTTTAGTCTTATAAGTGATGCTTTTGTAGTTCTCTTATCTTGAGTTAACATTTTAAAGAGAAAATATGTGTATTTGTTTTGAGTATTTGTAAGGCTTAACTTCCTAATGCATCAATATTTTACAGTTAACTTATGTTGTAAGAGATCATAAGCGACCTATTGAGTTATTCAAAATCAAGATTTAGCAAAATAATTATATACATATATCTAAAAGAACTTATATGTATAAATTATTGTCGATTGCTTTTGTCTGCCTTTGACTCACAAAAATTTTTAAACAATAAATGATATTTACATTTATATACTATTTAAAGGTTAGTGACCTCTTGCCATGAAGTTAATATTTCTGATCGTGCATACTTTCTAATTATGAGATAAAATAATTTGGGTAAAGCTATATTATTAGCTCGTTATTTATAAAGCAGAACTCTTTATGAGTTGTGAAAAGATTATTTCCTTAACCTGAAATCTCCGAAAATGTGGGGGACCGTTATGTCTGAAGTTATATAGCATGATCATAAGAAAGAAAAAGAAGATAAAAATTGTTTATTAATGTTATAATAAATCCTTACAAAATTGATATTTTTGTGGCAAAAATTTTTTGTTGAAAGATCAAAAACATGTTGTATTTCATGCTATGAAAAGTTGTGTTGCTTCAGATCTCTTAGTCATTTGGATAAAAAAAAATTGTTGAATTGTGACTCGTCTCCTACTGATTTGAGATATTTGTGTAGAAGTTAAAGTTGCTTCTATATTTTTCAAAAGTTTATTTTGATGCTTGACTATGGAGGATACATAAAGAAAATAATTTTTCATGTGTTGAAAGATGTTTCAAAAAGCACTGGTACAGAAATCAAGTTTTATTTCATTTGAGATGTTTTATGCTTTATTTGAGAAATACTACAAGTTAGTATTTTATATGTGGATTTTCCAGTGTATTAGAAAGATATAGGATGATATTGAATCTCTGATTCAGATGAGAAAAAACTAGCTAGTTGTTGTGTGATCACCTTTTTAGTAGGTGTTGTGGTATTAAAATTACTTGGAAGTAAGGTTGATTAAGCAACCTCTTGGTGAGTTAAGCCGACAATAATTTTGTCGATGAATTGTGACTGCCAAGGCGCAATAACCATTGTAAAAAATTAAATCTCTCAATGGGATAGATACATTCTCTAGAGACATAATGTGAGATAATAATTCCTCGGAGATGAGAAATTTTTAGATATATTTTGTATAGTCAAAAGAGGATTTGGCCGATCCTTTGACTTATAAGTAAAACATCGAGGGGTTGAGACTTTTGCCAATTTGGGATGTATCAACAATGATGGTAACCCAACCTATGTGATTGGAGATCCCATAAAATAGGATGGGTAATAACAAGTCATTAGTTGATCAAATATGCACTATTAAAGTATGTCTTTTCCTATGATGTATGTGTACATAGTGCAAGACGGCAAAGAATGAGAGGTTGAGTTATTAAACTCTAAATCCAATATTCGATAGCCTTTTGTAGGTGGTGTATTGCACTGCAGAATACACTTGATGGATGGACCTATATGAGTGTGGAGTGGGGCCGCTCCTACGAAATTTGTAGCGAAATTTCTAGAGCACTCATGAAAACCAGGAGCGCGCATGGCCTATTAGCGCAAAACCGCGATAAACAACAAAGTGTGAGAGTATAATGTGATAGATAAGATACTAAACTTACAAAAGAACTCTTGGTTCATAGAAGTTCTAAATTTCACCAATTGTTTTGTAAGTTTAATCTGATTTTATCTAGGTCTGGTTCATAGTTCAAGAGACACCATATTCGACACATTATGCTCATTGTGAAAACCCAGCGAAATTTTTTTATTTTATTCTATGACTTAATATTCTTTTTGAGTTATGTGAGGGATTGTTGAAAAAATAATTTGATAACTCAAAATAAAATATTCAAATTAATATCTAGGGTCATTCTTTTGATATTATGTTAATGAGCCTTTATTATAATAATATTTTCAATTTATTTGTCACTGAAAATTAGTTTAATTTTGACTACCTTAAATGGCTATCAAAAATACTTTGAATTTTGATGATAAGAAATTTTTTGTGTGATAACGGTTTTAGCTTAATACATTTAAAGTTAAGTAACGTCTGTTTCTTAACTTTGAAAACGTTTTTGTCAATAACTTCAATATGTAATATTTTATTCTTGAAAATCAGATACCATAGTATCTTTGGATTATATATATATATAGATATATTAAAAGCATGAACGCCTTTAGCGAAATGTCGTTCGTATTTTTTACCCTTTAAAAATAAAATTTATACTGGATAAAATAGTCATTTAATTATTTTTTAATATTAAAAATAATCATTTAATTAATTCTCTACTATTAAGGAATAATCATTAAGTTATTTCAGTAATTAATGATTTTCCTAATATTACCAATCTGAAAAAAATCGTACACCACATAATAGGAAAACGTTTCGTTCAAATCTATTACCCACTAGAGTCTCCTTTTAGGTTTCATCCTTAAACAATTCTTGTTCGAGCAACACAAAACTAACAGTTTTGCTTTCTCCTTCTTAGAGCAAGAAGCTTTGTATTACATATTTATATTAATAGTTGAATTTTACATTCAACTTGTAAACTTTCTATTAGTAATTGAATTTGCATGCACTTATTTGTATTAGTAGTGAATTTTGTATTCACATATTTTATTGGAGCTTTGAATATAATACAAAAGCAATTTGTATTATAGACTGTCTTTAATTTGTATATGATGTTTGTAGGTATCTGTTACAAAATTAGTGTGTTGTAAGCCATCATCTGGAAGCTTTCTTTTTTTAATGGTTTTGGTCTGGAACATAAGGTAATTAAATTTATGTGTTCTTTATCTTAAATTTTTTTTAATATTTATATAATTGTTTGTTTCATATTTTTGAATTAGCTCGGCTTATTTTATACTTGATGTGTCACAAACTTATGTTAATTTTTATATAATTTTTATTTCATATTTCGGATTTAGCTGATTTCATATTTGATTTATTTATGAATTATATATAGGTTATTTTGATAAATATAGTTCATAACAAAAAATTAGTTAGACATCCGATCTAATCTTATTAAATAATATTATTTATTTTCCTATGTTGTATAATTGATAAATGCCAACCAAATTGCTTGTCTTAAACAAATTATAAATTAGATTGTTTCTTGTAATATCAATTTCACACCGAACAAAATAGTCTTTTATTTATTTTTCTAATATTTAGGAACAGACATCTAATTATATTTTAATATTTGGATTTAAAATCAACTAAAATTTGTGGATTAAATTCTTTCTTATTTGAACTATATAATATAATCATATTTGTAAACACAAATAACACGTGAAATAACATTAAAATTTTCTCAATTTTAATTTATTGTAGGTTTTTTTTGGTAATTAAGGCTTTTCATTAATCACCAATGAAGTAACATTACAAAACCATAGTCTAGCTTCAACTTAGCTCACTCTCTGTAAGGTAATATTTAAACTGTTTCTACTTTCCTAACTAACTAACACTACTATATTCTAAGGTGTTGTAATTGTTTTCTAATTCGTGGGGTACCTCTAACATTACAATTGTACACTATGTATCTCAAAAGAGCTGTATTACATCGAAATATCTTGTTGAAGACTCTTGAATTTCTTTCCAGCCAGATAGTATATGCAAACTCAGCGGTTACCATTTTGAAGATGCATGCTCGACATGTTCGACCCTTGGCTTTGCTTACTAGCCACTGCATTTTCTGATTCCAATTATTAAGGTGAGGATAAGTCTCCTTCAGCTAGTTCATTGTTCTTTCCCATAAGTCAACAGTGACTGGGCAGAACACTAGCAAATGGTCTCTAGTTCTGGGTGATTTTGGCATAAGGTACATTATTGATCAATATTCATTCCCCAGTTATGCAATCTGTCCTTTGTTGGGAGTCTGTCCTGTAAGAATAGCCATAGATTGAAGGTTGCCTTTGGCCTTGCATAGTTTTGTATGATTAAATTCTTCCATGGGACTCTCGGCAGGTCTTGCATCTATGACTGGTACAACTGTCTAATTGAGCATCCCTGTTCCTTCCAATGTTGGACCCTCTGTAATATGTCTCTTGATTGGATGATCTTTCTAACCATCCAACTTGCCTGAGCAGGAATTGGAATGGATTCAATAGGTCTGTCTTTGATGTAGTACACAGTGATCTACCTAATCCACAGCTTGTCCTTTTTATGAGCTAGATCCCAGCATGTCTTTGCAATGGCAGCTTTGTTCCAATTTATTGTAGGTTTAGGAGTCCTTTATTTTCATTAAAGAATTTTTATATGTTAGGTGTTGGTCAATTAGAATACATGAAAAAATAATACATGATCTTGCATAGATCGAGAGAGTATGTCCATGAAAGATAATTTTTACCCCTTTTTTTCTTCAAAAATATAGATATAGAAAGGAGGATAAATAAGTAAACAATGAATGCTAAATTTAAAGATGTACAATAAATTAATTCTTTAGCAATTCAATTATGTATTTTAAAAATAAATTAATCAACAAACAACTTTCTATATTTATTAATTTCTTTTATCTATATAAACTATAGTATTTTAAAAGCACAAATCCCTATAAAAATATTGATCACTTTTTAGCTTTGACAATATACTTCATTTCACACAAATTGTAATTATAATTAATTAATTTTTAAAAATTTTCTTGAAAAAGTATTTTAATGGTAGCTAATATTTAAGACTTTTAAGTCAGCTAAAAATTTCTACTCTAAGTTTTGATATATTAGCAAAATCTTGGCATTCCTTGAATTTTAGTTAATTACGAAGTTTGTATCATATGAGAATCTTAAGTTGGTGAGAATTACTTATCAATTGTTATGAAATAATATAAAGACAAGAACAATAATGCAATAATAAGAACAATATAGAGAGAGAATAGGAAGAGAGAGAAGTATTCTTATTAATACTTGGGGTTATTTACAATGGGGTAAGACCCCTCTATTTATAGGAAGAGGAATGACTTAGCTTCAAGCTAAAACTCTTAGACATTCACTCTAAATAGACTTCTATTTTATAACACTCCCCCTTGAATGTCTATTCAATAATGTGCCTCATAAAACCTTAAAACCAAAACCCATTGGGAAAAATTAAAGAAAGGAAAAAGAGTACACATGTTTGAATATGCGCCTATTGGTTGCCTCGTTAAAAACCTTGCAAGGAAAACCCGGTGGGACAAAACCTTGTAAGGGAAAAAGAGTGCAACGCGCATTGACTCCCCCTAATGAGTACATCAATTTATATCCTTGAGATTTGCATTCCAATCTTGTGCATCATCTTCAAAACGATCTTTGATAGATGCTTGATAAATAAATCATATTGACTTGAATAAATATTCCGCACCTTGAGATCATAATTCTTGATAGATATGAACATCTTCATATAGTGTAGTGGAATGACTCTTCAATATCTCCATAGATGTATTCTCGATGCCATCATGCTTATAGTTATAGCAAGATACATATGTACACAAATTGTACTTAGGATGTGGTACTTCAGGACCAAGAATTGCATATGCTTCAAGCAACTTAAATCTTTCAAGTTAAGTCATATAAGCCATATAGTAGACTTTAGATGCATATCAAATTTTCCATGTCATGCTAGACAAATAAGATATCGAAAACTGACTATACATACCTTTGACTTTTATACTTTCAAGCATTTGAACTATAGGTTTAAAACTACATGTCTTTCATATGGAATCAATTCTTCTTGAATTGTATCTCTTCCATTTAGTTACTTTCTTTGGGTCAGCAAGTGCGTATAGCATGCTTTGCAATATGTTGCAATTGAATTATCCTTTTTATGAACTTCAAGTTCATATCATGATATTCGGGGATATACATATACAAATGATAATTCATCCCATGTAATCTTTTCTCAAGTGTTTATCATGTCTCCCCCTCATGTTAGAAAAGCTAACTTGTTTCCTCAACTTTGGGAAATCATCTTTGTGCATTATCATGTCAATATACACAGCACATTAATAATAAGATGAAATTATTTGGTTCCTGACCCTGAACCACTTGTGAGGGGAGAATATAATATACTCTCGTATACAACGTATATCATACTGATATATATAACTTTGTTCTCATAAGAAACAGTTTAGCTATTAAGTGGAAGCACTCAATAATTATCTTGCTAAACTAACTTTGATATAAACCAACTTATCAAGATGAACTGTCTTGGGTAGAGAACCTGGAAATTATGCTCGAAGTTAGATTACTGAGCAATTTACCTCGCAAGCACCGGCCAGGCTGCGGGTTAATAACAATTGCGCATGTAACCATATCATAGATGCATCATATGTGGTATACATGGCAGGTGAATGGGCCCATATTCACCTTTGATATTTCCAGAATTTATGGGCTTCAACCCGAACTCTTTAGTTGGTCAGTTCATTAATGAGAACAAGTGATACAAGAGAATTCGTAAAGAACTTTCTAGTTCTTTAATATTCACCTATGTGAATTTGCACATCATACTTAAAATGAGATGGCTAACACGAATGTTAACTGAACAAATTATCAATATTGGTAAACTTCAAATTTACACCATGACATGTGCACTTATCAATAAACTTCAGGTTTATTATGACATGGGTTTTTATACCAATAGATATCCACTTTATTGTGGCATTATTTCGTTTGTGTAGTACAAACTGGAGAACAAAGCGGGTAGCTTTTCATATGCAAATTACCCCGCTACAAGTTGTAGTAATAGGAGATATCAAAGCCTTCCTTTATTTATAGTCTCAATATAATCAATCGCTTTCGCGTGTACTTTGGAAACTGAATAAGTTTCTTTGAGACTTACTACAGCACAATACTCAATTGTGTTTCTCCAACATAGTAATAATTGGCTCTTCTAGAGCTCTCAATTAATTTTGTACTACCACATATTCATCAATATTCATGTGGTGAATATCTTTCTTAAAGAGAAAGTTATACCATTATGGTCATGTCAAACTTATATGCAAGATATGTTTCTTGCATTATCGTTGTCCTTTAATAGTCATATTTCCAAAATACTTTGGCGTACAATAGGTACGTGACCAACGATCATTCATGCCATATATCATCTCAAACCTCCTTCTAGGGGTGAGTGTGGTATCATCTCAAACCTCCTTCTAGGGGTGAGCGTGGTATATTTAATACCAATTTCATGTTCATATTCTTCCAATAATGAATATGTATTCGTGGATCAGATGTTGTCACATTCACTTCGGGGATATGTGATTTTGTTATCCTTTTCAAATCTATAAATGCGTCAGGCATTTGATTTGCTATTCTTTGCAAATGGATAATCTTTTGTGCCTCTTTCTCGCAAATAGAGGTATGTGGATCAAGATGAGATAATGATGCATTTTTCCACAAAATTTCCCATTTGGTTTCACCAACTTCTCCCCCTAATTTTGGGAAAAGTGTCTCATCAAATCGACAGTCTGCAAATCGTGCAGTAAACAAGTCGCCTGTCAATGTTTCGAGGTAGCGAATGATGGAGGGCGATTCAAACCCAACATATATTCCTAACCTTCTTTGCAGACCCATTTTGGTGCAGGATGGCGGTGCTAAAGGCACATATACTGCGCATCCAAAAATTCTTAAATGGGATATATTGGGTCCATGACCCAAAACCAATTGCAACGGGGAATATTTGTGTCAATTCGTCAGTCAGAGACGAACTAGCATTGCTGTATGCAAAATGGCGTGACCCCAAACCGAAGTGGGCAGCCGACAAACTAAAATGCTGCATGCAAAATGGCATGAACCCAAACCAAAGTGGGCAGCCGACGAACTAGCATTGCTGCATGCAAAATGGCGTGAAACCAAACCGAAATGGGCAGCCTCGTTTTCATGAAGAATTCAAGATTATTCTCATCTATTGTCTCAATATGATATCTTTAAAACTCAACAAGTTCATCTTAGACTTGGAGGAGAATATTGCATTCTCTAAGATAAACGTCATGCCTTTGGGCAGAGTTACAGTTGCTCTTCCGGAGCCTTCAATCAATTTAATTCCCATGGTTTGACATACAAAAGAAATACACGAACATAAGAATAAACAAGTTCAATTCGTTGTGTCACATAATATTTTCAAAATCTGCTGATGTCAGTTGACTAAATAAATCAGATAGTCGATTATATGTTTTCCATAATCGATTACTATGCAATTTGAAAATTTCAGTTTAAGCATTTTCATAAAACAATCGATTATTAAACACACACAATCGATTGTTAGAACATAGACAATCGATTGTTAAACACACACAATCGATTATTTGTTATTTTTGAAAAACTTCAGATCACACTGTTTAAGACAATCGATTGTTAAATATAGACAATCGATTGTTGGCTTATTTTGAAAAATTCCAGACCTCACTGTTTTAAGACAATCGATTGTTAGACAAAGACAATCGATTGTGGATAATTTTTGAAAAATTCCAGACCTCACTGTTTCAAGACAATCGATTGTTAGTCAACGACAATCGATTGTTGATCAATTGTTTTTCAACTTTAATGCGAAAATAGTTGATAATCGACTAGTTTTTCAGGCTAGTCGATTACCCCCACTGGAAAATAAAAGTTTTATTGATATTTGAGCTTATTGAAGATATTCTAAAGAATTACTGCTAACATTGCATCATGAACTAGCTAATACGAGCTAATACTAATGGCTATTAGTTTATTCATTCACTAATACAAACAAAAATAAAATCAAATAGCTCCATCTTCTTTCATCACGGATCCATCACCGATTAGGTGGTCTATCTTCCCCTCGGGTTGCTCAAAGAAGTCTGCCACATCCAAGTGGGTGATGTCAAAGTTGTCGTCAGAGACAAAATTCGTTTCAGGGCGTTTTACTCTTTCGAGATGCTTGATAAAGGTCAACCAAAAATCATGGTATACGGCAAGCCTTTGACAAGTGCCCGTTTTCACCGCAACGATAATATATAGTTTATAAACTATTTGCTTTTGGGTTCTTATCGTATCGTGCTTGTGGCAGAGTGACCAACTTCAGGTTGTCATATCTCTTCTTTATGCCATTCCACAAGATAGGTGGATCCTTGACGGTGAGATATTCAATCTTCAAACCTTCATCAAGGTGATGGCGCAAGAAAATCAAGGCCTTAGCATAGTTTCAAACCTTCATCAAGGTGATGGCGCAAGAAAATCAAGGCCTTAGCATAGTTTCAAACCTTCATCAAGGTGATGGCGCAAGAAAATCAAGGCCTTAGCATAGTTTTGGGTGGATGCATTATTTCTGTCTTTAATGGCGTCTCCAAGACCCATAGCATCCAAAATGGATTTAAGTATCCAACACCCATATCATATAGTTCTTGCCCGAAATTTCAAGGGCAACGAACTTTCTTTTCATAATGTCAGACATAAACCAAAATTACATCAAGAGCGTGTTCATACTTACAGGCTCTATTACAATTATCACATTCACTTCAGGGAATGGATCAAAATCATGTGCTTTACACAATCTCATGTCAAATATTACTTTCATAAAGTGAAAGATTATTTTGAGAATCCTTATTGTTCTCATTACCACAATATGACGATTATAACTTCGTCTATTGCCATGTCCACATCCATTGATACCTTTACGGTAATTAGTCTTCTTTCAGACTTATCACATACTGCTACCACATTCTCTAAAGGGAATGGAGCAAATTCAATTGGACGGAATTCTTTGCCACGTCCACATTCATTGATACCTTCATGGTAATATTTTAGTCTTCTTTCAGACTTATCATATACTGCTTCCACATTCTCTAAAGGGAATGGAGCAAATTCAATGGGACGGATTTTCAATTATTTGCCCACAATCATACATGAATTTAATCATGGCGGGACATAGAGATTTAACCACTTCATGTGGTTATAATTTCTTACAAACTCCATTAGAGTTATAATCAAACTTTGTTTGTATATTCAATCAAATCGTATAATTTCAAGAATTTGAAAGGGAAAAATAAGTTACTTACCTTTAAGGTATACCAATTATATTTTCAATGTTTTCTTCCTTTTCTCTTTGTTTTTCGTTTCTTTTCCTCCCTTTTTTTTCGTTTCTTTTCCTTCTTTCTTCATTCTTTCTTTGAAGCAAAACCTTGCACAAACAAAAGTTAAGACAATCGAAAATTAAATTAGGAAGAGGGAAATACCTCAGATTTCTCGAGAATGGTTCTTGAGACGGTAGAGTCTCGTGCTGATAACGTGTTATGAAATAATATAAAGACAAGAACAATAATGCAAGAATAAGAACAATATAGAGAGAGAATAGGGAGAGAGAGAAGTATTCTTATTAATACTTGGGGTTATTTACAATGGGGTAAGACCCCTCTATTTATAGGAAGAGGAATGACTTAGCTTCAAGCTAAAACTCTTAGACATTCACTCTAAATAGACTTCTATTTTATAACATCAATTAATATTTAATCCCCAATTAAAATTAATTATAGTATATACAATTAAATCCCTACTCAGTGATTGCTTATTAAAATTTTGTTAAGATGGTATTTCTTTAAATAAAAAATGAAGAATTATTTCTAGAAACCAAAATCAATTGAATAGGCAGCATATATAAATGAGTATTTTTAAAAAAATTGAAAACTATAGATGGGAAATAAAGAAATGAAAATTTTTAATAATAAAAATTTTAATATTTAAAAAATCAAAAATATATAGGAATTATCACCCCTTCCCCCCAAATAAAATATTTTTGAACTATTTGGTTTACTTGGCCGGATGATTAAGATATTTTTTTAAAAAATAATCCACTTAAACAGGATACACGCACAAGGCGAGTACCATAAGACTAGTGTATATATATATATATATATATATATATATATATATATATATATATATATATATATATATATATATATATATTTCCTATGAGTTACTTTGGGCTTGGTTTCTTCTCTTATAAATCTTTGAATCCTCGGGGATACGCCTATTATTCATCTTGGTGTAGGCGAAATATCCTTAAGGACAATGTATTTGGCACGCCTCAAGCTAAACCTTTTATTCTCCATAATCATCCAATTTTCCAACACATAAAAGCTAAATTTCCACAAACGTTAGAAATTAGTTAAATCTCGACTAGGTAACAATCTGATTGTGTGATATGTTTGTGTATACACTAGTTTCTAGTCACGCGCAAAGAGCGTGTACCCCATATAATTAGTATACAATTTTAAAAAGGGATTTTTACATTGGGAAATTACCAGCTATGTACATTTAGAAGTACCTCATTACAAAAATTGGTCAATTGATAAAATATTACTAATATTAGCCAAAATGGCCAATTAGCTATTTGTAGCAAAAAAATATTGAATTTTACTTTCTTTTGAGTGAGTGCTATTAGAATAGATTGGGTATATCTTAAGGAGCTTGAATCTCAATTTTGGGATGATTTGGTGAAGTTTTGATGTGGTTTGAATTGAAAATTTGAAGTAAAAACTGAATATGAAAAAAATGATACGTGTATCACACTGTATATCATATTTGTATCGATCGTGTATCACATGTATATCATTGTATATCTGTGTGAGAGATACATGCCTGATACATGTGTCAAGAAGATTTTTTTTACATCGCTTTAATTATGAATTTTGATATAAAACCAGTCCAAATCACCTCCAATATTCCTCAAATTTTGTATATTGACTTATCTATATATTTACAATAAATTTCGGCTATACCCATTAAAATATTCCTGTTTGTTTCGATATTTGGAATATCTGCTAGAGGTTGGTAAGTTGAAACTTATATGTGACATTTCTGTAAGTTTCCCTTTTACATTCTTATGCCACATAAGAAACCTTATTACCCTCAATGTTTAAGGTTTGATTTAATTACACTTATTATACCAAATTACCAATTCTATGCCATACTTAATTAAGATCTAATTAGTGGGCAGTTTTTACTCCTTAATTAAAGGTGTCCATATATCCCACGTTTCTCCGTCCCCTTAATTCCTAAGATCTACTATACTTGGAGAATTTTTTAGGGACCAACCCTTATTCCGTTCTTCGTCAACTATGTCCCTCTCCTTCAAATCATCTGGACTACCAGACCTTTCCTTCAACTTAATTCCATCCTTTTCCTTTTGAAGCTTCTCAAGTAGAGTGGTAATTGTGTCACGACCCAAAATTCCAATCGTGATGTCATCCGGCCGCAAGTCTAGGCAAGCTCGACCAATCAAGCCACGAATGACATTCCAGCCCAAGAAGAAGGAATTTCAAGATCAAACAGCAAGATTTAATATCAAACACCCAGCCAGGGATAATTCGTAACAATGAAAGCACAACTGAACAACAATCCTCCCAAAATCGAGGAGTCACAAGTACAGAACCTCTAGTAAGTACCAATACACTGACTGAAAAGAGCTACAGTGTCTGACAAAACAATAAGGGAAAATAGATTGATAGAGACAGAGCAAGCAGGTTTTGCGGACGCTAGCAGCTACCTCAATACTTTGGTACGTCTGGAATAGACAACAGCAGCAACTCTACGCCTCTGGAGCACCTGAATCTGCACACAAAGTGCAAGGAGTATGGGGGTGAGTCTACCAACTCAGCGAGTAATAAGCATGTATAAAAACCCGAAGATAAGAAAATACGAAATAAGACAAAGTAAAGCTATCTAGCAGTTCTATACAGTACCAGTCTTAGAGATGTACAGAACGAGCAACAGTAAATAAATGCATGAGATGCAATGCAGTGCATGAACACTGCGGAACGTGCAGCCCGATCCATATGGGTACCCGCGCTCACTGTGGGGGTTCAGACTCCGGAGGGGCTCCTACAGCCCAAGCGCCATATCATACAGTGCCAATAGTTACCACTGTTTCCATCACAATTCACGGTGTCCTTAGTTACCACCGTTTTCATTACAATACGCGGTGTCCTTAGTTACAAGCGTTTTCATTACAATACGCGGTGTCCTTAGTTACCACCATTTTCATTGCAATACGCGGTGTCCTACACCAAAACACAACCAATACCAATCCTCGAAGCATCGCAATATACCGTATAAGAACCTGAAGCCGCTGGTAATACTAACACTAGAGCCGTAGTCAACAATGACTTGAGCTTTTGAATGCTCTCCTCGCACTCATTAGACCACACAAATGGTGTATTCTTCTGCGTCAACTTCGTCAAAGGCGAAGCAATAGATGAAAAACCCTGAACGAACCTGCGGTAGTAACCCGCCAAACCGAGGAAACTCCGAATCTCAAAAGTCGAGGATGGTCTAGGCCAACTCTGCACCGCCTCGATCTTCTTTGGGTCAACCTGAATACCATTTCCGGACACCACGTGTCCCAAAAAAGCCACGGAACTGAGCCAAAACTCACACTTGGAGAACTTTGCATATAGCTTCTCCTCTCTCAACCTATGTAATACCAAATGTTGCGCGTGCTCCTCCTGGCTACGCGATTAAACAAGAATATCATCAATAAACACAATCACAAAAGAATCCAAATACGGCTGAAATACATTATTCATCAAGTGCATGAATGCTACTGAGGCATTAGTCAGCCCAAATGACATAACTAGAAACTCATAATGCCCATATCTCGTCCTGAAAGCTTTCTTCATGATGTCGGAATCTCTAATCTTCAGCTGGTGATAGTGTGAACGGAGATCAATCTTCGAGAATACATTTACCCCCTGAAGCTGGTCAAACAAATCCTCAATACGAGGCAATGGATACTTGTTCTTCACTCTCACTTTGTTCAACTATCTGTAATCAATGCACTTTCTCATTGTACCATCCTTCTTCTTAACAAATAATACTGGTGCGCCCCACGGCAACACACTCGGACGTATGAACCCCTTATCTAGGAGTTCTTGCATTTGCTCCTTCAACTCCTTTAGCTATGCTGGTACCATACGATAGGGAGGAATGGAAATGGGCTGAGTGCCCGGCACCAAATCGATACCGAAGTCAATATCCCTGTCCGGCGGCAAGCCCAACAGGTCTGCTGGAAATACATCAGGAAACTCCCTCACCACGGGAACCGAATCAAGACTAGGAGCTTCAGCTCCAACATCTCTCACAAATGCTAGATATGATAAACATCCTTTCCCAACCATCCGTTGGGCCTTTAAGAAAGAGATTACCCTACTGGGTACATAATCAGTCGAACCATGCCACACAACCCTCGGAATACCCGACATAGCTAAAGTGACTGTCTTGGCGTGAAAGTCCAGAATAGCATGGCACGGTGATAGCCAATCCATGCCCAGAATAACATCAAAATCCACCATGCTCAATAGCAGCAAGTCAGCTCGGGTCTCCAGACCCTCAATAGTAACAAGATAGGATCGATACACGTGGTACACAATAATATTATCGCCCACCGGGGTAGATACATGCACATGCAATGCAAGACACCCTCGGGTAGTCCCCAAATAATGGGCAAAGTAAGCAGATACATAAGAATATATGGACCCGGGATCAAACAAAATAGAAGCATCCCAGTGGCAAACTGAGATAATACATGTGATCACTGCATCTGAAGCAACGACATCTCTCCTATCTGGGAGTTCATAGAAACGGACCTGACCATTGCTAGATCACTCATACCTCCTGGGGCGGCCTCTAGATGACTGACCTCCACCCCTACTAGACTGGGGTGGTGCTGAAACAGATGGAGAAGAAGAGGAGGGCTGATCCCTCTACTGAAACCTACCACCACGAAGTCGAGGACAATGTCTCTTCACATGACCAAACTCCCCACACTCATAACATACGACTGAAACTAGAGAAGGGTACTGAAGGTAACCCCTCGCCGCAGATGAACCTTGGGCTGACGAAGTGGGTGCACAACTCTGAGCTGGGAGGGAACTGAGTGAAGATTGGCCCTGCTGGTGACCCTGACGGCCACGACCGAAAGAAGCTCCGCTGTACTCTGGGTGGCCTGACTGAGGAGGCCTGAAAGAACGGTCCCTGCCCTGATAAAACTGGCCCCTTTATGGAGTGCCACCATAACTGTCCGAACCTCGAGTCCTCTTGGCCTCCCTCTCCTCTCGCTCCTGATGGTGAGCAGTTTCAATGTCGCGGGCTATATCCCCCGCCTCCTCAAAGGTATGACTCAGGACCCTCTCTCGAGTCATCAGAATACGAATGGGATAAATGAGTCAGTCCACAAATCGTCTAATCCTCTCCTGATCCGTCTGGACCATCCACGGAGCATGACGAGCTAACTTTGCAAATCTCATCTCATACTACATCACAGACATATCCCCCTGGCGAAGCAACTCAAACTGCCTGCGTAACTCCTCCCTCTGCGACCTAGGTACCCACTTCTCTAAAAAGATAGTGGAGAACTCCTGCCAAGATAACGGTGCTGCACCTGTCGGCCTACGCCGCTCATATGCCTCCCACCAGGTGAAGGCCGCTCCTGAGAACTGAAAAGTGGTAAAAGATACCCCACTAGTCTCCAAAATCCTTGTTATCCTAAGCATGCGTCAACACTTGTCGAGAAAACCCAGGGCATCCAAAGTCGAAGGTGAAAGTCTGCTGAACCTCTCCAGACGACGCTGCTTATCATCTGGCATCACTGGTACCCCATCACTCTGAACTGGAACAACTGGTTGAACATGAGCAACTGGCTGAACTGGTGGCGCCTCTGGCGTTTGCAAATCCGGTGCACCCTGCTCTGGAGTGCAAGCTGCGGGGGTCTGATGACCACCCCCGGTCTGAGAAGTAGCCGCTACAGTGGTAGCTAATACCACCTGAGCTAATCCGGTACAGACAGATAAGATCTGAGCCAACGTCTCCTGGAGACCAGGTATCACAAGGCACTGCCGGTGCTGGTGGAGCCTCAAAAACTGGGGGCTGATCCTGAATAGGAGCAACAAGTGGGTCAACTGGTACTGCCTCTGCTACTCTACCACGACCACGGCCACGACCACGTCCATGGCCTTTAGCTAGTGGCAATGGTGGTCGACCGCCATGTCTGGTAACACGGGTTCTTGCCATCTGCAAGAGAATAGAATAAGAAGTTTCAGTTCTCAAATCAACAAAGCCGCACGAAAAGAGTTCAAGAATATGAAATGTTTCCTAAAGGTTTTGCAACCCCCCGAGGATAGATACAGACGTCTACGTACTGATCCGCGAGACTCTACCAAACCGGCTCATAACTCATGAGGCCTAGTAAACCTAGGCTCTGATACCAACTTGTGATGACCCAAAATCTCGGTCGTGATGGCGCCCGTCCGCAAGGCTAGGTAAGCCCAACCAATCAAGCCACGAATGGCATTCCAGCCCAAAAAGAAGGAATTTCAAGATCAAACAGCAAGAGTTAATATCAAACACCTAGCCAGGGATAATTCGTAACAATGAAAACACAACTGAACAACAATCCTCCCAAAACCGAGGAGTCACGAGTCATTTTAATAAGAATTTCTTCTCTCTCTACTTTGCTCTGCAATACTCTTCTTCTTCTTTTTTTATTTCATAACATATTATCAGCACGAGACTCTAATCAATTGAGTAGAAGCTTTAGGATTGAGCATAATGATTGTTAATTGTTCTATGAACTTCCTTCATGATTAAATTCTGGATTTAATGTAAGTATTTTACTTTTCTTTTTCAAATTCTTGACATTCTATAATTTGATTTTAAATACAAGCAAAGACGATAAATTTTGATTGCAACTCTAATGGAGTTTGAAAGAAATTATAACCATCCAAAGTGGTAAAATTTGTATACCTTGCCATGATCAAATTCATGTATGATTGTGGGCAAAGAATTGAAAATCCGTCCCATTGAATTTGCTCCATTCTCATTCTCTTTAGAGAATGCGATAGCAGTATGTGATAAATCTGAAAGAAGAAAAAATTATTACCCTGAAGGTATCAATGGGTGTGGGCATGGCAATAGACAAAATTATAATCGTCATCGTTGTGATAATGAGAATAATAAGAATTCTCAAACTAATCTTTCACTCTGTGAAAGTAATGTCTGTCATCGATCTGACATGAGATTTTATAAAGCACATATAGATGATTATGATCTATTCATGATGTAAATGTGACAACATCTGATTTATGAATACATATTCATTCTTGGAAGAATATGAACATGCTAGTGGTAGTGAATATACCACACTCACCTCTAGAAGGAGGTTTGAGATGATATAAGAAAATAATGTCATTATTATGGCATAGGTCATTGGTCACGTACCTATTGTACGTCAAAATATTTTGGCAATGTGATTATTAAAGGACAACAATAATGCAAGAAACATATACATATAATTTTGACCATGACCATAATTGTATAACTTTCTTCTTAAAAGAGATATTCACCATATGGATGTTGATGAATATTTGATAGTACAAAATTAATTGAGAACTCTGCAAGAGCCAATTATACCATTTTGGAGAAACACAATTGATTACCAATATGGTGTTGTGTTGTAGTAAGTCTCAAAGAAACTTATTCAGTTTCCAAAGTATACACGAAAGTGGTTGATTATATTGAGACTATAGATAACGGAAAGATTTGATATCTTCTATTAGTACAACTTGTAGCGGAATCATATGTATGTGAAAAGCTACCCGTATTATTCTCCAATTTGTACTACACAAACAAAAGAATGCCACAATAAAGTGGTTGTTTATTAATATAAAACCTCATATTATAATAAACTTGGAGTTTATCGATAATTGCACATGTCATAGTATAAACCTGGAGTTTATCAATATGATAATTTATTCAGCTGCGATTCGGGTTAGCCATATCAATTTAAGTATGATGTGCAAAAATAATAGAGAATTCACATGGGTAAATATTAAAGAACTAGAAAGTTCTTTACAAATTCTCTTGTATTACTTGTTCTTAATAATTAATAGACGAACTAAAATTACGATTGAATCCCATGAATGCTGGAAATATCAAAGGTGAATATGATCTCATTCACCTGCCATGTATACCACATAAGGTGCATCTATGAGATGGTTACATGCGCGATTATTATTGACCTGCAACCTGGTCGGTGTTTGCGAGGTAACTTGCTCAATAATTTAATATAGAGCATAATTTTCAGTTTATTTATTCAAGATAGTTCTTCTTGATAAGTTGGTTTACATCACAGCTGGTTTAATAAAATAATTTATTGAGTGCCTCCACTTAATAGCTAAACTATTGCTTATGAGAACAAAGTTATCTCTATCAGGTTGATATATGTTATATATGAGAGTATAATATATTCTCCCATCACAAGTGGTTCAACTGGTTCAAGGTCAGGAACCAAATAATTTCATCTTATTATTATTAATGTGCAGTGTATATTAATACGATAATGCACAAATATGGTGTCACGACCCAATTCCCAAATGCGGTCGTAATGGCGCATCTCGTGAAGACAAGGCCAACCAGACCGTTTTAGAACACCACTTAAAGCAGTTAGCTAGTTATATAGCAGTTCAAATATGAATTAGTAATATTAATCAATATAAATACAACCCAATACAGTCCGACCGGGGTGTCACAAGTCATGAGCATCTAGGAGTGCCTTTATTAAAATTTTAATGTCTATAGTACATAGAGTAAAATCTGGGAATCAAGAAGATGAAGAGTCTCGGTGCCGCGAACGACGGCGGTCACCTTGCTTAGCTACGATAACAATACCTTTAATCCGCTACTAATCTGCTACCGGGTGAGCAGTACCTGCAACTGCACGCGAGGTGTAGTGAGTAAAGTGAGTACTTCCAACTCAGTGGTAATAAGATAGAATAATATCTAAGCGATAAGAAAACACGTATGGGCACACCAAACTGCTATAAAAGACAAAACAACTCTTTGAAAAAACCGAAATACTGTGAAATTCCTTTTAGAAAATCTCAAGATCAGCTCAAAATCTCTTTTACAAAGTCTCTTTTTCAATATTTCTTTTATTTTCAATAGTCCAGCATATAAAAGCTATATCACATAGAACAAGTCGGCCCATAAGTCTGCCCCTTGGACACAACACTCCTTAACATATAACACCAGTGTATCTGGTCAACAAGGAAAGTAACAGTATGTATGCCAATGATATATGAGTGCTAATTGTCATGCCACGTAGTACAAACAGGAGTGAATGCGTGAATGCAATGCAATGCACATGACCGCTACAACGCGTAACCCGATCCATGGATACCCTGCGCTCACTGGGGGTGTGTACAGACTCTGGAGGGGCTCCTACTGCCCAAGAATTATAATATTGCGGCGTGCTGTCCGATCCATATAATATACTACTACGGCATGCAGTCCGATCCATGCAATATGCTGCTGTGGCGTGCAGTACGATCCATGCAATATGCTACTGCGGCATGCAGTCCAATCCATGCAATATGTTACTACGGCGTGCAGTCCGATCCATGCAATATGCTACTGCGGCGTGTAGTCCGATCCATGCAATATGCTACTACGGCGTGCCGTCCGATCCATGCAATATGCTACTGCGGCGTGCAGTCCGATCCATGCAATATGTTACTGCAACGTGCAGTCCGATCCATGCAATATGCTACTACAACTTGCAGTCCGATCCATGCAATATGCTAATGCGGCGTGCAGTCCGATCCATGTATGTATATGCATATGCACACATAACACTCGAGGACTGAAAGCCTCCTCACATCACTCTTTATGCCCTCACATATGGCCCTCAGCCTCAATCGGTCCAAAATAGTCAAAATCCCCTCGGGCATCTGTAAAACAATAATACTCAGCTCAAACAATAGTTCAAATGTCAGTTAAAACTCCAAGTTTGAGAAAAATATAGCTGAGTTCATGAAACAATGTAAATCACATGGATTGAGTTCATATAATCTTTCAAATAGTGAGGAAAATTGTGATGATAGTTCATAAAGAGTCAAATAATCGGCAATAAGCCCCAAGTATGGCAATGATCCCAAGTCATAATGATAACAACAAATCATTTGCAATTTTGCGATGAAAACCAACAACCGGTACGGACCAAGTCATAATCCCCAACGGTGGTGTACCCCCCCTTAGGTCCCGAGTGCAAGTCACCACAATACAATACTAATATGTGCAAATCCGGGTTTCAAACCCTCAGGATATCATTCCCAAGCATTACTCATCTTGAACCAGTGAAATTCCTCGCTCGCGACGCTTTTGACCCTCAAATTGGCCTCTACGCGCGTCAAATCTAATCAAAATCAGTAGAAATATATCATAATATGCTAATGGGACAACACCCAATCGAAAATAATTGAAATATAACAAAAATCTCGAAACTAGCAAAACCCGAGCCCCATGCCCACTTCTCGAAAAATTACAAAACTCATATTTCCGGAATCCTCGTCTCGCCACGAGTTCATACATACCAAGAACTCCCAAATTCGAGTTCAAATGACCTATCAAATTCCAATTTGAAATATTAAAAACCCAAGCCCTAGTTTCTTCAATTTCATACCCAAATTCAGAGAATTAATGGATGACTCTTCAACAATATCATGTATTAAGCTCATAAAACTTACCTGCAATCACTTCCCGTCGAAACCCTCTTCAAAATTTACAACCACGGTGGTGCAAAAATGGTGGAAAAGTGAAACCAAGTCGTGGATGAAATGTTATAAAACAGGTCTGTCCAGGTCTGAAACCCTTCTATTCGATCGCGGACCAGGTCTCGCGATCGCAATGCACAAATTTTCCCCAACCTCAAAATGA
The DNA here is from genome assembly GCA_034376525.1 of Nicotiana benthamiana. Lineage (NCBI taxonomy): Eukaryota > Viridiplantae > Streptophyta > Magnoliopsida > Solanales > Solanaceae > Nicotiana > Nicotiana benthamiana. The sequence continues at coordinate 69,706,316 of CM067334.1, read as the reverse complement.
ACTACACAAACGCAACAATACATATATGATCGCACTGCTTTGAGACATGACCCTATGTGATCGCAGGAAACATCATGCGATCGCAGAGAGAAAATATCCAGCCTGCCCAAACTCTTCTATGCGATCGCGTCCAAGATATTGCGATCGCACAGGCCTAACTTTTGCAATACATGATTCTACAATTTCTGCAACTTCCAACATCCAAACACCCTTCGATAACCACTCGAAATCACCCCGAGGCCCTCGGGACCTCAACCAAAAGCACCAACATGACCCAAATCTTCATACGAATTAAAAACACGCCCAACAACACAAAAATCATCAATTCAAGATGGATTCAAGCCTAAGTCAAACTAAAATTTCCGGCTCTCACATTTGATCAAAAACCCGACCAAACGACGTCCAAATGAACTGGAATTTCGCACACATATCAAAAATCACCTAACGAAGCTACATCAACTCCTGGAATTCCATTTAGACCCCCAGATCAAAATCCCACCTATCAATCAAAATTCGCCAAAATTCAAACTTAGCCAATTCAAGCCTTATTCTACACCGGGCCTCCAAATTCAATTCCAATTTCACTCCAAAGTCATAAATCACCACCTGAAACTATCCGAATCGTCGGAAATCCATTCCGATCCCTATAACTCATAAGTCAACATCCGGTTGACTTTTCCAATTTAGTCTTCTCTTAAAGAGACTAATTGTTTCAATTCCAACCAAACTCCGTCCGAATCAATTCAAACTATACAAACACATATAATTAAACATATAGAAGCATAAAACGGGGAAAACGAGGCGATAACTCACGTGACAGCGGGTCGGGTCGTCACAAATGGGTTCCCAAAGTTGAGGAAACAAGTTAGTTTTTCTAACATGAGGGGGAGGGGGGGCATGATATACACTTGAGAAAAAGTTACGTGGAACGAATTATCATTTCTATATATAGATCTTAGAATATCATAATATGAACTTGAAGTTCATAAAAAGATAATTCGTTTGCAATATATTACAAAGCATGCCATACACATTTGCTGACCCAAAGAAAGTAACTATATTCTCATTGCAAATGCTCATATTAAGTCCTAGAAGGACAAAGTCTATGGTAAGCTTAAAGCGTATAGACAAATCGGTTTCAAATAGAACTTCTTGATAAAGAAGATGAGCAAATGATCAAAATGATCATAATAAAGGAGGTAAGTAATCTAGAATGTCACATGCCATAACACTTCATAAAATCTCATGAGAGAATCAGGTACCTGAATATATGAATGAAGAGATCTCTATGTTATGTCTTTATGAAAATTTATTAGAACCGATATAAAATGTTCGTCGATGACATCTATCATAACACTAAGTATAGATGATGATCTTAAATCTATCGAATATATACACAAAAATATTGGCCAAATGGAAGAGACACAATTCAAGTAGAATTGATTCCATATGAAAGGCGTGTAATTTTGGACATGTAGTTCAAACACTTGAAAGTATAAAGTCAATGGTTTGTGCAATCAGTTTCCAATATCTTATATGTCTAGCATGACATGAAAACTTGATATGCGGGTAAAGTCTTTTTATTATATGGCTTATATGACTTAACTTATATGACAATCCATGAAGGATTTAAGTTACTTAAAGTATATACAATTCTTGATCCTTTAGTACCACTTTCTCAGTGCAAATTGTGTGCATTTGTATCTTGCTATAACTATAAGCATGATAATATGATAGCGAGAATCTCTATGGATATATTGAAAAGGCCATTCCGCGATTTATAAAGATATTACATATCTATCAAGTATGATGATTTCAAGGTGCAACATATTTATTCAAGTTAATATGGATGATTTATTTATCAAATCTCTACCAAAGATCATTTTGAAGATGATGCACAAGATTGAAATGCAAATGCTTAAAGATGTGAATTGATGCTCATCAGGGGGAGTTAATACGCGTTGCATTCTTTTTCCGTTATAAGGTTTTGTCATACTGGGTTTTCCTTGCAAGGTTTTTAATGAGCAACCAAAAGGTGTATTGTTAGATATGTGTACTCTTTTTCCTTCTCTAGAAATTTTTTCGCATTGGGTTTTATTTTAGTTAGGTTTTAACGAGGCACATTATCTGTTGAATAGACATTCAAAAGGAGTGTTATAAATAGAATTCTATTTATGGTAAATATCTATATTTAAAGAAATTCGAGGATTTATTATTTGGTAGTTAAATCAACCTCTCCCTATAAATAAATAATTATATTTCATTATAATTCATCCCATATCAATAAGAATTCTTTCTCTGTCTCTCTGCTTTTCTTACTATTCTTCTATTATTATTTCATAAGAATTTTTCATTTGATTTCTTCTTTTCAACGGGATGTGCACCTTAATCCACTGCCACGTGTTGAGAGTACTAGAGACAAAAGGGTAAATTGGTCCAATTTTCACAACTCTTGTGGCTGCAACGCTAGCTCATTTATTAACAACTTCTACAAGACACCAAAATCAAATAACCCCTCTTTCAATTTTAGGGTTTCAAGCATTTTCCACAAAACAAAGAGAGAAGAGAATTAACCAAATCAAACAAAGATGCCGAAGAACAAGGGTAAGGGAGGTAAGAACAGGAAAAGAGGAAAGAACGAAGCTGACGATGAAAAAAGAGAGCTTGTTTTTAAAGAAGATGGACAGGAATATGCTCAGGTTTTACGTATGCTTGGTAATGGTCGTTGTGAAGCTATGTGTATTGATGGAACAAAGCGTCTTTGTCATATACGTGGTAAGATGCATAAAAAAGTTTGGATCGCTACTGGTGACATCATCCTTGTTGGTCTTCGTGATTATCAGGTAAAAGATCCAATTTTTACCTTAATTTTCCAATACCCTTTTATGGTATTTGTTTATTTTGTGCATTTCCAGACACCACTTGTGGGATTAAGCTGTAAGCTGCGTTTGTTGTTTATTTTGTCTAGTTTTGTGAAATTCGTTGGGTTTTTTAAGGTTGTCTTTTGTGGAAAGAAGTTTGGTGTATTTTTTGTTCGTTCCCAGCTGCCTTTTTTGGATGTTGGTGGTGTTCGGGATAGCTTGCGCCCAACTCCCATCAGCACCTAGACTTAGACAGATGGGATGTGGGCGTGCCAAGATGCTATTTTTGGATGATGGTGGTGGTTGGGTAGCTTGCGCCCACCTCCCATCAGCATCTAGACTTAGGCAGATGGAGTGCCAAGATACAACAACAACAAGGAACCGAGTATAATCTCACAAGTGGAGTCTGGGGATGGTAGAGTGGACGCATATCTTACCTTCTGGAAGGTAGAGATGCTGTTTCCGATAGACCCCCATCAAGTTTAGGATTTAAACTTGATGGGTTCAACTTTAGATTTCTGAACAATGAATCTATTGCATTTATTGACACAAATAGCTTCCGGTGTATTAGGATAAGACTGATGATTGCATATTTTCTAGATTAAAGGTATAGGCAGATTGAAGATTCGAAGTTATTGGAGCACCTACTTACTCTTTGTAGTAGTGTGAACATACTAACTACTGTTACAAAGTAGTAGTAATAATGTGTCAGAATTAGGGAAAGGATATGCCTTTGCTTCTAACTCCTTCCGGATTGGTTGGTTTTTAGTGAAATTGTGAAGGATATTCCATTAGTAATGAAAAAAAGTTCTATTTGTTTTAACGAAAAAAAGTTCTATCTGTTTTATTTGGTATCAAAGCCTAGGTTACATAGCTCTCACGAGTCATGAGCGAATTTAGTAGAGTCTCGTGGATCAGTACAAAGAAGTTTGTATATATCCTCGAGAGGCTATAGAACCTTTAGGAAAACTTCTTATTCTTGAAATTCTTGTCGAGTGAATCGGTTGATCCAAGTACTAAACTTCTGTTATTCTATTCTATCATAGATGGTGAGGACACTCGCTACGGGTCCGGATTGGTTGGTTTTTACTGAAATTGTGAAGGATATTCCATTAGTAATGAAAAAAAGTTCTATTTGTTTTAACGAGAAAAAGGATAAAAAAGTCCCCTAGGGCAAAAGAAAAGAAGAGGGGGGGGGGGTTGTTGTGGGGCTAGAAAGGATAGTTCCAGAGGTTCTACAAAATAATAAACTAGAGTGTGGGTGTATACAAACGGACTTCTTTGTGGTATGGCAGTAGTAGCAAAGAGAGAAGCTGTTCAAATCATGCTTTACCTATAAAGGGAGCTGTGAAAAAGGAACTAAAATGACTTTCCTGCAATACCAAGAACACAGAAAGGCTTCAAAACTTTGGGATGGAAGGAGAAAAGAAACTGGGATTACCACTTGCTTAGTGCAATGCTTCTTGCTGTAATTGGCACAGCAGAAGCCGCTGTATAATTGATAGATGTGTGCCCACACTGCTGACTATGATATACGTCTGCCCTTTTTGAAGGGTAAAATAGTTTTTGTAGTTCCTACTGAGTTCCAAGAGAAGTGGCACCGGTGTGTCTCTGAGCCTGTGCATGTGCATTTCCTTTCTCTGAAAAGTTTTTATTTGTAGAGCTCTACTTGGGGAATTGATCATATTATTGGTTTGCTTTGATATGCTATCTTGGTTTCCTATCCAATGTTGATATTACTCTCTTTTAACTTTGTCATTTTGATTTTGCCAGGACGACAAAGCTGATGTGATCTTGAAGTACATGCCTGACGAGGCCAGGTTATTGAAGGCATATGGAGAGTTGCCAGAGAACACAAGACTTAATGAGGGCATTACTGGTGGGCTGGATGAAGAAGAAGAGGGCGCTGGTGATGACTACATTGAGTTTGAGGATGAAGACATTGACAAAATCTAAATCTGACTGCAAAGCTGCTGTTACTGAGGTCCGTTATAGGCCTTACTAATGTTTTTGTGGAGCTTTTTTCATAAACATTGAGAGAGTATTTTATGTATCGTTTGAAGTTATGTAATCAAACTTTGTGCATTGTGAGTTTTGTGTGAAAATTTATGCTTTCAAATGAAATGAATGCAATATACTAGCTGGTGTCTATTCAGTTATGCATGTAGTCTGGTTGATTACACTTCTGAAGCTTGGCTTAAAGGGGTGGGGATGAGTGGACTTCGATTGTAGGATCCCCTGGCCTCTAAGTTTTGTAGGACCTCTAGGTCTGCGACTGGACCATCACCAGTGAACTGATTTACTTCATAGCTTACTGGGTTTTGACCTTTTGCCTTTAGAGCGTAGTAATAATGAAGGATTTGGACTTAGTAATATACTAACATCTGCTACCCGTCTTGGGATGGTTTTATAGGGTGTTGTATGCTTGATGTTCGTCTTTTGTATTTTTTTAATGGATGATGAATTTGGTTTAGCAGCAAACATAAATGGCGTGACTTGCTTTTCTCTCTTCTTTTTTGTCTCTGTGTGTGTTACAGTGTTTATTCTGAGGGGTACATCCGGTTGACCAAACACCAGTTTGAATGGAACCAATTTTTTGGATAGTGGAATTGTAGTTTGTACTTTGGAGTCCTTGTAGTTAGGGAGAGGCATATAATTCACTCCACAAGGTCTATTCTGTTTTCTTGCTGCTATTAAGGACTCCACAGCCGAGGGCGGGATTAAATTCTAGTCCTTGTTACTATAAGGAGTCCACAGCCGAGGGCGGGATTAAATTCTAGTCCTTGACTTTGACAAAGGCCAGGGGTTCCTACTTGGACAAATTTCAAGTACTCTCAAACTGTGTTATTCTCGGCTATTAGGGGGTTTATTTGACTATCGTCTCGCGTTACTTAAAAATGCAGTCTAATCATTGATTACAGTTTGTGCCATCTGTAACTTTTTAATGGTAGAAAAAGTGGCACGGCAGAGAAACTCTAAGGCCTCGAATCTGTTAATGCAGTATTATAGATGGTTCACCTTTCTGCAGACGAACATCAGTTTGCCTGCATTAGTTGTGTTGAATCTTATTCTGCTGAAACAGATTTTTTAGGGGGATCTAGGAGGGTAGGGTAGGGGTGTATGCAGACCTCACACCTACCTTGTGTGAGGTAAAGAGCATGTTTTCGATGGAGAGGCTGAATCAAAGTCTTTAGGGCTTAGTGGTTGAATTACATATATATTGATTGAAAGCTGAATAAATCGAACTGAATTAATTCACTACTGATGAAACCAATTAATGCATAAAATAAATATGAAAATCGTCAAAGCATCACTATCTTTTATTCATGTCTCCTAGTAATAACTCGTGGTTTATTTTCCCTACACTTGCAACAAAATCGTGTATCAACCGATAGGTTGAATATCACAGAATTTTTGCAGTGAAAATGGAGGATCAAAATAAGAACCATTGAGAATGGCATATGTAGTGAGTTTGTTTGCTGCTTCTGTGGCATGTATCCCATCCCAGCTTATATAATTGTATGGATCCTCACAGGCTGTGGCTGTCAATGTTTGTCCATTTATCTGTTTGGTATTTCCACAGAATACTTGCTGGTTAAAGTTGTAGGCACCACCTCCTTGTCCACAACATGCTTTGGTTCCATATTTTAGCCCTACAAAGACAAACATCATTATGGTAATCTTGAGTTATAGCAGTATAAGTATCTTCCAAGTAGGGTCTTTCGTTTTTTCGGCTAGAGTTTAAGTTTTATACACTGTTAGCGTATAGAATGTTTACACCATCACGTTGATTTGATCTACAATAACATGTAACTTTAACCTACTATAACCGATTAAACTGCACTGAAACGTACCATGAGAAGAGGGGTGTTGGAAAAGCTCCAAGAGAACAGAATGAGTGTCAACATAAACTACATTTGCATCTGAAAGTTGTTTTCTGGTTTGTGTCAATGCTTGTTTAAGCATATTGTTATAGTCCACCACTGCATTGTTGTATGATATCAAGCATCCAAATTGATCAATATCTGAACTCTCATGAGGTAGCTCCACTAGAAACATTGGGTAACATCCAATTGGTGCTAGGTTAAGTACCAAAAATGTTCTTCCCCCTAATCCATAGATTTCCTGGTGAAGAATCCATTACATATCAGCATGATCAGATATCACTCTATTAAGTTATACTTCTATCCAATTTATTTGGTATAGTTTGATTCTGCACGAAGTTTTAAGAAAGTAATGAAAACGTAAAAAACTTGTAGTCTTAAATATGCTATTTACATTTATGTAGCTTTAAGGTTTCTGAAACTTGAGCCTTGGGTTTGCTCCCTTTGAAGGTCTCAAGTTCGAAACCCACTAGGTGCAAACAATTTCTGAGGGCCATCGGACTAGATAAAACTTGAAATAATCGTGGTGCACTTGCAGGAAACTTCTTGGCGAGGGCCTGTGCACTCTCGGAATTAGCCGGGGCTCGTAGAGATTCGGACATGCGATACAAATAAAAAAAAAGGTTTCTGAAACTTGTGGCTTTTGAACATAATATAATATTTCTGTAGTTATAAATGCTCTTCGCTAAGGGTAAGTTTTTGGTAGGTTGTGTTTTCAATTTTCCATGTTTGATTGGAAAACAGTTTCCTTATTAACTCATTGACTTCCCTACCAAAAGAAGGAAAATATTTCCAAACTCTTTATCAACCTTCCCCACCTTACCTCATCCCCCATCGCAACCCCACCTCCCACCCCGGCACGCCCAACCCACCTCTTACATCGTCACGCCACTCCGGCCCTAGACCTCAACCTACCTGTCTCCATTGCTCTTATCTATTTCGTCTCATATAGTGTGTGCGCCTAAATTATATATTTTTCAAAAAGGTTTTTGCTACCTAACCAAATATCGAAAAATAAAAAAATTACTTATTTTTCAAGAAAATATTTCTTAAGAAAAAATTCTCCTACATGCCAAACACACACCTAAGGATAAAATATAAAAGTTCAAAATTGGCTAATTATAAATATATAAATGTATCATTCTTTTGAAACGAACTAATAAATAAATAAAAAACAACAAATTATGCATCGAAAGTAGGACCCAGAAGACCATATTCTGATTAAATTACCTTGACGGTGTTAGTAATTTGGGAAACTACTTTAGGTAAATATTTCTTCACTCCACTTATTCCTATTCTTGCCAAATTGCCAGTGAAATCATTCTGTCCTATGTAGAATGTATAAAGTGACTTCCCAAATATGTCTGGTGGAGGCAGATTAGTATTCCCTAGAAACAAAGATATATATAAAGATTATGGTAAGCTAAAAAAAATAAATATATTAATGTTTCTAAATTGGAATAATATTCACATTACCTTTACTATGAAGTTCATTCACTTTAACTTTAAATTCCTTCATTTGTCTGAGCTGAATTTCAAGAGAAAAGGGGCTAACTCCTGATACAAACAATGAAGTTTGTGGCAAAAGTACTGTGGATGCTGATGTTGCAAAGTTGGCACCATGTTTGTAATTTGATCCAATTGATTGCAAATATGGACTCAAAAATGGCAAACCTAATGCCTCAGCTGCACATTACATAAAACTTTCACTAATCTGAAATTTTATTAGCTAACACTTTTTAAGGGGTAAGACCTTTTGTGGAAAATCGTACATGCAATATCGTATTGTATTAAGAATGAGAGAAATTAAAAAATAGCTAGATTTACAAGTGGTAATTGAAAAATAGCCAAAGTTTCAAAAGTAAACGAAATTTAGCCACTTCTGATGTAAAAGATAAATCTGGAAAAAAAACACTGTTCAAAATATGTAAAATATTCTAACATATTATGCTGGAGTTCGACTTTTTTACATGTGAACTTCCAGCATAACATGTCGGAATTTCATAATGTGCTGGAGTTCCGGCATAATGTGCTGGAGTTCCGGCATAATATGCTGGAAGTCCATGCACAGATGTTTCAATCTCCAGTATATTATGTTGAAATTTTTCGTGTTGCAGCAATATAGTAGCTATTTTTTAATGATTTTGCAAAAGCTGATTATTTTACGAGTATGTTGGATCTGTTTAGCCCAACAACGCATTTACTGGAACAATACGCATACATCATATATGTGTATAAAAGTGAAAGATGAAATACCAAGAAAATCAACGATAACTCTGCCATCAGTTGGACGTCCCACTGGTTTTTTGAAATAAGTCATTCCATAAGGAGAACTCTGGGATGGGAATGCTGCATAAAATCCACCTGTATCAGTATTTGAATCTCCAAAATTAAAAATAGCCTCAAATGCACATTTGCTTTCCACCAAATTAGAAGTTGCTATTAATAGAAACCAAACCACCATTAATGAAGACCACAAACTCATTCTAAATAGCTTCATTTTTTTCTGTTGTTTTTCTCTCAAAACACAAAGTATAGTAGCTTTTAGTAATGGATTCTGTTTTAAAAAAAATTCCATCTTTATAGAAAGTGAAGCCATGCATGTGAACATTACCAACTGCTGACGCAATGAATTATTGCATGTACAAACAAATATTGTTACTAATACTTTCAAATCCTATTCTATTCTCGTACTAATAATTATTTCATCCATTTTTATTCTTTTTCCGAGTCTTTAAGCTACGGTAAAGTTGTCTTCGTGTAACCTATAGGTCACGGGTTCGAGCTGTAGAAGTAGCCACTAATGCTTGTATTAGTATAGGCTATCTACTTCACACTCCTTGAGGTACAACCTTTTCCGGCACCTTGTGCTAGCGCAAGATACCTTGTACCATGGGAGAGGTGGACCCATGTGTATGGGTGAGGGGTCATCGGACCCCGTAAATTTCGGCCGAAATCCTGTATATATATATATATATATATATATATATATATATATATATATATATATATAGATAAAATAGATTTTGCCTTATATATACAGTGTAATTTTTCGGCGAAGGGTGTTCGTGTGAACACCCTTGACCCTGCTTGTAAATGGTTAATTTAAAGCAATTGGCACCCTGAACACTAAAAGCCTTTAGGGCACTGGTTGAGCAGAATAATGTGCCCCCGTCACGTAAAAATTCTTGGTCCGCCTCTGTATACCGTGCTATCTTTCTACCTTTATTCCCCCATTAATGCTTGCATTCGGAAAGGGATCCTTGAAGCAACAGTAAAGTTATCTCCGTATGACTTATAAGACCATGTTCGAACTGTGAAAGCAACTCTAGTGCTTGCATTAAGGTAGGTTATCCACATCACATCGATCCTTGAGGTGTTGCCCTTCTTCGGACCATGCACGTACACGGAATACCTTGTACATGGTCTATCCTACCACCCCTTATTCTCCCTTCCCTAGAGTACTTGTCTCTTGTTCCTTGGTTCTTGCCTATAGTTCAATTACATGGTTAAAGACAAACAAAGAACAACTGTATCCTTCGGAAAACGTAATGAACTTATGTACGAGATTTTTGATTGTATTCTTTGGATTTAGTGTAAAAGAGGGACAGAAATAAACGGTGTCTTTTTCTAATAACTTAGCAAACTATTATACAGCTAGCAGCAAGCAACAATATAGTCCAATGTCGATCAACTGATGACAATGGCTGCATTGGTCTTTGGAGTAACACTATAACAAAAAGGTGCATAGACTTAGTTACTACTTTTGTTTCATATTATGTGTATTAGTTTAACTGATACGAGATTTCAGAGTATAAAGAAAAAATTTGAATCTTAATATATCGTCTGAAACTAAGTGAGTGTATAATATACCAAAAATATTATTTGACTTTTGTAGTCGGTCTTGAACATATCATATCATTATTATAAAAGAATGCCAGTAAGGAAACAAATTAGCATACTGGAATTAAAAATATACTACTAACATAAAAGTGACATATTTTTTTAAATGCACTAAAAATGGAGGATAAACTAAGGTTGCGTATAGATCTTTGTGATCCAGCCTTTCTCCAACTCTTCGCATAGCGAGAGCTTGGTGCACCACACTGCTCTATTTTTATATAGGGGTATCAAATGAGCGGGTTGAGTTAATTTTGGGCGGGTCAAAATGGGTTGAGTTAATAATTGTGCGGGTCAAATGACCCACCCAAAAGTTACTTGGGCTAAGATGGGTTGGGTCAAGATGGGTTAAAATTCGGGTCATAATCCAACCCCCAACTCTTATTAAACTTTAATTAATATGTGTTATTTTCTTATAAATTGTATAATTACTAAATAAGGCTTTTTTGCTTTTGTTATGGTCATATTTAAATGGGATTTTTCCCCATCTATACCATATATCAAACCTTATTACCAAAAATGTTCATAGTTTGTTATTTACCCGTGTTGTCCACATTTTTTCTGCAAATTATATACCAATCCAAAATAGGTAGATTTTGCCATAAATAACACGCTAAAATGAAGGCACCAGATCTGCGTGTGATTCAGTCATCATTAAATACGAAATTTGAAACGGAAGGAGATCTCAAAGTTGAAAAAAAATCTGTTTTTCATATATTTTCCACCACTGATAGCCATTAAAAAGCTTGAAAGCTTTGAATTCAAATTTGGATTTTCAAAAATCATTATTTGTTTGGATTGGGGATGTTATAAATAATTCGGAATATGTTTAGGAGTTTATATCTCAATTTTGAGGGGTTTTGGTGAATATTTGACTTGGTTTTGACTGAATTTCACATTGAAACTCGTCGAAGAAGAAGACATATTTCCAAAAATTGTAGATAAATTGTAGAAATGTAGATAAATTATAGATAATTAGTAGATAAATTGTAGATTGGGAAGACTAAAACTTCTACAAGTATGTCGAAAATGCCAATTATGCTACAATTGAAATGAAAATTGGGATCTTAAAATTTAATGTATTCACATTATAGATATCTTGTAGATAAAATTTTTACAAATAAACTAAAAATCAGTTTATGTATTGTATAAAGTTGTATTATTTTTAATAGTATCTATAAAATTATTACATTTATAATATAATTAAACTACAATCTTGTGTCAAAAAAATATTGACAACAAAATTTGCTTCATCCACAAAATTTCTACAAAAAAACTATAAATAAACTACAATTGCACCCACACTGTCAAATTTATTGTCTTCCACAAAAAAATCATTTTCTTTACAATTGCACAACCCAACTTTAATTAATTTTTTATTTAATTGAAAAAAGCTACTTTGTATTAACATTATAAAATATAGATGATAGTGAAAGTGTATGCCACTATAATTTGAATCCACAGTACAAAGTAGAGTTAATTTATATTAACAAAGAAAACAGAAAAGAAGAAGAAATAATAATGGGTCCTAATTTAACCATATAATGGGTTCTATTAAACAGTTTACATTTCATTTCAGTCGCCTGTTTTGTCGTTTCTCTCGCCTCCGTCTACTTAAATCGTGGTGGTGTGGGGGTGGAGAATATATGCTCCTAAAATTATACCTAGTATAAATGAAGCAATAATTATATCCTTAATTTGAATTATGGTATATAATTGGTAATTTGGTATGCTTAAATGTAATTAACACAATCGTTAAATAATGAAAGTAATAAGGTTTGTTATATGGTATAGGTATGTAAAAATTCCTATTTAAAATATTAAACAAGAATAAAATTATTTCTAGCATATTTTGATAAACTTACTCATGGATCAATTTTGACTAAAATTTAGCCCAACTTTAAATGGATTGAGATGGTACCTTTTTATGCAAAAAGCTAAAATGCTCTGCCTTCTCTCTACTTTCTCTCTCTAAAATTGGTGATTTTTGTGGGTTAGGGCAGCCATGGCTGCGTTGAGCTCTCCCCAGCCTTTGGTTATGGGAAAGACAACCCTAAAAGCTCTAGAAACTATTCTAAATCATACTGCAAAACAATCTTATGCTTCAAATCTGCTAGCAAAACAATCTGCCACAAAAATAGCAAAACTTGAGCTATGTCCTGTAACTTTCGATCATGGGGAACCATGAATGGAATTCACAGTGGAGGAGGTTAATCAGTTCACCATAGAAGAAGGGCTTCACCAAGCAGTCATCGTCAAGTTTTCATATGGAAAGCCAGAGTTGCAAGAGTTTCGAAAGATTTTTGCGAAATAGTTCGACGTCAAAGGATATTGCAACATAGGACAACTTGAATTTCGTCACTTGTTAGCAAGGTTTGATTCCTTTGATGACTATGTCTAGTTTGTATCAAGGTCTACTGGATATATTAAATCCAAAGGAGATGAATTTTTTCTTCAGAACTTTCCCATGGACGTTAGGCTTTAATCCTAGAGAAGAAACATCAAAATCAGTTGTGTGGATTTCGTTCCCAGACCTGCCACCCAATTTCTTTGCAAAGAAGTCATTAATGTTGATCGTTTCAGCAGTAGGGAAACATCTCGCTGTAGACAAGGCAACACAAGATCGCACCGGGCCAAGTGCGGCGAGAGTTAAGGTTTTCTTAGACCTTTTGGACAAACATCCAAAGAAAATCAAGATTCACATCATGGACAAAGTTTCAGGGAAGTCTGTGGAATTCTATCAAATGGCGGTGTATGATAATCTCTCAAAGTATTGTACCTGCTGTAATCATCAAGGCCATTCTGAAGAAACATGTCGTTGGAAGATCGACAAAAGTAAAGATGGTGGTAATGGTCTGGCAACTATGGACACTTTGCAAGGTGATGCGAGGGAACATCTTAACTCAAGACAAGATTAACAATTGGAAATAAATGATACAACAGCTGACCAGCAGAAGATTCAATCAATAGGTGATCACAAAATTGTATGTTAAAAGAAAACACTGCTGATGATCGAGCCAATAGCAAAACTACTGGAAAGAAATTATTTTCACAGTTTGCTCAAGGTGTCAAAAACTCAAAAATAGGGCTATGGCGTGTGGTGCATCGACCAGTTGAAGCATCAAATGTGGAAAAGGCATCACATTTACATGTTGTAGGCCCCTTGGTTGATAATAAAGTTACAATAAACAATTGTGAAGCTTTTGTCCAAACCAACTTGGAACGTGCAAAGATGGACTCTTTTGAAATGGAAAAGGTGAATGGAAAGCATAAGGAATCTACTTTTCCATTTAGTCATAAAGGACAACATCAATTAAAGGAAAAAGCTGACAATGTGGGGCACATGGGATTGAATGAAGTGCAGCAAATTAAGGAAAAGAATGCTGTTGCGCGCGGTTTTGAAATTAAAAAGGCAGCGTGCCATGTTGGTAGAGCGGCTGGAAAGGAAAAAGAACATAATGTTGCGGGCCATTTTGGTCTTTTGACTCCGCAAAAGGCTGCCAAGGATGCTATTTTAGTTCAAAATTCAACAAAGGAGGCAGCTGAAAATAGTCACATGGCTACAGAAAAGCTGGCCGAAAAATTTGAACTAATTGAGGGCTCAATTGACAAAGCACATGCGGGTCATTTGCTGGAGGAAACGGCGGGCCATGTACATGGAACAGAATGCGAAAGTAACGCTCTAATTACTGGTCAGCTGAACAAAAAAAATTGACCAAATCTCTGGCCATGCGGGCTAGTTATGTCTAAAGCAACAAAGGGTGCAAAAGAATGGTAACGACCATCTTGCTGGACAACTGAAAGAACCTGAAATAATTGAACAAAATGGTGGGAACAAATCGCACGATGGAAAAACTGAAGAACCAATACAAAAGAACTTTGGTACTGGTGTTAATAAGGATCCGCAATATGGAGCTGCTCGTGTTGTTTCATTTCTTAATGATGCAACTGCTGGAGTACATCAAAACCAGATTGTGGAATTTTCATCTCCTGATCATGCTTCTTCTGTTGCACATATGCACATTGATCGACCAATAAGAGCAACATATGTTGATCGTGCAACTCTCCCTAACGCTCCCTCAATATATTTTTCTAGTCCTCAAGTGGAGAAAATCATTAAGGACAATCAAGCTGCCATGATGTTAACTCCCATGATCAAGCACAATGCTGTTGTTCAAACTAGTGCAATCATTTCAGTAGAGGAAAGAAAAATATTGGATTCTATGGACAAGATGGTGTCTCGATCATGTGACGAACGAGGTTATGATCATAATGAAGAATTGAGCTCACCGGAGAAAGTAGGATCCTGTAGTAATACAAAGCTTCTCGTCCATTTTGGACAGAAACCAATTAGTATGAGCAGTACAACAGATTTTTTATCTCATGATAGACAACTGTTGTATGCAATGCTAAATGCACATCCTTTTGAGATTTTGGGCCGTGATCCTTATAGCACTAAACGTGGAAATATGAGCACGAATGAGGTTCATATACAACAACAAATCCAACAAAGCAATATTAAATCACAAGATGCACCAAACTTGGATGTACAAGGTGATATACTCCTGCGAAAATCATCGGACAACAGAACAAGGTGAAGTAATTAAAGTACTGTCACAATGCGACAAAACAATCCCAATTAATGCTACAGAGGAAGAAAAGTCACATTCAAAGGAAAATAGCAGGGACGACAATGTTAGGCGACCTCCGATGAGAAATGCCAAGCTTAAGAAGGCCGCCCAACTACATCAACAAAGTCCAACAATCTAAAAAGAAATCATGAATTTTGAACATTTCATGAAGAATTGGGACGATGTGGAAAAAGAATTACAAATTGAAAAATTGCAAGGATCGACAAAAAGGAACATCATTTTAACTCTTTCGTCATTTTAATTTGCCTCTATGTTAGTATCCTCATTTGTAATCTCATCATAGGGTATGTTATAAACTCTGTGATGATCATAAAATATTTGGTCCTCTCAAGTTTCTATTTTTTGCATTCATGTTAATAAGTGAGGTTGTCAAGCCTCAATAGGATTTAGATCGGTAAGTTTAGCCCGATATGTGTTATATGGGTAACAATAGCGGTCCTAATGCCCCCTTATTTGTTCTATTGCTAATTGTTGTATTTTTTTATGCTATTAATAAAAAACCAGCCCTAGGCACTTTCATGAGCCTAGTGGATTATCCAAAATAAATTGAGATGGGTTGGATCAAGATGAACTAAGTTCAATAAATGGGCGGGTCAATAACCAACCCAACCTCGAGTAGGTTGAGTGGGTCATTTAGGCTTGAGTCAAATTTAATAGCCCTATTTTTATGTTAATTGAAAGGGTGGAAGTAATTAATACTTTTGATCGGATTTTGGAGGGGGTTACCTTAAAAGTGTTTGATTTCATTCTGGCTTTCACCAACCAAAAAAACGATGGATTGGGGGTTGGGGTGTGGAAACACACATTTTATTCCAATATGTGTACAATATTTGGTTGGTTTTCAATGGATTTTTTTGAATTGAGACTCACATCTTGAATTTCATCCGGGCGGGGTTGATGTAGTATTTAAACTACGGGCTCAATTGAACTCATAATTTTCGATATGTATTAAAAGAATTTGTATATAAGAATTTATTAAAATTGTAAAAATAGTAGATACAAACCCATAATTTTAAAAATATAATATGTTCAATGCTAAAAATCTTAAAAGTTAAATTCATAGAAAATAAATTCTGGATCCGCCTCTGAATGCGGGCATGCATCCCTTTCAGCACAATTGATTAGTAGGCATAGAGCCAAAATTAAATGAAAGAAAAAGTAAACAGACATTAATATAACGAAAATTCATATAATCGACCCTAACTAGATTGACATTAAGCAGTTGTTGTCGTAGTTTATTTCCTCCAACTTACAAGAAAATCATGTATAGGCTGAATATCACAGAAATTTTGCAGTGAAAATGGAGGACAAAATAAGAAACATTTGAGAATGGCATATGTAGTGATGCGAAGAAATAAAGTTATTTTTTTGGAAAAATATAGAATTCTTTAGAATATCCTAGTGTAGTATCCTTGATATTTATCTAGTAGACATAATCTAGATATTCTAGAATGGACATATAGATATTCTAGAGTGTTGCTGGAAGATAATGCTGCTAGAATCTTCTTTGTACAATATCTAGTATCATATCTAGAATCATCTATATGCTAGTATAAATAGGGGGTGTCTTGTTCATTTGTAATCAAGCTAAAAATCAAGAAACTCTTCTTTCCTAAACAAAGTTCTCCTCTCCAAATCTTTTCTTCTCTTTTTCAAGCTTCTTCTTCTTTAGTTGAATCCTCCAATATTATTTGACGATATAGGGCTAGCAGAAGATTTCCAAATAATACTCTTCTTCTGCTATTCTTTACATGGTATCATAGCCATAAGTCGGCTTCTGGATTTCAAGATTGGGGTAGTAGTTGATTCAACTGGTTTTTCTAAATAGATTTGGGTGGTCGTGCGAATGGACTGGGGATGAAGTTATTGAACCAGTCCAACTACAAGGTATGGAAGACTTGTAAGAAATCGAAGCTTGTTGATGAGCATTTGTGGGAAGTTGTAAATGGTAGTAACACAAGTCCTCCTGCCGACGCACCGGAAAATAGCAATACACGTAAGAAGTGGAAGCAGATTAATGCTAAGGCGAAGTTTATCCTAAAGAGATCTATCTCTCCTAATTTATTTGATCATATTATAAGGTGTAAATTAGCTCATGAAATATGGAGGACCTTCAATCAACTGTTCAACAAGAAGGATAAAGCTCAGCTACAGATTTTGGAGAATAAGTTAGCTAACACCACTCAAGGTAATCTTTCTATCGCCGAGTATTTCAAGAAGGTTAAAAATCTGTATTCCAAAATTTCTCTATTGAATCCGGACGTGGCTATCTCTGAAGCACAAAGAAGAAGAATCATTATTTGTGGTCTAAAGCTAGAATATATTCCAGTTGTTACATCGATTCAAGGATGGGTTCAACAACCATCTTTGAAAGAATTTGAGAATTTGTAGTTGTTACAAGAGCTACAAGCCAAAAAGATGGTTGATGTATTTATCAAAGCATGGATAAATTAAAAGCCATGATAAAGTTGAATCTAGTAAAAGGTTTGCCTAACTTAAAAAATTTTGGTGGAGGAGAAGTTTGCGAATGATGTCAATATGGAAAGGCACATCGTCTTCCATTTGAGAGATCCTTGTCAAGGTGCAATGCCCACTAGAACTTATTCACGGTGACTTGATGGGGCCAACAAGAACTCCTTCATTTTCAGGCTATTCTTATATGCTAATTTTCATTGATGATTTTACTAGATTTACTTGGGTTTATTTTGTGAAGCACAAGTCAAAAGTTTTCAGAAAGTTTGTGGAGTTCAAAGAAACAGTTGAAAGTGAACTCGGTTCCAGAATAAGATAGTTGTGAACTGATAATGGTGATGAGTTCACATCAGATGATTTCTTTCCGTTTGTCGTCGACGTGGCATTAAAAGAGAGCTGACATGCGCTGATGAACCACAACAAAATGGAGTGGCTGAAAGGAAGTTTCGACACTTAACTAAGACATGTAAGAGTTGGCTTCATGCTAAGAATTTACCTAGAGCCTTGTGGGTTGAAGGCATAAAATGTGCAGCGTGCGTGATTAAAAGGATGTCGCTTTCTCCAAACAATATGAAGTCTCCCTATGAATTAATGTTTGGAGAAAAGCCTAGCGTGAAACACCTCAGGGTGTTTGTCTCTATTTTTTATGTTCACATTTCGGATTCTCAATGGAGCAAGTTGGATGCCAAGGCAAGGAAATGCATCTTTATCGGATATGATGAAAGAAAAAAGGGATGGAAGGGCATGGATCCTAAAAATTTCTTTGTTGTCTCAAGGGATGTCATATTCGACAAAGTGTTTTTGTATTATGGAGCTGCACTGGATGGAGCGAGTTTAAAAACTTTAAATAATGGAGATTCAAGATTGCCCATTACGAGTGCTTCTCTAGATAGTATGAATACCGAGGAGTTAAGAGAAAGGGGGAGTCCTGGACCTCAACAACATAAAACCAAGTAAGAGGATGATTCAAGTGGTTCGGGAAGGCCAAAAAGAACTATTATCAAGCCATCTCGCTTCAGAGATGAAAATTTTGTCAGTACATATTCCTGTTTCTTTGCAGGACCAATTGATGATGAAGAACCTTCTTTATTCGAAGAAGCTAAAGAAGTTAAAGAGTGGGAGCTTGCTATGGATAATGGAATGGATAATGGAAAGGCACATCGTGTTAAAGAAGTTAAACCCTCTATTTTGAACACTATGACTATTTCGCATTTCATGAGAATTATTTCTCCTACTATGAGCTCTAGGATGGGCAGCATTTCTAGAGTGATTGTTTCTCGGTTGAGGCCCATTGCTAGGTCTTCTAAGGGGTTCAAAATTTGGCCTAAAGTATGCATCATTTCTAGGGTGACTATTTCTAGGTGGTAAGTCATTCCTAGGTCTTCTAAAATGTTCAGCATTTTGTCTAGCATGCATATCGGCTCTAGAGTTGTTGTTTCTAGAATAAGCATTTCTATTGTTAATCCTAGGTTGAGCTTTAGGTTGTTGGGGTTTAGCTTCAACCTTTTCTTCATTCTTAAAGCCTATTCCATGCTTGGTTGATTTCAAGTTAACAAGAACATCATTCAAGTTTTTGTGCGAAGAATTAAACTTATCTAATGTGCCTTTAAGCCTACTTACTTCATTCTTAAGATGCAAACAAGAAGTGCAATTTCTAGTAGAGCTTTCGGGCTTATCGGAACTTCTTTTTCCAAAAAACTTGTTTTCCTCTTTCAGCTTCTCATTTTCTAAAACCAATTTTTCTAAATCCTTTTCTTTTAAAGAAAGCTGTTTTTGAAAATCTTTTTCTTTTAGAGAAGCATTTTCTTTTACGCCCTTAAAAGTTTTTGAAGCCTTAATAAACTCAGCATATAATTCATCAAAAGCAGTTCGCATTTCTTCAAGAGTAAAGAAGTTTTTAGACGAAATTTGACATACCTCATCTTTGTTGTCTTCTTGTGCCATAAGGCAAAGATTTGCTTCTTCGTCTTCTTCTCCTTCGCTTGACTCATCTCCGGAGTCGCCTCCCCAAGAAATGTATGCACGTTGCTTTTTAAAAGGTTTCTTCTCCTTTTTGATGTTTGGGCAATTTGATTTGATGTGCCCGGTTTCACCACATTCATAGCACTTGATTTGTTCGCCTTGCTTTTTGCCCTTGCGTTCATACTCCTTGCGCATGAACCTTTGTAATCTTTTGATAACGAGTCCAAACTCGTTGTCTCCTTCCTCATCAATTTACGGTTGGCTTGTGCTCGCCTTTAGAGCTATTCTTTGCCTCCTTTGATCATCAACAAAAGGGTTAAGAATAGTAGATTCATAGGTCTTAAGGTTACCTCTTAGAGCGTCGATGGTGACGTTTGAAACGCCAATGGATTCTTGAATTGCATCGGCCTTTGATCTCCATGCCGGTGTGAGACTTCTAAGAATTTTTCGCACGAGCTCTCTATCCGTGAATGTTTTCTTGAGAGCATGTAGGTCATTTACGATTATTGAAAATCGCTCAAACATTTCGTCCACCTTTTCACCTTCCTTCATGTGAAATAATTCATAAGAATGGGTTAGGAAATCAATTTTTGCTTCCCTTACCTGGTCCGTACCTTCGTACGTAACTTCTAGCTTGTCCCACATCTCCTTTGCCGTTGTGCAACACGATATTTTCCTGTAATCGTCAGCATTAACAGCACAATATAATAAATTAATTGCTTTAGCATTATTTTGAACCTTTCGGATGTCATCCGCGTCATACTCATCCTCGGACTTGGGAACCCATTCGTTTTCCACCTTCTTTGTTGGAATTTGGTTTCCCTTCATTATCACCTTCCAAAGGTGAAAGCTGTTGGACTGAACGAAGATCTTCATCCTCTCCTTCCAGTACGTGTAATTTGTACCGTTGAATAGAGGTGGTCGTGTGGAGCACTGTCCTTCATCAATTCCTGCAAAAGAATCACGAGTAGAAGCCATGGATGGTTCTCTCAAACTCTTAAGTTTTCAGAGTGTTGGGCTCTGATACCAATTGTTAGATAAAGCGCTTAATGCTAGAGGGGGGGGGGGGGGTGAATAGCGTTATAATAAAATTTAGCGTAAACTTGCGGAAATTAAAATTTGCAGGAAATAAATAAGTGCGATAAATAAACAAAAAGGAAAGAACGCACCGATATATTCTGGTTCACCACAACACGTGGCTAGTCCAGTCCCCGAGAGACTCTCTCGAGATTTTCCACTAACTTGTTAAGCTTACGGGTGCTCAACAAACCTTTACAACTTAAGGACACAAGCCTTAACACCTTTGCTCGGAGATACAACACTCCAAGACTTCAACCAAGGAAACACAAGTTCCTTACAACAAGAGATTTACAATTCTCTTACAAGTGTATAAAACACTAAACACTCAAACAAAATACTCCTTAATGAGTAGATATGAGTAAAAGAAGTAAGCTCTAGATCACAACAACTTTGGACAAGAATATGGCTCTCAAAAGCTTTATGAAATTGAATATAAAATGATAAACAAAAGTATGCAAGCTTATAGCAATGTAATGATCAGTTGTAGTATGTTGTTGTGTTTAAAACACTGAAATGAAGCTGTATTTAAAGTTGAAAAACTTGGCATTACCGTTGCCTAATTGCCAATTAAGAGTTGCTGATTTTACTCACTGACAATCGATTGTCAAACCCCAACAATTGATTGTCTGCCAGTCGATCAAAATTCAATCCCAGATTTTACGCTTGATAATCGATTACTTACAATCCATAATCGATTACTGGCAACGTTCAAAAAATCCTTTCCAGATTTTACCACAAACAATCGATTGCCCAGAATCAACAATCGATTACTCAACAACGTTCAAAAAATCTTTTCCGGATTTTAATCAAAACAATCGATTATACGAAATCAATAATCGATTACCCAATAACGTTCAAAAAATCTTTTCCGGATTTTAATCAAAACAATTGATTATACAGAATCAATAATCGATTACCTGACGGTATTTGAAAACTTTACGACAACGGTCAGCTTCACAATCGATTACACAAAGTAAACAATCGATTACTTATCAGTTTTTGAAAAACATTTTAGACACTGTCTCTATGACAATCGATTGTCCAATGTAACAATCGATTATTTAATAAATTTGAAAATCACTGGAAGACACTGTCTCAACATAATCGATTACCATTAGTTCATAATCGATTATTTTGAGTTTTGAAAAACTTTGATGGACACTGCCTCAGTTACAATTGATTGTCATTAGTTCACAATCGATTGTCATGCAGGTTTGAAAAACCTGATGCTCACTGTCTTACTCACAATCGATTTTCATTAGTTCACAATTGATTGTCATGCAGTCTTGGCTTAAAACAATCGATTATCATAAGTACATAATCGATTATCTTAGTCCAGATTTTTAAGGCATGTCTAAAAATTATTTTGACTACTGTAAATATGCATGATTTAAAATCATTTGACATTAAATTAAATATGCATGATTTTGGAAAATAGTTTTATGAGAGAAGCCATGTTACGAGTCAAGTTGTAGGATCAAGATCACAATTAAGAATGACTCAATTAAACTATAAAACTTTGTCTTGAGCTTGAATCTCGTTGTATATCAATTGTGCGCTTGTTTCTTGAACTTTGTCATATATCAATTTTCGCTTCGTTTGTCATTCATCAAAACCTATACAAAAGAACATACGTTTTAGTATATTGCATTGAGAACGTGTTTCCAACAATTTCTCCCTTTTTGATAATGGCAAACATTAAGCGGGATATGCAAGACAAGCAATTTATAATGACGATTCAAGACAAGTATATACATGCAACAAGTATGCAATTTGTTCCCCCTCAATTTGAGAATTCCCCCTCAATTTAAGCTTATAACTTGAGAGTGCATCATACCCGTTATCTTCCCCCTTTTGCCATTAGCAAAAATAATAATAAGATGCCAAAGATGAAATAAACCTTGTTTATTTATTGGAAAGAAGGTGTGATTATTTAAAGAGAGTATAATAGCTCAAATGATAGCATTACAATCGATTATTGATACGAGATAATCGATTATTAGATGAGGGAAACAGATTTTTCTGAAGAAGACTCGATTTTTGCGCGTCACTTTAGGGCGATACCTGCAAAAAAGAATTAGACATCTCCGACGCTCAAGTCAGTAATTTGTAAAGAAGTAATAACTTAAACTAGTTTTGCCAAGTGAGAACGTGAGCTCTTAAGAAGTGTGTCCTAAAGTGTTCTTAAGAGAGTTTCGGGTACTTACCTTTCCTCCGATGTCTCCAATTACTTGTTCAAGAGGATGATCTTTGATTGTTCTCCACTCGTTAGGCATATTCATTTCTTTTTCCAATTGTGGCACTTCTTCCGTTGGTTGTTCCTCAGTTTCATCTTTATTTTCCTTGGGTGGTTCCTCTTGTATTTTTTCTTTCAAGCTATCTAAGATACCTGCAAGATCAAAATCGGAACCTTTCTCGCCAAGCGAGCATTATTTTCGGAAAATACAACATGAGGGGATTCCTCCACAATTTGGGTTCTTTTATTAAAGACCCTATATGCTTTACTACGTGAGGAATATCCAATGAAAATACCTTCATCCGACTTAGCATCAAATTTACCCAATTGGTCTTTGCCATTGTTATGAACAAAACATTTGCAACCAAAAACTCTAAAATGGGAAATATTTGGTTTTCTACCCTTATAAAGTTCATAGGGGGTTTTCATGAGTATCGGCCGAATTACTACTCTATTTAGAAAATAGCAAGCGGTACTCACGGCGTCCGCCCAAAAATGTTTGGGTATCTTAGCTTCGTCGAGTATGGTTCTAGCCATCTCTTTGAGACACCTATTTTTTCTTTCTACCACCCCATTTTGTTGTGGTGTACGTGGAGCGGAAAAGGTATGCTGGATTCCGAGTTCGTCACAAAAGTCCGCAAAGAGATTGTGATCAAACTCTCCCCCATGATCACTTCTAATTGAAGTGACGGTTGTTTCTTTCTCATTTTGAACACGCTTAAGAAAATATTTAAAATTTTGAAAAGCATCACTTTTATTGGCAAGAAATAAAGTCCAAGTAAATCTCGAGTAATCATCAACAATCACAAAAGCATATCTATTTCTTCCTAGACTTTCAATGCGAGAGGGACCAAATAAATCCATATGAAGCAATTGCAATGGTCTAGAAGTTGAAATAATGTTTTTAGATTTGAAAGATGCTTTTGTTTGCTTCCCCTTTTGACACGAGTCACAAATAGAGTCATTTTCAAATTTTAAATTGGGAAGACCGACAACTAAGTTTTGAGAAATCAATTTGTTCAAAAGATGAATATTGATATGTGCTACTCTACGATGCCATAGCCAAGTATCATCCTCTTTACTCATTAGACAATCAACATAATCGGGTGAGGAATTAGCAAGATCAACCATATAAATATTATCCATTCTAAAACCACAGAGGATAATTTTGAAATCACTACGTCTGAACACTAAGCATTCATCCGAATCAAATAAAGCAAGATTTCCCTTGTCACACAATTGGCTTATGCTCAAG
Source organism: Nicotiana benthamiana (assembly GCA_034376525.1). Taxonomy (NCBI): domain Eukaryota; kingdom Viridiplantae; phylum Streptophyta; class Magnoliopsida; order Solanales; family Solanaceae; genus Nicotiana; species Nicotiana benthamiana. The sequence continues at coordinate 69,682,014 of CM067334.1, read as the reverse complement.
AGATTATGCTTTAATCCTTTAACAAGTAATATATGCTTAATAGAGGATTTTTCATCCTTACCGACCGAGCCGATGCCGATGATCTTTCCTTTATTGTTATCACCGAAGATAACACTTCCTCCTTCTTTGTGCTCTAATTGAAGGAATTTGGATTCATCTCCCGTCATATGCTTGGAGCATCCACTATCAAGGTACCATAGTACACTTGATCCCTTCAAGCACACCTACAAAACAAATTAATGTTCTTTAGGTACCCATGCCATCTTGGGTCCTTGGGGGTTAGGCATATTATAATGATGCGATTGAGTAATATGTCTATGACGTGTAAAGCATGCAGGAGAAATATGACCAATACGTCTACAATAATGACAAGTCACATTTGGGTTATGCATCCTTCTAGGTTCATAGTAACTAGACGGATGAAAATTTCTTGCTCTATTTTGAACACTATGACTATTTCGCATTTCATGAGAATTATTTCTCCTACTATGAGCTCTAGGATGGGCAGCATTTCTAGAGTGATTGTTTCTCGGTTGAGGGCCATAGCTAGGTCTTCTAAGGGGTTCAAAATTTGGCCAAAAGTATGCATCATTTCTAGGGTGACTATTTCTAGGTGGTAAGTCATTCCTAGGTCTTCTAAAATGTTCAGCAATTTGTCTAGCATGCATATTGGCTCTAGAAATATTGTTTCTAGGATAAGCATTTCTATTGTTAATCCTAGGTTGAGCTTTAGGTTGTTGGGGTTTAGCTTCAACCTTTTCTTCGTTCTTAAAGCCTATTCCATGCTTGGTTGATTTCAAGTTAACAAGAACATCATTCAAGTTTTTGTGCGAAGAATTAAACTTATCTAATGTGCCTTTAAGCCTACTTACTTCATTCTTAAGATGCAAACAAGAAGTGCAATTTCTAGTAGAGCTTTCGGGCTTATCGGAACTTCTTTTTCCAAAAAACTTGTTTTCCTCTTTCAGCTTCTCATTTTCTAAAACTAGTTTTTCTAAATCCTTTTCTTTTAAAGAAAGCTGTTTTTGAAAATCTTTTTCTTTTAGAGAAGCATTTTCTTTTATGCCCTTAACAGTTTTTGAAGCCTTAATAAACTCAGCATATAATTCATAAAAAGCAGTTCCCATTTCTTCAAGAGTAAAGAAGTTTTTAGACGAAATTTGACATACCTCATCTTTGTTATCTTCTTGTGCCATAAGGCAAAGATTTGCTTCTTCGTCTTCTTCTCCTTCGCTTGACTCATCTCCGGAGTCGCCTCCCCAAGAAATGTATGCACGTTGCTTTTTAAAAGGTTTCTTCTCCTTTTTGATGTTTGGGCAATTTGATTTGATGTGCCCGGTTTCACCACATTCATAGCACTTGATTTGTTCGCCTTGCTTTTTGCCCTTGCGTTCATACTCCTTGCCCATGAACCTTTGAAATCTTTTGATAACGAGTCCAAACTCGTTGTCTCCTTCCTCATCAATTTGCGGTTGGCTTGTGCTCGCCTTTAGAGCTATTCTTTGCCTCCTTTGATCATCAACAAAAGGGTTAAGAATAGTAGATTCATAAGTCTTAAGGTTACCTCTTAGTGCGTCGATGGTGACGTTTGAAACGCCAATGGATTCTTGAATTGCATCGGCCTTTGATCTCCATGCCGGTGTGAGACTTCTAAGAATTTTTCGCACGAGCTCTCTATCCGTGAATATTTTCTTTAGAGCATGTAGGTCATTTACGATTATTGAAAATCGCTCAAACATTTCGTCCACCTTTTCACCTTCCTTCATGTGAAATAATTCATAAGAATGGGTTAGGAAATCAATTTTTGCTTCCCTTACCTGGTCCGTACCTTCGTACGTAACTTCTAGCTTGTCCCACATCTCCTTTGCCGTTGTGCAACACGATATTTTCCTGTAATCGTCAGCATTAACAGCACAATATAATAAATTAATTGCTTTAGCATTATTTTGAACCTTTCGGATGTCATCCGCGTCATACTCATCCTCGGACTTGGGAACCCATTCGTTTTCCACCTTCTTTGTTGGAATTTGGTTTCCCTTCATTATCACCTTCCAAAGGTGAAAGCTGTTGGACTGAACGAAGATCTTCATCCTCTTCTTCCAGTACGTGTAATTTGTACCGTTGAATAGAGGTGGTCGTGTGGAGCACTGTCCTTCATCAATTCCTGCAAAAGAATCACGAGTAGAAGCCATGGATGGTTCTCTCAAACTCTTAAGTTTTCAGAGAGTTGGGCTCTGATACCAATTGTTAGATAAAGAGCTTATTGCTAGAGGGGGGGGGGGGTGAATAGCGTTATAATAAAAATTAGCGTAAACTTGCGGAAATTAAAATTTGCAGGAAATAAATAAGTGCGTTAAATAAACAAAAAGGAAAGAACGCACCGATATATTCTGGTTCACCACAACACGTGGCTAGTCCAGTCCCCGAGAGACTCTCTCGAGATTTTCCACTAACTTGTTAAGCTTACGGGTGCTCAACAAACCTTTACAACTTAAGGACACAAGCCTTAACACCTTTGCTCGGAGATACAACACTCCAAGACTTCAACCAAGGAAACACAAGTTCCTTACAACAAGAGAATTATAATTCTCTTACAAGTGTATAAAACACTAAACACTCAAACAAAATACTCCTTAATGAGTAGATATGAGTAAAAGAAGTAAGCTCTAGATCACAACAACTTTGGACAAGAATATGGCTCTCAAAAGCTTTATGAAATTGAATATAAAATGATAAACAAAAGTATGCAAGCTTATAGCAATGTAATGATCAGTTGTAGTATGTTGTTGTGTTTAAAACACTGAAATGAAGCTGTATTTATAGTTGAAAAACTTGGCATTACCGTTGCCTAATTGCCAATTAAGAGTTGCTGATTTTACTCACTGACAATCGATTGTCAAACCCCAATAATCGATTGTCTGCCAGTCAGATCAAAATTCAATCCCAGATTTTACGCTTGATAATCGATTACTTACAATCCATAATCGATTACTGGCAACGTTCAAAAAATCCTTTCCAGATTTTACCACAAACAATCGATTGCCCAGAATCAACAATCGATTACTCAGCAACGTTCAAAAAATCTTTTCCGGATTTTAATCAAAACAATCGATTATACGAAATCAATAATCGATTACCCAATAACGTTCAAAAAATCTTTTCCGGATTTTAATCAAAACAATCGATTATACAGAATCAATAATCGATTACCTGACGGTATTTGAAAACTTTACGACAACGGTCAGCTTCACAATCGATTGCACAAAGTCAACAATCGATTACTTATCAGTTTTTCAAAAACATTTTAGACATTGTCTCTTTGACAATCGATTGTCCAATGTAACAATCGATTATTTAATAAATTTGAAAATCACTGGAAGACACTGTCTCAACATAATCGATTACCATTAGTTCATAATCGATTATTCTGAGTTTTGAAAAACTTTGATGGACACTGCCTCAGTTACAATCGATTGTCATTAGTTCACAATCGATTGTCATGCAGGTTTGAAAAACCTGATGCTCACTGTCTTACTCACAATCGATTGTCATTAGTTCACAATCGATTGTCATGCAGTCTTGGCTTAAAACAATCGATTATCATAAGTACATAATCGATTATCTTAGTCCAGATTTTTAAGGCATGTCTAAAAATTATTTTGACTACTATAAATATGCATGATTTAAAATCATTTGACATTAAATTAAATATGCATGATTTTGGAAAATAGTTTTATGAGAGAAGCCATGTTACGAGTCAAGTTGTAGGATCAAGATCACAATTAAGAATGACTCAATTAAACTATAAAACTTTGTCTTGAGCTTGAATCTCGTTGTATATCAATTGTGCGCTAAGTATTAGTATATGAGGTATTACCGTATCGAATACAGCTTATATATATACAATATATGTACTTACGCTATACTATGCACTAAGTATAAGTCTATGAGATAATACCGTGTCGAATACAACTTATATATATATACAATATATGTAATTACGCTACATTACGCACTAAGTATTAGTGTATGAGGTATTACCGTATCGAATACAACTTATATATATATATATATATATATATATATATATATATATATATATATATATATATATATATATATATATATATATATATATATATATATATATATATATATATATATATATATATGTGTGTGTGTGTGTGTGTGTGTGTGTGTGTGTGTGTGTGTGTGTGTGTGTACTTACGCTATACTATGCACTAAGTATAAGTGTATGAGATAATACCATATCGAATACAACTTATATGTATATAATATATGTAATTACGCTATATTATGTACTAAGTATTAGTGTATGAGGTATTACTGTAATACAACTTATATGTATATAATATATGTTTTTACGCTATACTATGCACTAAATATAAGTGTATAATGTAATACCGTATCGAATATGGTTTATATGTATATAATATATATAATTATGCTATATTATGCACTAAAGTATTAGTGTATGAGGTATTACCGTATCAAATACAGCTTATATGTATATAATATATGTACTTACACTATATTATGCACTAAGTATAAGTGTATGATGTCACGACCCAGATTTACCCACCATCGGGAGTCGTGATGGGCGCCTACTGTCGAAGCTAGGCAAGCCAACCTTTATAATCATTTTCCTAGCCAACCTTTATAATCATTTTCACAGAAACTTAAATCTAAACGAATTAAATACTAAAACAACTAAATAAAAACATGCGGAAGTCTTTTAACAACAATAACGAAAACAAGATGCGGAAAACTAACAACATATCTCTACCCAGTATCTGGTGTCACTGCTCGTGGATGACTAAAAGAGTATTAAAAACAACAGACTGGAAGAAAATACATAACGTGTCCGTTTGATACAATTAAACAAACTGAAATAATTAGATAGAGGAGACTCGAGGCCCGCGAACGCCAGCGAACTACCTCGGAGTCTCTGGACTGAAGGATCACTCCCGAACTATAGCTGTCGTCCGTAGGCCGTGTCCTGACCTGTGCACAAAAAGGCACAGAAGCGTAGTATCAGCACAACCGACTCCATGTGCTGGTAAGTGCCCGGCCTATCCTCGGCGAGGTAGTGACGAGGCTAAACCGGACCTACCACAACCAACCTGTGCAGATATATGCAATAACAGAAAGAGAGCAAGAATTTAAGCAAATAAAAGGGAAATGGGACATGCTGGGGGAATAGCAGTTCAATTATAACTTCTACAATCAAGAGATGGAACTGAATAAATAATAGTTAAATAAGAAAGCCAATGACTCAACAACTGCACGACATCACTCTTCGTGGTTTTACTCTCATTCCTCACCTCAAAATGTCAAATATAATGCACGACATCACCCTTCATGCTTTTACTCTCAATTCTCACCAATGATATCAAATACAAGGCACGACATCACCCTTCGTGCTTTTACTCTCGATAAAGTGCACGACATCGCCCTTCGTGCTTTTACTCTCTCTTTCCTCTCCCAATCAATGGTCACAACCAAGCAGGAAAAAGGAGATATAAATATATATATATATATATATCAAGACAAAATATCGTGGCAAGGGAGAATAATTCAACAATAAGTCCCGGCAAGGGAAATACAACTCAGCAATAGGTTCCGGCAAGGGAATACAACTCAACAAATGGTCCTGGCAAGGGAATACAACTCAACAAATGGTCCCGGCAAGGGAATACAACTCAACAAATGGTCCCGGCAAGGGAATAAAACTCAACAAATGGTCCCGGCAAGGCAAAATTACCAAAAATTCCTCTTTAGTTCATTTAATTCTCAACTTTCACTTCATAATTCTTGTAACAAGTAATTATCACAATTGTTCACTAACTTCGAAAATTTTAATAGCAAATATGACATCACGGTAATGATTGACTCGGGCGCATAGGTAACCTTCACCATACCTATACACCGACCCCACATAGCACATAATAAATAACAACATAATCCTATTCCCTCAAGCCAAAGTTAGATCGAACAGTTACCTCGAATCCGAAAAATAGCAACTCAAAGCTCAACAATCACCTTTCCTCTAGAATTCGACCCCGAACCAACATATCTAACATAATCAGGTTCAATATTATCAATAAGAATCCAAAAACACAATCCCATAGCCTAGAAATGCATTTCCTAGCTTACTTTGAAAAATACTAAAATCAGACACCGGGCCCACGTGGTCCAAACTCGAGGCTCGGACCAAAACTCGATCCCCCATAACCCCACGAGTTCAAATATATAATTAGATTTTAAATTTGACCTCAAATTGAGGTTGAAATACCCAAAATCCCATAAACCCAAACTACTCCAAAAACCCTTAAATTCTACTTTAATTTCATGTTTTAGAGCTAGGAATAATGGTTTGATGAAGAAATAGTGAGGAAATAATGTCCGGATTACTTACCCAAAGAATTGTGATGAATTCGGGGCTAGAAATTCACCAATGGAGAAGTTAGGAAGAGAGTTCGTGTGAGAAGTTGGGAACAAATCCCGTCACTGGTCTATTTTTAGGCTTTTAAAATCACTGGGGAAATTACCCTTCGCGATCGCGAGAATGGGGACCCGATCGCGGTGATGGAAGCTTGGAAGCTATGCGATCGCGTGAGGAGTGCTGCGACCGCGTAGAGGAAAAGTCACTGAGAGGTCAATTGGTCTATGCGATCGCGTGGACTAGTACGCGAACGCGGAGAAGAGGAAGCCGGAAGCTACGTGATCGCATGAACGATGATGCGGTCGCGTAGAGGTACGAGTCAAAGCAGTGCGATCGTGTGGCAGAGGCCGCGATTGTGTAGAACAAAATCACTGGGCAACAGTTGCAGAAAATCTGTTGAGTCCAAAGAGCCAAAAACACCCCGAACCACCCCCGAAAACACTCCCTAGCCCTCGGGGCTCCCAACCAATCACACACACTAACTCAATATCATCCTACGAATTTGCTCGAGCGATCAAATCGCCAAAATAACATTAAAATCATAAAATCAACCTCCAAAACTCATGATTTCCATTTTTAAGTTTATAATTTTCAAACTTTTCACTTTTAGTCCGAAACACGTCAAACGACGTTCGTTTTAAACCAAACTTCACAGATAGCACTTAACGCCAATTTAAGACTCATACCGGGCATCGGAACCAAAATACGAGCCTAATACCATTATTTTTGATCAATTTCCATTTTTATTTTTTCCTTAAGCATATTCATAAAATAATTTCACAGAAAAGGTCCGTACTCGGGCCTGGGACCTCGGATTTCTATTTCGGGAATACACCCGGGTCCCAAATTTCTTACGGACCCTCCGGAATCATCAAATCATGGGTCCGGGTGCATTCACCCAAAATATTGACCAAAGTTTATTATAGTAATATTAGTATCAAAATTCATAACTTTTAACACAGAATTCAAATATGTTCACATAAAAAATTTCCGGCTTCGTGCCCGGACTGCTTACGCAAATCGAGGCAACCAAATAAGAGGTTTTCAAGGCCTCAAAAGCGCAAGGAAAGGGGAAATTACAGTTATGGCCCCTTTGGGTCGTCAAATCCCCCCTCTAAAACAATCGTTCGTCCTCGAATGGACAAAAGAAAGAAGTACCTGAGTCGGGGAATAGATGAGGATAATGGCTCCACATATCAGACTCGGACTCCCAGGTCGATGCCTCAGGAGGCTAACCTCTCCACTGAACACGCACTGAAGGAAAACTCTGCGACATCAACTATCGATCCTGGCGGTCTAAAATAGCCACTGGCTCCTCCTCATATGACAGATCCTCGTCCAATTGGACAGTACTGAAATCAAACACGTGGGTGGGATCATCGTGATACTTTAGAAGCGTGGATACATGGAAAATCGGGTGCACGGCTGACAAGCTATGCGTAAATGCAAGTCTATAAGCCACATTCCCCACACGGTCTAGAATCTCAAATGAGACAATATACATAGGGATAAGCTTGCCCTGCTTCCCGAACCTCATCACGCCCTTCATAGGCGATACACGGAGAAATGCTCGCTCACCAACCATGAAAGCAACATCTCTGACCTTACGATCTGCAAGACTCTTATGCCTAGACTGAGCTGACTGAAGTCTGTCCTGAAATATCTTGACCTTATCCAAGGCCTCATGCACTAAATCTGTACCTAATAACCGAGCCTCTCCCAGCTCAAACCATCCGACTGGGGACCAACACCGCCTTCCATACAATGCCTCATATGGAGCCATCTGAATACTGATCTTGTTGCTGTTGTTGTAGGCAAACTCCGCTAACGGCAAGAACTGGTCCCACGAGCCTCCAAAATCAATAACGTAGGCTCTGAGCATATCCTCAAGAATCTGAATGGTCCTCTCAGAGTTACCGTTCGTCTGGAGGTGAAATGTTATACTTAACTGGACCTGGTTGTCCAACTCATGCTGCACCACCCTCCAAAAATGTGAGGTAAACTGCGGACCACGATCCGAAATAATAGATATGGGCACCCCATGAAGGCAAACGATATCCCTGATATAATTCTCAGCATACCTCTCGGATGAATAAGTGGTGGAAACTGGGATGAAATGCGATGACTTAGTCAGCCTATCCGCAGTAACCCATATAGCATCAAACTTCTTCCGAGTCATTGGAAGGCCAATAAAAAAATCCATGGTGATTCTCTCCCACTTCCACTCGGGAAGCTCAATCCTCTGAAATAACCCACCGAGCCTCTGATGCTCGTACTTAACCTGCTAACAATTTAGACAACGAGCCATATATGCAACAATGTCTTTCTTCATTTTACGCCACCAATAATGATGTCTCAAATCCTGATACATCTTCGTGGCACCCGGGTGAATAGAATATTGAAAATTGTGGACCTCCGCGAAGATCGACCCTAGAATACCATCAACATTGGGCACACAAACGCGCCCCTGCAACCTCAATATGCCATCATCTCCCAAAATTATCTCCTTGGAACCTCCCATATGCACCGTGTCTCTCATGATGCACAAATGGGGATCATCAAACTGCCGCTCCCGGATACGCTCCATCAATGACGAGCGAGCAACGTGCAAGCTAACGCACTACTAGGCTCAGAAATATCCAATCTCACAAATCTATTGGCCAAGGCCTGAACATCCAAGGCAAGCGGTCTCTGACCGGAATATATGCAAGACTACTCATGCTGGCGAACTTCCTACTCAATGCATCGGCCACCACATTGGCCTTCCCTGGATGGTATAAAATGGAAACATCATAATCTTTTAACAACTCCAACCACCTCCGGTGTCTCAAATTCAACTCTTTCTGCTTGAACAAGTACTGAAGGCTCTTGTGATCCGTGTACACCTCACATGTCACACCATACAAATAATGCCTCAAGATCTTCAAGGCATGAACAATGGCTGCCAACTCTAAGTCATGAACTGGATAATTCTTCTCGTGGATCTTCAACTACTTTGAAGCATATGCTATGACCTTGTCGTTCTACATCAACACTGCGCCAAGTTCGATGAGGGAAGCATCATAATATACCGTATAAGGCCCAGATCCTGGGCAACACCAATACCGGTGCCGTAGTCAGAGTTGTCTTGAGCTTCTGGAAGCTTACCTCGCACTCATATGACCACCTGAACTGGGCACCCTTCTGAGTCAATCTAGTTATCGGGGTTGCGATGGATGAAAACCCCTCCACAAAACGTATGTAGTAACCAGCTAACCCCAAGAAGCGCCGAATCTCTGTAGCTGAAGCCGGTCGACGCCAGTTCTTGATCGCCTCTATCTTCTTGGGGTCCACCTTAATACCCTCTGTCGATACGACATGACCCAGGAATGCTACTGAACTCAACCAAAATTCACACATTGAGAATTTGGCGTACAACTAGCCATCCTTCAGAGTCTGAAGAACCACTCTGAGGTGCTACTCATGCTCCTCCTGACTGCGGGAGTATACCAAGATATCATCAATGAATACAATCAAAAATAAATCCAAGTAAGGTCTGAACACTCGGTTCATCAACTCCATTAATGCTGCTGGGGCATTGGTCAACCCAAACGACAGGACCAAAAACTCATAATGCCCATACCGAGTACGAAATGCTTTCTTAGGGACATCAGACGCCCTAATCCTCAGCTGATGATAAACAGACCTCAAAACTATCTTCGAAAACACCCTGGCACCTTAGAGCTGGTCAAACAAATCATCAATCCTCGGTAGTGGATAGTTGTTCTTTATCGTCACCTTGTCCAACTGCTGGTAATCAATGCACATCCTCATCGACCCATCCTTTTTCTTCTTAAACAACACTGTCGCACCCCAAGGTGATTCACTGGGTCTAATGAAACCTTTATCAAGCAAGTCCTGAAGCTGCTCTTTCAACTCTGGCGGGGCCATGCGATACGGTGGAATAGAAATAGGCTGAGTGCCAGGAGCCAGATCAATACAGAAATCAATATCCCTGTCAGGCGGCATACCCGGTAGGTCTGAAGGAAAAACCTCATGGAACTCCCGAACAATAGGAACATAGTCAATAGATGGAACCTCTACACTGGAGTCGCAAACATACGCCAAATATGCTAAGCACCCCTTCTCGACCAAACGTCGAGCCTTGACATACGAAATAACACTACGGGTGGCATGACATGGGGTCTCTCTCCAGTCAAGTTGGGGAAAGTCAGGCAAGGCCAACGTCACGGTCTTGGCGTGACAATCCAAGATAGCATGATACGGGGATAACTAGTCCATCCCCAATATAATATCTAAGTCCACCATGTCTAGAAGCAATAAATCAACACGGGTCTCAAGACCCTAAAATACCACAACACAAAAATGATGCACTATGTCGACCATTATAGAATCACCAACCGGTGTGGACACATATACAGAAATACCCAGAGCCTCACTAGGCATGATCAAATAGGGTGCAAAATAGGATGACACATAAGAATAAGTAGATCCCGAATCAAATAATACCGAAGCACCCCTATCACAGACCAGCATAGTAACTGTAATCACAGCATCAGATGACTCGGCCTCCGACCTGGCTGGTAATGCATAACAACGGGGCTGGCCCCCACTTTGCTAAACTGCGTCTCTGGGATGATCTGCCGTGGGCTGACCCCTACCTCTTGCTGTTTGGGCTCCACCTCTACGGTTTCTCCCTCCACCTCTATGATACCTACCCCCGCCTCTGGCTGGCTGGACGACATGTGAATCACCCGTTGCCTGAATCGTAGGGTGAGGACCCTGCTGCTAAGAACTACTCAAGGCTCGAGGGCAAAATCTGACAACATAACCTGTGTCACCACAACCATAACATGCCCTCGATGGCTGAGATGCTAGACCTGTCGAACGGTATGTCCTCCCCTGAAGCTCTGAAGTGGCAGTGCACTGATGGGGGCTGGTGGTGTGCTAAAATACTACTGATTTGAATAATACTGTTGGTGGCCACCACCGCCTGGCGTACCATGAGAAACCTGAAGTGCCGACTAAAAAGGTCTCAAGGGATGGCCTCTGTCATGGAAATCCCTACCTCCAGATGAGGTACCACTAAATCTTCCAGAATGTCAAGGCCTCTTGTCCAAACCCTGACTACCTCCTAGAGCCAATGCCATCTCTACTCGGCGGGCTGCATTGACCGCTTCCTGAAAAGTAATATCACTGATAACTCCCACAGCCATCTGTAGGCGAATGGGCTGAATCAATCCATTAATGAACCTCCAGACTCTCTCCCATCCGTAGGGAGTATCAATACTGCATGGCGAGCCAAATCAACAAATCTGGTCTCATACTGTGTAACTGTCATCAAGCCCTGCTGACGATGCTCAAACTGTCTACGAAGTGCCTCCCTCTGAGTGACGGGGAGAAACTTCTCCAAAAATAACTCTGCGAACTTATCCCATGTCAAAGCTGGAGATCCTGCTGGTCTAGATAGACAATAATCTCTCCACCAAGTCTTGGCGGACCCCACAGGTCTGAAAGTGAAAAAATCGACCCCATTGGTCTCTACTATCCCATAGTCCTAAGGATCTCATGACAACTGTATAGAAAGTCCGGTGGATCCTCCGATGAAACACCACTGAAGGTAGTAGTGAAAAGCTTGGAGAATCAATCAAGTCTCCACAAGGCATCCGAAGATATGTACGTCCCATCTCCGGCCTGAGTTGTAATGCCTGTCTGAGTTGCCAATGCGGGCTGAACCAAGGGAACCTGAGTCTGGGAAGCTACCTGCTCCGGAGTACGTGTAGCAGGAGTTTGAACCCCTCCTCTAGCCTGAGAAGTGGCTGGTTCTACTGGCAGCAATCCTGCTCTAGCAACACTATCCATAAAGCCTGCTATGCGGACAAGAGCATCCTGAAGATCCAAAGAAAATATCACTCCTCCTGGGACCTGATCTGGGCCCACTGGATCTGGAACATCCTCATCAAAGTAAATATGAGGCTTCACCTCTGGAACTACTGCCTGGGGCTGAGCTCTGCCCCTCCCATGGCCTCTAGCCCGGCCTCGGCCTTGGCCCCTGCCCCTCATATGAGCTACCGGTGGGGGCTCAGGCTGCTGGGCGGAAGAAGAAGACTCACGTGTTCTCGCCATCTGCAAAAGAACAGAGTATAACGACAATTAATATTTGAGAAACAAAATCGCACGACAAGAATGAACAAAGTGAAACTTTTCCTAACTCTGTAGTCTCTGGGGGATAAATACAGACGTCTCTGTACTGATCCCTCGGAATCTACCGAGCTTGTCCGTGAGTTGTGAGATCCAAGTAACCTAGTGCTCTAATACCAACTTGTCACGACCCGGATTTATCCACCATCGGGAGTCGTGATGGCGCCTACTGTCGAAGTTAGGCTAGCCAACCTTTATAATCATTTTCACAGAAACTTAAATCTAAACAAATTTACTACTAAAACAATTAAATAAAAACATGCGGAAGTCTTTTAACAACAATAATGAAAACAAGATGGGGAAAACTAATAATATGTCTCTACCCAGTATCTGGTGTCACTGCTCACGAACGACTAAAAAAGTACTAAAAACAGTCTGGAAGAAAATACATAATATGTTTGTTTGATACAATTAAACAAACTGAAATAAATAGATAGAGGAGACTCGGGGCCCGCGAATGCCAGCAAACAACCTCGGAGTCTCTGGACTGAAGGATCACTCCCTAACTATAGCTCCGGTCCATAGGTTGTGTCCTGACCTGTCCACAAAAAGGCACAGAAGTGTAGTATCAGCATAACCGACCCCATGTGCTGGTAAGTCCCGGCCTAACCTCGGCGAGATAGTGATGCGGCTAAACCGGACCTACCACAACCAGCTGTACAGATATATGCAATAACAGAAAGAGAGCAAGAATTTAAGCAAATAAAAGGGAAAGGGGACATGCTCGGGGAATAGCAGTTCAATTATAACTTCTACAATCAAGAGATGGAACTAAATGAATAATAATTAAATAGGAAAGGCAATGAATCAACAACTGCACGACATCACCTTTCATGCTTTTACTCTCAGTCCTTACCCCAAAATGGTCAAATATAATGCACGGCATCACCCTTCGTGCTTTTACTTTCAATTCTCACCAAGGATATCAAATACAAGGCACGACATCACCCTTTGTGTGTGTATATATATATATATATATATATATATATATATATATATATATATATATATCAAGACAAAATATCACGGCAAGGGAGAATAAATCAACAATAAGTTCTGACAAGGGAAATACAACTCAGCAATAGGTCCCGACAAGGGAATACAACTCAACAAATGGTCCTGGCAAAGGAATACAACTCAAAAAATGGTCCCGGCAAGAGAATACAACTCAACAAATGGTCCCGGCAAGGGAAAAGTACCAAAAATTCCTCTTTAGTTCATTTAATTCTCAACTTTCACTTCATAGTTCTTGTAACAAGTAATTATCACAATTGTTCACTTACTTCGCAAATTTTAATAGCAAATATGAAATCACGGTCATGCTTGACTCGGGCGCATAGGTAACCGTCACCATACCTATGCACCGACCCCACATAGCACATCAAATAACAACCAAATCCTATTCCCTCAAGCCAAAGTTAGATCAAATACTGACCTCAAATCCGAAAAATAGCAACTCAAAGCTCAACAATCGCCTTTCCTCTAGAATTTGACCCCGAACCAATGATATATAACATAATCAGGTTCAATATTATCCATAAGAACCCAAAAACACAATCCCATAGCCTAGAAATGCAATTCCTAGCTTACTTTCAAAAATACTAAAATCTGACACCGGGCCCACGTGGTCCAAACTTGTGACGACCCGACCAGTCGACTTTTATATTTCAGCCTCGTTATTCTCGTATTATGCTTCCTCGTGTGTTGATATATGTGTTTGGTGAGTTTGAGATGTGTTGGATGGAATTTGGTTAGAAATGAGACCAATGGTCTCTTTAAGGAAAGCTTAAGTTGGCAAAGTCAACCGGATATTGACTTATGAGTAAGAGGGCTCGGAATGGATTTTCGGTAATTCCACTTGTTTTGAATGGTGATTTGTGACTTGGGAGAGAAGACGGAATCGAATTTGGAGGTCCGGTGTAGAATTAGGCTTGAATTGTCAAAGTTGAGTTTCGGTGAATTCTGGTGATAGGTCAGATTTTAATCCGGGGGTCGGAATGGAACTCCGAGAGTTGTAGTAGCTTCATTAGGTGATTTTAGATATGTCTGCAAATTTTCAGGTCGTTCGGATGTCGTTTGGTTGGGTTTTGATGGAATGTTAGTTTCGAAAGTTATGGTTGAAACTTAGGCTTGAATCCGCTATGATTTGATGATTTGTGTGTTTAAGGACGTGTTTTTATGATTGGAATAAGTTCATATGTTGTTTTAGAGTAGGTTGGTGGTTTTGGTTGGGGTTCTGGGGGCCCCGGGGAGATTCCGGATGGTTAATGAGGAATTTTTGGAGTTAAGCATAAAAAGGACCTTCTGCTTCTGGTATTTTCGCGGAAGCAGACTAGGGACCGCTTAGGTGGTATCCGAAGAAGCGGACAAGTAGCTGCAGAAGAGCCCAAGGGGGAAGTTCAGAGACAGCAGGAGCGGTCCGGGGGACCGTGTATGCGGGAGTCGCGGAAGCGGTGAAGCGGCCGCTGAGGATAAGGTCAGACCGCAGAAGCGGGATTTTGGGCGCGGAAGCGAATGCCGCTGAAGCGGAAAAATACCGTTGAAGCGGGAATCGTATTTTTGAAATATAAGAAGATTTGGAACTTCGGAATTGGCGATTGAGGGCGATTTTGGATAGATTTTCGAGGGGATTCTTCATGTATGATCTCTTGGACCTAAAGTGCATCATTATAGAGTGAAATCATGGATCAAACACTAATAAATCAAGGTTTTAAATGTCAAAAATGGAGGTTAGGGCTTGAAACCCAAGTGAACCTTAAAGTGTTGAGTTGAGGGGTCAAATGGACTTCGATTCTTGTAAATTGATATGTACGGACTCGTGGCGAGACAATGATTCTGAAAATGTGAATTTCATAATTTTTCGAGAAGTGGGCCCGAGGCTCGGGTTTTGTCAACTTCGTGTTTTTGGGTATATTAGAGTTATCTCGATTGGGTTATGTTCCATTAGCCTATTTTGACGTATTCCTATTTGTTTTTATCTGATTTGGCATCTGCGGAGGTTGATTCTTGAGGGAAAGGCATTGCGAGCTAGTTTGCGGCCGGTTTGAGGTGAGTAATGGGTGTAGATGATGACCTAAGGGTTCGAAACCCTGGTATATCACATTGTGGCGCTATATTGAGGCTAGACACGTACTCTACTGTGAGTGCGGGGTCGATCATGATTGGGGACTATTGCTTAGTCAGACCAAGTGGCATTTGTACTGTGTTGTTGGCTATCGATGAGCCGGTAAACCTCCTACGTGGATGGTTATGAAGATATTTGGGTTTGAGCCAGATATTTGGATCCGAGGAGGATCGTCATCAGTGTTCCTATGCATTATAGCATGTTTTCAGGACATCATTCCTGCACTAGAACGATGTTTAACATGATTTGGTAAATATTGAGGTTTGACACCTAAGTCTATGAGTTCTAATAAACTGAACTAAAAAATGGCAAGATATATGTGCCTGTGAGGCTTGCATGCATGTAGCTGGACTGATAGTGGATCGGGTTGTGCGCTGCAGCGTATGTTACTATGATATTGCGCTTGGGTTGTAGGAGCCCCTCCGAAGTCTGAACCCCTACAGTGAGCGCAGGTACCCAAATGGATCGGACTGCATGTTCCGCAGTGGTCATGCATTGCATTGCATCTCATGCATTTAATTACTATTGCTTTATATGCATATCTTTGAGGGTTGTACTGTATAGAACTGCTAGATAGCTTCATTTTGTGCTATTTCGTGATTTCTTATCTTCTAGTTTTTTACATGCTTATTACTCGCTGAGTTGGTAGACTCACCCCATACTCCCTGCACCTTGTGTGCAGAATCAGGTGCTCCAGAGGCGTAAAGTTGTTGTTGCTATCTGTTCCAGACGTACCAGAGTACTGAGGTAGCTGCCAGCGTCCGCAAAACCTGTTTACTATGTCTCTATCAGTCTAATTTTCCTTATTGTTTTATCAGACACTGTAGCTCTTTTCAGTCAGTGTATTGGTAATTATTAGAGGCTCTGTACTCGTGACTCCTTGGTTTTTTTGGGAGGATTATTGTTCAGTTGTGTTTTCCTTGTTATAGATTATCCCTAGCTGGGAGTTTGATGTTAAATCTTGCTCTTCGATCTTGAAATTTCTTCTTCTTGGGCTGGAATGCCATTCGTGGCTTGATTGTTCGGGCTTGCCTAGCGTTGCGGCTAGGCGCCATCACGACCGGGTTTGGGGTTGTGACAAGTTGGTATCAGAGCCTAGTTTACTAGGCTTCACGAGTTATGATCCGGTTTAGTAGAGTCTCGTAGATCGGTACGTAGACGTCCGTATCTATCCTCGGGAGACTATATAACCTTAGGAAACACTTCATGTTCTTAAACTCTCATCGTGTGGCTTTGTTGTTTTAAGAATTGAAACTTCTTATTCTATTCTCTCGCAGATGGCGAGAACCCGTGCTACCGGACGTGGCGGTCGACCCCCATTGCCACCAGCTAGAGGCCGTGGACGCGTTCGTGGCTGGTGTATAGCAGCAGGGGTTGTACCAGTTGACCCACATGTTGCTCCTATTCAGGATCAGCCCCAGTTGTTGAGGCTCCAGCAGCACCTACTCAGGCACCGGCAGTGCTATTTTCATTCCTGACCTTCAAGAGGCATTGGCCCAGATTTTATCAGTCTGTATTGGTTTAGCCCAGGCAGTTTGAGCGACAGCTGCCGTAGCAACATCTCAGACCAGGGGCAGTCATCAGAACCCCGCAGCTCGCACACCAGAGTAGGTTGTTCAGGGACTTCAGAAGCTAGAGGTAGCCCCAACTCAGGCAGTTGCACCGGCAGTTCCAGTGGCGCCAGTTGTGCTAGCCCCAGGGCATGTTGTTCCGGTGATGCCTGACGACGAGCAGCGTTAGTTAGAGAGGTTTGGAAGGCTTCAGCCTCCCACATTTAGCGGTACTGAAGGCGAGGACGCCCAGGGATTTTTGGATAAGTGTCAGAGGATGCTTCATACCGCAAGGATTCTAGAGTCCAGTGGGGTATCTTTCACTACTTTTCAGTTCTCAGGAGCAGCATTCACATGGTGGGAGGAGTTTGAGACACGTAGGCCCGCAGGAGAAGCACCCCCTACCTACCAATACTTTTCCACTCTCTTTTTAGAGAAGTATGTGTCACAGTCCCGTAGAGAGGAGCTGCGCCGCCAGTTTGAGTGGCTAGTTTAAGGGGAGATTTCAGTGACACAGTACGAGTTGAGGTTTACTCAGTTGGCCAGACATGCTATTTGGATGGTCCCGACAGATCGGAGAGGATCAGGAGGTTCATTAATGGCCTCAATTATTCTATCTGTATCTTGATGACCAGGGAGAGAGTGCTAGCAGCATCCTTCGAGGAGGTGGTGGACATGGCTCACCATATTGAGTCGAATCGTCGCCGAGAGCGAGAGGGTAGGGATGTCAAGAGGCCTCGAGGTTCAGGCAGTTATAGTGGTGCTCCCTCTAGGGGCCAGTTTCATCAGGGCAGAGGTCGTTCTTTTGGGCCTCCTCAGTCAGGCCGCCCAGAGCACGGTGGATCTTCTTCTGGTCGTGGCTGTCAGGGTCACCAGCAGGGCCAGTCTTCACTCAGCCCCTCCCAGCTCAGAGTTCCGCACCCATTTCGTCAGCCCAGGGATCATCTGTGGCGAGGGGTTCCCTTTAGTCCCCTTCTCCAGGTCCGGGTAGTTGTTATGAGTGTGGCGAGTTAGGCCGCATGAGGAGGAAGTGTCCTCGACTACGTGGTGGCAGGTATTAGCACAGGGATCGTCCCTCCTCTTCTTCTCCATCTGCTTCAGCACCATCCCACTCTAGTAGGGGTGAGGGACAGTTATCTAGAGGTCTCCCAGGGGCATTGAGCAGTCGAGCGGTGGTCAGGCTCGTTTTTATGCACTTCCAGACATGAGAGATGATGTTGTTTCAGACGCAGTGATCATAGGTATTATCTCAATATGCCACATGGATGCTTTTGTTTTTTTTATCCCGGGTCAACGTACTCTTATGTATCTACTTACTTTGCTCATCATTTGGGGATTACTTGGGGGTGCATAGCGTTGCATGTGCATGTATCTACCCCAGTAGGTGATACCATTATTGTGGACCACGTGTATTAGTCCTGTCTTGTTACTATTGAGGGTTTGGAGACCCGAGCTGATTTGTTGCTATTGAGCATGGTGGAGTTTGATATTATTCTAGGCATGGATTGGCTATCACCGTGCCATGCTATTCTGGACTGTCACGCCAAGACATTCACTTTGGCTATGCCGGTTTTTCCGAGGATTGTGTTGCGTGGTTCGACGGATTATGCACCCAGCAGGGTATTCTCTTTCTTGAAGGCCCAGCGAATGGATAGGAAGGGATGTTTGGCATATCTAGCATTTTTGAGAGATGTTGGAGCCAAGGCTCCTAGTCTTGATTTGGTTCCCGTGGTGAGGAGTTTTTTTATGTGTTTCTAGCAGATCTGTGGGGCATGCCGCCGGACAGGGATATTGACTTCGATATTGATTTGGTGTAGTGCACTCAGCCCATTTCTATTCCTCCCTACCGTATGGCACCAGCAGAGCTAAAGGAGTTGAAGGAGCAGTTGTGGGAACTCCTAGATATGGGGTTCATTAGTCCGAGTGTGTCGCCGTGGGGCGCACCGGTATTATTCGATAAGAAGAAGGATGACACAATGAGAATGTGCATTGATTACAGACACTTGAACAAAGTGACAGTGAAGAACAAGTATCCATTACCCCGTATTGAGGATTTGTTTGACCAGCTTCAGGAGCAAAGGTATTCTCTAAGATTGATCTCCGTTCAGGCTATCGCTAGTTGAAGATTAAAGATTCTGACATTATGAAGACAACTTTCAGGACGAGATATGGGCATTATGAGTTTCCGGTCATGTCATTTGGGTTGACTAATGCCCCCAGCAGCATTCATGCACTTGATGAATAGTGTATTTCGGCTGTATCTGGATTCTTTTGTGATCGTGTTTATTGATGATATTCTTGTGCACTCACGTAGCCAGTAGGAGCACGCGTAACATTTGAGGGTGGTATTGCAGAGGTTGAGAGAGGAGAAGTTGTATGCAAAGTTCTCCAAGTGTGAGTTCTGGATCAGTTCTGTGGCTTTTCCGGGACACGTGGTGTCCAGTGATGGTATTCAGGTTGATCCAAAGAAGATCAAGGAGGTGCGGAGTTGGCCTACACCATCTTCAGCTTCTGAGATTCGGAGTTTCCTCGGTTTGGCGGGTTATTACCGCAGGTTTGTTCAAGGGTTTTCATCTATTGCTTCGCCTTTGAAGAAGTTGACGCAGAAGAATGCACCATTTGTGTGGTCTGATGAGTGCGAGGAGAGCTTTCAAAAGCTCAAGTCATTGTTGACTATGGCTCCAGTGTTAGTGTTGCCAACAGCTTCAGGTTCTTATATGGTATATTGCGATGCTTCGAGGAATGGTATTGGTTGTGTTTTGATGTGGGAGGGTAGAGTGATTGCATATTCTTCTCGACAGTTGAAGCCCCATGAGAAAAATTACCCTGTTCATGACTAGGAGTTGGCTGCTATAGTTCATGCCTTGAAGATTTGGAGGAACTATCTTTATGGAGTATCTTGTGAGGTGTATATGGATCATCGCAGCCTTCAGCACTTGTTCAAGCAGAAGGATCTAAATTTGAGACAGCGGAGATGGCTTGAGTTACTCAAGGATTATAATATTACCATATTGTATCATACGGGGAAGGCCAATGTAGTGACCGACGTTTTGAGCTGGAAGGCGGTGAGTATAGGTAGCTTGGCATATATTCCAGTTGGGGAGAGGCCCCTTACAGTTGACGTTCAGGCCTTGGCCAATCGAATGGTGAGGTTAGATATTTCAGAGCCCAACCGGGTGTTGGCTTGTATGGTCTCCCGGTCTTCTTTGTATGAGCGCATCAGGGAGCACCAGTATGATGACCCGCATTTGCTTGTCCTGAAGGACAGGGTCCAGCATGATGATTCCAGATATGTGACTACTGCTAGTGATGGTGTGTTGCGGAAGCAGAGACGGATTTACGTGCCCAATGTGGATGGGCTTCGAGAGATGCTATTAGAGGAGGCCCACAGCTCACGATATTCTATTCATTCGGGTGCCGCGAAGATGTACCAGGACTTGAGGCAGCATTATTGGTGGAGGAGAACAAAAAAGGACATTGTGAGTTATGTGGCTAGATGTCTCAATTGTCAGCAGGTCAAGTATGAGCATCAGAGACCCGGTGGTGTACTTCAACAGATGGATATTCCTGAGTGGAAGTGGGAGAAGATTACTATGGACTTTGTGAGTGGTCTCCCTCGTACCTCGAGGAACTTTGATTCTATTTGGGTGATTGTGGATAGACTGACCAAGTATGCGCATTTCATTCCGGTGTGTACCACCTATTCTTCAGAGCGGTTGGCAGAGATTTTGATCCGTGAGATTGTGCGGTTGCATCAGGTTCCAGTTTGTATAGTCTCAGACAGGTGTACTCAGTTTTCTTCTCAGTTCTGGAAGACGTTTCATCGGGAGTTGGGCACTCAGATTCAGATGAGCACAACTTTTCATCCTCATACGGACGGACGGACAGTCCAAGCGTACCATTCAGATATTAGTGGACATGTTGCGTGCTTGTGTTATTGATTTGGGAGGTTCTTGAGCTGAATTCTTTCCGCTTGAGGAGTTTTCTTATAATAACAGTTATCAGTCAAGAATTCATATGGTGTCGTATGAGGCTTTATATGGGAGATGGTGTAGATCTCTGGTTGGTTGGTTTGAGCCCGGCGATGCTAGACTATTGGGGACAGAGTTAGTCCAGGATGCCTTAGAGAAAGTAAAAGTCATCCAGGAGAGACTTCGTACAGCTCAGTCGCGTCAGAAGAGTTATGCGGACCGGAAGGTTCAGGATGTATCGTATATGGTGGGCGAGAAGGTTCTGTTGAAGGTCTCGCCTATGAAAGGCGTGATGAGGTTTGGGAAGAAAGGGAAGCTGAGACTGCAGTTTATTGGACCTTTAGAGGTTCTCAGGAGGATTGGGGAGGTGGCCTATATGCTCGCTCTGCCACCCAGTTTGTCGGGGGTTCACCCAGTGTTTCATGTTTCTATGCTCAGAAAATATGTTGGAGACCCATCGCATGTATTATACTTCAGCACGACTCAATTGGATGAGGACTTGACCTATGAGGTGGAGCCAGTGGCTATTTTGGGTCGACGGGTTCGAAAGTTGATATCAAAGGACATAGCTTCGGTGAAGGTGCAATAGAGAGGTCGGCCCGTGGAAGAGGCCACTTGGGAGACCGAGAAAGAGATGCGGATCAGATATCATCGTTTGTTTGAGGCCCCAAGTATGTTTCTTGACCCGCTCGAGGACGAGCGTTTGTTTTAGTTGGGGAGGATGTGACGACCCGACCCATTATCTTTTGTATTTCAGCCCCGTTATCCCTATATTATGCTTCCTCGTGTGTTGATATATGTGTTTGGTGAGTTTGAGATGTGTTGGATGGAATTTGGTTAGAAATGAGACCAATAGTCTCTTTAAGGAAAGTTTAAGTTTGCAAAGTCAACCGGATATTGACTTATGAGTTAGAGGGATCGGAATGGATTTTCGATAATTCGACTAGTTTCGGATGGTGATTTGTGACTTAAGAGAGAAGACATAATCAAATTTGGATGTCCGGTGTAGAATTAGGCTTGAATTAGCTAAGTTGAGTTTCGACGAATTCTGGTTGATAGGTAAGATATTGATGCGGGGGTCGGAATGGAATCCCGAGAGTTGCAATAGCTTCGTTAGGTGATTCTGGATATGTCTGCAAATTTTCAGGTCGTTTGGACGTCGCTTGGTTGGGTTTTGAGCGAATGTTAGTTTCGGAAGTTATGGTTGAAACTTAGGCTTGAATCCGCTATGATTTGATGATTTTTGTGATTAAGGACGTATTTTTATGATTGGAACAAGTTCATATGATGTTTTGGAGTAGGTTTGTGGTTTTGGTTGGGGTTCTGGGGTCCCCTGGGTGATTCCGGATTGTTAAACGAGGAATATTTAGAGTTAAGCATAAAAAGGACCTGCTGCTTCTGGTATTTTCGCAGAAGCGAGCTAGGGACCGTGTAAGCGGTGTCCCTAGAAGCGGACAAGTAGGCGCAGAAGATTCCAAGGGGGGAGGTCAGAGACCGCAGGAGCGGTCGGGGGGACCACGTATGCGGGAGTCACGGAAGCGGTGAAGCCACCGGTGAGGATAGGCCAGACTGGAGAAGCGGGATTTTGGGCGCGGAAGTGAAGGCTGTTGAAGCGAAAAAATACCGCTGAAGAGGGAATCGAGCAGTTTTAATGAAACAGTGTGTTTTTGTATTTTTGAAAGATAAAAAGAGTTAGAACTTCGGACTTGGCGATTAAGGGCAATTTTGGATAGATTTTCGAGGGGATTCTTTAGGTATGATCTCTTGGACCTAAAGTGCATCATTATAGAGTAAAATCATGGATAAAACACTAAGAAATCAAGGTTTTAAATGTCAAAAATGGAGGTTAGAGCTTGAAACCTAAGTGAACATTAAAGTGTTGAGTTGAGGGGTCAAATGGACTCCGATTCTTGTAAATTTGATATGTATGGACTTGTGGCGAGACGAGGATTTTGAAAATGTGAATTTCGTAATTTTTCGAGAAGTGGGCCCGGGGCTCGGGTTTTGTCAACTTCGTGTTTTTGGGTGTATATCGAGTTATTTCGATTGGGTTATGTTTCATTAGCCTATTTTGACGTATTCCTATTGGTTTTGATCATATTTGGCATCCGCGGAGGTAGGTTCTTGAGGGAAAGGCATTGCGATCTAGTTTGCGGCCGGCTTGAGGTGAGTAACGTGTGTAGATGATGACCCGAGGGTTCGAAACCCCGGTATATCACATTGTGATGCTATATTGAGGCGAGACATGTACTCTACTGTGAGTTCGGGGTCGATCATGATTGGGGACTATGGCTTAGTCCGACCAAGTGGCATTTGTGCTGTGTTGTTGGCTATAAATGAGCCGGTAAACCTCCTACTTGGATGGTTATGAACATATTTGGGCTGACGTGCAGATATTTGTATCCCGTGAGGATCGTCATCATTTTTCCTATGCATTATAGCATGTTTTCAGGACATCAAACCTGCACTAGAACGATGTTTAACATGATTTGGTAAATATTGAGGTTTGACACCTAATTCTATGATTTCTAATAAATTGAACTAAAAAATGGTAAGATATATCTGCATGTGAGGATTGCATGCATGTAGCTTGACTGATAGTGGATCGGGTTGTGCGCCGCAGCGTATGTTACTATGATATTGCGCTTGGGCTGTAGGAGCCCCTCCAGAGTCTGAACCCCCACAGTGAGCGCGGGGACCCAAATGGATCGGACTGCACATTCCGTAGTGGTCATGCATTGCATTGCATCTCATGCATTTAATTGTTGTTGCTTTTCATATCTCTGAGGGTTATACTGTATAGAACTGCTAGATAGCTTCATATTGTGCTATTTCATGATTTCTTATCTTCGGGTTTTTATACATGCTTATTACTCGCTGAGTTGGTAGACTCACCCCATACTCCCTGCACCTTGTGTGCAGATTCAGGTGCTCCAGAGGCGTAGAGTTGATGTTGTTGTCTGTTACATACGTACCAGAGTACTGAGGTAGCTGCCAGCGTCCGTAGAATCTGTTTACTCTGTCTTTATCAGTCTATTTTTCCCTTATTTCTTTTTCATACTGTAGCTCTTTTCAGTCAGTGTATTGGTACTTATTAGAGGCTCTGTACTCGTGACTCCTCGATTTTTTGGGAGGATTATTGTTCAGTTGTGTTTTCCTTGTTATAGATTATCCCTGGTTGGGAGTTTGATGTTAAATCTTGCTGTTTGATCTTGAAATTTCTTCTTCTTTGGGTGGAATGCCATTCGTGGCTTGATTGGTCAGGCTGTCCTAGCCTTGCGGTCGGGCGCCATCACGAGCGGGTTTGGGGTCGTGACAAAACTTGAGGCTTGGACCAAAACCCAATCCCCCATAACCCCACGAGTTCAAATATATAATTAGATTTTAAATTCGACCTCAAATTGAGGTTGAAATACCCAAATCCCATAAACCCTAACTAAACCCAAAACCCCTAAATTCTACTTTGATTTCATGTTTTAGAACTAGGAATTTAATGGTTTTATGAATAAATAGTGAGGAAATAATGTTAGGATTACTTATGTGATGAATTGGGGGCTAGAATTTCGCAATAGAGAAGTTAGGAAGAGAGTTCGTGTGAAAATTTGGGAATAAATCCCATCACTGGTCTGTTTTTAGGCTTTTAAAGTCACTGGGCGAAATTACCCTTCGCGATCGTGGTAATGGGGACGCGATCGCCGTGAAGGAAGCTTGGAAGCTACGCGATTGCGTGAGGAGTGTTGCGACCTCGTAGAGGAAAAGTCACTGAGAGGTCAATTGGTCTATGCGATCACGTGGACTAGTACGCAAACGCGGAGAAGAGAAAGCTGGAAGCTACGCGATCGCGTGAACGATGATGAGATCACGTAGAGGTACGAGTCAAAGTAGTGTGGCCGAGGTCGTGATCGAATATAACAAAATCACTAGGCAACAGTTGCAGAAAATATGCTAGTCCAAAAAGCCAAAAACACCTCGAACCACCCCCCGAAAGCACTCTCGAGCCCTCGGGGCTCCAAACCAATCACACACACTAACTCAATATCATCCTAAGAACTTGCTCGAGCGATCAAATCGCCAAAATAATATATAAATCACAAAATTAACCTCCAAAACTCATGATTTCCATTTCTAAGTTCAAAGTTTTCAAACTTTCCACATTTAGTCCGAAACACGTCAAACAATGTCCGTTTTTAACTAAACTTTACAGCTAACACTTAACGCCCATATAAGACTCATACCGGGAGTCAGAACCAAAATATGAGCCTGATACCACTATTTTGTTTTATCAATTTCCGTTTTTATTTTTTCCTTAAGCATATTCATAAAATAATTTCACAGAAAAGCTCCATACACGGGCCTGGGACCTCGTATTTCAATTTCGGGAATACACCCGGGTCCCAAATTTCCTAACGACCCTCCGGGACCGTCACATCACGGGTCTGGGTCTGTTTACCTAAAACGTTGACCAAAGTCAACTATAGCAATATTAGTATCAAAATTCATAATTTTTAACTCATAATTCAAATATTTTCACATAAAAATTTTCCGGCTTCACGCCCAGACTATGCACGCAAATCGAGGCAACCAAATAAGAGATTTCAAGGCCTCAGAAGCGCAAGGAAAGGGGGAATTACAGTGATGACCCCTTTGGGTCGTCACATATGAGGTAATACCGTATCGAATATAGCTTATATATACACGATATATGTACTTACGTTATATTATACACTAAGTATAGTGTATGAGGTATTACTGTATGGAATACAATTTATATGTATATAATATATGTACTTACGCTATAGTATGCACTAAGTATTAGTGTATGAGGTATTACCGTATCGATATTGCTAATATGTATATAGTATATGTACTTACGCTATACTACGCACTAAGTATAATTGTATGAGGTAATACCGTATCGAATATAGCTTATATATATAATGTATATAATTACGCTATATTATGCACTAAGTATAAGTGTATGAGGTAATACCGTATCAAATACAACTTATATATATACAATATATGTACTTACGCTATATTATGCACTAAGTATAAGTGTATGAGGCAATACCATATCGGATACAGTCGGATACAGCTTTTATATATATATATATATATATATATATATATATATATATATATATATATATATATATATATATACAATATATGTAATTATACTATATTATGCACTAAGTATCAGTGTATGAGGTATTACCGCATCGAATACATCTTATATGTATATAATATATGTATTTACGCTATACTATGCAATCAGTATAAGTGTATGAGGTAATACCATATCGAATGCAGCTTTTATATATATATACAATATATGTACTTACGCTATATTGTGCACTAAGTATAAGTGTATGAGGTAATACTGTATCGAATACAGCTTATATATATATAATATATGTATTTATGCTATGCTGTGGTTAGACCGGCCATGTTGTGTGGGGCGGAGTGCTGGCTAGTGAAGAACTCTCATGTTCAGAGGATGAACGTTACAGAGATGAGGATGCTCAGGTGGATGTGCGGGCTCACAAGGTTAGATAAGATTAAGAATGAAGTTATTCGAGAGAAGGTGGGGGTGGCCCCGGTGGATGAGAAGATGCGAGAAGCGAGGCTAAGGTGGTTCGGGCATGTACGGAGGAGAAGTCCTGATGCCCCGGTGAGGAGTTGTGAGCGGCTGGCGATGGTCGGTGGACGGCGAGGCAGAGGGAGGCCTAAGAGGTATTGGGGAGAGATGATTAGGCATGACATGGCTAGAATGCGGGTTTTTGAGGACATGACCCTTGATAGGAAAGTCTGGAGGTCTAGTATCAGGGTTGTAGGATAGGGGCCCCTAGTGTTTTTCGTACTCCTCACCCGGGGTTGGGTGAGGCTTGGCAGGGCTATCCATAGATGATTTGTGTATTGGATTGTGTCTCACTTATGGTAGTTATTTATGGTAGTTACTGTCTGATATTATTGCATGCTATTTTATTTATTGTTCTTATGCTTAGATAATTATTTACGCTATTTCTACTGAAGCTACTAATGTTCTTTTGTTGTTGTTTTTGTTTCTGTTGTTCCTTTCCTTCACTGAACCGAGGGTCGATTGGAAACAACCTCTCTGCCCTTTCGGGTAGGGGTAAGGTCTGTCTACATATTACCCTCCCCAGACCCCACTTTGTGGGACTATACTGGGTAGTTGTTGTTGTTATTTTTGCTATGCTATGCACTAAGTATAAGTGTATGAGGTAATACCGTATCGAATATAACTTATATATATACAATATATGTACTTACGCTATACTATGCACTAAGTATAAGTGTATGAGATAATACCGTATCGAATACAGCTTATATGTATATAATATATGTAACCACACTATATTGTGCACTAAGTATTAATGTATGAGATATTACCGTATCGAATACAGCTTATATGTATATAATATATGTACTTATGCTATACTATGTCGAATATGGCATGTATATATATTAAATTTAATTAAACTTAATTGAATTTTTTAAATTTAATTAAAATTAGTTGAATTTTTAAAATTGAATTAAAATTAATTGAATTTTTAAAATTTAATTATAATTAATTGATTTTTTTTGAATTTAGCGACCAACTTTGGTCGTAATATTTTGGTCAAAATAAACATATTTGGTACAAAAATAGCGATCATAGTTGGTCACTCTTTATAAAAACAGAATTAAAAACGGGTTTCCCCCTCCCAGCTCTTATTTTCATCAAAATATTCCCCAAAACACTCTCTTCTCTATCTCACACTCAAACCCTCCCCCCCCCTTCTGTCTCCCTCTAGCAGCGGCGCCACCGACGCCCGCCGACGGCAGCAGCAGTTCTGTCGGTGTCCTCCACATCCCAGCTGGTAGGTTTCTCTCTCCTTTATTTTTTTCGAAATAGAATTATTTTAATTTATTTAATTCCTTCTAGTTTGAACCCTAAAAAGTAATTGTACTTAAATAAATTAAATCTATGATAGTTGTCAGTAGCTAAAATATTTGGTTTTACGTATTAATTAGGTCAAGAAATGGTTTGAAGAGAAGAAACCCTAATTTTTAGAGTTTATGATTTTTTTTCTTGTGAATCGAAATTTTAGGGTATAAATTGAACTTTTAGTTTAATCTTGATTAGTTTATAGGTAGATATTTAATATAGACATGTGATATTATACATATTTGGGTTTTTTCTTAAAGTACAAGACAATTTAATATTTAAGGCCTTAAGCGAATCGTTGCGAGGCTCTTGTTTGAGTACAACGAGTCACCCACATAGAGGATAACTAACATTAGCCGTGTAATAATGCTTGAAATAACGATGAGTTGAACCTTTAGTATAAAACTAGTTCAGTTATAAATAGAAGTTTTAGGATATGACTTGAACTTTTGTGGATATGAATTGAACCTTTTAGGATACGAGTTGAAGCTTTTAGGATATAAATAAAACTTTTTAGTTTAAGTTTAAACTAGTAGTATATGAATATAACTTATAAGATATAAATTGAACCTTGAATCTTTGTATTGTCTTGATAGTTTAGTTATAAATAGAAATTTTAGGATATGATTTGAAGCTTTTAGGATATGAGTTGAACTTTTAGGTTATGACTTGAGCCTTTTAGGTATGAGTTGAAGGTGTAGGATATAAATTGAAGCATTTATATATGAGTTGAACCTTTAGGATATGATTTGAACTTTTGTGGATATGAATTGAACATTTTAGGTATGTGTTGAAGCTTTTAGGATATAAATTGAACTTTTTAGTTTAAGTTTAAACTCATAGTATATGAATATAACTTTTAGGATATAATTGAACCCTGAATCTTTGTATTGTCTTGATAGTTTATTTATAAATATAAATTTTAGGATATGACTTGAAGCTTTTACGATATGAGTTGAACTTTTAGAATATGACTTGAGCCTTTTAGGTATGAGTTGAAACTTTAGGATATAAATTGAAGCATTTATGTATCAGTTGAACCTTTAGGATATGATTTAAACTTTTGTGGATATGAATTGAACCTTTTAGGTATGAGTTGAAGCTTTTAGGATATAAATTGAACTTTTTAGTTTAAGTTTAAACTCGTAGTATATGAATATAACTTTTAGGATATAAATTGAACCTTGAATCTTTGCATTGTCTTGATAGTTTAATTATAAATGGAAATTTTAGGATATGACTTGAAGCTTTTAGGATATGAGTTGAACGTTTAGGTTATGACTTGAGCGTTTTAGGTATGAGTTGAAGCTTTACGATATAAATTGAAGCATTTATATATGAGTTGGACCTTTAGGATACAATTTGAACTTTTGTGGATATGAATTAAACCTTTTAGGTATGAGTTGAAGCTTTTAGGATATAAATTGAAATTTTTAGTTTAAGTTTAAACTCGTAGTATATGAATATAACTTTTAGGATATAAATTAAACCTTGAATCTTGTTTAGTTATAAATAGAAATTTTAGGATATGACTTGAAGCTTTTAGGATATGAGTTGAACTTTTAGGTTATGACTTGAGCCTTTTAGGTATGAGTTGAAGCTTTAGGATATAAATTGAAGCATATGTATGACTTGAACCTTTAGGATATGAATTGAAATTTTGGTTTATGTTTTGGAATTTTAGATTGCGGGAGGTAAACGGTCAGAAGAGGTTGATGATGTATTAGACATACAATGGAACTTCCACCAAGAATAACTAAGATAAAGTACCTGGTAGAATGTGCCTTTAATTGTTGTTCTAATTTGCGGCATTGATGATGAGAAGGCAATGGCATGTGTTGCACTAAGTGATGGTGCATGTAGGAATTTAGTATTTCCTAAGTAGATAAAAGAAGAGCCAATAGAGTAATTCTCTACTTCATTTTCCATGAAGAAAAGAAGTTTAATTGTGAGTGACGAGGTTGAACAGATGGAATATGTTCTGTCGGTCATGACGGTTCCCATAAAAAGTGGGATCATAAGACTGTATGATGACAAAGATTTAAGGAAGCTTTGTACTCGACTTTCTTCCAAGGTTAATAAATACAAGCTTAACGTGATATTGGCGATAGTTCATCAGATTCAGACGATAATGTGACTGACAGAAGTATGGAAATTTTGATAAAAAGAATTAGAGGTTGAATGTTTTTACCTCTAATTCTTTTTATCAAAATTTTCATTCTTCTGTTTGTTAGATCGTCGTCTGAATCCGATGAACTATCACTAAGATCACATTAAGCTTGTATTTATTAACCTTGGAAGAAAGTAGAGTACAAAGGTTCCTAAAATCTTTGTCATCATAGAGTTTTATGATCCACGTTTTATGGGAACCGGTACGACCGACGGAAAATATTTCATCTTTATCAACCTTGTCGCTATCAATCAAACTTTTTTCCTCTTGGAAAATGAAGTAGAGAATTTCTCTATAACCTCTTTTATCTACTTAGGAAATGTTAAATCCTACCTTCACCATCACTTTTTTGAAACACATGTCGTTGGCTTCTCATTATCATTGTAGCTAATGAGATCAACAATTGATCAAAGACACACCCTATCAGGTACTGTATCCAAGTTATTCTCTGTATCCAAGCTCATCCCGAGTAAGATTACTGCGAAGAGGTTGATGACGTTATTAGGCATGCAATGGAACTTCCACCAAGAATAACTAAGATACAGTACCTGGTGGAATGTGCCTTTAATTGTTCTTCTCATTATAGAGACTATGATGATGAGAAGGCAAGAGCATGTGTTTCAAATAGTGATGGTGTAGGTAGGAATTTAGTATTTCCTAAGTAGATAAAAGAAGAGCTTATAGAGTAATTGTGTACTTCATTTTCCATGAGGAAAAGAAGTTTGATTGAGAGTGACAAGGTTGATGGAGACGGAATGTGTTCCGTTGGTCCTGGCAGTTCCAATAAAATGGGGATCATAAGACTCTATGATGACAGAGATTATAGGAAGTTTTGTTCTAAATTTTCTTTCAAGTTTGATCCAACAAGTTTAATATGATAATTGTGATATTTCTTCGTATTCAGACACTGATTTGACCGACAAAAGTATGGAAAATCTCTTACAAAGTTTTAAGGGTATTTCCATACTTTTGTTGGTCAAATCAGTCTCTGAATCAGAAGAAATATCACAATTATCACATTACACTTGGTGGATCAGATTTGAAAGAAAATATAGAACAAAACTCCTATTATCTTTGTCATCATAAAGTCTTATGATCCCCGCTTTATAGGAACTGACATGACCAACGGAAAACATTCCGTCTTCATTAACATTGTCACTATCAATCAAACTTTTTTTTCTCTTGGAAAGTAAAGTAGAGAATTTCTCTATAACCGCTTCTATATACTTAGGAAATGTTAAATCCTACCTACACCATCACTTTCTTGAAACACATGTCGTTGCCTTCTTATTATCATTGTAGCTAATGAGATAAACAATTGATCAAAGACACACTCCGTCATGTACCGTATCCAAGTTATTCTTTGTATCAAAGTTCACCCTGAGTAATAGTACCACGAGGATAATCACCAAAGCAGCCAGATAACTTTATGATGACAATGAAGCAACATGAGCTATTCAATGAAACTCATATTGTAAAGAAAAAGAAAGAGACTGATTCAGAAAGGAGGGTCGAGTCTCGACTATATACATGTAAGTTTTTTACTTTTCATTAAATATTTTAATTTGCTTTTATATAGATATTAAAATACTAATTCAATATAATTTTTCATATAGGTTCAATTCGCTTCACAGCTGACGTGGGGGAATTCATACGCAGTCAACCACCTAATGAACCGAGTGATGCAATCCAACTCTCAGACGAGGATGCTGAAAGAATACTCCTTCAGTACATTATATACTATTGTGTTAGTTCTAATATGTTAGAACTAATTTACTATTATGTTAGAACTAATTTACATTGTGTTTGAACTAATTTACATACCAATTTAGTATTATGTTAGTTCTCTTTAGTTTGAATGGGTTTGTAATAAGCGTTAACTTAGTTTTGTTAGCTTAATGTATTAGTTCTATTGAAGTTTATTCTTTGTTGCTTTTAATTGCTTTTTATTGTTGTTGTTGTTGTTGGCATAAAATGCCTATTTAGGAAATTGGTATGACTGGCAGGTGGTGTAGCTGCAGAAACAGGTCGCTTCTGGGAAAATAATACACAGAAAAGCGACCAAAGCTGGTCTCTATTTGGTCGCTTTTCAAGTACGAAATTTTTTTTCTGGAGAATACCGACCAACTTTGGTCGCTATTTTCTCAGATTTCTTCAAAAAGCGACCAAGTTTGGTCGCTATTTCTTTAAAAAAACAAAAATTCTGGTGATATTTTTTAAAAATTAAATTAAATTTATGTATTTAGGAAAATTAATAAAATAAATAAATAATTGAATAAAATAGCGACCAACATTGGTATCTACTTTCCATATTTGAAAATATAATATTTGGATTAGAGACCAAAGTTGGTCGCTTTTTAATGATTAATAATAAATAACTAAATAATATTTTTTTCATTTAGAGACCAACTTTGATCGCAAAACTATATTACTAAATTAATAAAGCGACCAAAGTTGGTCACTATAGTCAATATCTGGAAAAAAGAGTCCATTTAGTTTAGAGACCAAATTTGATATCTAATTAGTGGCCAACATTGGTCCCTAAATAAAAGGGACCATCAATATAGCTACCATGCATCTTTGGTCGCTTTTTAGTCAAAAAGCGATCAAAATTGGTCGCTTTTTGCGGTCGCTTTTTCCCCAATTTCTAGTAGTGTTCATCAATGAACTTTTGCCAATTCGTAGATACACATGTAAACCTAGCAAGTGATTTCAAAGGCAAACGATTCAATATCTTGATTATGACTTCCTCACAAACAAAAGATTTGTTTTCACGTTTAATTTTAATTCTGCAACAGCAACCACAGCAATTCTCGTGTGAGGAAGATAATACGTAAGTAGATCTTATTACTATCTCGTGTAGATAGAAAAGCTACCCCTTTGACTGTTTTCCTCCTTAAACTCCTTGTTAAAGGAAGTGCTGCCTTTTCCTCTAGTAGGAATTTGTAGAAGTGGTAACCCTAAAAGTTAAAGTTTAATTACTAAAATATTTTTCAAATAAATTTAAATACCCTATTTATTTTTTTACTAAAAGCGGCCATATTGTGTCATAATGGTTAGCAAAATCTGCAGCGTCAACGCTTGTTTGGCACAATAGGCAAACAATACAAATAATGTTCCTTTTTTACTTTTTCTCCCTAGGTTATTCCTGTTCTCCGGCATCGGTAGTAGAGACATGAATTTTTCTAAGGAACTTTAAAAAAGAAAAAATTTAAAGAAAATAAAAGAGATTGTAGCTTGTGAAAATTGAACTAGTGACCTAACAAAGATTTTAACCCTTTAATCATTGAGCTATGCAGGATTCAATATGTAGTATGTAGAGGTACAAATAGGAATTTGCCTTATATGTACAAATAGGATTTTGACAAGAGTAGGTTGCTCTTGGGGTGACTAGAACTCACAAGAGCAAGATGGGGAGGGAGGGATGTTGAGATTCTATCGAAAACAACCTCTCTACCCCCATGGTAGGGGTAAGGTCTGTGCACACACTATCCTCCCCAGACCCCACTGGTGGTATTATATTGGGTTGTCGTTGTTGTATGTGCAATAAAATTTTCCGGCAAAGAGATGTTAGTAAATAGTATTTATTAAATAATTCTAGATAAGATAAAATAACGTACAAATAGAAACGTAATGCAACATAATTTAATCTGAGCCACTGAATTAACAATGTTTCCTTAAGGAACTTAATCTCCTCTTAGCACCCGAGGTTGTGGATTATTTCCTCTCAAGATAGAAAAATACACGTTGGTGTAGCAGTACTTCAAAACCTAGTATTTCAACGAGTACAATGATTGGTAGCAAATCACACTTACTGTTGATTTCTTTGTAGTTAAAACAATGTAGAAGAAAGGAGGAGAATTCAGAATTTCATATGAAAAATCTGAGAGATTGGAATGCTATTTATAGGCCCAACCTATTGAGTTCAAACAAAGAGGTGAAATTCTTCAGAGGTCAGTTGCGTAAAACGATCATAATGTAAATGGCCATTTACGCAAATTAAAACGCGAATTCAAACATAGAGGAAATTACTTTTTCGTTACAGAAAATGGATAATTTAGATTTAATATTAATTTTTCATTAAAAGAAATGGATATTTAATAATAAATGTTAATATTTACTATTGAAAAATAGATTTGGTCCAAAAATTTAATCAATCAATTGACCGAATCCGAAGCCGAAGCCAAAGACAAGCCGCGCGACCGATGACGACGAAGGCGCGAGGCTTGGCTTCTTCTTAACTCTTTAAGAGCTAAAAGAACAACAATTGTATGTATATCCATCAAAAGTCTTTTCCTCCATCAATATGGGACAATATCCCTTTGTCAAGGAGGAAAACTAAAATATTTTATTTTTCTTCATTTTTCATTCACCGTATTTTAAGCTAAAATAATCTTAAAATACTCAACAATTTCTCACATGAATGGGGAATGGATATATCACAAAAATATATGAAACATTGTGTGATTCACAAGCAAGGATTAATCGCATCTGGATAATTAGGTTTTCCTTTGTACTTCCGGTAGTGGACTTATATCGGATATACTCAGTCAATCGGTATATTTGATATCTTTGAACCGTCAAACTTTGGTGTATACCTAGACAACCATAAGTCACACAATCAACCCTTAACCATCCTTGGTTCTTATTGTTGTATTCGTTTCTACCATGAACATCACTCAGTTTCATAAGTGCATAGAGAACTGGCCTTACAAAATTTTCTTTGAAGCGGCTAACACTTCACACTTACATAGGTGATTCGTAAATGTGTCATCCTGTGTATACACTATTTGATAAACCTCGTATCAAATTTAGAAATAATTAAAAATGCTTAATGCTTTATCTTTGGTACTGGACATTGTCTCATCACGAGAATGGACCAAAATTTTAGTTGACAATGTCGAATCGTCATTAATAACTTTGTTTGATCTCCTTGAACCTAGATCTTGGGATCTCCAGTTTTCTGTGTAGAGTTACTGCCATAATGACTTGTCCTCGGCCATAGTCCCATTCCCCTTGATGATTTCTCAACTACCTCTCTAGTTAGACCTTTTGTAAATAGATCTGACACATTATCACTTGACTTTACGTAGTTAATTATGATAATTCCTTTAGAGAGTAATTACCTAATAGTTTTATGTCTTCGTCGTATATGACGAGATTTACTGTTATACATAACGCTCCCAGCCCTTCCAATTGCCGCTTGACTATCACAATGTATGTATATTGGTGCCAACGGTTTGCGCCAAAGTGGAATGTCTTCCATGAAATTTCGGAGCCATTCAACTTCTTCATCGACTTTATCTAAGGCTATAAACTTTGCCTTCACTGTAGAGCGATAAATACAAGTTTATTTGGATGACTTACAACATACCGCTCTTCAACCAATATTGAATACATATCCACTTGTGGACTTCGAATCACTTGAACCAATGATTCAATTTGCATCACAGTATCCCTCAATCACCGCACAATATTTACAATAGTGCAAATCAAAGTCATGAGTATGTTTTAAATATCCCAAAACTCGTTTCATTACCATCCAATGGGATTGACTTGGATTACTCGTGTATCCACTCAATTTACTTATTGCACAAGCTATATCGGTTGTGTATAGTTCACGATATACATTAAATATCCTAATACATGAGCATAATCCAATTGTGATATACTTTAGCTTTTGTTTTTTGGTATTGCAAAATTCACGTCAATTCGGGTCTTTGCAACTTAAAAATCTATGTGCTTGAATTTTTCAAGTACTGTCTTAATATAATGATATTATGATAATACCAGAATTTGTGGAGTCTTATGTATCTTAATACCCAGAATTAAATCAGCAACCCCAAGTTCTTCGTATCAAACTTGCTAGTTAGCATACACTTAGTCGCATTTATATTGGCAATGCCATTACTCATTATCAACATATCATCCACATATAAGTAAGAAATGACTATGTAATTTGAAACATTTTTAATGTACACACATTCATTTATCATAAATCTATTTTACAACATTGTTTGGTCAAATTTCGCATGCCATTATTTGGGTGTTTGCTTTAGTCCATCAAAAGACTTAACAAGTCTACATACCTCCTTTCCATTACCTGGAACCACAAACCCTTCAGGTTGTTCCATATAGATTTCTTCCTCCAAATATCATTTAAGAGCGCAGTCTTAATCTCCATATAATGAATTTCAAGATCATAAACTGCAGTTAATGCTATTAACGTTCGTATGGACGTAATTCTTGTAAATGGAGAGTATGTATCAAAATAGTCAACCCCTTCTTGTTGTCTATACCCTTTTACCACAAATCTTGCCTTATATTTATCAATAGTACTATAATCTTTCATTTTTCTCTTAAAAATTTATTTAAAACCCAACGGTTTATCTCCAGGAGGAAGATAATTCAATTCTTATATATGGTTGTTCAATATGGATTCTATTTTACTATTGACTAACTCTTTCCAAAATAATGATTCCGAAGAAGACATTGGTTCTTTAAATGTCCGAGGCTCATTTTTCAATAAGAAAGTCACAAAATCTTGTCCAAATGAAGTAGATGTTCTTTGACGTTTACCACGTCTTGGATCATCCTGATTAAATGTACTTTCTTTTATTTCTTCCCAAGGCTGTTTAGATCATTCACCAATCGACTCATATTCCTTTTTACACGGATATATATTTTCAAAGAACTCATCATTATCTGATTCTATAACTGTATTATTATGAGTGTCGTAATTTTCTTATTTATGAACTAGAAATCGATATGCTTTACTATTGGTAGCATATCCTATGAAAACACAATCAATATTTTTTGGTCTTATTTTTACCCTTTTGGGTTTAAGAATTTTCACTTTTGTCAAACACCCTCTCACTTTGAAATAATTCAAGTTGGGCTTCCTTCCTTTCCATTTTTCATATGGAATCAATTTCGTTTTGCTATGAGGTACTCAATTTAGTATCTGGTTAGCCATAAAAATGGCTTCCCCCTACAAACTTTGTGGCAACCCAGAACTTATCAACAGTGCGTTCATCATCTCCTTTAATGAACAATTCTTTCTTTCTACAATCCCATTGGATTGAGGCATGTAAACTACCGTTGTTTAATAAATAATTCCATATTCTAAACATCTCTTCAAAATGAGACTCATATTCACCACCCCTATCACTTCTTATTATTTTGATTTTCTTGCCAAGTTGTGTTTCAACTTTATTTTTGTATTGCTTGAATGTGTCTATTGCTTCATCTTTACTACTAAGTAAGTAAACATAGCAATATCAAGTACTGTCGTTAATAAAATTTATGAAAAACTTCTTTCCATTGCGAGATTGTATTGACTTCATGTTGCAAAATCTGTGTGAATTAAGTCTAAACGATTTGAATTCCTTTCGACTGACTTATTAGGATGTTTAACATACTTAGATTATACATATATTTGACATTTTGATTTGTCCCATTCAAACTTCGGCAATACTTCCAAATTAATTATTTTTCGCAAGATTTTATAATTGACATGTCCCAAACGTATATGCCATAAATCATTTGACTCAAGTACATAAGAAAAAGTTAAAGTTTTATTATTCTCAACGACCATTACATTCAGTTTGAAAAAGGCCTCAGTGAGGTAACCTTTTTCCTAGAAATATCTCATTCTTATTTATTATTACCTTATCAGATACAAAAATACACTTAAACCCATTCTTAATGAGAGGTACAGCAGAGACTAAGTTCTTCCTAATCTCGGAAACATAAAGGACGTTGTTTAGAGTCACCACCTTGTAAGAAGTCATTTTCAGAAATATCTTGCCACATCCTTCAATTTTGGTCGTTGTAGAATTTCCCATAGAAAGCGTCTCTTCGGGTCCAACGGGAGCATATGTCGCAAACGCTTCTCTAACAGTACAAACATGACGAGTGGCTCTAGAATCAATCCATTACTCCTTAGGATTTCCCACCACGTTGCATTCAGAAAGCATAGCACATAAGTCATCAACATCTTCCTGCTTTTCCACCATGTCTGCTTGCCATACTTCTTGTCTTTCTTTGGAGCACGACAATCTGTAGATTAAGCTTTCCCAAAGATGTAGCAATTTTAATTGAACCGCTTCTTGCTTGGGTTACTTTTCATTCTAGAAGCCTTCTTCCACTTTCTATTATTTTGAGGAGCATTCTCAACAATGCTGGCTCCCGTTATTGTTGAGTTTCCACGACCTTTCTTTTCAGCACATTTGTTGCCCTCTTCGATTTTCAACCGAACAATGAGATCTTCAAGCGATATCTCCTTGTGTTGTGCTTCAAGTAGTTTTTGAAGTCCTTCCACAAATGAGGCAACTTCTCAATCATCGCTGCAACTTGGAATGCTTCAATGATGATAAGACCTTCAATGAAAATTCTGTTAGTAAATATAATACAATTAATACTTTCAACATTAGTATTAATTTGACTTATACCTTCAGGAAGGAGATCGTGAATAATGAGTTGCAATTCCTGAACTTGGGTAATAACAGACTTGCTATGTATCGTTTTATAGTCCAAAAATTTAGGGGCAATGAATTTCTTCAACCCGGTATCTTCAGTTTTGTATTTCCATTCAAGCGCAATCCATAGTTCTTTTGAATTCTCTACATTACTTTAGACGTTATACAGATCGTCCTCTACTCCACTAAAAATGTAATTCTTGCATAGAAAATCAGAATGCTTCCATGCCTCAGTCACGAGAAAGCATTCATTCACTGGAGTTTCGTCGGGCAGAACATGAACATCTTCCTTAATGAACTTCTGTAAACTTAAAGTCGCAAAGTAGAAGAACATCTTCTGCTGCCACCGCTTGAAATCAATCCCGAAAACTTTTTCGGATTTTTCTGCCAGAGTCAATGCCGGTGTTGTTCAGCTTGCCGGTGCATTGGCAATCATAATAGGAAGATTCTGGTTCCCGTTGTCATTTGTCATTTCTGTGAAGAATGACACAAACAAACGTTAAAATCATGTAGATTTTAATCTCTAATGGAGTAGAAAATCTCCATAAAGGCTTTAATATCCAAAACGGGAGTAGAACAAATACATAAAACAATTAAGTTTCTTAAGCTTGTTAGTAAATTGTATTTATAAAATAATTCTGGAGAAGATAAAATAACGTATAAACAGAAATGTAAAGAAACGAAATTTAATCCGAGCCCACTGAATTCACAATATTTCCTTAAGGAACTTAATCCGCTCCTAGCGCTCGAGGTTGTGGATTATTTCCTCCTAGAATAAAATAAATTACACACTGGTGTAGCGGTACTTCAAACCCAGTATTTCAGCAAATACAAATAATCGGTAGCAAATCATACTTACTGTTGCTTTCTTTATAGTTAAAACAATGCAGAAGAAAGAAGGAGAATTCAAAATTTTGTATGGAAAATATAAGAGAATGGATTGCTATTTATAGCCCCAACCTGTTGAGTTCAAACGAAGAGGTGCAACTCTTCAGAGGTTAGTTACATAAAACGGACATAACGTAAATGGCCCTTTACGAAAATTAAAATGGGAATTCAATCACAGAAGAGATTAATTTTTCGTTATAAAAAATGAATATGTAATAATATTACGTTAATATTTACTATTAATAAATAAATTTGGTCTAAAAAATTAATCAATCAATCGACCGAAGCCGATGTCGAGCCGAGTCGAGCGACGACGGCCATGGTGCGAGGCTTGCCTTCTTCTTAACTCTTTAAATGCTAAAAGAAGAGCAATTGTATATATACCCATAAAAAGTCTTTTCCTCCTCCAATATGAGACAACATCCCTTTGCCAAGGAGGGAAACTCAAATATTTCATTTTCCCTCCATTTCCTATTCACCATCTTCTAAGCTAAAATAAGCTTAAAAACTCAATCGGAGATTCGAATGAACACCCTTCCGCCAGCTAGGGGCGGATGTAGTTTGTTAGGAATGGGTTCAATTGAACTCATAACTTTTGACGCGGAGTAAAAATCTCTATGTAAAAAATCATTAAAATTGTAAAAGTAGTAAATATGAACCCATAACTTTAAATATATAATGAGTTCAATACTAAAAATCGTAAAAATTAAACTCATATAATTTAATTTTTGGAATCGCCTCTACCGCCAATACAGCTCTGCGACATAATCCTTTTTTGATAAATTGTGAATTAGTTCTAGATGGAAACATGCTATTGATCTTTGTTTAGTCCCTAAACATAAGTGGATTCAAATGAATTTATATCGAGTTAATATGTACGTAATAATAAAATAAGAAAATGTCATTTTCATTGTTAGAGAAATTCGTAATCGTGAGCTCAAATACGCAAAGGAAAAAGGTGGGGTCTACTTACAGTCAGTTCTAGACGGGACACGTCATTTTGCCGACTAAAATCATCAGCAAAAGTTACAAGGGCGGCCACCACTTCCACGTGGTTTTCTTTTAGAACAATGGGAAAGCTTCATTATTGTACTTCATAATTGCATATTTACAAGAAAAACACAACCAGGTGGAGCTAGAGTGGCGACTGCGAATTCAGCCGAACTTAATAATTTTAATTTAAATCATTTATGTGCCTTAAAAAGTGTATTAAATATATATTTATTACTTAATAATTTGAAAAAATTATACTTTTAAATTCATATGCTTGAAAGTTGAAACACTCGATGCGTCTCTAAATCACATGTATATTCGTATTATAATTGAAATATGACTTTTCCCTTTCATTTTGTGCTGTCCTTGTTGGCAATAATTCTTGATTTAGTTTGATATTTCCCACTTGCGTGGCCTATGCTGAGCCGTCGAATTCCATCAATCTTCTTTTTTTATGGTCAAAAAGAAATTTTATTTCAACCATTAGCAATTTACATCAGCTGTTCATTTGGACTCTAGAACAGATCTCAAAGTTACAATCAAAATAGTAAACTCTACAACTATGGTTGTTAAACTATTTTTCTATTACAGACAAAGAAATTGTTACGATTG
Source organism: Nicotiana benthamiana (assembly GCA_034376525.1). Classification (NCBI taxonomy): domain Eukaryota; kingdom Viridiplantae; phylum Streptophyta; class Magnoliopsida; order Solanales; family Solanaceae; genus Nicotiana; species Nicotiana benthamiana. The sequence goes on along the minus strand of CM067334.1, from coordinate 69,640,607 downwards.
TGAAGAATCACATAAGGGATAGTGATTCAAAGTCTGCAGAATGAGATTCCATTTAGAGTGTTTCATTCCAGCAATGTGCACTTGAATTGTAAGCTGGTTATGTTCAGTTGTTGAAACCTTCTGTTGTTTCTTTCCGTCCATATGGTGTAGACTACTGCTGCAAACACCACCCCGAGGATGGCTTTTCCGGGGTTCCTGCTATTGACATTGCCCGATAACCATTGCACTTCTGATTCCCATGTACCAATTGTTCTTTGATACTTCAACCAATGTAACATCCCTTTCCACAGGTTTTTGGAATATACGCATTCAAAATATAAGTGATCATGTGTTTCTTCAACATCTCTTCCACATAGGACGCAGGATGTATTAATTTGAAGACCCCATCTAACCAATCTGTCAACTGTTGCCAGTCGCTTGTGCAGTGCCATCCATAAAATGTATTTCTGTTTTGGGAGCATGCCATTCACCATCACTAAGTTTTTCCATCGGACCTTGGGGTATTGCGGGGTGGTATGAATGTATGCTTTTCTGATGCTAAATTGTCCATTTTGAGTACATGTTTGCATTCCTGTTCCATCATTTGCCCATCATTCCCTTGCTCCAATCAGTTTCCTAACGAGCCAGCTAGCTTGTTTAGGAATTTCCATTGTATTAAGGTCCTTCTTCTTTATTTAGTGGCAGTGGATCCATTTGATCCAGAGCTTGTCTTTCTTTGCCATTAATGCCCAGAGGAGTTTTGACAGAGTTGCTTTATTCCACCTTTCATAGGAAATAATGTTCAAACCTCCTACTGCCTTTGGTTTACACATTGTTTCCCAGGCAATCGGGTTCCTATGGCTATTTTCATGACTACCAGTCCACAGATAATTCCTGCAAATTCCATTAACCAGTTTTATGATTTTTTTTGGTATGAGGAATATCTGGGCCCAGTAAGTTTGCATTTCAAACATGACACTCTTGATAAGTTGTATTCGACCAGCATAAGATAAGAGTTTGGATGTCTAGCTTCTGATTCTGTCCACTATCTTTTCCACTAGGGGCATACACTGTGATATATTGAGTTTTTTTGTAGATATAGGAACTCCTAGGTATTTGAAGGGGAAGGTGCCCTCCGTGAGGTTTAGTTCTGAACAAATCTTCCTTTTGAATTCAGTTGAGACACCAGCTATATATAAAGAGCTTTTATCCATATTGGCTTGAAGTCCCGATACACTAGAGAAGTGTTCAAATTCCTTCATTACTAATTTCATGGAGGTTTCATCAGCCCTACAACACATCAAAAGGTCGTCTGCAAAGCATATGTGTGTGATTTGTAGGTTGGTGCATTTTGGATGGAAGTTGAAATCTGGATTCCTGCTTAGTTTCTTTAGAGATCTAGTTAGATATTCCATAACTAGGACAAATAGGTAGGGGGACATTGGATCTCCCTGTCTTAGTCCTTTCCTTGCTTCAAATGTGTTGGTCAGTCCTCCATTTATCAGAATGAAGTAGCTGACAGTGGTAACACATTTCATTATTAGCACGACTAGTTTGTATGGAATTCCAAATTCTAGAAGTACTACTTTCAGAAAATCCCATTCAACAGAGTCGTATGCCTTTCTAATGTCGACTTTGATCATACATCTAGGAGATATTGTCTTGTGAGTATAGCCTTTGATTAGTTCATGGGCCATAATTATATTATCCAGAATGTTTCTCCCTTCTATGAAGGCTAATTGGGCATGCCCTACTAAGTAATCTACAACCAGTTTAAGTCTATTTGTTAGGAGCTTTGAGATGATTTTGTACAGAGTAGAGCATCAGGCAATGGGACGAAACTCTTTGACATAGCTAGGATTTTTAACTTTTGGAATCAAAGTTACAGTGGTGCAGTTAATCTGTTTTAGAATTTTTCTATTTTGGAAGAACTACTTCACTGCCCTGGTCACTTCCCCCCCAACAATTGGCCAGAATTCTTTATAAAATTCAGCAGGGTAGCCGTCAATACCTGGAGTTTTATCTTGAGGCAGATTCTGTACTGTCTGTTTGATTTCCTCTGTAGTCACTGGAGTCAACATTTGTTGTTGTTGGTGCATACTTAGGCAGGGGCCATCTCTGGCCACATTGATGTCAATGCCTCGACTTTGATCTGCTGCTGTACCCAGTAGGTTGTGGAAGAATTGGATGAACTCTTGCTGAATCTGTTGTGGATCAGTAAGCTCTTGGTTCTCTGTTAGGATACAATTTACTTTATTCCTTGCTTCTGGATTTCATGTAGGCATGAAAGTATTTGGTGTTACTATCCCCCAGTTAGATCTAGTTTGCTCTTGATCTCTGTCTCAGAACTTATTCTTGAATTGTTTCCATTTTTCAATGTTCTGTAAGAGTTATTTTTCTTTTTGAATCTCCTGTCTGTTGAACTGGTCTTCATTCAGTTTGTCTTGTGTTTCATCCAGTTCCTCTCTGAATTGTTGCAGTTTTTTTTTCAGCAGATGAGTGTTCCTTATGAATGTGTCTGGTGGCTTGTTGAACGTGTTTCAGTTTGCTCCATAAAGAGTACATAGCACATCCTTGAATCTGCTGGTTCCAGATTGTATGAACTGCTGTCCTGTATTCTTGATGGTTCATGACTGAATTGAGTAATTTGTATGGCATGTTTACCCTGGTCTTTACAACTTTTGTGTCTAGCAGTATGGGGGAATGATCTGAGCACCCGGGCAACATGTACATTGCTTCCACATCAGTATTGGATTTGAACCATTCATCATTGCCAAAGGCCCAGTACATATGGCTGTAAATTCTGTCCTCAGCATCTCTCTTGTTACTCCAAGAGAATCTGTTTCCTCTTTTGGTAATCTGCCCTACTCTAATGTCCTCAATGCAGCTTTGGAAGTCAGTTGTCTCTGACTGGTGTACAGGTTGACCATTGATCCTGTCATCCATCTCCAGTACACTATCAAAGTCACCCAATATCAGCCATGGACCACTGTATTGGGCAATTCTCAAAATTCTCCACAGGGGTATTCTGTGCTGGATTGAATGTAATCCATAGACAAAAGTTATGTAGCTTGCAAATGTTGAGTTTCTGTCTGTCACTTGGCAATGTATCATCTGGTCAGTTGTTTCTAGGATTACAACCTGGATGTTCAGCTTTTTCCACATTAACCAAATCCTCCCATTTGGGCAGCAGCATAGTTGTTTTCTATATGCCATCATCTTCCAACTTCTTGTAGATTGTCTATGAGTGTTGCTGTTTCACTTTTGTTTCAAGACAAGCTATCATATCAACTTTGTTTAATCTCAGGAACTTCACTAATTCTCTCTGTTTATAGGACTTATTCAGTCCTCTAATATTCCATGACACAAGGATCATGATGGATGAATATTGGAACTGCCCCCTTTACCCCTAATAGCTGTTTCTCTTCTACTTTCCTGCTTTTGGTCAGCAGGTTCATGGATAGTTAAAACAGCAGCTGTATATTCCTGATAGCCAATTCCTCATAACTGATCTCCCCTTTGGCCTTAGGGCCTTTAATAGTTGCTACCTGTTTCCCTCGACTATTCAGTTATATTTCCACCTTAGGTGTAACTGTTTGTTCTGCTTGATGTTGCTTGGTATTATCCTCTTCCATTACAGGATTTGGTTTCCATTTCATTATGTGTTTCTTTCTGTTTCTCTTTCTCCGATTCTGTGGTATATGGTCCTGCTTCTCTTCTGTTGACATTCTCCATTTTTATGCCCAAAAGAATTGCAATCTAAGCAGAAAGTTGGTTTCCATTCATACTCCACTGATTGAGCCCAGTTTCTTCCATCCGGGATTTCAATATGTACTTCATCAGGTAATGGATGGCTGATATCCATTTCCGTAAGAACTCTCGCAAATGAGATCCTTTCACATTCAGCAGTGAGCTTGGCAGTACATATAGGTTTGCCAATTAGGCTAGCTATTCTCCCTAGGTTTTCTTCTGCCCAACATTGGATTGGTAGTCCTGGAAAATTGACCCACATTGGTGCAATTCGCATTGATTCATTTTGGATTTTGAAATTGGGATCCCAATCCTTCAATATCATAGGTCTACCTTTGAAGGTGTAAGGCCCCTGTTGCATTATTAGGTCCTTATCCTCCGTCGATTCGAACTTAAAGATGAAATATCCATCATCATGTAGCAGTACAGTCGGTGCCGTTATAGTATTCCAAACTCCATATACAAATTTTAGCATATCTTTGAAATTTGGATTACCTCCGAGCACATATCCTATAGAAGTAGTCTTCCATTTTTGTGTCTGAACTTCTATCTCATTGAGGTTCAATTTGGCGATTTTCATTACATCTTTGACCACCGGAGAATAGAACTTGAGTTGCATGCCTTGCTTCTGGTTTCTGTTGCTTGTAATCACTTCAGCAAAAGTTTGCTTTTGAGATTCGACTGAAAATGTGAGCTTTCTAGCAGTTGTGATCATTGCTGCTTCCTTCGATTGCTTTCGTTCTTCCTTCTTCTCCGATAGTGGTTGCATGACGGTTGGAGCGCTTCTCATACCCGGGAACCACTGTAACAGTGGTATTGGGTTTAGGGTTTGAGGAATTCCACTCTCTGGGGTAACGGTTCTAGCCATTTGTACAGTGGGGGTGACTAATTGCGGAGGTGGTGGTGGTGACTTGCGGTGGCTGGCAGTGGTGAGCTGCTTGCTTTCCGTCGCCAGGTCTCTCTCTAATTTCTCTCTCTAATTTTCTCTCTTTACATCACTATTTCTTTTTCCGTAATTATCGAATTCCATCAATCTTCACCGTTCATTGCACCCAAATCTAGCTCTGGCCCCACATTGATTTTGTCTTAGGGTTGGTTTGATACATAAACAAGTTATGCGGCAATTAATAAAGTATGAAATTATACCGTATAAATTAGTAATATAGAAATAAGTAACGAATGAATTGCAATATCGAGCTTAACTAATAATGCATGAATTGAGACTAAAATATATATATTTTTTGATTACTTTTAGAAAAATTATTTCATGCATGAGAGTTATTTGTTCACTGTAGTTTCTTTAAGTTGTCTACTAGTAGTTGTACTTGCGGCGATACGCGATGAATTTTAAAAAAATATTAACTAAATTGTTATGAAATAATATAAAAGACAAGAACAATATAGAGAGAATAGGGAGAGAGAGGAGTATTCTTATTGATACTTGGGACGATTTACAATGGGGTAAGACCCCTCTATTTATAGGAAAATAAATGACTTAGCTTCAAACTAAAACTCTTAGACATTCACTCTAAATAGAGTTCTATTTATAACACTCCCCCTTGAATGTCTATTCAATAATGTGCCTCGTTAAAACCTTAAAACCAAAACCCAATGGGAAAAATTAAAAGAAGGAAAAAGAGTACACATGTTTGAATATGCGCCTATTGGTTGCCTCGTTAAAAACCTCGCAAGGAAAACCCAGTTGGGACAAAACCTTGTAAGGGAAAAAGAGTGCAACGCGCATTAACTCCCCCTGATAAGAACATCAATTTATATCCTTGAGCATTTGCATTCCAATCTTGTGCACCATCTTCAATACAATCTTTGGTAGATGTTTGATAAATAAATCAACCATATTGACTTGAATAAATATTCCGCACCTTGAAATCATCATTCTTGATAGATATGAACATCTTCATATAATGTCGTGGAATGACTCTTCAATATCTTCATAGATGTATTCTCAATGCCATCATGCTTATAGTTATAGCAAGATACATATGTACACAAATTGTACTTAGGATGTGGTACTTCAGGACCAAGAATTGTGTATGCTTTAAGCAACTTAAATCTTTCAAGTTAAGTCATATAAATCACATAATAGACTTTAGATGCATATCAAGTTTTCATGTCATGCTAAACAAATAAGATATCGAAAACTGATTATACATACCTTTGACTTTATACTTTCAAGTATTTGAACTATATGTCCAAATCTACATGTCTTTCATATGGAATCAAGTATTTGTCTATACGCTTTAAGCGTATCAAAGACTTTGTCCTTCTGGGACTTAATATGAGTATTTGTAGTGAGAATATAGTTACTTTCTTTGGGTCAGCAAATGCGTATAGCATGCTTTGCAATATGTTGCAATTGAATTATCCATTTTATGAACTTCAGGTTCATGATATTCGGGGATTTACATATACAAATGATAATTCATCCCATGTAACCTTTTCTCAAGTGTTTATCATGTCTCCCCCTCATGTTAGAAAAGCTAACTTGTTTCCTCAACTTTGGGAAATCATCTTTGTACATTATCATGTCAATATACACAGCACATTAATAATAAGATGAAATTATTTGGTTCCTGACCCTGAACCACTTGTGAGGGGAGAATATACTCTCGTATACAACGTACATCAAACTGATATATATAACTTTGTTCTCATAAGAAACAGTTTAGCTATTAAGTGGAGGCACTCAATAATTATCTTGCTAAACCAACTATGATATAAACCAACTTATCAAGATGAACTATCTTGAGTAGAAAATCTGGAAATTATGCTCGAAGTTAGATTACTGAGCAATTTACCTCGCAAGCACCGACCAGGCTGCGGGTTAACAACAATCGCGCATGTAACCATTTCATAGATGCATCATATGTGGTATACATGGCAGGTGAATGGGCCCATATTCACCTTTGATATTTCCAGAATTTATGGGCTTCAACCCGAATTCTTTAGTTGGTCAGTTCATTTAATGAGAACAAGTGATACAAGAGAATTCGTAAAGAACTTTCTAGTTCTTTAATATTCACCCATGTGAATTCTCTATTATTGCACATCATACTTAAAATGAGATGGCTAACCCGAATGCCAACTGAATAAATTATCAATTACACCATGACATGTGCACTTATCAATAAACTTCAGGTTTATTATGACATGGGTTTTTATACCAATAGATATCCACTTTATTGTGGCATTCTTTTGTTTATGTAGTACAAACTGGAGAATGAAGCGGGTAGCTTTTCATATACAAATTATCCCGCTACAAGTTGTAGTAATAGGAGATATCAAATCTTTCCTTCATTTATAGTCTCAATATAATCAATCGCTTTCGCGTGTACTTTGGAAACTGAATAAGTTTCTTTGAGACTTACTACAGCACAATACTCAATTGTGTTTCTCCAACATAGTAATTGGCTCTTCTAGAGCTCTCAATTAATTTTGTACTTCCACAGATTCATCAACATCCATGTGGTGAATATCTCTTTTAAAGAGAAAGTTATACCATTATGGTCATGGTCAAAATTATATGCAAGATATGTTTCTTGCATTATCGTTGTCCTTTAATAGTCATATTTCCAAAATACTTTGGCGTACAATAGGTACGTGACCAACGATCATTCATGCCATATATCATCTCAAACCTCCTTCTAGGGGTGAGTGTGGTATCATCTCAAACCTCCTTCTAAGGGGTGAGGGTGGTATATTCAATACCAACTTCATGTTCATATTCTTCCGATAATGAATATGTATTCGTGAGTCAGATGTTGTCACATTCACTGCGGGGATATGTGATTTTGTTATCCTTTTCAAATCTGTAAATGCGTCTGGCATTCGATTTGCTATTCCTTGCAAATGGATAATATTTTGTGCCTCTTTTTCACAAATAGAGGTATGTGGATCAAGATGAGATAATGATGCATTTTTCCACAAAATTTCCCGTTTGGTTTCACCAACTTCTCCCCCTAATTTTGGGAAAAGTGTCTCATCAAATTGACAGTCTGCAAATCGTGCAGTGTACAAATCCCTTGTCAATGTTTCGAGGTAGCGAATAATGGAGGACGATTCAAACTCAACATATATTCCTAACCTTCTTTGCGGACCCATTTTGGTGCGGGATGGCGGTGCTATAGGCACATATACTGCGCATCCAAAGATTCTTAAATGGGATATATTAGGTTCATGACCCAAAACCAATTGCAACGGGGAATATTTGTGTCAATTCGTCAGTCAGAGACGAACTAGCATTGTTGCATGCAAAATGGCGTGACCCCAAGCCGAAGTAGGTAGCCTCGTTTTCATGAGTAAATGAGGTATTCAAGATTATACTCATGTATTGTCTCAATCTGATATCCATTTTGAATGATATCTTTAAAACTCAACAAGTTCCTTTTAGACTTGGAGGAGAACATTTTGACTGATATCATTAAAACTCAACAAGTTCTTCTTAGACTTGGAGGAGAACATTGCATTCTCTAAAATATCGTTCCTTTAGGCAGAGTTATAGTTGCTCTTCAGGAGCCTTCAATCAATTTAATTCCCATGGTTTGCCATACAAAAGAAAATATACGAACATGAGAATAAACAAATTCAATCCGTTTGTTTCATACTTAAACAATATTTTCGAAATCTGATGAGGTTATTCGACGAACTAAATCAGATAGTCGATTATATGTTTTCCATAATCGATTACTTTGCAGTTTGAAAATTTCAGTTTAAGCATTTTCTTAAAACAATCGATTGTTAAACATACACAATCGATTGTTGAACATTCACAATCGATTATTTGCTATTTTGAAAAACTTCAGATCAGTCTTAAGACAATCGATTGTTAAACATACACAATCGATTGTTGAACATACACAATCGATTGTTAAACATACACAATCGATTATTTGCTATTTTGAAAAACTTTCAGATCACTGTCTTAAGACAATCGATTGTTAAACATACACAATCGATTGTTGAACATACACAATCGATTGTTAAACATACACAATCGATTATTTGCTATTTTGAAAAACTTCAGATCACTGTCTTAAGACAATCGATTGTTAAACATACACAATCGATTATTTGCTATTTTGAAAAACTTAAATCAGTCTTAAGACAATCGATTGTCAAACATACACAATCGATTGTTGAACTTTGACAATCGATTGTTGAACGTACACAATCGATTGTTATGCAGTTTTAATGCGAAATATTAGATAATCGACTAACTGTTAGGTTAGTCGATTACCGCTACTGGAAAATAAAAATATTATTGAAATCTGAGCATATTGAAACATTCTAAAGAACTAATACTAACATTATATCATAAACTAACTAATACGAGCTGATACTAATGACTATTAGTTTATTCACTAACTATTACAAATAAGTGAAATAAAATCAAACAACTCCATCTTCTTTCATCACAGATCCATCACCGATTAGGTGGTCTATTTTCCCATCGGGTTGCTCAAAGAAATCTGCCACATCCAAGTGGGTGATGTCAAAATTGTCGTCAGAGACAAAATTTGTTTCAGGGCCTTTACTCTTTCGAGATGCTTGATAAAGGTCAACCAAATGTCTTGGTATACGGCAAGCTTTTGACCAGTGCCCTTTTTCCACCGCAATGATAATATATAGTTATGAACTATTTGCTTTTGGATTCTCATCGTATCGTGCTTGTGGTAGAGTGATCAACTTCAGGTTGTCATATCTCTTCTTTAAGCCATTCCACAAGATAGGTGGATCTCTGACTGTGATATATTCAATTTTCAAACCTTTATAAAGGTGATGGCGCAAGAAAATCAAGGCCTTAGCACAGTTTCAAACCTTCATCAAGGTGATGGCGCAAGAAAATCAAGGCCTTAGCATAGTCTTGGGTGGATGCATTATTTCTTTCTTTAATGGCGTCTCCAAGACCCATAGCATCTAAGTGGATTTCAGCATCCAACACCCATGTCATATAGTTCTTGCCCGAAATTTCAAAGGCAACGAACTTTCTTTTCATAACGTCAGACATAAAATAAAATTATATCAAGAGCGTGTTCATACTTATGGGCTCTATTACAATTATCACATTCACTTCAGGGAATGGACCATAATCATGTGCTTTACACAATCTCGTATCAAATATTACTTTCATAAAGTGAAAGATTATTTTGAGAATCTTTATTATTCTCATTATCACAATAATGCCGATTATAATTTCGTCTATTGCCACGTCCACATTCATTGATACCATCATGGTAATAATTTTGTCTTCTTTCAGACTTATCACATACTGCTACCACATTCTCTAAAGGGAATGGAGCAAATTCAATGGGACGGATTTTCAATTCTTTGCCCACAATCATTCATGAATTTGATCATGGCAACGCTTAGAAATTTTACCACTTCATGTGAGTGTAATTTCTTATGAACTCCATTAGAGTTATAATCAAACTTTGTTGTCTTTGTTTGTATATAGACAAATCGTCAAATTTCAAGAATTTGAAAGGGAAAAGTAAATTACTTACCTTTAAGGTATACCAATAAATGTTGTGATATCAAATATACCTCTTGAGTTTCCATCCCGTTGCATTACTTTATGATGATACCATCTCTTCTATTTTTCCGTATAGAAATTAGAAAAAGGCGGCGATTGAGTTGAGAGAGTCGAATCGGCTATGAAGCAAAAACCCTACACAAACAAAAGTTAAAATAATCGAAAATTTCAATTGGTTAGAGACTCGTGCTGATAACGTGTTATAAAATAATATAAAAGACAAGAACAATATAGAGAGAATAGGGAGAGAGAGGAGTATTCTTATTGATACTTGGGATGATTTACAATGGGGTAAGACCCCTCTATTTATAGGAAGATAAATGACTTAGCTTCAGACTAAAACTCTTAGACATTCACTCTAAATAGAGTTCTATTTATAACATAAATTAAATTGTGATCAGTCTTATTTTATTCTATTAGATCTTATCGCATTAATAAATTTCAATTGTCATCTTATTTGTCAATACGATATACCCAATAATAAAATCTTTATTAAATTAAAGGTACTTATATAATCTGTGAATAACTTTTTGTTCTATATTTTTCTTTATTATATTATCCAATATTTAGTATTATTTTATTGTTAATAGAAATTTTTATTAATATATTACTTTGTTTAATATTTTCATCTGCTCATCTTTTTTTGGAATATAAGAGAAGATATATAATTTATTACTATTGAAATAGTTGTTATGTTAAATTTTATTCTGTTGTTCTCAATAATATTATCTGAATTTTAATGAATAAAATCTCTATTAAACTAAAGGGACTTATACAACATCGAATAATCTTTTTGTTATGTATTTTTATTTATTATATCATCGAATAAATTTTTTGTTAGGTATTTATCTTTATTATATTACCTATGTTTGAGTAGTTAATTTTAGGCAGTTAATTTTTTGTACATAATTTTTGAATCTCCAAAGTTATTGAAGTTTTGTCCTAATTTTTGTTAATTTTTTGATGTTACATTTGGAATTATCACAATGATTTGCTTCTCGTATTCTGTATAAATAAGAGTAGATGTTGTCTGAATTTTAATGAAAAATCTCTATTAAATTAAAGGGACTTATATAGCTATCAAATAACTTTATTTTTAGGTATTTTTATTTATTATAATATCTAATGTTTAGTATAATTATATTATTAATATAAATTATTAGCATATTACTTATTTAATATTTTTGCCTGCTAATTTCTTTGGTAATATAACATAAGATACACATTTTATTACTCTTGAAAATATTATTAAAAATAAATTTGATTATATTTTCTTAATAATATTATGAATTGTAATGAATAAATACACTTTTTATTTCAAAATATATGAAAACAAAAATTATTTTTAAAAAAAGAAGTAAAAAAATTAACTACCCTAAACCAACCCCCACCCATGTTTGAGTAGTTAATTTTGATAATTAATTTCTTTGTTAATTATTAATAATCAAAACTAAATAACTAATTATGCCATGTGTCCTTTTTTAGGATGCCACTTGGCTTAAGGAGGGAGTTTTTTCCTCTCTTTTTAATAATATATAGATTATTATATTTTCTAAATAATATTGTTTGAATAATACACTTTTTATTTCAAAATATATAAAAATGAAAATAATTTTAAAATGAAATAAAATAACTACCTTAAACCAACCCTCACCCATGTTTGAGTAGTTAATTTTGGTAATTAATTTCTTTATTAATTATTAATAATCAATAACTAATTTGTAACTAATCCTTTCTTCTACATTAATATAATTCATATCAAATTAACTCTTTAAATTCTTTGAAATCAAACACCGCCACATAACAAAAACTACGATATAAGAAATAACCACGCACATGGATTAAATGAGTATTAAAACATGAATTGAATGAGTTTTATTATTAAAAATATAAATGAGAGTAACTATATTTTTTCAGTTTTAAAAAAAATTACCCAAAAAGGTGGGCTCAATTTGAACTTTGAAATCAGTTATTGTTTTAAATTTTTAAAAATTCTGAAATTTTGAATTTTGAAAAAAATGTGTGCTTCCTAATATGTAAGAGAATTTTCTCAATGTGACATGCGTCATTATGTTGTTCTATACTTGGCTTCACCAGGGGCTTTTGTCTTTGACTTATAATTATAGATAGATTATTAATTTTTGTATTCTTATTCCACCTCTTATTTCACATAAAATAATATATAGAATTTTGCAAAATTACGTATATAATTATGCGTGCAATAAAAATGTCAATCAAGTACACTATGTATTAAGTTCGTGATATACGCAGGATTTTGGGAATAATTATACTATAAGAGTCTATTGAACACAGTCTTACCCTGCATTTCTGCAAAAGACTAATTGCTAATGTGAAATTTTATGTAAATATCAAAATGCTAATTAATATCAGATTGTTAATACTAAAATTTATGTAGGTATCATAATAATACGTATTACAACACTATATAGGGGATTTGGAATGAATAATCCAATATAGTTAATTTTCCCATTTTGTGGAGAACACACCACGTCAGCCACAAAACTAGTGGTACAATTACTTTAGACACGTAAATCGAGTATGCAAATGACACGTAAGATAAACAATTGACATAGAAATAAATAAATAAATAAAATACACGAATTTTAACGCGCCACCTCACCCTTTATAAAAACAACTCAGCAACTTTACCTACCGTATGTACAAAATAATATATACGTAAACGTGAATAAGCTGGTTTAGATACGTACACGTGTTTGGTGACGTGGATATTGCGTTGGCTCTCTCTCTTTCCTCCTTCATCTTCTTCACTCATTTTCTCTCTCTACAATTTTCTCATTTTCTCTCTCTTGCCATATTCTCAGGTATGCTCATGTTCATATTCTTTTGTGAAATGTTTTGGCTTTTGAGGGTGAATTATGTTGAATTCGCTGTACTATTACTTTTTGCTATTTTCTGAGTTATGATTGCGAAATGAAGAAAATAAATAACTAAAAATTTTAAGTTTAAGTTATATACGCAGTCAGTTTAAGAAACTTTTAATTATCTTTAGCTGTTATAGCATATAATCTGTCTTTTGTTTTTTAATATGAAAATGCTTAGATATTAAGAAAGTTTGTGAGTTATAGGAATGTAATTTAGAATTAATGTAACAGTAGTTTAGAGAGAGAAGCTCCTCCTTCTCTCTACCTTTCTTCCCCAACCCTACTGTTTCATCGGCTTTCCTCCATTGCTACTGCTAAGGTGAGTTAATCTAGCAGACTGAGTCATGGCAAAGAGAAGAGGTCGCCCAAGAAAAGAGTTAGTTCCAATTTATGCGAGTGATTTAGTCTTCCAAAAAACAGTTAACACTGTTCCATCGGTTGGCATCACTGTTCCATCGATTTCATCTGTGAATACTGTTCCATCGGTTGGCATCACTGTTCCATCGATTTCATCTGTGAATACTGTTCCATTGGCTCAACCAGTCTCAGATTCACAAGGCACAATGTTACAAGCAACTACTGTTCCATTGGCTCAATCAGCTCCAGATCCACAACCATCTAATGTCCCTATGTTACAAACAGCTCCTGCGAGAAGTATTGTACATCCAGTCATACCTATGGAAGGCCCAAAGGAGAAGGAAAATGGGGAAAAGACGTGCATGCAACAACCAACTACTGCAGATTTTACTAAAGCTGCAGCAGAGGAAATCTCAAATCCACCTAAACAGTGGAATAGCCTCTTCCAAAGCAACAGATTGGCTGCAAATGGTATGTCATTAGAATATATTCCTCCTATACTAGTCAATGGGAAACCAGTTGGTCAATTGGTAAAGGAAGAAGTAGAGGAGGAAGAAGGGAAATGGAAAAGTGCTCTGGTGGTATTTGTGTTAGGCAATAGCCCTGGGTTCAATGGAATGAAGAGATTTATTAATCTCTATTGGTCGCATGTGCCTGATCCTGAATTGTTTTATCATGAGGAGGGGTATTATATTGTCAAATTCAATTGCATTGAAGATGCTAAAGAAATATTGTGTGGAGGACCATATACGATTGCTAATAGACCAATGATTTTGAAACAATGGTCTGCAGATTTTGATTTTAAAGCAGCTTTTCCTACTGAGATTCCTTTATGGATAAAATTCCCTAACTTACCAATGTCTTGTTGGGGTAGCAAGTCCTTGAGTAGGATAGCTAGTGTTCTTGGGAAACCAATATATGCTGATGAATGTACTACTAAACAGACTAGAATCTCTTATGCTAGAATGCTCATTGAGGTAAATGTATCAAAACAGCTGCCTTGTGAAATAGAGATTCTAGATCCAAATGGAAGGAGTTTCATACAGGATGTACTCTATGAGTGGAAACCTCTATACTGTGAGAAATGCTTGGAGGTTGGACATAATTGTCTAACCAAAATTTCACAACCTATGCAAAAAGCCAAGGTAACCCAAGAATGGAGAGTGAAAGCACCAATTACAACAAGCCAAAGCTGCCAGGAGCTTCACACCCAGAGTCAAGTAGCAAGTAAGGAGATCATTCAACCTCCTACTGTGATTGAGGAAAAACAGAAGCAAGTTGTCCATGATTCTCCAGTTTTCAATATAACCAACTTCCCTCCATTGTCCCCTCTTGTTTTGTCCAATAGGTATGAAATTGGGTCAGTTAGATGGTCTGATCATCCCCAAGATGAAGGGGAACAAGTAAAACCCAATGAAGTGGATCTTTTGGAATATTAGAGGTGTAAATAAAAGGTTCAAACAAAAAGAAGCTCAGAATTATCTTAGGAATAATAAGTTTGACCTGGTTGGACTAGTTGAGACCAAGGTTAAACAACACAATGCAAATAGAATAGCTAGTTTTCTATTACCTAACTGGAGTATGCTCACTAATTACAACAGTGCAGTAAATGGTAGAATTTGGATCTTGTGGGATCCTTCAAAACTTGTGGTGTCTGGTCATATAGAGGAGGCTCAGATCATTCATTGTAAAGTCCAACACATCACTGGGGAGATTATCTGCTGGCTCTCAGTAATCTATGGTTTCAATGATTGTGATCAAAGGAAGCTACTATGGAGTTCTATTGTGAATCTATCATCTGGTATTACTGATCCTTGGCTCATTGCAGGGGACTTCAATGCAATTCTATCAACTAAGGAGAGGCAATCCAGCCAACAACTGAAGCAAAGGGAATTGGTGGACTTTAATAACTGCATTCAGCAATCAGGGCTTATTGAACTACCTTGGAAGGGGAACTTTTTCACCTGGTCTAATCAACAAAGTGGTAATGATAGAGTATGCAGTAGATTGGATAGAGTGTTTAGCAATTTTGAGTGGCAGATGAAGTGGAATCATGTACATACTGTATATGGTCAGTCACTTATATCTGATCACAACCCTATGCTACTAACTCTTGCAACTGATACAGCAGTAAGGAAAACTCCATTCAGATTTTTCAATGCTTGGATCCAGCATAAAGAATATCATGGTATTCTCTCAAGGTATTGGAGCAGCAAGAAGAAACACAACCTTCAAGGAGTATGGAATAATCTTAAAGCACTTAAACAGCCTTTAAAATCTCTTAATGTTAGAGACTTTAAAAACATATCCCAAAGGATTGAAAGCAGCAGGAAAGAATTGATAGATATGCAGCATCAACTGGATCTTTCTTATTCAGACAATCTCCAACAAAAAGCAAAGGAAATGGTACAGCAACTGGAGAAATGGTCACTTGTAGAAGAGTCAGCCTTACAACAAAAATCAAGAGCTAAGTGGATCAAGCTAGGGGATTCCAACAATAAATATTTCTCAGCAGTTATGAAGGAGAGGAATCAATATAAAAAGATCATTGAACTATCCACAGAAGGAGGTCAGAAGATAAATGATTCTGAAGAATTGAAGAAGGAGATCAGGGATTTTTATCAAGCTCTGATGGGAACAGCAGCCAACACACTTCCAGCAATAAATAAGCTATATATGAGGAATGGACCAAAACTATCTCAAATTCAAAGGAAGGAGCTTATAGCTGATATATCTGAAAGGGAGATAGTTGATAGCTTGAAGGCTATTGGAAATGATAAAGCTCCAGGTATAGATGGGTTCAATGCCATGTTCTTCAAGCAGTCTTGGCATATCATTGGGAGGCAGGTGATGTTAGCAGTTACAAATTTTTTTCAAACTTCCAAAATGTACAGTCCAGTCAATTGTGCAACAATTACTTTGTTACCCAAGGTTCCCAATCCCCAAACTGTGAAGGAGTTTAGGCCAATAGCTTGTTGTTCAGTCTTGTATAAGATCATATCCAAACTGTTGGCTAATAGACTCCAAAAAGTGATGAGTAGTATTATATGCAACTCCCAGGCAGGATTTATACCAGGAAGAAGAGTAGCAGATAATGTGATATTAGCTCATGAGCTAATAAAACAGTACTCCAAACAACACATCTCTCCCAGATGCATGATCAAGATTGATCTCCAAAAAGCCTATGACTCTGTGGAATGGAGCAGTCTACAACAGATTATGGAAGAACTTGATTTCCCTAGCAGGTTTATTAAATGGATCATGGAATGTGTTCAAACTGTTAGCTACACTGTTGTAGTTAATGGTGAAACAACAAAGCCCTTTCAAGCTGCTAAAGGATTGAGACAAGGAGATCCAATATCTCCCTTCTTGTTTGCTATCATTATGGAATATCTTAGTAGAGCTCTGGCACAATTGCAGCATACTAAGAACTTCACATATCATCCAGGATGTAAGAAGCTGGGAATCACTCATTTGAGCTTTGCAGATGATTTGTTATTATTTGTCAAAGGGGAAACTCAATCAGTAAGTGCTATGTTTCATTTCTTCTCTCAATTTCTAGCTGCTACTGGGCTGAAGGCTAACCTAAACAAAAGTGCAGTGTATTTTGGGGGGGTTGCAATTGAAAATCAACATCATATCCTCAATCTTCTTGGTTATGTTAAAGGTGATCTTCCTTTCAAATACTTGGGAGTCCCATTAACTACCAAGAAACTATCAGTTACTCAATGGCAACCTTTGGTTGATAAGATCACAGCAAAAATAACATCCTGGACAGCAAGATATCTATCCTATGCAGGCAGATGCCAACTGGTTCAATCTGTTATTCTTGGAGTCCAAGCTTATTGGGCTCAGCTATTCATTATGCCTTCTAAAGTTGTCAAGCTATTGGAATCTATCTGCAGAACCTACATTTGGTCAGGGTCTGTGACCATCAACAAGAAAGCATATGTAGCCTGGGAGAAAATGTGTATGCCTAAATCTGTTGGGGGACTTAACTTAACTAACATCTCATTGTGGAACAAAGCTGCAATAGCTAAACTAGGATGGGATTTAGCTCACAAGAAAGACCTGCTATGGGTCAAATGGATTCACAGTGTGTATGTTAAACAACAACAACTGGACAGCCTCACTATTCCAAATAATGCTAGCTGGATGGTAAGGAAGATTGTGGAAGGAGTAAAGCTACTGCAACTTCATAATTTGCTCAATGAAACTGCCTGCACTATAAGGAAGGTGTACTTGCAGCTGCTTGGAGATTCAGCCAGAGTTCCATGGAAGAATTTGGTTATGCAAAATGCAGCTAGACCAAAGGCTATCTTTAGCATATGGTTACTGCTGCAGGATCGACTGCCTACCAAAAATAGACTGCTGCAATGGAAATTGAATATCTCAGGGATGTGTGTTATGTGCCAGCAAGAAGAGGAAACTAGAGATCATGTCTTCCTACATTGTATCTATGCTACACAACTGAGACACAAAGTTCTACAATGGCTGAATATGGATGACTTCAATGGACATAACTGGATGCAATTCTGCAATTGGATCATTCTACAATCCAAAGGGAAATCTGTCCGAGCTCTCACATTCAAGATGACCATCACAGAAATGTTCTATAGTATATGGTTGGAAAGAAATGCAAGAATCTTTGAAAACACTTACTGTAATTGTGACAAACTCCTAAGTAGTATAGCCTATATTTGTAATGTTCGAGCTCATCCTAGGCTTAGTATACATATTCAGCAGTTCATGATATGAATACTGGATATTAGAGTAGCATAGATTTCGTGTTTTTATTAGATAGGCAGTTGAGTTTAAAACTGTCTTTGATATGTAAAGACCTTTTGGTGATTAATAAAAATTTTAATTACCAAAAAAAAAAAAAACAGTAGTTTATTTTTCCTTTATTTGATATTTTCTAGTTGTAAATTAGGTCGATTGATGAGGACTAGTTTGTCATTACATCCTAGGTTGTTCTATAGATTCTTAAGTTTTGTAAAGTTTGTCCCTTTACTTTGTTTTGGATAAGACTGTGAAATGACTATTCTGCCCATGCTTCTTTTTCCTTCTCTCTTTTACCTGATTGAGATATATCAATAAAAAAGAGCAAATTGTAGGAAAATGAGTCAATTTTGAAAGGACGGAAGCTAATATTTGAAAATCTTTTTAATGTGTACAACAAAAGAAACTTGGACCATTTGTATGAATTCAGTGGTGCAGCCAGGAAATTCAATTGTCAGCTTGTTCAAAGTCTACTTTTTAATTAATAACAAATAATAATTTTTCGGTGGCGAAGGGTGTTTAGCTGACCATCCTTAGTGGCTGAGGTAGGATTTTCATCAAAGGGGTGTCGGGATACTCCTTGGGTGCATGTGGCTCCGCCACTGCCCGTGTATATGATACTTTAGATTAGACCATACTTGTATTAAGAAAGAGGGGAGCTTTTTTATGCCTTGTGTGGTCTTGTGAAATTTTGTTGCTCATTGTTTAACAGGCTGTATTTTATGCAGTTGGCATAATAATCTTGGTCAGAAGCTACACAAGGAGATCATCATTTCAGCAGTGAACTAGTGGAGCATCCAGCTGCTTTCTGATATATGGGAAATAGTGAGGAAGGAAAATCTTGTAAGCCTGAGAAATCATCTTCAACCGCACCAGTAAGCGAATACAGTAATTGTTATTGTTCAATCTGTGTTGTGTGTTTGACATTGTTCTTCTCTGCTCCAGAGTATTTGTGGTTATTGTTAATCTCTTCTTTGAAGTGAGTCTCTGAGTAATTGGAAAATTTATTCTTGTACTGACAGGACCAGAGCAGTATTCACGTGTATCCTGACTGGGCGGCTATGCAGGTTAAATCATTTTTCGTCTTACTGTTAGATATTCTTAGGAGGGGAACCTTGGAGCAACGGTGAAGTTGTCTTCGTGTGACCTATAGGTCATGGTTCGAGCTGTAGAAGTACCCACTAATGCTTGCATTAGGGTAGGCTGTCTATATAACACCCCTTGGGGTGTGGCCCTTCCCCCGACCCTGCGTGAATGTGGAATGCTTTGTGCACCGGGCTGCCATTTTTTTGTTAGATATTCTTACTGTAGCTCTTGTGGTTGTTGATATTTAAAGTAAGCCAGTTAAATGTTCAGGCATATTATGGTCCTCGAGTAGCTGTACCTCCATATGCTAATTCTCCTGTTGCACCTGGTTATGCTCCTCATCCTTGTATGTGGGGACCGCTACAGGTATTTTCCAGGCCAAATGTTTCTTTTAAATTTTTGCGATTTGTTTGATCGAAGTGTTAGGAAATAGATTATCGGGCTTTGGCTGCGTTAGTGCTAACCGTGATTCTCCTTTTCTTATAGCCTATGATGCCACCTTATGTTGCACCATATGCAGGAATCTATGCACATGGTGGTGTTTATGCGCATCCTGGAGTTCCTATCGTAAGTCTCCATTCCAGCATTTCCATTCTTTTTTCGATATCAAAACTGCTTTTTGATTCCTACTTAGGGCATTGGTAAACAACTTATAACATATTGAGCTTGTCTCACTAATTTCTTAAAGGACTGAGAAGAAGTATCTTGGAACTAGAATGAAGGTATAACTATTTTGAACAATAGATCGAGAGTGAAAAACAAGCAGCTAACTGATTTAGAATTAAGCCCTACAACTGGCCAACAACAAATTCCAGTATCTAAACTATTAGAAGTCTATTGCTCATCCGTTCTTAAGAAGTTGGTGTATTTTCTGTGTTCTTTAATATGATGGAGCAAGAGAAGCTCATCTCGGTTATAAATATTAAATATTCGTTAACAGATTGGCTCAAGTGAATAGTGATCATCGGTAGAGGGTATAATATGAAAACTTAAACCACCTTTACCAGTTCCTTTTTCTTTGTGCGATTGGGGCATTTTCACTTGGTAGGATGTACGTATTATCTCAAGTTAAAATTTTATATGGAACATCGGGAACTGATTTTTTATCAAAAATAAAATAAAATATATGGATCTTATAATTTCTGAATATACTTGGTTTTGTCATCTTCATATTAAATCTATGACAGTATGTTCACGAGAGTTACTGTAACATGTAACTCTAGCGACAAAGAGTTGTGGCTAAAACGTGGAACATGCTCAAATTATGGAATATCTGTTTATCTGATTCCAGGTGTCTCGTCCTCAGGCTCATGGAATGACATCATCTCCTGCTGTCAGCCAAACTGTGGTATATTTTACTTTTAGTTCTTTCAGTGTTTGTGAACTTATTTGTTCCGGAAATGCATGCTAATAAAATATTCTTTCCTTTAGCTTGATGCATTGCCTAATGGTGGGATTGAAGCTAAATCACTCTACATTGTGTAGGATGCTGCTTCTTTGAGCGTGGACATTTCTGCTAAGTCTTCGGAGAATACTGTTCAACGCTTGATGAGTAAGTCAAAAGGATCTAATGGGCTTGGTATGTCAATACAAAATTGCAGTGTTGATAACGGCGTTGGCACTGACCATGGACCTTCTCAGAGGTTTGTGCAATATTTAGTTATTTAAGAACTATGCTCGACTCATAAATAGAATATTTGCAAATACCCGGTCCTTACATTCTGGAGAACACTTTGTAATCCTGTTTAAGTTATTGACTAATTATTAGATTTCATGTCGTGACAGTGGGCAAACTGAAGGTTCAAGTGACGGAAGTAACATACACACAGCAGAGGTATGATCTTCTGAGATCTATAAATCCATTTGTCTCATTTAAATTTAAAAAAAAAAAATTTGTATTGGAAACTGACATTTCCTTTTCATGCTCTAGGTGGGTGAGAACAGTAAGAAAAGAAGTCACGAGACGATTCCTAATAACTGTAAGAGTTTGGTCTCTTTCTAACTTTGTATCCAAATCTCAATCAAGTTCAATAGATATAGGATTTATTTATTTGTGGAGTGTGCAGTTGCTTCAGAGTGAATTTTCTCATATTCGCTTCCATATTTGTTGAAGGAGAAAATCCCAGTTCGAAAGAAATTTGCCTGATTTCATCTTTTGATGTCTGTTATTCAAACTTCTAACAGCTGGCGAGGGAAAGAGTCAGACACGAAGCAGTCCACAACCTAGGGAAGTAAATGGTGCTACCAAGAAGGAAACTTCTATAGCTGTTAGTCCTGGTAACATAGCAGAGAAAGTAGCCGGAACAGTATTTTCTCCAACCATGACTACTCCTCTGGAACTGAGAAATCCTGTCGGTACACTAGCGAAAGCTAGTCCGACTAATGTTTCACGAATCAGTCCTGCAGTGCCGGGCGAAGTCTGGTTACAGGTATATACATGAACTAGGTGAACTTTGCTTGCTTATTTTGATATAAACTTCGGTGTTTGTATTGCTGCTACTGTTTCTTTTTATCTTTTTCGAGCCCAGGATCTATCGAAAATAGTCTCTCCACCTTCCCAGCCCCAGGATAGGGGTAAGGTCTGCGTATACGCTACCCTCCCCAGACCCCACTTGTGGGACTTCACTTGATTGTTGTTGTTGTTGAATTTGGTGAGGGCCGTGTTTACGTTCTTATTGTTAAATGAAACTATAATTTCAGAATGAACGTGAGATCAAGCGGGAGAAGAGGAAGCAGTCTAATAGGGAATCAGCAAGGAGATCAAGGTTGAGAAAACAGGTAAGAGATGAAATGTGTACATTATAGAATAATTATCTTTTGATTGAATCTTAATATATGGCCTACGTTTTACTGTTTTATATACTAGTTCTGATACATGTACTTTCTTTATTTCCCTCCTCCCTCCAGGCAGAAGCTGAAGATTTGGCAATACGAGTTCAATCTTTAACCTCCGAAAACGTGGGACTCAAATCTGAGATAAATAAATTCACTGAAAATTCTGTGAAACTAAAGCTTGAAAATGCCGCTTTAATTGTATGGCTTTGTTTCTTTGTCAAGTATTCTTCTTCAATTGTTAGTGGTGATATGTATATTCATTTTTTGGGCTTGTTAAATATGGTCTGGATTGCGCAGGAGAGACTGAAAAATAAACGACGAGGACAAGCTGAAGAGGTAACTTTAGGTAAGATTGATGATAAGAGGCTGCAACCCGTTAGCACAGCAGACCTATTAGCAAGAGTCAACAACTCTGGTCCACTGGATAGAACCAACGACGATAGTGAAATTCGTGAGAATAATACCTCAGGAACAAAGCTTCATCAACTTCTTGATCGCAGAACTGATGCTGTGGCTGCTAGATGATCCATAGTCACGACCGGGATCCCCTGGTTCGAGCAAGTTTCAAACATACTGTTAACGCGCAGAAGTACAGTACAGAAATTCAGAATAGGACTCTGAAACTTCAGAAATTCTAATTTTTTGTAATTGTAACTTAGCCGTGGACAAGCTGAGGAGTGTTTTTTCCCCCTTCACTTCAGAATGCCATCTTGCATGGTCTTATGTAAATTGTTAATGTTAATCACACCAGAAAACTTGACTGAGGGGTGAAAAGATTTTGGTTTGGATGTATAAAAGTATTGTCTATGGAAGCAGTGAACAACTGATCTTTGTGATATGACTGATGCCTTTGTTGGAAAATATATATTGTCAAAAATGCCTGTTATAGCTAAAATTTTTTGTAGTGCTGTGTTATGCATATTCTAATTCTTTTGCCTTTTTAACTTCTCCATTGCTTCTAAGTATTGCTCATTTTTTCTCCAAACTCCCAATGATCAGTGTGCTAACATTGACCTGTCAATTCGGTTTCAGTTTGTCACGATCAGTGTACTAACATTGACCTGGCAATTCGGTTTCAGTTTGTGACGCCCCGACTTCGGGGAGCGTAACTGGTGCTTAACCGAGATAATCTGGTCAAGCAAGTGTGCTAGATATTTTCTACCCTACCTTGCCCATGAATAGAGTGGAGTTGTATTACATTATTTAAACATTGAAAGGATTTCATAACCAACACCAATTTCGATTACCATTACTAGTTTCATTTATAATTCCGAAAATATATTACTCATTCATAGCTTGAAGTGGAACATATGATACAAATAGGACATTTTCTAGTTTTTACTTTTCCAACATCAATGGACAACCTACACTATGTCTACGGAGCCTCTAAGTACAACAAAATAGTAATATGAAAGTGCCCACAACAAGGCCCCGGCTATACCTCAAAACACAAAGTACGACATCAAGTGACATCAGGTCCGGAATAAATTAGGGCTCACCAAAACCTACCAAATAGGGAGTAACTGCTAACGAGGACCAAAGTTGCTCGTTGATGAACCACTTGTTCCATTGAAGATGTAGAGCCCTCGGCAAAAGCGACGTTAGTACATATGGAATAATACCAGTCCTCTTTAGAAATAGAATGCCAATATAAAAAAAGAAAAACCATGAAAACAACAAGTGATGATCAATGATATTAAATTCCAAGTCAAAACATAATAGTTTCCAAATACGAAAATAATACTGTGAAGATGATAATCAAAATATGAAGATAATATTATTTTTGATTGGGAAATCTTTAGTACCGATATACTACCGTGAATTCAACATGGAGTCCGATCATGGACGATTGGCTATACCATCTCATCTTAAGACATCATCCATAATCACAATCACTATCTCAATACCGATATACCACCGTAAATCTAGCACGAAGTCTGATTTCAGCCCAATCGGCTAAGCCATCTCACTAGAGACATCCAGTTACAATCACAACAATCTCTACACAAAGCGGCCCCACTGCCTCATCCCAATGTATGCGGGTGTAGGTGTAATCACAATCACAATCTCAATCATTATCACCATCATATATGCGGCATGGCGTTCGGTCTCGACCCTATCAGCTAGGCCATCTGTCACGACCCTAGTTCACCAATCGTGAACCTGTCATGATGGCACCCAATCTTCGTGACTAGGTAAGCCTGAAAAACTACGGAAATTCAACAAATATTTGCGAAAACGATAAATAAACCATGAATAGCATAAAATAATGTATAGAGTGCCGCCTGGCACATACAAGTCAACTCAAATAACGTAAAAAACTCCAAGATCCGGAAACCCACGGGCAACACAGGCTAAGAGTAAAGTATAACACATGGCTCTAACATCCAGAAGTATCTACAACGAGAGAATAGATAGATAAAACTACTAAGTAAAGGTAGAATCGAGGGAGACTCTTCGGCTCTGCGGATGCGGCAGAAGCATACCTCAGATCTCCGAGTATAGCTCCTAATCAGTGATAGCGCGCCCGATCAAGAGTACCTGGATCTGCACAGCAAAAGTATGCAGAAGAGTAGCATGAGTACACCACAACGGTACTCAGTAAGTGCCAAGCCTAACCTCGAAGGAGTAGTGACGAGGAAGGTCGAGGCCCTACTGAGAAGAACATAAGAAATAATGTAAAAATAAATAAACAGTAGATAATAAAATAAATCCGAATATCTAACAAGACAGTAATTAAAAACAGAGCGGATACAAGTACAAACTACAAACACAAAGCAAATCACTTAACAGTCAGGATCTCTACATGGAGCTTCGGGAATGGAAACCGCAGTCCACCTTATCAATATACGAAGATCTCCGGGAATTGAACCCGTAGTCCTTCATACCAATATCGGAGGATCTCCAGGAATTGAACCTGCAATCCTTTATACCAATAACAGAGAATCTCCGGGAAATGAACCCGCTGTCCTTTATATCAATATCAGAGAATCTCCTGGGAATTGAACCCATAGTCCGTCATGCCAGAATCAGAGGATCTCCCTGGAATTGAACCCATAGTCCGTCATGCCAGAATCAGAGGATCTCCCGGGAATTGACCCATAGTCCGTCATGCCAGAATCAGAGGATCTCCCGGGAATTGAACTCGTAGTCCCACATACCAATAATAGGGGGATCTCCCAGGAATTGAACCCGTAGTCCCAAACGTAAACACTTCACAACAAGTCAATATTTAACAGAAAGAAACCAAATATAGCAACAATGTAAAGGTCTAGGCCTATCATGCTCACAAAGAGGGTAGGTATTTGCAATTTAGTCAGATAGAGCAAATAAATTACTAACGTGCTTTTCCTATGCCAAGCAAGTGAAATCACATTTTTAACAGTTAAATACACAAAGAAACACAGTCTAAATAAGTCAAGTAAGGTGAATTTTCAACAATTAGCACAAGTACACGCCCATCACCTCGCGCACAAGGCTTTTAAACAACAATTAATATATCCTAAGGGGAGAGGTCCCCCACACAAGGTTAGACAAGCCACTTACCTCGAATTGGTACAAAACCGCTAAGAAACAATGCCCTTGCCACGAGTATCCGACTCCGAGTGGCCCAAATCAATTCAAACCAATTACATATTGTGATAACATCGCAAGTAACTAATTATACTATTAAAATTAAAGCTAAGGCGTGAAAATAGGTGAAATAACCAAAATGCCCTTCAAGCCAATATCTCAGAATCAAATAATTTTTATATTTTCAGAAACCTCGTACTCTCACGAGTCTAACCATATAAAAATCTCCCAAATCGGAGGTCAAATGCCCCTTCAAATCATCAAAGTTTGGTCTAAGAACTTTACCCCAATTTTCATTCAAAATCCAAAATTAAAGCTTGAATTTAAGATTAGATTAGTGGGGTAAAGGAATGGTTACCCAATCGTTGCCTTTGAAAAACCCTCGAAAAATCTCCTAAAATCAAGCTCCCTAGCTTGAGTTTTTGTAAAAAAATGGAAGAAAACCTCGTTTTTGAAATATAAGTACTGGTCAGGTATCAATGCATCGCGAACGCGTAGTGTCCATCGCGTTCGCGTAGAGGAAAACTAAAGTGACTAGATACTACCCTTCGCGATCGCGAAGGTTTGGGCTTGAAAGGTACGCGAACGCGAGAAGAATAAAAGGGGGGTCCAAGACTTGAACATCGCGAACGTGGGTGCTGGGGACGCGAATGCGGAACAGGGGGAATCTGGGCTTCGCGAACGCGTGAAGAGGGACACGAACGCGGGTCCTCCTTCGTGAACGCGAAGAAGGATAGCAGACCTGCAATTTCTGCTGCAATTCTAAACTCCAAATTGCTCCGTTGAGCATCAGAAACACACCCGAGGCCCTCGGGACCTCAACCGAACCTACGGACATATCCCATAACTTCATCCAATCTCGTACCAATCCTTGAACCACCTAAAACAACGCCGGAAACTCGAATTAATCAATGATTTGAACTTAAAAACTTCAAAACTAAACCAAACTCGCTTTCGATTCAAAACCTAAGCAAAACACGTCCGATTGACCTGAAATTTTACACGCACGTCCCAAATGACATGACGGTGCTAAAGAAACTTCCGGAATCCCATTCCGACCCTCGAATAAAAAATTCACTATCGATCGGAAACTTCAAAATTCTAACTTTCGGCATTTATAGCCTAAAATGAGCTACGGACATCCAAAATACATTCTGAACACGCTCCCAACCCCGAAATCACCTAACGGAGCTAACAGAACCATCATTTTTCCATTCCGAGGTCGTCTTGACACTGTTTTGATTATGGGCCATTTCCCAACACTTAAGCTCTCAATTAGGGTCTAAGTGTCCCAAAACACTCCGAATTCTATTACCGAACATCCCGGCAAACCAAAATAGCATAAATGAACTTAGGGGAAGAAGATAATGGGGGAACGGGGCATAAATTCCAAAGATGAACGGTCGGGTCATCACATCCTCCTACACTTAAACATCCATTCGTCCTCGAACGAGCATAGAGAACATACCTGAAGTAGCAAAAACATGAGGGTATCTACTGCGCATATCCCGCTCGGTCTCCTAAGTCGCCTACTTGGCCGGCTGACCCCGCCACTGCACCTTTACTGAAGCTATATCCTTTGATCTGAGCTTTCGAACCTTCCTATCCAATATTGTCACTGGCTCCTCAACATAGGACAAGTCATTGTCCAACTGGACTGAAGTGAACTCCAACACATGAGACGGGTCACCATGATACCTCCGAAGCATAAAAAAATACAGGATGAACTCCGGACAAACTAGGAGGTAAAGAAAGCTCATAAGCAACCTTCCCAACATGCTTCAAAATCTCAAATGGACCAATGTACCTCGGGCTCAACTTTCCTTTCTTTCCAAACCTCATGACGCCTTTCATAGGTGAGACCCGAAGCAAAACCAGCTCACCAACCATAAATGAAACATCACGAAACTTCCGGTCCACATAACTCTTCTGCCTAGACTGGGCCGAACAGAGTCTATCCTGAATCACATTAACCTTCTCAACCGCATGCTGAACCAAATCAGTGCCCAATAACCTGGCCTCGCCCGGCTCGAACCAACCCACCGGGGATCTGCATCTCCTACCATATAAGGCCTCATAAGGCGCCATCTGAATACTGGAATGATAATTGTTGTTGTATGCAAACTCAGCCAATGGCAAGAACTGATCCCAAGCCCCTCTAAACTCAATCGCGCACGCACGGAGCATATCCTCAAGAATCAGAATAGTGCGCTCGGATTGTCTGTCCGTCTGAGGGTGAAAGGCTGTACTCATGGTCACCCTGGTACCCAACTCATGTTGGACGGCTCTCCAGAACCGTGATGTAAACACTGAACCCCTGTCTGAGATGATAGAAACTGGAATACCATGCATACGGACAATCTCCCTAATATAAATCCCTACTAACCGCTCCGCTGAGTAAGAAGTGCACACTGGAATAAAATGAGCGGACTTGGTCAGCCGATCCACCACAACCCAAATAGAATCAAACCTCCTCGCCGTCAGAGGGAGACCAGTCACAAAATCCATAGTGATATCTCCCATTTCCACTCCGGAATCTCTATCTACTGGATTAATCCTCCCGGTCTCTGATGCTCAGCCTTCACCTGCTGACAGTTGAGACATCTAGCTACAAACTCTACTATGTCCTTGTTCATCCACCTCCACCAATAATACTACCTCAGATCCTGATACATCTTTGCGGCACCCGGATGGATGGAATACCGCGAGTATGGGCCTCGGTCAATATCAACTCCCGAATATCATCAACATCGGGCACACAAATACGACCCTGCATCCTCAATACCCCGTCATCTCCAATATTCACATCCCTAGCATCGCCATGCTGAACCGTGTCCCTGAGGACAAGCAAATGAGGATCATCATACTGTCGCTCCCTGATACGATCAAACAATGAAGACCGAGAAACCACATAGGCTTGAACCCGACTGGGCTCCGAAAGGTCCAACCTCACGAGCTGACAGGCTAAGTTCTGGACATCCATCACCATAGGCCTCTCTAAAGCTGGTAAATATGCCAAGCTCCCCAAACTCTCCGCCCGACGACTCAAGGCATCGGCTACCACATTGGCCTTGCCCAGGTGATAAAGAATAGTAATATCATAATCCTTCAGTAGCTCCAACCATCTCCTCTGGCGCAAGTTCAGATCCTTCTGCTTGAACAAATGCTGCAAAATCCGATGATCTGTATAAATATCATAAGGCACACCATACAAATAATGACGCCAGATCTTTAAGGCATGAACAATAGCAGCTAACTCAAGGTCATGGACATGATAGTTCTTTTCATGCACCTTCAACTGTCTGGACGCGTAGGCAATCACCCTACAGTCCTGCATCAATACCGCTCCAAGTCCAACTCGTGAGGCATTACAATATACTGTATAAGACCTCGAACCAGTAGGCAAAATCAGAATAGGGGCTGAAGTCAAAGCTGTCTTGAGCTTTTGGAAGCCCGCCTCACACTCGTCCGACCACTGAAAAGGAGCACCCTTCTTGGTTAATCTTTGGAATTCATGCCCCGTTCCCCCATTATCTGCTTCCCCTAAGTTCATTTATGCTATTTTGGTTTGCCGGGATGTTCGGTAATAGAATTCGGAGTGTTTTGGGACACTTAGTCCCTAAATGAGAGCTTAAGTGTTGGGAAATGGCCCGTAATTAGAATATTGTCAAGACAACCTCGGAACCGCTGGTTCTGTTATCTCCGTTAGGTGATTTCGGGGTTGGGAGCATGTTCGAAATTTATTTTGGATGTCCGTAGATCATTTAGGCTATAAATGCCGAAAGTTAGAATTTTGAAGTTTCCGGTCCGATAGTGAATTTTTGATCGGAGGGTTGAAATGGGATTCTGAAAGTTTCTTATCACCGTCATGTCATATGGGACGTGCGTGTAAAATTTCAGGTCAATCGGACGTGTTTTGCTTAGGTTTTGAATTGAAAGCGAGTTTGGTTTAGTTTTGAAGTTTTTAAGTTCAAATCATTGATTAATTCGAGTTTCCAGGCGTTGTTTTAGGTGGTTCAAGGATTGGTACGAGTTTGGATGAGGTTATGGGATATGTACGTAGGTTTGGTTGAGGTCCCGAGGGCCTCGGGTATGTTTCGGATGCTCAACGGAGCAATTTGGAGTTTAGAATTGCAAAAGAAATTGCAGGTCTGCTATCCTTCTTCGTGTTCGCGAAGGAGGACCCACGTTCGCAAAGCGTTCCCCTTTCCACCCATCGCATTCATGTCCCTCTTCACGCGTTCGCGAAGCCCAACTTCCCCCTCTTCCGCATTCGCGTCCCCAGCACCCGCGTTCGCGATGTTCAAGTCTTGGACCCCCCTTCTGTTCTTCTACGCGTTCGCGTGTTCGTGGCCGCGTTCGCGTACCTTTCAGGCCCAAACCTTCGTGTTCACATTCATTACTTCGCGATCGCGAAGGTCACTTTCATTTTCCTCTACGTGAACGCAATGGACCCTACGCGTTCGCGATGCATTGATACCTGACCAGTACTTATATTTCAAAAACGAGGTTTTCTTCCATTTTTTACAAAAACTCAAGCTAGGGAGCTCGGTTTTAGGAGAATTTTTGAGGGTTTGCAGAGGCAACGATTGGATATAGATCCCTTACTCCCTTATGATTATTACCCACTAATCTAATCTCAAATTCAAGCTTTAATTTTGGATTTTGAATGAAAATCGGGGTAAAGTTCTTAGACCTAACTTCGATGATTTGAAGGGGCATTTGACCTCTGATTTGAGAGATTTTTATATGGTTAGACTCGTGAGAGTATGAGGTTTCTGAAAATATAAAAATTATTTGATTCCGAGACGTTTGGTATGATGGGCATTTTGGTCATTTCACATATTTTCGCACCTTAGCTTTAATTTTAACAGTGTAATTAGTTACTTGCGATGTTATTACAATATGTAATTGGTTTGAATAGATTTAAGCCACTCGGAGTCGGATACTCGTGGCAAGGACATTATTTCTTAGCAGTTTTGTACCAATTCGAGGTAAGTGGCTTGTCTAACCTTGTGTGAGGACCTCTCCCCTTAGGATATATTAATTTTTGTTTAAAGGTCTTGTGTGCGAGGTGACGGGCGTGTACTTGTGATAATTGTTGAAAATTAACCTTACTTGATGTATTTAGACTGTGTTTCTTCGTGTATTTAACTGTTAAAAATGTGATTTCACTTGTCTTGGCATAGGAAAAGCACGTTAGTAATTTATTTGCTCTATTTGACTAAATTTCAAATACCTGCCCTCTTTGTGAGCATGCTAGGCCTAGACCTTTACATTGTTGCTATATTTGGTTTCTTTCTGTTAAATATTGACTTGTTGTGAAGTGTTTACGTTTGGGACTACGGGTTTAATTCCCGGGAGATCCCCCTGTTATTGGTATATGGGACTACGGGTTCAATTCCTGGGAGATCCTCTAATTCTAGCATGACGGGCTACGGGTTCAATTCCCGGGATATCCTCTGATATTGATATAAAGGACTGCGGGTTCAATTCCCGGAGATCCTCTGTTATTGGTATAAAGGACTGTGGGTTCAATTCCCAAAGATCCTATGATATTGGTATGAAGGACTGTGGGTTTAATTTCAGGAGATCTTCAGATATTGATAAGGTGGACTGCAGGTTCGATTCTCGGAGCTCCATGTAGAGATCCTAACTGTTGAGTGATTTTCTTTGTGTTTGTACTTTGTACTTTTAGCCGCTCTATTTTTAATTACTGTCTTGTTAGATATTCGGATTTATTTTATTATCTACTGTTTATTTATTTTTACATTATTTCATATGTTCTTCTTAGTAGGGCCTCAACCTTCCTCGTCACTACTCCATCGAGGTTCGGCTTGGCACTTACTGAGTACAGCTGTGGTGTCATGTTACTCTTCTGCACACTTTTGTTGTGCAGATCCAGGTACTTTTGATCGGGAGAGCTATCAGTGATTAGGAGCTATACTCGGAGATCTGAGGTATGCATCTGCCGCGTCCGCAGAGCCGAAGAGTCTCCCTCGATTCTACCTTTAGTTAGTAGTTTTATCCATATATTCTCTCGTTGTAGACACTTCTGGATGTTAGAGCAATGTGTTGTACTTTACTCTTAGCCTGTGTTTCCCGTGGGTTTCCGGGTCTTGGAGGTTTTTACGTTATTTGAGTTGACATGTATGTGCCAGGCGGCACTCTATACATTATCTTATGCTATTCATGGATTATTTATCATTTTCGAAAAGATTTTTGTTGTATTTCCGTAATGTGTTAGATTTACCTGGTCGCGAAGACTGGGTGCCATCATGACAGGTTCACGATTGGTGAACTAGGATCGTGACAAGTTGGTATCAGAGCTCTAGGTTCATAGGAGTCACGGGACACAGGCCGGTTATTTAGAGTCTCGCTGATCCGTACAGAGACGTCTATACTTATCTACGGGAGGCTATGTAACTGTTTAGGAAAATCTTCACTTCATTTGAATTCTTGTTGTGCTATGTTTTTTAAATTGATTCTAAACTACAGTTTCCTATTCTCTCAAAGATGGTGAGGACACGCACGACCTGAGACGATCAGACATCCGCACCCCCTCCTGCAGCAGCTAGGGGCAGGGGCAGGGGCCGGGGCAGGGGTCATGGACGTGCGTGGGGTGCGGCCAGATCACCTGCTCGAGCAGCTACCGAGGTGCCACCAGTAGACCCAGTCAGGACTCAGGCACCAGAGATGCCCAAAGCCACTATTACTCCAGCTGTTCATGAGGCATTGGCGCAATTTATGAGTATGTATACCACGTTGTCACAGGCAGGGTTGCTTCCCCTTCCTGCAGCTATGTCCCAGGCCAGGGGAGGAGCCCAGACTCCCACAGCTCGCACCCCAGAGCAGAGGGTGCATATGGGACTGATTTTAGATGTTATTCCTGCCTAGCCTGCGTACCAGTTCAGCCCGAGGATGGGGCACCTGCTTCGGAGGATGAGCAGCGTATACTGGAGCGGTTCAAGAAGTATGATCCTCCTATTTTCAGTGCACTAGCTATAGATGATGCCTTGCGGTTTATGTAGGATTGTCACCGCATTTTTCGTACCATGGGTATTACTTCTTCGAGTGGGGTTTCCTTTGCAGCTTTTCAACTTCGAGCAGCCGCTTATGACTGGTGGCGCACTTTTGAGCTAGACAGTCCGGATGAGGCTGCCTCCCTGACTTGGACTCAGTTTTCAGATATCTTTCAGAGGGAGTTTGTTCCCCAGAGCCTCCGAGATGCATGGCACGCGGAGTTTGAGCACCTGCGCTAGGGCCCTATGACTATTTCTGAGTATGCCATCCGTTACACTAGGTTGGCCAGGCATGCGCCTACTTTGGTGGCTATTGTTCGTGAGAGGGTTCGTAGGTTTATTGAGGGCCTTATTCCTTTTATCAGGTCTGGCATGGCACGAGAGTTGAAGATGGATATACCTTATCAATAGGAGGTGAGAATAGCCAGGAGGATAGAGGGTATGCATTCCAGAGAGCGAGAGGAGACAGAGGCCAAGAGGTCTCGAGAGTCTGGTCATTTTTATGGTACCCGTACTTCAGGAGCAGGACGTCATGGCAGGGGCTATACGGGTCGCCCAGTTCACTCAGCTCTTCCTTCACCCAGCAGTACTACAACTCCTCCTAGATCTCAGGAGCCTTACTATGCACCCCCGGTTTCTAGTGTGCCTCATGCGCAGGGCACCTCAAGAGGTCAGTCCAGCAGGGGTGGATCCCGTCAGTCACAACCGCCGCTCCCTCCTAGAACTTATTATGAGTGCGGGGATACCCGCCACTTGGTTAGAGAGTGCCCCAGACGTGGCATGGGTGTGCCTTCTCAGACTCCACAGCCCCAGCATGCTCCACAGGGTCGTGACACCATCTCACTACAATGTCGTGTGGGTCGAAATCATCCTTTTGCTAGCAATCATCTCATCACAATTTAGGGTAATATTCTTATCACATCAATCTCATCTTAAATAAGGGGAATAATCACAGTGCACTCCTACACAGGTACGTGTAGTTTTAGGGTTAGGTTATTTAAGCCTACCATTCCTCAGTGACCATCGATACTCCTAAAAATATTTTTGCTTTGCATACAAAGGAAAACAGAAATATAAATACATCCACATCATAAGCTTTGGCACCATTTATATAGCTTCATTAGTACTTTCAACCATTCACAACATCATTATTTCTTTGGCTCTCTTGGCCATATATATGATGGTTTATTCATGGCACGTTGGCACGTTGGCCGTATTTTATATTTCACACTTTCATATCTTTTGTTTCATGGATCATCATCTTAAATATAAATATATAGAATATTACGGAAATAAAAACTCTAGGTTCATTAAAAATGAAGGCTTTAAATAAATATATTTCTTTCCAAGAAGTAGAGTAAAATGATTGGCAACCGAAGCGCAAGTTAAAATCATAATGAGTAACACACCATTTATTCTTGAAATACTTTTCCCAGAGGCAATACACAAATTCAACTCATGAATATGTAAGAGCTCAAAATATATTGGAAATACTTACAAAGCATAGCATTAGTTAAAACAGCCACATTTGGGCATGACTTGAGTACATAAGCATTTAGGAAAATCTATTTTCGAAGTCAATTTGAAAAAGTTGAATCAAGGCTCATTTCATAACATTTCTCAAATTATTCCATTTCATTGGAACCATTGGCCACAACTGTAAATTTTATTATTGGCACGGTGGTCACACTTTATATCTCTAACTCACTTCTTTCACTTTCCAATATCTTTATAGGTTATCAATAACGAGGCGTTTCAAATCAAGACTTTAGGTACACATATGAGCTATTTAGAGTCTTAAGCACATCGAGTTTTTCTCACACAATTTGGTATCATAACTTCCATTTGAAACACGACTCAAAGCAATAATATTTTAATACACATATCATTCTTGAACACATTTCCGAAGGATAACACAATGTGATAGAAACATTCAGAATACATTTTGAATACATAACTTTCGACACTTTGTTTACTCGGAATAATCAAATTTATTAGGAACAACTCGGAACATGGGAATTAGGAACTTGGCCAACCATACTTATTTCTAAGATAGAAGTTTTAGACAACATGCTTTGCTTGAGCTTTCCCTAAGTTACTACAATGTTTCGAAAATCCAAGCAACTTCGATTAATTTAGAAAACATAACAAAATTAAATCATAATTAGGAAGATATTCGGGGATTCACTTTATTTAAGCATTTTATCAAACACTATGTGTGTAAATTTGACTATAAAGTTCTTTTACGAGATTTCCTTCACTCCACAACTCATTCAATACCAAGAGTTTACTCATACTATCTCAACTACCTTCCCACCATCCTTATAGCTAGATGAATGCATAAATAACACCTCTCATACCTAATAATTACACTCCCATTACCCATGTTTTACCCAAACTTGAAATTGAAGGCTAGGGTATGGAATCTTACCTCTTTAGAAGACAACTAGCAAGTTTTCCTTGTTGAATTTCAAGGCTTGAGCAAGATCTTGATGACAAAGAACTTGGGGTTTCCTCCCCTCTCTAAAAACATCTTATTAAACCATCTAAAATAACCCTAAGATCGTTTTATAGGAAATAGGGTCGAGCTATAAATAAAATAAAAATAGACCCTCCGAACTCAAATCTGCGGTCGCAGAAGGAACTGCAGAACAGGAATGCAATTCGCATAAGGGACCTCAAATTTAACTTCAGAAACTGGGCTGGCCTGGACTGGTCTGCGGCAGATCTATGGTCTGCAGACCAGTTCTGCGGTCGCATAATGCGCCGCAAAATTCCCTCCGATATTTTTCATGTTGGTTATGCGATGGGTTGTACGACCCGCGAAATGATTATGCAGCGACATAATGGACCACATAATGACCATCAAAATTAGCTCAAGGTCGGCTTCACTCCGCGGCCGATCTGCGTCCCACAAAATGGTTCTGTGGTCGCATAATGGACCGCAAAAATGCCATGTTCTGTAAAATTATTTCTTAACTCCCTGACATACTGTACAACCCAAAAAGTCCGTACCACAACGAGCTTGCGAGCCGCAAAGAATTAACTACTACCTCTGTACACACAAGTCTACCTCGATACCGCAAAACCTTTAATACCTTGGCGAAATTTTATGGGGTCTTACACAATTTTTAAATTAAGCTTAATCTTTCTTCTTCGTGCTTCTATTTAAACCTAATTTATTAGAACTTATAGGTTTAATTCCATCAATTCCTGTCAAGGTAATTCTTACAACTCCTAAGAGGAATGATTTTTAATCTCCATACATTTAGACTACGATGGGTAGCTTTATACGGTGTTAAAAGATCAAAATTATTTTTGTATGACCTATATGTAACGGGATTAATTAGATCATCTTTCTAGGAACAACTTCTACAATGATAGGCATAAAGGCCCGAATAGTTTTACAAATCTTGTGCACCGATCATAATAAACTGGTCCTTGCGATGTTTTGTACACTGGGTTATCCTTATATCTCGACAACAAGTCACTACATTAATTATTCATAAAAAATTGTATTTTTTGCTATTTCGTATATAATTATGTACTCAAAATTTTGTTCTAATAATATTGATAGTATTTTACAAAATTGTGTATTATATGACTAAATATACCTGAGGTGAGAGACTAGCAAAATAAAAGTTTGGCCTAGAAAAAAAATAAAGGACAGACTTTAGGGATAATTTGAGTTTTTTAATTTGTGTTTAATCTAGTCGAAACCTTTGCGCGTAAATCTCGCAATTTAATCTTTATCCCCACACAGTTATCTGGTTCCTGTCTTCTTCATTACCAGAAACCTTTCTCCTCTACTTTTGCTTCTCTTTTTTCTCCGTTTGCTCTTTTATCTCAGCAAAGAAAAAGGAGAATTTAAAAAAAATCTATTCTCCAAAACCCAAGTTTATTCCTTTTTTTTTTTTGTGGGTTCTTCAATTATTACCATCTGAGATTCATATTTGATCTCTCAAAATTTATATAAAGGTTCAACATTTACACATGATATCATATCCAAATAAAATGCAACATTGAATTCATCTCCCAGGTTTATCTGTGATTCATTTTTATATTTGTACATTTTCACCTTTAATTTCTTTGATTTGATAGACAATGTTATTTGCATTCTTTGAAAAATTTCTTTTTTTCAACAATTCCAATTGCATCCCATTACAGTGCTAAACCAGAGGCGAAGTCAGAATTTGAAACATTTGGGTTTAGGATTCTAATTTGTTTATGTTTTTGGATTCTAAATTAACTATTTAAACATATTTAGTGAATGTTTTAACACAAATACAAGTTTTGAACCAAAGTTATTGCTTCTATAGCAATTTTTTATATCATCCATATTTGAAGCTAGTATTACAAATTTCCATCTATATTGGAGACCCGGACCATCTCATTTTGAAAACTTAATTTGCTAAAATAACCATACTTTTATTTTCTTAATTAAGTTTTCAATATGTCTCCTCACGTCTCATTTATTTTTGTATCATGTGGCAAGTTTTACGTGTGATTTTTTTTTCATAAGTCAAACACGTGAATTTTGTTCTTGATGCTAAGTAAAAGTATGATCTCAATCAAATATTTCTGCCTACGCTGATATCATGTGAAAGAGTATGATAACCTAAAAAGATATATTTTTATTTACTTAATTATGTTTTCGACGTTTTATACCTGAAAACATGGTGATCAATATCAAAATTGAATCTACATGCAGAAACAAAGAGAAACAAAGAGGAGAATTTTGAAGAATGGCTATGAGAAAACCTTTGCAGAAGCCACCTGGTTATAGAGAAACTGGAATACCAATTCAACGGCCGCCACAATCACCGTTCTACCCAGAAAAAAATAATTCGCGTAAAAGGAGTTTCTGCTGCTGTTGCTGTTGTTACTTCTTCATCATCTTAAT
The DNA here is from genome assembly GCA_034376525.1 of Nicotiana benthamiana. Lineage (NCBI taxonomy): Eukaryota > Viridiplantae > Streptophyta > Magnoliopsida > Solanales > Solanaceae > Nicotiana > Nicotiana benthamiana. Next base: position 69,602,867 of record CM067334.1, on the reverse strand, counting down.
TTTCTTAATCCTCTTAATAATTGCTGTTGGTGCCATTCTTTATCTCTGGTCTGATCCAAAACTCCCTATTTTCTACTTAAAATCCCTCGAATTCACCAAATTTAATATCACAGACAGTCCAGACGGACCTAAATTGAGTGCACAAGCAACTGTTAGTGTTGAGCTAAAAAATCCAAATAAACAACTCAAGATTATATATGGAAAAACAAACGTAGAATTGAAAGACGACGATGGTGTTACTATGGGTAATGGAAACGTTCCAGGCTTCGTCCAAGGGACGCAGAATGTGACATTGATTAAATTTGATATTAATATGAATGAATTGTTATATAGCGAAAATGTTGCGAAAGTAAGAGATGGATTAAAGAACAAAAGTTTAAAGGTTTCTGCTGATGTTGGAACTGGTTTTGGAATTGGATTTAGTGATTGGAAAAGTGAAACAATTGGAGTTAGAGTAAGTTGTGGAGGTTTGAGCTTAAAGCAAATGGAAAATGGAGCTTCACCAAAATGCCAAATTGCTATGCTTAATGGGTAAGTAACAAGATTACTTGTAATAAAAACACATTAAGAAGTTTGATACGCGAAATATATTTGCTAAGAGTCTTTTGATATCGTGAAGGATTTGTATGTCAATAGAAAATATAAAGAACTCAAAATGTATAACGATGCTTAGGTAGCTCGCTCTGAGTAAGTTGAAATTGAGGCTTAATTGTTGTTGTATGAGATTTAGTGAATCAATTATAGTTTTATACATTTAGTTTAAGTTATTTTTTCGTGAAATATAGTTATTTCTACGTACTATATTATTAGAAAGTTATTCTTGTAACGAACCTTCGATGTTTGATTTGCAGAATTCATCTAGAATGATTGTCTTTTTCATGCCTACGGACACACATCAGAGGCTGAGGCGGAATTTGAAGTCAACTCCGACAAGCATGAGGAATACGAGTTACTACCGTGCTACGTTATACATGCATAAAATACTACATATATATACTTATGTACATATTATGATTTATGTATATGGTTTTGGATAACTCAAGCCAAAATATATATATAACCCTGTAGAAAGTTAAGCTGCATATATTGCTTTAAACACCTGGTATATATATTACAGGGTAAGGATGAAATGAATGAAGTATAGTATTAGTTGCATATATAGAAGAACTAGGGCTGTTCTCCCCATTTCTTAGTAGATGTCTTTGTACAAAAATGTCAAGTGACTGTCTACTAAGAATGACAATATGATTATGTACTATGACTATCGTGTAATATAGCAATATCTTTTAATGAAAAAAAAAAGAAAAGGAAAAAGAAGAGCATTATATAAGTGTTCATGTTTTTCTTTGGAACCCCAGGAAAACCCGCAATCTCTATTGCCTCTGTCCTTCGGCTAAGTACTCTGTGTGAACTGGGTAAACTCCGCTGTGTAATAGCCTGCAAATCTCTCAGGGTATATAAACCGCACTAGGCAAGCTTCATGCGACATGCTTAGATCCAGGGGGCATTGAGGTGGTTCGAACCCGCATCGCCAGTGTGACCAGCACCCTACAAACCCAACTGGGCCGTCCCTTCGGGACATAGGTGTTCATGTTTTCACGTATTAATTGGCCATTTCTTCTGGCGCGAAACAACTTGCGTGAATGTTGAACGGAGTGTTGAAATTTATAGTTCACGAGTTCGAACCGTTGAATTAGGGCAGAGTGTCTCCCTTCTCTAAATCTTACATAAATATACGACACTTCGACTGCCTTTTATATATTTGTAAATTGAGGGAATCGGATCCATCTAAGAGATACTCCTATATATCATCATTTCTGCTAGTTGATTAGTTTTTTGTTTTTTTTAAAAAAAAGTTACAACAGGGAAGGGAAACGGGATACTATGGTATTGACGAGGTTTGAATCTTCCACCTCAATTGTGGAAGACAGGGAAGATACTAAGTGAGTTAGCCCTCAATTCCGATTAGGTCCTCATGAAGAAAGTGAAAATATTTAAGAAAGAATTAAGTTCATTTGCAACATGAACCTCAATCTACTAGATTAATGGTCGGTTGGTTAGAAACAAGTTATCCGGAATTAATTATTCCATCCTCCCATAAGAATAAATAAACATTACAATCCCGAAATAATTGATCTTGGGATCAGTTATACCGTAATTTTAGCCGCCCAACTAAATATGGGATATACTCATCCCAAATTTAATTCTAAGATTATTTATTCATTATACCGAATGAGCCTTAAATTTGAAGAGCATCCTCGATCAGCAGTTTTAGTTGTAACTTCCAGAACAAGCCATATGTTGTAGACATACTCTCCAAACATATATAGTCAAAGGTCAATTTTTTGAAAAAATGACACTGCATAGCCATTCTCAAAATAATACCAAAAAATATATGAACACACAACCCCCCCCCCCCCAACACACACACACACACACACACACACACACACACACACACATATATATATATATATATATATATATATATATATATATATATATAGAGATTATATTCTATATGTTATATTATGTATATGTTATATACAAAAGTTATATAGATTTTATATATTGTTTCGGCTACCAAATATAAATAATTTCTGGCGCGGGTTAAAAATAAAATAAAAAACCTAATTTTTCTTAATTAACATACATCCATAAATTAAAGTTGTCACGTTCGAGTGTATATCTAATGAATTTAGGCCTCACTACTAGTAAAAAATTTTGTAGTACACAACCGTTCAAACTTGTTTTGGATTTTATTTTATCTTTACTTTAAATACAATAACTTCAAACTGGGCAGATTTTGAAGCTTATAATTTTGAAATTCTAGTCTTAAGTTTCTAAATTAATAATCTTGTACATAATTATTTTTAAGACAAATACAGAGTTTGGACTAAAGATTTTGATTCGGCCGAACCAACAATCGAAAAGCTAGTTCTGCCCTCCCACGTATATGATATGTTACAAGTACTTTGGTTACAAGTACTTTATTTTATGTTTTGATGATCTAACAAACTTATTATCCAGAACCAGATAAGAAATCTATTACATCTTTACAAGACCTCAAGATCACAAGATCCCAGGATGGGATTCACTGTGGAATATGATTCAATGCTTCATACGTGGAAAGAATAGCTGAAGGATCAGGTCTTGCCGAGGAGACTGCACGAAGTCAATTTTTCAGCTGGAAAGTTGCTGCCTGCACACGCTACTGTGCAAAACAGTGTTGCAATCAACTTTCTAAAGAAGACTTCTTACTTATCTTGCTTGCATCATTGTAAGTGTTGTCACACATGTATATATGCATGCAAGGGAGATCAAACAAACAACTTGAACATTTGACAAGCTTATTAACGCGACCATCCAGCAATCAAGTTTCAAGTGCTTTAAGAACAAAGAACAAAACAATTACGGACAAGTTTCCACATAGAGTTATTGTATGTCTTAGTTGAGTTATAACTTTGAAATAGTTCTTTAATTGTAATTCCTATCTAGCTTGTTTAGAAGCATTCTATAGGAACCCACTTGTAAACCTTAAACCAATGTGTTTGAGTCTTGGCTAGAGTTAGTCATGCTGTAAAGTCTTTGTAATATGGTTATTACAAAGTAGCTTGTAATAGAGTATTACAAGTTAGTGAGAGATTAAGAGGTTAATTCCTAGGTTGCATAGGTTGTACTCTAAAAGTTGCTCGGTAGTGAAGTTGAAATCCTACAAGGGTAGTGAGTGTGTGCATGTTGATCTTTCAGCACAGGAAGGTACTACTAGGGAACCTATTGGAGGATCTGATCCGCCTTCGGAGGATCCAACTTGGAGTCCTACTCAGGAACCCCAGGTCAGCACTGACCCTGCTCCCTCTCCTCATGTAGATATTGAGCCTCTAAATGTAATCATGCTTGAGACAGGTCCTACGTTTGAAAATTAAAAGGAGTATAGTGAAGAAGATTTTCATGACTTACGAATCGCCAGTCTGCCTAGGCGTAAGAGTTGCTGTTAGTAAAGAGCCCACTCGTAAGAGACCCAAAATAAGGTTACAAAAGAAGGAGGATGTTGAGTATGCTCTTAATAATTAGTCAAACTAATTCAAGGAGGAGACGCTTAGTGAAAGATGGCAAAGTTGTAAATGGGAAGTTAGTTCTGGTTGTAAGTGTGGATGAGAAAGAAGCAGAGGAACCTAGTACGTTGACTAGGAAGTTGTCACAAAAGCATGGTCTTATCAAACAAAAAGAGGGATCTTCTGTGTCTTCGAAACGTCAGATTAGGCTTGCTGATGCGGATGCTACTGAGAATGTGGAGAAAGAGTCAGGTGACAAATCTATGGAGTCTGATAAAAAGAAGAAAGGTGTCCGCAAGACTGCTACGAGAAAGGTTGATACTGTTAACACACCTGGTTCCTCAAAGAAGGCCAAGGTTGATGATCTGGGGAGTGCTTGGAAAGAAAGATTGAAAATTCAAAAGGTACTATGGGGGCACACATTCGCTTCTGATGTCTTGGAGGAGGCTGGTATGAGACAGTTGGTTGAGATCTGTGATTTCCAACAATGGACACACTTGTTCACAACTGATGCTGCCAAAGTATATGAGGAGGAAGTTTAAATCTTTTGTACCGACTGTACAAGGTTGAGGATGGTCACATTTGTGCCTTAGTGAATGGAGTTGATATGGTATTAGACGATGCTTTGCTGCGGTTTATTCTTGGTGTGCCTACTGAAGGGATATCTAGTGTTTAAGGAGTTTATACTCAGAACTTTAGAAATGCAACCTTGAAGGACAAGGTGGTTTAGCAGGGGAACGAGTTCAGAAGAAGGCCCTCCTTCTTGTTTATCAATTTCTATTTGAAATGGTAAATAAAGTGTTGTTGCCTCGACCTGAGCAACGATCCATCATCATCGTGCATACCTGTTCCTCATTAAATCACTAGTTGACTTCACTACCATCAATCTACCTGAGATCATGATAGAGCACATGAACAAAGTGGTTAATTTTAAAGATGGTAATCATGGGCTGCAATATGAGTTCCTTCTTACCAAGGTCTTCAAGCACTTGAAGGTTCCACTCGGACCAATTAAACTGGGTGCCAAGAAGAAAACTTCTTCAAAAATCACTCTTGTAGAATGTGAGTGTATATAAAATTTGGAGGGGTTGCAAGCACTTCAACAATTTCTCAGTTAAATCAATGATCAAAATAGTGCTACTACTGAGATAAGGCAATTGAAAGCAAGGAGTGCTATCCTTGAGACTCAGATAAGTCAGTTGCAAGAGGCACTTGGTTCAAGTCATTCTTAGAAAGAAGAGGTTGCTAGTTTGACAAAGGAGAACATTGAGTTCAGGAAACAAGTGGAGGACCTGAAAGAAAGACTGCTCAATAAGCAAATGTCAGCAAATGCTTGTATGGATCTAGTCCTCCAAACAAGTTCCTCTGCTTCCAAACCTTCTTCTCCAGTGCTTCTTAGATTTGTCCCCTCGGTGTCTAGTCTCTCTGTGTTAGTTCTTATGATGATGACTTGTGGTAGTTTTATTGTTTGTTCTAATATGTGGATATGGTAGTATCGTTGATTCTACTCATGTTGTAAAATCCAAAACTTTGATAATGCAAGCTTTTCCCTTGTTGCTGTTTGTATTGTGCTTTTATGCTCTGTTCTTAGTCATGACTGTGTGCACATATGTGACATGCGTTAACTTAAAACTAGAATTCCTTCTTGCTTAACTGTTTATGTTCTGTTTATGATGCCAAAAGGGGAAAAAATAGTTGCACTGTTTAAGGGGGAATGCAGAGCTTCAGGTGGAACTTAAGGTTTTTCTGGTTCACTTTATGACTCTTTCTAGGATTTTCAATTATGAGTTTATCATCATAGAAAAGGGAAAACTTGATAGGTTACAAGTACTTTGGTTACATGTACTTTACTTTATGCTTTGATGATCTAACAAAGTTACTTTTCAGAACCAGATAAGGAACATGTTACACATTTACAAGACCTCAAGATCACAAGATCCTAGGATGGGATTCAGCGTGGAATATGATTCAACGCTTCAGATGTGGAAAGAATAGCTGAGGGACCAAGTCTTGCCGAAGATACTGCACGAAGTCAACTTTCAAGCTGGAAAGTTACTGCCTGCACATGCTACTGTGCAGAACAGTGTTGCAGTCAACTTTCTAAAGAAGACTTCTGACCTACCTTGCTTGCTTCACTGTAAGTGATGTCACACATGTATATATGTATGCAAGGGAGGTAAAACAAACAACTTGAACATTTGAAAAGCTTATAAACGGGACCATCCAACAACCAAGTTTCAAGTGCTTCAAGAACAAAGAATAAAACAACTACGGAAAAGTTCCCATATAGAGTTATTCTATGTCCTTAGTTGAGTTGTAACTTTGAAATAGTTCTTTAATTGTAATTCATATCTAGCTTGTTTATAAGCATTCTATAGGAACCCACTTGTAAACCTTAAACCAGTGTGTTTGAGTCTTGGCTAGAGTTAGTCATTGTTGTAAAGTGTTTGTAATACAGTTATTAAAAGTAGCCTGTAATAGAATATATTTTTTTGTTGCCTGTAATAGAATATTACAAGTTAGTGAGGGATTAAAAGGTTAATTCCTAGGTTGCATAGGTCGTAATCTAAAAATTATTCAGTTGTGAAGTTGAAATCCTATAAGGGTAGGTCGTGGTTTTTAATTCCGTTGAGCTGAGAATTTTTCACGTAAAATTTCTCTTTCCATTTAATTATTGCTGTGTGTGTACTGTTGGACCTGACAGAGAAACTGATTTTTTATAGAGTTCAGTGAACCCTTATATAATATTAGATTAAGTCTCAAAGGTGTGACTTAGTGATCAATGAAGTGAATTTAAAACCGAAATCTCATAATCAAATCCTAAAAAAGAGAATAAATGATTTCTTTTTTTTTTTCGTTGCAAAATTATGATTAACATTAATGTGTGGGGCCATGAGAAGCGTCCCAAAATCCCAATCACACGAGACTTCAAGTGGGCTCAAACAAGGGGCAGCCACAGCCGTTGAGTATAAAATAATAAATAAAAGAAAGTACAAAGCAAAACAGCGGCAAATAAATAAAAAGAAAAAGCAATATATTCCCCAGGATTTCATCTGCGTATTCGCGTAAAAAGTCCGCAGCTTTTTCAGTTTCGAATTTCAATTCTCGCTAATCAGGTAAATTCACGCCTCTTTATATTTTCCAATTTCCTTTTTTTTTGCTGAATAGGGTTGTATTCTGATCTGATTTGTGGTTTAATTTTTTGGTCAGGCTAAGACTCAGATTTCTTCGATTGTTTGGTTTTTAATGGCTTCGAAACGAATATTGAAGGAGCTGAAGGATCTCCAAAAAGATCCTCCTACCTCATGCAGCGCTGGTAAATTTGTTTTTGATTTTTATTCTATTTTATGCTCTTTTTGTAATTTATATGATTTTTTGTGTAAAGTTTTAATCTTTTTGCCTGTTTGGTGGTTGATCTATGGAATCTTTTCGATGCACGAGGATTTACTGTTTATAGATGCTGTAATTTCAGTTTTAACCTTGCTCAGATGATTTTTTCTTTGTTTTTATTTTTGTTTAAATTTTATTGTTATGATGTTTGATTATTCTAATGGGTCATTTGTGAGATTATGGATTTCTGTTGTTTTTTCAAATTAAGTTATCTCAAGTCAAACATATCTAGCTAGATTTAGTGACTAGTCTAGCTTGATATTTGAACCCTAGTTCCTCGTGGTTCATTCCAGCTTCATTGACCGCTAGGTCATGCCCTTCAATGCAATTGCATATGTTGAATTGAAAGCTTTTAGCTCTTTGCTTACAATGTTGTTTTTTGCCATCTATCACTTCGGTCGTCTTTTCTTTTTCATCAAATTGTGAATGAATCAAGTGCCTTTTGCAAAATATAACAGCTTAGGTCTCCTGTGTTTAAAGCTTTGATGTTTTCAACCTTTAAAATTTGTAGCATTGAACTCATTATACTTGTGAAAATATGGGTTCAAAATATTACACTAAGGGGACAAAACTAAAGTACAACCCAGTATAATCCCATTTAGTGGGGTCTGGGGAGGGTAGTATGTACGCACACCTTACCCCTACCCCGGCATCCTTCCCTCCAAGAACTTCCCACCTTTGCTCTTGGGGAGACTCGACTCACGACCTCTCGGTTGGAAGTGGGGGTTGCTTACCATCAGAGCAAGCCCCTCTTGTCACTAAGGGGACAAAACTGTGAGTCTCAAATGCCTTGAGGTGCAGCCCAAAAGGGATCGGGCCAAAGTAGATAATACCTTGACTGTTGGTCCTGGGATGTTACAAGAGAGTAAAAGGCGAGGCGTTTTACCCAACATGGGGCGAGGTGTGAGCCCGAGACATGGGTCATAAGTCCCATGGATCTTCAATTTTACAATTTTATAATTAACTAAAGAAGCTGTAATTATTTATTAATCTGAGTTACATAAAAATTTGTAGAAAAACCACAAAAAAATATAGGAAAATTATTATAATTATATGAACTAACAGCACAAAAATATACTAATACATGAGGTACATCTTAACAATAAGTCAATAATGAGTTACATGAGTTTTAATGAATAGTGAAGCAAAGAGCTCTTGGATTTGAGGAGAAAGCTCAAGGTTCTATTGAGTATGGACGATTTCTTCCCTGTCTAACGAGGTTAGGGCTTTTTTTTAGAAGTGGGGGGGGGGGGGGGGGGGGACAGTTTTGGGGTAAAACGAAGAGGGGTTTAAAAAATATAAGGAGAATTGTCAAAATTATCCCTTAATTTGTTAAGTTCCATCAGGTGTGACCCTTGGTCCTGAGCCGAGTCTTGCGCCTAAGCGTGCACGTCACCCCTTGGGGCGTGCATCCAAAGGATCTTCACCCCCCGTTAACACCCGGTTGCGTTTTGGTTGTGCCTGCCCTGATCGCTCCCTGGGGCTTGCTCCGAAAACACCCCCTAAAAACACTGGTAAATACACATGAAAAGCGAAGATTCCTTCACAACAAGCTTTATACATGTCAGACTTTTGTTTAATGAGTTCTCATGACAGAACTTATGCTGGTGGCCAGATTAATTTTCAAAATGATCTGAATTTATTGGTTATATGGCAACGTCAATTCGTCATGCACTTTTTTCATTCTTCGAGTTTCTTTGTGCTAGTTATCCTAATGTCATTATGTCCATACTTTTAACTTCTTTTTCGTATAATGTCATGTGCATTGAAGCATCGAAGATATTTAGTTTCTGCCAGGAATCCTTACAGTGATGTTCCTTCTAATCTGTCTTTCCTGTGATACTGTTGTCAGATGTTTTTCATATTCCACGTTGTTTAATTATGTATAGTCATGATAGTTTATATGTAATTTTTTAAATTTGCTTCTATATCTTAGCATATGATGCATGCTTGACTATTTTGATACATGATCTGCCTCCCGATTTGGCAACACTGGTTTGAATTATAGTGATAGGGCATTTTGGATATTCTTTGACAAGATGTTGTGCAGATATTCCAGCATCTTTTGTAGGGGAGATACATTCTAACTTATTCATCATTTGGAGATGTATGCTAAGTTATAGTGGTATTGGCGTGCTAACATTTCTGTACCATGTGTTAACAGGTCCTGTTGGAGAGGACATGTTTCACTGGCAGGCTACAATAATGGGGCCCTCTGACAGCCCTTACGCTGGGGGTGTATTTTTAGTCACTATCCATTTTCCTCCAGATTATCCATTCAAACCTCCTAAGGTATCTTATTGTTGCAAATTACTTTGTGAGTCAATTATGTGTCTGCTGGTGGTTGTTCTATTTGCAGTGTCCTTGTTTGGTTTTTGCATATTGGAGCATAATTCTCTTGGACTTTTGACTCCCGTCTATTTTTGCATTGTTTGATGATGTTGAAATGGATTTCCTGGTAATGAGCTTGTGCCAAGTGCAATGTAGAAGAGAATTTTTTTGTTAGACTGTCACCTTGCCTTAGAAACAAATTTTCAAGGTTGAGGTCTAACTTACGGATAACACACTAGTAGGTTTTATTACTGGGGGAGGGAGGTGTTATGATACTTAAATAAACATAGTACATATGCTTGTTTTTGAAACTTTTGGTGCCAGATATGGTGATTAAAGAGGAATATGGATTTCATCTTTCAATTTGTATTTTTTAATATTGCCTTGGACTAGCCCCTAGGGCTTAGGTCCTAGTGTGAGAGCACAACACGTGGTGTGTGGATCAGGTGCATGTAACGGGTTCATACCTTGCCGCAGACAAAAGCTTGGTATTTACGTGGAGAAGGATAGAGGGGCCAGCTCATTTTCCACCAAGTTTTGAACTGTGCACCATTGACCCTTCGGGATTTCTTGGTGATAAAAAATTGCCTTGGATTATTCATACTTCATACATCATTTACAGAAAGAAAGAGCAATACCTCTTTGGTGTGGGTTAAGAACGAGGAAGATTCGGCTTTTTTAGAATGACATCATGATCGGTATCAACTAGGTGATCTGCAGAACTAAATGCATGTTTTATACAGATGTACTGATAAATGGAACAGTTGGAAAATTTCTGTCAGAGTTAGACGAGCTGTTTTTTGATCAATTATTAGTTGGTGAACCTGAACGTGTTCATGTATTTATGATTGTCAGTTTATAAACTGGAGTCTTTCACTAGGCTTTATTGAATTAAATTATGGTTAAACCTTTGCAGGTTGCTTTTAGGACAAAAGTTTTCCATCCAAATATCAACAGTAATGGGAGCATATGCTTGGACATACTGAAGGAGCAGTGGAGCCCCGCCTTAACCATTTCCAAGGTCCTTTCTTACCTTTATCTGCTAAGAAATAATACAAGCTATGAAAACATACTTAATCAGTCGTTTGGGACTCAAAATATAAGAGTTTTTTCAAATCAATTTGGATGCATCAGCTAATTGTTGGTACTCTAAAGGATAGGTAATAAAGATATAGTGACTCCTTGAAAAGGAAACAACATTTTATTGGACATTTTATGTAATAGGTGACCTAATCTTGTTAGACTTTTCTAATTATTCCTTTATAGCCTTAGGGAGCAACGGTGAAAACATTTTAACTGTCTAACTTGTCCTTCATAAAGTGCTTTGGTTTCGGTTGCCAGCATATGATCTTAACTCTGACTCTGTTCTCTGATGGTACATCAATTGTGTCTGGGAATTATGTGTTGTGTCAAATGGTTTTCCTAGACCAGTAGAACTGGTTGAGTTTCACGAAGTATGTTGTGTTATTTATGTTTCTTAAGGTGGGAAAGGTTTTTGTATTACCTTCAGGTTTTGCTTTCAATCTGCTCACTTTTGACGGATCCAAACCCTGATGACCCCCTTGTTCCTGAGATTGCTCACATGTACAAGACCGACAAGGCCAAATATGAAGCAACCGCCAGGAGTTGGACCCAGAAGTACGCCATGGGCTAAATATTGCCTATGGCGGCTTGAATTGATATAAAGAAAAACAAATTTCAATGTCTTTCTTCTCTGTTCTCTCCATTAACAAGTTGTACAATAGCATTAAGCATTGCCCTCTGCAGGAAGAATTATGATGCTTTAAATTTTGTTTATATGGATTCTAATATTTGATGTGGGGAAGCATATATTTATCTGGTTTTGGATTGTTTCTTTTGGTTTGGCATTATGTGTAGAACTTCTATATTTTAAATGCCTTTTGTAAATTCTATCATGTTTATTACTATTAAGGATAACTATTTGAGATACGGCTTCATCCTCGGGGTGGGGTTTATCTTATCATAGCTTAGTTTAATCTAATTAACCTTGGCCTAAGAAGTTTTAGAAAAGATGAATGGATGTCTTTGGTTTTTTCTTTTCTTCTTTTCCCCCTTTTTCCTATTTTCCCACCTTGAGGCTTGAACTACTTCTGATGTATTTGGCATACTGTGAGAATAATGTGGTGCACACATCATGTTTAATCTTAAGTTGGAGTATGATTAACTATGCTATAGCATTGTGAATTAAGTGGTATTTGAGGAAGAAAGACAGTACTCCTGGTTATTGGTAAAAAATCAGAAGTATCATATAATGGAGCTTCCACAGTTCAATGGAGTTTTTGTAGTTTCATTGTTTTTGAACTTAGTCTATATCTAGCATGGAGTAATCTGAAACCACCCAATTATATGATGCTTGTATTTTGGTTGTTTCTGTGCATCTGCTACCAAAGTTTTGGCTGGAAGAATTCCCTTAGTTTCATCTTTGTTGAAATTACCTTCCTAAGCCGAGAGTTTACCGGAAATGGTCTCTTTGCATTCTTGAAGGTAGAAGTAAGGCCTGCGTATACACTACTCTCTCCAGACCTACTTGTGGTATTACATTGGATCTCTATTGAAATTCGAACCTTGGTTTCCATATTGTTATTTCGACTCATAAACCGTTTTACCATCTACTATAGGTTTTTATTTATTGCACCATTGAATGTAGGGACTTATCGCCTGTTTGGCAAAGCTGCAAAAATCAGTTTATTTTGAGACGTATTTTTTTCAAAAGTACTTTTGGTGAGAAGCAATTTGTGTTTGGCAAACTTATTTGAAAAGCACTTATGAGCAGCAATTAGTATTTGGCCAAGCTTTTAAAATTGCTTCTAAGTGTATTTTTTTCAAAAGTGTTTTTAAAAAAAAAGTGATTTTGGAGAGAAATTACTTTAAACTGCTTCTGCGTATACTCAAATGCACTTTATTCTGTAAAAGCTGGCCAAACACTTCAACTTTGAAAAAAAAAAATCACTCAAAAAGTGTTTTTGGCTCGGAGAAGCTTGGCCGAATAGGCTAGTAGTCTTCTTGATACTTTGCTTGGATCATAAGCTTTCTAACTTAGATAACAGGGAGTAAAAAAGCTGAGGAAAAGAGATGAAAATCAAATTCGTTATCAAGTTACCAAAGTATTCTGAAAGTTACAAACTTGGCAAGCACAATGAATGAAAGAATCCACTTTATTACCAGCGTGAGTCACATTTTACCAATGGTTTCCTATTGTTCTCTTTTATTTGCTAACCAGAAGTTGAAATTCTGAATTTGAGCTCGAACTTTTATTTCTTTCATTTTTGTGACATATAATGTGAAATCGGCATAAAGTAAAAAACAAACAAACAAGCTAATATGTATGTAGCTTTAAATGATTAAGAAGCTATAAAAATTTTCATATAGTCAACAATATATATACATGCACATGAACGCATTTTTCAAGGAGCTTAAGAGCAGTGGAGAATGCAGGATTTTCACCAAAGGGATTTAACATATGCTATATATACATACAACAATAACAACAACAACAACAACCCAGTATAATCTCACTTAGTGGGGTCTGGGGAGGGTGTGTGTGTACATAGACCATACCCCTACCGTTGGGTAGAAAGACTGTTTCCAAATAGACCCCCGACATCCTTCCCTCCAAGAACTTTCCACATTGCTCTTGGTGAGACTCGAACTCACAACCTCTCGGTTGGAAGTGGGGGTTGCTTACCATTAGAGCAACCCCTCTTGTCTACATGCTATATATACATAAAAAAAAAAAAGATTATCCCGTTTCGGATGAACCTCCTCTTGCCCATTGTGTACGGTGAAATCAGAGGGTCAAATTTCTCATTATCAAAGCACCTCATAAGACCATCTCGAAGTCTCGAGGCTACAAGGTTATGACCGAGTCTCCTCCCTTGAGGCTCGTCGACACTCGGTCTTAGGATAATGTTGACCATGGTCAGGGTAGAAACGGGGATTTTCTAAGGCACGTGGCTAGGACTGATAGAGCTTAGAGAGCTACTCTAAGACCCGAGTCAGGGCGTCATCTGGTGGTCACATCTCCATATCTTTGTAATTAATGCTTGTTGTACTATGATAGGATTTCCCTCCTATATAAAGGGGATCCCTATCACTTTGTAAGCGTGGGTCACCTCTGTTGCTCCATAAGAAATAGAAGAACACTCTTTTTGTTCTCTCATATACTCTCTTGATATTATTGCTTTCATTTATTATTTCATATTTGATCATCATTTATTGCCTATCATTGGCCATAAAGAGCCTCCATTGATTTTATTATAACTGTTTGTCACATAGCAACTGTCTTCGATAGCTCGTAATCGAGCTTCGGGATCAACCTCGAGGCCCAGAATCGACGAGCTCGAGGCCCCGATTATTGGCCTAACGGTCTGGTTATAGCTCCCCCCTTAACTTTATTTCGTCTCTAAATCCCATATACTTAGCATCAATTGCTTAACAAACTAACATAAAGATAGATCATGTATTTTTAGAGGCCCATCAACAAATTTAATTGTTATTACCATTTTCACGGTAAACACCTCTCTAGCTCCGCCGCGAGGCCAATTCTCAAACTGTCCGAACCCCCTTCTACCAGTGGCGAAGCCAGAAATTTCATTTAGGGTGTTCAAACTTGAAATAAGTAAAAAAATTCCAGATAAATAGTGTTCAATATATGTTATATAGCATTAAAATCTAATTTTTTACCTATATATACAATGTAATTTTAGGACGAAAGGTAATCTGACCACCCTTAGCTCTATGTACCTTCGCCACTGCCTTCTGCCCCTCTAGCTCCGCCGCGGGGCCAATTCTCAAATTATGGCAAATACGAAAGAGTGTGGGACAGAGAACAGCGAAGGGTTTCAACATCAGACAAACTTGCCATTAAAGGAAAACCACATGCAAAAAAGAGAAAAAAGGTAAACTAAAGACAAAAAGATTAGCTTAAACACCAAATACAGACCACTAAAGAAGGAAAAGAACTCCACCTTACATTCCAATTGGTCTAAAAAATATTCCCAACCAATAAAATCTGAAAAAAGCAAAGGCAAGAAAACTTTTTTTAAGTATAAAATGAATTGATTGGGGGCGTATTTCTTTTGCTTTGATATATTACATTATAATATTATATACAACACCAACAACAACCCAGTATAATCCCACCTAGTGGGGTCAGGGGAGGGTAGTATGTACGCAGACCTTACCCCTACCCTTGGGTAGAGAGGCTGTTTCCAAATAGATCTCCGTCATCCTTCCCTCCAAGAACTTTCCACCTTGCTCTTGGGGAGACTCGAACTCACAACATCTCGATTGGAAGTAGGGGTTGCTTACCATCAGAGCAACCTCTTCATACATTATAATATTATATGACGATGAATAATACTTATAAAGATTTGCACATTCTGACTGAGAGAGCAGGGATTTTACATGATAAAATCAATGAAAGAATTTATTATGAAGGATTACATTTCTGTAGAGATTGTGCTGAACATGGTCGTTACTGTGGAATTGCAGACCTTAGAATAGAAGATAAGGAGAAATTGATTGCCATTCGAGACTCATTGAAGGAATTCAGAACATGCTTGAGTTCTACCAGGTTTTACTTTTGGTTGCTTTCCTTTGTCTAAAATGAATTCATTTTTTTTGTTAATTTATTTTAAATGCATGATTAGTTGAGATGTCGACCACATAATTAAGTATAAAAATTGTAGTTTTAGATGAGATGGTGACACACAATTCAACAAGTATTTGACAAGGAATGGGTCTTGATGTCGAGTCTCCCGCATACAATGGCATTAAACTACCTTTGCCACTACAAGTGGATTTAGGAGTTAATGTATATACCGTCAAATATCTCTATGACCTCTATTTCGGATTTTTTTGGCTACTATAAAGAAGTGTTGTTATAGAGAACATATATTATAACATAATATGAAAATTGGTTTCATCAAAAACTTGGCTTTTATAGTGAATGACTGTTATATGATGATGCTGTTATAGTGAGGTCTGATTATATTTATTAAAAAAATTATTTATGCCCTATACGTAGTACAATTTTCGAAAGAAGATTCAGTTGAACTCCTTCCGGTGATCGTGATGTTGTCATTGCTCACATATGAGAGGCAGTATTGAAGGCATAATTAAGTATATAAAAGTCATGTTATGTCTAACAGTTAGAGACTCAAGTTCACTTGAAAGACGAGTTAGGACAATTGGTCGACACAGCTTATGCAAAAGCCTGCGTGCAAAACTACCTGAATACAGTCAAACCATTCTATAACAGACTTGTTTGTTCCGATATTTTTTAGCTGCTATAGTTAAGTGTTGTTATAGAGGACATATATTATAACATAATATAATAATCAGTTTCGAGAAAAACTCGACTTTTATAGTGAATGTCTATTAAATAAGGATGCTGTTATAGAGACGTCCAACGGCAGATATAATTATTTAACTTCTACTTGTCCACATTGCAGACATTACAGTCACGGCAGCAGAGACTATACAATGGAGCACTTGTCCGTTTAGAAGAAAGCAGAATGCTTCTGCTAGAAAAAATAAACAAGTATCCAACATGGGGAAGTAAACTAGACTTAATTGAAGAATTAAGAGAGTGTTTAGTTGAAGGAAAAGTTGCATTTTCTGCGAATTTGGCAGAAACAAAAGAGAAACAGATTCAAGATAAGAAAAAAAAGAATAAAAATTCAAGTTTCTTCGTCATTTGTATAAGAGGTTTTTTCAATCCGTGGAACTGGTTTCGTACTACAAGAATTGCTGCCGTAGCGTTGATTGTTGCCTCTGCAACCATTTCTTCTCCAGTTAGCTTTTACAAGAATAGGCTGCAAGATAAGAAGATCATGCCTATACCAAAAATGAAGATTCATTATTCGGATCGCCAACTTGCTGTTTCATATGGAAAGGGATGAATATGATCATATCTAGTATTATTTTTAGTCACAATTTTGTCGGGATACCTTGTTGATCGGGTTGGCTAAGTACACGTTGTTAGAAGATATACAGACGAGGCGTAGAGGTACCTAGTCAATCAAGTTTGGATTGGATCATCGTGATAGAATGCCTGGTACACATGGTTTCAGACTCTTTAGATGTGATTATCATCAAATACAGGTATAACACAGACTTACATATCATAGATTCATATATAGTCAGAATCAATGGTAGAGGCAGAATTTCCGTTAAAGGGAGAATGTGGCCAATGGCCTGGTACACATGGTTTCGGACTCTTTAGATGTGATTATCCTCAAATACAAGTGAGACTTCAGTTATAAATGTGATACGTATCACACATTCATATACACTCAGAATAAGTAGCAGAGGCAGGATTTCCGTTAAGGGAAAATTGTGGCTAATGGGAATTGAATCAGCAACCTAACAAAGATTTTGAACCCCCCTTGGCCATTGAGCTATGATTTTGGGTTGTATCAAGGGGATTCAAAATGTAATATATAGAGGTACAAACTAGATTTTGCTTGTACAGTATAATCTGTAGAGAGTTTTCGGAGAATTAATTTTCTCGTATTGCTCACAAGTATATATAGAGTACAGAGAGGTATCAAATCCTACCAACTATAGGACTGTACAATAATGAAATAAATCAAATCCTACCAACTATAGGACTGTACAATAATGAAAGAATATTCTACCAATAATAAAAAGATACACACAATATATTCTAATATGCCCCCTCAAGATGGAGGGCCGGAGGACACGCCAATCTTGGACATCAGCAGAAGAAGCCGAGGACGAGATAAGTGCTTGGTGAGAGCATCAAAAAGCTGATCAGCAGAGGATACATGAGCAACACGAAGAGACCCATTCTGAACCAATTGACAAACAAAGTGATAATCAATGAAGATGTGTTTCATGCACGAATGAAGCACAGGGTTGGCACAGAGGTAAGTGGCGCCAATGTTGTCGCTGTAAATGATAGGAGCAGCCGGAAGAGGGACATGAAACTCGCGCAGCAGTGAATGAAGCCAACGGACTTCAACGGCAGCAGAAGCAATGGCATGATATTCAGCCTCAGTAGAAGATCGTGCAACGGAACGCTGCTTTTTGGAGCTCCAGGAAATAGGATTAGGCCCCAGAAAGACAACATAGGCACCAGTTGAGGAGCGGTCATCACAGTTTCCACCCCAATCAGCATCAGAGAAACAATGCAGAGGTATAGCAGATGAAGGACGCAGCCAGACTCCGAAGTCACGCGTCCCATTCAGATACCGGAAGAGGCGCTTAACTGCACCCCAATGAGTGACAGTAGGAGCGTGCATGAACTGTGAGAGTTTATTCACAGCAAAGGAGATATCAGGACGAGTGAAGGAGAGATACTGGAGGCCCCCAAGGGCTTGTCGATAGGCAGATGCGTCGGCAGGAGCCGAGCCGTCGACCAGATGAAGGCGGGTGGACGCCGCTGTTGGCGTTTGAACAGAGTTGGATTCCAGCATATTATGACGAGTCTAAATATCAACAACATACTTACGCTGAGAAAGAAAACACCCCTTGGAGCTGCGCAGAACCTCAACACCAAGAAAGTAGCTTAGATCACCCATGTCTTTAAGAGAAAATTTAGTCCCAAGAGAGTCAATCACACGGTTCAAGAAGGCAGAGTCATTACCAGTCAATATGAGATCATCAACATATACCACAAAATAGGCTGTAATACCAGAATGCTGCAAGACGAAGAGTGAAGTGTCAGAAGTAGTGTTGACGAAACCCATGGCCAAAAGGCATTGGCAGAGCTCACTGTACCATGCCCGGGGCGCCTGTTTGAGACCATAAATAGCTTTCTGTAACTTACAGACACAAGATGGATAGGTTTTGTAAGACATTAGATTTACGGCGTATAGGAAAAAACCAAACGTACTTAGAAAAGTGATCAACAAAAATAACATAATATTTAAATCCTTCATTAGAAATAATTGGAGAGGTCCATGCATCAGAAAAAATAAGCTCCAGCGGAGCAGTAGAAGATAAACTTGACTCAGAGAAAGGTAACTTATGACACTTATGAAGCTTGCAAGAGACACAAGCAAAATCAGACACACTACTGGACGCTATACTGCTAGAAAACACTAAATGACGTAGGATTTTAGCTGAAGGATGACCTAACCGAGAATGCCACAATGACGCATGGAGATTTGTGCCGTGAGGGCGGACGGTAGACGGGAAGCCACCGGCCAGTAGTAGGCGTCGTTCCTACGTGGGCCGCTGACGAGTGTTGCCCACGTGCGACGATCCTTCACCTGAAAATCAGTATCAGAAAAAACAATATTAACATTATTGTGACGACATAATTGAGCAACAGAGATCAAATTTTTACGAATATGTGGAACACAGAGAGCCCCAGGCAATAAAAGAGATGAATAACTGAAAAGTTGGCCAGTATGTGTAATTTTTAAACCTTCACCGTTACCAATAACCACATCATCGAAACCAGTGTAGGGACTGTGAAGAGACATGTTGGCAAGATCATTGGTTATGTGATGAGTGGCACCAGAGTCCAGGATCCAATCAGATGGAGAGTGATGGGCTGTGTGAGCACCCGGATAAGATGACGCATCGTATGCTGGTCGCGGCAGTGGTCCACCGTAAGGGGGCTGATTTGCGCCGGAAATAGGATAGGACCGACAGCGGCGCGCAGAGTGGCCAAATTCACTGCAGAGCCGGCACTTCCCATTGTACCCGCGAGATTGGCCATTGTTGGAGTAACCACCGCGACCGGAGGATAAACCACGGCTGCCACGGCCGCGCCTGCGGCCACCGAATCGGTTACGGCCGGACTGCTGTCCGGCGACGAAGGCAGCCAACGGAGCCAAATCAGATGCGGCGGAGGTGGCCGACGCACGGGCAGTAATCTGAGCCTCCATGCTTAACAGTTTGTCATGTAATTCAGCAAAAGAGATTGGAGATTCGAGGGCATGGATAGCATGAGAGAGCTCCATATACGGATCATCAAGGCCATTTAGAACCTTAATGACAAGATCCTCAGAATCAACAGTAACACCCAGGAGAGATAATTCATCCACAGTTACGTGAATACCGTGCATAAAATCAGTAACAGATTTAGAACCTTTTACCGGTTATGGAGCTGCTGTTTGAGAGCCATGATACGACCACGAGAAGCAGTGCCGTATGTGCGTGTGATGTCCCTGGCCTCTTTAGAGGTTTCCGCAGAGGCAATAAAGGAGATGATCGTCGGTGTGATCGACGAGATGATGGCACTGAGAATAAGATTGTCCTGGCGAATCCAATAAGGATATGCTGGATTGGGGGATGTTACCTCCTTGTCGACGATAGTGGCTGGTGGGCACGGCTTCGATCCGTCCAACAAGCCGAGTAGGTCGTAATCCGTAAGAAGGGTTCGGAATTGTAATTTCCACGCTAGATAATTAGTGGAATCCAATTTAAGTGGGATCTGAGCCGATGCATTGATGGCAATCGGCTGGAGAAGATCGTTGGATGTCGTAGTGGCCATGAAGCGCGAGACAGTGGAGGCGCTGATCGACGTCGAGAGAGAGAGAGAGGGCTGCCGGTTAGTGCAGCTGTGGCGGCGACGGGCTGCCGATTAGTGCAGCAGCGGCGGGGGTGCGGGTAGGGAAGAATTAGGGTTTCTTTGGCGATAAGCCACTGGCGTATGATACCATGTAGAGAGTTTTGGGAGAATTAATTTTCTCGTATTGCTCACAAGTATATATAGAGTACAGAGAGGTATCAAATCCTACCAACTATAGGACGGTACAATAATGAAAGAAATCAAATCCTACCAACTATAGGACTGTACAATAATGAAAGAATATTTTACCAATAATAAAAAAATACATACAATATATTCTAATATAATCTTCCGGCGAATGGGATTCGGATGAACCCTTTCTGCCTCCCTAAATCTGCGCCCGGTTAGAATACAGATTCAAATGTGATTTTCATAATATAGTACAATATCATATATAGTTTCAAAAACAATTTCAGCTATTAGTGTACAAGAAATTTCCATTATCAAATTTGCAGTATTGCATAGCATGTTGTGTTTCAACAGTTTATTCCAGCAATTATGGATGGTTATCTATTCACTGAGTTTGTAGACTCACTTCTCGCCATTCCTTCGTTAGAAGGTATTGGCTCTTACTATCGATTCGTTGGAGAGAACTGGTAAGAAGGCTTTCTAAATTGTAGAGATGACACATTACAAAAATCTCAATAAAGCTAAATAAGTTATTCAATTCTGCCTTTTCTAAATTATTATGTCAGACATCCTGTCCTAGGAGCTCCATTCGCCTGGCATGGATACGTTTTCATTATAAATGGATATAAGGCGTTCATCGTAATAGAATCAGAGTCACATTTTTGCCTTATTCAGTTTACATCGTAATGTGTATTGCTAGTCAATCAGGTAGGTGACACTGGCTTATCTTTTATTGATGAGATGCTTAAGAATTGCACTTAATGGTGTGGCCTAATGATCAAAGGAGTGTGTGAAAACCATTGGCAGATGCTAATACATGATTTGAAATTTATGGGTTCTTATGATAACTTTAAGTAAATTTAAAATAAAAATTGAGTTCACCATCAATTATTTATGGATATTTAGCATATATACATTATCTGATAGAAGTTACTAGGTTCACGTGAACTAGTATATTGCACGGTAGATCTGCCCCTGACCATGAATGATCAATATTTAAATCCCAACATAGATAAAAAAAAATTGCGAGATGCTTGTTTCCCATATGTCTAAGTCTTGGTAAGCAGATTTATATAATTCATGTGTTAGTCGGAGGCAACAATGGAATTAGGGTTGTGCACGGATCATATTGGATTTAGCACATTTCGAATTTCGAATTTTAGATTCTAGAAAATACAATCCAAATCCTATTCGAATTATATCATATCGGATTGAATGTTAAAGTTTGGATCGAATCGGATTTCGGATCATATGATTATGCCTCAAAATTGCAAACTAATATGTATATTTTCTTTGTAAAAGAGGCAATATATTAAGAGAAATTCATGTTTATGCAATTATGAGCTACTATGATGTCAATATAGCTCTAGCAATTGTAAAGGTAATAACTTGGAGGAAGATGTAAATGAAATACTGACTATCCGAAATTAAAGTGTAGTATTTATACATTGCCTAATAATTTCGGATATTCAGATCGGATCAGATTAAAATATACCAATCAGAATCCGATCTGAAATTCAAAATTTTAATAAATACAATCTAAAATACGATCAAATTCAAATCCGAAATTGAATGAATGAGTTCGAATTTTGAATATCCGATCCAAATGAACAACCCTAAATGAAATTGTCAAGGTTCGTGGAAACTCATCTGGCCACCATTATCATTTAAAACAATAAAAGGACTGGAGAATTAGGAAACTGATAAGCTAGCACTTACATATTGAAACCTTATTGAAGACTAATCTTCATACATCATTATTCTAAATACACTTACTAATTCTAGAGAGATCAATTTTTTTTGCTCCTACTAAAACAACTTAACACAAAACATATCAACTTTATAGTACTGCTACAATAGCAATAACTATGCATCAATTCTAAGAAGTCCGGATCAGCAATATGAATCCTCAATGTTCATGTCGTTGATCCATTTAAATTCAGTCTTATTCAATATTATGATACTAAATTACACCACTACCAATAACAATAATAAATCCAGTGTGATCTTATAAATGGAGTATGAAGAAGATTGCGTGTACGCATACCTTACCCCTACAATACTAGATTAGGTATATATCAGAAAGGTTGTAACAAGAAGTAGAAGGAATTTTAATTTAATAAGTCCAAAGAAAAGCTCCCATAGCAAATTTCCTCTTGTGTTTTACATCTCCATAAATAGGAAGTCCATATTGAGCAAGCAAACAATCCAACTTCCATTCTGGCATAATCTCATACTCAGCCTTTGTGTATTTTGGATAATGCAATGGCATTTGAAAGCCAAATCCATAACTTTTTTTGCTATTTGATCTTGCCATTGACTCCATAGAAACACCACTCATTTTTGTTTCTTTATATAATATGCTTTAGTTTGGAAATACATGAATATGGTTTGTGTATTTATAGAGGAAGATAGAGGGTTTGTTAAGCAAATTACATGATGGTATTCTCGAGGTAGGTGTGGTATATTTTGAAATTAACAAAGGAATTTAAGTTTTTTTTTTCGATATGATTTATGTGGCTGAATACACAGAATAGAGAAGACCAACTTGTCCAAATTACTTATTCCATTTTACTCTCTTCGTTCACTTTTACTTGACATATTTAATTTTGCATGCCCTTTAAAAAATAATAAAATAAAGTGTATAATTTACCATGATACTCATATTAATTGATGCATATGTTATTGAATTTGAGAAAATAATTTGAAATGAGCAACAAAATACGGTGGATTTAACATGAAAAAAAATTTATCTTATCTTGATATGATTAAAGTGACAAGTAAAAATAAAAATTTATTTATAGTACGCATGCCAAGTAAAAATGAACAGATGGAGTAGATTCCAAAGGTTAGGTCGTCTCAAATTATCTGTAGTGCTTTCTAGAAATAGTTGTCTCAAATTAATTGTCATTTTAGAAGTTGACAAATAAATTATTATTTTTCATCTTACCCTTAATAATAATAATTATTCTTGAAGATGGAGATAACACATAAATAGAATAAATATTTAATGATAAGAGATTTTATCTTAACACATAAATAAGGGTAAAATAGTCTAAACATACTCCTAATTAATGTTTTTTAAGGGATGCATGGAAGAAAAACACGATAGATAATTTGAGACGGAGATAATATATATTAAATTTATTAATGACAAAATTAAGAGCAATGATTAGTGTGAAGTTTCCCTCTTGTGATTATCTTGGTTTTGTTTTTTGCTCAAGTACAACAAAGATCTGGGGAAGATAGCGGGTGCACAAACTTATT
This sequence comes from Nicotiana benthamiana, assembly GCA_034376525.1. Lineage (NCBI taxonomy): Eukaryota > Viridiplantae > Streptophyta > Magnoliopsida > Solanales > Solanaceae > Nicotiana > Nicotiana benthamiana. The sequence goes on along the minus strand of CM067334.1, from coordinate 69,579,122 downwards.
TTTGGTTAAGTGTTATCCATAATATGTAAAAACATATACACGTTATAATCAGAGGTGGACCCGAAATTTTTACGCGACTGAGCACATTATTCTGCTCATCCAGTACCCCTTAAGGCTTTTAGTGTTCAGGGTGTCAATTGCTTTAAATTAACTATTTTTAAGGTTTCACGTTTTTTGGTAATTAAGGTATATACATGTATATATATATACAAGTATATACACGTATATATACACATACAGAATTTCATCGAAGTTTACGGGGTCCGGTGATCCTTCAACCATACACATGGGTCTGCCGCTGGCTTATAATAGGCAATTAATTTGCTCAAAGTTACCAACTCGTGCTTAGGAGAGAGTTTTCCTTATAGTTGTCTTTTATATGATCTTAGTTATGGGTATGAGAAAATTCTTAGTAGGGAGCGCTACCCCCTAATGGGGCCTTATCCAGCGCGAATTCGGATATAGTCGGGCTCCAATACAAATATCGGACACCGGATAAGAAACCAAAAAAAAAGTGCAAAAATAGAGTTTACGTTTTATTCTAAAAAGATGTATTTGCTCATAAGTTTATATGCCAATACAACCAGAATAGTGAAAAATACAAATGGTGAATACAAAATTTTGTACAACTAATACCAGTCTATATTCACAATTCAGCTTGTAAGTAATTAAGCTTGTATATGACTATGATATCTCAAATTGATATCGAATTTATGCATACACATATAAATTTTTTTAGAAACTAATTATACATATATCTCATATGTAAGAAAAGTATTCATTGCTTCTTTTGTATGTCTTTGCTCTGATTCCTTTTCTACTGCTATATTTTTGTTTTTCTTCAGGAGAGGGTCTATCGAAAACAAAATAATCTCTTTATCCGCATAAAATAAGGATAAAATTTGCGTATATGCTATCATTTCCAGAGCTCGCTCGTGGGATTACACTAAGTATATCATTGTTGTAGTGTTGAATGTCACTCATTTTAAAATGGTTCTCAGCCACTACAACAACAACAACAACAACAACGACCCAGTGAAATCTCACTAGTGGAGTCTGGGGAGGGTAGAGTGTACGCAGATCTTACCCCTACCTCGAAGGAGTAGAGAGGCTGTTTCCGAAAGACCCTCGGCTCAAGAAGACAAAAAGACAAAGAAGACAATATTAGTAACACCACCGAAATAACATGAAACAAATATGACAAACATGACAAATATGACAAATAGGAACGATATGAAATCAAGAAGAAAGATACAACTCGCAGCAGAAGAAGAATAGTATCCTTGCCAAACAAATCTCGTAAAGGTATGATATAAGACAAGACTCAACTACCTCCTAACCTACAACCCTAATACTCGACTTCCGCACATTCCTATCGAGTGTCATTTCCTCGAAAATCTGCAACCGCGCCATATCCTGCCTAATCAACTCCCCCAGTACTTCTTTGGTCGTCCTCTACCTCTTCTCGTGCCCTCCATAACAAACCATTCGCACCTTCTTACCGGAGTATCTGGGCTTCTCCTTTGAACATATCCGAACCATATGAACCTTGCTTCCCACATCTTGTCATGAATAGAAGCCCGCATCTGAACCTTGCTTCCCGCATCAGCCACTAATTAAATCAAAATTTCAGATGAACATTAAAGTCTGCTATGAATAGCAAAGATTTAGGAACAGTAACGCAACACAAGTGGACTGACGACTTAACATAACTCCATTAAATGCAAGCAAGAAAGTAGATACTATGTTCTTTCATATGCTATCCACCACACAAATCTTGTTAATGGAGGCAACCAAATTAAAATGCATAGCAATTAAATTCTTGAAAGCATTAAATGTTAGATCACTAGTTCACTACATTGTGGTGTATATTCATTCAAAATCACTATAATTGAGAGCAAGACCTCATACTTGATAAATTTGTGATAGTAGATGATCATCACTAGGAAATGCTCACTTAGAATATCTTCAAGACCACATATGGTGGCTTGACTTTGCACACCACACCTTTGGATTGGTTCGGTTTTATCATGTTTTTTCAGCATTTTGAATTTTGTTGTTACATGAATATTATTCCACTCTTATTTTATTAAAATTATAGATAAAGCTTTGATAAGTGAATATATTTAGTAAATATAAAAAAAATTGACAAACATATGATATATTAAAATATTTTAATGGGAGAAATTTTTTAGTAACACATGATAGTTATTATCTTAGTCGTCTAAAATATTCTTTTTGTTAATTTACGCTTTCAGGGTTAATACATTAGAGGATCTTAAATATTTTACATTTTCTAAAAAAAAAATCACTAAAACTCTTAAAAATATAAATAAAATTTACATATTTATATGTTGGTTTGGTTCGAGTTTATTTTATTCAATATCAAATCAAGTTAAACCAAACCTAGTTAGGTTTTTTAATCGGTTTGGTTTGGTGTTTTGGTTTGGTACGATTTTTCGGTTCGATTTGAACACCCCTAACCACTGCTATTTGTCGGTCGTGGATAGGCTCTGTGCATGTAGATTGTTTAACCAAATAAATAGTTTACGTGATAAAAGCAAATAAAAGAATAATTCGGATTTTTAACAATTGATTTTACTTCACTTTTCTTAATATGAAAGAATGATAATAATGAAAACTAAGAGAAATCTCATTGATGATCGCAGTTTTCTCCCCATAGGAAAGAATAAGATCTTTCAACGGCAAAAAATAATAAAATATTGACAATTGATAGTATTGCTTTATAGTTTTTTCAACGGGATACAAGATATGAAAATGAGTGTATGAGTTAAACTTGACTCCACGATAATTAACGGAATTAACCTGTTCTTAAACTTATTTGCGACTAATAAATGGTATGGCCATTTATTAACAATGGAATTTGAGGATTACCCGATTTGACTAGTGAGACCACGGCCTACTCGCCACTATAAAGGCGTCCCTCAATATGGTCGCACCTACTCAGTGCCAGCTCATCTCCAGTTCACCCAGCTCACAACTATAAGTATTAAGCGAAAGAACCCTAGAAAGGGGGTTGCTTCTTCTTCTTCATCACGATTCTCGAGAAAAGAGAGAATATCATTGTAAGGCTCTGAACCTCTTCATAGAGAGGCAGACCAAATCAATATCATCAATAAAATATTCTCCATATATCTCTTCTTAATACAAAAAACTTGCTTATTGTTCCTTTTATTCGGTCCTTTGATATATTACGGTCTGCTATGATTGGAACTCAATTTAATTTTATTATTTTATGCTTGCAAAGTATGTGATAACTTTGAGCTAAACAATTTGGCGTCGTCTGTAGGGATTTCCTAGCAGAATCACGTAGTTCTTCCCTGGACCAAAAAGAAAGAAACGCCAAAGAACAACCCAGCTCAAACAAGCTAAAGTGGTATATCGGACAAAGGGAGCTCGAAGATCTCGAATCGAGATCCAACTCCTCTGTCACTCCTCTCTTGGATAGTGCAAGTAAGAAGAAGAAGCAGTCCCCTCCCCCCCTCCCCCCTCCCCCCCGAGGGAGGATCTCTATAAGGCACCCCCGCATCCCTGATATGAGATCCAACCCGAAATCGGCACGAAGATATCCCGAACCGAGAATCACCTAGAACCAGCCTACATACCCCGATCGGGAAGATAACGCGCGAGCTGCTCAAGATCTCGAATAAGAATCGAGCTTCAACTCTCAAACACCGACATAATGAGATTCAGGCTACGTGCCTTCACCAAAAAGTTCAACTACAAGTTGGACTGGGACTCAGTGCCATGCGCCTTCGCCATAAAAAAACCATACAAGATTCAACTACGGTTGAACAGCGACTCAGGCTACGTGCCTTCACCAAAAAGTTCAACTACAAGTTGAACCAGGACTCAGGCTACGCGCCTCCGCCATCAAGAATGGCAAGATACAACTACGGTTGAACAACGATTCAGGCTACGCGCCTCCGCCATCAAGAATGGAAAGATTCAACTACGGTTGAACAACGATTCAGGCTACGCGCCACCGCCATCAAGAATGAAAAGATTCAACTACGGTTGAACATCGATTCAGGCTACATGCCTCCGCCATCAAGAATGGCAAGATTCAACTACGGTTTAACAATGACTCAGGCTACGCTCATTCGCCTTCAAAAAATTACAAGATTCAACTACGGTTGAACAGTGACTCAAGCTATGTGCCTTCACCAAAAAGTTTAACTACAAGTTGGACTGGGACTCAGGCCATGCGCCTTCGCCATCAAAATATTACAAGAATCAACTGCGGTTGAATGTCGATTCAGGCTATGTTCCTTCACCAAAATTTCAACTACAAGTTGAACAAGGACTCACGCTATGCGCCTTTGCCATCAAAATATTACAAGATTCAACTGCGGTTGAACAACGATTCAGGCTACGTGCCTTCACCAAAAAGTTCAACTACAAGTTGAACTAGGACTCTGGCTACGCGCCTCCGCCATCAATAATGGAAAGATTCAACTACGGTTGAATAACGACTCAGGATACGCGCCTCCGCCATCAAGAATGGCAAGATTCAACTACTGTTGAATAACGACTCAGGCTACGCGCCTCCGCCACAAGAATGGAAAGATTCAACTACGGCTGAACAACGATTTAGGCTACGCTCCTCCGCCATCAAGAATGGAAAGATTCAACTATGGTTGAACAACGACTCAGGCTACGCGCCTTCGACATAAAAATTTACAAGATTCAACTACGGTTGAACAACGACTCAGGCTACGTGCCTTCACCAAAAAGTTCAACTACAAGTTGGACTAGGACTCAGGTCATGCGCCTTCGCCATCAAAAAATTACAAGATTCAACTACGGTTGAACAACGATTCAAGCTACGTGCCTTCACCAAAAAGTTCAACAACAAGTTGAACATCAACTCAGGCTATGTGCATTCACCATCAAAAGTTATAAGTTTAACTACGAGTTGAACGGGGACTCAGGCTATGCGCCTTCGCCATCAAGTTCAACTACAAGTTGAACCGGGACTCAGGCTATGTGCCTTCGCCATCAAAGGTTATTAGTTCAACTACAAGTTGAATAAGCACTCAGGCTATGTACCGCCAACGCCTTCGCCATCAAGTTTAACTACGAGTTGAACAACGACTTAGGCTATGTGCCTTCGCCATCAAAAGTCATAAGTCCAACTACGAGTTGAACCGGGACTCAGGCCATACGCCTTCGCCATCACGAGCCCAATCCCACTTGAACAACAAGGATGGACACCTACGCCCTCAAATCTAAAAGATTTCAACCCCGTTTTGAACAAAGATTCAGGCCAAGCGCCTTCACCGTTGGACGCAGCGAGGCATGTTCCTCAACGAACGGAAAGACAAGTTAAGCACCTACGCCATGTAAGTAAGTATGCCTAACTCGAACTAAGATTCGAGCCACGTAAATTTCGGCCCTGGTCGAATTACAAGGCCGTGTTTCTTACCATCACGGCCAGTAGTTCGACCATGCCCAAACTGGAACTGAGGCTAAGTGCCACTACCGCCAAATAATGGCCACAACTTGTTTACACGAAGTAACAGAAAAAACGACAAACAAAAATGCTTAATCATGGCTAAGGCCATCAATTCTATTATGGCTAAGGCCATCGCCCCCAACGGTCGACCTAGATTCGACTACGCTAAGTAAACGACTCAACAACAGTCGAAGTCGCCTACATGGCTAAGGACATCAATTCTATCATGGCTAAGGCCATCAATTCTATTTATGGCTAAGGCTATCGCCTCCAACGGTCGACCTAGATTCGACTACGGTAAGTAAACGACTCGAAGACAGTCGAAGTCGCCTTTATGGATAGGACCATCGACTCCATCACGAGTAAAGTCGTCAATCTAAGTTCGGCTAGGGCCATCAACAGTCATGGTCAACCAAAAACGCAATAAATGTTTTAAGGAACGAAATAAAAACAACAACATCAGAAAGTTATATTTCATTATCTCCAAAGGTACACATACATCTGGCCTTAGAAAAGGCCCCATCTACAGAAAAAATATATACATAATAGCCTTAAGAGCCTTCACCGCTCCTCCCATCACGACCCGCATGGTCGTTGTCCGGTCCATTGCCATCTCCTGGATGATAAGCCTTAGAGATCCACGAACTAGAATCCAAACGGTTGATGTCCTCAGAGTTACAGCCTATAACCGGCAGCTTCACAAGCAACACGGGTTAAGTGCCGTTGCTTTTCAACTTCCGTCTCGGAAGCTCGACCTGCCGCCAAAAACTCCTAAAAAACGACCAACCTGGCATCATGATACACCCATATCTCATACGCATCACGATGCACAACATCTTGTGGAGCAGTTCGCCTAAGAACTTCAACTTAGGTTGTCCTAGCATCAAGCTCAGTTGCAAGGGCCGTGACCTGGTCCCATAGTTCCGCATCCTCCGCCGCCACCCCACGGCTTATCTCTAAATCCTCATCTTTTGACTGGAGGAGGGTCTTCAGCTCGATGTTTCGAGCCAAAGCAGCCATCAGCTTCTCATCAATCTCTTTCAGCTCGGCCGTTCTTTTATTCAAAAGAGCCTCTGATTCCTCTGGGCCTTCACGGAACGTCCGCAACTGGGGGTCCTGCTTAAGTACGTCCGCCAATGCCTGATGCTTGGCACAAACCTCTTTATATTTCTTCGCCTTTTTATTGAAGGTGGTCGCCCTCTTTTGTTCACGCCACCTCCTCTCCACCTCCAAGATGAGGGTCTGAAAAGAAGAGAAGAAATGCGTCAGTACGTACCAAAATCATTTTTACGACTCAAACAAAAAACTGAAAGATACCTGCAAAGCAGCACCCGACTATCCGCCTCGACAAATCCTTGTTGCTACACTTCTTAGCATCTCGTGTCCCGCAGCCGCACATAGCAAGGTCATGTCTGTTGAGGCTTGCTCCCTGTCTTTTAATAAATTATACCCGCCAGGGATACGATACGGCGAGTAGACCTGCCCTCCCTCATCTCCACGTGGGCCAAGACCCCTGCTGCTTCTCCAAGAGCGGCTTCAGAGCCCGTCCTCTCAATCTCCACGGCCATTCATAACGCATATACAGCTATGTCCCTCTCCCAAGAATAAACAATTAAGACCAACAACATACAACCAAGATCACCAACTTGACTCCATTGCGGCTAAGGGCGTTCACAATTGTAAGGCTATGGCCATCTCTAGTATATAAACATCCAAGGACGTCCACAATACTAAGGCTCTAGCCATATCCAATGTTTGAAAGGCTACAACCATCTCCACAATATTAAGGCTACGGTCATCTCCACAATATAAATGGCTAATGCCATCTCCAGAATATAAATGGCTAACGCCATCTCCAGTGTGTAAACGACTAAGGCCGTCCACAATATTAAGGCTAAGGCCATCTCCAGTAAGTAAACGGCTATGGCCATTCCCCATGTATAAACTGTTACAGCCATCTCCGATGTATGAATGGTTGCGACCCTCTCCCATGAATGAGCGGCTATGGTCATCTCCGGTGTACAAATGGCTAGGGCCACTAACGAAATATGAATAAGGTCATCAACTTGATTCTGCCCAGGGCCGTCAGCATAAAATGGCTAAGGCCATCAATTTCAACAGTGTAACTGCCAATGTATAAACGATTACGGTCATCCGTGGTCACGGCCAAAACAGTATTCGACCCCCATCTCTGAATTTCTCGAATTACAATCGACAAAGTCCGCTCATCGAGCTCGGCCAGGGCACAACCTCAACGAGCGGAGGGAATAACTGTATGGGTCAAAACTTGATTCCACGATAATTAACGGAATTAGCCCGTCCTTAAGCTTATTTGCGACTAATAAATGGTACGTCTATATATTAACGATGGAATCTGAGGATTACCCGATTTGACCGGTGAGGCCACGGCCAACCCGCCACTACAAAGGCGTCCCCTCAATGTGGTCGCAACTACTCAGTGCCAGCTCATCGCCAGCTCACCCAGCTCACATCTATAAATATTAAGAGAAAAACCCTAGAAAGGGGGCTACTTCTTCTTCTTCATCACGATTCTCGAGAAAAGAGAGAATATCTTTGTAAGGCTCTCAATCTCTTCATGGAGAGGCAGACCAAATCAATATCATCAATAAAATATTCTCCATATATCTCTTCTTAATACAAAAAACTTGCTTCTTATTCCTTTTATTCGGTCCTTTGATTTATTACGGCCTGCTATGATTGGCCCTCAATTTAATTTTATTATTTAATGCTTGCAAAGTATGTGATAACTGTTATGAAATAATATAAAGACAAGAACAATAATGCAAGAACAAGAGCAATAGAGAGAGAGAAGTATTCTTATTGATACTTAGAGATTGTTAGGGATGTATTACAATGGTAGAAGACCCCTTTATTTATAGGGAGTGGGATGATTTAGCTACCAATAATAGGACTCTAGAATCTCTCTAATTAAAGACATTCACCTTAAATAGAAGTGTAAAATCTCTCTATTTATAACACTCCCCCTTGAATGTCTATTCAATGATGTGCCTCGTTAAAACCTTAAAACAAAACCCAATGGGAAAAATTAAAGTAAGGAAAAAGAGTACACATGTTTGAATATGCGCCTATTGGTTGCCTCATTAAAAACCTCGCAAGGAAAACCCGGTGGGACAAATCCTTGTAAGGGAAAAAGAGTGCAACGCGCATTAACTCCCCCTGATAAGAACATCAATTTATGTCCTTAAGTCTTTGCATCCCGATCTTGTGAACTAGCTTCTTGAAGGTGACTTTGGTAGAGATTTTGTGAACAAATCAGCCATATTATCGCTTGAACGAATCTGTTGAACATTGATATCACCATTCTTTTGAAGATCATGTGTGAAGAATAACTTTGGTGAAATATGCTTCGTTCTATCTCCTTTTATGAATCCTCCCTTCAATTGAGCTATACATGCTGCATTGTCTTCATACAAAGTTGTGGGTAGTTTATCACACTTCAAACCACATTTGTCTTGGATATGATGTATTATAGACCTCAACCACACACACTCCCGACTTGCTTCATGAATAGCAATTATCTCGGCATGATTAGATGAAGTAGCCACAATTGATTGCTTAGTCGATCGCCAAGATATGGCGGTTTCTCCACAGGTAAACACATAACCCGTTTGAGATCGAGCCTTGTGTGGGTCGGACAAATATCCAGCATCAGCATAACCAACAAGATCCGGGCTGCAATTCTTGCCATAAAATAAGCCCATATCGGTAGTTCCCTTTAGGTACCGCAATATGTGTTTGATCCCTTCCAATGTCTCCTCGTATGAGCCGAGCTAAATCTTGCTAAGACATTAACTGAAAAGGATATGTCAGGCCTTGTATTATTTGCAAGATACATTAGTGCGCCAATTGCGCTAAGATATGGTACTTCAGGACCAAGTAGCTCTTCATTCCTTTCTTGTGGTCGGAATGGATCTTTGTTCACATCAAGTGATCGAACAACCATCGGTGTACTTAAAGGATGTGCTTCATCCATGTAAAACCGTTTCAGTACCTTTTCTGTATAGGTAGATTGATGAACAAAAATTCCGTTTGCCAAATATTCAATTTGCAAACCAAGACATAGTTTAGTTTTTCCGAGATCTTTCATCTCGAATTCATCCTTTAGATAATCAATTGCCTTTTGGAGTTCTATAGGGGTTCCAATAAGGTTTATGTCATCGACATATACGGCAAGTACAACAAATTCCGATGTTTTCTTTATAAAAACACACGGGCAAATGGCATCATTTATATAGCCTTCTTTTAACAAGTACTCACTAAGACGATTATACCACATTCGTCCAGATTGCTTTAGACCATACAAGGATCTTTGCAATTTAATTGAGAACATTTCCCGAGATTTTGAATTATGCGCGTTTGGCATCTTGAGTCCATCGGGAATTTTCATGTATATCTCATTATCAAGTGAGCCATAAAGATAGGCAGTAACCACATCCATTAAGTGCATGTCAAGCTTTTCATGGACAGCAAAACTTATGAGATAACGAAAGGTTATCGCATCCATTACAGGCGAATATGTCTCTTCATAATCGACACCAGGCCTTTGAGAAAAACCTTGTACAACAAGGCGTGCCTTATATCTTTGTACCTCGTTTTTCTCATTTCTTTTGCGTACAAAGACCCATTTATAGCCGACAGGCTTAACACCATTAGGTGTTTCAACTATAGGGCCAAAAACTTCACGTTTTGCCAGCGAATTCAATTCTGATTGAATTGCTTCTTGCCACTTTGGCCAATCCTGTCTTTTTCGACATTCTTCAACAGATTGAGGTTCGAGACCCTCACATTCTTGCATAATGCTAGATGCGACATTATAAGCAAAGGCATTATCCACCACAATATCCACTCGATTAATATTTGCCTCAATATTAATTGGATTTAGGGATAGTTCCGTATTTTCCAGAGTCTCGGGCTCAATGGATTCTTCATGAATCTCAGAATTTGTTAAATCATGAATTTCCTCATGAGATTCTTTCGTGGTGTCATTTTGATCATTCTTTTTCCTCTTTCTAGGATTTCGATCTTTGGAACCTAATGGTCTGCCACGCTTCAGGCGTGCATTTGACTCATTGGATATGACACTAGATGATTGTCCAACAGGGACATCAATACGGATTGGAACATTTTCCGCGGGAATGTGGGATTTCGTTATCCTCTTCAAGTCCGTAAATGCGTCAGGTATTTGATTTGCTATTCTTTGCAAATGGATAATCTTTTGTACCTCTCTTTCACAAATAGAGGTATGTGGATCAAGATGAGATAATGATGCATTTTTCCACAAAATTTCCCGTTTGGTTTCACCAACTTCTCCCCCTAGTTTTGGGAAAAGTGTCTCATCGAATCGACAGTCTGCAAATCGTGCAGTAAATACGTCGCCTGTCAATGTTTCGAGGTAGCGAATGATGGAGGGCGATTCAAACCCAATATATATTCCTAACCTTCTTTGCGGACCCATTTTGGTGCGGGATGGCGGTGCTATAGGCACATATACTGCGCATCCAAAAATTCTTAAATGGGATATATTGGGTTCATGACCCAAAACCAATTGCAACAGGGAATACTTGTGGTAATTCGTCGGTCTGAGACGAATTAGCATTGCTGCATGTAAGATGGCGTGACCCCATACCGAAGTGGGCAGCCTCGTTCTCATAAGTAATGGCCTTGCAATCAACTGCAGGCGTTTAATTAACGATTCTGCAAGACCGTTTTGAGTGTGAACATAAGCTACAGAATGTTCAACTTTTATCCCGATTGATAAGCAATAATCATTAAATGCTTGGGATGTAAACTCAGCAGCATTATCCAGTCTAATAGACTTGATTGGATTATCTGGAAATTGTGCTCGTAGTCGAATTATTTGTGCCATTAATTTCGCAAACGCAAGATTGCGTGATGACAACAGGCACACATGAGACCATCTACAGGATGCGTCTATCAAGACCATGAAATACCTAAACGACCCACTAGGTGGGTGAATAGGTCCACAAATGTCCCCTTGTATACGTTCCAGAAACGTGGGTGACTCAGTCCCAACCTTTGTTGGTGATGGCCTGATAATCAACTTGCCTTGATAACACGAAGTGCAAGGATATTCATTATTCGAAAGAATTTTGAAATTCTTTAACGGATGCCCATATGAGCTTTCTATAATCCGTCTCATCATGACCGATCCTGGGTGTCCCAATCGATCATGCCAAAGGACAAAGGTATTGGAATCAGTAACCCTTTGGTTTACTGTTGAATGTGCCTCAATTGCACTAATTCTTGTCCAATACAGGCCACAAGATAAAGACGGGAATTTCTCAATAACCCTCTTTTGGCCGGAGACATTCTTTGTGATGACGAGATATTCAAGATTATCTTCATCCATTGTCTCAATATGATAGCCATTTCGGCGTACATCTTTAAAACTCAACAAGTTTCTCTTAGACTTGGAGGAGAACATTGCATTCTCTATGATTAAAGTCGTGCCTTTGGGCAGAGTTACAATTGCTCTTCCGGAGCCTTCAATCAATTTACTACTTCTAGAGATTGTAGTAACGTTTGCCTTACACATATTTAGTTGAGAGAAATATTTCTTTTCTTTGAGTATTGTATGTGTAGTACATGAATCAACTAGGCAAATACTTTTACAGTTGGATGTTGATCCAAGTTCGCTTTGTGAGATATCCATATTTGCTATCCCATAGTTTGACATACAAAAGAGATACACGAACATAAGAATAAACAAGTTCAATTCGTTTGTGTCACATAATATTTTCAAAATCTGCTGCTAATAGTTGACTAACAAAATCAGATATGTTATCCATAATCGATTACTATGCAGCTTGAAAATTTTCAGTTTAAGACTTTTTCACACACAATCGATTGTTTAACATTGACAATCGATTGTTGATTAATTTTGAAAAATTCCGGATCACACTGTCTAACGACAATCAATTGTTAGACATAGACAATCGATTGTGGATGATTTTTGAAAAATTCCATATTACACTGCCTAACGACAATCGATTGTTAGACATAGACAATCGATTGTGGATGATTTTTGAAAAATTCCAGATTGCACTGTCTAACGACAATCGATTGTTAGACATAGACAATCGATTGTGGATGATTTTTGAAAAATTCCAGATTACACTGTCTAACGACAATCGATTGTTAGACATAGACAATCGATTGTCGATCAATTGTTTTTCAGCTTTAATGCGAAAATATTAGATAATCGACTAGTTTTTCAGGCTAGTCGATTACCCCTACTGGAAAATAAAAATATTATTGATATTTGAGCATATTGAAGACATTCTAAAGAACTACTGCTAACATTGCATCATGAACTAACTAATACGAGCTAATACTAATGACTATTAGTTTATTCACTAACTAATACAAATAAGTAGAACAAAATCAAATAACTCCATCTTCTTTCATCACGGACCCATCACCGATTAGGTGGTCTATTTTCCCCTCGGGTTGCTCAAAGAAGTCTGCCACATCCAGGTGGGTGATGTCCAAGTTGTCGTCATAGACAAAATTTGTTTCAGGGCCTTTACTCTTTCGAGATGCTTGATAAAGGTCGACCAAGTATCTTGGTATACGGCAAGTCTTTGACCAGTGCCCTTTCCCACCGCAACGATAACATATAGTTTCTGAACCATTTGCCTTAGGATCTTCATGATCCCGTTTCTGCTTTCGGCGGTTATCTCTCCTTGGGGGTTGACGGACTTCATTGGAATTTCTTCCTTGTCTACGTCCCTGGCTATGACCCCGTTTACGACCATGACCATGGCCCTTTTCATGTTTGGCATAATGAGAGTGCACCTTATCTGCTTCAGGCAGTGGTGTAGACCCAGTGGGTTGATTTTCGTGATTTCTCATGAGCAGGTCATTATTTCGCTCAGCCACTAGTAGAAGAGAAATCAGTTCAGAGTACTTTGTAAAGCCTTTCTCTCTGTACTGTTGTTGCAGTACCATATTGGAGGCATGAAACATTGTAAACGTTTTCTCAAGCATATCATAATCGGAGATTTTATCCCCGCATAGCTTCAATTTAGAAGTAATTCTGAACATTGCAGAATTATATTCAGAAACGGACTTAAAGTCCTGGAGCCTCAGATGAGCCCAATCATATCGTGCTTGTGGCAGAGTGACCAACTTCAGGTTGTCATATCTCTCCTTTAAGCCGTTCCACAAGATGAGTGGATCCTTGACGGTGAGATATTCAATCTTCAAACCTTCATCAAGGTGATGGCGCAAGAAAATCAAGGCCTTCGCACAGTCTTGGGTGGATGCTTTTTCTCTATCTTTAATGGTGTCTCCGAGACCCATTGCATCTAAGTGGATTTCAGCATCCAACACCCATGTCATATAGTTCTTGCCCGAAATTTCAAGGGCAACGAACTTTCTTTTCGTAATGTCAGACATAATCGAAAATTAAATTAGGAAGAGGGAAATACCTTAGATTTTTCGAGAATGGTTCTTGAGACGGTAGAGTCTCATGCTGATAACGTGTTATGAAATAATATAAAGACAAGAACAATAATGCAAGAACAAGAGCAATAGAGAGAATAGAGAGAGAGAAGTATTCTTATTGATACTTAGAGATTGTTAGGGATGTATTACAATGATAGAAGACCCCTTTATTTATAGGGAGTGGGATGATTTAGCTACCAATAATAGGACTCTAGAATCTCTATAATTAAAGACATTCACCTTAAATAGAAGTGTAAAATCTCTCTATTTATAACAATAACTTTGAACTAAACAATGAGATTTATATAACGGTATAGTTTGCCACCGCTTACCTTATTTAATTCCTATCCGGTACTAATATTTATTACATTAATTATCAATTATGTGGGTGATTTGTAACGATTGAAGTGATAATAGTCAATCACGCATAATAAGGGATTCAGCTGATTTCTTTTTATACTTGTAGCTATTAATGGTATTTCTATTTCTGTGGCTTCCAATGTCCATAGTTATCAACCCCATAGCTATTTTCTCAACATAATATTGGTTCACGTGGTGAGTTCATTTTCCACCAATACATAGATACATGTGGTATAGAGCATATTGTTTACACAATTATGACGGATTGAAATTCTATCCAACGTACTTTAAAATCCTGGCGCAAAAAAAAAATTCTTGCCCAACGTGTTTTAAAATTTCTGCCATATTTCTTCTTTTTATATAAAAAAAATTCTATTACTGGTGTCATAGTATCAATAGTGATACATAAGCACCATATCTTTGCCATTCGTTATATTGTTTATTGGTTTAATAGGTTGAGTGCATCGTTAGTGTAAAACATATTTATATTATCAAATTACTTATTTTAGGTAATTACATATAGAATTTTATAATAAGCATTATGGATAACTTGAAAAAAAATGGTAATTGAACTACTAAACTATGTTTATAGATAAAAATTATTACACTACCCGTGCGTATAATTTAAATTCATTTTTTAATATATGCCTTAAATAAAAGGATAAATCATATATTCCTAAGTCCTCAGGGTTTATATATTTGTCAGTTAAATATTTACAAATCACATCATTCTTAATATTCCATATAATAGCCATTTAAGAACAACTATTTAAATAATAGCCAAAGTTTATAAAATTCATACCTTCGGCGAAAGTTAGGCTTTGGCAGAACGGAAAGTCCACAATTTTGGTTGTGGCACTTCAAACTGTAGTCTTTTGGGCCACTCTCCCAAAAGGTTCACTTGCTGTAGTTGGCTCTCCAGGAAAATTTTCAAAACTTATTTTTAGTTGTGGCTATTTTCAAGTATTTTGCAAATGTTGGCTAAATTCCAGTGAAAAGCCCAAAAACATAAAAATAGCATGCTAGCCAGTTTTCGGAGTGGTCATTTAAGAATAGCCAGTATTTATAAAGTCATAGAAAACTAGTTATTATTTTGCTGCAACACGAAAAAATCCAGCATAATATACTGGAGATCGATGTACATATATATGAACTTCTGGCATATTATGCTGAAACTAAAACACGCGAAAAGTTCTAGCATGATATACTAGAGATTGAATCACATGTGTATGAACTCCTTGCATATTACATTAGACAAGTATATTATACTGGACCTTCAATATATTATGCTAGAATATTTCCGGACTTTGAACAATATTTTCGTTCAGATTTATCTTTACATGAAAAATTGTTAAATTTCAATTACTTTTAAAATTGTGACTATTTTTAAATGACCACTTGTAAATCTGACTATTTTTGTGTGGTATCATATTCGCCTTAAAAGTTAAAACATGATTTCAATTTGGTATCTGTGCCCAGTATGCTTTTCACATTTGCACGAATAAATTTGCAATTTTTGCAACCATAAAGTCAGGATTATTTGCACCGTATTAGGTCATGTTTTAAATTTTGTTTCCGCTAGTCTAGTGTGCTAAATTTCATCTTTAAAAGTAGTTGGATAAATTTTTCTTTTTGCAGACAAATTTAGCCTCTTGATAACGGACACACTATTTAAAAGTGGCATAAAAAAGGCCATTTGTGCAAATGTCCCTAGCTAACAATTTATGGAAAATAATTTTTTATAGTCCCTCAAAATTTTAATAAATTATGTTTTGTATCACTTTCAAAAAAGGCCCTTCGGCCCAAACATATTGCATATAATAACCGAAATAAATGAGTATGAAAACACAAGTGCCTAAAGCTCAGTGGATAGGGTGCCTGTTTCCTAAGCTGAAGGTCGCAAGTTCGACCCCAACCTGGCGCGATGGAGCAACCCTTTTTTTGCAATGTATAAACATTGTATCCTAAGTTCGACAGTGTATCATTGGTGTATATTGAGCCTATCTCAGCTGTGCTTGTGTATCTAAGGTGTATATATTTATGTACCCCAAATATATTTTATATCGTGAATGTATAATCTGTCTAAATAATATATCAAAATTATATATTGTATTTTCTAATATGTAAACATAGTGTATATAAATTATAGGAGTATATAATTTTGTATGTGTAATCCGTGTACACTGTGTATTTGTAGTATCATGTATTTTTGTATAGTGACAATTTTTTAGTATATATTTTGTATAGTAACATCTATTTTATATATTTTTTGTATAGTGGCAGTTTATTTTGTATATTGTTATATAATGACAGTCTATTTTGTATATATATTTTGGATAGTTACATCTATTTTATATATTAACAGTCTATTTTGTATATTTTTTGTATAATACCAGTCTATATTGTAGAATTTCAACATTTTGTATACCTAGAGGAGTTTCTCTTTCAAACGAACCATTTGAAACATTTAAGAGTCTTTCAAACTATCTCTAGAATTTCTCTTTCATACAATGTATTAACATTGTATCCTAAGTTTGACAGTGTATCATTGGTGTATATTGAACCTATCTCGGTTGTGCTTGTGTATCTAAAGTGTATATATTTATGTACCCCAAATATATTTTATAGCGTGAATGTATAATCTGTCTAAATAATATATCAAAATTGTATATAATGTGTATTTTACTAATATGTAAACATAGTGTATATAAATTATAGGAGTATACAATTTTGTATGTGTAATCTGTGTACATTGTGTATTTGTAGTGTATCATGTATTTTTGTATAGTGATAATTTTTTAGTATATATTTTGTATAATAACATCTATTTTATATATTTTTTGTATAGTGGCAGTTTATTTTGTATATTTGTTATATAGTGACAGTCTATTTTGTATATATATTTTGGATAGTTATATCTATTTTATATAGTAACAGTCTATTTTATATATTTTTTGTATAATACCAGTCTATATTATAGATATTTGAACATTTTGTATACCTAGAGGAGTTTCTCTTTCAAATGAACCATTTGAAATATTTAAGAGTCTTTCAAATTATTTCTAGAATTTCTCTCGGGGGAAATCAAAAGATCTACCTATGTTTCACGTTTTTCTTTTGTAATAATGATGAAGAACAACCATGAAGATCAGAGTATAAAATAAAATTATATTTTGGGTCTAATGATGTTTTGTATTGGATGCATAATGCATGTCGGTGATATAAATAAACCAATAAAAATAAAAAAGGCCAACTTGAGCAAAGAAAAATTGTCGCCCATTAAATTAAATAAGCTAAAAAGAATATGACATGGAAGATAACATTGAAACGTCACTCATTTCTTGTTTCAAAGATAACAGTTCATTTTCAGTATATTTGTTGGAGAAGAAACAAAATGGAGAGCACTATTGCATTTCCAACTGTTGAGATATGTAGGGCTATGATGATAAAACTCATACATGGACCGTTCTGAGTCAATGAGGGAGTCATATCTGAGCCTAATAGGCTATTTGTATAATAGGCTATGGTATGTAAATAGGTCATTTTCTGTAATAGGGTTATTTCTGTAATAAGGTTATTTCTGTAATAGGCTATCTATGTAATAGGCTATATGTGTAAAGGGTCATTTTGTATATATGTATAGGTGTCGTTTGTTAAACGGACTTGAGGGGTCATTTGATGAAATAATATCTTCTCTCTTCTTCGAGAGTCTTCCGAAACTCTCCTCCTTCTCTCTACTTTCTCTCTCTAAATCTCTATGATTTCTTGCATGTTTTCATGGTATCAGAGCCTATATAATGATCCGATGATACTTTTATGTGAATCAGTAGTTCATTTGAACTGTTCTCTGATGAAATTTTTGGGGTTTTCTGAGATCGAAAGGTCAGTGATGGTTTTGACTCCGATTGGGCCTGTTTCGAGCCTTTATCTTCATGATCTATGACCGTTCTCTTCTATTGAACGGTTCAATCGATTGTTGTAGAATTTTTGGAGATTTTCCGGTGAGTTTTCAACTTCTAGGGTTTCAGGTGGTCAAATCGGTCGTTTGACTGCTATCCGGTGGTTTGATACTCATTTTTGCGGGTGTTTTGGGTGTTATTGTTACTGCTCCGACATCCTTGACGGTATCTCCGGCAAAATTTTGACGGTTGTTCCTAGGGCCCATACCTAGGGTTTTATCTGTTGTTAAAAGGCCGATCTTCTCCGATTGCGAAGAAGGACGGTAACACTGTTCCTATTCTTTGGTTATGTGCGATTGTTTGATTCTATTTGTGAAAAATTTGTTTCGGTTGTGAATACTGATATTTGGTGATATTTGTGGGGCCTTCTGTTTCAGTTTCAATATTCTTGTTTTAATTCATCATTTGAATATGGCATCTAACACAAATGTTGGTGGTTCTGGTGGTAATTCCGGTTCTATAGACTCTTCCAACCCTTTGTTTATAACTTCTTCTGATGTGCCTGGTGTGTCCCTTGTTCGCACTCCCTTCTCGGGTAGTGGTTATGGAGGTTGGAAGCGTAAGATGATTATGGCTTTGTCTGCTAAGAATAAAATTTGTTTCATTGATGGTTCCTTTTCTCGGCCTAGTACTAACGTGACCCAACAGAGACTATGGGATAGATGTAATATGTTAGTTATGTCCTGGTTGACCTCTTCTTTGTCTTCTCAAATTGCTGACAGTGTTCAATATTCTGATACTGCCCAAAGTATGTGGTCTCAGCTTGAAAAAAGATATGGTACCCCCAATAAGACTAAAATTTTTGAACTTAAAAGGGAACTCTCTCAGACATCCCAAGGCTCTCTTGATATAGCCTCATATTTTAACAAACTTAAAAGTTTGTGGGATGAATTGGGCACAATGTGCCCAAACCATGGACAGAGGTGTACTTGTGCTGCCAGAATGGTATAATCGAGGAAGATGATGAACACAAGATCTATCAGTTCCTCATGGGATTGAATGAAACATATTTGGGAGTAAGGAGTAATTTGTTGATGATGCAGCAGTTTCCTTCCCTTGACAGTGTCTATAACATTGTGCTCAATGATGAAAAACAGAGACAAGTTAAGTCTGTCTCTCATATCAGCCCAGACTCTATGTCTTTCAATGCCCATACTGACAAGCATTCTGCTGGGTCCAACCAGGGCAAATTGTCTGGTTCTATTTTCAAACCCAGAGTCAACTTTGAGCAAAATAGAGGAAACTTATTCTGCAGATATTGCAAGAAGTCTGGAAACTTAATTGATAAGTGTTACAAGCTCCATGGTTTTCCTCAAAACAATGATTACACCAAGGGAAGGAAATCTGCAGCTGCTCATGTTTCTACTGGCCCTAATTGTGTGTCTGATGATAATGGGAATTCTAATTTGTTTGTTCCTCTTGGGGATCCTATTGCCAGTCAACCTGTGATACCAGGGTTGAGCAGACAGCAATGTGATCAAATTATAAGTTTGATTCAACAGACTCTCTCAAGGGATTCTAGTGATCAATCTCCTGCTCCCATGTGTTCTGCTAATTTTGCTGGTATTATGCTGTCTGAGAGTCTTGTTTCTGATTCCAAATTGTGCATGCTTACATACATTAGTTCTGTCACCTGGATCATTGATTCAGGGGCTTCTAACCATATGACTTATGACAAAAATCTGCTTTTTGATATTATACCTTTAACTGTCCCCTACCTTGTTACCCTTCCTAATGGTTACAAAGTAAAAGTCACCTGTACAGGCTCATTTGCATTAACTTCTTCCCTTACTCTTCACAATGTGCTTTTAGTCCCTTCCTTCAAACATAATTTGATTTCTGTTCATAAATTGATGAAACAATTAAATTGTTTAGTTCTGTTCACTCCAACTTCATGTCTCCTTTACCTGTTACAGGACCTTTCTCTGAAGAGGCTTCTGGATCTTGGTAAGGAGGAAGCTGGGTTATACAAGTATTCTTGGCTGCCTCCTTCCTCTTCTACCTCTTCTAAATCCTCCTCTACTTCTGAGCATAGTGTTTCTAATGTTTGTAATGATGATGTTGTTTCTGACAGCAAACATTTTAGCTCATCCTCAATTGTACATACTTCCAGTTGTAATAATGCTGCCACTTTTTATATGAATTTCATTTGGCATTTGAGATTAGCACATACTTCTTTTGCTAATATGAAACATATTTCTGGTTTATCTTTTCCTTTTGCTTCTAAACAACCTTTTCCTTGCTCTATTTGTCCTATGGCAAAACAGACCAGATTACCTTTTCCTGATAGCAGTATTAGTACTACTAGACCCTTTCAACTAATACATGTAGATACTTGGGGTCCTTACCATACTTCTACTTCCTTTGGCAGTAAATATTTTCTCACCATAGTTGATGATTTTTCTAGGGCCACCAGGACACATTTGATGGGATCTAAAAGCAATGCCTTCCCTTTACTTAAATCTTTTATCTCATATGTTCAAACTCCGTTTCACACCATGGTCCAGACTGTCAGGAGTGATAATGCCCTGGAACTGGGTTCCAGTGCTGAAGGGATTTCCTTTTTCAGTAAGGTGGGGATTGTACATCAAAC
Source organism: Nicotiana benthamiana (assembly GCA_034376525.1). Classification (NCBI taxonomy): domain Eukaryota; kingdom Viridiplantae; phylum Streptophyta; class Magnoliopsida; order Solanales; family Solanaceae; genus Nicotiana; species Nicotiana benthamiana. Next base: position 69,558,220 of record CM067334.1, on the reverse strand, counting down.
CACTTGTCCTCATTCCCCTCAACAAAATGGGGTTGTTGAAAGAAAACACAGAACTTTACTTGAAACATGTAGAGCCCTTCTTTTCCAGTCTGGTTTACCTGTCTCATTTTGGGGGGATTGCTTGTTAACTGCAACTTACCTCATTAACAGACTCCCATCCAGAGTTCTTCACCATAAGTCACCTCATGAAATTTTACATGGTTCTCCCCCATCTTACTCTCACTTGAGGGCTTTTGGTTGTCTAGCTTATGCTGCTGTTCCTATTCCTCAAAGGGATAAGCTAAAATCTAGAGCTCATTTTTGTGTCTTTCTAGGTTATCCTTTTGGTAAGAAAGGATACAAATTGTATGATTTAAATTCTAAGAAATGTTTTGTCTCTAGAGATGTTGTCTTCCATGAATCTCATTTTCCTTTCAAAACAGCACCTCCACCTTCTTCACCTCCTCCACCTATTCCTTTCTCTGATGACACCCTTGAACAGAATTTTACCTTACCTCTTTCCAGTGATCCTCCTTCTAATCCTGATATTACTTCTCCTGCCTCACCTCTTTCCAGTGCTTCTTCTTCTTTCAATCCTGATATTCCTTCTCCTGACTTACCTGCTTCTCAGCCTGTTACCATACCCAGAAAATCCACTAGACACCACAATCCTCCTTCCTACCTAAAGGATTATGTGTGCCAACTTTCTGCATTTTCTGGTTCTTCTTCCTCTAATTTGGAATCTGAACCTATGTATTACTCTCAAGCTGCATCTGTCCCAGCTTGGCAGGATGCCATGAGGCAGGAATTTGATGCCCTGGATGCTAACAACACTTGGGACATTGTACACCTTCCTCCTGGTAAGAAACCTATTGGCTGTAAGTGGGTTTACAAATAAAATACAAATCTGATGGTACTACTGAGAGATATAAAGCAAGGCTGGTTATTAGAGGTGATACCCAGGTTGAGGGTGTTGATTTTACAGACACATTTTCTCCTGTTGTTAAGATGACTTCAGTGAAATGCCTTATTGCTGTGGCTGTCAAGAATCACTGGCCCTTGTTTCAGCTTGATGTCAATAATGCTTTCCTTCATGGTGATTTAGATGAGGAAGTTTACATGAAACTTCCTCCAGGTTTGATTATTTCTGCTTCTACTTCTCCCTCTACTTCTTCTTCCCTTCCTTTGGTTTGCAAACTCAAGAAATCTTTATATGGGCTTAGGCAAGCCTCCAGGCAATGATATGCTAAGCTGTCCTCTGCTCTTCATTCCAGGGGTTACAGGCACTCTTTGAATGACTATTCTTTATTCTTGAAAGGTACTCCTGGTTCCCTTGTTGTGGTTGCTGTGTATGTTGATGATATTATAATAACTAGGGATGACTGTGATGAGATTGCTGCCTTAAAAATCTTCTTGGATGATACATTTAAAATCAAGGATTTGGGGTCATTGCATTATTTCTTGGGTCTTGAGGTAAAACATGTCCCTGGTGGGATACACCTGAATCAGCATAAGTATGTTACTGATTTGCTACATGCCTTTGATTGTGTTTCTGTTTCCCCTGTTGTTTCTCCTCTGGACATTTCTATCAAGTTACATGCTGATTCTGGTGATATTTTGCCCTCTCCTGACCAGTTCAGGAGTCTTGTTGGCAAATTATTGTTCTTAACTCATACTCGACCTGATATATGCTTTGCCGTGCAACATCTGAGTCAATTTCTTAAATGCCCCAGGGTTCCCCATATGTCTGCTGCCATGCATGTTTTGCGATATCTTAAAGGCACTCCTTCTTTGGGTCTGTTTTATTCTGATATTGCTGATTATTCTGTGACTGGATATTCTGACAGTGACTGGGCTGCTTGCCCTGATACTAGACGTTCTGTTACTGGTTTTTGTGTACTTTTGGGTGGTAGTTTAATTAGTTGGAAGTCGAAAAAACAACCAATTGTCTCCCTTTCTTCTGCTGAGGCAGAATACAGAGCCCTTAGCAAGGTTACAACTGAATTAACTTGGCTCTCTCGTTTACTTGAAGATCTTGGGGTATCTGTTCCTTCTCATATTTCTATATTTTGTGATAGTCAAGCTGCTGTTCACATTGCTAACAATCCAGTTTTTCACGAACGTACCAAACACATTGAGGTGGGCTGTCACATTATTCGGGATCTGTTGCACACTGGTTTTCTCAAGCTTTCTCATGTTCCTACCTCTCGGCAGTTGGCTGATTTGTTGACTAAGCCTTTATTTGGAACTGCTCTTTTTCCACTTTTGTCCAAGTTGATGGTGGTTTCCCCCCTTCAACTTGAGGGGGGTGTTGAGATATGTATGGCTATGATGATAAAACCCATACATGGACCATTCTGAGTCAATGAGGGAGTCATATCTGAGCCTAATAGGCTATGGTATGTAAATATGTCATTTTCTGTAATAGGGTTATTTCTGTAATAGGCTATCTATGTAATAGGCTATATGTGTAAAGGGTCATTTTGTATATATGTATAGGGGTCGTTTGTTAAACGGACTTGAGGGGTCATTTGATGAAATAATATCTTCTCTCTTCTTCGAGAGTCTTCCGAAACTCTCCTCCTTCTCTCTACTTTCTCTCTCTAAATCTCTATGATTTCTTGCATGTTTTCACCAAGACTAGTAATGACGGCGGCACGACGCTGTGGAATTCGTGTAAGTGAATTTTCAGCTAGCGCTTGTATTATTTTTAGGCTATGATTTGTATAAGTTAATTTGTGAGTTATCAGATACTATTAGTTTTTGCCGATGGGCCATAAATAAAGTTTGCTAAACAATTTATAAGGTATGGTTGAGTCACCTAATAACTTGGGACTTTTTTTAATCCATTATTTTTATGGGCTAGATCATGTCGGCTATTTATGCAAAGATCCCATTTGAAAACAACCAATTAGTTGTGTTGTTTATTTGGAAAACGAAGAAACTTAGTGAAAATAGCACGTGCTAGCTAGTTTTCGGATTGGTAATTGAAAATAGTCAGCATTTGTAAAGTTATTGAAAAATAGCCACTATTTTACTGCCACATGAAAAGTTTCAGCATATTATACTGGAGATTGGTGCACTTCTGTATGAACTTCCAGCATAATATGCTAGAATTCCAGCACACGAAAAATTTCAGCATAATATACTCGAGATTGGAGCACCTGCGTATAAACTTTCAGCATATTATGTTGGAGCTCCAATATATTATGCTGGAAGTTCACATGTAAAAAAAATTTGAAATCTAGTATATTATGCTGGAATATTTTTCAAATATTAAATTATATTTTTGTTCAGATTTAACTTTACATGAAAAAGTGACTAAATTTCGTTGCTTTTGAAACTATGACTATTTTTTTATCACTTATAAATCTGGCTATTTTTGAATTGCACCCAAAAAGGTATGAGGCCATTTTATTGTTTGACATCCAAATAAGCATATGTACATAGTAAATGCAAAATTGTTGAGGCTAATACATATTTTTCTAACTTTTTATCTCTTTTCAGAAAAAAGGAAGAAGAAAGAAAGTATATATCTTTCTCTTTCAGAAATTATATGAAATTATCTTTTTATAAACTGCACATGCCTGAGAAAAATTGTAAATTTTGGTTGTCCTCTTGTCACTAGAGTTAAGAACTAAAAAAAATGTAATTTGGTGAACAAAGCTCCCGCTATATATGGGATACGGAAAATGATCGGTTCACAAAAGTCTATTATATGCAGCGTTACTCTGTATTTCTGCAAGAGGCTATTTTCACGGATAGAACTCGTAACCACCTGATCACATTGTAACAACTTTACCAATTACACCAAGCTTCCCTTCACTAGAGTTAAGAACTATTTTCACTGAACCCAGTGTTTAAACAATAAATTGTAAGCTTTCATGATCAGAAGATTAGTTTCTTTTTCTTTGGGTTCTTACTTGATATCTCGCACCGGCATTAGCATTTTTGATTAGTTGGGATTCGCACGTCAGTACAATAAAAGAGAAAGCAGTATTCTATATTAGAAGTTTTTTCATTCCAAGGGGTTCGAATCAAAGATATCTGGTTAAGACTGAATGGATCTTATCCATTCCACTATAATAGTTGGTGATAATAAAAAAATAATTGAAGCAAAAGCGACCTCATGTAAATTGCCCAAAAAAAATTCTTTAATTTATTTTAATATGCAACAAGAACTCATATTCATTCCCCCCTTGCTATTTCTTGGGTATTCAAAGTTTAAGGGCAACTCATGACTCATCCTTTCTCCCTTTTCACTATGCTATTATTTTATTAACCTTGAAAGTGAATGAATATATATTTGTTTGATTCTGCTTTGTGACCTAACACAAAAATAAAACATGAATTTACGCACATCTTGTCTTTCAAGAAACATATTCAAAATATAATAAAAATATACATTTTTCTTCACTTTTATGACCGAAATAATCAGGTGTCATGCGAAAGCTAGTAAAAAATCTTTAAACAATAATAAAACAGACAATAAAAGATAAATATATCCAAAAATAATACAAACATATAATATGGTTCGGTCAATAGACATACATTCACGGCGGAGATGAACAATCTACTATAAAAAAGAGTAAAATATATCGAGATAACGACCTCATAAAGAGGCAATCACAAGTGACATACTAATACTTATTCCGTAAAGTTCTCCCCCTTAAATATTACTCTCAAATCCCATATGGCTACATTTGTCGGTGCTACTGAATGAAAATCAATGATCCTTAATTATAGAAGTTCAAACATTTTCCTACAAGAAAAGAGACTAGCCAAATATGTGATATTTATAATTTTCTTCTACAATAAAGAAAATTCAATTATGGTAAATATATTGCTTCTCTCCTTCAATAGATAGAAATACTAAATATGGTAAGAAAATCAGGAGAAACACCTAACAATTCTCCCCCTTGGTCTGAATTTTCTGACAAAACAAATCTGATACATCTTCTTCACATAACATTCAACATGCCGCATCGCTAAATCTCCAAATGTAAAGTTCGTTTTACGAGAGTAGTAATCCACCAATTTCTCAGACAAAAATCATGATTACCGTCAAATAGGTTGCGGTTAGAACCAAAGCCGCCAAGATGAACCTCTTTCGAATCTCTTTCTGAATTGCCCATTAGGACCAAAATAATCAGATGTCATGCGGAAGCTAGTAAAGCAATCCTTGAACGATGTTAAACCAAATAGCAAAAGAGACACAAACATATAACATGGTTCGGTCAATTGATCTACGCCCATGATGGAAATGAGAAATTCACTATATAAAAGAGAGTAGAAAATATTGAAAGAACAACTTCACAAAGAGGCAAACAACAGTGGTACACAAAGACTTGTCCCTAAAGATTCTCCTCTACATATTTTTCAAACTTTTTATCTCTCTTCAGGAAAAAAAGAAGGAAAGAAAGTATATACCTTTTCTCTTTCAGAAATTTTATGAAATTATCTTTTTGTAAAAAAATGTAAATTTTGGTTTAGTCCTCCTGCCACTAGAGTTAAGAACTATTTCTACCAAAACTGGTGTTTAAACTTTCATGATCTGAAGATTAGTGTTGATATTCGATAGCGACACTAGAGCTCCGATTAATTCGGAATTGCACGTAAGACCAATAAACTTTATTTGGAAGGGCTCGATTCGAATAAAGGATCTTATCCATCCAACAACAAATCGTTGGTGGTAATAAAAAATTAGTTTGAGGCAAAATAGAACTCATGTAAATTGCCCGAAAACTTCTTTAATTTATTTTAATATAATATGCAACAAGATCTCATGTTCATTTCCTCTTAGCTATTTTTTGGATATTCAAAGGTTAAGAGCGACTCATGACTCATCCTTTCGCCCTTTTCACTATGCTATTATTTATTTACCTTGAAAGTGAATGAAAATATAATTGTTTAATTCTGTTTTGTGACCTAACACAAAAATAAAACAATAATTTAGGCACGTCTTGTCTTTCAAGAAAACACAATAAAGAATAATCTTTCTTTACTTAATACACAATTAAATGTATGTATACTGTGGGAATGAAAAGGGGAAAAGATTTATAACTGGATTAATTCGGCTCACTTTCATTAGTTGTTGTCCCCTTCAAAAATAAACTAACATATTTTATCTATTTTGGCTTTAATTATTTGAGAGACTATTAAAATTGACTGACAGTTACTATGATGTCTGTACGATGAATATAGATCAAATAGCAATCTGCATGTTAATGATTGTTTGCTTTTAACGTACTAAATATAAAAGTGAAAACCCAAAAAGATAATAATAAATATAAAAAGGTTGAGCTTGATTCAAGAAATGCGTTGCTATCAATTTTAAAATACTCTCTTCTATTTGTTTTGCTTTTTTTTTTTTCTTTTCTTTTTCATCTCAAGAAAACTTCATTTCAACAAAATAATTGTTCCATTATTTGCATAAGGAATTCGAATAACAAATATACAGATTTGAAAATTTTAAATGTCGAAGTACAAAATCTTATAAGGTTTAAATCTTAATGTGTTAAGTCGTAAAGATTATAAATGATAAAATGGAGATGGATATAAGCTTTAACTTATTAGATTAATTTATAAAATGTGTATCATTTCTTAAACAATTCGGTATCTCGTACTTACTTATCCGACTAATTTAAATCGGCACCACATAAAGTTTATTAAAAAAATATGTTGATGATCAAGATCTGTTCCTTTTCAGGCACGAAACTGCTAATTAAGGAAGGGGAAATCATTTCCACTGCTCTAATAACTAAACATGCTAAGATTTGAGATTTTGCTTTTTGGTAATTATGAATTTTTCATTACCAGAAAAATATTTACAGTTTGCTTCAAAACCTCTTAAATTGGACATCAATTCCAACTTCAGTATACTTCATCTTCTTCTAAGCATACAAAGATAAAAGCTATACATTATGTTGTATCCTGTAATCCCTCTAGCTAGGGTAGTAATCTAGCTGCTTCAACACTTGCGCCAATTTCTTCCTCTTTCTCCCTTTTCACTGTAGGTGCTGAATAATCTGCCTCACTATAGCTGTTGGTGGCCTTGTTTTCTGTTGGAAAAATTTTGCTATTCCTATCTAACCATACATAGTACACACTACCTGCTAGGGCCATGCGATATATTTCTGCTCGAGCACTATTGTCAGATGCATTTTTTGAGCCCATTCGACTTCTTCCTTCAATCCCATAGCTTGTCTATGAATTCCCTATCAGTCAAGTTTGTTGTCATATTTGAGAAGTGGCTGAACATTTAAAAAACAGATGCTGAATATCTTCTTCCTCACTCTCACATAGTGCACATATTGTGTCATACACCATGTTCTATTTCTTCAATCTCATCTTAGTGTAAAGTCTATCTTGTAGTGCAAGATATAATAGGAATAGCCATTTAGGACAACCCTGGTTATTACAGATCAGTTTCCTCTATTGCACTTTAGGATGTTTGTCTCTCATCTTGTTATACATTGTCTTAATAGCATATTTCTCACCTTTTAGGAACTTCTCTATATTTACCGTTGCTTTCTCCAAATACTGCTTAGCTTTTAAGATTTTATGTATTAGCCATGATGCTTGTGGAGCATAGCTTTCCCATACTTGAGCCCATTTTATATAGTAACTATGTACCCATTGAACCTGCAACCTATCTTTCTTCTTGCATAATTACCAGAAATGTTTAGGAATAGCTGCATTATTCCATATGTATATATCAACTATGTTGAGACGCCCTGCTGATTTTGGTAAGCAAATTTTATCCCATATTATTAAAGCCTTTTTTAAGCATTCATTATTCTCATTCCATAAGAACCTTCTGCATATGTGTTCAATCTTTTGCATCACCTTCTTTGTTAGTATAAAAATTTGCGACTAGAATTGCTGAATAGCTATGAGCATACTTCTAATCAACTGTAATCCCCCTATATAAGATAACATCTTTGCTGTCCATGAAGTCTCTCTCCCCACCATCCTTTCCAGAAGCGGCTGGCATTGTCCAATAGTTAGCCTTTTGAACTCAATGGCACTCTCAAGTATCTAAAAGGTAGAGTTCCCATAGAGAAACCTGGCTCCTTTATAATTTGATCTTGAATCTGTTCTGGTACTCCTCCAAAATACACAACACTCTTTCCTTGATTTGCGATTAATCCAAAAGCCATAGAGAATTGCTGGAATTGTTATATAACATTTAAGTAGATACCACATCCCCTCTACAAAACAACAACAAATCATCTGCAAACCACAATTGTATTATGTCCAGTTTATTACATCTAGGATGATAGTTGAAATTTGGATTTCCTGGCAAAGTTTTTAATGATCTGCTAAGGTATTCCATGTCAATCATAAACAAGAAAGATGACAAAGGGTCTCTCTGCCTTAGACCTCTCTTAGCAGAAACGAGGACACTTGGTTTACCATTTATATAACAGAGTATGATACTGTTGATATACACACCATGATCCATTTCATAAATATATCTGGGAAGTTAAGTGCATGTGAAACTTTCTCAAAAAACATCCATTCAATAGAGTCATAGGTTTTTTGCATGTCAATTTTGATCATGCATCTTGGTGACACCCGTTTCCTCTCATATCCCTTTACTAGTTCATGACTAAGGATTATGTTATCTATTATAAGTCTGCCAGGAACAAATGCAGCTTGACTTTTATCAATGATGCTATCCATGACTCCCTGTAGTCTACTATAAGCATTTTGGAGATGATTTTATATAATGTGGAGCAGCAAGAAATAGGTCGATATTGTTTCACTGATGTAGGATTTTTAATCTTATGCACCAGTGTTATAGATGTACAGTTTATTGGTTGATAAAGATTTTGAGTATCAAAGAACTCAAAAACAGCTTCAGTTACCTCTTCTCCAATCGCGGCCCATGCTTTCTTGAAGGATATTAAATTGAATCCATCTATCCCTGAAACTTTGTTATCATCTATCCCATGAAGTGCTTGCCCCACTTCTTCTCTATTAAATGGATGGATAAGCTGCATTTGTTGCTTCCTGGAAAACACAAGCCCCTTCCTCATATCTTTTAAATTTTCAGCAGGTAGTATTGGATTTGCAACCCCAAGTAATCCCTGATAGAAGTTCAGTATCTCATATTCTATTACTTTCTCTGTTTGGACAATATCTCACACTGTATTTGTAAGTGCTTTGATCTGGTTCTGGGCTCTCCTGTTCTTTATGCTGGCAAAAAAATAAGCTGAGTTAGAGTCTCATAGATTAAGCCATTAGACTCGTGACTTCTGTTTATAAATGCTTTCCTCTACTCCATCCCATTTCTCCAGTTGTAGCCTTAGCTCTTTTTCCACCACAAAATAATGGGAATCCTGATAAGGAGTTCTCATCTATTGTTGTATTATTTGAAGCTCATTTCTTATGCCTTTAATTTTGTCAGCAATCCTAGAATACTCCTTTGCATTTAGGCCATTCATTGCATGTTTCATATGCTTCAGCTTCAGCCAGACTTTTTTCATGTATCATGCACTGGTATTTATCTGCCAATTATCTGCTACTATGTTCTCAAAGTTAGGATCATCATCCAAACAATTCATAAATATGAATGGTCTAGTTGTTGCCTTCTATTGTTTTCCCAATTCAATACATAAGGGCGAGTGATCAGAAAGTATGGGTCTAGAACATGAACTTGAATATGAGGCATCTTGTTCATACACTCTCCATTTACTAGTGCCTTGTCAATTTTGCTAAAAACATGATTGTTTGTCCATGTAAATGACCTCCCTATTGCCTTTATTTCAGTCATACAAGCGTTTTCTACAAATTCTCTAAAATCCCTTATCTCATGGTCTTGCATCACAGTTCCATGTACCCTGTCCTCTACCTCAAGCATAGCATTGAAGTCTCCCATTACTAGCCATGGTGTATTGGGAAAAATTCAATTTAAATTGAAGTTGACATGACATGGCACGTGGGCTGGTCAAATAGTCAAAGTGTGATAGACCGTCAAAAGGCACGAGAAATGACAGATACGGGAAGAAGAATAAAAACAAGTACGAGAAGGAATATGAGTTTCGTATCAATTCAAGTCATTTAATGCTAACGGGTAAAAAAAGTGCTGAAGACGCGAATCTAGTGGCGAAAGTAGTCCAAATTCGTTATTAAATGCTGTAGACGTTACAGAATTAACATTTAGTAGCAATGATTATGTAACGCCTCATTAAAGGCTATCTATTATATAAATCAATACGCTACTCCTTGTCAATTATAAAAGGAGGAAGTTTCATCATTTGTAGGGAGAGAATATTCTTGACATCATAGTGAAATACAAACTTCTTATTGCTTTATTCTTATTCTATGAAATCCAATTATATTTCGGTCTCTTTGATTATCAGTAACCCGATTTCTTCTCTCTAAAATTCAAGCTTTGACCAAATTACATTTTTTGGTTAAACAAATTGGTTCCGTTACCGGGAATCTGATAATCCGTTCTTTCCAAATTAATATTTAACCTATTGTCAGTATGTCAAACAACAAAGATAACAATAACCAGGAAAATCTGAACCATCAAATTGATGATGACGAACTCAATAACGCTAACCTTCAAGCTTCTCACATGGATCTCGTGAAGGAACTCCAAATGATATGTATGAACATGTTGACGGAGGAGCTGAACAAGAGATGAAATTTTAAAGAAAATAATGGACTCACGAATTGACAAAGCCTTGAGAGCCCTAGTTAATCAATTGCCTGCTGCGCCAGCACCACCAAACAACAACACGTTGGAAAACCCCTGTTTTGGTCTAGTTGATTCTGGCAATGGAGCAATTCCTAGTGACTCACAAGATGGAGAACCAGGTAATACAGGAAATTCTCACCTTCAAAATTTGGTATTAACCTTGCAGAAATAACTCAAGGAGCAGAACGAGCGAATCGAGCAAATCCCTGGAGTTCCACCTGTAATAAAAGGAGTGGATGTGGATAAATACTCACAACAACCGTGGAACCAAGTGCTGCTCCTCTACCAATTACAAAGAAATTTAAAATGCCTGAAATTCCAAAATATGACTGTACAACAGACCCTAGTGACCATGTAACTACATTTACAACAGGAGTGAAAGGCAATGATTTGACCAAACAAGAAATTGAATCAGTATTGGTTAAGAACATTATTGAAAGAGGAGAGACGGTCTTGCACACTAAGTCATGAGTGATCCTAGGCTCTTCAAGAGAAGCCTTTCGCTCCTAAGAAGTGGGAATATGAGTCAATCGATGACGCCTTTTGGGAGCACCTGCCTTCCATCGATCGTGCACTTGTGGATGCAGCCATGCAGCGAATCCGGGACCGTATTAGCATCTTGGAAGATAGGAAACGGGCCCTCTTCCATTCCATTCGGATATTAATTGGTCTTGGTTTGACATGGTTTACGCATTATTGGTTCCCGGAAGAGTTAATATCTCCATTAGCTAAACAAGTTTTGGAAGGATTTTATTGTATCTCCTGCTTCGGCTTGTTATTCTGCCTCTTCAAATGTCCTAAGACTAGTTACTTTGTAACTAATTTCCACTCAAAAGAGGTAATAGAATATCTATTGTCGGAGAATAAGACGATAGAATCTGTCAAAATCTTTTGGGAGGCCTTGGTGGTCTCATATTATTCAATCATACCACCCTTGTGGGTTGTTCGCAATTCACATTAAAGACCATTTCCAAAGGTTGAGTACCTTGGCTCGGGTAGGTAGAACTGGGTTCTGTGTCCTTGGCAAGCTCGACCATCGGAGATCCGTTCATTACGAACATTTTTTCTCGATGTGGACCAAGCTCCAACTTTTTTTTTTAGCTTTGGCTCGGAAGAGGTCGGCCTTTGAGCCCGTATTGGAAGGGGATCTTGGTTTTTTTATTATCAAAGAAACCCCAGGTTAAAAAGTTTGGAGAGACACTCACCAAAGGAACATTAACCTGGTATTCTGTTTTACCTGAAAATTTTATAAATTCTTTTGCTGAGTTTGCAGATTCTTTTATAAAAGCACACTCGGGAGCTCAGAAGGTGGAAAAGATAATGGAGGATATCTTCAAAATCAAACAAGGGAACACTAAATTGCTCAGAGATTTCGTTGATAGATTCCAACATGAAAGAATGATACTGCCCCGGGGCCTGGATAATTAGGCTGCAATAGCTTTTGCCAGTAATTTGAATGACAAAAGTTTAGAAGCCACGAGAAGACTTAAAGAAATCCTTCGTGAATTTCCCGCAACTACTTGGAACGATATTTATAACAGGTACAGTACGAAGCTCATAATTGAAGAAGATGTCGTATCTCAACCTCAACGAGAAGATAGAAGCGGGTCCAGAAGATATGAAGCCGACAAAAGGTCAGGTAAGAACAGGTACGACCCATATATGGGACCTGCAGGAAAAGACCCACGTTCTAGGCAGAATAATCAACATTATGATTAGAGGTTGAGAGATAGGGTAACCGGATATTCATCCAGGTTCAAAGGCGATCAAAACAATCGAGAGTCACGAGATGATGATAGAAATTTAATGGCACGATTTTCTGTTCATAGTTTCAATGTAACTAATTCCGAGCTCGTAGCTGTTCTAAGGAGCATGTGGGATAAGGTACGATGGACAAAAGAGATGTGGTCGAATCCAAACAGACGTAACCTAGACCATTTGTGCGAATTTCACTACGACCATGGGCATAAAACCTCAAAATGCAGATTTCTACAAAGTGAAGTAGATCATTTGTTGAAGCAAGGCTACCTCACGGAGTTGTTCAGTTAAAAGGGAAAGCAAGCCTACATGAAAAATATGCAGGAGCCACCGAAACCACCTTCACGTAAGAGGATAGTAAATGTCATCAGTGGAGGAGAAGATATACACGGATTAACATACACGGCTTCAAACAAAGTTTCCAAAATGACAATCATACACAACAAGCGAGTACGGCAAACCTTAGAACATGAAAGTATAAGTTTCGATGATGCAGATACGGAAGGAGTGACTACACCGTATTACGATGCTCTGGTAATATCTTTAATCATATATAACACTGATGTAAAAAGAGTTTTGATTGATCCAGGTAGCTCTCTAAATATCATTCTACTAAGAGTGCTGCGGGAAATGCAAGCTGAAGATAAAATAATATCAAAGGCGCATGCTTTGTCAGGATTCGACAATTCAAGCGTGGTAACAAAAGGTGAGGTAACTTTGACAACTTATGCTGCAGGTGTTGTTAAAGAAACTAAGTTTCAGGTAGTTGATTTGAAAATAGCATACAATATAATCATGGGGAGACTATGGATCCATGGTATGGATGTTGTTCCATCAACCTTACATTAAGTCATTAAATTTCCATCACCCTGGGGAATATGTCAAATTCGAGGGGATCAACAAATAGCCAAGAGTATCAACGCAATAACAGACACGAGCACTGTAAGTAAAGAGAAATAGCAATTACTAGAAATAGTTGAAGGTTTAGCAACCAAACATCAACTGAAAAAACAGATTTAGATTCGAGACTCGATGTAATCCTGAAGAAAAGGAGAACATCAAAACAACAATAGAAGAACTCGAGGCTGTGGTGTTATTGAACAGTGGTCAGAGAAAAATGCTTACGTATGAGCCAATCTAAATCCCGACATGCGAGCTATGTTAATTGAATTTTTAAAAGCTAACGTAGATTGTTTTGCCTGGTCCCATGCTGATATGACAGGTATTCCATCGGATGTTATGACTCATAAGCTTAGCGAAGACCCATCTTTCACTCCAATTAAGTAAAAGAAAAGAAAGCAAGGAGCTTTCAAAAATCAAGTAATCCAGGATTAGGTCCAAAAGTTGTTGAAAATCGGGTCAATTCGTGAGGTAAAATATCTTGATTGGTTAGCTAACACGCTGGTCATACCTAAGAAGAATGGTAAGTGATGAGTTTGTGTTGATTACACTGATCTAAACAAAGCTTGCCCAAAAGATTCTTTTCCTTTACCCCATATAGATCAATTGATTGATGCAACTGCAGGTCATGAACTCTTAAGTTTTGTAGATGCATATTCGGGGTACAACCAAATTAAAATGGACCCCGGTGATGAGGAAAAGACTTCTTTCATCACAGACATGAGGACTTACTGTTACAAAGTAATGCCCTTCGATCTAATAAAAGCTGGAGCAACCTATCAAAGGTTAGTCACCAAAATGTTTCAAGAACATTTGGAAAAAACAATGGAGGTATATATAGACGACATGCTCGTCAAAACCCAGCATTCCCAATACTATATTTCCCATTTAGCAGTTACTTTTGAAATTTTGCGAAAATTCAATATGAAACTCCATCCTGAAAAATGTGCATTTGGAGTTGCTTCTGGTAAATTTTTAGTTTTTCTTGTCTCTAACCGTGGAATTGAAGTAAATACTTTCCAGATTAAAGCAATTGAAGAAATACCTGATGTCCTTACCAGTAAAAAGGAAGTTCAGAGGCTAACGGGAAGGAGAGCGACCTTAGGGAGATTTATTTCAAAATATTCTTCAAATTTTTCTCTGCGCTCAAAAAGCAAGATCATTTTGAGTGGAATGAATATTGTCAACAAGCCCCAAGGGACTTGAAAGTTTATTTATCAAATTCTCCTTTATTAGCAAAACCTAAATAAGGTGAAAAGCTACTCATTTATCTAGTAGTATTAGAAGTAGCGGTAAGTGCCGTTTTAGTACGTGAAGACCAAGGTAAGCAATCCCCAATTTATTATGCGAGTAAAACTCTATTATATGCAGAGACAAGGTATCCCCACCTAGAAAAGTTAACATTAGCTCTCATCATGGCATCTAGGAAACTGCGACCTTATTTTCAATGCCATCCTATTGTTGTTGTTACTGCTTTTCTTTTACGAAATATCTTGCATAAACATGAACTATCAGAGAGATTAGCAAAATGGACTATACGACTGAGTGAATACGAAATAATTTACCAACCCCAAACTCCTATTAAATCCCAAGTACTTGCTGATTTCGTAGATGATTTTAGTCAAGGCATGCATGTAGAAGCAGAAAAGAATTACAAGTTTTTAGTGGTGCTAATCCGGGGAGCTGGCTATTATTTACTGATGGTTCATCTAATATAAAGGGGGAAATTTTAGGAATTGTTGTTATACCACCTACAAGTGAAACAATTAGACAAGCTATAAAATATCACTCTGTAACTAATAACGAGGTAGAGTATGAAACTATGATTGCAAGTTTAGAGCTAGCATTAGAACTGGGTATCATGCAGATTGTAATCAAAAGCGACTCACAACTCGTAGTGAACCAAATGCTGGGGACTTACGTGGCTAGAGAAACTTGAATGCAAGAGTATCTTGCAAAGGTACAAGAATTAATAAGACAGTTCCAAAATTGGAAAGTGATACAAATTCCAAGAGAAGAAAATATAGAAGCGGATGCTTTGGCCAATATCGCATCTACAACAGATATGGCGAAAGATGTGAATGCTTCAATCATACATTTTTCCCACTCCGTTCTTGACCCTGATAAAAATGAGGTAAACTTTAATCACTTAACTTGGAATTAGAGAAACGAAATTGTGTCTTTTTTGCAGCACAGAATCGTACCTGAAGACAAGGTGAAGGCTCATGCACTAAGAAAGAAAGCCGCTCGTTATTACCTATATCAAGGAAACCTTTACCGAAAAATATTTGGTGGACCATTAGCCAGGTGTCTCAGACCTTCGCAAACATAATATGTGATGAGAGAAGTACACGAAGGACATTGTGGGAACCATGCAGGAGGCAGATCACTTGTAAAGACATTGATTCGAGCAGGATATTACTGGCCTAAAATGGAAGAAGAAGCGAATGACTTTGTATCTAAGTGTGACAAGTGTCAAAGGTATGGGAATAACATGCGTAGACCAGCTGAGTTATTACATCATGTCATAGCCCCGTGGCCGTTCATGAAATGGGGAATGGACATCATGGGACCATTACCCCAAGAAAAAGGACAGTAAAGTTTCTACTCGTACTTAATGATTATATCTGGAGGAATATAATTTGCCGCTTTGGTGTTCTGAATGAGATAGTGTGTGATAATGGACCACAATTTATAGGAGCTCATGGCACAGAATTCTTTCAAAGTTGGCAAATCAAAAGAATTACATCGACACCGTACCATCCAATGGGTAATGGGCAAGTAGAGTCTACAAACAAAGTAATTATCAACAACTTAAAGAAAAGGTTACAAGAATCAAAAGGCAATTGGTCTGAAGTATTACCAGCATTATTATGGGCATATCGAACGACGACAAAAACAAGTACAGGAGAGACACCATTTTCAATGGTTTATGGTGCTGAAGCTTTGATACCAGTTGATATAGGTGAACCTAGTACACGACGTGTTCAAGCAGAGGAACACGCAAACAACGAAGAGTTACGAGTGAATCTTGATTTACTTGAAGAGAGAAGAGAAGCTGCGTTGATAAGGATGGCGGCTCAAAAGCAAGTAATTGAGCGATATTATAATAGGAAAGCACGCCTCAGGTTTTTTAAAGTTGGGGACTTTGTGTTGAAAAAAGTTTTGCAATCTTCTAAGTCAGCGAATACAGGAAAGCTAAGTCCAATGTGGGAAGGACCTTATCGAATTCGTGACATTGCGGGGAAAGGAGTATACGAGCTAGAGACAACGGATGTCAAGGTTTTACCTTCACATTGGAATGCCGTTCATTTGAAGAGGTACTACTTTTAAGGAAGTACCCACGGTTAGGTATCACCATGTTACCTTTTTTCCTTTGAATTGTTAAAATTATACTAAAGATTTTAGATGCTAGGCAAAAACCCTAACTCGTGCCAAATGATGAGTCGCGGCCTGCACGGCAAATTGAAATACTCTTAATTTCCTAGCCTAAGGTAACATTAATCTGATGGAAATACACACATGTTAGGTAGGCTTCAACTAAAATCTCACCTTCGAGTCCCGTATATTTTTCAGTTTCAGGAGAAGGACCAAAAATTGGGAGCAAATACACAAGTGTTCGAGGCTTCATACTTCGCTGCTCAAACACTTGGGGGACTATACTATATACACATGAGTATGTGTGCAGAAGAATGAATACGAGTGCAGAAAAAAATACGAGTGAGGCAAGACAGAAAGAAGTCAAATGTCAAGCAAAAATCACAAAGTAAAAGACAAAAGCACTTATCATAATGTTCTTTCCCAAAAGAACAATGGAGTCACCTTTCAAACCCTTCCTAACATAAAAATATAGGGTCGTGACTATGTATCAAAAATAGGTTATGAAAAACCTTGTATATTTTATAAATCTGTTAAAAAACAGTTGCGAGAAAGTTGTAGATGTACTTCAATACATGTAATACTCAAGAAACTTATCAAAGTTCATGAATAAAAACTTTACAAAAGTTATTTTATACGAAATATGTATGTTCCTACTTATTTCATCGTATGATAACACCATTATGAAGTTAAAATATCTTCTTCATTAAGTGTCGATAAATAAAAGGACCCTCTTTTATTTTCCTCATGATGATAACACTTGAGAAGAATCATGAAAGCATTTTCTGAAAGGATAAAGATGCTAACTTATTCTCTAAGCCCTAAAAAGTCAAATGGGCAAGAATAGGTTAAATAGAAAACTATTCCATAAAGTCTAGAATGTAGTAAACAGACCAAAATAAAGAAGTATTAATCAAACTTCTTGACATAAAAGGCTGAGAGAAAAACTTAGTCATTAGAATGTAATTGTTTTTAAAACGAAAGTCCCGTAATGGAAATTGGGGACTTTACTAAGGAACCAAAAAAATTACATCATCAAAGAGAAAACAACAAAGAACTTAATTTTTCACTGAAGGAGTTGAAACTTCACTTTCAGAGGCAGCAATTGGCACGGTGACAACTTCTGAAGAGACAACAACATGGATGGAGTCAATAAATTCTACAGTTTCAGCAATGGTAGTAGTAGTGACAAGAACTTTTATTCCCATAGACTTTGCCATAGAAGCTTCACCTTCAGAAACTGGAATCGTAGCTTCACCCATACCAGTAGTTTCTCCTAAGTTCAAGAACTCATCTGCTTCATGAACTTCAAGAGCTGGGGAAGGGGTACTAACACTTCCAAGGGCTGGAGAAGGAGTATCAATGAGTTGTTGTTTTTTCTCGATGGTGTCCATAAATTTGGCCAGTTCAGATTGTAAATCAAAATTTTCCTGTGTAGCCTCCATTAAGACGTCACGGCGAGAATTCAAGAAAGCCAACCCACTTCTATGTTAAAGTTCTCTTCAAGGGTATTATATTCTTTTTCCAAAGCCTTGTATTCCTTTTCCCACATAGCAATGTTATTTTTTGCTATTTGGTGTTCAGTTATGTGGGAGCCTAGTGAAGCTTCAAGAGAGGCATGAGAATTCTCTAAGGTACGAATTTTTTCGGAAGAAATCCTCAAATCATTTTGAGCATAAGATAGGTTCTCTGCCAATTCCCTTGCATATTCCTCCTTTTTCTCCAAAAGAGCCTTGAGCTCTTTAACCTCATCATTAGATTTAGATAAAGAGCATTCTAAAATCTCTTATCCTTTTTAAGTTGACCCCATAAAGCATTAGCAATTACCAACTCTGAAGATAAGCTACGATTCCGCTGCTACAAACAAACTTTGTTCCCCTGTAATTCTTCTCTAATCCCTTGAGCACTCTCATATTGGTCCTTCCAGTTTTGTGCCTCAAGTAATGCATCCTCAGATATTTTCCTAGCTTCGAAGATAGCCTTTGTAGACTCACGATCCTTTTTCTCCAATAAAGAAACTCGTCCCATAGCTCAGTCCTAATGGGATTTGCCTACAATTATGAAACATGAAAGTCAGGATCCAAAAAAGAAGGGAAAATTTTTCAAGGTCAAGAAAATTACCTTTAAAGTTGAATGAACTATGTCATTCATCAAGGTGTAGCAGTTGTGGCTTTGCATCTTATTCTTCTCAATATCCCCAATAAGAGGTTCGAGCCGAGTATCCTCGCCTCCAGATTTTCTTAAAAGGCTTTGAGTGGCAGGAACATCAAGAGTAACACTCCTCATAGCCACGCCTTTATTACTAGAGCTAACCTCTACTGGAGTGGCGGATGAAGAGGGAACAACAGAGAGGGGCGCAGTAGAAAAAGTAAATACTATAGGGGTCGTTGAAGTTGAGGAAGGAAGGGAAGGAGAAGCTGTAGAAACTGATTCAAGAACGGAAATGGAAGTATTCACAACTGGTGAAGGAAAGGAAGCAATCATTGGTGATGAAATACTTACAATTGGCAAAGGAATGGAAGAAGTAGGAACGAATGAAGAAAGAGGAGCTTCATCAAAAACAGGTCCGATCTCTCCACTCCAAAAACCACTATACAAAGGAGGTTGAGTTGGTTCGTTCATGTCTTTTGGCACGGTCTCCTCATCATAAAGGATTAAAACAGGTTCGGTGGTTGAAGGTTGAGTAGGAATATCGTCAATTTCATCATCATGGATGACTCTTCTCCTAACCTCCTTTGGATAGTGGTTCGGTGGTTGAAGGTTGAGTAGGAATATCTTCAATTTTATTAATGAGGTATCTTTCTCTTCTTCATTCTCCGTACCTTCTGCTAAAGTTTTTCTTTTCTAAAGCAACGCTCGTGCCTTGTCCAAGTCTAATGCAGTGTTACCAGACATACGAATGGCCATAGCTACTTAGGCTGCCATTCCTTTGTAGCCAAATCCTGATCAAACGAAGGATATGCAGTCAAAATAAATGAAAAGGTACTTAAGGCCTAAAACGTGTGTGAAAGAAATACGGTACCATGCGTTTTGACTTTCCAGTCATGTATGGCAGATATTGATTTCCAAGTTCTTTGCTCTTTAGGAGCAATCTTCAAAATTGAATCTACCCAACCACGGAAGTTGGAAAGAGGTTCCACATCTCCCATGGTTGCTACAAAAAACCAACAAAAGGTGAAGTCAAAATCAAAATTCAAAAACAAAAAATAAGCACGGTACAATAAGGAAAACTTACGTACAAAATCCCACTTCTCAGGGAAGGAAATGTTTGTTTTACCAAGTAAGTCCATGGTATAACAGCAACATAACGGGCATACCATCCTCTATCTTTGTCATTTTCTAGTCTTACCAAATCCTTCTTGCTCTTCGCAGTCAAGGTAAAAACCCCATGACATATCAAGCTAGGATGGTATAAGTGGATGAGTTAAAAACCCCATGGCACATTAAGCAAGCCAATATCCTCCATACCAAGGGTCCAACTTGGGCTAAACAGATATTAAAGAAACGACAAAAATCAAGAATTACCTGGTCAATTGGAGGTTTAAAGCCCAAAGTGAAAGGATAAGTGTAAATAAAAGAATACCCAATCCTGAAAGAAGAAATCCTTTGATTTGGGGCAGGAATAGACATTCTAAGATTGTTTTTCCAATTACAATCTTTCCTAATGGAAGGAATTGTGAGTTCGGTAAATATAGTAGGTAAGTATCGACTTTATCTAAACCAGCGACTTGTTTTTCAAGAGACTTTCTATCAGTGATAAAAGATAAATCGCTGGGTACGATTTCATCTACCAAAGGTTATCAAGAAGAATCAGAAAATTCTTTACCTTTAGAAGAAGGTGTTTTCAAAATAGAACTCCTGGAAGAGGAACCAGAAGAGCCACCTCGAGTAGATTCTAGTCGAAGTCTACCACCCTTGCCTCTTCTATGTCTAAAGGGGGTATTTGTAAATTTTTTCAATATCGGAACTTTTTTAGGATTAGGGTTTGAAGATGCCATTGTTGAACAAAGAGGAATTGAAAAAAAAGTGAAGGTAAATGAGAGAGTATTTGCTAAATATTTGTGAAGAAGAAGACAAAGAACGAAAAAAGTTAAATATGTATACGATGACAACCGTCAAAACTCAGAAGTGTAATTATGGAAAGCCTATAATAATGGCAACTATCACTTCACGAATAGTGGAATAAAAAGGTTTTGAAAAGAGGTGTAAAATGGTCAGTCCAATCAAAATATGACATGTGTAAGGAGCATTAAATGATAAAGACAACTGAGACGTCAATATTGTCAGATGCATTAATTGTGACAAAAATTCTCTTTTTTATGAAGATCCACTTCCCAATTATTTAATTGACAAATAAATAAAAATTTAGGGGACTACCTGTATTGGGAAAAAATTCAATTTAAATTGAAGATGATGTGGCATGACACGTGGGCTAGTCAAATAATCAAACTGTTATAAACCACCAAAAGGCACGGGAAATGACAGATACGGAAAGAAGAATGAAAACAAGTACGGGAAGGAATTTAGATACGAGTTTCGTATCAATTCAAGTCATTTAATGCTAACAGGTAAAAAGAAGTGTTGAAGACGCGAATCTTGTGGTGAAAGTAGTCCAAATTCATTATTAAATGCTGGAGACATTACAGAATCAACATTTAGTAGCAATGATTATGTAACACCTCATTTAAGGCTATTTGTTATATAGATCAATACGTTACTCCTTGTCAATTATAAAAGGAGGAAGTTTCATCATTTGTAGGGAGAGAATATTCGTGACATCATAGTGAAATACAAACTTCTTATTGCTTTATTCTTATTCTTTGAAAGCCAATTATATTTCGGTCTCTTTGACTATCAGTAACCCAATTTCTTCTCTCTAAAATTCAAACTTTGACCAAATTACATTTTTTGATTAAAAGCATGGTCTTTGTTGTGTGTTTTCTATCTCTCGAGGTTTCATCCATAATTACTTTCTATCCTGCACTGTATGAAGGCCATATACAATAGTAAAGTGATAGGTCATTGCATTGGCAACACACTTGATTTCAGCTTGTATGTATTGTCTATGTACATTGATTTCCTTCAGTATAGCAACTTTTGGATCCTATAGTAGCCATATTCTCCCCTTATTATTCAAAGAATGTTTGAGATCCCTTTCAATGTAGGCACTATTTTATTTATCACTTTCTCCTCTTTATATTCCTTTACTCTATGTTCAATAATAGCTATTACATTAACTTTATTTACCTTGATAAACTCCCTTAACTCCTTTTTCTAATAAACCTTGTTGACCTCCCTCACATTTCAAGTGATACTTTCATCTTAGTAATGGAGGGAAATGGTCTTGACTACCTTCAACACCTTGGCTACTCTGTCCCCTTTCATACTGTTTATGTTGTTGTAATACTATGACTTGGCCTTCATCAACCCACCTTGATAATGAGCTAAATCCATTTGTTGTATCTACCTCTCTATCTGTATTACCTCCATTTTTGGCCATTTTGTTAGCTGACTTAGTTTTCACATTTGTCCATCCTTCTGCTTGTGGTACTGTTTCATTAGCCTGCTCCTTGTTCTCATCATCTTTTCCACCATTTGCTTGCCCATTTTTTTATGTACTTTTTCATTCTTTTCGTCACTTATTTTCACTTGATTAGTTCTACTCCAGATTTGTATAGGCCTTACCTATTTTCCTCTTTGGCCTTGTACTGGCTGCTTCTGCATATTTGTACTCTTGCAATTGTGAACTATTTGCAGACATGATGCACAATACTCAGGCTGCCAATCATATTGCACTTCCTATTCAAATATCACTCCCTTAGTGTCACGACCCAGTTTGTCCTTCGTGAACTGTCGTGATAGCACCTAGTCTCTACGACTTGGTAAGCCTAACAATGCGAAAAATAAATTAACTTAAAATATAATAATTAAAATTGAAAAACTAGAGGAAAATAATATATAAAAATGCTGCTCGGCATATACAACTGGACATCAAAGAATCCTACAATACTATCCCAAAACCCGAAAACTCACAGGAACACAAGCTGAAAGAAATATAGTACAATACTCTAACTCTAGAATGTCTACAACAACAACAAGAAAGATGGTTATATACTAAAAGATGGAATAAGATAGACTTCGCGGTCTGCGGACGCGGCAAATGTACCTCGAAGTCTCTGATAGATCTCCCTGCCTCAAGGGAAATAAGCCTGGGTAGTGATACCTGGATCTGCATATGAAAAACATACGCATAAAGGGCATGATTACACCACAACGATACTTAGTAGTGCCAAGCCTAACCTTGGTCGGGTAGTGACGAGGAAGGTTAGGGACCTACTGAGGTTAAACATAATATAAAGATCCAACAATATGAAATAAATAATATAAATGAGTACAACAGTGAAATAAGACAGGTTGTACAAGGCAACAATAATTTAAAAAGAACTGAGTAAACACGAAAATAAGAACAGCTCAATGCTAATAGGTAAAACGAGGGTCTCCCAGGATACAGTCTTGTAGTCCATTTCATCAACTGTCAAGTGGATCTCTCGGGATACCTCTCGTAGTCTAATTATCAATGCGTGGAGATCTATCAGAACCCTGTTCTGTAGTTTCCAAATGTAAATACCCAATATGGGGGAATCTACTGGGTGAATTCCCATAGTTCCATATAACTGTGCAGGGGGATCTACCAAAAATCTAACCCGTAGTTCTAAAGTAAACAAACAGAGGGGGGGGGGGGGAGCTACCGGAATCCCACATCCGTTGTCCCAATGTAAATATGCAGCAACAACAAGAAGATATTCAGAAATGAAATTTCATATCAAGGAAACAAGTAATTCTATCCTAACATGCTTTACGTAGTGCAATTAAGGAAATTTAAGCAAATAGGCAATTTAAGTCAACTAAACATATTTTTCTAACTAATAACATATTTGCAAGTACAATAAAGCAGGAAAAGAAACATGCTAATAAATACATTAATAAAAATTGAATTTCCAACGATTTGCACAAGTACGCGCTTGTCATCTCACGCACAAGGCAATTCAGTTACCAAATATATCAATCCTAAGGGGAAGGTCCCCCACACAAGGTTAGACAAGTCACTTACCTCGAACCTGCTCAAAATCAACTCGAAACCACACTTTTGCCACGAATATCCGACTCCAAATGACCTAAATCTATTCGATTCAATTGCATATTGTAAATAACACTTCAAGTAACTGATTCTACAATTAAATTCTAAGCTAATACATGAAATCATGTAAAATAACCAAAATGCCCCTTAGACTAACGTCTCAAAATCGGGTCAAATTTATATTTTCAGAAACCTCATACTCTCACGAGTCTATACATAACAAGAACACTGAAATCGGATTCCAAATGGCCCCTCAAATCCTCAATTAAAGGTCTCTTAAATTCAAGCCCCGATTACCTTTTTCCCCAAATTTCTCACTATTAATCAGGTCTTTAATCACATAAAAACGAGTTGTGAAGTCAAGGACATTACCTCCAAGTGATTTCCCTTTAATTTCCTCAAAACCCCTCTTAGAAGCTTCAAACTCGGATAAAAATGGTAGAAGAATAGCCAATTTTCACAAAGGCAACTATTTATATATTTTTCCCAGCTACTTTCGCATTTGCTGCCCTGGGACCGCATCGGCGATCCCCCTTCTGCAGATCAAGTGTCGCATCTGCAACTTTCCCTTAAGTGACCAACTTCCTCATCTGCGGACCTCTAGCTGCTCCTGTGGTTTTTCTTCTGCGGGCCTCACACCGTATCTGCATATTTGAAGGAATGACCCAAAGCCATTTTTGCGGCGTCGCATCAGCGGTTCCCAAGCCGCAGATGTGATAATACCAAAAGCAGTAATGCTACAGCTGGCTCAACACTTTTCAATCTTCCTGTCAACCATCTGAAATCATTCCGAGGCCCCCTGGACCTCATCCAAAAGCACCAATAACAACTAACACCTCACTCAAACTTGTAACAATCCTTAAACCTTCTAAAACAACATCGGAAACTAGAATTAATCAAGCATTTAAGCCTAAGAACTCCAAATTTTCTCAAAATACACTTTGGATAAAAAATCTAACCAATCCACGTCCGAGGACCTGAAATTTTACACACACGTCCCAAATGACATGACAGAGCTATTGCAACTTCTGGAAGTTCAATCCGATCCTCAGATCAAAATCTCACTATCAGACCAGAAACTTCAAAAATTCAAACTTTGGCATTTCAAGCCTAAATTAGCTACGGGCCTCCAAAACACAATCCGGACACGCTCCCAATCCCAGAATCATCCAACAGAGCTAACAGAACTATTAGATTTCCATTCTGAGGCCATATTCACACTGTTCTGACTACAATCAATTTTCGAACAATTATGCTCTCATTTAGGGACTACGTGTCCCAAAACTCTTTGAGACTCACAATCAAACATCCCGGCAAATCAAATTAGTAGAATTAAACTTGGGAAAAATAGTTAATAGGAGATTGGGACGTAAATTCTTAAGAAGAACGGTCGGGTCGTCACATCTTTCTACACTTAGACATTCGTTTGTCCTTGAGGACATACCTGAAGTGGATAAAAGATAAGGGTAACGACTGCGCATGTCCTGCTTGGTCTCCCAAGTCACCTCCTCGACCGTATGACCCTGCCACTGAACCTTTACTGAAGCAATGTTTTTTGACCTCAACTTTCTGACCTACCTGTCCAATATAGCTACTGGCTCCTCAATATAGGATAGATCCTTGTCCAGCTGGACTGAAACTAAAATCCAATATGTGCGATGGATCACCGTGATACCTCCGGAGCATCGAATATGAAATACCGAATGAACCCCTGCCAAGATGGGAGGTAAGGAAAGCTCATAAGCAATCTCCCCAACACACCTCAATATCTCAAAAGGGCCAATAAACCTCATACTTAACTTTCCTTTCTTCCCAAATCTAATAACGCCCTTCATAGGCGAAACCCGAAGCAAAACCCACTCTCCAACCATATAGTAAATATCACGAACCTTCCGGTCCCCGTAACTCTTTTATCTGGACTGGGCTGTACGGAATCTATACTGAATCATCTTAACCTTCTACAAAGCATCTTGAACCAAATCTATGCCAATAATCTGGCCTCACCTATCTCAAACCAACCCACTGGAGATCTACATCTTGAACCCAATCGGTGCCCAATAAAGTGCTATCTAAATGCTGGACTCATAGCTGTTATTCTAAGCAAACTCCGCCAATGGCAAGAACTGATCCCAAGACCCTCCAAACTCAATCACACACACACAGAGCATATCTTCGAGAATCTGAATAGTGCATTCAGACTATCCATTCGTCTATGGGTAAAATGTTGCACTCAACTCTACACGAGTGCCCAACTCTTGCTGAACTTCCCTCCAAAACCGCAATATAAATTGAGTACCTCTATATGAAATAATGGAAACTGGAATACCATGCAGACGAACAATCTCTGGATATAAATCTCCGCGAACCGCTTCGAAGAATAAGTAGTACATAAGGAATGAAATGAGCAGACTTGGTCAGCCGATCCACAATTACCCAGATAGCATAAAACTTCTTCAAAGTCCGTCGGAGTCTAACTACAAAGTCCATTGTCATCTGCTCCCACTTCCACTCCGTGATCTCTATCTGCCGAAGCAACCCACCTAGTCTTTGGTGCTCATACTTCACTTGCTGACAATTGAGGCACCTAGCTACAAATCCAACTATATCTTTATTCATCCGCCTCCACCAATAGTGTTGCCTCAAATCCTGATACATCTTCGTGGAACAAGAATGGATAGAATACCGTGAACTATGGGCCTCCTCTAGAATCAACTCTTGCAGCCCATCGTCACCAATAGTAACATCTCTAGCATCACCGTGCTGAACCGTGTCCTTAAGGACAAGTAAATGAGGTTCATCATACTGTCGCTCCCTAATACGATCAAATAAAGAAGACTAGGAAATCACGCAAGCTAGAACTCGACTGAACTCTGAAAGATCCAATCTCATAAATTGGCTAGCTAAAGCCTAAACATCCATCGCCATAGGACTCTCTGATGCTGGTAAATCTGCCAAACTCCCCAAACTCTCTGCCCGGTGACTCAAGGCATCAGCCACCATATAGGCCTTGCCCGGGTGATACAAAATAGTGATGTCATAATCTTTTAGCAACTCTAATAACCTACTCTATAGCAGATTTAGATTATTTTTCTTGAACAAATGCTGCAAGCTCCGATGGTTAGTATAAATCTCACAGGGAATCCCGTATAAATAATGGTGCCAAATCTTCAAGGCATGAACAATGACAGCTAACTCAAGGTCATGAACATGGTAGTTCTTCTCATGTATCTTCAACCGTCTGGATGCGTAGGCAATCACCCCACCGTCATACATTAACATTGCTCCGAGGGCAACCCTCGAGGCATCACAATAGACTGTATAAGACCCCCAAGCAGTAGGCAATATCAAAATTGGGGCTGTAGTCAAAATGTCTTGAGCTTCTGAAAGCTGGCCTTACACTCCTCTATCCACTGAAATGGAGTACCTTTCTGGGTCAACCTAGTCATGGGGGCTGCAATCGATGAGAACTCCTCAACAAAACAACAATAGTAGCTCTCCAAGGCAATAAAATTGCAGATCTCTATGGTAGAGGATTGTCTAGGCCAACTCTACATGGCCTCTACCTTCTTTGGATCCACCCGGATACCCTTACTCGATACCACGTGGCCTAAGAATGTCACTGAATTCAACTAAAACTCACATTTCAAAAAATTCGCTCATAACTTCTTCTCACAGAGTCTGAAGCATAGTCCTCAGGTGCTGCTCATGATCTTCCTAACTCAAGGAATACACCTGAATATCATCAATAAAAACAATGATGAACGAGTCAAGATACGACCGGAACACATTGTGCGTCAAATGCATAAAAGCTGCTGGGGCATTTATCAACCCAAATGACATAACAAGAAACTCGTAGTGACCGTACCGAGTCCTGAAAGCAGTATTCGGGACATCTGGCTCCCGAATCTTCAACTAATGGTAACCTGAGTGCAAATCAATCTTAGAAAACACTCGTGCACCCTGAAGATGGTAAAACAGATCATCAACACGAGGAAAAGGATAACGGTTCTTCATTGTAACCTTGTTCAACTGGAGATAATCAATCACATATACATAGAACCATCCTTTTTCTTCACAAACAAAGCAGGAGCACCCCAAGGTGAAATACTAGGTCGAATAAAACCCTTTTCAAGCAATTCCTGTAACTGATCCTTCAAATCCTTCAACTCAGGAGGAGTCAGACGATATGGAGGAATAGAAATGCGCTGAGTGCCCTGCAATAGATCAATATGAAAATCAATATTTCTATCAGGTGGCATGCCCGGAATATCAGCTGGGAACACATCGGGAAAATCTCGTACTACTGGGACTGAATCAACTGAAGGGGTATCAATACTGACATCTCTCACATAAGATAAATACGCGTCACATCCCTTCTCAACCATACATTGAGCTTTAAGGAAAAAGATAACTCTACTGGGACTGTAATCTAAAGTACCACTCCACTCGACATGTGGTGCACTTGGCATAGCTAGTGTCACGGTCTTGGCGTAGCAATCAATAATAGAACAATGGGGCGAAAACCAGTCCATGCCTATAATAATATCAAAATCAACCATGTTGAGTAGCAATAAATTGACCCTGGTCTCAAAACCACAAATAGTAACCAAAGACGACCGATAAACGTGGTGTAGAATAAAAGAATCTCCCACAGGAGTAGAAACATATATATGGGAGCTCAAAGAATCTCGGGGTACACCCAAATGCAGAGCAAAATAAGAAGATACATAAGAACAAGTGGAGCCTGGATCGAATAGAACTAATACATATTTGTGACAAACTAGTATAATATCTGTAATGACAGAATCGGAGGCAACAGCCTCGGTACGGGCACGAATGACATACTATCTAGCTTGGCCTCCCCCTATAGGGCGACCTCAACCTCCCCGACCTCCACGCTTAGCTGGATGGAGAGATGGGGTAGAAGCTGGAGCCGCGATCATATCCTGACAATTCTGTGGGGCACTATGTGGCTGAGAAGTCTGTGAAGGTGCACCCCTACAAAGTCTGGGGCAATCCCTGACCATATGGCGTCTATCACCACACTCAAAACAAGCTTTGGGAGGACATGGTGTTTGTGACTGGTTCGGGCCATGTTTGTTGGACTGACCTTTGAAAACACCCCGCGCTGGAGGCGCGCTCGAAACTGGAGATGCATAATAAAGCTCCTGAGGCCTAGGAGGAGTTGGAGCACTACTGGAAGAGCTGAATGAACGGGGCGACTCATATAACCCCTACCATGACAATAGGAATCCGGGGAACTATCACTTGAGAAAGGGCCTGACTCTCGAGACCTCTTGGCCTCCCTTTCCTCCTTCTCCCTAACATGCATACCCTCGATCCTTCTAGAAATGCTCACCACCTGATGTAAGAAATATCCATCTCCAACTCTCAAGCCATGCTAGACCTGATGCTGGGAATGAGCTCTTTAATAAATCGACAAACCCTCTCGCAAATAGTAGTAACCAAGGCTGGTGCATGCCTAGCCAAACTGGTGTAACGGACAACATACTCGAAAACAGACATAGCACCGTAGTGCAAATTCTCAAACTCTACGTGCCATGCGTATCTGAGGCTCTGAGGAACATACTCCCTCAACTGAGATTAGTCGGTGAAGCAGCTTCATCTGGACTTTTTAACTCATAGGTGCGCCACCAATCATAGGTAGCTCCTCGAAGCTAGAATGTGGTGAAAGAAACTCCGCTTGATCCTAAGATACCCATTGTACGGAGAATGCGGTAACAACCATCAAGAAATCATAGAGCACACTCCGGTTCTAGACCACTGAACTCAGAAGGCTTATTCCTCTTGAGCCTCTCAAGCCTCAGCTACTCCTACTCGGAAGCCGCTGCCATGCCCTCAGGCTGAACTGGCATTGCAGGTAGTACATGAATAATCTCAAGGGCCTGCTCAACATGCACTCACTGCTTAGAAGGGGGCGGGAGTCTGTGCTCCTCTCCTGTCCTGGGATGTGGCCACAACAAGGGGAAGCAACCCTGCCTGAGCCAAAGTGTTGTACATGCTCATGAACTGTGGAAAAGTCTCCTGAAGGGATGGAGTAGTAGCAGTAGGCGTGTTAGGTTCCTGGACTCTGTCTGGATCTACTGGTGCTACTTCGGCAGCAGCTCCTGTAGGTGCCCTCACTACACCACTTGCGCATCCTCAACCTCTACCCCATCCCCGGCCTCTGAGGGCGGCAATAGGGGGCGCGAGTGCCTGATCATCTCGAGTAGCACATGTCCTCACCATCTGTGATAGAATAGAAGATAGAAGTTTAGAATTGTGATATCAAACTATCGCACGACAAGGAACTCAAATGAAGTGAAGAATCTTCCTAACAGCTACATAGCCTCTCGTAGATAAGTACAGATGTCTCCGTACCGATCAACGAGACTCTAATAAACCGGCCTGTGTTCCGTGACTCCTATAAACCTGGAGCTCTAATACCAACTTGTTGCGACTCTAGTTTGCGCTCCATGAATTGTCGTGATGACACCTAGCCTCTACGACTAGGTAAGCCTAACAATGCGAAATAATAATCAAAACTGAACAACTGGAGGAAAACAATATATAAAAATGATGCTCGGTATATACAACTCAATATCACAGAATCATACAATACTATCCCAAGACCCGAAAACTCACGATAACACAAACTGAAAGAAACATAGTACAATACTCTAACTCTAGAATGTCTAAATCAATAGTAAGAAAGAAGGCGAAATACTAAAAGATGGAGTAGTATAGAGATTCGTTGGTCTGCAGACGCAACAGATATACCTTGAAGTCGCTGATAGATCTCCCTGTCTGAAGGGTGATAAGCCTGGGTAGAGGTACATGGATCTGCATATGAAAATCATGCGCATTAAGGGCATGAAAAACTATACTTAGTAAGTTCCAAACCTAATCTCGGTAGGGTAGTGATGAGGAAGGTCAGGGCCCTATTGAGGTTAAACATAATATATAGTTTCAACAGTATAAAATAGACAATACAAATGAGTACAAGAGTGAAATAAGACAGGTTGTACCAGGTGTGAGCACGTGATTTCTGCTTTACGGAAATCACTCCAAAAGGTATCGAAAAATAAAACAATCTACCTTCGGGTACAAGTTTTGAGACTTTACGTGAAAAATCCGGTAATTATTTGGTCTGTAAATACTCGCCTTGTTGTGGTCAATTAAAATACAAAAAATATTGCATGCATTTAGGAACTAATTGTGTATTTTTAGGAATTAATTAACCATAAAGTGGTTAAAAAGATAAATACAAAAATACGCATTTTTGTGCTTTGTCATTATGTGATTTTATTTAAATGTGTAATTTGTGGTAATTGTTGAAGTGTTAATTAATATGTGTGTTATTTCATTTCTTTTTATTATAAAAAAATTGTTTAGGATTTTATTTGAATTTGGTTCATTAAGAAAGAAGGGAAAAGAGGCTAAAAATGCAAAGGAAACCAGGTCCAAATGCAACGGACCCTGTCCAAAGACCAGGTATCTCTGAGACCATCTCCAAACGACGCCGTTTTTTGAACCCCTTCCCTGAACCGTTGACCAATTCAAATGAACGGCCCAGATCAGCCCCTTCACCAATCCAAACAACATCGTATTTGACGTCTGATCTAGGCCATCAATCCCAGTCTAATCTAACGGTCAAAAGCTCCCCTCACAACCTGGTCCATTTTGACCTGGGCCAACCCAGTCCCCCTACTAAACCAAACGACCCCGTACCTACATCAAACGAACCCGTTTCATTTATGCAATTTAATCCAAGCCGTTGATCATTGACGATCCAACGACCAAGATTCAACTCCCCGTCCCACATATAAACCTCATCTCTCACCCCGCACCCCCATAGCCACCCCACCCCTCTCTTCTTCGTCTCTCTCAAGCCAATAGAGATGAGACCCTTCTAACCCTATCCTCCATTGAAGCTTCTCACCAGAAACCCGACGGCAACTACGCTGTCGGCCACCATCTCAATTCTATAGAACCCCCTTCTCACCCTAAACCTAAATATCCAAGCCCCGTTCCTCGAATCAAACCAGATCTTCTAGAATATTCATTTGAAGATTAGAGTCATAGCTCAATCTACACAAAACCATCCAAAATCAATACCAAGCCTTCCTATAACCTTCCCCGTGCCCAAACGAACCTTGGTTCGAGTCGAATCTGCCCGAAAACCATTGAACCCCAAATCCCTCACAAGAACCTTAGAAACCCAAGATGGGGTTTTCTGTCTAATTCGATAGGAGATTGAGGTATAATAGACCTTAATCTTGGTGTTTTTAACTGGGAACACCCCGATTAAGGTCCGTTCAACCCAAAAATGGTCGATTCTAGTTGAGCCCAAAATCGTTTGTTCATAAGCTTTCAGAGATAAGTGCTTCTTT
This sequence comes from Nicotiana benthamiana, assembly GCA_034376525.1. Lineage (NCBI taxonomy): Eukaryota > Viridiplantae > Streptophyta > Magnoliopsida > Solanales > Solanaceae > Nicotiana > Nicotiana benthamiana. The sequence goes on along the minus strand of CM067334.1, from coordinate 69,525,960 downwards.
TTCCTTCCTTTTTCTTATTTATGTGTTTATGTGTTCATTTTCATGTTTGTTTTAATTTAGTTGATTTTTCTATTATTTTTCTGTAAAATCTCTCATCTTTGACAGAATTTTCATTTGGTCATTTAATTCTGTTGGTTTGTTGTTTGTTTCATTGTGAGTTGTGTGTTTAGCATGTTTAGATTCGAAAAGTAAGTTCATGTTAGGTTCATTGTTGAAATCACTGAAATCCGATCGCCTGCCTGATACATTTTTCTTTAATTGATTGTTGGCTATTTAGTGTAATTCATCTAGTCAGTTAAATGAAGGTCGTCAATGAACTCACTGGAAATCACAAAAGTATGAAATATTTGTTCAAATGTATAATTGTCGGTATGCTTCCTCTTGTATCAATATGCATGTCCAGTCTTGTTCAACTTGTAATATCAATTTCTTGGCTTGAATTTGTGTTCGAGTTGGTCAGGTTTGGTTTGCCAAAGTGACCAACTCACTCCACCTGATTTGCACCCCTTCTGCCTTGTGATTGTGGAATTTAGGATTGGTTATAGCCATCGAATCTAAGAGTTTAAGCTGGAAATCAGAGTTTATGTGTAAGGTTTATTAGTAGTAACTTCAGGATTAATACAGGTAGTAACATAGGATCTTTCAGGGGTATTTTGGAATTGAAAAATAGTCAGAATTGACTAAATTAATGGCCTGTTAGTCAAGCTAATAAGACCAGAACTTATTCATTAATTTAATGTTGGGAATAAGCCCTTATATCGTGCCGTAATTTAGGGAAGAAAATAAGTAAAAGCCTTCCTTAGTGTGATTTGGTTGAAAATAGGTAGATTTTCTTAGGGTGGTTGGTCGGGTAAGTGTAGTTTTTCAAAGGAGGGTATGTTAAGGGTTTACTATAAATACATAGAGTTAAGGAGTAATTAGGGACTGGACTTTTGAACATTAGAAATTGAGAGCTTAGACTAAATATTGACATTAGAAGTTCAGTATTAAGAGACCTAAATGTAGGAGAAGAACAAGAATCAAAATCGTTCTATTCCTCTTTACTTTCTGATTCATTGTGCATTCTGCCAGTAATTTCATTTGAGTGTCTTAGGCTTCAGTACAACATTTCTTGGGTTTCTATTGGTTGAGCACTTTTCATTGATTCCTTAAGTGTCCTGCTTGATATTAAATCCTTCCTGGGTCATCTATTGTCACCGGTTCATTGCTATTCTTGCTAGAATGTGTGTTGCTGTTGTTGCTGAACTTGCTGTGATACTACTGCCATCACTGATCCCTTCTTTTCTTCTTTGCCTCTCAGAATTACCAGGTACACAACTATACTGTTACACAATGTAGTTGGAATAACTTGAAGCATGAATAAAAATGAGCCTTAAGGATCGAAGTTATTAGCTGTATTTTTAGATTATGTACATGTATATGGTAGCTTTCCATCTCACTAGAATTATGTGACTAATTGCAACGTATTAATAGATCCAATCTGAAATAGTTTAATCATACGAACCTATGTATAATAGTTAGGAAAATGTAGATGATGTAGCATGCCTCCTGCCCTTTTTCCAGTTTCATTTCAGTTATAACATATTCAAGTTTATTGGATTCTAATGTCATTTAATCAGTAGTTGAGTTTTCTTAATTGATAACTTGTTTGTTTAGACCTAGTAGAAATCAGGTTGCGTTAATTAATCTCTTTGCACACCATGTATAAACCTCAAATGCATATGTACAACATAATGTATCTGGGCCCCAAATAGAGTAGGATGGCCCAGGCCCAGTCTAGCATCACTCACGTTGGGCCTGGGCCCAAAAAAACTGTAACGGACTGCTTCTCTCCCCCCTTATTTCTAAATTAATGCCATGCTTATAACTTAGCTAATAATTCTAGCATGTAAAAAATGTAGGACTTTCTTTCATTTTTAGAGACGCAACGAAATAGAAAGCATTAGTCGCTTTAGTGCATCCTTTAAAAATAAAATGGGGCATGCATCGCCAAAACAAATTATAAATAGTGGCACCCTTGTTAAATGTACATATTTAAATGCATAGTTTCAGGATATGCCATTTAGCGAACTTCACGACCTTATAAAAAATAATAACGCGTTAGCATCTTTGCGCGTGTCTAATAATGTTATTTTCCCTAAACTCAGGTGTGCATTTCATGCGACCCAAATCCAAATTCCAAAATATCAAATCGGATGTGTTCCGGATTGCGGGTTCATTTCATGCGGCGCAATCCAAAGACATGTCTCAAACGACGTTGAATTTTCTCTAATAAACTGAATAAAAGCAATTAAAAGTTAAAATCGGCACATAAGTTACAACATGTATAAATACGATACTTAAGCCAAATATATTGAGCAACCGTGCTAGAACCACGAAACACGGGAATGCCTAACACCTTTTCCCGGGTTAACAGAATTCTTTATCCAGATTTCTGGTTCGCAGACTGTAATTTAGAGTCAATTCCTTTCCTTGATTCGGGATTAAAATTTGTGACCTGGGACAACCTCAATCTCCCAAGTGGCGACTCTAAAATAAATAGCAAATCCCGTTCTATTGTCCTTTAATTGGAAAAACTCCCTTTACCCCTTGCAGGGCGGAAATATAAGGTGTGACAGCTCTGGCTACTCTGCTGAGGATAAGACCCAGAACATGTTGTTCAGGGATCAGAATTCGAGCTTAGAATAATTGTTGTGTTTGGATTTATCTTATTTTGTTACATGCTATGTGCTTAATGTGCTAATTGACTGCTTTACCGCTTTGATATTTTGTGAACTACATATAAACTATACTGAAACCCATCTCCTCTCTGAGTCTTCTAAATCATGAAGAAGGGTGTACTTCATATGACTTCTTTTCTCTATAGTGTCAAATCCCAATTTAGAACGAGGTTTGGATAAGTTGCAAAGCCGCCGAAGCTTCTATTTTCCCGGATTGCTGCCTCCCCCTCTGCTCGAGCTGTCCGCTCGGGTAAGCTAGGTCTAGAGCAAACACCCATGTTTTGAACCTAGAATAATTCAGCCTCATGCCGCATCCCTAGTAGGAAAGCTTATTTGCATCATTTGCATTTTGACTTAGGGGACTCAACACAGGGGTTGGGCCCGTCTAGGGATAGCAACCTGAAATAAAAAGACCAATTTGATGCATCCTACTTATTTTCTGTGCATTTATTTGCTCGGGCTTGCATTTTGACCGGCTTCTGAATCTTGGGAATGTTAGAAAATTAAACAAAAAAAGAAAGAAATAGGAGAAAAAGAGAAAAATAGCAGTTGGAGAGTTAATTAATTGTTTTGGAAAAAGCAATGCTAATACTATCGAAACTTTGCCGAAATTTTGAAAATAAAATGAAAACAAATTGTTTTGTTAGTTTGTTTTACAAAAAGCCAAGGAAAAAAAAGTATTTCATTTTTTGGAAACTGTTTGCTGTAAAGAAAAAGAAATAAGTCTTTATTTTTGGGAAAATAGGTTGTTCGTTGAAAATGGAAAGAAAAAAAAGGTCGTTATTTCATCTTGTTTTCAAAAATAGAGAAGGAAAAATATTTTGTTCTGCTATAAAAAAAGAGTATTTTATTTTTAGACCATTTTATTGTTTGTTGAAAAAGAAAAAGAACAAAAACGAGACTTGTTATAAAATAGTTCGGTTAATTTGCCCGAACTACGCCGGTTTGATTCTCACAGGGTATGGGATACGTAGGCAACCCCAATCGGGTCCAACCTCCCCTTTGAAAAAATAGCCAAAAATTACAAAATTTTAAAATTCTTATCATAATTAAGTCTGGTGATGCCGTTTGTGCAAAGATAGCCGAATGACCTCGAAAGGGACGCGAGAAGGCTGAATTTGCACAAACAGCCATTTTGTTAATTGTGATATTTTGACCGGTAGACCTACACAGCCTTAAAAATCTTCGTCCCCGAAGTGCTGCAAGGCCATATTTGAAAACCGAGTCCTTCATCTTCGAAACTGAAAAATGGAATATAGATAGTTTTATTTTGAGCCGAATAAAAGTTTTTCTTTCTTTAATCACCTTAATAAATGTGCAGGATGAGCACAAATTATAATGAACCGTTCTCAGTCTTTAGCGAGGTCCCTCTTCAACTCCACATGTGGTGGAGTGATCTGAAAGACAATAGTAAAGAGATAGTAGGAAGAATTTTGGGAGGTTTTGTTAATCTGTTGAGTATCAAGCAGAGGACAGATATCATCGAGGCTCTAATACCGTTCTGGGACCCAACCCGCTATGTATTCTGTTTTGTTGACTTTGAAATTTCACCTACACTAGAGGAAATCGCAGGATATGCGGGGTTGAATAGAAAATTAAGGGGACAATATTTGCTTTCACCAAGACCGGTATCTCCGCACGGGTTTTTGGATTTGCTCAGATTAGTCGGAAGGTGCAAAATGATGATTTGTCAAGAGGATGTTGAGCTCTCCAATTCTTATATCAACGGTATGGTGCTACTCAGGTTTTGAAGATCTGAACCTCGGACTAACTCATGCTGGGAACAGGAACAAGTGGGAGGCGAGACGTACTTTGGCATTCATAACAGTGTTCCTGGGGATCGTGTTTTGTCCATGCAAAGATAAAAAAAGATAGGCCTTGTAGGGATGGCTGATGTTTCAATAAAAATACTTATAACACTGTGGTCCCTTTGGGTTTCTCCGAAATCTACCGAGCCTTAACTATATGCCAAGAAGAAGGCGATTTCTTCCAGGGATGCAATCTATTACTCCAGCTGTGGATGCAAGAACACCTCTGTCACCAAGTAGGATACATGTATCACAGGTTGACTAAAAAAAACTATATTAGTGGTTTCGAGAAATGCATGACAAGCGTTGTATTCCCCGAAGGTGTCGAAGCATGGCTTGCACGATTAAGGTTAATGACGACCGACCAAATTGAATGGGAATTTGGGTGGTTTCTTGATATTGAGGTAATATACATGGCGGCCGAGGAATGTCATATTCTTTTGATGGGAGTTCACAGTATCTAACCATATGCTCCTCAACGGGTATTGCACCAGCTAGGAAGATTTCAGGTAATTCCCACTGATGAGGATCTAAGCAAGCACGCCATTAGGTTGAGCCCAGGAGTCGTATTCCTTCAAGGAAAAATTAGAAAGCTGTGGCACGGATGTAGATTCCTTGACTATGGTTCGAGAACTGGCTAAGGGTGAGGTAGACCCAAAATACAATTCTTGGTTCGGAAAAAGGTTCCAGATTCGTCAGAGACCTGCTAAAAGAGCTCATGTCCAACAATGTGTGGATGATTCGCAAGAACAGTGGAGTTGGTTGGTGAGAGAAGAAGGTTGCCGGGCTGAAATTGAGAAGCTGAAGCGACAAGTTGAAAGGCTTAAATTTGAGAACATCGTGCAAGTTACCGCGGAGCCGGGTGAAAAGAATAAATTGACCAAAGAAAACCAGGCACTGAGAGCCTGAATTCGCCAAGTCAGTAAGAGTAACAACGACCGACAGAAATGCCGCTTTGATGAAAGGTTGATAGCATAGTTGAGAAATCAAGTTAGCAAATGCCGAGAAGGTTTGGAAAGATCCGAGGCTAGCATGGCAAGAATCCGAGCCAGATGGGCGAAAGGTGCTGAGGAACGAGCAAAGCATATGTGGCAAATAAAGAGGAATTATGAAGGGACCATTGCTATATTGAGAGAAACAAACTCCACTCTCCAAGAGCGAGTCCTTAAACAAGCCCGAGATGCCAGAATGGACAGAAAGCGCTGCTATGATTTAATAGCCCAATATGAATAACAAATGGAGAGGTTCCAAGATCAACTCGCCGACAATATTCAAATGCTAGACTAAAGAATCGACAGATAGAATAGCTGTTCGTGGAAAGGGAGAGAATTAGGGGTAAAATCGAGGAGATTGGGAACTACATCTACATGAGGTGCCTAGAATGCGAGGAAGTACCTCCTGACACCCTTTTTGCTTAAGTTATTGGCTATGTCCATCAGATCATGGGTTTACTAAAGAATCTGCAAAAGGGTCTTGCACCGAGGTCCGCAGCCAAGCCGAACAAGGCCCCGCGGGCATAAAAGTTTAGAGTTTAAAGCTGCTTAGTTTGAGTTTACATTTCCTGTATTTTTGAATCTGTTTGTCGGTTGCGGTCTATGTTTTACTTCTTCTTTGTCAAAGGCTGTAGTGTGTTTTAATTTTTTCATTTTTCAAATTTTGGCTTTGTAAGCAAGGTGTATTAGAAATGAAAATTAAAAATCTGAAATGATGTCTCTATTTTTCACATTTGTGGCACGAACTACGCTTGGTCTGATTCATGCGGGGACATGATACGTAGGCAATCCACATAAGATTCAACCACTGATATGAAATAAAAAGAGAAAGTGAATAAGAGAAAGTAAGAGAAAAAGAAAGAAAGAGAAGAATGAAAATAATAGAGGGTTTTTGAAAAGCTTGAAAATGGCGCAAATAAAATAAGCCGGGATGATGCATGCGGTCTGAGAAAAACCATATTAGAAATGGTTTACTGCCTAAGAACATTGCATCCCCCAACGTGCAACTATATATCTGTGGAAGCTCCAATGCTAACAAGTTTGTTGTTTTCTCAATAATACCAGTTAGTTTGTTAGAGTGTACTAGCATCATACCATTATAAGACAAGATCAAAAGGGCACATACCAGAAAGCATGACTGGATCAGACAACAGTGTTGAGTCGAAAAATACGTCAAGTCAAATGTTGAAGTAGGCCATGGAAAAGATGAGGTTGGAAAGAAATGAAATGCATTTAGCCTTGGCTAAAGCACAAAAGGGCCTGAACTACTCGTTACTCCCACTCTCCAACCAGGACACACACCAGAATACCCTTCCCCTGGTCCCTCAACGAGCTTCCCAAGCCATCACTACAAGGATCTATGCCCTTTCCCTGACGTCCAATTACCGGCGGGGTTCAAGATTCCCAAGTTTGATTTGTACGAAGGGAATGGCGATCCTATGGCTCATTTACGGGGGTTTTGTAGCAAGATGAGGGGAGAAGGAGGCAAAGATGAACTACGGATAGCTTACTTTGGCCAGAGTTTGAGCGGGTCGGCACTAGAATGGTATACAAGACAAGATCCAAGCAAGTGGTACACCTGGGACGATCTAGTGTAGGTTTTCGCAGGTCACTGCCAATACAATCTCGATATAGTCCCTGACCGTCTCACATTACTGAGGACTGGGAAGAAGCCCAGAGAAAGCTTATCTGAATTTGGGTTCTGCTGGAGAGAACAGGCAGCCAAGGTCGATCCTCCCATGAGAGAGGGGGAAATGGTGGACTACTTCCTACAAACGCTGGATCCAAATTGCTTTGGTCACTTGGTGACGATCGTTGGAAAATCCTTCAATGAAGTAGTAATGATAGGGGTTATGATAGAAGAGGGACTGAAGTTTGATAAAATCCTGAATTACTCGGCACTTAAGGAAACAACCCAGGCTATTCAGAGTGGCACATGAAGTGCGCTTGGAAGGAAAAAGAAAGAAGAAGTTGCCACGGTTGAGGCAGGCAGTTGGTCCAGGTCCAGCAAACCATACTACAACCAACCCATACCCCACTATCCTAATTATCCATATTTCCCATATATCCCACCACTATCCACCGCCAGAACCACACTTATCCGTGCACCAAGCCCAAACATACACTCAGCCTCTAGTTCGCCCGCAATGGCGCGTGCCTGCTCCCCAAAACGCATATGCACCTCCACAAAACACCTATTCACCTCCAAAGAACACATACACACCACCCCAAAACGCCTATCCTCCATAAAGGGCCTACAGGAACCCTCTAGGTGCTGGTTTCCGTGGAAATCAAGCTTCTAGAAATGAAAGACTATAGAGATAAAAAGCCTTTACTGAATTGAGAGAACCTATACCGCCTTGTTTCAAAAATTGATTCAATTAGGATTGTTGAGTTCTGTCGAGCCTAGTTTGCCAAATCCCCAGCCCCAAAATGTCGACTAATCGATAAGCTGCGAGTAATATCAAGAATGCTAGGACATGATACTAAAAAATGTTAGAGATTGAAGCATGCAATACAAGATCTCATTGATGCCAATAAGATCGAGGTCCAGACGCCGGAGGCACCCAATATCAACCAGAACCCACTGCCAACACACCACGAAGCTCACAGGATTGAGCTTGTGCATGAAGGAGGGGAGATAAAGAAACCATCACAAATGGTGATGATGATCCGGGCCACCCCAAAAGAAAAATCGATCGATAAGGAAGCAGGGGTACAGGTAGAGAAGTTAGGGGTCAAACTTGTGGTGATATTGGGGAAGAATCCAGTAATTACCTCAAAGAAACCAGAAGCCAACGTGGTAGTATCGGGAGCATCATCTGCACCCGTATTTGTTGTAAAGGGGGTCTGCCGGGAACCGGTCATCATCAAGCATGTAGTCCAACTGCCAATTATTAACAGCAAGGACGTGCCTTGGAAGTATGAGAAAGGCGGTGGTAATGTACAAAGGCAAGCAAGTGCAAGAAGAGATATGTGAGGCTCAGGGGTTAACTCGTTCGGGGAGATGCTTTGATCCCATCGAGTTAAGAAGGTCTAATCCAGCGGTGGAAAAGAAGCCGGTAACGGAAGAAGAAGGTGAGGAGTTTCTGAAGAAAATGATGACACAAGACTACTTCATTATGGAGCAGTTAAGAAAGACTCCAGCACAAATTTTGTTGTTGTCTTAGTTGATTCATTCCAGCGATCATTGCCGGGCACTGATGAAAATCCTGAACGAGGCTCATGTTCCGGATAAAATCTCTGTAAATCACTTGGAGAAGATAGTGCACAAAATCTTCGAAGTAATTTGGGTGACATTTTTTGATGATGAGTTTCCAACAGAAGGTACAGAACACAACAAAGCCTTGTATTTGACTGTGAAATGTGAAGACTCGGTGGTCACCCGAGTATTGGTTGATAATGGGTCAAGTGCCAACATCTGTACTTTGGCTACTTTGAATAAGTTGAAAATTGATCATGACCGGATTCACAAGAATAACGTCTGTGTCCGAGGTTTCGATGGAGGTAGCATCGACATGGTGGGCGATATCATACTGGAATTGACCATTGGTCCAGTGGAATTCACCATGGAATTCCAAGTGGTTGATGTGGTAGTATCATACAATCTTCTACTTAGGCGACCTTGGATCCATGCTGCCAAAGTAGTACCCTCTACATTACACCAGATGGTGAAATTTGAATGGGACAGGCAGAAGATAGTGGTGCACGGGGATGACGGCACAAGCATTGGGGGTGATGATATTGTGCCATTAATAGAAGCTGGTGACGACAAAGGGACATAGGTGTACCAGGTTTTCGACGGGGTATCAGTGGATAAAGTCTCCGAAGGAGAGGACCTCCCATTCCCCAGGGTGGCTCCCGCAACTGTCATGATGGTTTCGGTGATGCTGGGTAATGTGTTCGTACCAGGAAAAGGTCTAGGGGCCGAGCTTCAGGGTATTGTTCAACATGTCCTCTTGCTCAAGAATTTAGAAACCGTTGGAATGGGGTTCAAACCTACTACGGCAGATGTAAAGCGAGTTAAGAAAATGAAGAAAAGAGTTTGGGTTCTTCCCAATCCAGTTCCGCGCCTTTCTAGATCCTTTGTTAAAGCAAGTGCCCAGAGGTCATCGGTCCTGAAAATGCTCGGACCATTGATTGGGATGGAAGGGGATTTGAATCAAATCTTTGCAAGGCTGTTCGCTGATGTCAACGTGATAGAAGCTGAAGAGGGCTCCAGCAGAGCCGACATACAGTGTGTGGGGCCTAGCGCCAGTATCAACAATTGGACGGCTACTCATCTTCCTACCCGGGGGAGTCCTCGTAGTAGGTTTTGATTTTTCTTTCTTGTTTTCTGGATTATTCCAGGGTGTAATCCAAATCTCATTTTACTTAGTAAAGTGTGAACCCTGTTATCCCGCATTTTTAATTAAATGAAATTTTCTCTTCGTATCTTGTTTTAATTTTGTTTTATTCTTTTTTTTTTCTGAACAGCTCTCTTTTTTACTGGTTCTAATGATGTGGCATGCACAACGGATCTTCGACCTAGTCTAAAAAATCATCTGACTCCGACTTAATTGTACAAGAGATCAATTATGATGATGAGTCTAAATACGACGAGGATGAAGCCTTCGAAGAAATAAACTGATAATTGTGTCAATTCGAAGAGAAATCGAAGTCTAATATGAATGACACTGAAGCTGTCAATTTAGGGGATGTAAAGGATGTCAAGGAAACCAAAATCAGCATCCACATTAAGCCAAACATCAGGGAGGAATTAGTCAAAGCCCTCACTGATTTTAAAGAAGTTTTTGCATGGTCATATGATGACATGCCGGGAATAAGCACCAATCTAGTGGTTCATAAACTGCCCACCCGGCATGCCTTCCCGTCAAGCAGAAACTAAGGAAGTTTAAGACAGATATGAGTGTAAAGATCAAAGAGGAAGTGACCAAGCAGCTGCAGGAAAAGGTTATTCGGGTCACTCGATATCCTGATTGGTTGGCCAATGTGGTACTAGTGTCGAAGAAAGATGGGAAGATTAGTGTATATGTCGATTACCGCAATTTGAACAAGGTGAGCCCTAAGGATAATTTTCCATTACCCAATATCCATATCTTGATTGACAATTGCACCGGGCATGAGATTGGATCCTTTGTGGATTGCAATGCCGGATATCATCAGATTCTGATGGATGAAGAAGATGCAGAAAAGACGGCTTTCATTATGCCATGGGAACTTATTGCTACCAGGTAATGCCATTTGGTTTAAAGAATTCTGGAGCAACGTAGATGAGAGAAATGACTATTTTCATGACATGATACAGAAAGAGATTAAAGTGTACATAGATGATGTGATCATAAAGTCCAGACATTAGGAAGACCATATAGCAGGCTTAAGGACGTTCTTCTAAAGACTTCGAAGGTTTGATATTAAGCTCAACCTGATCAAATGTGCCTTTGGGGTTCCATCAGGAAAGCTGCTAGGATTTATTCCCAGTCGACGAGGTATTGAGTTGGACCCATCAAAGATCAAATCCATCAAGGAATTGCCACCGCCGAAGAACAAAACGGAGGTGATGAGTCTGTTAGGACGACAAAATTATATCAGTAGGTTTATCGCTCAACTCACACCAATTTGTGAACCCATATTTCGATTGCTGAAGAAGGATGCTGTGGTAGAATGGACGGCAGAATGTCATGAAGCATTTGACCAAATCAAGGGGTATCTGTCAAATCCACGCGTGTTGGTTCCACCTGAACCGGGAAGACCGTTGATTCTCTATCTAACGGTATTTGAGAATTCGTTTGGTTGCATAATGGGGCAACATGACATTATAGGGAGGAAGGAGCAAGCCATTTATTATCTCACTAAGAAATTTACAGCATATGAGGTCAAGTACACTCAACTCGAGAAGACCTGCTGCGCCCTAACTTGGGTAGCACAAAAGTTGAAACGTTATCTGTCATCATATACTACTTATCTCATTTCACGCTTGGATACACTGAAGTATATTTTCCAGAAGCCTATGCCCACAGGGAGGTTAGCGAAGTGGCATATATTACTCACAGAATTTGACATCGTCTATGTGACAAGGACCGCCATGAAGGCCCAAGCATTGGCTGACCAATTAACTGAGAATCCCATTGATGAAGAATATGAGCCATTGAGGATGTATTTCCCTGATGAAGAAGTGATGCACATAGATGAGGTAGAATCAACTAAGGAACCAGGATGGAAGCTTTTCTTTGATGGAGCCGCAAATTCAAAGGGAGTTGGAGTATGAGCGGTACTCATTTCGGAAACAGGACACCATTATCCTGTTACGGCGCAATTGCGTTTATATTGTACCAACAACATGGCTGAATATGAGGCGTGCATTTTGGGATTACGGTTAGCTACAGACATGGATGTCTAGGACGTCTTAGTCATGGGGACTCGTACCTCCTGGTACATCAAATTCAGGGTGAATGGGAAACACGGGACTTAAAACTTATACTATATCGACAGTGATTGCACGATCTAAGTAAGCGATTTCGGTCAGTGGAGTTCAGATACATCCCAAGAGTTCACAATGAGGTTGTTGATGCGTTGGCCACCTTAGCATCAATGTTGCACCACCTAGATAAGGTTCATGTCGACCCATTGCATATTCAGGTTCGTGAGCAGAATGCTTATTGTAGCATGATAGAAGAAGAAATGGATGGCGAGCCATGGTTTTATGATGTCAAGGAATACCTCCGAATGAGGATATAGCCAGAACAGGCAATCAGAGATCAAAAGAGACCCATTCGGTGATTGGCAATGGATTTTTCCATAGTGGAGGAGTGCTATACTAAAGAACCCTAGATTTGGGATTACTGAGATGTATAGGTGCCGATCAAGTCACGACAGTAATGAAAGAGGTCCATGTCGGAGTTTGTGGGCCACACATGAGTGGATATGTATTAGCAAAGAAGATTCTTAGAGAATGATATTATTGGCTCACTATGGAGCGTGATTGTATCAGCTTCGTGCGAAAATGTCATCGGTTTCAGGTACACGAAGATCTGATTCATTCTCCGCCAACAGAATTGCATACAATATCAGCACCTTGGCCATTTGTTGCATGGGGCATGGATGTCATTGGACCTATTGAACCGGTAGCTTCCAACGATCATAGGTTCCTCGAGTAACCATTGATTATTTCACCAAATGGGTAGAGGCCAAGACTTTCAAGTTAGTGACTAAGAAGGTAGTGGTGGATTTTGTCCATTCCCATATCATCTATAGATCTGGGATCCCAAACATAATCATCACAGACAACGATACTAATCTTAATAGCACTTTGATGAAAGAATTATGTCAACAGTTCAAAATTACACACCGTAATTCCACCCCGTATCATCCTAAGGCGAATGGTGAAGTTGAGGCAGCCAACAAAAACATAAAGAAGATTTTGAGGAAGATGGTGGAAGGGTCCAGACAGTGGCACGAAAAACTACCCTTTGCATTGTTGGGTTATTGCACTACTGTTCGTACTTCAGTTGACATGGCTATCATTTCTGATGCAGTCAAGAGATATTATGTGTGATTTCTTTGATTATAATTGTTGTTCATTTGTTTGTTTGTACTTGGTGTTTATCGAACAATGAAATGAAGAAGGCAATTCTTTCTTCTATCCAAACACTTTTATCCTTTGCTTTCCCCTTTAAGCCTTACTTATTCTTTCATACCCCTCTCTTGAAACGAAAAGAAGGAAAAATAATAACAAAAAAAAAAGTCACAAGAAAAACACAGGAATCAGTGAACTACGTTCGACCTGATTCCTCTAAGAGGATACGTAGGTGTCTCACTGCTCGGTCGCAATGTGACAAAGTGTCACGAAAAATCAAAAGCCACCCCCCCCCCCCAAGCAAGAAAACTGGGGCAGAAGTTATTTTTTTTAATTTTGGAAAAATTTTGATTCCAAGAGTTGTAATCCCTTACCCATCAAGTTATTTTGAATTACCTGATAACCTTTTCCTTTCTTTACCCACACAAAACCCACATCTTATGTCCAAAAAGACCACCCAATCATTATCTGAGAGGTGCCAAGTCAGGCAGATGAAAGCCAAGGGTAATGCACTAATCCCCTACTGGACAAGGGTCATATTCTGAAGAATTGATACGAAAAAGAATGCCCTATAGAGAAAACGTATCGGTAATACTCCGATCCCCAGCTGAAAAAAATAAAATGAGAGAGTTTTATCGGTGAAAACCTTCACAGGAACCATAAGGCGATGTAAGCTGAGAGAAACAAAATGAGAGAGTCTTGTGGTGAAAACCTTCACATGCACCATATGGCGATGGGAGATAAGAGAAAGGAGAGAGTCTTATCCGTGAAAACCCCTCGAAGGGCACTATGAGGCGACAAGATGAGATTGGCGGAAAGGATCCGCATATGGCAAAAATTGGGCGTCTGTTTATCCCCCAAAAATGAGGCCATCAGAAAGATTGATGGATACAAATAGACTGGGTCATTTAATCCGGAATGCACGACATGATCATTGGGACCAGTCATACCGTCCAAATAAGTTCTTTCCTTTTTTCTTCCCCCCCCCCCCCCCAACATTTGTTCAGAAAGATTTGTTTTTCTATCTTTTCATTTCTTTGTCTAAAAGACTTTTTCGAGAAAATTTTTTTGAGAAGGATTTTTCAGAGTTTAGTACAGTTGCCAAAATGGTACAAAGCGAAATGTGAAGAGGACATTCCAAAGACAAGGCAATAAGACAAAAAGGCATTTGTTGCAAGACCAAATTACAAACTGGCCTAGAAAGTTAAGGGAAATATGGAGAAAAGCTGGAAAGCAACGGTTGAGGAACTTATAGACCAAGCTCCAACAGGATCCCCAGCAGAACTTCGATGGATCACTGACCAAGTTCTAGGGTGGTCGGACAACACAAAAAAGGGGAAGAAGAAAGGGAGAGTTCATCCGCAGCAAATAACCACAGTAGTCTTATCCTCAATAACGTTATCCCCAGATGATAACACTTTATCCCCTGCAGTATTGAGGGAAAATAAAATTTTTGAAGGGAGTAGTTTTGGAGTTGAGAAAGACTCCCCCAGCGTGTTTTGAAACAAAAGAGCGGGGAAGGGATAAATGGAAAAACCATCCCCAGCAAGCAACGTTATCCCCAACCAGTCTTGGGAGCGCATAGCAATGAAAAGGGAAAGGAAAAACTACCCCAAGCAGGCGTGGCACAATCATTCACTATGTTTTAAACAAGCAAGATTTTCTTTAATTTTTACATGAAAGTAAAGGTTGATGATGGCAGGAAGACACGCCACAAGGAAGGTCACCAAAATTGGGGCAGAAAATTTTCTGTCGTTGTCAAATAATTTCTCAGAGGAACGAGGAAACAAATTCAAATAATTTTTCATGTCTTTAGATAAATAGGCGTCCACCTGTATAACAAGAGGAATATTTTTCATGCTTTAGATAATTAGGCGCCCACCTGTATAATAAGAGGAATAATTTCTCATGTATTTAGATAAATAGGTGCCCACCTGTATAACTAAGTGAATATTTTTCATGACTTTAGATAAATAGGCGCCCACCTATATAACAAGCGGAATATTTTTCATGTTCTTAGATAAATAGGCGCCCACCTGTATAATAAAAGGAATATATAATAAGAGGAATAATTTTCATGTTTTTAGATAAATAGGCGCCCACCTGTATAGCAATAGGAATAATTTTCATGTTTAGATAAATAGGTGCCCACCTGTATAATAAGAGGAATAATGTTCGTGTTTTTAGATAAATAGGCACCAACCTATATAACTAGAGGAATATTTCCATGTTTTAGATAGATAGGCGCCCACCTGTATAACAAGAGGAATAGTTTTCATGTTTTAGATAAATAGGCGTCCACCTGTACAACAAGAGGAATAATTTTCACGTTTTAGATAAATAGGCACCCACCTGTATGACGAGAGGAATATTTTTCATGTATTAGTTAAATAGGCACCCACATGTATGACGAGAGGAATATTTTTAAGTATTTACGTTGGAATAATTTTCATGTTTTTAGATAAATAGGCCCACCTGTATAACAAGAGGTATAATTTTCATGTTTTAGATAAATAGGCACCCACATGTATAATAAGAGGAATAATTTTCATATTTTTAGATAAATAGGCGGCCACCTGTATTTCTAGAGGAATATTTTCATGTTTTAGCTAGATAGTCACCCACCTGTATAACAAGAGGAATACTTTCATGTTTTAGATAAATAGGCGTCCACCTGTAGAACTAGAGGAATATTTTCATGTTTTAGATAGATAGGCGCCCACCTGTATAACGAGAGGAATATTTTTCATGCTTTAGATAAATAAGTGCCCACCTATATAATAAGAGGAATAATGTTCATTTTTTTTTAGATAAATAGGCGCCCACCTATATAATTAGAGGAATATTTCCATGTTTTAAATTGATAGGCGCCCACCTATATAACAAGAGGAATAATTTTTATGTTTTAGATAAATAGGCCCCACCTGTACAACAAGAGGAATAATTTTCATGTTTTAGATAAATAGGCGCCCACCTTTATAACGAGAGGAATATTTTTCAGTCTTTACGTTGGAATAATTTTCATGTTTTTAGATAAATAGGCGTCCACCTGTATAATAAGATGTATAATTTTCATGTTTTAGATAAATAGGCACCCACATGTATAATAAGAGGAATAATTTTCATATTTTTAGACAAATAGGCGCCCACATGTATAAGTAGAGGAATATTTTCATGTTTAGCTAGATAGGCGCCCACCTGTATAACAAGAGGAATACTTTTCATGTTTTAAATAAATAGGTGCCCACCTGTAGAACTAGAGGAATATTTTCATGTATTAGATAGATAGGCAATAGATAGGCGCCCACCTGTATAACAAGAGGAATAATTTTCATGTTTTAGATAAATAGGCGCCCACCTGTATAACAAGAGGAATAATTTTCATGTTTTAGATAAATAGGCGGCCACCTATATAACGAGAGGAATATTTTTTAGTCTTTACGTTGGAATAATTTTCATGTTTTTAAATAAATAGGCGCCCACCTGTATAACAAGAGGAATAATTTTCATGTTTTAGATAAATAGGCGCCCACTCGTATAATAAGAGGAATAATTTTCATATTTTTAGATAAGTAGGCGCCCACCTGTATAACTAGACGAATATTTTCATGTTTTAGATAGATAGGCGCCCACCTGTATAACAAGAGGAATAATTTTCATATTTTAGATAAATTGGCGCCCAACTGTATAACAAGAGGAATAATTTTCATGTTTTAGATAAATAGGCGCCCACCTGTATAACGAGAGGAATATTTCTTAGTCTTTACGTTTCAGGTCTTGAAACCGATAGCCCACTGGAAGGCAGAAGGTTATAACAAGAGGCCTTAGCACAAATTCAAGCGCATGATTCAATAGGAAGATAAGACAAATCTCGCGAGAAACGGCCATTGAACATTAAATTGTTCCCCGCACAACAAATCTGATGAAGAAAAGTCGTATCCCTAGAGGAACCGACGCAAAGCTTAATAGAGGAAGCCATATCCCCAGCGGACCAAACACGACGGTTAAAACTGATGTTCAGAAAAGCAAAGGGCCAATACAATCCCCAAGTTTTCGGAAGAAAGAAGCGGCGGAAGAAATCCAAGCCGACAAGAAAGCAAGAAAGCAAGAAAGCAAAAACGAGCTGAAGATAGATAAGATCTTGTGATCCATAGCCTAGCCTAGCCTAGTTTCTTGTTTTCTTTTTAGCACGGTGTAATAAGGAGAATGGTAAAGCAGTAGTAACGACATGCAACAACAGTAACAGCAGAACCACAGTTCCCCGGTAGTCCCAGCTACAAAAACTTCCTCAACTACATTAACCTGATTCTCTTTTAGACAGGGATATGTAGCCAGCCTATGAAGCAAAGGTTCGGTTAAATCCTTTTTCAAAAAATACTTCACACGGAGTATTCCAAGGGGAAAAAATCGCTCGTATTCGCTCAGTTTATCTTTGCACGAAAACTCTTTGTGTTTTCGGAAAAAAAGGGGCAGTTGTGAGCACTTGATTTTTTCTTTATGGAAATCACTCCAAAAGAAATCGAAAAATAAAACAAGCTACCTTCGGGTACAATTTTTGAGACTTTACGTGACAAGTTTGGTAATAATTTGGTCCATAAATGCTCGACTAGTTATGGCCAATTAAAATACAAAAAATATATATGTTGCATGCATTTAGGAATTAATTGTGTATTTTTAGGAATTAATTAACCATAAAGTTGTTAAAAAGAAAAATACAAAAATATGCATTTTTGTGCTTTGTCATTATGTGATTTTATTTAAATGTGTAATTTCTGTTAATTGTTGAAGTGTTAATTAATATGTGTGTGATTTAATTTCTTTTGATTAAACAAAAATTATTTAGGATTTTATTTGAATTTGGCTAATTAAGAAAGAAGGGAAAAGAGGTTAAAAATGCAAAGGAAACCAGGACCAAATGCAACGGACCCAGTCCAAAGACTTGGTATCTCTGAGACCATCCCCAAACAATGCCAGTTCTGAACCCCATCCCTAAACCGTTGATCAAATGAACGACCCAGATCAGGCCCTTCACCAATCAAAACGATGTCGTTTTTGACGTCTAATCTGGGCCGTTTATCCCTATCTAATCTAATGGTCAAAAGCTTGCCTCACAACACGGTCCATTTCGACCCGGGCCAACCCAGTCCCCCTACTAAACCAAACGACCCCGTACCTACATCAAACGACCCCATTTCATATAAGCAATTTAATCCAACCCGTTGATCATTGATGATCCAACGGCCAAGATTCAACTCCCCGTCCCATATATAGACCTCATCTCTCACCCCGCACCCCCATAGCCACCCTACCCCTCTCTTCTTCGTCTCTCTCAAGCCTTCAGAGACGAGACCCTTCTAACCCTAGCCGCCATTAAAGCTTCTCACCAGAAACCCAACGGCAACTACGCTGTCGGTAACCATCTCAATATTATAGAACCCCCTTCTCACCCTAAGCCTACATATCCAAGCCTTGTTCCTCGAATCAAACCAGATCTTCTCGAAACTTGATTAGAAGATTCGAGTCACAACTTAATCTACACCAAAACCTCCAATATCAATACCAAGCCTTCCTCTAACCTTCCTCGCGCCCAAATGAACCTTGGTTCGAGTCGAATCTGCCTGGAAACAATTGAACCCAAAATCACTCACAAGAACCCTAGAAATCCAAGATGGGTTTTCTGTCTAATTCGATGGGAGATTGAGGTCTAATAGACCTTAATCTAGGTGTTCTCAACTGAGAAGACCCCGATTAAGGTCCGTTCGACCCAAAAATGGTCGATTCCAGTTGAGGCCAAGGTCGTTTTTTCATAAGCTTTCAGAGATATGTGCTTCTTTTTCCTTCCTTTTTCTTATTTATGTGTTTATGTGTTCATTTGCATGTTTGTTTTAATTTAGTTGATTTTTCTATTATTTTTCTGTCAAATCTCTCATCTTCGACAGACCTTTTATTTGGTCATTTAATTTTGTTGGTTTGTTGTTCGTTTCATTTTGAGTTGTGTGTTTAGCATGTTTATAGTCGTAAGGTAAGTTCATATTAGGTTCATTGTTGATATCACTGAAATCCTATAACCTGCCTGATACATTTTTGTTTAATTGATTGTTGGCTATTAGTGTAATTAATATAGCCAGTTAAACGAAGGTCGTCAATGAATTCACTTGAAATTAGAGAAGTATGAAATAATTGTTCAAATGTATAATTGTCGGTATGCTTCCTCTTATATCAATATGTCTGTCCAGTCTTGTTCAACTTCTAATATCAATTTCTTGGCTTGAATTGGTGTTGCAGTTGGTCAGGTTTGGTTTACCAAAGTGACCAACTCACTCCACCTGATTTGCACCCCTTCTGCCTTATGATTGTGGAATTTTAGGATTGGTTATAGCCATCGAATCTATGAGTTTTAGCTGGAAATCAGAGTTTGAGTGTAAGGTTTATTAGTAGTAACTTTATGATTAATACAGGTAGTAACATAGGATTATCAGAGGTATTTTGGAAATGAAAAATATTCAGAATTGACTAAATTAATGGTCTGTCAGTCAAGCTAATAATACAAGAACTTATTCATTAATTTAATGTTGGGAATAAGCCCTTATATCATGCCTTAATTTAAAGAAGACAATAAGGAAAGCCTTCCTTAGTGTGATTTAGTTGAAAATAGGCAGATTTTCTTGGGGTGGTTGGTCGGGTAAGTGTAGTTTTTCAAAAGAGGGTAGGTTTAGGGGTTACTATAAATACATATAGTTAAGGAGTAATTAGGGACTGGATTTTTGAACATTAGAAATTGAGAGCTTAGACTGAATTTTGACATTAGAAGATCAGTAGTAAGAGACCTAACTAAAGGATAAGAACAAGAATCAGAACTGTTCTGTTCCTCTTTACTTTTTGATTCACTGTGCATTCTGCCAGTAATTTCATTTGAGTATCTTAGGCTTCAGTTCAACATTTCTTGGGTTTCTATTTGTTGAGCATTGTTTCATTGATTCCTTAAGTTTCCTGCTTGATTTTAAATCCTTCCTGGGTCATCTATTATCACAGGTTCATTGCTATTCTTGCTAGATTGTGTGTTGCTGTTGTTGCTGAACTTGCTGTGATACTACTGCCATCACTGATCCCTTCTTTTCTTCTTTGCCTCTTAGAATTACCAGGTACACAACTATACTGTTACACAATGTAGTTGGAACAACTTGAAGCATGAACAAAAATGAGCCTTAAGGCTCGAAGTAATTAGTTGTATTTTTAGATTATGTACATGTATATGGTAGCTTTCCAGCTCCCTAGAATTATGTGACTAATTGAAACGTATTAATTGATCCAATCTATAATAGTTTAATCTTACGAACCTATGTATAATAGTTAGGAAAATGTCGATGATGTAGCATGCCTCCTGCCCTTTTTCCAGTTTTATTTCAGTTATAACATATTCAAGTATATTGGATTCCAATGTCATTTAATCAGTAGTTGAGTTTTCTTAGTTGATAACTTGTTTGTTTAGACTCACTAGAAATCATGCTGCGTTAATTAATCTCTTTGCACACCCTGTATAAACCTCAAATTCATATGTACATCATAATGTAATTGGGCCCCAAATAGAGTAGGATGGCCCAGGCCCAATCTCCCATCACTCACGTTGGGCCTGGGCCCCAAAAACCCGTAACAGACTACTTCTCCACCCCCCTCATTTCTAAATTAATGCCATGCTTATAACTTAGCCAATAATTCTAGCATGTAAATAATATAGGACTTTCTTTCATTATTAGAGATGCAACGAAATAGAAAACATTAGTCGCTTTAGGACATCCTTTAAAAACAAAATAGGGCGTGCATCGCTAAAATAAATTATAAATTGTGGGGCCCTTGTTAAATGTACATATTAAAATGCATAGATTTCGGGACATACCGTTTAGCGAACTTCACTGCCTTCTAAAAAATAATAACGCGTTAGTATCTTTAGTCGCGTATCTAATAATGTTATCTTCCCTAAACTCGGGTGTGCATTTCATGCGACCAAAATCCAAATCCCAAAACATTGAATTGGATGTGCTCATGATTGCAGGTTCATTTCATGCGGCGCAATCCAAAGACATGTCTCAGACGACGTCCAATTTTCTTTAATAAATTGAATAAAAGCGGTTAAAAGTTAAAATCGGCACATAAGTTACAACATGTAAAAATTAGATAAATAAGCCAAATATAACAGTTGAGCAACCGTGCTAGAACCACGGAACTCGGGAATGCCTAACACCTTCTCCCGGGTTAACAGAATTCTTTATCCTGATTTCTGGTTCGTAGACTATAATTTAGAGTCAATTCCTTTCCTCGATTCGGGATTAAAACTGGTGACTTGAGATACCCTAAATCTCCCAAGTGGCGACTCTGAAATAAATAGCAAATCACGTTCGATTGCCCTTTAATTGAAAAAACTCCCTTTACCCCAGGGAGGAAAAAGGAGGTGTGACACCAGGCAAAAACAATTTACAAATAACGAAGTAAACATGGAAATAAGATAAGCTCAATACTAATAGCAAAAATGAGGATCTTCCAAGATACCGTCCTGTAGTCCCTTTCATCGACAATCAAGTAGATCTCCTGGGCTACCGTCCTGTAGTCCGATTAGCAATGCACGGGAATCTATCGGAACCCCTGTCCGTAGTCCCAAATATAAATACCCAGTACTGGGGGAATCTACTAGGTGCATTCCCATAGTTTCATATAACTGTGCAAGGGAATCTACCAGGAATCTAACCCGTAGTCCCAAAGTAAACAAACATGGGGGGAGCTACCGGAATCCTACATTCATAGTCCCAATGTAAATATGCAGCAACAACAAGAAGATATATTGAAATAAAATTTCATATCAAGGAACACAAGTAATTCTCGCCTAATATTCTTCACGTAGTACAATCAAGGCAATTTAAGTAAATAGGCAATTTAAGTCAACTAAACATGCTTTTCTAACTAACAACATACTAAATTTGCAAGTATGATAAAGCAGGAAAAAAAACATGCTAATAAATACTTTAAGAAAAATCGAATTTCCATTGATTTGCACAAGTACGGGTTCTTCACCTCATGCACAAGGAAAGTTACCAAATATATCAATCCTAAGGGGAAGGTCCTCCACACAAGGTTAGAGAAACCACTTACCTCGAATCGGCTCAAAATCAACTCGAAACCACACTTTTTTCACGAGTATCAGACTCTAAATGACCAAAATATATTCAATTCAATTGCATATTGTAAATATCACTTCAAGTATCTAATTCTACGATTAAATTCTCAGCTAATTAGCAAAATCATGTAAAATAACCAAAATGCCCCTTAGGCCAACATCTCAGAATCGGGTGAAATTTATATTTTCAGAAACCTTGTACTCTCATGAGTCTATATATAACATGAACAGTGAAATCGGAGTCCAAAGGACCCCTCAAATACTCAATTAAAGGTCTCTTAAACTCAAGCCCGAATTATCCTTTTTCCAAAATTTCTCACAATTAATTAGGTCTTTAATCACACAAAAATGAGTTATGAAGTCAAGGACATTACCTCCAAGTGATTTCCCTTTGATTTCCTCAAAACCCCTCTTAGAAGCTTTAAACTCGGATAAAAATGGTGGAAGAATAGCCAATTTTCGCAAAGGCAACTATTTATATGTTCTGCCCAGCTACTTCCGCATTTGCGGCCCTGGGACCGCATCTGCGATCCTGCTTCTGCGAAGCAAGTATTGCATTTGTAACTTTCCCTTAAGTGGCCAGCTTCCGTACCTGCGAACCTCTAACTGCTACTGCGACTCCACTTCTGCGGGCCTCACACCGCATCTGCTGTTTCTAAAGGAATGACCCAATGCCGCATCTGCGGTTCCCAAGCCGCAGATGCAAAAATACCAGAAGCAACAATGTTATAATTGCTGCAACACTTCTTCAACCTTTCCGTCAACCATCCGAAATCATTCCGAGGTCCCCTGGACCTCAACCAAAAGGACCAATAATACCCAATACCTTATTCAAACTTGTACCAATCCTTAAACAACCTAAAACAATATCGGAAACTCGAATTAATCAAGGATTTAAGCCTAATAACTCTAAATTTTCTCAAAATATGCTTTCGATAAAAAATCTAACCAAACCACGTCCAAATAACCTAAAATTTTACATGCACTTCCCAAATGATATGACAGAACTACTACAATGTTCCGAATTCTATTCCGACCCTCGGATCAAAATCTCACTATTGGACATGAAACTTCAACGATTCAAACTTCGGCATTGCAAGCCTAAATTAGTTACGGGCCTCTAAAACACAATCCAGACACGCTCCCAACCCCAAAATCACTCAACATAACTAACGGAACCATCATATTTCTATTCCGAGGTTGCGTACATACTGTTCTAACTACGATCAGTTTTCCAACACTTAAGCTCTCATTTAGGGACTAAGTGTCCCAAAACTATTCGAAATCTCACAACCGAACACTCCGCGAATCGAATTAGTAGAATTAAACTGGGGGAAAGTAGTTAAAAAAGGGGATCGGGGCATTAAATTCTTAAGACGACCAGCCGGGTCGTCACACTTAGGGTCCTACACATCAATGCTCTTAGGATGTGGTCTAGTCATATCCATTTCAATAAAGACCCTTGCATATGATTTGCGTGCAATATTGGTGGTGCACTCATATGCATATACAGGGGTGCCTAAACCACTACTAATTTTACTTAGTGACTTCATACCCCAAATAACTTAGAGGAAGTTTAGGAAACTTCACCCAAATTGGTATGGTTTTGACCGCATCATTCTAAAAATTAAAGTCTGCCGACAATTCCTTCATTATCACAGGTCTATTGTTGATTGTATTTGGGCCTGATAGCATCACCTTCTCTTTATCTTTCACGTTTTTGAATCGGATGACAAAATAATCATCATTATGGTAATAAACTTGAGGTTTCTCTGCAAATTTCTATTGCGTTACTAAAAATCTCTCCATTGCTCCTATCGATGGTGAGTCTCCAATAACATACAGGATAATAGACATTTTTCATTTTTCACTCTCCACTTCTATATCCTCCTGCTCCAATTTCACAATTGTCTTCCCTTCCTGGATGCTTGGTGGAATATGTCTCAGATTCATGCATTTTGAAGCCATTTTACTTCCTGCAACTATACTTGGCTAGATTTGCGTATTTCCATTCTCCATTGGCAAACTTCCATTTCTTACTATCTTTTGAGTATCTTCCTTCTCCTTGTTGTTAGATCCATTGTTGCCAGAACCACTACTCTGAGTTTGCACATCTTTTACCCCAGAGGTACCCCTGCATGGTAGTTAGTACCGTCACCATTGTTAACCTTCCTGCATGTGCTTGATTCATCCATATCCACAATTGATTTCCCCTTCCCAGCTATAGGCGTGACCTCCAGTTCCTGTTTGCTCGGTTAATTTTCCTTTTCCATTGTTGTTTGCTTTGCAGCAGATCCATAGAGATTTCCTTCACTTGGTGATTTTCCACTTTCTCCTCGAGCAGCTTGGGATCCATAATCAGTACCTTATTCACCCACTTCCGTGGTCTTCTTTGCCCTCGCATTCCGGTGAGCAGCGCATGTTAGTAGATTCACCTAATCGAGTGCCGAGAGAAATGGTTATAGAGAGAGAAAGTTTAAAATATCAAATGGGGACACTACACGAATTGGCCAATTTTTGACGGCAAAAATCAGTCATATTTTTAGGATTTTGATGGAATTTTGAAAATAAAAAAATCCAGAGGAAATATTCTACATACATAAATGATAAGTGATCACACCGACCATCTATATTTTTTTCAACCCACAAAATAAAATTGCCACCCAAATTTAATTTGAAGGAAATTAAAACCTGCTACCGTCCATGTAGTTTTATCCTTATGATGAATTAGGGACAGAAATAGATTAAGTTTTTATCCAAGTCAGCGAAATTCTCGACCTTCAAAAGAAAAAAATGAATTAGTAAATTTTGAGGAATGATATTGATAGTAACCTTAGTATCAAGATGAGCAATATTAACGAAAATTAGATATTTTCTCTCTTTTAACAGTACTACTATCTTGATTTATTACTGTAAAAATATGAATTTGAATTAGTCGAGTCTTAACGTACGAACCGAACGAGAAATCCATAAAGGGATCTGTCGCAATAAAACTAAGGGACATGACTACTTAAAACCAGTGAAGTTATAACCAATTTTGGTTTAGGTATGTTATTACATCAAATTAAACTTAGCTTGTACCAAAAAAAATGTCGAAAAGAAAGAAAGCATGCATGTCGGCAGTTGTAGTGGAAATAAAGTAGGTAGATAATAGATATCATGGGTCACCATATGCGAAAAAAAAAAAGAAAAAAATCTGAAACTTTTGTGACACTTTTCATATTTGAAAAAACTACAGACTTTTCATGGCACAATGATTTAGGATCAAGTGATAAGTTAGTGCACTCAATTTCAATGAAGACAAGGAAGAAAGTGTACCTAATTATTAAGCTTCATTCATCTAATTACAACAAATACAAATACTAGTTCGTTTATGAGTATTTCCAAATACTAGTTGACAAGAGGGGTTGCTCTGATGATAAGCAACCCCCACTTTCAATCGAGAGTTTGTGAATTTGAGTCTCCCCAAGAGCAAGGTGGGAAGTTCTTAGAGAGAAGGATGTCGGGGGTCTATTTGGAAAGAGTCTCTCTACCCAAGGGTATGGGTAAGGTCTGCGTACACACTACCCTCCCCAGACCCCACTAAGTGAGGTTATATTGGGTTGTTATTGTTGTTGAACTATTGTATTTGCGATATAAGGATTGTGATGAGATGGATAAGATTCTTGTACCTTTAATTGGAGATTTTTATTTCGAGTTTTGGGTACAGGAATGATCCTGATAAAAATATTTCTCTCTTTAATGGGCCTAATATGTGACACCAATGGCTAGCAGGAGAAATTCAAAAATAGCCAGATTTACAACTGGTCATTTAAAAATAGCCAAAGTTTCAAAAGTAATCGAAATTTAGCCATTTTTCATGTAAAGATAAATCTGAACGCAACTACTATTCAAAATTCGGAAAAATACTCCAGCATAATATACTGGAGTTTGGAACACCGGTGCTCCAGTCTCCAGTATATTATACTTGAACCAGCAAAGTATACTGGTTCAGCATAATATGCTGGAAGTTCATGTACAGGTGCACTGAACTCCAGTATATTATGCTGGACAAGTCTCTATTACAGCAAAATAGTGGCTAATTTCAATAATTTTGATAATCACTGACTATTTTTGAATGACTAGTCTGAAAACCTGTTAGATCATACTATTTCGACGTGGCCAGCCTGTCTATCTAGCTAGTATTTAGTAGTAGGATTAGTAGACTAGATGCACTATTGGGCGTGACTTCCTTGATTACAGCTTCTCGCTTAGCTAACTGCCAGGTAAAGTTGCATCTCAATTCCTTATATAAAATGTAGATCAACACATTTAATAAAGCAACTAGTACATTAGACAAGCTACTTTCTTTTTTATTCTAGGATTGAAAGATGCGAATCTGAATTAATCGCGGGCTCATGCTGGTATCAGACTCCGAGTAAAAGCATAAAAGAACTATGTGTTTGAATTTATATCAGTATATGTCAAGTGAAATACTGCACAATTTCACTCATAAATTATCAAACTTTTACAAATTTTTTTTGACGTTTACAAACTCAAGTACACATCCGAACGTCAATTTAATTATTCTTGTATTTTTCCTTTTGCTGAAAATCCCATTAACGTTTAGTGGTAGAGTCCCCAGAGTGTTCCAATAATGACATACAACTGTTTTTTAAAGGTATAATTTTCATAAAAAACAAAAAAACTGATTAGCATTGTTTTAATAATTTAATTGGTTCAGCAGCCCTTTTTTTGTCGCTACTTTGCTTTATTTTTCCTTTATTTATTTTATTTTTGTGAGCTCTATCGCTCTAAAAGTCAATAGCATTATTAATGTGCCTTTTATTGAGGCTGAAGAAGACAACAGGTCGTGGGTCTATCAGGTTTTCGAAACAGTGTCGGATGAGAAGGTTCCGGAATAGGAATACATTGGTTTTTCTCTTACACTCATTTTTCTCTTTGTTTAGTTTCTAGGGGCATATAAAATCAAACCACAGAAAACCTAATCTATCTATGTAGAATAGGAAAGACAAAATAATATTAAAATACCAAGTGGCAACCACAATTTAACAAGTGTTAAATTTTAGGACAAACTTTTAATACTTTTGAAATCTATCTATATAAAATAGGAAAGGCAAAACAATATTAGAATCAAGAGGCACAATCACAGTTCAAAAAATGTTAAATTTTAGGACAAACTTCTAATATGTTTGAAAATTCAAAAAAAAAAAGAGAAAATAATTAGAATCTTTTAAACCTTCCTACTTAACTACAACATGGACTCCAACATTGGATTCAAACTCTTTTTGGGCATTTTTAAAAAAATATTTACTTAACCTTAAAATTTAAAAAAATTACTCCAAATCTAAATCATTAAATTTACTTTTCCAGATATTGAAAGAATGTAGTGAAATACTTTTAAAAATTAATTTACATATTTGATATTGTACTCTTTTAAATTATTTATTAAACTTGAAAATTTAAGAACATAATAATTACTCCAAGTCTAACTTATTAAATATTGTGAACACCCAATTTTTTTTGAATAAACAGATTTCTATTTCATTCCGTCAAAAAAAGTATAAGTACAAACATAGATGCTGACCATCTATTCTCATATGCTATACAATCACTACACTATTACCACTCTAAAAAAACAAAATCACTCTTTGATAATACGTGTGACAAATCTATCTCAAGAGAGGGTCTATCTCAATAGAAGTCCAGGGGAAATGGTTTAAACTTTGTAGGACAGCCCTCCATTTATGACTTGAAGCCCCTCTTGAGTGGAGATGGACTACAATTTCCTTACAGACAGTATCGCTCATCAACTTACCTCCCTGGAATCTCATTTTATTCCGCTCCCTCCATATCGCTGTCACCAGGATCCCAAAGAGACAAGCAGTGATTTCTGCTAAACCATTTCTACTTTTTTCCCAGCTTACTAACCCAGTCACATTCCTCCTTACAGTCTGCAATGGATCGCTTATAGCCCAACCAGCTAAGGAGTCGATTCCAGATTTCTTTGGTCTTCAAGCAATCAAAGAACATATGCTCAAAGGTTTTACGATGCAAACCACAAAAAATACAGTCTTGTGGAATCAAAATATTTAACACCTGAAGTGTGTCCACAGTTGCAAGTCTCCTGTGCAGAGCCAACCATAGTATAAATTTGAATCTGGGATGTAGTTGAGGCTGCAATATGATGGACTTCCATTGGACTTTGCTGTACTGAGGGAGAAGTTGTCTATATAACTTCTTGATGCTAAAAGACTCACCCTGCTGAACCTGCCTCAATCCTTTGTCCAGATTACCATTGAGTGTTGCAGCGCCATTTATCAACTCTCTCGACTCAAAAAATTTCCTTATTGCCCAAGCAGCAGCCCCAGGCACTGGCATGTCTTCAAAACAACAGTTCTTAATATAGAAGGTATGCACCCATTTTATCCACAGGCTATCCTTCTTCTTTGTCAGTGCCCATAGATGCTTAACAACAGCAGCCTTATTCCATTTAGACAGGTCCAATACATTCAGTCCCCCTGCACTGTATGGCAATCAGGGCTCTCCTTGAAACTGTGGCTGAACCTGTCCAAAGATATGATCTACAGATAGCTTCAGTCATTTTCAAAATATTTTTAGGCAGTAGAAAAATCTGGGACCAGTAAGCTTGAATACCAAACAGAACTGATTCAATCAGTTGAAGTCGACCAGCATAGGAGAGTAACCTTGACGACCATCAGCTTATTTTCTGTGTGATTTTCTCCACCAGTGGCCAACATTGAGCAATGGACAGCTTCTTTGAATCCAAAGGCATCCCCAAATATTTGAATGGGAGCCTGCCTTCAGAATATCCTAACACCTGTAAAATATCCTTCTTCTGCCAGTTGGTTACCCATGCTAAGTACACTGCACTTTTATCAATATTTTCTTGAAGTCCAGAAACCTTAGAGAATTTCAGGAGAGTCTGTTTCAGTAAGCTGACAGCTGAACATCTTCCTTACAGAACATAAGATCATCCGCGAAGCAAACATGTGCTACACCCAACCTCTTGCATCTAGGATGGAATTTGAACTCTTTCCTCATCATCATTTGCACAAATTCTCTATGTAGATACTCCATGACCAGAACAAAGAGGTATGGAGACATCGGGTCGCCTTGCAGTAAGCCTCTTTTTCCTTTAAATGGTGCAGTAAGGCCACCATTGAAGTTGAGAGAGAGGTAACAGAGGATATGCATTCCATAACCCACCCAATAAATTTATGAGGGAAGCCCAAATCCTGCAGCAGTCTTTTAAGGAAAACCCATTCTATTGAGTCGTAAGCCTTCTTTAAATCCACCTTAAGCACACATCTAGGAGAAATGCCCTTCCTGGAATAGCCTTTGAACAGTTCTTGTGTGAATAAGATGTTATCAATAATACTACGACCCACAATGAATGCTGACTGTGATCTACACACCAGGTGGTCAATAACCACTTTCAGCCTAGCTGTAATAATCTTTGTGATGATCTTGTACAGAGTTGTAAAGCAGGCAATGGGTCTGTAGTCCTTCACTTTGGTTGGATTCTGTACTTTAGGAATTAGAGTTAGTGCAGTGCTGCTAACTCCAGTATGTAACTTCCCAGTAGTAAAGAATTCTCTCACAGCTTCACAAATATCTTCCCCTACTACATGCCACTGCCTTATAAAAAATTCAACTGGGAAGCCATCCACCCCTGTTGCCTTGTCATGAGGCATATCTTTTATTGCCTTTAGTATTTCCTCCCTTGTGACTGGCTTCACTAGGTCATCCTTCTGTTGCAAATTGAGACTGAATACCTAATTTTTGAGCACACCCAAATTCAATAATATTTTAGTGTAAATATTTTTTAGGTCTAATCTTAATATTTTAAAACTTTTATATTTTATATATATATATATATATATATATATATATATATATATATATATATATATATATATATATATATATATATATATATATATATATATATATATATATATATACACTAACTACGAATTTACATTCTTAGAGTATAATTTTTGTTCCTATTTTTAAATAAAAGAAAAAAATTGTTTTCTTCTAATTAGAATTTTAATGAGTAAATTATTATATCTTCTTTGTATAATTTAAACTATAGTGTAAATATTGGGGCTTTTTATTTATAGTTTTTTTATAAGTGAAAGAGTAAGTGGATATATATATATATATATATATATATATATACATGAACTGTTATGAAATAGAAGATTCTTACACTTCTATTTAAGGTGAATGTCTTTAATGTATTTAATTAGAGAGATTTTAGAGTTCTATTAGTGGTAGCTAAATCTTCCTCTCCCCTATAAATAGAGGTGCCCCCTACCATTGTAAATCATCCCTTGAGACCCCTCTCAACACAATAAGAAGAACTCTCTCTACTCTTCTCTCTATTGCTATTGTTCTTGCTCTATTGTTCTTGTCTTTTGCTTTAGTTTATAACACGTTATTAGCACGAGACTCTACCGTCTCAAGTATCATTCTCGAAAACCCAAGGTATTTTCCCTCTTCCTAATTTAATTTTCGAGTATGTCTGACATTATGAAAAGAAAGTTCGTTGCCCTTGAAATTTCGGGCAAGAACTATATGACATGGGTGTTGGATGCTGAAATCCACCTAGATGCTATGGGTCTCGGAGACACCCTCAAAGATAAAGAAAAAGCATCCACCCAAGATTGTGCGAAGGCCTTGATTTTCTTGCGCCACCACCTTGACGAAGGTTTGAAGATTGAATATCTCACCGTCAAGGATCCACTCGTTTTGTGGAACAGCTTAAAGGAGAGATATGACAACCTGAAGTTGGTCACTCTGCCACAAGCACGATATGATTGGGCCCATCTGAGGCTACAGGACTTTAAGTCCGTTTCTGAATATAATTCTGCTATGTTCAGAATTACTTCTAAACTGAAGCTATGTGGAGATAACATCTCCGATTACGATATGCTTGAGAAAACGTTTACAACGTTTCATGCCTCCAATATGGTACTGCAGCAACAGTACCGAGAGAAAGGCTTTACGAAGTACTCTGAACTGATTTCTCTCTTACTAGTGGCTGAGCGAAATAATGAACTGCTCATGAGAAATCACGAAAATAGACCAACTGGGTCTACACCACTGCCTGAAGCAGATATGGTGCACTCTCATTATGCCAAACATAAAAGGGACCATGGTCATGGTCATAAACGGGGTCAAAGCCAAGGACGTGGACAAGGAAGAAATTCCAAAGAAGTCCGTCACCCCACAAAGAGAGATAACCACCGAAAGCAGAAACGGGATCCCGAAGATCCTAAGGCAAATAGTTCAGAAACTATATGTTATCGTTGCGGTGGAAACGGGCACTGGTCTAAGACTTGCCGAATACCAAGACACTTGGTTGACCTTTATCAAGCATCTCGAAAGAGAAAACGCCCTGAAACAAATTTTGTCTCTGATGACAACTTTGACTTCACCCACCTGGATGTGGCAGACTTCTTTGAGCAACCCGAGGGAAAGATAGACCACCTAATCGGTGATGGAACCATGATGAAAGAAGAAGGAGCTGTTTGATTCTACTTGTATTAGTCAATGAATAAATTAATAGTCATTAGCATTAGCTCGTATTAGTTAATTCATGATATGATGTTAGTATTAGCCCTTTAGAATGTTTCAATATGCTCAAATATTTTTATTGTACAGTAGAGGTAATCGACTAACCTAAAAACTAGTCGATCGTCTAATATTTAGCAATAAAACGAGCTTTTTTCCGCCAGGCCAGATATTCGAATATCAGAGTCTGATATTCGAATATCTGGGCCAGATATTCGAATATCGGAATTCCTATATTCGAATATCTGGCAAGGTATTAGAATATGTGCTTAAATATTCGAATATCTAATATTTTTCGCATTAAAGTATTATTTTTTCCGCAAGGCATTATATTCGAATATTAGAATTTAATATTCGAATATCCTAAATAACTGCTTCCCAAAACGCTGTTTAAACGCGAAACAAAAGAATTGAAGTTGTTTATACTTATATTTATGTATTTTTTGTATGTCAAACTATGGGAAAGCAAAATGGATATCTCACAAAGCGAACTTGGATCAACATCCAACTGTAAAAGTATTTGCCTAGTTGATTCATGTACTACACATACAATACTCAAAGAATGGAAGTATTTCTCTCAACTGAATATGTGTAAGGCAAACATTACTACAATCTCTGGAAGTAGTAAATTGATTGAAGGCTCCGGAAGAGCTATAGTAACTCTGCCCAAGGGCACGATGTTAATCATAGAGAATGCAATGTTCTCCTCCAAGTCTATGAGAAACTTGTTGAGCTTTAAAGATGTACGCCGGAATGGCTACAATATTGAGACAATGGATGAAGATAATCTTGAATATCTCGTCCTCACTTTAAAGAATGTCTCCGGCCAAAAGAGCGTTATTGAGAAATTCCCGTCTTTATCTTGTGGCCTGTATTGGACAAGAATTAGTGCAATTGAGGCACATTCAACAGTAAATCTAAATAATACTGAGTCCAATACATTTGTACTTTGGCATGATCGACTGGGTCACCCAGGATCAACCATGATGAGACGGATTATAGAAAGCTCATATGGGCATCCGTTAAAGAATTTCAAAATTCTTTCAAGTGATGAATATCCTTGCACTTCGTGTTATCAAGGCAAGCTGATTATCAGACCATCCCCAACAAAGGTTGGGACTGAGTCACCCCAGTTTCTGGAATGTATACAAGGGGACATTTGTGGACCTATTCACCCACCTAGTGGGTAGTTTAGGTATTTCATGGTCTTGATAGACGCATCCTGTAGATGGTCTAATGTGTGCTTGTTGCCATCACGCAACCTTGCGTTTGCAAAGTTAATGGATAATAGATGAGAATAATATTGAATTCTTCATGAAAACGAGGCTGCCCATTTCGGTTTGGGTTCACGCCATTTTGCATGCAGCAATGCTACTTTGTCGGCTGCCCGCTTCGGCTTAGGGTCACGCCATTTCGCATGCAGCAATGCTAGTTCGTCTCTGACTGACGAATTATCACAAATATTCCCTATTGCAATTGGTTTTGGGTCATGAACCCAATATATCCCATTTAAGAAGCTTTGGATGCGCAGTATAGGTGCCTGTAGCACCGCCTTCCCGCACCAAAATGGGTTTGCAAAGAAGGTTAGGAATATATGTTGAGTATGAATCGTCCTCCATTATTCGCTACCTCGAAACATTGACAGGAGATTTGTTCACTGCACTATTTGCAGACTGTCAATTTGATGAGACACTTTTCCCAAAATTAGGGGGAGAAGTCGGTGAAACCAAATGGGAAATTTTGTGGAAAAATGTATCATTATCTCATCTTGATCCACATACCTCTATTTGAAAGAAAGAGGTACAAAAGACTATCCATTTGCAAAGAATAGCAAATCAAATGCCTGACGCATTTACGGACTTGAAGAGGATAACGAAATCCCACATTCACGCGGAAAATGTTCCGATCCGTATTGAAGTCCCTATTGGACAAATATCTAGTGTCATATCCAATGAGTCAAATGCACGCCAGAAGCGTGGCAGACCATTAGGTTCCAAAGATCGAAATCCTAGAAAGAGGAAAAAGAACGATCTAAATGACACAATGAAAGAATCACATGAGGACGCTCATGATTTGATTAATTCCGAGATTCACGAAGAATCTATTGAGCCTGAGACTCTTGAAAATACGGAATGCAAGAATGTGAGGATCTCGAACCTCAGTCTGTGGTAGTACAAAATTAATTGAGAGCTCTCGAAGAGCCAATTATTACTATGTTGGAGAAACACAATTGAGTATTGTGCTGTAGTAAGTCTCAAAGAAACTTATCCAGTTTCCAAAAGTACACGCGAAGGCGATTGATGATATTGAGACTATAAATAAAGGAAGGCTTTGATTCTCCTATTACTACAACTTGTAGCAGGGTAATTTGTATATGAAAAGCTACCCGCTTTGTTCTCCAGTTTGTACTACACAAACGAAAGAATGCCACAATAAAGTGGATATCTATTGGTATAAAACCCATGTCATAATAAACCCGAAGTTTATTGATAAGTGCACATGTCATGGTGTAAATTTGAAGTTTACCAATATTGATAATTTATTCAGTTGGCATTCATGTTAGCCATCTCATTTTAAGTATGATGTGCAAATTCACATAGGTGAATATTAAAGAACTAAAAAGTTCTTTACGAATACTCTTGTATCACTTGTTCTCATTAATGAACGGACCAACTAAAGAGTTCGGGTTGAAGCCCATAAATTCTGGAAATATGAAAGGTGAGTATGGGCCCATTCACCTGCCATGTATACCACATATGATGCATCTATGATATGGTTACATGCGCCATTGTTATTAACCCGCAGCCTGGCAGTGCTTGCGAGGTAAATCGCTCAGTAATCTAACTTCGAGCATAGCTTCCAGATTCTCTACTCAAGACAGTTCATCTTGATAAGTTGGTTTATATCAAAGTTGGTTTAGCAAGATAATTATTGAGTGCTTCCACTTAATAGCTAAACTGTTTCTTATGAGAACAAAAGTTGTATATATCAGTTTGATATAAGTTGTATATGAGAGTATATTCTCCCCTCACAAGTGGTTCAGGGTCAGGAACCAAATAATTTCATCTTATTATTAAGGTGCTGTGTATATTGACATAATGCACAAAGATGATTCCCAAAGTTGAGGAAACATGTTAGCTTTACTAACATGAGGGGGAGACATGATAAACACTTGAGAAAGTGTTACATGGGATGAATTTTCATTTGTATATGTATATCCCCGAATATCATGATATGAACCTGTAGTTCATAAAAAGGGAAATGCAATTGCAACATATTGCAAAGCATGCTATACGCATTTGCTAACTCAAAGAAAGTAACTAAATGGAAGAGATACAATTCAAGAAGAATTGATTCCATATGAAAGACATGTAGTTTTGAACCTATAGTTCAAATGCTTGAAAGATAAAAGTCAAAGGTATGTATAGTCAGTTTTCGATATCTTATTTGTTTAGTATCACTAATGAAAGATTGATATGCAGCTAAAGTCTATTATGCGACTTATATGACTTAACTTGAAAGATTTAAGTTGCTTGAAGCATATGCAATTCTTGGTCCTGAAGTACCACATCCTAAGTACAATTTGTGTCCATATGTATCTTGCCATAACTATAAGCATGAGGGCATTGAGAATGCATCTATGAAGACATTGAAGAGTTATTCCACGACATTATATGAAGATGTTCATATCTATCAAGAATGATGATTTCAAGGTGCGGAATATTTATTCAAGTCAATATGGTTGATTTGTCAAATCTCTACCAAAGATCATTTTGAAGATGATGCACAAGATTGGAATGCAAATGCTCAAGGATATGAATTGATGTACTCATTAGGGGGAGTCAATGCGCGTTGCACTCTTTTTCCCTTACAAGGTTTTGTCCCACTGGGTTTTCCTTGCAAGGTTTTTAACGAGGCAACCAATAGGCGCATATTCAAACATGTGTACTCTTTTTCCTTTCTTTAATTTTTCCCAATGGGTTTTGGTTTTAAGGTTTTATGAGGCACATCATTGAATAGACATTCAAGGGGGAGTGTTATGAAATAGAAGATTCTTACACTTCTATTTAAGGTGAATGTCTTTAATGTATTTAATTAGAGAGATTTTAGAGTTCTATTAGTGGTAGCTAAATCTTCCTCTCCCCTATAAATAGAGGTGCCCCCTACCATTGTAAATCATCCCTTGAGACCCCTCTCAACACAATAAGAAGAACTCTCTCTACTCTTCTCTCTATTGCTATTGTTCTTGCTCTATTGTTCTTGTCTTTTGCTTTAGTTTATAACATGAACTTCCTTTTACTTATAATTAAACTGCAGAATGATCTTTGTTAAGTTGACCAATTTGTACTACTTTAATATAAATTGTTAATTAATAACGAAATTAGTTTGATTCAATTTTCATCTATGTAGGAAAAACGACGGAATGCATTCTTTATGAGCTTTGTATTTTAACTTTTTCTATTTACTAAAATGGTTTAGATATATATATGTATATATATATAATATGTTTTTAAACAAAAGTAACATCCCTATTACACCATGTTCGCCTCAAATACTCACCCATTTTACCACTCCTTCACAACTAACTCCCCCCCTCTCCCCCCACTATTTCCTCCTACTAACCCCATTTCCCCACATTCTCACGTCAATCCCAACCCCCAGACGCCTTATTATATTTTTTGAACTCTTTTGCACGTGGGAGGGAGGGGGGGGGGGGGGGGAAGGGGGCACCAGCTTTTCCTATTTAAAGAAGGAGAGAACACTTAAAAAAAAAAGAAGGATTTGACAAAAAGCACGAACAAAAAGAAGAAAAGGAAAAAGAAGGGAAAGAGAGTAACAACGAAAAAATAAAAAGAGAAACAGATGGAGGTAGAAAACGAAAAAAAAAAGAGAGAGAAAAATGTGCAAGTAAAAAATGAGAGTTTAAAGACGGAGTTCGAGATTTTGTTCGAGGTTCCGAATTTAAGGTTTTGAAAAAGCTAGTGTCGCTAATTTTGGAAATCAGTAGATTGTGCTTGTGATTTTATTGTAAAAAGCTTCACAAAAAGGTAATATTCGAATTTTCATCATATACATGAAAGATAGTTTCGTTGGCCCTGATTAATTTTGGTTTCATCATTTTATTTAATTTCTCTATATTTGAATTGTGTGGAATATTTTTGTTCGAACTATAGTGAAGTGAATATTTATTTAGGTACAGTTTAAATTAAATATGATTATCAAACTCTTACTCATGGCCTAAAATAATATTTTTATTTATAATTAAATTTAGATCTTTTAGGAATCCATGTTAAAGTGACTTAAGACACAAATACTTTTGTTTAAAGGAAGATAGGGTCATGAAATTTGTCTGATTTCTAAAATTTGAAAATTCGGGCTTTAGCAGAACTTTGTCAAGATGTGTTAATTACATAAAAGATAATAATGAAAGAAAACGTTAAAGTATTTTGTTTAATAGAGAAAGCATCTTATTAATTTCTTCTTTTTTTTTTTCAAAAATAAAGCTTCATTTTATCAAAGATCAAAATATTACAGAATAAAGTAGCTGCTAACCAGCTACTGCTTTCAATCAGTCTATATAGGGATTCACTCCCGTAATTCATATATACATCAATATCTAAGGGTAGTGATCATGTCTTCGCAAAGCATCCTTCCAGTGTTTAAAGAGGTCCTTTGTACATGTATGTGAACTGCTATCTCTTTGCACGTATCATTTATACCGAAACTTCCGCTTTGTAACCTAATCTTGTTTCTTTCTCGCCATAGACAGTATACTAGCATCCCAAACACACTGGTGGTTATTTCAGCATGTCCATTTCTCCTTTTAGCAATGTTGCTAATCCATTTTACTTCACCGTTCCAACCACATATGGCCCTCTGGTATCCCAGCCAAATTAGCAGTCTATTCCATAGCTCCTAAGCTGTCGGGCAAGTAAAAAAGAGATGGTCAAATGATTCGTCTACTTGCCTGCATAATACACATTATTGTGGAATATGTATCCCAAAATTCATTAGCCTCTCCACTGTTGCCAGTCTTCTGCGCAAAGCTAGCCAGACGATAAATTTGAATCGTGGGTGTAGTTTTGTCTGCAGAACAATACTTTTCCAGTGTACTTTGGGGTGTTGAGGGATTTGCAAAATGTAGAGTTTTTTTATGCTGAACCGTTCTCCTCTTTGTAGCATTTGCAGTCTACATTTCAGATTTCCTTGAATTCCTTGTATATTTGTTATCAGTGATCGAGTCTCAAAGATCTTTCTCACAGCCCAGGCAGCACCTATAGGAGTAGAGGAAAAGAAATAGATACTCTGAAACCTCTCCGCCACTCTCATCCAGTGAACAGTGATTCCGTCACTATTCATCGGCCTTCTTTCCGGAATCCGGCGGTGGATGGTAGCATACGTAGTGTCAAAATAACCCCCTTCTCATTGCGATCAATCCTCTATTATTTTCTTATCAAAATCCTTAACCATCTCTTCAAGATCTTACTTTGAATTCTCAAATCACTGTAGCTCGAAGAATTTTCAGATTCTTCATCAATTCATCTTCTCTCAGTTGTACAGAATAATGGTTGAGTCCTTGTTCTTTTGCTGGGATTCTGTTGAAGTTTTCTGAACTTGGCAGCCATGGCTGCGTCGACCTCTCCCCAGCCTTTGGCTGTGGGAGAGGCAATTCATAATCCCAGAAAAGCTGATCCAAGTGAAAATCCAAGGCAATCGTATGCTGCAACAGTTCACGCTAAATAGCCTTCTCCGGCAAAAATAAAGCTCTGTCCAGTTAAATTTGAGCATGGTGAACCAGTTATTCAATTCACAATGGAAGACGTTAACAACTTCATTAGGGAAGAAGGATTGCATTAGGCAGTGGTTTTAAAATTCTCATATGGAAGACCTGATTTATCGGAAGTGCGAAGAGTATTTTCGTTGCAATTCGATATTCAAGGTCAATGTAACGTTGGTCTCTTGGAATTTCGTCATCTGCTAATCAGGTTTAATCTATTCAACGATTATATTCACTTCCTTTCAAAGTCGACTGGATATCTTAAATCCAAAGGCGACGAATTTTTCTTCAGAACATTCCCATGGTCTTTGGGATTCAATCCGAAGGAGGAGACGTCCAGGGCAGTCGTATGGATTTCTCTCCCAGTTCTGCCACCAAATTTCTTTGCTAAGAGATCATTAATGTCTATAGCCTCAGCTGTGGGAAAACCTCTTGCTGTTGATAAGGCGACACAGGATAGAACGAGACCTAGCGCGGCTAGAGTTAAGGTGATTCTTGATCTTTTGGATAATCATCTAAAAAAGGTCCTGCTGCACATTATCGATTCAGTTTCAGGTAAATCTGTCGACTTCCATCAACAAATAGTGTACGACAACTTACCTAAGTATTGTGCTTATTGCAAACACCAAGGTCACGATGAAAAGGCTTGTAGAGTAAAAAAGGAAATTACTGGAGCAGAGAAGAAGGCAGAGAATAATCTGCTCAGTGAGCTGAGTGGAAAAGATGTGAATGATGTTGACAAATTACAAGGGGATGCAAGAGAGTATCTCAATGATAAAAGAGCTAGACATGACGCTAATGCTGTACAAGAAAAAGATGGCTTGAAACAGTCTGTTGGTCGAATTGATTCAGCTGTACAATATGATATTGTAAAGAATGTTTCAAAACAGACTGATATTTCTAAAATTTCTCAACTTTCTGGGAGAGATAGGGGTGAAGCAGTTCATAATGTAATGGTGTCATCTGCTGTGGTTGCTAGTGTGAATTATAGGAGTATTGAGGTAGCAACTCCACTGAAGTCTATGCAAGAGGTATTGAATATGGATAAAGGACCTCCTAATTGTCCTAGACATGTTCCTGATCCTGCACGATCTTTTGTGGATATTTCTGGGACAATGCTGACTGCTACAGATCATATTACCTCTAATGCCAAGGCTGGCAGATTTCAGACATTTTTGGACAGTCAAATATGATGGTGTCAAATTTGAATCCTACTACTTCATCTTCTGCAGTAGCAGATGACTATATGCAGAACAAAAATATTGAGCAACAACTTCTGGTACAGAATAGTAAGATTCATTGCAGTACATTATCTGATCAAACATATGGCACACTTTTGAAGGATCCAGGATTTTTGAATGTTAATAAAGATCCATATGTTGTATCTGCTGAACCAGTGGAGATGTCAATAATGCCAATTCTTGTTGATGCCTCAAAAAAGGATATGTCAATATTGTCTTCTATGAAAGCACATGACAATGCAAAAATATGGGAACATATGCTGCTCGACCAACAGCACAATGTGTAGAACTCAACTCTGTTTGATCAAACAATTGGTACTAGGGACAGCAATTCAACTGAACTATCTAAAGGACAGCAAGACAGGTGCAGTGTTCAGCAACTAGCAGCAGAAGAGATTCATGTCACGACTTCTGTTCAGCCAACGCAGTGGATGGCATTACAATGTTTGGACAGAATGAAGAGATGGTTGATCAAGGTCAAGTTATTGAACTGGAACTTGAAACATCTGGTACAAAGGGTAACATCAATTCCAACTGGACATTGCATAAAGAAGCAGCTGCTGCAGATATTATTCTGCCAAAGATGGTCTCTACTCTTCCTTTGCAAAACATGCTGATCGAGATATAACTGCGAGTGAAAATGCTGTCATTCAAATAACAGCAAATCCTTCAGATGATGATATTGCGCAGAACTTACTTCGACAAGATAACTGTCAAAAGTCTGAGATAGTTAAACAAGGCAGTGTGACCAACTCAATAGTTACAGAAGATACAAATGTCAATAAGTCTGCCTTGTCTCAAAGTGATTCTGATCTACAGAACTCTGATGATACATCACAACAAACAAAGGCAACTGGACTACATAATGCAAGGAACAATTGCTCATCAACGTCCAACAAAAATGAAATGCAAAAAAAAAATTAAATAAGCAGATCGCGGAGAGAAGTTCAGATTTCATAACAACATCCAATTCATTTGCTGCACTTGCAGATGTCAGTAAAAAGGATGGTAAGGTGGCTGGAGGGAAATTACAGATGGTTCAAAATCATCCTCCCACTCCTTTATCCAACACACATGTCAAGGAAGGAACCAAGGATGATGTGGAATTTTCAATCTTCAATGGAAAGAACAAACAACTAATTCTAGCTAACATGAGAGATATGGTTATTAAATCGAAACTCTGGGACCAACGAGATTTTGAAGAAGAAGAGAGCTGGGATGAAGGTTCTTCTGGTTGCTCAACTGCAGAAGAAGATCAAGACGTAGATTACAATAGCTCAGGAGAAGACATAGAGGCTCCAGTCAAGCCAAAACTTCAAGGGAAACCTGCAACTATCAATTGGAATGCTAAACTGCCATCGGCAGCAAATCCAAACAGCATTTTGAACCATAATGCTCCAGTTTACATTCCTAGAAATAATACAACAGCAGGTACATCAAAGACAGCAACAGCAAAAATCGACATCCAACTCTCGGGTGAAACATCATCTGCTGGAAATAAAACAGTGTTGAAACACATTCTCAAGGCACTAAACTAAACGTGTGTTCATATTTGCAGGTTTTGATAAATGACAAACGATGCGCAATTGACATATGACGAGGTCCAAGCACAAGCGCGCAAATGTCATGTAACGAAGTTCAAGCACAAGACAAACAAAGAACAAGACTAAACAAAGTTATACATGAGTCGTTCTTTAATTGTGATCTTGATCCGACAACTTAACTCTAGTCTTGGCTTCTCTCGTAAAATCATTTTTATCAAATCATGCATATTTAATTTAGAGCAAAATGATTTTAAATCATGCATATTTATTTTAGCAAAATGATTTTTAAACATGCCTCTAAAATCTGGACTAAGATAATCGATTATGTACTTATGATAATCGATTATGTTAAGTCAGCTGCATGACAATCGATTGTGTACCTTATGACAATCGATTGTGTTAAGGCAGTGTGCATCAGATTTTTCAAATCTACATGACAATCGATTGTGAACCTTATGACAATCGATTGTGTTGAGGCAGTGTCCAAACATATTTTTCAAAGCTACAAAATAATCGATTGTGAACCTATGACAATCGATTGTATTGAGGCAGTGTCTATTTGATTTTTCAAAGACTGATAAATAATCGATTGTCCATATAGTATAATCGATTATGTAACTGACCTTTGTCAAAATATTTTCAAACACCGTCAAGTAATCGATAGTATATTTCTGATAATCGATTGTTCTAAGTAAAATCTGGAAAAGATTTTCTGAACGTTGCCAAGTAATCGATTGTATATTTCTGACAATCGATTGTTTTAAGTAAAATCTGGAAAGGATTTTTTGAACGTTGCCAGTAATCGATTATATGTCTTTGATAATCGATTATGCTGCGTAAAATCTGGGAATGATTTTTGGAACGATTGGAATACA
The DNA here is from genome assembly GCA_034376525.1 of Nicotiana benthamiana. Lineage (NCBI taxonomy): Eukaryota > Viridiplantae > Streptophyta > Magnoliopsida > Solanales > Solanaceae > Nicotiana > Nicotiana benthamiana. The sequence goes on along the minus strand of CM067334.1, from coordinate 69,483,654 downwards.
ATCGATTGTATCATCTTGACAATCAATTGTCGCAGCACAAAATCAGCAATTCTTAATTGGCAATTAGACAACGGTTACGCATGCTTTTGACACTATAAATACATCTTCAAATCAGTCTTCTAACAACAACAACTGATCATATTATTGTTAAAGCTTGCATACTCTCTTATTCATCATTTTCTATTCATTACATAAGTTTTTGAGAGCCAAATTATTGAAGAAAGTTGTTGCGTTCTTGAGCGTATTTATTTTACTCATATCTACTCTTAAGGAGAGTCTTGTTTTGAGTGCAAAGTGTTTTTATACACTTGAAGGGAAGTGTTAATCCCTTGTATTGTAAAAAGGAACGTTGTGATTCCTTTGGTTGAAGTCTTGAAGTGTTGTAACTTTGAGCAAAGGTTGTTGAGACTTGTGTGACTCAAGTTCTCAGTTTGTAACGGTTTGTTGAGCACCCGTAAGCTTAACAGTGTTAGTGGAAATCTCGAGAGAGTCTCTCGGGGACTGGACTAGCCACGGGTTGTGGTGAACCAGGATACATCGGTGCGTTTGTTCTTTATTATTTACTTATCGCACTTATTTCATTCCTGCAATTTTTAAATTCCGCAAGTTTACGCTGTTTTTTATTATAACGCTATTCACCCCCCCTCTAGCGTTAAGCGTATATTCTAACAATTGGTATCAGAGCCCAACTCTCTGAAAAACTTAACCGTTTGAGAGAAACAATCCATGGCTTCTACTCATGATTCTTTTGCAGGAATAGGTGAAGGACAATGCTCCACCCGACCACCACTATTCGATGGCACAAACTATACGTACTGGAAGGAGAGGATGAGAATATTCGTTCAATCGAATAGCTTTCATTTGTGGAAGGTCATAATGAAGGGAGAACAAATTCCAACAAAAAAGGTTGAAAATGAATGGGTTCCAAAATTCGAAGATGAGTACGATGCGGATGATATCCGAAAAGTGCAGAACAATGCTAAAGCCATCAACTTATTATATTGTGCTGTAAATGCTGATGATTACAGAAAAATATCATGTTGCACAACGGCGAAGCAAATGTGGGATAAGCTGGAAATCACGTACGAAGGTACGGACCAGGTAAGAGAGGCTAAAGTTGATTTTCTAACCCATGCATATGGACTGTTTCACATGAAGGAAGGCGAAAGGGTCGATGACATGTTCGAACAATTTTCAAAAATCGTTAATGACTTACATGCTCTTAAGAAGACCTTCACGGATAAGGAACTTGTCCGAAAAATCCTCCGAAGTCTCACTCCGGAATGGCGCTCAAAGGCCGACGCGATTCAAGAGTCTATTGGCATTTCGAATGTCACCATCAACGGATTAAGAGGTAATCTTAAAACTTATGAATATACTATACTTAACCCTCTTGTTAATGATCAAAGGAAACAAAGAATCGCCCTCAAGGCAAGCACAAGCCAACCTCAAAATGATGAGGACGGAGATAACGAGTTCGGACTCGTTATTAAGAGATTTCAAAAGTTCATGTGAAAAGAGTATGAACGAAAAGGCAAACAACAAGGAGATCAAATAAAGTGCTATGGGTGCGGAGAATTCGGGCATATTAAATAAAATTGCCCAAATGCCAAAAAGGAGAAGAAACCCTTCAAGAAACAACGAGCAAACATATCTTGGGGAGGCGACTCCGGAGACGAGTCAAGTGAGGAAGAAGAAGACGAAGCCGCAAATCTTTGTCTCATGACTCACGAAAACAATCAAGAAGAGGTATGTCAAATTTCTTCCAAAAACTTCTATTCTCTTGAGGAAATGCAAAATGCCTTTGATGAGTTGTATAGTGAATTCATTAAAGCTTCCAAAACTGTTAAAAGCATTAAGGAGAATGCCTCTTTGAAAGAAAAAGATTTTGAAAAACAACTCTCTTTGAAAGAAAAGGATTTGGAAAAACTGATTTTGGAAAATGAGAAGTTGAAAGAAGAAAACAAATTTTTCGGCAAAAGAAGCGCTGACAAACCCGAGAGTTCTAGTAAAAATTGTACTTCTTGCATGCATCTAAAAGGTGAGGTAGAAAGACTTAAGGGCACCTTAGATAAGTTCAATTCTTCTCATAAAAATTTGAATGAAGTTCTTATTAATTTGAAATCGACCAAACATGGGATAGGTTTTAAAAACGAGCCTAAAGAAAAAGTTGAAGCCAAACCCCAACCACCTAAGGCTCAACCTAGGATAAATAAAACAAATGTTCACTCTAGAAATAACAATCCTAGAATCAACATGCATGCTAGATCAAACTTTGAACATTTTAGGACACCTAGAAATAGCCCTCAACCTAGAAATAACTATTCTAGAAATGATGCATATCCTAGAAGAAACTTTGAACATTTTAGGACTCCTAGAAATGGCTTTCAACCTAGAAATAATTATTCTAGAAATGCTGCATATCCTAGAACAAATAGTAGGTGAAATGACTTTCATGAAATGCGCAATAATCATATTGTCGAAAATAGAGTAAACAATTTTCGTCCGTCCAACTACTATCAACCTAGACGAATGCATAATCCAAATGTCATTTGTCATTATTGCAATCAAATTGGACATATTGCTCCTTATTGTTTCACTAGACATAGACACTTAAATGCATGTCAAGCACAACAGCATGTTACACCTAACTCTCAAGGACCCAAAACAGCTTGGGTACCAAAGACTCATTAATTTGTCTTGTAGGTATGTTTGAAGGGATCAAGTGTACTTTGGTACCTTGATAGTGGATGCTCCAAACACATGACCGGAGATGAATCCAAGTTCCTTCAACTAGAACACAAAGAAGGAGGAAGCGTTATCTTTGGAGATAACAACAAGGGAAAAATTATCGGCATTGGATCGGTCGGTAAGGATGAACCTTCTTCCATTAAGCATATATTGCTAGTTAAGGGTCTAAAACATGATCTCTTGAGCATAAGTCAATTATGTGACAAGGGAAATCTTGTTTTATTTGATTCGGATGAATGCTTAGTTTTTCGCCGTAGCGATTTTAAAATTATCCTTCGTGGATTTAGAATGGATACCATCTATATGGTTGATCTCGAAAATTCTTCTTCTGAATATGTGAATTGTCTTATGAGTAAAGAAGATTATATGTGGTTATGGCATCGTAGAGTAGCTCACCTAAACATGCATCTTTTAAACAAATTGGTTTCACAAAATTTAGTTATTGGTCTTCCAAGTTTGAAATTTGAAAAAGACTATATTTGCGACTTGTCAAAAAGGGAAGCAAACAAAAGCATCTTTTAAATCGAAAAATATTGTTTCAACTACTAGACAATTGCAACTTCTTCATATGGACCTTTTTGGACCATCTCGCATTGAAAGTCTTGGTAGAAATCGTTATGCTTTTGTTATTGTTGATGATTATTCAAGATTTACATGGACACTATTTCTTGCTCATAAAAGTGAAGCTTTTCATAATTTTAAATGTTTTCTTAAACGTGTTCAAAATGAAAAGGACACAACCGTCACTTCAATAAGAAGTGATCATGGGGGAGAGTTTGATCACAATCTCTTCACGGACTTTTGTGACGAACTCGGTATCGAGAACACCTTCTCTGCTCCACGCACACCACAACAAAATGGAGTGGTGGAAAGGAAAAATAGGTGTCTCGAAGAGATGGCTAGAACCATGATCGATGAGGCTAAGATTCCCAAACATTTTTGGGCGGATGCCGTGAGTACCGCATGCTACGTTTTAAACAGAGTAGTCATAAGACCAATACTCATGAAAACTCCATATGAACTCTATAAGGGAAGGAAACCGAACATCTCCCATCTTAGAGAATTCGGTTGTAAATGTTTTATTCACAACAATGGTAAAGATAATTTGGGAAAATTTGATGCCAAATCCGATGAAGGAATTTTTATTGGTTATTCATCATGTAGCAAAGCATATATGGTATTCAATAATAGAACCGAAACTGTGGAGGAATCCCCTCATATTGTGTTTTCCGAAAATAATGCTCGCTTGGCGAGAAAGGATTCTGGTTTTGATCCTGCAGGTATTTTAAACTCAATAAGTCCTCAAGACAAAGTACAAGAGGAAACTCCTAAGGAAATTCAAGATGAAATCTTGGATCAATTATCGGAGGAAGCGCCACAATTGGAAAAAAAAACGAAACTACCTAACGCATGGAGGAAAATCAAAGACCATTCTCTCGAACAGGTAATTGGCGACATTGAACAACAAGTAAGTACTCGAAACTCTCTTAAGAACACCTTAGGACATACTGCTTTCGTTTCTCAAATTGAACCTTCTACCATCTCCGAAGCAATTGGGGATGAATTTTGGACCTTGGCAATGCAAGAGGAGCTTAACCAATTCAAACGAAATGACATTTGGGATTTGGTGCCAAGACCCGAAAATCATCCCATAATTGGTACAAAATGGGTTTTTCGAAACAAAGTAGATGAATATGGCGTAATCACTAGAAACAAAGCTAGGCTTGTAGCAAAAGGCTATAATCAAGAAGAGGGAATTGACTATGAAGAAACATATGCACCCGTAGTAAGGTTAGAAGCTATTCGTTTATTGCTTGCTTTTGCCTCTTCTATGAATTTCAATTTACATCAAATGGATGTAAAAAGTGCTTTTCTAAATGGTGTTATTCAAGAAGAAGTTTATGTTGAACAACCCCCGGCTTTGAAGATTTTAAATCTCCCAATCATGTTTTCAAACTTAAAAAGGCGCTTTATGGTCTCAAACAAGCTCCCCGAGCTTGGTATGAAAGATTGAGCAAATTTCTTTTGGAAAATGATAAAGTTGACACCACTCTTTTTATTAAGCATAAAAATAATGATATTTTATTAGTTCAAATCTATGTGGATGATATTATCTTTGGTGCCACTAACAATGCCTTGTGCAAGGAATTTTCGGATTTAATGACAAGCGAATTTGAGATGTCTATGATGGGTGAGCTAACATTCTTTTTGGGGCTGCAAGTAAAGCAAATGAAAGAAGGAACTTTCATTTGTCAAGCTAAATATTGCAAAGAATTGCTGAAACGATTTGAAAAGACCAACGCAAAAGCAATGGCCACTCCCATGAGCACATCCGACCATCTTGACAAAGATGAGAAAGGTAAGGAAGTCGACACCAAGAAGTATCGAGGTATGATCGGATCTCTCCTTTACCTTACTGCTAGTAGACCGGACATCATGTTTAGCGTGTGCTTATGCTCTTGTTATCAATCATGTCCGAAGGAGTCTCACCTAACTGCGGTGAAACGGATATTGAAGTATCTTGTTGGTACTGTAAATGTGGGTCTATGGTACCCCAAAGGGTCTTCATGCCAACTTGTTGGCTATTCCGATTCCGATTTTGCTGGATGCAAATTGGACCGCAAGAGCACTAGTGGCACTTGCCATTTGCTCGGTAGCTCTATCGTTTCTTGGTTTAGCAAGAAACAAGTAAGTGTTGCGTTGTCCACAACCGAGGCTGAATATGTAGCCGCGGGAAGTTGTTGCGCTCAAATCCTTTGGATGAAACAGCAACTCTTGGACTATGGCCTAAGTATCGATCATATCCCTCTTAGATGTGATAATACTAGCGCCATATGCTTGACGAAGAACCCCGTTCTTCATTCAAGAACAAAACACATTGAAATTAGGCATCATTTTATAAGAGATCACGTTCTCAAAGGTGATGTCCAAATTGAATTTGTTAAAACCAAAGATCAATTGCCCGACATCTTTACAAAACCTTTATAGAAAGAGTCCTTCTTCCGAATTCGTAATGAACTCGGGATTCTTGACTCCACGTTGATCTAAGTCATGCATCGCATTTTCCCTTTCACATGATTACTAACTTGAGCGTCGGAGGCGTCTAACGCATTTTTGCAGGTATCGCCCTAAAAGCAGGGGGAATTATAAAGACTGGTGCAGAATAATCGATTCCTCTTTAGAATAATCGATTTCTCTTTAGTATATAATCGATTATCAAGTATCAATAATCGATTATGTTGACATTATTTGCTATAAACAAGTTATTTACTTATTCTATTTTTTTGCTAATGGCAAAAGGGGGAAGAATAAGGGCTATGCACTTAATATTTATTGGTATAAATTGAGGGGGAATTCATATGTTGAGGGGGAACAAATTGCATATCTTTACTTGTCTTGGATCGTCATTATGAATCTCTAATATGCATATCCCGCTTAAGGAGGTTTGCCATTATCAAAAAGGGGGAAATTGTTTAAACACGTTCTCAAGGCACTAAACTAAACGTGTGTTCATATTTGCAGGTTTTGATAAATGACAAACGATGCGCAATTGACATATGACGAGGTCCAAGCACAAGCGCGCAAATGTCATGTAACGAAGTTCAAGCACAAGACAAACAAAGATCAAGACTAAACAAAGTTATACATGAGTCGTTCTTTAATTGAGATCTTGATCCGACAACTTAACTCAAGACTTGGCTTCTCTCGTAAAATCATTTTTATCAAATCATGCATATTTAATTTAGAGCAAAATGATTTTAAATCATGCATATTTATTTTAGCAAAATGATTTTTAAACATGCCTCTAAAATCTGGACTAAGATAATCGATTATGTACTTATGATAATCGATTATGTTAAGTCAGCTGCATGATAATCGATTGTGTACCTTATGACAATCGATTGTGTTAAGGCAGTGTGCATCAGATTTTTCAAATCTGCATGACAATCGATTGTGAACCTTATGACAATCGATTGTGTTGAGGCAGTGTCCAAACATATTTTTCAAAGCTACAAAATAATCGATTGTGAACCTATGACAATCGATTGTATTGAAGCAGTGTCTATTTGATTTTTCAAATACTGATAAATAATCGATTGTCCATATAGTATAATCGATTATGTAACTGACCGTTGTCAAAATATTTTCAAACACCGTCAAGTAATCGATTGTATATTTCTGATAATCGATTGTTTTAAGTAAAATCTGGAAAAGATTTTTTGAACGTTGCCAAGTAATCGATTGTATATTTCTGACAATCGATTGTTTTAAGTAAAATCTGGAAAGGATTTTTTGAACGTTGCCAGTAATCGATTATATGTCTTTGATAATCGATTGTGCTGCGTAAAATCTGGGAATGATTTTTGGAACGATTGGAAAACAATCGATTGTATCATCTTGACAATCGATTGTCGCAGCACAAAATCAGCAATTCTTAATTGGCAATTAGGCAACGGTTATGCATGCTTTTGACACTATAAATACATCTTCAAATTAGTCTTCTAACAACAACAACTGATCATCTTATTGCTAAAGCTTGCATACTCTCTTATTCATCATTTTCTATTCATTACATAAGTTTTTGAGAGCCAAATTATTGACGAAAGTTGTTGCGTTCTTGAGCGTATTTATTTTACTCATATCTACTCTTAAGGAGAGTCTTGTTTTGAGTGCAAAGTGTTTTTATACACTTGAAGGGAAGTGTTAATCCCTTGTATTGTAAAAAGGAACGTTGTGATTCCTTTGGTTGAAGTCTTGAAGTGTTGTAACTTTGAGCAAAGGTTGTTGAGACTTGTGTGACTCAAGTTCTCAGTTTGTAACGATTTGTTGAGCACCCGTAAGCTTAACAGTGTTAGTGAAAATCTCGAGAGAGTCTCTTGGAGACTGGACTAGCCACGGGTTGTGGTGAACCAGGATACATCGGTGCGTTCGTTCTTTATTATTTACTTATCGCACTTATTTCATTCCTGCAATTTTTAAATTCCGCAAGTTTACGCTGTTTTTTATTATAACGCTATTCACCCCCCCTCTAGCGTTAAGCGTATATTCTAACAAACAGCACTGCCAACTTGTGGACAAAATCTGATTATAAATGTACACAATGGACAGTGGCAGCAAACGAATGAAAATTCTCCAATGAACCGCTCTTCTGCTCACAGCAAATTAGTGGCATTTTCACAGACATGACAGTACTGATAGATATCTACTGCTCTGCTAAATTCTTCAGAGCAATGACATCTCCAGAATGTTATGGAAGGAAGGCATATATATGAAGAAGGCGAGGAAGAGGATATCATAACCCAATGCCGGAAAGATGCTGCAAGAATAGGGGATTTGTCACCAACGCACGCTAAAACAAGTAAAAAGTGTCATAAAAGGGATAGAAGTTGGGACGGTATGGTGGTTGAAGATGCAAACATAGGAGGCTCCCAATGAGAACTGCAAAACAAAAACAGGTCACCCAAACTACTCTTACAAAGTCAAATCGAACGAAGAACAAAGCATGAATTTGACGAAGTCAATAAACTTCAATTTGAATTCATCACAAAGTTGGAGAAACGACAGAACCTTCGTGGTTTACTCATATGTAATATCATCAGAGAGTATTATAAACTCGGTGATGATCATATCTTATTTGTCCGATCAAGTTCTTATGTTGTAATTTGTATTTTCTATTATTAATAAAAATGTAACCCTAGGCTATGCCTAGTGGATTGCCAAAAAAAAAACCTATAGGAGTAGGTGCGTCCTCTACAGCATAATTTTTGATGTAGTATGTGTGTACCCATTTGACCCATAGGCTGTCATTCTTCATTGTTACTGCCCACAGATGCTTTGCAACAGCTGCCTTATTCCATAGTGGTAGGTTCAGTACATTTAGGCCTCCAGCACTATATGGTAGACAAATAGTTTCTCATGCTACTAATGCCTTCTTTGACACATTTGCTGCTCCAGTCCACAAGAAAAATCTGCAGGTTGCCTCGATCATCTTCATTACCTTTTTTGGTAGGAGGAAGATTTGAGACCAATAAGATTGCATTCCGAATAAGACTGACTTGATCAACTGGAGTCTGCCGGCATAAGATAGTAGTCTTGACGTCCAGCAGTTTATTTTCTGTGTTATCTTTTCTACTATTGGTCAGCATTGTATAATTGATAATTTTTTGGAATCCAATGGAACACCAAGATATTTGAAAGGTAGAGAACCTTCAGGGAAGTCTAACTCTTGTAAGATTTCCTCTTTCAGCCAGTTTGATACTCCTGCTATATGGACTGCACTTTTATCTACATTTGCTTGAAGTCCTGAGGCTTCCGCAAATTTTTGGAGTGTCTGTTTTAAAAGTCTTACAGATTGGGTATCAGCCTTGCAGAATAGTAGAAGATCATCGGCAAAACAGATATGAGCCACTCATAGCTTCTTACATCTAGGATGAAATTTGAACTCCTTACTTTCCATCATATGCTTGAGTTCCCTGTGCAAGTATTCCATGACAATGACAAAGAGGTATGAGGACATTGGGTCTCCCTGCCTTATACCTCTCTTTCCTTTAAACGGATTGGTCAGCTCTCCATTAAGATTTAATGCATACGTGACAGAAGAGATGCATTACATTATCCATTTTGTAAACTTGTAGGGGAACCCCATGTCGAACAGTAGCCTCTCAATAAAACACCACTCCACTGTGTCATATGCCTTCCTTCGGTCAACTTTTAATACACACAAAGGGGATACTCCTTTCCTATTGTACCCTTTAAACAATTCCTGGGTAAATAGTATGTTGTCTGTTATACTTCTGCCTTCAGTAAACGCTGACTGCGAATTACCAATCAAGCCTCCTATGACTGCTTTAGTTCTTGCTGTGAGCACCTTTGTGATAATTTTATATAGGGTCGTGCAGCAAGCAATAGGTCTGTAGTCTTTTACAGTAGAGGGATTTTGTATTTTAGGAATCAAAGTTACTGCAGTGCTACTGACATCTTTATGCAGTTTCCCTGTTGCGAAGAATTCCGTTACTGTTTCATAGACATTATCAGCAATAATGTCCCAGTGTTTAGTGAAAAATTCGACTGGAAAACCATCTACTTCTGATGCTTTATCATGGGGCATGTCATGTATTGCCTGATAGAGAAAGCATCTTATCAAAATTTTTTTTGTTTAATAGAGAAAGCATCTTTTCAAAATTTGAATTTGATTGATTAAATAAATTTCAATCCATGTAAGTATCGAAACTCATATCACTAATATTATTAGTAGTGTTGGCAACAATCTTGGAATGTCCACCAGTAAATAATTTAGTTTTATTCAATCAAAGCCTCCTATTTAGTGGATGTTCTATTAGAGCTCATATTTTTTCAACTAATTCAAATGAAAATCTATTTTAGTGTGAGATGCTTCAAGTCAGTGTCTATTTCATATTGGATGACTTAAAGTTTTGGCTCAAATAATATAAGTATTGTGGCTTACGTAAAAATAAGTTTAAAGCTAGCTCGTCTTTCATAATAGATCAAAGATTCTTGTTCTTTTTAATACTTGTGTTACATGTTATTGTTCACCAAATTAATTTCAAGATGTAGAGTATTAGTAATTTGTTAAGTTGTAAATAATTTTAAGGTTGATTAAGTTGTCAATAGTTATTTAAAAGATACAATTCCATAATAATTCTATATCCATAAATCATGACCTTCACACAACCTCAAATTACTTCAGGAAAAGAACTCTAACTATAGTAGAAAAACTTTAAAAATGATTATGTTATAACCATGTGTACATTTCATACTTTGGTTAAACACCTAACTTTAGTGAAATACCTCGTGTGCGTTTCGCATCTGGGTCCAAACAATTAATAAAAAATATAATAATTAAGTGAAGTGACAGTAATAAGACAAGTGATAAGCAATAAAATACAAGAATAGCCAAAAATTAATTTAAGCTTATCAGTCAATAAAGCGATCGTGCTAGAACCACGTAACTCGAGTGTGCCTTACATCTTCCCCTCGGTCAACAGAATTCCCTACTCAGTCTTTTGTTTCGTAGACTATAAATTAGGAGTTAAATCTTCCCTTTGATAAGGGATTCAATAAAAGTAATTTGGAACACCAAAATTCAATTACAAGTGGCGACTTTAAATAATAAATAATCCATTTTCTAAACGTTACTTTAATTGGAAAAACTCTTCTAACTCAACCTCATAATAAGGTTGTGTGGGAAAAAAAAGGTATGACAAATATACTTTCTCAGATGTTACGAGAATGACGTGAAATAATTTTGAAAAATATTGTTCATATTTGATACTGTATCTTATCATCTAAAAGACGACATGTTAATAAGCTTAATAGCGTGTTTGGGGTGTGCGTCCATTTTTCTTTAAAAGTTTGTATTTTTTATTATCCCAAATCTCCCAGGTTTATAAATGTCCCACGTTTGTTGGAAATGGGAGAAATTTATTCGTTCAGTTACTTAGAATTTCTATAAAACTTGGCAATTACGAATAAATAAAAACTTTCCTCCATTGTTGGAATCGGCAATTTTTACAAGTTATTTACGAAGAAAAATGAGAAAAATCTATGTATTATTAAAATGAGAGGAAAGCCTTCACATGTTATTATTATTTCACATAAAATAAAATATATAATAACAAAATAATCATAACAAACATAGTAGAGAATGAAAAAATTAAAACTTTATATTGAAAATAAATTTTATATTTTCTATCTATATATAATAGGAGAGGCAAAACAAGGATAGAATGATAAGTGTCATCATCAAAAAAATTCTAATTTTTAAAACCAAAATATTTATTTATATATAATAAGAGAGGCAAAACAAAGTTATACTGACAAGTAACATAAGGGTAAATTAACATATATAGATTTTTTTGGATAATTCTCTAATTTTATTGAAGTTTCAAGTTTATTGATAATCACCTCTTGCAACCACAATATTATTTTAAACTAGAAAATAGGCAGACGAAAAAAGAAAAAAGAACTCAACTTGCGAATTCAAACCGTTCACTAATTTAAAATGTTCTTTTCCACTAATTGAAACCATTCCAAACTATTGTCACCTCTAATTATACACTCTTTGAAAAGGTAGATTTTGGCTATCTTTTTAATTGAGTTTTAATGTCACAAAATTAAAAGTTAATTATATTTCCTAAGATTTTGATAACTGATTTTATCTCCTAAATTTTGGTAATTGATATATATGAATTTTAGTATTGGGTATATCTTATTGAAAATAAGATGACAGTTAAAATTTATTAAAACAATACGGTCTAATATGTTCAAACGAGTCCGATTACAATTTAATAAAATTAATATTTTTAATATTGACCGTACATTGCGCGGGTACGACTACTAGTAGTATACTAAAGAGCTTGACAGTACTCCGTCCGGTTCATAATAAGAGATCAATTTATTTTCGGTACGCCCATTAAGAAAATACTAAATTCTATACAAAATACCTAGTATGACTAAATTAATTACCTTTAATTAAATATTTAATGTGAGGAGTAAGAAAACTTTTCAGGGATATGTACATAAAGGTAATTTTATAAAATAAATTGAATTGTTTATTGATTATATAGTGGAAACTTATTTTGGACCAAAATAAAAAAGCAAATTGGTCACTTATTGTGGATTGGATGGAGTAATATTTTCTCGTACACAAGGGAAAAGCTCGAACTACAAAAAAACAGGCCAGTACACTAAGCTCCTGCTTTTTGCGGAATCAGAGAAGGGTCAGACCACAAGAGTATATTGTACGTAACTTTTCCCTGCATTCCCGCAAGAGATTGTTTCCATAGTTTAAATCTGTACCTCCTAATCACTTGACAACAATTTTACCAATTACGCGAAGACTTCTGTTCAAATAGAAAACAAGGATTATAACCCTCAAAAAAGGAAAAAAAGAGAAAAGCAAGAGCTTGATATCATCTTGTAAAAAGGATTCTGATTTTTGAGTGATCATGCTAGCTAGTGCATTCACTTTCCCAGTTCCTTTCTTTGCTATAACGGCTCACGAAATTCAACTGAAATACTGTCTCCGTTTTATATTGTTTGAGGTAGTTTGACTCATCACGAAGTTTGAGAAAAAAAAGAAATTTTTTAAAACTTGTGATCTTAAAAAATTAAGGGGTAAAAGGTTTGTGAGATTATACTTTTTGTGTGACTATAAAAGTTTTTCACTAACGGTAAAGAAAGTAAAATAAAAAGTTTAAAATTAAGTTATTTCCACATTTAAAAATATACTATTTATTTTGAAACACACTAAAAGTACCTCAAACAATATGAGATAGAGTGAGTAATTCTTAAATAAAGAAAATGATAGTGACCAGAACTTTACCAAATTTCACCACTTCATCATGGGTTACTGGTCACAAAAATTTTATATTATTGAATTATAATCATTAAATTATTTTTGTAATGGAAAAATAAAAAGTTGACCGACATTTCGATTAAAAAGAATAGTTTAGTGACTTTTGCATTTATACAAATAATAATTTAGTGACTCATATACGATGAAATAAAAGTTGAAGTCATTATCCACCCCCAACCCTCAATCCCCCTCCCCCCACTTGCTTGCTGTTTCTTTTTTGGTTTTGGAACCTACTAACCATAATAAATCATATTCACAGCTCATATATAGTGTCCATTAATTAACGAGAAAAGTTCATACTAGAACATTTTTCATTTTCAAGATTCAAACTGAAGAAAGTAGGCGGAAATTAGTAGCGGAGGCAGAAGTTGAGGTACGGGTTTAACAATCAGTACTTTTACTTAAATAATATATTTATAATATAAAGTTAATTATTGTATACGATCAAAATTGGGGTTGCCTAATTTTGTTCAACTAGCCGAGGTCGGGACGTAAGATCAAGGTCCGGCCCCAGTTATATCGGAGCATGGTCCAAAGATAGATTGACAAGCTCGTGGATCAACGGCCGATGAAGAACGAGGCTGCCATGACCGAGACTAAAAGAAAAAAGAGATCGAACAAGATCGAAGAAGGCCTGCTATGTCGAATAATAGAAAACCGAGATATTCGTGATTAGGCGAGGATCGTGGCGAAAATCCCGGCACGTATTCAGTTGGGATCAAATATTTAGCATATCATGAGATTTATTGCTGTAATTAAAATATTGTCATAAATAGGATTTTGTCTATTATATAAAGAGGATTTTAATTATTTTGTAACTATCTTACATTTATCTCTTACAAGCCCTGTTGTCTAGTTTATATTTTCAATAACTTATTCAGTTGGTTTGAGGGTAATTAACTAAAGGGCCATAATTGTCATTATATTGGTTTACTTTGTGTTAGAATTAATTTCTAGTATTAATTTTGGTATTTATCAATTTATGCCAAGTGAAATCACATATTCTTAAAACCGCTTATAAGTTTGATTCTTATACGATGTTAAGAATAAACAATTATTATATATATATATATATATATAGAAATATTAAATTATAATCCAATCATTAGATCTAAAATTTGAAACTCATAAATTTAAAATTCTGATTCCGTCTCTGATAACTGACATACCATGATTAATTTCAAATACACTGGCCCCACAGAAGACGGTGTTTGCACTTAGTCAAGCCACCTATATATATATATATATATATATATATATATATATATAATTTCTACCATAATCTTCCCTCGTGGCTCAAAGTCGTCTTCTTCTTCTCCTCTCTCTATCTTTGTATACATTTCTTACTATATATAGTGTGTGTGTGTTTTTCTGGCTCACTGCTATCACTTCAACAGGCAATACAATTACATACACAGAAATTTACGCTGCCATTCACAAAATAAAGGTACTCTTTCTCTATATAAATGTGTATGTAAATTTTCATATGATTGTTTTGGCTTTAATGAGTTAATTATCGGAAAAAAGATGCTGTTTTTCCGTTTAAGTTTTATTTTATGGATATTTTTCTTTTTTCCAATATATTTCTTTTTGAAATTTCTTTTGTTTGACCTTTTCTTTGAATTTTTTTGGTTATATATTGATTCTCGTGTTCTCTGCTTACTTTTTATTCTATTATATTTTACATGACATTATCATTCTTTGAGAGTCAAATAATTCTTTTATACATGTATTTAAAATACTTTTAAATTTTAGTAATTGATAGTATTTTCTTAGTCCTAATTTATGTGAGCGTATTCGACTGAGCAAAAAATATAAGGAAGAAAGAAATACTTTTACAATTTGTGACTTAAAAACAAGCTATAAATATTTGTTCGAAAAATTAAAATTAAATTAATTTTTTTTATGTAGAAGGCACTAAAAAGGAAGGTTATTACATGAATTAGGACGGATGGAGTAATATTTTGTATGTAACTTCTAATTATTTAAATTTTATGTTTTAAAAAATTATCAAGATTAAAGTTGAATCTTAATTTTAAGAGGTTTAATCCTCGTGTTTCACATTTCTTCAATCTTTGTGAGCCAAAAGGACTATTTTTTTTTTAAATTTAAATGGCATATGTAAATAGGGGCAAATTTAAAGTACTATAGCTAATTTTAATCTTGATTATGTAACCATGACATTTATTTTAAATCAAATAAAAAAATTAAAAAATTATTTATTATGGATCGGAGGAAGTACTGATAGGACCTTTGATAACAATTATATATTTTTATATACTTTATCAAGAAAAAATATTAAAATTAATGTACTATTTTTTGTCTTATTTACATAGTGCTAGTAATTAAGTGGTCCAGTGATAAAGATGTGACACTTTCCGTCCATGAGATTTGAATTTATTACTTTCACATAGTGGAATCCTTGAAATTTGACCTTACTTTTTAAATCCAATATCCATATCTGCGACCCTTTTTCTAAATTTTTTGTCCTTTATTTTTTTAGTAAATTAATCTTCCATAATTGTTTTTAGCAAGCACTAGATGCTATCCACTTTCCAAATTGTTTTTTTCTTACCTTCCGTTTCCTTTTTATTTTTAATTTTTTTAGAGAAAATGGTCAAATTTTTCTCTGTAACATTTGAATTTCAATTTTATTCTCATATTTGGTCTAATTTTATATCGACATTAGGAAAAATTATAGTTTTAGCTATTGATTTCTAAATTAAAAGTAATTTTAAACCATAATTAAGCTAGCATTTGGTCATAGATTCCACATTTATTTTGAAAAATCTGATTTGGGTGAAGTTTGGTTTGAAGATGAAAATGTGTTTGGACATACGTTTGCACAATATTTTTTCCAACTTTATTTTAGAAAAAAATATATATAATTACGAAGTTTTGGGATTTTGGCCCAAATTCAGCTCAATAGGTAAATTTGGAATTTGGAATTTGTTCAAAATATGAGCAAAATTTATAGTCAAATACGAATTTTAAAAATAAACCTCAAATTTATTTTGTTAAAATTCATGGCCAAACAAGGCCTAAAAGTAAACAGGCAAAATTGGACCTTTTATCTCAAATATTAGGACACGTGTAAATGCGAGACAATTTACAAGAATAAGTGTATAAATGGACCAAAAGTGTAAAGAATCATAAAAATTGAATAATTTTTGATGACATTGGAGCAACTTTGAACCTTTTTCTTTAAAAAAAGTTGCGTTCACGAATTCTAGGAAGGGCCGTATCCTAAATGCGTGATATGTACATATTGTTTTTACGACTTAATCCTTAACCTACAGGTGAGATAATTTTTTATTTTTTATTATTTTTGGTTTCCCAACTGGTACCATATTGGGATTATAAAATCTGAATTTGGACCGGAAAATTTAACATTAGGATAAAGCGCTTACTAATAAAGGCGATGCGAGACTTCTCCCTAAGGATGAAAGGGTAGTTACAACTCTCGCAGACAATTTTACGGTTACTCGAATACTTCCTTCAACTTTGAACCTGATTTCTTTTATTTATATTGTGGTGGTTGAGCTCCATGGGATCAATTTAAACTTATGATTGCTATTTTTTACAGCAGGATAACGAAAATGGTGGTAGAGAAAGCTGAGAAGTTTGATCCACAGGAAGTAATTGAGGAATTTGAGGTGTTAACCAAAGATGCTGGCAAAATTCAAGAAGAGACCCTACAGAAGATTTTGGAAGAAAATGGAGGCACAGAATATTTGCAACAATGGGGTCTGAACAGGAAAACTGATTCACTATCTTTCAAGAATTGTGTACCCATTGTCACCCACAAGGATTTGGAGCCTTACATTCATAGAATTGCTGATGGTGATCTTTCTCCCATTCTTACTGGAAAGCCCATTACCACTATCTCCTTGAGGTACTCTAAAACTTCTTCCCCTCCTAATTGTTGCAAACCTAAAATAAGTACTTTGTGTGTCTTAGTTTTACTCGGCAAAAATTAAGAAAAAAAAGAAGAATTTTGAAACTTAAGGTCTTAAACATGACGTACACTGATGGTTCTTGTAGTCTTAAAAATGATATAACATTTGTGTGGCTATCATGGATGGAGGTAGAAGTTCAGATACATGTTCGGCGGAACCTAGTAGGTTTAACTCAAACAGTATATATTTGTGTTAGGAAATTTATTAAATATGTAAAATATTAAATTTAGAACCCAATTTTTAATTAAATTATTTTCAAATTTAGAAAGCTCTCATTCTTTCAGGAACATATTAAAAAGGAAGTGCTGCCACTAGTGGTTGAGGCAAGATTTTCGCTAACAAAGTTCAAAAAAGGAAAAAGTTAATAAATTAAAAAGTATTGTGACAAGCGGTAATTGAACGAGCAAACTAACAAAGATTTTGAACCCCCTTGACCCGTGTGCTATACTTTTGGGCAGTGCCAACGGTATTATATAATATATAGAGGTACACACCGGATTTTACCTTATATGTGCATTATAATTTTCCGGCAAGGGGAACCCCCTTCCACCCCCCTAAATCTGCCCCTGGCTGCCACATAAACTAGAATTGAGGGAGTAAATAAACATGTCACTTCTATAATAGTTTATGTTTTTAGATAAAATGGTTATATACTTCAGCATGAGTTCAAATATGTACTGGATTCAAGTCTCATTGTCATCCAAAGGATTTTCACATGTTTTGACTTAAGTAAGAAAGAGCCGGCTCGAACTTAAGGAGCGCGATGCAGACATTAAAATAAATAAATGTGTCCTTTTTATCATGATAAGAAGAGAAAATTAAAGAGAAATGATTGTTTTGCTTTCTTCAATGGTTTTTATTATCGTCACAAGGTAGGGTAAGGTCTGTGTACACACCACCGTCCCCAGACCCCATGATGTGGGATAATACTGGGTACGTTGTTGTGTTCAATGGTTTTTATTGGGGTGTAGAAGAGTGGTGTTGTGTAGTGTAAAGGTTATATCTTTAAAATTGGAAGAAGAAAATTTGATGTTAGTGATCTAATGCAGTTCTGGGACAACTCAAGGAAAGCCAAAGTTTGTACCTTTCAATGAAGAATTGATGGAATCCACTATGCAAATATTCAAGACATCTTTTGCCTTTAGGAACAGGTATAATGCAATTTCATGCACTATCTTATAATGCTTTACTCTGTTAATGCCATCCTTTTCAACTCTACTGTATTTTTGGGTAATGGCCTTTTTTATTTGTGGAAAAGTTGGTCCAGTTGATAAAGACACCATGAGTTGTTTATTTCTTTATTTTGAAAACTTCCACATCTGTTCTTGTGTGGTGGAAAGATTTATTCTTTTGTTTTAATGAGTGTCTTTTACTTTTTCTCTTGGTACCACTAACTGGACCCTTCTCAGCAGACTTTCTGAATTGGGTAAAAGAACTTGGGATTGTTGATCTCTTGCTTAAGGGTTGGGATGAGTCAATGTCGGTCGATGGTGTAAAATCACTTTCTGATGCCGAATTCCATCTTGAATGGCCGCATGTGGGGAGACCCGCACGTATGGTTTTTAGGAGATCTGGTTGATGGGTTATAGACTTATAGTTCACACGGTGACAAATATGGCGACTCATCCCTAACATTCATCACAAGGAGTTCTTTTTATCTTTCATATTTCTTGAGATCCACCTTACTATATGTGGTTAAAAAAAGCTAAAATTAGTGATTTTAGCCCTTTTAAAAAGAAAACTTTTTCTTCAACCCCCTCACGCTTATGTCACGTCAAAGTACTGCAGCAACAAAAAAGGCAAATTCAATGCAATTTAACCTAATTGACTAGTTAACATGTTGGATAACTGTATTATGAAACATGGGAAAAAATCATTGGCTTATCAAATGGTTGATGTGAAGATTTATGTTATTTTGCAGAGAATTCCCAGTTGTAAATGGGAAAGCTTTGCAGTTCATTTATGGCAGCAAGCAGTTCAAGACGAAGGGAGGTTTGGCAGCTGGAACTGCCACTACCAATGTGTATCGAAACGCACAATTCAAGAAGACAATGAAGGCAATGCAGACCCCTTGTTGTAGCCCTGATGAAGTGATATTTGGCCCTGATTTCCAACAATCTTTGTACTGTCATCTTTTGTGTGGCCTCATTTTTCGCGATGAGGTTCAAGTCGTCTCTTCTACATTTGCTCACAGTATTGTTAATGCTTTCCGAAATTTCGAACAAGTATGGCAAGAACTTGTTACAAACATAAGGGAAGGAGTCCTTTCTAGCCGTGTCACTGTCCCTTCTATGAGAGCTGCAATGTCGAAATTACTAAAGCCTGATCCAGAATTGGCTGATACTATTTATAACAAGTGCTGCCGGTTAAGCAATTGGTATGGATTGATTCCTGAACTTTTCCCGAACACTAGGTACGTATATGGCATCATGACCGGATCCATGGAACCTTACTTGAAAAAACTGAGGTATTATGCGGGCGAGTTACCTCTGCTGAGTGCTGATTATGGATCTTCTGAAGGGTGGATTGGAGCAAACGTCAACCCCGAGTTGCCTCCCGAGCTTGTTACATATGCAGTACTTCCTAATATTGGTTATTTCGAATTCATTCCTCTCATGGAAAATTCAGATGGTCTGGATCCTACACCAGTCGGTTTAACAGAAGTTAAACTCGGCGAAGAGTATGAAATTGTAGTCACCAACTTTGCAGGTATAATTTTCTTCTGCCCTTTTTCTTGTGATGCTTAGTTGGCAAAAACATATTATATCAGTGGTTCACTGTATTCTTTCTTGGTATAATGAATTTATAGCGTGAGCATAAACTTGTATTCAAGGCCATGAGACTCATTAAAAAGGGCAGTCCGGTGAACTAAGCTCCCGCTACATATGGGGTCTGGGAAAGGGCCGGACCACAAGGGTCTATCATCGCACAACCTTACCTTGCATTTTTGCAAAAGACTATTTTCATTAGTCAAACCTGTGACCTCCTGGTTACATCAACTTTACTAGTTACGTCAAAGTTGCTCTTCACCATGAGATTCACCGTTCACTTGAAAATAAGGATTGAAATTCGTCTTATTTTATGAGTTTTGATTATTTCTTTTTTCAAGTTTTTCGCCAAGAAATTGAATGTGTTTAGGCGTGTACATGCAGGTCTGTATCGCTATAGGCTCGGTGATGTTGTCAAGATAAAAGGATTCCACAATGGCACTCCAGAACTCCAGTTTATTTGCCGTAGGAATCTCTTATTGAACATCAACATCGACAAGAACACCGAGAAAGACTTGCAGCTATCTGTAGAAGCAGCAGCCAAGATCTTATCAGACGAAAAGCTAGAAGTAGTCGATTTCACTAGCCACGTGAATGTCTCAGCTGATCCGGGACACTACGTGATCTTCTGGGAACTGAGTGGTGAGGCTAGTGAGGAAATCTTGCAAGAATGCTGCAATTGTTTGGACAAATCTTTCGTCGATGCAGGCTATGTAGGCTCTCGGAAGGTCAAAGCCATTGGAGCTCTTGAACTCCGAATTGTGAAGAGGGGAACATTCCATAAGATATTAGATCATTTCGTAGGATTAGGGGCTGCAGTTAGCCAGTTCAAAACACCAAGGTGCGTCGGCCCGACTAATCTCTCTGTGCTGCAAATACTGTCTAGCAATGTAGTTGAGAGCTATTTTAGTACTGCATTCTGTTGAATTAATGTATAATGAATGTATCTAGCCAGCCTTATAAGTCAGCTGGTCATTCTTCATCTTAATAATATTTTGAATTGTACAAATTTGATGTTTAGTTTAACTTCTCCGCCCCCTCCAAAAAGACTAAAGCAAAACAATAAGATTGCTATATTGCTCGAACTCTTCAAAAATATTGTCAGACTGTGATGTCAAAAATAGTGACAGTGGAAAAAACAGTAACATTTTTATGATACTTGGGCAAAGTTAAGTGGCATTTTATTATTAAAAATACTTAGCTTTAATGATTTTGACGCAATAAATATGACATGTGTGATCATCCACGAAAATAATTGAGAGGAAACTCACAAAGAAGAACAAGGCCAATGAAGGAAGAAGAGAAGAAGCAAATTAAAAGGTGAAAGGGAGGTTTACTAAAATATGCAGTAGGATTACTTCTTGGAAGAATTTTAGCTTTGAAAAATTATTAAGATAGCTTAAACAATATTTTTCTATACAGTTTCTGTTACTCATATTGAAGCTCGACTAATCAGAACATGTGCCATGTAATTCTTATCAAAGGGCAAATGTTCCCTGCCAGGATTTATTTTCATTTTCGGAACTTAAACTCGAGACCGCTAGATAAGGATAAAGAAGTTTTATCCAATCCAACCCCCACAATATTGGTGGTAGCCCCATACATTTTATGTCTCCCTCACCCTTTACTTTAAAAGCTTTTAATAAGGATCTTTCGGACCTCACTGTACCACATTGATCCCCCTTTGTAATAATGTTATTGTTTAGCTTTTAATATAATCGTATCCTTTAAAAAAGACATTATTATATGATGAATTACATTTTCTTGTTAATATTGGTCATCCTTGTGTCGGTGTATGTTTTCGCTTGTTTTTTAATTATCGTTAAGTATAAATGTACTGTTATGAGTTTTGCAAAATGCATTTTCCTTAAGCTCTTTACTTAGTACAAAAACTGGGAAAGGATAAAGAAAGAAATTTGCAATGTTGGGTTGCATTATTGAATTTGTGGATAAAATGATTTATGTTATGGGTGTACAAAGAAAACCGATAAACCGTACCAATCCGATAATCCGAGTCAAACCGAGAAAAAAAATCCGACTATGGTTTGGTTTGACTTGGTTTGGTCTTGGAAAAAAATACCCGACCATAATTGATTTGGTTTAGTTTTAACTAAAGAAAGTCAAACCGAAACCAAACCAACCCGACATTACATATATAGCAATTTTAGATATATTTAATATATAAATATACTTATTGTAATGCAATTTATAAATATTTCATAAAAAATTTCATAATTTTATCTTTTAAGGTATTATTTCAAGGTTTGATTTAGAACTTTTGAATGCTCCAATAAGTTTTATAGCATTAATATTAGTAAATTAATAATACCAGCAATCAATACTAATGCTAACAAAAGACATTCAATTCAATATTACGAACGGGAATGTTTTAAATGTCTATTTTGTATTTTGCAGTAATTTAGATAAAAATACATACCTATTTTTATTTTTCTTTAGCTTTTAGGCATATAACTAATACTCCCTTATTAGTCTATCTAGTTTAGCATGAATTAGTGCTTTTAGATTATGTTTATTTTTATTATGACTTTTTAATTAGCAATATTTATAATACATAATTTTATTATTTATTTATTGTTGAATATTTTAGGATAATGTCATGAGTCATGACATGTCTCATATTTTGTATTATTTTCTTGAAAAATACTTCATATAGTTGTATCTTACTAGGATTAAAGAAATATTTTGAGCATACGTTATATATTTTGTTCTACGAAGATTTTACCGGGAAAAAATTCGAAAAACCCGAATAACCCGAAAATCCGAGAAAAACCGATATTGAAAAACCCGAATTTATTGGTTTGGTTTGGTCTTTAGATTTAATAACCCGACACAATTAGTTTGGTTTGGTAATTGTAAAATCCGAACCAACCCAGTCTATATACACCCCTAATTTATGTTATGTATATGCATAGTACAAGATTTTTGTATACAATCTATGTGTTTTTATTATATGCTGGCATGCTGCATCAAGCTAACTCTTAATTTGATCGTTTAAGATCATAAGTTATGAGATTTTAAAATCTTCTGCCTCTAAAAGTGATAGACAAAACACGAAATTTCTAAAATAAATCCAAATTTCTCTAGTATCATCATTTTACAATATTGTATCGTACTGAAAATAATTTTCTTTCTCAGTAAAAAATATAAAAATAAATAGAAAAGACCTAGAAATGCCACTCAACTTTCAGAAATGGTCTATTCATATCATCTGTTAAGAAAATAATCATTTCATGCCACTGCCGTTACACATTTGGTTCATCCATGCCATTATTGACTAACGACAGTAGAATGGATGTGCCAAATAAAAATTGAGCCGCTAGTCAATAATGGGATAGATGAGTCAAGTGTGTAACGACAGTGACATGAAATGAAAATTTTTTTTACCGGGAAAAGGTCCAAAATTGTCCCTCTATTGTGGTATATGTTTTACTTCTGTCACCCGTTATACTTTTCGTGCAAATCTATCCCTATCGTTAATAAAGTTTGCATAACTGCCCCTAACCCTAATATCCATCCACTGTGACAGCTAATCCCTCTAATATTTTGTCCATGTCAGCACCCAAGTTAGCAAATCCCATCAAATAAAATGCCATGTCAGCATTGGAAGTAATTTAATCCTCGAATAACTTATATTTCTTTATCAAAACTAGATTAAAAAAATTCTAATATAAATGCAATAACTACTTATAGATTTCTCTCCTTTTGAGAACAAAGGGGGCGACACCCTTTTTCATCTTCTTTGCCAGTGATTGTTTCCACCGGATTTGGTCATCGGCTGGCCGGCGGACCTTCGTACTAGGTGCTCGTGCATCTTACATATGCTCAGTCGATGTTCCTCTTTATTTTCGTTCATCCGGCCATGCTGCCAGAATCCGGTGACTTTCACCATGCCTTCACTAGGGTTACCTTGCGGAAAATAGATGAAAATGGCCGTCCTTTGTAATGTGGTTTGGTTTTGTACAATGGAAGTACTTAGTTCCGGCAGATCTATGCCAAAAATTTCTTCAGCTTTAAGATCTACACTGTGGTGAACAATTTGTCGGCGAACATCTCATCCGATCACTCTTATAAATTTGCTAGCAAATTTTTGGGTGGTACTGTAACCGCAACTTTATATAAACCTAGGCTATTGATAAGCCCACTACTGTCATCTCTTCACGTGAGGACACCTTTAGTTCAAACTCCAATTGTTTGGTACCTGCTGCAGAATTAGTAGTAACAGACACGTGACATGGGTACCTTCATATATCGTGTTTGGAAATGGTGAAAAATCTTGAACATACGAAGAAGAAGATGAAGGTTGGGGTAGGTCCCACATTTGCCATATGTTTGGTTGTTTATGATTTCAATAAGTTTTGGGGGTAATGTGATCGGGTAATGGTTTAAAATTTAGGACGATTGATCAAAGTTCATATTTATTTTTGAAACCCAAATCAAGAATTTAATTTGACCCATCACTCAATTTCAAGCTTGACAGATTAAATCAAAATATTTTCAGCAAAACCATATGTGAGATGAGATTAGGAAAGAAAAAATTTCATAAGTTTGGGTGAAGTGCATTTCAATAATATTGATGTCCGTTTGTGATTTCGAGTCTGGGAATAGCTCTGTATGATAATTCTGCTTCTGGGAGCATGATCGGAAGTGAATTCGGAGGTCTGTGTGACATTTTGTAGTCATTTGGCTAAAGATAGAATTGGAAGATTTTTGAGAGGTTTGACTGGAAGTGAACTTTTTGATATCGGGGTCACTATCCGATTTTGAAAGTTGGAATAGGCCCGTAATGTCGAATATGACTTGTTTGCAAAATTTGAAGTCAATCGGATGTGATTTGATAGGTTTAAAGTTCATAAAGCTCGTATTAGAGGTCGATTCATGATTGTAGCATTGTTTGATATGATTTGAGGCCTCGAGCAAGTCCGTAATATACTTTGGGACTGGTTGGTATGATTGGTTGGGGTCCCGGAGGTCTCGGGTGGATTCTGGGTGGTTAACCGATCGAATTTTGAGTTTGAAGAAGAGCTGAAGTTGCTGCTTTATGCTCCTATTTGTGGGAGCTACGTATGTATGAGGTGAAGAGGGTCGGTGCATAGCTACTATTATGTGTAAGTCTAGGTAGTCTAGGACTCAAAAACATGCTATACTTGGAATATCTGTAATCTTGTTGACATTTGAATTGCTTAAATCTTATCGAATTGGTAAATGAATTTATAAAAGGATTAAACATCATTTTCTTAAATTGCTAAAAGAAAATTGGCTTCCTCGATAAATTATTAATTTGCTGTTTGAGCATGTATTTCTATGAGTACCTGCGTCGCATGTATGATTCATGAGCAGGGTGTTTGTTCATTTATGCTGGCCGCGTCGAATGTATGATTCACGAGCGGGGTAATAGATTCATTTATAGTTCGCGCCATTCGATCCTCTAGCAGTGCACAGTTTAAATATTACTGGATCAGACCGTACGTCCTCGGTGTGATTAGCGCATGCTTGTATTGCTTACCTTAATACTTATTGAAATTGTTATTGCCTCTTCCCGGATGAGAATATATGTAAAATGATGAAAAAAGAATTTGGAAATTTCCTATAAAATAAAGAATTTCTTACTTGCTTCATTCCATTGAATTACAAACATGTTTATAAAAAAAAATCCCCGATCTACTATATTATTGAGATAACATTATTGGACCACTAGTAAGTGTGAAAGTCGACCTCTTGTCTCTACTTCTTCGAGATTAGAGGGGATACTCATTGGGTACACGTTGTTTTCGTACTCATACTATACTTCTGTGCATTTTTGTTGCACAGGCACATGAATCTCTAGTGGCCTAGTGGGTGTAGTAGCATGGTTGATACAGAGACTTAGGTGAGCAGCTCTTCTCGGGGCGACATGCAGCCAATGGAGTCTCTTTCAGATAACTGTATTTATGTCCCGTCCCATGTTGTATTTCGGGCTGTTGTTGTATTATATTATTTCTTAGAAATTGCTCATGCACTTTTGACACCGAATTCTGGGATGTCTATGGGTTTAATTAGAAATTTAAAATTTATTAAATATTTCATTATTTATTCAACATAGTTTATTTATTATTTATTTGTTCAAAAGAAATGATTTCAAAATAATCAAAATGAGAAATTGCTAGTAAATTATAGTTGGCTTGCCTGACAATAGTGTCCGGATGACGTAACGATCCTTAGTGTATTTTGGGTCGTGACACCATGCCATCAGCATGGGATATGGCACATAAAAATACGAGAATTTTGTGGAATTTCAGTTTTATAACTTTAAAATGCCAAGAAACGAGTAACAACCATGGCGAGGTAGTGACAATTGTTCCTTAGATAATTTTTAATGGGCAACCAAAAATTCTATGCAATCTGGATCGGGCGGCCTGGGCCCATGCCACCGGCATGGGCTGTAACACAAGAAAATATGAGCATCAGACGGATATTCCAGTTTTATGATCCTAAAACGCTAAAAAGAGTAACAGTCATGGCGAGGTGATGACTATTGTTCCGTAGTTATTTTTTGATGGGGCGGAAAATTTTTAAGCGATGTGTCTGGTAGCTTGGGGCAATGCCACTAGCTAGCACATGAAAATTTGGGAATCAGACGTAATTCTAGTTTTATGAGCCTAAAAAGCTAAGAAAGGAGTAACATTCATGGCGATGCGGTGGGACAGTATAATCTAATCCGATTACGGTCAAGTGGAACGGGCCCATGCCACCGGCATGGGCTATAGCACATGAAAATATGGAAATTGGGCAGAATTCTCGTTATATGGCTCTAAAACGGCAAAAAATGAGTAAAGGTCATGGTTAGGTGGTGACTATTATTCTAGATGTCATTTTTTATGGGCCGGAAAAATTTATGCGATCTAGGTCTGATGTCCCCGGCCCATTCCAGCATCATGGGCTATAGCACATGAAAATATGAAAATTGACAGTAATTCCAGTTTTATAGCCCTAAAACGCCAAGAAACAAGTAAAGGTCATGGATAGGTGGTGACTATTATTTCTTAATTCATTTTTTATGGGCCAACAAATTTTTATGCGGTCGTGGTCCAGTGGCTTGGGCCCATGCCACCGACGGGGGCTATAGCGCTTGAAGATCTGGAAATTAGGTGGAATTCCAGCTATACAGGCCTACTATGCAAAATAAGAGTAATGATCATGACGAGGTGGTGAGTATTATTCCTTAGATCATTTTTATGGGTAGGCAAAATTTATGTGATCCAGGTCTGGTGGCTTGGGCCCATGTCGATGCAAATGAAAATCTGAGAATCGGGCATATTCTAGTTTTATGGCCCTAAAATACCATAAAATAAGTAACAATCATGGAGAAGTGATAAATTTTGTTCCTTGGGTTGGTTTTTGATGGGCCAGCAAAATATTAGGCGATTAGGGTCCGGTCACCCGGGCCTGTACCGATGACTTGGGCTATAGCACATGAAAATTGGATAATCTGGTGAAAATCCAATTTTATGGCCCTAAAACACCAAAAAATGAGTAACGGTCATGTAGAGACGATGATTATTACTTCTTAGGTAATTTTTTATGGGTCGACAAAATTTTAGACGATCAAGGTCCGGTGGTTTGGGTCCATGCCACCGGCATGGGCTATAACATATAAAAATTTAGGAATCAGTTGGAATTCAAGTTTTATGGCCCTAAAATACCAAAAAACGAGTAACGGTTATGGCGAGGCAGTGACGTTCATTCCATAGTCGTTCTTGATGGGCCTTTAAAAGTTTAGGCGATCCAGCTCGGGTAACCTGGACCCATGCCTCCTTCTTATGCTATAGCACAGGAAAATCTAGGAATCAAGGTAGAATTCAAATTTTATGGTCTAGAAATACCAAAAAATGAGGAACGGTCATGTCGAAGCGATGACTTTTATTCCTTATGTCGTTTTTTATGGGGCCGAAAATAACTTTAGGCGATTAGTTTCCGGTCTCCTGGATCCATGCTGATGGCATGGACTATAGTACACGAAAATTTGAGAATCGAGTGAAAATCCACTTTTATGGCCTTACGACGCCAAAAAATAAGGAACGGTCACGACGAGGCGATAACTACTGTTCCGTAGGTGGTTTTTGATTGTTTGGCAAAATTTTAGGCGATTCGGATCCGATCGCCGTGACCCATGCCGTTGTCATGCGCTATAGCATGAGAAATTTTGAGAATCGGGCGGAATTCTTGTTTATGGCCCTATGATGCGAAGGAAGGAGAAATGATCATAGAGAGGCGATGACGATGTTTCCTTAGGTGATTTTTGATGGGTTGGCAAAATTTTTGGCGATTCGAGTCTGGTCTCTCGGACCCATTAATCACTACCGACTCAATGCTACACAAATATAGGAAGAGCGGGTCGCAAAAGCTTTTACCTGAATAGTGGTTCTGGATCGAATTTCCACAAGGTGATAGTAGTGTAGTTGTATTGTCTGTCTAACCTAGAGATGCGCTTATTCTTCTAATTGCACTTCAAATATTTTTGTATTTTTTTATTTATAACTACTATTATGAACTAAGAATTAAAACTAAATTATGCTAAGGTAATGTTGCTAAGTTGTAATTAATGGGAGAAAGTCACTAGGTACATGGTATTACTAGGTGGCTAATTAACGGATAGATGCTACTAAGATAGACTGACATATTTGGGGCTTATGCTATAACCGTTGCACAATTGTACCCACTCTCACACCTCTCAGTAGATAGAGTGATTTCTCCCAATTGACTCTCTCCCGACCAATTGGGTAGGCCAATTAGACCAAGTAAATAGGGTTCAAGTAGGGTGATTACTTTCTCGAGATTTAACCCGTTAATTGGGACTACCATTTCTCATGGGTCCATCACAATTCATTGTTGGGTCAACTTTGGGGTCATGGTCTCTCCTTCTCGAGAAGAGTGAAACCAACAAAGCTAGAATCAGTGTTTGCAACCACAAATCTTTAATTAAAATATAAAATCAACCCGAATAATAAATATCCAATATCAATCTATCATTAGAATGCAACACTCATCAATTAACCACACTAGGGTTGATCCACAACCCTAGCCAATGGGGTTAGCTAGACATAATTAAAGAAGAAACTAAAGAAATAGAAGAAGAACTAAACATATTAATTGTTTACTAAGAAGAAACTACAATAATCTATTATTAATGAAGACCAAAAGTTCCAAAAATGGCTACAAACTCGTTCCTAGGTGCACAACTGCGTTAGAAATTAAAACTTGACCTAAAAATGATAAAATATTCTATTTATAGTGGGCTGGAAAAACTGGACAAAAATACCCCTACAGGGTCAGTGCGGTCCACGCAAACACAATCGCGACCGCACTAGATCATGGACTTCACTATTTATCTCTCTGAACTTGAAGGATGAAAATCGTGTAAAAAGGTAACGCGACCGCGCGGTGATGACCACGGCCGCATGGCTAGCTCTTGTCCAAAATAACAGCTCTCTGAATCTCCTAACGCGGACTGCATAAATAGGAAGTGCGGCCGCGATGGATGAAGGCAGCCGCTGGAATCTGACCACGATCGCGTTGTCTTTGTCCTGAATATGCCCGATCTCTGAACCTCCAAGTGTGTCCGCGATCGCTATTGCGCTGTCTGCACTGGGCTCTTTTTCCTTCAATTCACTTGGTCTTTGATACTTGAGCAAGTGTTACTCCGTTTTGAGCGGATATTTGACATGTCGTTACTTTGTCGCCCAAACCTGCAATCAAGCACAATATGTGAGCATTTTGGGACTATTTTGTAGCAATTTATACTCAAAGCATATGCAAGTAGGGGCATAAAACATGTTAAAATACTACCTATCAACTCCCCCAAACTTAAACCTTTGTTTGTCCTCAAGTAAACAAAATAAGACCCACCCCTTAAAGGAACATCCAATTAATACCAGCTATCCTAAAGTAACCTCAACAAGCATCAATTGGGACTAACAATTGATGTCAACACGGATGCATTATTAACACTGTTAAACTTTGAAAACTATGGATCAAGTGTGACATAAGAGCATCAAGAGTCGACGCATTTCATCAATGAACTTCTCTCAATTACTTTGGTCATTGTGGAACCCAAACTTACACGTCCTCAAATCTCCCTAAGCCAACCTCACCTTTTAATGTATTGACAGACAAACCGAGGTTGATGGACTTCAACTCATCTCTCTCAAGAAGAAGGTCACACTCATCTCTCTCAAGAAGAAGGTCACAAGTCCGGTTCTAGGTACCATATGCTTGCCCCTTATATAAGTATCCACTAACGTAGGCTTCCTACAACTCAAGATCATATAGGGATTATAAGGAGTCATTGTGAAGGCTTTTCGGTTAGGGTAGGACATGTTTTTATTCAAGTGAGTTCAATCTGAACTTCTTTTGATTCATTTTCGCACACTTTCTTGACTCATTTGAGTATTTCACTTCTTTTCAAGGGGTTAGGGGGACATATTTTCACTCTTTCTTATGCAATTCAGAGCATTTCTCCCTTTTCTACTTATTCCACACCTTTTTATCTTTTTCTTTTCTTTCTTTTTCATTGCCTTCCTTTTCTTTTACATTTGTAACTTTTACCACTTTATTTCCTTTCTTGTCTCTCCCACCAAACTTAGACATTTACCATTACTCAAGGGAAGAGTTGGGTGCCAAGAGAGGGTATCATTAAGAATGGGTATAGGCTTGTAGCATCGATTCTTGAAAGAAAATAGTTTAAGGCTCAAAAGGGTTTATTAGGGATCATCTCATCGGTAGGCCATGGAATTTTTCAACTTGACATTTGGATTAAGGAGAGCCTATAATCACTTCTCAAGTCAAATTTCATCGATGATTTTGCCTCACTCATTTAGAGCAAGTTCTATACCATTGGCTTGGGACATGGACTCACAATTTGATTTCTCACCACACACACTCAGGGATTGCTAATGACATTGAGTCGAGGGCCCATAACGACCTTAGTTATGATTTAAGCTCATAATCGCTCGAAAAGACCACATGATGATTTTTTGGTCAACACAAGAGTCTAAAGGCCGCGACTTTCATCATCCTAAACGCAACATTATGTCTTTGATCATAGGATTAAAGGCAAATGTGCTAGGCCTAGGCGAAGCTTTTCTTGAGGTACCCTTAATTACAACATCCAAAAACAAAAAGAAAAATAAAAAAGGAACTTAAACCCTTAAGAAGGATGTCACACCATCTATCATCGGAAAGATCCACCCGGTTCGCATGCTACTCCACCCTTGGAAAGAACCATGGCATTAAGAAAACCAAGGGCTTATTGAAAATGTCAAAAATAAAACAAAATTCTACGAGCCTATCTATAAAGCTAAAAACAAAAAATTTTGCAAAAATATAAGTATGATAAAGGTAGCTAAATGTAAAGTTATATACAACCCGAATAGAAAATCAAAGTAAAGCAAAAGCTATCAATCTATATATAGTCATCGGGGTAATAAAAAAGTTGGGCGCACCCTACAAATAAGAGCTGGCATTGTCCCCAATGCCAACTACACAAATAAGAATAAAAATCAATGAAAGGATATAGAAGAGCTCCCTAGGACTGGTCTGCCTGCATGGGGTCCTCAATGGTCCCCTGGTCCTCTGTATGTGCGAAAACCTCAAACTGGTTCCCAGACTTCTGCTGCTCAGCTGCTGGGACCTGCACCTGAACCGACTGAATGGTTGGTGTTTTTATCGACTATTTGGAAGTGTTGGAAACACGTTCTCAAGGCATTATACTAAACGTGCGTTCATATTTGTAGGTTTTGATGAATGACAAACTATGCGCAAATTGACATATGACGAGATCCAAGCACGAGCGCAAAATTGATATATAACGAGATTCAAGCACAAGACAAAGATCGAGACTAAGTTTTATATGAGTCGGTATTTAATTGTGATCTTGATCCGACAACTTAAACTCAAGACTTGGCTTCTCTCGTAAAAATAATTTTAAATCATGCATATTTAATTTAGAGCAAAATGATTTTAATTAATGCATATTTACCTTAGTCAAAATGATTTTTAAACATGCCTCAAAAATCTGGACTAAGATAATCGATTATGTACTTATGATAATCGATTATGTTTAAGTCAGCTGCTTGACAATCGATTGTGAACTTATGACAATCGATTGTGTTAAGGCAGTGAGCATCAGATTTTTCAAATCTGCATGACAATTGATTGTGAACCTTATGACAATCGATTGTGCTGAGGCAGTGTACACCAAAGTTTTTCAACGCTCAAAATAATCGATTGTGAAGTTAATGAAAATCGATTATGAAGAGACAGTGTCCATCAGATTTTTCAAAGTCACAAAATAATCGATTGTGCACATATGCCAATCGATTGTGTTGAGGCAGTGTCTTCCAGACTTTTTCAATGCTATTAAATAATCGATTGTGAATATATAACAATCGATTGTCACGAGGCAGTGTCTAAATTGATTTTTCAAGTCTGATATATAATTGATTGTTAACTTAGTATAATCGATTGTATAACTAACCGTTGCCAAAATATTTTCAAATACCGTCAGGTAATCGATTGTTGATATTCTATAATCGATTGTTGAAATTAAAATCTGGAAAGGATTTTTTGAACGTTGTTGAATAATCGATTGTTTTACGTAAAATCTGGAAATGATTTGTTGAACGTTGCCAATAATCGATTGTTGATCTTAGATAATCGATTGTTAAGCGTAAAATCTGGGATTGATTTTTGGAACGATTGGCAAACAATCGATTGTGGCTTCTTGACAATCGATTGTCACAGAGTAAAATCAGCAGTTCTTAATTGGCAATTAGGCAACGGTAATACAAGGTTTTTCAACTATAAATACAACTTCAATTCAGTCTTTTGAGAACAACAACACACAACAACTGATCATACAATTGCTAAAGCTTGCATACTTTATTGCTTATCATTTTATATTCATTTCATAAGCTTTTGAGAGCCAAATTCTTGTCTAAAGTTGTTGCGATCTTGAGCGTATTCTTTTACTCATATCTACTCATTAAGGAGTGTCTTGTTTGAGTGCTTAGTGTATTGTACACTTGAAGAGAATTGTTATTCTCTTGTTGTAAGAAGGAACTTGTGTTTCCTTGGTTGAAGTCTTGGAGTGTTGTATCTTCGAGCAAAGGTGTTGAGGCTTGTGTCCTCAAGTTGTAAAGGTTTGTTAAGCACCCGTAAGCTTGACAAGTTAGTGGAAATCTCGAGAGAGTCTCTCGGGGACTGGACTAGCCACGGGTTGTGGTGAACCAGAATACATCGGTGCATTCTTTCTTATTTATCGCACTTATTTATTTCCTGCAATTTTTAAATTCCGCAAGTTTACGCTAATTTTTATTATAACGCTATTCACCCCCCTCTAGCGTTAAGCGTATTATCTAACAATTGGTATCAGATCCCAACTCTTTGAAGACTTAACCGTTTGAGAGAAACATCCATGGCTTCTACTCGTGACTCTTTTGCTGGAATAGGTGAAGGACAATGCTCCACCCGACCACCGCTATTCGATGGTACAAATTATACATACTGGAAGGAGAGGATGAGAATATTTGTGCAATCAAATAGTTTTCATCTTTGGAAGGTCATAACAAATGGAGAACAAATGCCAACCAAGAAGGTTCAAAATGAATGGGTACATAAGTCCGAAGATGAATACGATGCGGATGATATCCGAAAGGTGCAAAATAATGCTAAAGCTATTAATTTGTTATATTGTGCTGTAAATGCTGATGATTACAGGAAGATATCTTGTTGCACAACGGCGAAGCAAATGTGGGACAAGCTGGAAATTACGTACGAAGGTACGGACCAGGTAAGGGAAGCTAAAATTGACTTCCTAACCCATGCTTATGAATTATTTCACATGAAGGAAGGTGAAAAGGTGGATGAGATGTTCGAACTAATTTCAATAATCATAAATGACTTACATGCTCTCAAGAAGACATTCACGGATAAGGAACTTGTCCGAAAAATTCTTAGAAGTCTCACTCCGGCATGGCGATCAAAGGCCGACGCGATTCAAGAGTCCATTGGCGTTTCAAATGTCACCATCGACGCATTAAGAGGTAATCTTAAGACTTATGAATCTACTATACTTAACCCTCTTGTTGATGATCAAAGGAGGCAAAGAATCGCTCTAAAGGCAAGCACAAGCCATCCGCAAGTTGATGAGGACGGAGACAACGAGTTTGGACTCATTATCAAAAGATTTCAAAAGTTCATGCGAAAAGAGTATGAACGAAAGGGCAAAAAGCAAGGAGAACAAATAAAGTGCTATGAATGCGGAGAAACCGGGCACATCAAATCAAATTGCCCAAACATCAAAAAGGAATAGAAACCTTTCAAAAAGCAACGTGCATATATATCTTGGGGAGGAGACTCCGGAGATGAGTCAAGCGAAGGAGAAGAAGAGGAAAGCGCAAACCTTTGTCTTATGGCACAAGAAGACAAGCAAGATGAGGTATGTCAAATCTCTTCTAAAAATTTCTTTTCCCTTGAAGAAATGCAAAATGCTTTTGATGAGTTATATAGTGACTTTATTAAAGCTTCAAATCTGTTAAAAGCATAAAAGAAAATGCTTCTTCAAAAGAAAAAGATTTTCAAAAACAACTCTGATTGAAAGAAAAGGATTTGGAAAAACTGGTTTTAGAAAATGAGAAATTGAAAGAGGAAAACAAGTTTTTCGCAAAAAGAAGTGCCGACAAGCCCGAAAGCTCTATTAGAAATTGTACTTCTTGCATGCATCTCAAAAATGAAGTAGAAAGGCTTAAGGGCACCTTAGATAAGTTTAATTCTTCTCACAAAAATTTGAATGAGGTCCTTGTTAATTTGAAGTCAACCAAGCATGGCATAGGTTTTAAGAATGAGCCTAAAGAAAAGGTTGAAGCCAAACCTCAACCACCTAAAGCTCTACATAGGATTAATAAAACAAATGCTCATCCTAGAAATAACATCCCTAGAACCAATATGCATGCTAGACCAAATGTTGAACACTTTAGAAGACCTAGAAATGACTTACCACCTAGAAATAACTATTCTAGAAATGATGCATATTCTAGGCCAAACAATAGAAGGAATTTTGAACCTTCTAGAACACCTAGAAATGACTTCCAACCTAGAAATAATTATTCTAGAAATGCTGTACATCATAGAACAAATAGTAGGAGAAATAATGTTCATGAAATGCGAAATAGTCATAGTGTCGAAAATAGAGTAAACAATTTTCGTCCGTCCAATTACTACGAACCTAGAAGGATGTATAATCCTAACGTGACTTGTCATTATTGTAGACGAATTGGTCATATTGCTCCTGCTTGCTTTACACGTCATAGACATAACACTCAAACGCATCATTATGATATGCCTAACCCCCAAGGACCCAAAATGGCATGGGTACCTAAAATGCATTAATTTGTTTTGTAGGTGTGTTTGAAGGGATCAAGTGTACTATGGTACCTTGATAGTGGATGCTCCAAACACATGACGGGAGACGAATCCAAATTCCTTCAACTAGAACACAAGGAAGAGGGAAGTGTTATTTTTGGTGATAACAACAAAGGAAAGATTATTGGCATCGGATCGGTCGGTAAGGATGAAATCTCTTCCATTAAGCATATATTACTTGTGAAAGGTTAAAACATAATCTCTTGAGCATAAGTCAATTATGTGACAAGGGAAATCTTGTTTTATTTGATTCAAATGAATGCCTAGTTTTTAGACGTAGCGATTTTAAAATCATCCTTCGTGGTTTTAGAATGGATAACATTTATATGGTTGATCTTGCAAACTCTTCACCCAATTATGTGAATTGTTTAATGAGCAAAGAGGATGATTCTTGGTTATGGCATCGTAGAGTAGCTCACATCAACATGCATCTTTTGAACAAATTGGTTTCACAAAATTTAGTTGTTGGTCTTCCAAATTTGAAATTTGAAAATGACTCTATTTGTGATTCTTGTCAAAAAGGGAAGCAAACAAAAGCATCTTTTAAATCAAAAAATATTGTTTCAACTACTAGACCATTGCAATTGCTTCACATGGATTTGTTTGGACCATCTCGCATTGAAAGTCTTGGTAGAAATCGTTATGCTTTTGTTATTGTTGATGATTATTCCAGATTTACTTGGACTTTATTTCTTGCCCATAAAAGTGATGCTTTTAAGAATTTTAAATATTTCCTTAAACGTGTTCAAAACGGAAAGGAAACAACCGTCACTTCAATTAGAAGTGATCATGGGGGAGAGTTTGATCACAATCTCTTTGCGGACTTTTGTGACGAACTCGGTATCGAGCATACCTTTTCCGCTCCACGAACACCACAACAAAATGGGGTGGTGGAAAGGAAACATAGGTGCCTCGAAGAGATGGCTTGAACCATGCTCGAAGAGGCTAAGATTCCCAAAAATTTTTGGGCGGATGCCGTGAGTACCGCATGCTACATCTTAAATAGAGTAGTCATAAGGCCAATACTCATGAAGACCCCTTATGAACTCTACAAGGAAAGGAAACCAAATATCTCCCATTTTAGAGTATTCAGTTGTAATGTTTTTATTCATAACAATGGAAAAGATCAATTGGGAAAATTTGATGCTAAGTCCGATGAGGGAATTTTTATTGGGTATTCTTCACGTAGCAAAGCATATAGGATTTTTAATAAAAGAACCGAAACTGTGGAGGAATCCCCTCATATTGTGTTTTCCGAGAATAATGCTCGTTCGGCGAGAAAGGATTCCGGTTTTGATCTTGCAGGTATTTTAGATAGCTTGAAAGACAAAATACAAGAGGAAACGCCTAAGGAAAATAAAGACAAAATTTTTGAACAACCAACGGAGGAAGCGCCACAATTGGAGAAAGAAACTAAAATGCCTAACGAGTGGAGAACAATCAAAGATCACCCTCTCGAACAGGTAATCGGCAACGTCGGAGAAAAGGTAAGTACCCGAAACACTCTTAAGAACACCCTAGGACACACTTCTTAAGAGATCACGCTCTCACTTGGCCACACTGGTTTAAGTTACTATTTCTTTACAAATTACTGACTTGAGCGTCGGACACGTCTAATTCTATTTTGCAGGTATCGCCCTAAAGGTAAGGGGAATTATAAAGATATGGCACAGAACAATCGATTGTTACAGCAAATAATCGATTATTTTACTGTGCAGAAAATCGATTAGCAAGTATCACTAATCGATTATTTATGGTTTATGCTTATTATGCAGTTTTGTTTAATAATCGATTTTTAACTGTTTAATTGATTACCGTCTCAGCCATTCAGTACTGCTTTTCTAAAACAATCGATTGTTTCATATATATATAATCGATTATTTTCCGAGTCAGAAAATCACACCACTCTTTCCCAAGAAGACGCTAAGCTCATGCATGCCATCATAACCGGAGCTCACATCAATTGGTGTAAGTTCGTCAAGATTCACATGCGTGATGCCATCGGAGATGATAGACCTCTTCCCTATGCCCTCCTTATTATGAATTTTCTTGAAGCTTCCGGATTCAACACTTCCACCGGTCCTCTCAAAAAGAGCACCAAGAAGTGGGAAATTTCAGAATCCTCCTTTCCCCATGACAGCGATCATGTAGCTCCTGCTCCTCTTCTAACTCGTCGGTCGCGTCAGCCTCAAGAACCTACTCTTCAATCCATTTCCGACCAAATTGCTTCAGTGACCACCTCTGTCGGTCAATTGACACATGAGATCCATGGATATTTTGACCATGTTCATTATCCATATGCCGGTCTTGTTCCCTTTGAAGCAGTGCCGGACGATGAGGCGGGAAATGATGATGAATAATTTCTTTATTTTATTGTTCCATGTTTGTATTGTTGCCATTATGTACCCGTTTTTTAATAAATAAACAAGTTTTTTTAATTATTCCATTTTTTTTGCTAATGGCAAAAAAGGGGGAAGATAACGGGTATGCACTATCAAGCACTCTCAATACTTATCGGCATAAATTGAGGGGGAATTCATATATTGAGGGGGAACAACTTGCATATCCATATACTTGTTGCATATCTTTTCTTGTCTTGAATCATCATTATGAATTGCTTAATATGCATATCCTGATTAAAGTTTGCATATCCATATACTTGTTGCATATCTTTTCTTGAATCGTCATTATGAATTGCTTAATATGCATATCCCGATTAAAGTTTGCCATTATCAAAAAGGGGGAAATTGTTGGAAACACGTTCTCAAGGCATTAAACTAAACGTGCGTTCATATTTGTAGGTTTTGATGAATGACAAACTATGCGCAAATTGACATATGACGAGATCCAAGCACGAGCGCAAAATTGATATATAACGAGATTCAAGCACAAAACAAAGATCGAGATTAAGTTTTATATGAGTCGGTATTTAATTGTGATCTTGATCCGACAACTTAAACTCAAGACTTGGCTTCTCTCGTAAAAATAATTTTAAATCATGCATATTTAATTTAGAGCAAAATGATTTTAAATAATGCATATTTACCTTAGTCAAAATGATTTTTAAACATGCCTAAAAAATCTGGACTAAGATAATCGATTATGTACTTATGATAATCAATTATGTTTAAGTCAACTGCTTGACAATCAATTGTGAACTTATGACAATCGATTGTGTTAAGGCAGTGAGCATCAGATTTTTCAAATCTGCATGACAATCGATTGTGAACCTTATGACAATCGATTGTGCTGAGGCAGTGTACATCAATGTTTTTCAACGCTCAAAATAATCGATTGTGAAGTTAATGACAATCGATTGTGAAGAGACAGTGTCCATCAGATTTTTCAAAGTCACAAAATAATCGATTGTGCACATATGCCAATCGATTGTGTTGAGGCAGTGTCTTCCAGACTTTTTCAAAGCTATTAAATAATCGATTGTGAATATATAACAATCGATTGTCACGAGGCAGTGTCTAAATTGATTTTTCAAGTCTGATATATAATCGATTGTTAACTTAGTATAATCGATTGTATAACTAACCATTGCCAAAATATTTTCAAACACCGTCAGGTAATCGATTGTTGATATTCTATAATCGATTGTTGAAATTAAAATCTGGAAAGGATTTTTTGAACGTTGCTGAATAATCGATTATTGATTTTGTATAATCGATTGTTTTACGTAAAATCTGGAAATGATTTTTTGAATCTTGCCAATAATCGATTGTTGATCTTAGATAATCGATTGTTAAGCGTAAAATCTGGGATTGATTTTTGGAACGATTGGCAAACAATCGATTGTGGCTTCTTGACAATCGATTGTCACAGAGTAAAATCAGCAGTTCTTAATTGGCAATTAGGCAACGGTAATACAAGGTTTTTCAACTATAAATACAGCTTCAATTCAGTCTTTTGAGAACAACAACACACAACAGCTAATCATACAATTGCTAAAGCTTGCATACTTTATTGCTTATCATTTTATATTCATTTCATATGCTTTTGAGAGCCAAATTCTTGTCTAAAGTTGTTGCGATCTTGAGCGTATTCTTTTACTCATATCTACTCATTAAGGAGTGTCTTGTTTGAGTGCTTAGTGTATTGTACACTTGAAGAGAATTATTATTCTCTTGTTGTAAGAAGGAACTTGTGTTTCCTTGGTTGAAGTCTTGGAGTGTTGTATCTCCGAGCAAAGGTGTTGAGGCTTGTGTCCTCAAGTTGTAAAGGTTTGTTAAGCACCCGTAAGCTTGACAAGTTAGTGAAAATCTCGAGAGAGTCTCTCGGGGACTGGACTAGCCACGGGTTGTGGTGAACCAGAATACATCGGTGCGTTCTTTCTTATTTATCGCACTTATTTATTTCCTGCAATTTTTAAATTCCGCAAGTTTACGCTAATTTTTATTATAACGCTATTCACCCCCCCTCTAGCGTTAAGCGTATTATCTAACAGGAAGCCCGTGACTTCCTCATCTACTTTTACTCTCTGGAAAGCTCCGTCAATTTCTTTCTATGTGAATCCACCGCCTTAGTCAAGGCGTCCTGAGTCCTCATAATCTTCTCCTGGTTGTCCAGGAGTGGCTTTAGAGTATCCTCAATGGACTAAAGAATCTGAGCAGTGGGGGGTGCAGAATGGGCCTCAATTATATGTCGCAGCTGACAACTTGGATGTCGCAGCTGACATCCAGTTGTTCTAACTGCCTAAGGTCTGACTCAACTAATGGGCCACGAAAAGGTGAGCCCGAGAAGAGGGAACCCCCGGGCCAGCTGAAGTGATGGGTCCAATAGAAGAGGAGGGCACATCATCAGTAGTGGTGGCAACAGGTATGGAGGGTAGCTCGGTTGAAGGCTGAACAACAGACTCTACTACAGTTGGATCCTCAGACTGGCCAGTTGGTGTAGAGGTAGGTGGATTGTTTTTCTTGCCCTTTGGGTTGTCTGGAACCTGAATGCTATACCATGAGAACGGGGCGACCGATCTTACTTTTACATTATAGGACTTTTTATTTACTTTGAAATCCGAAAAATAGATGGTGAGATTGTTGGGGAAAGGGTAATTCCTTTCATGCTCTCATCCCACATCAAAAATCACATAGGGCATCACATTGCCCACATTGATATGTACCCGGCCATACTAGATACAATCAACACCGCACGAGGAAGAGGAATAGTCTGATCGTCGGTAGAAGGGTCAAGCTGGCTGCACACAAATGTCAACCACCCTCGAGCCTCAAAGTTGAATGTCTTCCAGAATATTCTTTTCCATGCTAGCAACCAATCTGGAACAGTACCCGGGTAGGCCAGGTATCTAGCTAACCAAGGGCGAACCTCTTCACCCATTGCCAATTTCTCATCGTACTTAGTTTCATCCTCGTCATCGAACCACCAATACTCATTGAAATCTTTACCAGAGAATACTACACTTTTGTTTCGAACTTTGGTTGATAATTAAGACCTTTTTGGCGTGGGCCACATTGCAGTAAAACTCCTTCACCATTTGCTCATTGGAATCTACTAACTCATCCCAAAAGTGCTCCCATTCCACTCTAGTATGGAATTGTCTATTTATATTAGGGATTAGGGGTAGCAGGTCAGTTGTAATGATACTCCTCTATGGAATCATTTTTCACACTAGCCAGTACTCCCTGAACTTGTGTAAGCCACTTGGATGACAAAGCGACCCTCCCAGACTTCAGGTTTTCTTGTTCGTTCAACACCCCTAACCTGGGGAACACCACTGTTTGGTACGTCATCATCACCATTGGTCCCACCTTCTGCACTCTCCCCAGATACTAAAGTTGTGGGGAAGGTGGAGTGTTCGTCACTGCCTTCCTCTAATACATCAGACGACTCAGAATGTACACTTTACAGAGCTTGGGTTGTAGATGCAGCTGGGACTGAGAGAGCTTGGCTTAAGTCAGAAGAGAGGTCCTGAGAGGGTAGGTACTCACTCCCCAATTGGTCATCATCACTAACAACTTGTTTTCTTGTTTTTAGTTTGGGTCGAGAAGTGAGTTTGGCTTGTTTCCCTTTTCCTCCCAGGAGGAGTCACCTCAGCCAGGTTGTTTGGAACCTCATCCTCGTGTTTTACCGTTTTCTGTAAGAAAATATGTCTAACTTTATTAGTTGAAGCAAGATAGTGAATCAGTTATTGAAAACAATTGCAGAATATCTGATGAATGGGTTGCAGACGTGCCATTGCAGAACAAGGCACCGTAGACCGCACCATTAGGAGTGCGAACAAGTCAGGGGCACCGGAGACCGTGCTATGGCGATCGCGGGCTCCGTTAAAAAAGTCCTAGAAACAACACCTCTCTGAATCACCCAATGCGGTCCGTGCAATGTGCAACGTGGCCACACTGGAGCAGGTTTAGCTTTCATTCATTTTAACTACGCGGACCGCTTGAGAGTGACCACGGGCCGCGCTGAGGCAGTCCTATGGACTAAGTTAGTATTTCATTCATTCTTCCATTTTCATTCAAACTCTAACCCCTACTTGTCCCTACTCAGTTACCCAATCTTTAGTTACTTTAAACACCCAAAAACAAACACAGATTCTACCTTAGACTAATAATTCGATTAAAAATGGGAAGAAAAATAGAAGCTACACTACTGGGCAAAAAATAAAATGAAAATTAAGAAAATAATTAACTAAGGTTGCATGAAATGTTAGATGTGTGAAGAATAGGTGCAAGTAATCCAATCAACTAAGAAAATCGGACTTAGAATAAGATGAGCAGTCAAAATAGGGTTCAGGGCTTCCAATTTGCGAAAAGTGTAAAGTGAGACCCTGGGTCTCTATTTATAGAAAACTGTAGGTCTTGTACTTACCCGCCAGCGTGGCCGCACAAGAGCAATCGCGGACCGTGGACAACGCTGGGTTTGAGCATGAACCCTTGCAGAAAGCAGCACATGCAGACCACACAAAAGGGACGCGGATACGTGAGTGCACCGCGGACCTCATTAACATGAACACGGCCGCGTGGATGACTTTAGAGACTATACATACTTAGCTCATGCCAGTGCAAACTGCATAAAGTGCACCGCAACCCTACTGGCATTTTCAAAGATTGTGCAATTATACTTTGTTTTGCACTGGTTTAACACAATCCCTGCAACATTTCACAAACAATTAGCTCAAAAATCCTAAGCTACTAAGAAAATCAAAGAGAAGGAAAAAGACATGGGTTGCCTCCCAAGAAGCGTCTCATTTAATAACGCGGCACGACGCATGTTACCATCATATCATTTCAAATGAATGAGTGCCACCATGTGGCTGTCATCAACTTCCCCAAATATTGCTTGAAACGATGCCCATCGACTCGAAAAACTTCACCATTTTTGTTCTTGAGATCAATAGCATCAAATGGGATCACACTAACAACTTCAAATGGACCACTACACTTCGACTTGAGCTTTCCCGGGAATAACCTCAACCAGGGGTTGAAAAGAAGAACCATATCACTAATCTTGAATTCCTTTCCCCGAGCATATTTGTCGTGGAGATACTTCATCTTGTCCTTTTACAAAGACGAGCTAGAGTAGGCATGAAATCTAAACTTGCCGAGATCATTGAGTTGCTCAACCCGGAGATTCGCCCCAACATCCCATTCTATGTTCAACTTCCTCAAGGCCCACATAGCCTTGTGCTCCAATTCCATCGGAAGATGACAAGCTTTCCCAAATACCAACCGGTATGGAGACATATCGATTGGGGTCTTGTAAGCTATTCGATAGGCCCAAAGAACATCATCTGATATTTTTGACCAATCGGTCCTATTGGCATTGAAAGTTTTAGACAAGATACTCTTAATTTATCGCTTGAAAACTTTCACTTGGCCACTCACTTGAGGATGATAGGGGGTGGTAACCTTGTACTATACTCCATACTTGGAAAGCAATGAATCAAAAACCTTGTTGCAAAACTGAGACCCCCCATCACTAATGATTGCACGAGGAGTGCCGAACCTTGTGAAGATATTCTTTTTAAGAAATTCCAACACACTTCGGGCTTCATTGTTGGGAAAAGCCACGACTTCAACCCACTTCGAGACATAATCCACCACCACCAAAATGTAAATGTTCCCATAAGAGATCACAAAAGGACCCATGAAGTCGATACCCCAAACATAAAAAATATCCACCTCTAGAATTGCATTGAGATGCATCTCATCCTTTTTAGAAATCCCACCGGCTCGTTGGCATTCATCACATCTCTTGACAAAATCACCGGCATCTTTAAACAATGTAGGCTAATAGAAACCGTAATTAAGCACCTTAGAAGTCGTCCTCGCCCCTCCATGATGGCCACCATAAGGTGAGGAATGCTAAGCTTCCAAAATACCCAATTTCTCCTCCTCCGGGATACAACATCGAATCACATCATCGGTGCAAATCTTAAACAAATATGGCTCGTCCCAATAAAATTACAAGCTATCCCTCTTGAGCTTCTTCCTTTGGTTATAAGAGAGATCACACGTATGATTCCCATAACAAGATAATTTGCGACATCGGCGAACCACGTGAGAAACCGCAAGGAGTTGCTCGTCGAGAAATGTATCATTGATTTCATGGCCATCACAAGGCCTCCCCTCCTTCTCCAAACGGGACATCATGTCCACCATTTGATTCTCACTTCCTTTCTAGTCTACAATTTCAAGATCCAACTCTTGAAGAAGAACAACCCATCTCATCAATCTTTCCATTGAATCTTTCTTGGTCATTAAATACCTAAAGGCAGGATGGTCGGTGTGCACAATCACTTTGGCCCCCATAAGGTAAGGACGGAACTTTTCCATAGCAAAAACAATAGCCATTAACTCCTTCTCAATGACCGTGTAATTCCTTTGAGCTTCATTCATGGTCTTTCTTGAGTAGTACACCGGATGGAACATCTTGTTGATCCTTTGGCCTAAAACTGCCCCCAATACCATATCACTAGCATCATACATGAGCTCCAATGGTAAGCTCCAATTTGGTGCAGCGATGATAGGAGTAGTTGTCAACTTGTGTTTTAGGAGCACGAAAGCCTCCATGCACTTCTCATCAAAAACAAACTTGGCATCTTTCTCTAGAAGCTTGCACAATGGGTTAACTACCTTAGAAAATCTTTGATGAACCTTCGGTTGAAATTTGCATGCCCAAAAAAACTCCTTACCCCTTTGACATAATTAGGGGGAGGAAGCCTTGAAATAACCTCGATATTGGCCATGTAAACTTCAATTCCCCGCTTCAAAATCTTGTAACCTAACACAATACTCTCTTTTACCATGAAATGACATTTTTTCCAATTGAGAACTAGATTCGTGTCTTCACATCAGGCCAACAATCGATCCAAATTTACCAAGCACTCCTCAAACGAATCCCCAACCATGCTAAAATCATCCGTGAAGACACCCAAAATATCCTCCACCATGTCGGTGAAAATAGCCATCATACAACGTTGGATGGTCGTCGGAGCATTACACAATCCAAACGGCATCCTCGAAAATTTGAATGTGCCATAAGGACATGTAATGGTCGTCTTCTCTTGGTCCTTCAGGGCGATGAGAATTTGAATGTACGCGGAGTAACCATCCAAAAAGC
Source organism: Nicotiana benthamiana (assembly GCA_034376525.1). Lineage (NCBI taxonomy): Eukaryota > Viridiplantae > Streptophyta > Magnoliopsida > Solanales > Solanaceae > Nicotiana > Nicotiana benthamiana. The sequence goes on along the minus strand of CM067334.1, from coordinate 69,438,736 downwards.
AATAGAAAGCCCTGCCCGCAAGACGATCAAGCATTTGGTCAAGGAACGACAACGGGAAATGATCTTTTCTAGTCGCCTTGTTAAGCTTTCGGTAATCTATGCAAACTCTCCAACCCGTCACCGTCCAAGTATGAGTAAGCTCATTGTTGTCATTGGTCACCACAGTCATCCCACCCTTCTTCGGTACACATTGCACCGGAGAAGTCTAAGAACTGTTAGAAATGGGATACACCACTAGTGTCAAGCCACTTGATAACCTCTTTCTTTACAACTTTTTGCATAGCCTCGTTTAGTCTTATTTGATGCTCAAGTGAAGGCCTAGCATCTTCCTCCAAAATAATCTTATGCATGCAAAAGGCGAGGCTTGTATCTCGAATATCAGCCAATGTCCATCCAATAGCCTTCTTGCACTTTTGATGAACCGCCAAAATGGAATCAACCTACACATTAGTTAAGAAAGACGAACGAATAATAGGGAAAGTATAATTAGAGCCCAAGAATCCATACCTAAGGTGAGGAGGAAGTGACTTCATCTCCAACACCGGTGGATCCTCAATAGATGGCTTAGTTGGTGGAGTTTTGCAATTTTCAAGGTCCAAAGATAACTTCCTAGGCTCATATGAATATGAACTCATACCATCCAATGCATTTACTCAGTCCACTCTCGCAACATCATCATTGACATCCATATTCAAAAGCACGACTTCAAGAGGATCTCCAACATTAATCATCGCTCTTGTATCATCCACTATCACCACCATGACAATATCCACAAATGAACACACCTCCATGCTATTGGGTTGTCTTATTGATTTGCAAACATGGAATACCACCTTCTCATCTCCCACTCCGAATGTCAACTCACCTACTTCAACATCAACCAATGCCTTCCCCGTAGCTAGGGAAGGTTTCCCAAGAATAATAGGTGCTTCAAAGTCTACCTCACAATCCAATATGACAAAGTCGACCGGCAATATGAATTTATCAATATGGACAAGAACACCATTAACTATGCCCAAGAGTCGCTTCATCGATCGATCTTCCATTTGAAGTCTTATTGAGGTAGGTCGAGGTTGTCCAATCCCCAAATTCTTGAAGACCGAGAACGACATCAAATTTATGCCAGCCCCCAAGTCAAAAAGGGCCTTAGCGAAATTCGCTCTTCCGATTGTACAAGGAATAGTAAAGGCTCCGGGATCCTCAATCTTGGGTGCCATTGGTGCACTATGGCACTCACTTGATGAGTTATCTTAGTTCTTTCACACTCCATCGACCTCTTCTTTGTAACCAAATCTTTCATGAACTTTACGTACCCCAGTAATTGCTCAAGTGCCTCAACCAATGGTACGTTGATTGTGAGGATCTTCATCATGTCTATGAACTTTTTGAATTGATTATCAACCTTTTGCTTCGCCAACCATTGAGGATAAGGAGGGGGTGTCATAGGAAAGGGTGTTTTGGTGATCGGTGCAGACTCAAATCTAAGGATAAGTGGGTGTGACTACTAATAACCCAATAGTGTATCGAGCTCGATAATTCCACAAGGAGCTTCAATTTGGAGTTGATGTATTTGATAGCCTAGAAATGCGTTTTGACTTCTAATTGATCTTCTTATCATATTTGATTTTTTCTTTTGTTATCAACTAAATTTACCAACTAATATTGTAAGTTAAAATTATGCTAAGTTATAGCGCTAGATTTATGCAATAATTGAAAGGAACTAGGGTCATGACACTCACCTAGGTGGCTAACTAACGGGTATAAAATTCTAACACAAGGATGATAATTATGGGGAATATGGATAACAATTGCACTTTAGCACTCACTCTCAAACCTCTCGGTAGAGAGAGTGATTTTGCCCAATTGACTCTCTCGAAACCAATTGGGTAGGCTAATTCGCCCAAGCAACTTAAGGTTCTAGAAGGGTAATTACTCTCTCGAGGTTTAACCCTTTACTTCGGACTACCATTCTCATTAGTCCATCCCAAATCCTTGTTGGGTTGAATGTGAGGTCATAGACTCTCTTTCTCAGGAAGATTCAAAACCCACTAAGCTAGACTTAGTGTTTGCAACCAACAAATCTAAGTAAAATCATACAAAAAACTCAAATACCAAGCACCCACTATCATCCAAACATTAATAAAAAACACCCATTAATTACCCACACTAGGGTTGTGCCAAAACCCTAGCTAATAGGTTTAGCTAGACATGGAACAAGTAGAAAATGAAGAAATACTAGAAGAAATTAACATATTCATTAACTACAAGGTTAATCACTTGAATCCACGCTAAATATAAGAGAAAATTGCCTAAAGTAGGCTAATAACGAGAGTCACGAGCTCAGCTGCTACAGATAGTGATAAAACTTGTCCTAAAAAAGTAAAGTGTGCTGTTTATACTACACAGGAAAAATCGGACAAAAATGCCCATGAGGGTCTGTTGTGGACCGCATAGAAATGTCATGCGGCCGCATATGGCTTGTGGTCTTCAAATATGGCTTTTGAACTTGAGGGTGCAGATTGCATAGGAATGATATGCGGCCGCGTAGGTCATGTTACGCAGATCGCGTGGAAATGGCATGCAGCGGCACAACTACAGTGATGCGGACCGCGTGGAAATGGCATGCGGCCGCATAAGAGGTTCTCCCAACTTGCTGGTTCTCTGAACTTCACCACCCGAACCGCACTATTTTGGTATGCGTGCCGTATGAGCCTGATGCATTGAGTTTCTATTTATCTAGTCTCTTGTCAGTGCGGACCGTGTGGAAATGGATGCGGTCTGCGTGGGTTTTCCTCTATTTTGGTCACTCTCTAAACTATCCTGCGTGGCCGCACACCAATATAGTGCAGTCTGCGCAACTCATTTCTGACTTGTCTTCTTGCAGACTAATCTGCGCGACCACAGATCAAAACAGTACGATCCGCACATATGACCTTTTTCCCACTTTGAATTATCTTTTGGCGCGTGGCAGGTTTTACCCCTCATTTGAGCTAATTTGTGATATTATATCATCTCGTTGCTCAAACCTACAATCAAATGCATTTTGTAATCAATTTAGGACTAATTTGAAGCATTTTATACACAAATCTCAGGTAAGAAGGGGTATAAAACATGTATAATTTGAAGATATCAACTCCCCCAAAGTTATACCTTTGCTTGTGCTCAAGCAAATAAAAATGAGACCTATCCCTCAATAAAAAAACACCCCAGTTATTCCTGTTCTTCCTAAGGTTACCTCAACGAGCCTCATTTGGGACTAACAATTGCCCCAATGCATATGTATCATTAACACATTTAAAACTTTGAACACTTGTGGATCAAGTGCGACACAAGAGCATCAAGGGTTGACACAACTCCTCAAGGAACCTTTCTCAAATACTTAAGTCATTGTGGAACCTAGACTCATGCATCCCCGACTTTCCCTAAGTATACCTCACCTTTTAGAATAATTTTGCGCAAATCAAGGTGAATGAACTCTCTAATCTCTCACAAACAAAAAGCCCTAAGACCGGCTTTAAGCACCATATGCTTGCCCTTCATGTAAGTATCCACTAATGTAGGCTTCTCTCAACTCAAGATCACATAGGGCTTTTGCGGAGTCATTGTGAAGGCTTTTGGGTAGAGGTAGGATATGATGTTGTTTCAATGGTTTCAATTTTCCATTAGCCACTTAATTTGATTCATTTTGGCACACTTTCTTGACTCAATTGAGTAATTCACTTCTTTCAGGGCTAGAGGGATGTAATATCGCTCTTTCTTTTGCAAATCAACACCTTTCTCCTTTTTGTATACTTTTCCACACATTTTTCACTTTGTTCTCCTTTTGATTCTCTTTTTGATTGTTATTCTCTTTTTGTCTTTATTTTTGTCTTTTTCTCTTTTTCATTGCCTTCCTTTTCTTTTGCTTTTGTGGCTTTCCACCACATTGATACCTTTATTGTTTCCCTCCCCCAAACTTAGTTATTTTCCACTACTCAAGGGAAGATTTGTGTGCCAAGAGAAGGTCTAATTGAGAACGCGTATATGCTTATAATTTGGTTCATGAAAGAATAATGTTCGAGGCTAAAAAGGGGTGAACTAGGGATCATTTGATTGGTAGGTCATTGAATTGTTCAATTTTGCACTTTAGGATCAAGGAGAGCCTAAGATCATTTCTCAAGTCAAATTTCACCTATTATTTCGCCTCAACAAATATTCGGGGCAAGTTGTAGGCCATCGACACGTACTTGGGCTCAACATGTCAAATTCTCACCAAACGCACTCAAGGATTGCCAAAAAGTGGAGTCAAGGGCCCACAACGACCTTAGATACGATTCAAGCGCACAATGGCCCAATATGACCATATGATGATTGTATGGTCAACACACGAGTCTCAAGGTCACGACTTTCACCATCCTAAACACAACTTAATGCCTTTGACCATAGGATCAAAGGCAAATCTTCTAGGCCCAAGTGAAGCCTTGCCTGAGATACCCTTAACTACAAAAAACCTGAAAATGCAAAAGAAAAATAAAAAATTGACTCAACCTTTAAGAAAGTTGTCACGCAATCTATCATTGGGAAGAGCCACCCGGTTTGCACAACATTGTACCTTGGAAAGAACCGTGGCATTAAGATAACCAAGGGCTTATTGCCAATGCCAAAACAAAACCAAAAGAAGGCTACGAGCCTAACCTTGCAACTAAAACGAAATTTTTTAACAAAAATCACAAAAATAGAAAGAAAACTCAAATGAAACCCAAATGAATATGCACAAAGGGGAAGTAGAATATACAACTAAGGGAGTTCAGAATCAAAAGTTATATACAAATCAACTAGAACTACAAACGTACCAAAAGTAGTCAATACAATCATCCAAATGTAAACAAAAAGTAGGGCCACACCCCAACGAATAAGAGCTAGCATTGTCCCTAATGCTAACTACCAAATAAATCATCAAAATCAAGCAAAGGATACAGAAGCGGCCCCTTAAGCCTCATCAGCTGCTCTCAGTTTGTTAATGGATCCCGTGTCCTCTGTACCGGCAGGGACCTCAGATCGGTCCTCAACCTGCTGCTGCTGTGCTACTGGGATATCTGCTGCCTGCTCCTGAGCTGGCTCAACTACTCCTGGGGCTGTAGGAGGCTCAGTAGCTGTAGTGATGATGGGCCCTCCTGAACTGGTGCCACTTCTATCACGACTCCCTCAGTGTTGGGGAGATTTCTCTTCTTCCTCGGCCTCTCCTCCTCCTATGGATGCACATCCGATGGATCCACGGACGGCTCAGCAAACAATAAGTCAAGTGGTAGCTGATCTGCTACCAAATTGTCTACTTGTACCTGGAACTTTGCCACCGCTAAAAAGATCAAGAATTGCGTGCCTTTAGATCCCGTCTTTCTTGATTATGAATCAAGACGAAAGGTCTCTTTTTTATCTTGGGCTATTTGAATCCTTGGATGCCTTCGTCTTTCTCAACTTTTTGTGCTCCTTAGCCAAGTCTTTGAGAGATTTGCTATGCTCTCCAACTTCCTTTGCCAAATTTTCCTACTACGCAATCATCTTTTCCTGGTTGGCCAGGATTTTCTTCAAAGCTCATCAATGGAGGCAGGCACCTCAATAGTCACCGGGGCTCTCTCTGCCTAAACTGCAGTGGTCAGTGTGGAGAACTTGGATGTCGCAACGGACATCCAATTGTTCAAACTAGCAAATGTGTGCGCGAGCTGATTGGTAGTGAATCTGTGAGTCTTTGACACTGGAATCACCAGGTCATCTGTGACAGTAGGAGGAGCTATGGATGGGAGTGGAGGAACTGTCTCAGTAGTGGTCTGCTCAATGGCAGCTGGCTCTTCAGATTGGCCAGCTGCGGAGGATGTAGAGGTTTGACTCTTCTTGGAGCCCTTAGGGTTATCCAGACCCTTTTGATCATACCAAGAATAGGGTCTCGTCGGGGTCACCATGATGTCATATTTCTTCTTTTTTCTCTTTCTTCTCCCGGAAGTATAGTGTCAATGTGTTGGGGAAGGGCTTGTTGGTCTTTGTCTCATTCCCCACATGGGAGATCACCCGAGACATGATGTTGCCGACGTCAACAGAAAACCCGCCATGATGTAGGCAACAAGAACAACGCGATCAACTGGAATAGAATGATCATGTGTGGTTAGGTCTAGCCGATTGCACATGAAGGTCAACCACCCTTTGGCTCAAAGTTGAGGGTGTTTCTGTATATTTTCTCCTGTGACTTTGACCACACAGGAACTGTACCTGGAGCAGCTAGAATCCCGGCTAATCACGGGTGAACTTATTTTTTCATTGCAAGCTTTTCTAAGTACTGAGACTCTTCTTCTTCCCCAAACCCCAGAAAGTCATTCAAAGATTTCCCTTCAAACACAACCGTCTTGTCCATCACCTTTGCTGCTTTTGTATCCCTAACCACATGGTGAACATTGATTTAAAGTTCTTTCACCATGTGTTCGTTTGCATTGTAAACCTTTTCCTTAAAGAACCCCCAACCCTCTCTCGTATGGAATTGAGCTTGTACGTGAGGGTTGTGAGGGAGCAAGTCGGCACCAATGAAACGCCGCTCCGGAATAAGCTTTCTTTTGTCCACCATTCCCTATACCGGTGGAAATCTACCTCACTAATAAACTTGTCCTCCCAAGCCTCCGACTTCCTTATTTTATCAATCCCCCCAATATTTGGTTCTCCTCCCTCGGCATACCCCGCACTCTCCCCTGATATTGAAGCTGTGGGAGAGGTGGAGTATTGGCCCTCCTCTTCATCATCGGTCCCGAACTCATCAGACGAGCTATAGACTACATTAACTTGCATTTTGAAAGTAGCCATGGTTGCATTCTCCGGAGAAGAGTCCTCAGGTATGGGGACCTCTATTGACATATGGTCGGGGATGGACTCTAAAGTGATGTCCTGGGAGGGTTCGTACTCACTCCCAGTTGAATGAGAAGCCGCCTTGTCGGTTGCCTGAATGATCTTTCTCTGCTTCTTCAGTGTCTCCTAATCTTTGGGAGTGAGTTTTACTATGCTCTGCACAGTTTTCCCTCGGGAAGCACCACCCTTCCTGGGTTGTTTGTCCGAGACCCCACGTTGTATTTGTTTACCACCCCGTTTCTGTACCACTGTCTACAAAGCATAAACGTCTGCGGTTGTTAGTAAAAGCACAGAATGAGAAATACACATTCATAGCATAAAAAAATTGCAGGATTTATGTTGCAGACAGGGGTCACACGGACCACATAGAAAAGATACGCGGTCCCCACAGGCCAAATTGTTTCACAGATAGTTCTCAGAAAGTACCTATGCGGACCACAATATTTTGGACGAAGGCCGCGTAGGATGGACGCGGACCACCCAGAAATGGACGCGGTCCGAACAAGGTGAGCATCAAAATTCACCTTCTCTGAACTATGGCCATGCGGTCCGTACTGATTTAGACCGTGGCCGCACATATACAGTGACGCAGACCGCACAAAAGTGGATGCGATCCACACAGGTCAAACTCCAAAAAGTCTAACTCTCTGAACCTCTAGGCACGCGATCCGCACTCATTTGGACCACAACCGCGTTGGATTCATGCGAAACGCACAAAAGCGGACGCGGTCGCGATGAGAGGGTACTCAAATATCCTATTAAAACACATGCAGACTGCACAAGAAAGTTGTGTGGCCGCGTAGGGTAAATTAACCGGCAGACACAAACGTTAACTTTAGTTCAAAATTCAATATTAAAGAGCATACGTGTCCTTACTCAGTTATTATCACAAGTTTATATGGCCATTGTTCAACAAACTTACCCAAATCCTAATATAATTAGTCGACTAAGAAGAAGAAGAAAGAAAATAAGAAGTTACACTAGTGGGATTTAATGAATATAACAAAAATTGAACTAAGAATTTTAATTAGATGATGAAGTGTTACCAGTTAATTGATGAAAATGATGTTTATTGCACAATTTGAGCGAGTGAACAGTAGATGAGTACTTTCTGATGAAATTTTGGGAAAAGAGTAAAAGGAGGCCCCAGGTGTCTATTTATAGACAACGGTAGCTCAGTTCTTACTTACATGTGCGGCCGGACAAAAATGGAACGCGGTCCGTGCAGGAGTTTTGCCCTTCAGGTCACGCATACAGCCCACACGGATCGCACTGATTTGACAAGCAGCCACGTGGGAAACTTCTGAGACTTGATAAATTTGGCCATTCCCACGCGAACCGCACTGATTTGGACCGTGGCCGTGTGGGAAATTTATCAGAGAGTGGCCATTTCTGATTCCTTCTATGTGGATTGCACAAAAGTGGTATGCGGCCGCGTTGGGTCTTCTGAGTTTACACCATCAGTTTGTCAATCCCACGCGGACCGCACTGTTTTGGGGTGCGGCCGCATGGGCACTATTCAGAGACCATTCATTTATTGCATTTTTCCTTGCACTTGTTCAACAATATCCCTGCAACACTTCACAAACTATCAGCTAAAAAATTCTACTGTACAATAGAAAAATATGAAAAAATAAAGGACATGGGTTGCCTCCCAAGAAGCGCCTGATTTAACGTCGCAGCACGACGCATTTTACCATCATAGTCACTTCAAATGAATCAGCTCCACCACGTGGTTATCATCAAACTTGCCCAAATAATGCTTGAATCAACGCCCATTGACCCAGAATACCTCACCACTTTTGCTTTTGAGATCAATGGAACCGAACGGAGTAACACCAACCACTTCAAAAAGACCGCTCTAGTTGGACTTAACTTTCCCGGAAATAACCTTAAACAGGAACTGAAGAGAAGAACCATATCACCAACTTTGAATTCATTCCCCCGGGAATACTTGCCATGGAGATACTTCATTTTATCCTTGTACAAGGACGAGCTGGAGTATGCATGAAACCAGACTCATCAAGCTCATTCAATTGTTCAACCTGGAGATTGGCTGCAACATCCCACTCTAACTTCAACTTTTCCAAAGCCCACATCGCCTTGTGTCTAATTCCACCGAAAGATGACATGCTTTTCCAAAACCCAACCGATAAGGCGACATGCCAATCGGAGTTTTGAATGCTGTAAGGTAGGCCCAAAGAGCATCATCCAATTTCTTGGACCAATCGGTCCTATTTGAATTGACAGTCTTGGACAGAATACTCTTGATTTCCCCGTTTCAGACTTCAACTTGGCCACTCGCTTGAGGATGATAGGGAGTGGTCACTTTGTGGTTTACCCCATACTTGGTAAGCAAGGAATCGAAAGTCTTGTTACAAAAATGAGAGCCACCGTCACTAATTATGGCACGGGGTGTGCCAAACCTAGTGAAAATGCTCTTCTTCAAGAAAGCCACCACACTACGAGCTTCATTATTGGGTAAGGGGATGGCCTCGACCTATTTTAACACGTAATCCATAGCTACCAAAATGTAAGTGTTTCCACAAGAACTCACGAATGATCCCATAAAGTCGATCCCCCAAATATGAAAAATGTCGACCTCAAGAATCGTGTTAAGGGGCATCTCATCTTTCTTTGAAATTCCTCCGGCACGTTGACACTCATCCCATATTTTAACATAATCACCGACATCCTTGAACAATAAAGGACAATAGAACCCACAACTCAACCCTTTAGACGCCGTCCTCGGGCGAAGAGTGATAATCTTCCACAATACTCAATTGATCTTCTTCGGGAACACACCAGCGAATCACACCATCGGTGAAAATTTGAAAAGGTATGGCTCCTCCCAATAGAAGTCCAAATCATCCCACTTAAGCTTCTTCCTTTGGTTAGAAGAGAGCTCATACGGGACCACACCGGTAACCAAATAATTAGCAATACAGGAAAGCCACGACATTTCAAGCATAGAAAATTAGAGGAGTTGTTCGTCCGAAAAAGAATCATTTATCTCAAGGCCAGCCGAAGGCCTCCCTTCCTCCTCCAATCTAGATAAGTGGTCCGCCACTTGATTCTCACTTCCTTTTCTACAATGATCTCTAAATCAAATTCTTGTAGAAGAAGCACCCATCTCATTAATCTTGATTTTAAGTCCTTCTTAGTTATCAAGTACCTAAGGGCGCCGTGATCGGTATGGATAATTACTTTGGCCCCCATCAGGTACGGGAAAAACTTCTCCATGGTAAATATAATGGTAAATAATTACTTCTCGGTGACTGTGTAATTTCTTTGCACCTCATTCATCGTCTTGCTAGCATAATACATCAGATGGTATAATTTGTTGATTTTCCGGCCCAAGACCCCCCCCCCCCACCGCAACATCACTAGCGTCACACATGAGCTAAAAGGGTAAGCTCCAATTGGGTGCGGTTATTATAGGGGTAGTTGTCAACTTTTGTTTTAGAAGCTCGAAGTCCTCCATACACTTGTCATCAAACACATATTTTGCATCCTTCTCCAACAACTTAAATAACGGATTGACCACCTTAGAAAAGTCCTTAATTAATCTCCGGTAGAAACCCGCGTGTCCTAGAAAACTCCTCACCCCTTTGACAGAGTTATGGGGAGGAAGCCTTGAGATCACCTCGATTTTTTCTTTGTCGACCTCGATTCCCCTTTTCAAAATTTTATGACCCAACACAATTCCTTCTTCCACCATAAAGTGGCATTTCTCCCAATTGAGCACCAAATTTGTGTCTTCACATCGGGCCAACAGACGATCAAGTTTTTGGAAACATTCACCAATGAGTCCCCAACCACACTAAAATCGTCCATGAAGACCTTCAATATGTCCTCCACCATATCGGTGAAAATTGCCATCATACATCTTTGAAAGGTCACTGGAGCGTGACATAGTCCAAATGGCATACGCGAGAATGTGAATGTGCCATACGGACATGGGAAGGTTGTCTTTTCCTAGTCCCCTAGGGCAATCAGAATCTTGTTATTGCCGGAATACCCATCTAGAAAATAATAAAATGTCTGACCCGTTAGACGGTCAAGCATCTGATCCAAGAATGGTAAGGGAAAATGGTCATTTCTTGTAACCTTCTTTAGTTTACGGTATTCCATGAATACCCTCCAACCCGCCACAGTACGAGTTGAAATCAGCTCATTCTTATCATTGGTCGCTACCATCATTCCTCCCTTCTTTGGTACACACTCAACTGGAGAGGTCCACGAACTATCAGAAATTGGATATACCACACCGGCGTCAAGCCACTTGATAATTTCCTTCTTAACCACCTCTTGCATGGCCTCATTGAGTCTCCTTTGATGTTCAAGAGACAGACTCACATCCTCCTCTAATATTATCTTTTGCATGCAAAACGCGGGGCTAATACCCCGAATGTCCGCCAAGGTCCATCTAATCGCCCGCTTGCGCTTTTGAAGAATTGCCAAAGTGGCGTCCACCTGCACGTTAGTCGAGCAAGAAGAAATTACAACCGGAAAAGTGAAATTAGGACCAAAAAACTCATACCTGAGGTGAGGAGGGAGTGGTTTCAACTCCAACACCGGTGGCTCCTCAACAAATGGTTTGGTGGGTGGAGTTTTGCCATTTTCAAGATCAAGAGATAGCTTCCTCGGCTCATAGGAATATGAGCCCATGCCATGAAGTGCATTCACACACTCCACCCTTTTTGGAATATCATCAACCTCCATGTTCAAGATCACGGCCTCGAGTGGGTCCTCAACATTTGCCATTGCGCTTGTGTCATCCACTATCACCGCGTGACAATGTCAACCAACGAACACACTTCGGTGCTATTTGGTTGGCGCATAGACTTGCATACCTGGACAAATACTTTTTAATCACCACCGGGGAAAGTCAATTCTCCTGCCTCTACATCAACCAAAGCCTTCTCCATATCTAGGAAAGGCCTTCCAAGAATAATAAGCACCTCGAAATCCACCTCGCAATCCAAGATCACGAAGTCCGTCGACAATATTAACTTGTCAACACGAACGAGGACATCATCAATAATTCCCAAGGGCCGCTTCATAGATCGGTCCGCCATTTGAAGCCTCATTTGGAATTTGGGCGAAGTTGCCCGATCCCAAAAGTTTTGAACACCGAATAAGTCATGAGATTGATACTTGCCCTCAAGTCATATAGGTCATTTGCAAAATATGCGCTTCCAATGGTACACGGTATTGTGAATGCACCGGGATCCTCTAGCTTCGGAGCCATAGAGTGCACAATGGAACTCACTTGATGCGTTATCTTGATAGTTTCACACTCCATAGATCTCTTCTTAGTAACCAAGTCCTTCATGAACTTTGCATATCCGGGCATTTGTTCAAGTGCCTCCACCAAAGGAACGTTGATGGTCAAACTCTTCATCATCTCAATAAACTTTTTGAACTTATTGTGACCCTTTTGCTTAGCCAATGTTTGAGGATATGGCGGAGGAGGCCTAGGTAAAGGTGCCTTGGCTATTGGCACCGTAGGTTCCGGCATGTCAATAGCGTATTTCCTAGACAGGTTCACGGCCTCCTAGGTCTCCTCCTCACCCTCATCAATATCTATACTCACTTCATTCCTCACAATTGGGTTCAACAATATCTTCAAACAATAATGGGACATCATATTCCCGAAACTCATCATCATTGACCCTAACTTGACTTTCTTGCACATCACTCACTCTCCCGCTATGTGTTTTCATCGCCATGACATGGTTATTGTGCCCACCTTTGGGGCTCACCACCGTATCACTTGGTAGTGCGCCATTCGGGCGAGTGTGGAGAGATTGTGATATTTTTCCAAGTTGCACCTATAAGTTCCAGATCGAAGTATTGTGGGAGGCTAATTGGGCATCCGAGTCGTGATTCCTCCTCATTATTTGTTCGAACATGTTTTCAATTCTACCCATATCTTGACCTGAAGAACTCGGCCCTTGAGAATGGAACGGGGGTGGGTTGTTCGGTTGTTGGAACATCGGGGGCCTTTGAAAGCCTTGCCCCCGATTGCCTTAATTACCTCCTTGATTATTGTTCCACCCACCATTGTTGTTGTTGTTCCAATTATTGTTGTTTCCACCCCAATAGCCTTGATTACCCCAATTTTTACCTTGATTGACTTGATTACCCCAATTATTACCTTGATTGCCTTGATTACCCCAATTATTGTTCCAATTTCCACTATTTTGTTGGTTCCCCCAATTGCCTTGGGAATGCCATTGTTGATTCCCTTGATTTCCTCTATTACCTTGACAGTTATTGACATATTGGACCTCTTCGTGTTGGTCATCATAACATTAATTTGAATAACCACCATTCACATCATCAAAGTTGTCAAAATTTTCCAGAGGTTGTTGTTTCCATCTTTGCCTTCTTTTCATCATATTCACTCCCTCCATGGCATTGACTTGACGCAGATTTTGAACTTGTTGAAGTTGCGCTTTATCCAATTGGTTCATTTTTGTTGTGAGTTCGGCAATGGCTTGACCGAGATCATGAAACTCCTTATTCAAGTGTATAACATTGGGATCACCTTGAGGAACATTAGCCTGGCTTTGCCATGCCAAAGAAGTATCGGCCATTTCATCAAGAACATCACAAGCGTCATTGTATGGAAGCTTCATAAAATTACCACCGGCCAAATGATTAACAATGCATTGGTTTGTTGTGTTTATACCCCAATAGAATGTCTGTTGGATCATCACATCATTCATATCGTTGTTGGGGCACTCTTTCACCATTGTCCGAAATCTCTCCCATATCTCATGTAAAGGCTCCGTCGGCTCTTGCTTGAAGGCTAGGATCTCATCTCTAAGAGCCGCCATATGACTAGGCGAGAAGAACTTCGCCATGAATTTATCCGCCAATTCATCCCAAGTAGTGATGGAATGATTTGGCAATCTCTCCAACCAATCCAATGCCTTCCCCCGAAGTTAGAAGGGGAAAAACCTTAGCCTCGGTGCATCTTCCGAAACATTTGTCTACTTTCTCCCCCAACAAATATCCACAAACCCTTTCAAATGCTTGTAGACATTTTGGTTCGAAGCGCCTGTGAAATACCCTCGTTGTTCGAGCAAAGTGAGCATGACATTGGTTATTTGTAAGTTCCCCACCCGGATTTGTGGAGGAACTATTGCACTTGCGTACCCTTGATTGGGTAGAAATCGTGGAGCAACTCTTAGTGGAGGTGGAGGAGGGTCTGGTATGTTGTCAATAGCTTTAGCATTAGCATTTCTACCCCTCCTTTGTGCTTGGGGTAAAATCTCATCTTGTTCCACATCTTCCACCTCCTCCACTCCAACATTAGTAGGATCATTCTCATTTAAATTCATTGGTACATGAGTGAAATGAACAAATAAAATAAGTAAAAAGAAGGAAAGAGAAGCAAAAACACAAAACTAGCCAACAAATAGTCAAACGCTATAAAGCTCCCCGACAATAGCGCCAAAAAGTGATCGGTGCGGACTCAAACCTAAGGATGAGTGGGAGAGACTACTAATAACCCAATAGTGTATCGGGGTTGATAATTCCACAGGGAGCTTTAATTGGAGTTGATGTATTTTCTAGCCTAGAAATGCGTTTTGACTTCTAATTGATCTTCTTATCATTTTTGATTTTTCTTTTGTTGTCAACTAAATTTACCAACTAATATTGTAAGTTAAAATTATGCTAAGTTATAGGGCTAGATTTATGAAATAAGAGAAAGGCACTAGGGTCATGACACTCACCTATGTGGCTAACTAACAGGTATAAAATTCTAACACAAGGATTATAATTATGCGGAATATGGATAACCGTTGCACTTTAGCACTCACTCTCACACATATTGGTAGAGAGAGTAATTTTTCCCAATTGACTCTCTTGAGACCAATTGGGTAGGCTAATTTTCCCAAGCAACTTAAGGTTCAAGTAGGGTGATTGTTGGGTTGAATGTGAGGTCATAGACTCTCTTTCTCAAGAAGAGTCAAAACCCACTAATCTTGACTTAGTGTTTGCAACCACAAAATCTAAGTAAAATTATACAAACAACCCAAATACCAAACACCCATTATCATCCTAGCATTAATAAAAAAACACTCATTAATTACCCACACTAGGGTTGAGCGACAACCCTAGCGAATGGGTTTAGCTAGATTGGAACAAGCAGAAAACGAAGAAATACTAGAAAAAATTACATAATAATTAATTACAATGTTAATCTACTTGAATCCATGCTAAATACAAGAGAAAATTGCCTAAAGTAGGCCAATAACGAGAGTCACGAGCTCATCTACTATAGAGACTGATAAAACTTTACCTAAAAAAGTAAAGTGTTCTATTTATACTACACAGGAAAATCGGAGAAAAATGTCCCTAGGGGTCTATTGCAGACCACATAGAAATGTCGTGTGGCCACATAGGGCTTGTGGTCTTCAGATCTGGCTTCTGAACTTGAGGGAACGGACCGTATAGGAATGACATGCGGCTGCATCGGTCATGTTACTCGGATCGCGTAGAAATGGCACGCGGCAGCACAGCTATAGTAATACCACATGGAAATGACATGCGGCTGCACAAGAGGTTCTCCCAACTTGCTGGTTCTATGAACTTTGCCCTTGGGACCGCAGTGTTTTGGTGTGCGGCCGCGTGGGCCTGATGCCTTGATTTTCTAAACATCTAGTCTTTAGTCAGTGCGGACCGCGTGGAAATGGATGCGGTCCGCGCGGGTTTTCCTCTGTTTTCGTCAATCTCTAAACTATCCTGCGTGGCCGAACACCAAAACAGTGCGGTCCGCGCAGGTCATTTCTGACTTGGCTTCTTGTAGACTGATCTGTGTGGCCGCACATCAAAATGGTGCGGTCCGCACAGGTGACCTTCTTCCCACATTGAATTATCTTTTGGCGGGTTGTAGGTTTCACTCCTCTTTTGAGCTGATTTGTGATGTATATCATCTCGTTGCTCAAACCTGCAAGCAAACATACTCTGTAAGCAATTTAAGACTAACTTGAAGCATTTTATGCACAAATCTCAGGTACGAAGGGGTATAAAACATGTATAATTCGAAGACATGACTTTGCCATTGGAACAACCGGATTGGATCGGGTATACCAATCACGTGTTCCCTAGATGGGTTCACGGCATCTTGAATCTCAACCGCAACCTCATCATCAATATCAATCCGCACATCATTGGTCACATTTTGTTCGATCACATCATCAACATTTATAGGCACATCATCATCATCATGAAATACAACATTATCCTCCACAACTCACTTTTCTCTTGATGCATGCACATCACCACCTCTTCCACTCCTAGTTGTAACGGCCATGACATTGCTATTATTTCCACCCTTACGGTTCACTTCCATTTCACTTGGTAAAGCACCCTTTGGGCGAGTGTTCAAAGATTGAGAAATTTGCCCTAGTTAGACCTCCAAGTTCCAGATGGATGTGTTATGAGAAGACAATTGTGCATTGGCATCTTGGTTCTTTTTCATCGTTTGTCGAACATGCTCTGAATTCTCACCATATCACTCCTAGAATAACTCGGACCTTGAGAAGTAAAGGGAGGTGGATTGTTCGGTTGTTTGTACATGGGGGGGGGGGGGGGGGCTTTGAAAGACTTGTCTCTGGTTTCCTTGACCACCATTGTTATACATCCACCTTGACCATTGTTGTTGTTCCAATTGTTGTTGTTGTTTCCATTGCAATTCCCATGATTACCCTAATTGTTGTTCCCCCAATTTCCGCATTGATAGTTATTATTGTTCCAATTACCACCTTATGTTGGCTATTACTCCAATTATCGCCACCTTGTTGATTGTTATTATTCCAATTGCCGCTACCTTGTTGATTGCCCCAATTTTCTTGGGACGTTATTATTGATTTCCTCTATTACCTTGGTAGTTATTGACATATTGGACATCCCAGCTTTGATCATCATAACACTTATTTGAATAACCACCACCATCATTGTTGCTGTCAAATGGCTCACAATTACCTTGAGGTTGTTGTTGCCCTCTTTGCCTCATTTTCAACATAAACACGCATTCCATTGCTTTGACTTGGTGCGGGTTTTAGACTTGTTGCAATTGCACCTTTGCCAATATATTCAAAGTTTTTGTAAGTTCGGCTATAGCTTCGCCGTGGTCATGCAACTCTTAATTCAAATGGATGACCGTGGGGTCACCTTGAGGTACGTTTTCTCGGCTTTGCCATGACGAAGAGGTGTCGGCCATTTCGTCAAGTACATCACATGCCTCTTGGTAAGAAAGTTTCATAAAGTTTCCTCTAGCTAATTGGTTCACAATGCACTGATTAGTGGTGTTGATGCTCTGATTAAACGTTTGTTGTATCATCGCCTCGGTCATGTCAATATTGGGGCACTCTTTCACCATCGTTCTATATCTTTCCCATATCTCTTGCAAAGGTTCCGTTGGCTCTTATTTGAAAGCTAGAATCTCATCACGAAGAGCCGCCATATGACTTGGAGAAAAGAACTCGGCAATGAATTTGTCCGCCAATTCATTCCATGTAGTGATAGAATGATTGGGGAGCCTTTCTAACCAATCCAATGCTTTACCTATAAGAGAGAATGGGAAAGGCCTCAATCTCAACGCATCCTCGGACATGTTTATCTGCTTGCTACCCCAGCATGTATCTACGAACCCCTTCAAGTGCTTGTAGTCCTTTTGATCAGAGGCACCCATGGAATACCCTCTTTGCTCGAGCAAGGTCAACATAACATTTGTGATTTGAAAGTTCCCCGTCTGGATTCAGGGAGGAATAATAGTGCTGGTATATCCTTGATTGGGTAGAACTCTTGGGGCCACTCTTGGTGGAGGCAGAGGAGAGTCTGGAATGTTCTAATTTGAAATAGCATTTGCATTGGCATTTCATTCTCTCCTTTTAGATTGAGGTAATATCTCTTCCTGGTCAAGATTCTCAACCTCCTCCCCCACGAACACGTTGCCAAGAGGGTCATTTTCATTTAAATTCGTGTGTACCTAAGTGATTGACACCAACAAATTTATTAAAGAGAAGGAAATGGAAGAAAAATACAAAACTAACTAAACAGATAGTCAACATCGTAAGCTCCCCGAAAACAGAGCCAAATAGTGATCGCTACCGACTCAACACTACACGAATGTAGGAAGAGCAGATCGCAATTACCCAAATAGTGATTCAGGATCGAATTTCCACATGGAGCTAGTAGTGGAGTTGTATTGTCTGTCTAGCCTAGAGATGCGTTTGTGCTTCTAATTGCACTTCAAATATTTTTGCGGTTTTATATTTATAACTACTATAATGTACCAAGAATCATAATTAAATTATGCTAAGTGAACGTTGCTAAGTTGTAATTAATGGGAGAAAGGCACTAGAGTCATGGCATTACCTAGGTGGCTAATTAATGGGTAGATGCTACTAAGGATAGACTGACATATTTGGGGCTTATGCTATAACTGTTGCACAATTGTACTCACTCTCACACCTCTACGTAGAGAGGGTGATTTTTCCTAATTGACTCTCTCGAGACCAATTGGGTAGGCCAATTAGACAAAGTAACTAGGTTTTAAGTAGAGTGATTACTCTCTCGAGATTTAACCTATTAATTGGGACTACCATTTCTCATGGGTCCATCCCAATTACTTGTTTGGTCAATTTTTGGGCCATGGTCTCTCTTTCTTAAGAAGAGTTAAAACCACAAAGCTAGAATCAATGTTTGCAATCATCAGTTCTTAATTAAAACATAAAATCAACCCAAATAACACATACCCAATATCAATCTATCATTATAATGCAACACCCATCAATTACCCACACTAGGGTTGAGCCACCACCCTAATGAGTTTACCTAGACATCATCGAAGAAGAAACTGAAGAAATAGAAGAAGAACTAAACATATTAATTGATTACTAAGAAGAAACTACAATAATCTATTGTTAATGAAGACGAAAAGTGCCAAAAATGGCAACAAACCCGTTCCCAGGTGCACAGCTGTGTTCAGAAATTAAAACTTGACCTAAAATGGTAAAATGTTCTATTTGTAGTAGGTTAAAAAAATGGACAAAAATGCCCCTGCGGGGTTAGTGCGGGCCACGAAAACATGATCGCAGCTACACTGGCTCTTGGACTTCACTATTCATCTCTTTGAACTTGAAGGATGGGAACCACGTAAACAGGTAATGCAGCTGCGTATGAGGTCTGGCGCGGACCGCATGGTGATGACCGCGGTCACATGGCTTGCTCTTGACCAAAATAATAGCTCTGTGAATCTCCTGACGCGGACCACATAAATAGGCAGTGCGACCGCGTTGGACGAATGCGGCTGTAAGAATCTGACCGCGGCCGCGTTGACTTTGTCCTGAATATGCCCCATATGTGAACCTCCCAGTGTAGTCATTGTCACAGTTGTCCGGTCCACACTAGGCTCTTTTTCCTTCACTTCACTTGGTCTTTGATACTTGAGCAGGTTTCACTCCGTTTTGAGCCAATCTTTAATATTTCGTCACTTTGTCGCTCAAACCTGCAATCAAGCACAACCTGTGAGAATTTTGGTACTAATTTGTAGCTATGTAGACTCAAATCATAGGGAAATAAGAGCATAAAACACGATAAAATCCTACTTATCACCCACGCCGATAGAGTGTGCTTTAGAGTACAAAAATATGAAAATTAGGCGAACGACAAAAAGTAAGCAATGGTCATGGAGACGAGATGACTATTGTTCCTTTGGTGATTTTTGATGGGGCGGAAATATTTTAAGGGATTTGGATCTGGCCGCACGGACCCATGCCGGTTGTGTGGGCTATAGCACATGAAAATGTAGAAATCAGCCGAAATTTCAATTTTATGGCCCTAAAAGGCCAAAAAATGAAGAACAGTCATGGCGAGGCGGTGAATAATGTTTCTTAGGTGGGTTTTTATACGATATTAAAATTTTAGGCAATCCGGGTCTACGAAAATCTTGGAAACGGGTGAAATTCAAATTTCATGGCTCTAAAACGCCAAAAATTGTGGGACGGGCATGGCGAGGCGATAACCATTCCTCATTTATTGGCGTTTAAGGCCATAAAACTGAATTCAGGACGATTCCCAGATTTTTGTGTGTTAGTCCACACCATCTTCATGAATTCGGACGACCGGCTCGAATCTCCTAAAACTTTACGGGCCCATAAAAAATGACCTAATATACAATAGTCATCGCTTCACCATGACCATTCCTTTTTTTGGAGTTTTAGGACCATAAATTAGAAATTCAGGACGATTCCCAAATTTATATGCTATTGTCCACGCCATCTGCATAAATTCGATCACCCAAATCCGAATCCTCTAAATTTTGCGAGCCCATAAAAAATGACCTAATGAACTATAGTTTATTACATCGCCATGATTGTTGCTTGTTTTTTGTCAATTTAGGTCTATAAAATAGGAATTCAGAATAATTCCCTAATGTTTGCATGATATAGTCCACGTCATATGCATGAATTTAGGCTAGCGACCCCATATCTCCTAACATTTTGCGACCAAAAGGAGCTAAAAAAATTGTCATCCCTTTTGCAATTATCGTTCCTCATTTTTTGGCATTTTAGGATCATAAAACTAGAATTTCACGTTGATTTCTAGATTTTGTGTGCTATAGTTCACTCCATTTGCATGAATTCGAGCGATCGGCCCTCAATATTCTAATATTTTTCTGACCCTTCAAAAACGAACTAATAAACAATAGTAATCATTTTTTCATGGTCGTTCCTCGTTTCTTGGCATTTCAGGGCTATAAAATAAGAATTTAGGAACATGAATTCAGGAAACCAACCTTGAATCTCCTAGAATTTTGCGTGCCCATAAAAACTAACCTAAAGAACAATAGTTATCATTTTACCGAGACCGTTCCTCATTTTTTTAGCATTTTAGGGCCATAAAATAAGAATTCAAGATTTTCAACTACCTATAATCTTCTACCCTTATTTTGGCCTCCACACTCTCCTATCAAGGGTCATATCCTCGATATGCTGAAGATGTGTCATATCCTGCCTAATCACCTATCAGCAATACTTCTTCGGCTTACCTCTACCTCTTCTAAGGCCCACTATATCCAACCTCTCATATCTCCTTATACTAGAGTATATGGGCCTCTGTTCTTCACATGCATGAACCATCTCAGCCTCACTTCCGCATTTGTCTGCCACGGAGGACACTTCCACCTAGTCCCAATTATCTTCATCCCTGATCTTTTCTCTCCTAGTATGCCTATGCGTCCATCTCAACATCCTCATTTTCATCACTTTCTTTTTCTGCATATGAGAGTTTTTATTTGGCTAACACTATGTTCATGCGACACGAATTTGTGATAATATTCATTTTTTTCCTATATTAGCATATACTGATTTTGTATAATTTCTTTGGTAGACTCTGATTGACCTGAATTTTCATAGGTCCATAGGGAATGACCTAGTAACTAATACTCATTGCTTCACTATGTATTTCATGTTCATTTTATAGTGTTTTATGGTCATACAAAAAAAATTGAGAGTATTAATACATGTTGACTTTGTAGGATTTTTTTGACGGGCTCCAATTGGCTCAATTTTGTAGGTCCACAGGAATCGGCCTAGTGTGAGCACGTAAGTTTTGCCCTATATGAGAATTAATCCCAAAAAATTCTAAATAAAATAATTTTGTTTTCTTGCAATTGTTGTAAATTTTGTGTTATTTTTTCTATATTGAATGCGTTTGTTTGTGCATGTTTATTTGTTAAATTAATCAAAAATACAAAAAATGTCATATTTGCATTTTAGAATTTAATTCTAGAATTAGGAGTAATTAAGTTTGTTTTACAAGAATGAAATTTACAAAAAATATGGATCGTTTGCATTTTTCAGCATTTAATGTCAAATTGTGCGATTTTATTTTTAATTGGTATTTAATTGTGTATGATAATTGTTGTTAGAAGTTAATTAGTACTTTTTGAGTTAATTTAGTTTATAACTTAATTTAAAATTTTAGTTTTATTAATTTAAAAAAAAGAGAGCAAAAATAAGAAGAACAAATTCGGATTGGGCCAATTTTCGGAATTAAAATTAGGCCCAAAACACTTCTACCCAACCCAAAACCATACCAAGCCCACCCCCATGACCCATAACCCGACCCGGTCCATTCCCAAAACCTAAATAAACCAAGCCCTAGACGTAACTCTTAACTCCATATTCTTCTTCTTATGCCCTAACACAAAAACGCTAACCCTATAACACCCCAGCTGTCGACCCCATACTCTTCTTCTTCTTCTGCCTCACGCCACCCCAACCTCCACCATCAAGATCCTTCTCCAGCGACCATGGCTGGTTTCATCTTCTTTATCGTCTTCACGACCCCATCTCCAACCAACGACCTGGCTACTTCACCTCCTTCATCGTCGTCACATCCAAACGACCATCGTCGTCCAGTAGCATCCAGTAGCTTCGCTTCTGCTGTATCCATAGTAGCGTCACTTCTGCTTTATCCACAGTAGAGTCATCGTTTATTCGAGCTTTGGTTGGGGTCGTTGAAACAGTTCATACTCAGTCAAGGTCGTCGAGTGCGTCGAGGTTCCGTTCGAATTCGGGCTTTAAACCAGTAGGTTTCCATTCTTTTTATAGTGTTTGTTTAGTGAATTCGTCATCCATTCTTTTTCTTCCTTCTCTGATTGTGTTTGTGTTCCGATGGGTTGGTTTGAATTCGAACCCTGGCCTTCGTTTGTTTTAGAGATAATTCGTGTTCATTTTTTTTTGAAGTTTGTTAGTTTTCATCAAGTAATTTAATGTCAAGTGTTTATTTTAGTTTGAATCATTCATCTTTGTTATGATGTTTTTTGATTTAGTTTGAGTTCAACTAATGTTTAAGCTTAGTGATTTGAATCTACTTGTTTGTCATATTAAGTTTGTTGATATGAATCTGACCATGATAAACTGAGTTGAGAGTTAGTTTCATATGTTTAAATTGTCAATTGTTAGATTTAAGTTGAAGTTTAATTGAATATTGAGTTTAGTGAGTTTAATCTGTTTAAATCTAAATTTGGATCTGAGTTAGAAATTTTGAATTTGTTTGTTTGATTTGTTAAGCTTAATTTTGAATATGAGTTTAGTGATTTGAATTTACTTGTTTGTTATTGTTGTTGAATCTGAAAGCATGTTTGTTGTTAAAAATTTTTTGTTTAGTCAAATAATTTTAGTTGGTTCTTTGATTGTTCATCGTATAGTTTGAAGTTGTTGGTTGAATTTGATTACGAATTGGTTTAGCCGCTATATTTGGTTAATTGATTTAGATAAATTTGTCATAGCTGATGGGGGTATAATGGTAATTTTAGTAGTTTGAGGGGGATATTTTTAGAATTGGAAATATAAAGAATTGTTTAAAATATAGTGGAAAACATAGTTATGCAAAATAAAAAGTGGGGGACAAGACATAATCACTAAAGTAAAAGAGGGTGGGGACTGTGGGGTCCACGTTTGACTACTTTTTGCTTTAATAATAAAAGCTGGAAAGTAAAAGTAAAAGTAGAGGGTAAGAGTAAACGAGTAGTAATAATAATTACAGGGAGGAGAAAAAGTCTTGCATTTTTTGGTATATAATAGCAGTCATTTTAACACTTAGGGAAGGATTTAGAGAGAAAAATATTTTCTGTACTGGGAGGAGAATTTTTAGAGAGAAAAAATATTTTCAGTACTAGAGGGAATAAAAAATTTCAGATTCAGTCTCTGAGAATTAAAAATCGAAAGTGAAGTCTTTTTTTTTTGAAATTAAAGCTTCATTTCATCAAAGATCAAAACATTACAGAATAAAAGTAGCTGCTGACCAGCTGCTGCTCTCAATCAGTCTATAGGAATTCACTCCCGTAATCTATATATACATCAATTTCTAAGGGTAGTGATCCAGTCTTCGCAAAGCATCCTTCTAGTGTTTTAAAGAGGTCCCTTGTATATGTATGTGAACTGCTATATCTTTGCATGTATTATTTATACCGATTCTTCCGCCTTGGAACCTAATCTTGTTTCTTTCTCGCCATAGACAGTATACTAGCATCCCAAACACACTCGTGGTTATTTCAGCATGTCCATTTCTCCTCTTTTGTAATGTTGCTAATACATTCTACTTCCTTGTTCCAATCACAGATGGCCCTCTGGTATCCCGGCCATATTACCAGTCTATTACATAGCTCCCATGATGTCGGGCAAGTAAAAAAAGGATGGTCAAAGGATTTATCTACTTGCCTGCATAATACACATTGTTGTGGAATCTGCATCCCAAAGTGCATTGGCCTCTCCACTGTCGCCAGCCTTCTGCGCAAAGCTAGCCAGACGATAAATTTGAATCGTGGGTGTAGTTTTGTCTGCAGAACAATGCTTTTCCAGTGTACTTTGGGGTGTTGAGGGAGTTGCAGTATGTAGAGTTTTTTTATGCTGAACCATTCACCTCTTTGTAGCTGGTGCAGCCTACATTCCAGATTTCCTTGTATTCCTTGTATATTTGTTATCAGTGATCGAGTCTCAAAGATCATTCTGACAGCCCATGCAACACTTTTAGGAGTATGTACATCCTCTACGGCATTGTTTGTGATGTAGTATGTGTGCACCCATTTGACCCATAGGCTGTCCTTCTTCACTGTTACTGCCCACAGATGCTTTGCAACAGCTGCCTTATTCCAGATTGGCAGGTTCAATACATTTAGGCCTCCAGAACTATATGGTAGACAGATAGTTTCCCATGCTACTAATGCTAAGACATGGTCCCTTTTGAATAAGGACAGTATTTGGACATTTACAGAAAGGTTTATTTTCCCCCAGTATCTTGCTGAATACATCTATAAACTCTGCTTCCACTAGTTTAGGATCAAACAGTCTCTCCCCTGAGTCAGTGTATATAGAGCTAATTGTGTTTATGTTTGTCCACTGCTTCATTTGTGCATGGAAGTACTTGGAGTTTGAGCCTCCACATGTGATCCACTGTGCCCTGGATTTTTTATGAAGAATCTGTTCTTCTATGTTGCTCCATTTCTCTACTTCTGTTAAAGTTTTCTTTTCTTGGTCTATCAACTGCTGGTCCAGATTATTCCTTCTCAATTCTAACTGAATGTTTCTAGTTTCTGTCTTTCTACATTGAGATGGGTTCGATAGGATGCCATATGAGTATTCAGTTCTTTCAACTCCCATTTCAAAGTTTTGATCTTGTAACATAGCTTGTGCATGCTTCAGTGTCATCATTTCCCCTCTATTTCCAAACCTTTGCTACTATACCAGTAAATTCAACATGCTCCATCACAGGTTTGTACATTTTAAAAGGTTTGGGATGTATATTCTTCCTCTGAATTGCAGTTGTGCATTGTATTAGAATAGGAGAATGGTCTGATACCCCCGGAGTCAGATAATCAGTTTCAATGTGACTGTAATGCTGCATCCATGTCATATTGCCAAAAGTCCAGTCTATCCTGCTATACACCCTTCTGCTAGGTAGTTGTTTGTTGCACCAGGAGAAGTAACATCCCAAACTTTTCAATTGAGTAAGTTGAATATTTTTGATTACTTCTTGAAACCCTTTGAGTTCATTTTGTGTTACTGGTGAGCCAATTTTGTCGTCTGTGTGAAGAACATTGTTGAAGTCCCCACTGATCAACCAGCTTTGATTAACACATGCTCCTAACAACATCAGCCTATCCCATAACTTGTGTCTTTTATTTATATCATTGCTTGCATATATTCCACTGTAACAAGAGTTTTAAAGGTGGTACCTCTTTCTTGAACTTCACAATGAATGAATTGTTCATCAGTCAACAAGATTGTCACCTCACTGCTTTGTTTCCACAATAGCCAGATTATTCCATTTGAATGTTCATTATAATTACAGTAATTTCTCCATTCTCCACAAACAGTGTTGAGTATCCTTCTAGCTTTTCCTTCCTTTACTCTAGTTTCTAAACAGCCCATGACATCCACCTTATACTTCCTCAGAAAGAGCTTTAACTCTTTCTGCTTGTAGGCCTTGTTCAGGCCCCTGATATTCCAGGTGCCTAGTATCATTTAGGGGTGAAGCTAGATGGGCCAGCCTCCCCAAGATTGCCTTCCATCTGTAAAGGGGTAAATCTGTTGCTTGAGTTCAGGATACAAGTTTCTGTTTGCAGTGCATTCTTCCCTTTCTGTTACCCATTTTCATCCTCCTTTGTAAAGCTAGTTCCTTCTGTCTCCATCGTATCCCCAGTCTTCTTTTCCTATTCAATTGCCACATTCTTGGTTTTTACTTTTAGTGTCCATCTCTTGGTTACTCTGAACTTCTGTTTCAACTGACCTGATTTAGGTTTGTTCCTGTCTTCCTTTGATGTCTGTTGCTCTTCTTTATACCAACACTCAGTAGAACTATGCCCAAATTTGATACAGTTATCACAATACTTTGATTTCCATTCGTAGTCTATTTGTTGGACTATGATTCCTCTTTCTGTTTGAAGCTCTAAACTATCTGGTAACGGCTTTGAGATATCTGTTTCAAGCAACACTCTGGCATTGGACACTTTCTCCAAATCCGCTGTGAATTTATCAGTATATAGAGGTTCCAACCACACTAGCCAATTTGCTTAATGCTTCAGTTGACCATAAACCCAGTGGCAATCCACGAAAGTTTATCCACAGTGGAACCACACTTATATAGCCGGTTCAAACTTGAAATCCATTTTCCATTGCTGCAGTACAAGTGGCTTGTTATGGAAGGTGTAAGGTCCTGCTTGTAATACATGATCCTTATCCTCCGCATTATCAAATCTGAATAGAAAGTACCCATGGTCATGATACATTATTTGAGGCTTGTCGACGAAATTCCACAGGTTTGCGACAGGTTTCCATAGTTTTTTCATACGGAGACTCCCCCAGTACAAAGCCTATCAATGCATTACTCCAATAAACCTCTAATTCCTTTGTATCTCCATCATCAATTTGAATTACAAATCCCCCATCTCTCATATCAGGGGGGATGTAGCTTAGGGCATTTCCCCTTTGAGGGCTTCTATTGAAAACCTTTTTTTTCAACCTCCCATGTGTCTGCTACAGCGTGTATGCTTCGATCTTGTTTTGCATGCGTGGAAAATTGCAATCTCCGGAGAACTTGCGATTGTGCCTGTGTTCCTGCCTCTTGAGCTTGGACCTGAAATTCCTCGATTTCCTCCCTAATAGGTTAAAATTGCTTTGGCATAAAGCTTCCAATAGTTAACATATTCAATCTCTGCTGAATACCCGACTCCGGTGTCACTATTGTCCCATTTTGCACATCATCCGCTTCTGGGTTATGGAATACACTGGGTGCTGAACCCATTCCCGTTAACCATCGATTTGGATGGTTTATTGCTGGTGTGACTTCCAAATCCTCATCTCTTCTGTTTGCTGGTTCCGAATGATGCTTCTTCCTCATCTTAGCCATGGCAGATGCGCAGTACTGCACCCTGCTATCGTCCGCCCTCTTTCGCTATCAAAATTTATTTACTATAGAATCACTTATTTCTGAATTTCAAGCATTTCATATGCTTGAGTTCCCTGTGCAAGTATTCCATTACAATGACAAAGAGGTATGGGGACATTGTGTCTCCCTGCCTTATACCTCTTTTCCTTTAAACGGATTGGTCAGCCCTCCATTGAGATTTAAAGAATATGTGACAGAAGACATGCATTCCATTATCCATTTTGTAAATTTGTAGGGGAACCCCATGTCCAGCAGTAGCCTCTCAATAAAACACCACTCCACTGTGTCATATGCCTTACTCAGGTCAACTTTTAATACACACCGAGGGATACTCCTTTTCTATTGTACCCTTTAAATAATTCCTGGGTAAATAGTATGTTGTCTGTTATGCTTTTGCCTTCAATAAATGCTGACTGTGATTTACCAATCAAGTCACCTAAGACTGTTACTGCTTCTGGGGTTTTCATTTTCATTTGGCACTGCTGATTTTCGGATTGAATTCTTTGGTTCCTTCTTGGGTTTCTGATATTGGTGTTACTTATGGATTATTTTTGAATCTATTTATTGGATGTGGAATCATCTCTATTTGTTTTAAAAATTGTCCCTAGGTGTTCAGTTTGCTACTGCTGTTGCTGTATGCTATTGTTCCTTTGCTACTGCTGATCCTTGTCTTCTCCTGTCTTATTTCTCTAATACATGTATTCACTTGAGTTAAATACCGGTGTAACTGTGCAGTTGAGCATGAGTTGAAATGTGAAGACTTTTTAATATGAAATATTGTACCTCTAGTTTAATAGATACAATGAATATTAGTTATGTAATTTTTGGTTTATAATTCAACAAAAATGCATTAGGTAGTTTTTACTTAACTGAAGCTTTATTTATTTTAAGACTGCAATTTGTAGTTGTTTAGTTATATATTTAATATAGTTATGCAATTTGTACGAATGAATATGTAGTTAGTAGATCGATAACTAGATTTCATCCTTAATCGTCTCTTACATGTATAAGGTAATTCGGAATCACCTTCAATTCAAATTGGTAAACAGTTAATATATAACTTAATGGGTTGGTAAGATCTAGCTCTGAACTTGCAAATATTGGAATAGAAGTAATTTAAAATTGGTAATTTTTGAATCTTGTTAGTAACAAAGATCCGCAAGTATTAGGCAAATATAGTTGGGTATAAATTTTGTAGAATCAAGATGTAGCAAGAGATAATGTTAATTTAATAGGCATGATTTGAGTTCAAGAAAGATGGTTTAACATTTAGATTTAATAAACTTTCAAATAAGCATTAATAATCAAGGTTGATTTTAGTTTTAAATAGTTGTAAATAATTAATAGTTTATTCATATAATTATGCGGGTTTTAATCTAGCTATAATTATTATTTTTGAATATTAATTGTCAAATTTCATCATTATTTATAATTTCGAATTTTTTTTAATTTCAATTTTTTTATTTATTTCCTTTCCATTAATATTTTTGCCTTAATATGGGAATTAGAAAGTTACATTTTTATTTTCAAGCTCCTAATTAATTAGGATTTTTCTCTTTTAATTTAGAGACGAACTTAATTGAAAAAAAGTAGTCACTTTAGGATTGCCCTTTTAAAATAAATGAGGCGAGCCTCTCCAAATAAATAAATTGTTGGGCCCTCAGTAAATATTTAAAAATCTCTAGAAAAATTGGGAAGGGCCGTTTAGCGAATTTCAGACCCTCCCAAAAGATTACAACTCGCTAGACTCTCTTTAGGACGCGCCTTAATTAATATTACCTCCCTAAAATCGGGTGCGCATTTATGCGACCCAAATCCAAATTTCGACAGAGTCAAAATGTGTCGACGACCACAGGTACACTGGTTATGACACGGTCCGAGATATGTATTCACAATGTTGCAATTCTCTGTAAATAATAACAATAATAATTTGAATGAAAGCGGTAAAAGGTAAAATTGGCACATAGGTTCTTCATGTAATAAAATCGGATAAATAAACTAAATATGATAGTTGAGCGGCCGTGCTAGAACCACGGAACTCGATAATGCCTAACACATTCTCCCAGGTTAACAGAATTCCTTATCCAGATTTTTGATGCGCGGACTGTTAAAAGAGTCATTCCTTTCCTCGATTCGGGATTTAACCGGTGACTTGGGACACCATGAATTTCCCAAGTGGTGACTCTGAATCATTAATAAATAATCACATTTCGATTGTCCTTTAATTGGAAAAACTCTCTTTTGCCCTCGGGCGCCGGAAAACGAGGTGTGACACCTAATACCAATACTCATTGTTATTTATTTTCGAAAAAGGCCTAAAATGCCATTCAACTTTTACAAATGGTCTCCATACCATTCAAAATCCGACTCAGTCATACGCCTAAGTCCGAAATCATCATGCGAACCTGCTGCAACCTTCGAATCCCGATTTCGATGTCGTTTACTCAAAATCCAATCCTAGTTAATTATTTCAAGTTAATGCTTCCGAAATGAGAATTCTCTTTCCAAATCAGCTCTGAATCCCCCGGAATTAAATGTCGATCATGCGTACAAATCATATTGCCTGAAATGAAGTTGCTCGTGGACTCAAACTGCTGAATGACGTGCTAGAGCTCAAAACGACTGGTCGGGTAGTTACACATGGGCTCGGGCCACCAGACCCATATAGCTAAAAACTTTGTCAGTATATCAAAAACTACATACAGAACAATAGTTCTTTGCCTCTCCATGATCGTTACTCATTCTTTGGCATTTTTGTGGCCATAAAACAACAATTTCGTTTGATTCCCAATTTTTCTTGTGCTATTGCCCAAGCCAGTGGCATGGGCGTGGGACATCAAACTCGAATCACCTAAAATTTTATCGGTACATGAAAAAAGCCCTAAGAAACAATACTCACCACCTCACCATGACCGATACTCATTCTTATGGCATTTTTGGACTATAAATTCTGCCCGATTGGCATGGCCTGAGGCCATCGGACCCGGATCGCCAATAATTTTTCCAGCTCGTCAAAACCAACCTATGAAACAATAGCCACTACTTCACCATGACCGTTACTCTTTTCTTTGGGTTTTAGGGCCATAAAATAGAAATTCAGCTCGATTACTATATATTTGTGTGGTTTGGCACACGCCAGTGACATAGGCCTGCATCACCGAATCTGTATTGCTTAAAACTTTACCAGCATAACAAAACTTACCTTAGGAATAATTTTCATAGCCTTGCCATGACCGTTATTTATTTTTTGGTATTTTATGGCCAGAAAAAGGAATTCCTCTAGATTTCCAAAATTTTCCTATGTTATAGCCAACGACAGCGGCATGGGCCCGGGCCACCGACCCAGATCATCTAAAAAATTAAACGGCCAATAAAAACATAAGAAACAATAGTTATTGCCTCGCCATGACAGTTACTCATTTTTTGGCGTTTTATGGACTTAAAACTGGAATTCTGCTTGATTCCTATAATTTCGTGTGTTATAGCCTATGGCGGTGGAATGGGCTAGGCCATCGGACCCGGATTATTATAAAAGTTACCATCCATTCAAAAACAACCTAAAAACAATATTCACTACCTTACTGTGACAGTTACTCATTTTTTTGTGTGTTTTAGGGCTATAAAACTAGAATTGTATTTTCGTACGCTATGGCCCACACCGGTGGCATGGGGTTGGGCCACCGGACCCAAATCGCCAAAAATTTTTGTGGCCCATCAAAATTGACCTACAAAACAATATTCAGTACCTCGCCTTGATCGTTACTCCTTTATTTTGCGTATTAGGGCCGTAAAACTGAAATTACAAGATTCCCAAATTTTGATATGCAATAGCCCAAGTCGGTGGAATAGGCGTGGGCCATAGAACCCGGATCACCAAAAACTTTGTCGGCTTATAAAAAATGACCTAAGGAACAATAGTCGTTGCCTAGCCATGGCGGATACACATTTGTTTTTCCATAAAACTAGAATTTTGCCTGAATCACAGATTTTCATATGCTATAGCCCACGCTGGTGGCATGGGCTCAAGCTACCGGACCCAAATGGCCTAATATTTTGCCAGCCCATCAAAATCTATCTAAGGAACAATTTTCACCTATCACCATGATCGTTACTTATTTCTTGGCAAGGTCCATAAAACTAGAATTTTCCCGTTTCTCAAATTTTCGTGTGCTACCATGCTTGTGGCATGGGCCCGGTCCACCAGATTCAGATAGCCTAAAATTTTTGTGGCCTATAAAAATGGCCTAAGGAACAATAGTCTTTGCCTTGCTATAACCGTTATTAATATTTCGATATATTAGGTCCATAAAACTAGAATTTTACCTGATTCACAAATTTTAGTGCCTATGCTGGTGGGAAGGACGCGCATCACATAAAATTTTATCGCCCCATCATAAATGAACCAAGAAACAATAGTCACCACCTCGTAATGACTACTACTCATTTCTTGACATTTTAGGTTCATAAAAATGGAATTTCGCTCGATTTCTAAATTTTTGTGTGCTATAGCCCAGAGGGGTGGCGTATGCCCAGGACAACTTAACAAATTGCCTAAAACTTAATCGGCCCATCAAAAATTCCATAAGGAACAATAGTTACTGCCTTTCTATGACTGCTACTTAATTTTTGGCATTTTTGAGCTATAAAAGTAGTATTTTGCACTATTCCCATATTTTCATGTGCCATAACCCACACTGGTAGGATGGGCTCGGGCCACTAGATCCAAATAACCTAAAACTTTATCGTCATATCAAATATAACCTATGGAACAATAGTTCTTCGCCTCTCCATGACTGTTACTCATTCTTTTGGGGCCATAAAGTTGGAATTCCGTTCGATTCCCAAATTTTCTTGTGTTATAGCCTACACCTGCAGCATGGGCCTGGGACATAAGACCCGAATCACCTAAAAGTTTTTCACTCCCTCTTAAAAACCTTTGAAACAATACTCACCCTCACCATGACCGTTACTCATTCTTTTGGCGTTTTAGGGCAATAAAATCTGCCCAATTGGTATGGCCCAAGAGCATCGAACCCATATCGCAAAAAATTTTGTCGTACCATAAAAAATGACCTAAGGAAAAATAGTCACCGCCTCACCATGACTCTTATTCTTTTTTTAGCATTTTAGAGCCATAAAACTAGAATTCTACTCGATTTTCAGATACCCGTGTGGTATAGCACATGCAGTGGCATGGGCCTGCATCACCGGATCCGTATTGCTGAAAAGTATACCATCCCAAGGAATAATATTCACAAATTTGCTATGGTCGTTATTCATTTTTTGGCAAGAAACTAGAATTTTGCTCGATTTCTAAATTTTCCTACGCTAGAGCCAACGTCGGTGGCATGGGCTCGGGCCACCAAACCCAGATCATCTAAAACTTTAAACGTCCCATAAAAATCAACCTAAGGAAAAATAGGTACCTCCTCGCCATGACCATTAATCATTGTTTGGAATTTTATGGCCTTAAACTAGAATTTTGCTCGATTCCCAGAATTTCGTGCTAATAGCCCACGCCAGTGGCATGCACCTGGACACCGGACATGAATTGTTATAAACTTTACCAGCCATTCAAAATGACTTAAGAAAAAATCATCACTGCATCACTGTGACCGCCCAATTCCCATATTTGCATACGCTATAGCCCATGCCGGTGACATAGGGCCACGCCACCGGACCCAAATAGCCAAATATTTTGGTGGCCCATCAAAATTTACCTACGAAACAATAGTCAGTACCTCGCCATGCCCGTTACACCTTTTTTAGCATTTTAGGGCCATAAAAATGAAATTGCTAGATTCCCAAATTTTCGTATGCAATAGCCCACGTTGATGGCATGGGCCCGGGCCATCTGACCTGATTGCCAAAAACTTTTCTGTCTTGTCAAAAATGATCTAAGGAACAATAGTCGCCACCTATCCATGATTGATACACTTTTTTGGCTTTTTGTGCCATAACTAAAATTTCGCATGATTCCCATATTCTCCTATGCCATAGCCCACGCTGCTGGCATGGGCTCGAGCTACTGGACCCAAATGGCCTAATATTTTTCAGTCCCATTAAAATCTATCTAAGTAAAAATAGTCACCATATCACCATGACCGTTAATTATTTCTTGGTGATCTAGGGACATAAAATTGAAATTTGCCCGATTCTTAGATTTTCGTGTGCTAGCACGCCTGCAGCATGGGCCCGGGCCACCAGATTCGGAAAGCCTAAAATTTTTCCAGCCCATCAAAAATGGCCTAAGGAACAATAGTCTCTGCCTCACTATGACTGTTATTAAATACTTTGGTATTTTATGGCCATAAAACTAAAATTTTGCCCAATTTCCAAATTTTTGTTTGCTATAGCCCATGGTAGTGGGATGGACACGCATCACATAAAATTTTGTTGCCTATCCAAAACGACCCAATAAACAATAATCACTGCCCCGAAATGACTGTTACTCGTTTCTTGACGTTTTATGTTCATAACACTGGAATTTCAATCAATTTCCAGATTTTTGTGTGCTATAGCCCATGCCGGTAGCATTGCTCAGGCCAGCTTACATGATAGCTAAAATTTTGTTGGCCCATAAAAAATGACCTAAGGAACAATAGTCACTACCTTTCAATGACTGTTACTTATTTTGGCGTTTAAGAGCCATAAAATTAGTATTCTGCTCTATTCCCATATATTTGTGTGCCATAGCCCACGCTGGTAGCATGGGCTCGTGCCACCGGATCAATATAGCCTAAAAATTTGTCGGCATATCGAAAACTACCTACGGAACAATACTTCTTCGCCTCTCCATGACCGTTACTGTTTTAGCGTTTTGGGGCCATAAAACTTGAATTCATTTGATTCCCAAATTTTATTGTGCAATAGCCCAGGCTGGTGGCGTGGGCCTGACACATCAGACCCGGATCCCCTAAAATTTTATCGGCCTATCAAAAAATCCCTACAAAATAATACGCACCGCCTCACCATGACCGTTACTCATTCTTTTGGCGTTTTAGGGCTATAAAGTTTTCCTGATTGCCATGGGCCCGGATCGCCAAAATTTTTGCCTGCCCATCAAAAAAACCTAAGAAACAATAGTCACCGCCTCACCATGACTATTACTCATTTTTTGGTGTTTTAGGGCCATAAAATTGGGTTTCTACTCGGTTCCCAGATACTCGTGCGGTATAGCACACCAGTGGCATGGGCCTCCATCATTAGATTTATATCGCATAAAATTCACCAGCCCAACAAAAAATACATAAGGAATAATATACACAACCTTTCCATGACAGTCATTCATTTTTTGGGGTTTTAGGGCTAGAAACTAGAATTCCGCTGGATTTCAAAAAATTTCTATGCTATAGCCAATGTCGGTGGCATGGGCCGGGGCTACTAGACCCAGATCATCTAAAAATTTGAACGACCCATAAAAAATAGCCTATGGAACATAGTTACTGAATCACCATGATAGTTACTTCTTTTTTGCTATTTTATAATCTTAAAACCAAAATTCCGCTCCATTCCCACAATTTAGTGTGTTATAGTCCACGCCGGTGGCACGAGCCTGGCCATTGGATCTGGATTTGTATAAACATTACTGGCCATTCAAAAATGACCTAACAAACAATAGTCACTACCTCATTGTGACCGTCACTCGTTTTTCTTTTTGTGTTTTAGGGCCATAAAACTAGAATTTTACCTAATTCCCAGATTTTCGTATGATATAGCCCATGCCGGTGACATGGGGTCGTACCACTGGATCCAAATTGCCAATTATTTTGGCGTCCCATCAAAATTGACCTACGAAACAATAACAGTACCTTGCTAGTACCGTTAGTGCTTTATTGTCGTTTTAGGGCCATAAAATTTAAATTGCTCGATTCTTAAAATTTTGTATGCAATAGCCCACATGGGCCCGGGCCATCGGACCTGGATCACCAAAATCTTTATTGGCCTATGAAATACGACCTAAGGAATAATAGTCGTCATCTAGCCATGGCCGATACGCATTTTTTGGTATTTTGTGCAACAAAACTAGAATTTTTCCCGATTCCTAGATTTTCCTATGCTATATCCCACGCTGGTGGCATAGTCTTGGGCTACCGGACCCAAATGACCTAAAATTTTGCCAGTCCAAGAGAATATACCTAAGGAAAAATAGTCACCATATCACCATGACCGTTACTTATTTCTTGGCTATCTAGCGCCATAAAACTGAAATTTTATACTATTCTCAGATTTTAGTGTGCTACCACGCATGTGGTATTGGCTCGGGCCACCAGATTCGGATAGCCTAAAATTTTACCGGCCCATAAAAATGGCCTAAGGAACAGTAATCTCTGCCTCGCTGTGACTGTTATTAAATTTTTTGTATTTTAGGGCCATAATACTAGAATTCCCCCTGATCCCAGATTTTCGTGTGTTATAGCTCATGCTGGTGGGATGGACACGCATCACATAAAATTTTGTCGCCCTATCGAAAACGACCCAAGAAATAATAGTCACCAACTTGCAATGACTGTTACTAGTTTCTTGACGTTTTAGGTTCATTAAACTAAATTTCTCTCAATGCCTAAATTTTCGTGTGCTATAGCGTACGTTGGTGGTGTGCGCCCGGGACGTCTTACCCGATAGCCTAAAAATTTGTCGGCCAATCAAAAATGACCTAAGGAACAAATGACCTAAAAAAAATTTGGCCAATCAAAAATGACCTAAGCCACCAGACCCAGATATCCTAAAACTTTGCTAGCATATCGAAAACTACCTATGGAAGTATAGTTTTTTGCCTCTACATGACCGTTACTTATTTTGGCATTTTTTGGTTATTAAACTAGAATTCCGTTCGATTGGCAGATTTTCTTGTGATATAGTCCACGCCGGTGGCATGGGCCCGGGACATATGACCCGGATCACCTAAATTTTATCGGCCGATCAAAAAATCCCTACGAAAATATACTCACCGCCTCACCATAACAATTACTTATTCTTTTTGCGTTATAGGGATATAAATTTGCCCGATTTGCATGAACCCGAGCCATCAGACATGGATCGCTAAAAATTTGCCGGTCCATAAAAAATGACCTAAGGAAAGGTAATCACTGCCTCACCATGACCGTTACTCATTTTTTAGTATTTTAGGGCCATAAAACTTGAATTCTACTCAATTCCCAGATATTCGTATGGTATAGAACATGTCAATGGCATGGGCCTGCGTCATCGGATCTGCATCGTTTAAACTTTTACCAGCCCAACAAAAATCACCTGAGGACTAATATTCATAACCTTGCCATGACTATTATTCGGTTTTTGGCGTTTTAGGTCCAGAAACTGAAATTTGGCTTGATTTCTACATTTTCCTATGCCATAGACAACGCCTGTGGCATGGGCCTAGGCCACCGGACCTAGATCATCTAAAACTTTGAAGGCCCCATACAAAATAACCTAAGGAACAATATTTACCTCCTCGCCATGACCGTTACTCAATTTTTGTACTTTATGGCTTTAAAACTCAAATTTCGCTAGATTTCTTCAACACATACCGGTGGCATGGACACACATCACATAAAAAATTTCTCCCCATCAAAACTACCCAAGAAACTATTGCCCCCACCTGCAATGATTGTTACTCGTTTCTTGACATTTTAGGTTCATAAAATTGAATTTTCGCTTGATTCCCAGATTTTCGTATGCAATTGCCTACGCGGATGGTGTGTGCCCGGACCATCATACCCGATATCCTGAAATTTTGCGGGCCCATCAAAAATGAACTAAGAAACAATAGTCCCTCCATGACTGTTACTTATGTTTTGGCATTTTAGAGATATAGAACAAGTATTCTACTATATTCCCAGATTTCTGTATGTTACGGACCATGCTAGTGGGATGGGTACGGGCCACCGAACCTAGATAGCCTAAAATATTTTCAGCCCAATAATGACCAAAGGAACAATAGTCACCGAATCTCTATGGTCGTTGCTTATTTTTTGGTCTTTTAGGGCCATAAAATTGGAAGTTAGCACGATTCCCAAATTTTCATGTCTAATAGTCCATGCCAATGGCATACACCCAGGCCACTGGACCCGGATCACGTAAACTTTTTGCGATCCACAAAAAATGACCTAAGGAATGGAGTTTTAGGATCATAAAATTGAAATTCTTCTTGATTTCTAAATTTTCGTGTGCTATAGCCCACGCTGGTGGTATAGACCCCGGCAACCGGACTCAGGTCGCCTAAAATTTTCTCGACCCATCAAAACTGAAGTAAAGAACAATAGTCATTGTCTCTCTATGACCGTTACTTGTTTTGTGGTGGCATGTGATTGGGTAACCAGGCCCATATCGCCATTTGTCTACCCAAAAAAATGACATAAGGAACAGTACTAACTTCCCCGCCAATATCTTTACTTGCTTTGTGGCGTTTTAGGTCCATATAACTATAATTCGTCCCGATTTTCAGATTTTCGTATGTTATAGCCCACGTTGGTGGCATGGGCCCAGGCCACAAATTTCGGACCGTCCAAAGTTTTTTTGGCCCATCAAATACGACCTAAGTAATAATAGCCACTACCTCGCCATGACAATTACTCATTCTTTGGCGTTTAAGTTACTTAACACTCGAATTTCGTCCGATTCCCAAATTTTTGTGTGTTATAGCACATGCCGGTGGCATGGACCCGTGCCACTGAATCCAGATCCATTAAATTTCTCCATCCTATCAAGAAGGACCTAAGAACAATAGTCACCACCTCGCTATCACCGCTACTCATTTCTTGTCGTTTTAGGGTCATAAAACTAGAATTACGCCTTATTCCCAGATTTTCTTCTACTATAACGCACGCTGGTGACATAAGCCCGGACAACCGAATCCGAATCGCCTAAAACATTTCTGGCCCATTGATATTTCACCACCTCGCCTTGACCGTTACTTGTTTTTTATGAATTTTAGGGCCATAAAACTAGAATTTTATCAAATTCTCATGTGCTGTAGCCCGTCGAGTGGCATGGGCCCGGGCCACCTGACCCAGATTGCATTATATTTAATCAGCCCATCAAAATCGACTTAAGGAACAGTAATTACCTTCTCGCCATGATCTTTAATCTTTTTTGTTATTTTACGGCCATAAAATTAAAATTTCGCCAGATTCCCAATATTTCTTATGATATTGCCTATGCCGGTGGCATGGGCCCAGGCCATCGGACTTAATTATCTATTACTTTGCTGGTTCATCAAAAATGACAAAATTACAATATCCATGGCCTCACCGTGACCGTTACACATTGTTTAGCATTTTTGCCATAAAACTAGAATTCCGCCTGATTCCTAGATTTTCATCTACAATAGTTCATGCCAGTGTCATGGGCCCAGGACACCGCTCCCGAATTATCTAATACTTTGCTAACCCGTAATAAATGACATAAGGAATAGTAGTCACTAACTTACCATGACCGATACTCATTTCTGGCATTGTAGGGCCAGAAATCCGCCCGATTTTTAGATTTTCCTGTGCTATTACTCACACAAGTGGCATGAGCCTAGGACACCAGACAAGGATTGCCTAAACTTTTTACGGCCATAAAAAATGATCTAAGGAACAATAATGATCGCTTCGCCATAACTGTTACTCATATTTTTGGCGTTATAGGGCCATAAAAATGAAATTTCGCCCGATTCCAAGATTTTCATGTGCTACAGCCTATGTCGGTGGAATGGACCCGGGCCATAGGACCCGGATTGTATAAAATTTTGCTGGCCAATCAAATATGACCTCAGAAAAAATACTCATCGCCTAGCCATAACAAATACTCGTTTTTGGCATTTTAGGGCCATTAAAATAAAATTTGCCCGTTTTCAGATTTGCATGTGCCATGGCCCACACCGGTGGCATGAGCCCAAGCCATTGGACAAGGATTGCCTAAAATTTTACCTGACCATTTAAAATGATCTAAGAAATAGTAACCATCACCTCACCACAA
Organism: Nicotiana benthamiana; assembly: GCA_034376525.1. Taxonomy (NCBI): domain Eukaryota; kingdom Viridiplantae; phylum Streptophyta; class Magnoliopsida; order Solanales; family Solanaceae; genus Nicotiana; species Nicotiana benthamiana. The sequence continues at coordinate 69,399,430 of CM067334.1, read as the reverse complement.
CCATTACTCATTTTTTGATATTTTTCAAAAGACTAAAATTCGGATTCCTAAATTTTCGTGTGTTATAGCCATGTCGGTGGCATGGGCCCCGGCTATTGGACTCGGATCGCATAAAATTTTGCTGGCCCAAATTACCTCAGGAAAAATTGTCACTGCCTCATCATAATCGCTACTCATTTTGGCATTTTATCACAATGAAACTTGAATTCCGCCTAATTCCCAGAATTTTGTGTTGTATAGCCCACGCCTTCATGGTCTCGAGCCACCAAACCCGAATTTTCTAATACTTTTCCGGCCCATCAATAATGATTTAAAGAGAAATAGTTATTTCCTTGCCATGACCAATACTCATTTTCGGCATTTTAGGGCAAAAAAACTGGAATTTCGTTCGATTTCCAGATTTTCATGTACTATAGCCCACGTGGTTGGCATAAGCCCCATATTATAGATAAGGATTAACATGACCCAAAATCCACTAAGGGTTGTGGTGGTGCCGGACACCGCAGTCAGGCCAGCCAACTCAAATACTTTAAGTTAGTCTCGTTTTAACACTTTTGAAATATAGGACTTTTTCCTTCATTATTTAGAAATTTTAAAGAATCTATCTTCAAATCAAATTTAAAGGTTAAGCAATTAATACAATACTCCAAACCATCCCAGAACCCGGTGTCACAACTGCATGAGCATCTACTGATAAGAGAAATAAAATATAACATCCACCCGGGATACAGTGGATCAAGTAAATACAATACAAAGGAAGGGACTACTCTAGCTGCGACCGTCTCGAATGATGCAGCTTACCTAGTCCCAGAATCATCTGTGCTGCTATGCCTAGTAAGCCACTGGAGTTACATATACCTGTGCAATAAAATACACAGCAAGTGCAGTATGAGTACAAAAATAACATGTACCCAATGAGTATCCCGCCTAGTCCCGAAGGGGTAGAGATGAGATGATCAACTTTGACACTCTCTAGTGGTCCAGTAATTATTCATCCTTAATAAATATATTAAACAGTGGATTTATTTTATAAATATGATTTTAATCCAAATAAAGAAAACAAGTAAACACATAATTCTTTCATAGGAATTTTCCACAAGTCCCCTTTATTATTAACAAACAAATCTCGATCCAAGGTGAGGTAGTGACAACTTAAATAAATTCAGGACAACAGCATAAACATCCGCAAATCATGCCGAGGTCGACGGCCCGCTCCAACAAAAATGTAAAATGTGCACTGCCGAGGGTCAAATGGACCATACCATAGATACATCTATTTAATTTGCCAAGGCATTCGGCCCGTTCCAGAAATAAGCACATACCCTGCTCAAAAATCATGCATGCGACGCAGGTACACATAAGAATACATGCTCAATCAGTCAAATAAGAGCGTATCGGGGAATATTTATTCAAATAAAACCGATTCTCCAATAACAATTTTAAGAAATGAAGCTTAATCACTTTGAAATTCATTGACTAATTTAATGTGATTTAGGCAATTCAAGTCCTCAATGGGTTCACAAATAATCCAAGTGTAACATGATTTTGGGTCCTACACTACCCGGACAATAGCATAATAGTAGCTACGCACGGACTCTCGTTACCTCGTGCGTACATAGCCCCACAAATAGGAGCACATAACCTATTTAACTCACATATGGGGTAAATTCTATCTCACAAGATTAGAAAGGAGAATCACCTCGCTCTAAAGATACAAAATTGACATCCTATATTCTTCTGAAGACTAGCACCAACGCACAATGCTCCTAAACTCACCAACAATCATACAAATCCATTAATATAATCTCAATTAAACTTTACAACCGAATTTGTAACAATTCTTAACCCCCAAATGAAAAGTTAACGAAAATGCCCTCGGGCCCATGTGCCCGGAATCCAAAATTTTTGGAAGATAAATACTACCCATAGCCTCACAAACTCAAATATATGATTTTCTCTAAATTGCATACCCAAAATCGTGGTTAAAGTCCAAGAATTAAATTTTTACGTTTCCTTTCAAAAATCCCAAATTTCCCACAATTTTAATGTCTAATTCCATGGCATAATCTTGTATTTAACTTGGAAATAAGTAGGGATATCTTACCTTGACATTGATGACGAAATCCCTCCTTGAAGATCTTCAAAAATCGCCCAATGAAGTGAAGAAAATGAGAGAAATGGCCAATAATCTGATTTAAAATAACCCTTCTGCCTCCAGGATTTTCCGCACATGCGGAACTTTTCATCTTCAGCGGTCCCGCTTTTGCGGACAAAAATCCGCTTCTACAGACAAGGAACTTTTCATCTTCAGCGGTCCCGCTTTTGTGGACAAAAATCCGCTTCTACGGACAAGGGCTCCAGCCCGCTTCGCTTCTGCGGTCAGAACTGCTTTTGCAGTTTCGCATTCAGTGGATCAAGGGTCGCTTCTGCAGTCCTAGCTGCCCTCTTGCTCGACCACTTATTCGGCTTCCTCCTCACTTCTGCGGGGCCGCTTGTGCGGTCCCATTTCCGTAGAAGCAGAAATGCCAAATACAAGCTGCTTCATTTCTCTTAAATTCTAAATTTCGATCCGTTAACCACCCGGAATTCACCTGAGGCACCCAGGACCCCAACCAATCATACCAACCAGTCCCAAAACACATTACGGACTTGCTCGAGGCCTCAAATCACATCAAAAAACACAAAAATCATCAGTGGACATCCACGAACAGTTATTCAATAATTACTTTTTATGGACGCATAAAATTTTAGAGATTCAGAGCCTGTCATGCGAATTCATTCAGATGGCGAAGAATGTAGCATACAAAAATCTGGGAGTCGCTGAATTCCTATCTTATTGGACAAAAATTTAAGAAAAATGAGGAACACTCATGAAAAACGATGACTATTGATCATTAGGTCATTCTTTATGGGCATGTAAAAATATTAGGATATTTGGAACCGGTCGTCCATATTGATATAGATGGCGTGGAACAAACAAAAATATGAGAATCGTCCCGAATTTTTATTTTATAGTTCTAATTACCAAAAAAAAGAAGGAACGGTCATGGCGAATCGATGACTATTATTCATTAGTAGTTTTTATGGACCCGCAAAATTTATGAGATTTAGGGTCAGTATCCCAAATTCATACAGATGGCGTGGATTATAGCACACAAAAATATGAAAATCGTCTTTCATTCCTATTTTATGGTCCTAAAATGCAAAAAATGAGGAACATTCATGGAAAACAAATGACTATTATTCATTTGCTCATTTTTATGCACTCGTAAAATATTAGGAGATTCGGAGCGGGTAGCTCCTATTCATGCAGATAGCGTCGACTATAACACTCAAATATCTGGGACTCATCTTGAATTCCTGTTTTATGGCCTAAAATGCAGGGGAAAAAAAGATGGACGGTCATGTCAAATCAACGACTATTGCTCATTAGGTATTTTCTTATGGGCCCCTAAAATTTTTAGAAGATTCGGAGCCGATCTGAATTCATGCAGATGACGTGAGCTATAGCACACAAAAATTAGGAAATCGTCCTGATTTCCTATTTAATGGCTCCACGACAACAAAAATTAAAGAACGATCATGGGGAAGCGATAATAATTGTTCATTAATATTTGGGGCCGGTCACTCGAACTCATTCAGATGGCGTAAACTATAGCACACGAAAATCTGGAAATCGTATTGAATTCTTGTTTTAAGACCCTAAAACGCCAAAAATGCGGAACAATCATCGCAAAACGATGAGTATTATTCATTAGGTCATTTTTATGGCCTTCAAAAATTTAGGAGATTTGGGGCCGGTCGCCCCAATTCATGCGGCGTGGACTAAAGCAGACAAAAATATGGGAGTCGTCCTAACTTTCTGTTTTATGGCCTTAAAATCCAAAAAAAAGGATTGATCATGTCAAAGCGACGACTATTATTAATTATGTTTTTTTTTTTTGGTTGCCCCAAAAAATTTTAGGAGATTCGGAGGCAGTCACTCGAATTCATGCAGATGGAGTGTGCTATGACATACTAAAATCTAGGAATAAACCTGAATTATTGTTTTATGACCCTAAAATACAATAAAAGAGTAACGGTGGCTGTTGTTCATTAGGTCATTTTTCGGGCACGCAAAATATTATGAGATTCAGGGTCGGTCACCCAAATTCATGTAGATAGCGTGGACTAGGGATAGCAAATGGGCTGTTTGATTGAGTTTAAGCAGGTAAAAATTAGCTAATTCAATAAATGAGTCATTATCCAGTCCAAAATTTACTTGGGCTAAGATAGATTTGATCAAAATGGATTAAACTACGAGTCATAGCCAACTCGCCCAATTTGGCCCAACTTTCGCTTCATATTTTTAAGACAATTTCAGTCAAAGTTTTCCAAAATAAGTCTTCAAATATAATATGTATGTATATTATGTAATGTTTTACATGTGCTGTATTTTTTTTTTTTTTTGTGGCAGTGGAGTGCCGTTAGGTATTAAATGTTATAATAACCTAAATTTCTTTATGCCATTTTATGTCAAAAATTTTGCTTCAGCTTTTTAGTGTATAAATGTTACATGGTAGGTTAATTTCTAAAATATATTTATATAGACAACTGCCACGATCACAATACTAACCCGATCGTGATGGCACTTATCATAAATTAGACTAGCCGACACAAACCCACAACCAATCAATATTTTTGTTCTTAAGATAAAATTAAAGCTAATTATTATTAAACCTTTAAAAAAATCTTTTTAAAAAATAACAGTACAGAAAGAAAGCCCGACATGGGGGTGTCACTAGTCATGAGCATCTACTAAAACTGTCTGACAACATCAAAACTAACATGGCTAGCCAAAAATACCGAATAGAACTAAGGGAGAATAAGGAGGGAGGAAAGCAAGGCTGCGATCGTCAGGGAACTACCTTGCTAACTCCGATGAACCTGACACTGAGTAATCAACACCTGTTATCGGGTTCAGAAATACCTGAATATGCATACAAGGTGCACTGAATGATGTGAGTACTCCATCTTATTAAGTAATAAAAGTAAATATAGACTGAGCATTACGAAACAAATAAATCTACATCATAATAAACTCAGTAAGCACAACATGCTTTCAAATCAGAATATAAGTCAAATCGTCTCATTTAAAATTAAGTTTTTGGTAAAAATCATTTGAAGATGCTTTCCAACAGTTTCAATAGAGGTTTAATGCAATTTATAGCAATAGTTATGACAATCATAATTGGGCCCTCGGACAAAACATAGTTCGTATATAGCCCCTTGGGCAAACATGAGTCATAAACAGCCCCTCGAGCAAAACTCTTGGTCACTCATATACATCTCACAATATAAAAATCTCAGTGAAAATAACAAGGCCAAATCAGTAACTGAATTCCGAACATCTCATAAAAACTCCAGTTTCAATGAAAGTTGTTTATAATATTTGCTCAACATTTTCAATAGAGGCTCACTATAAAGAGGTGTAAAAGTAGTAATTTCATAAAACAAGCCCTTCGGGCAAAGCATCACTCATATATATATATATATATATATATATATATATATATATATATATAAAGGCAAGCCTACCAGTCACTCATGACTCAACTATCCCCATTCAGCACTCACGCTCAATAGGTACCTTATAATAACCGTTGCGGCGTGCAACCAGATCCATAATATATATAGTCGACTGTGCTCACTGGGGATGTGGAGACTCCGGAGGGGATCCTACAGCCAAGCGCTATATCGATGTGACGTGCAACCCTATATATATATATATATATATATATATATATATATATATATATATATATATATATATATATATATATATATATATATATATATATATATATATATATATCATCCCAATCCGTAAATATATAATCCTCACAATCAAGCCCTCGGCCTCTCTCAGTCATCAATCTCACAGGCCACTCAGGCATCTCAGTGAAAAATTAGGGAAACTTGGCCCAAACACATTTTATATATATTTAAAAATAGAGTAATGAAACTGAATCAAACAACGAACAAGTAAAGTCATAACCGAGGATATGCTTTCAAATCAAAACAATATCAGGATAGTAACAAAATACCCCTGGGGGTCCAAACAGTACACGCACAAGGCCCCAATCATGGCATTTAGCCTAGGTTATAAGAATTCTTTCTAAAACATATAGCTATTATACGGAATAAATCAAAATATGCAACAATATAGTCATTGCGGGACTGATTAAGTCACAATCCCTAATGGTGCACTCCTACATGCCCGTCGCATAGCATGTGCACCACCTCAAAATAGTGAAATTCGGGGCTTCATACCCTCAGGACAAGATTTACAATCATTACTTATCTCGAACCAGCCATAGCTCTAACTCGGGATGCCCTTTCCTCTCGACTCAGCCTCCAAATGCTCCGAATCTAACAAAAATCAGCTACACATTATTAATACACGCTAAAGGAACAAAGCCCATGCGAAAATTATCAAATTAGCTCAAAATTCATGAAATTGGCCAGGCCATACCCCCGGGACCACGTCTTGGAATCCCACAAAAGTCATGACACTAGAAACATTTTTCACTCCCGAGTCTATACATAGCAAAATCATCAAAATCGGACCTCAAATGGCCCCTCAAATCCTCAATTTAAACTCTCAAGTTCCAAGTTTTAATTCCTCGGTTTTCACCCTTGGATCCCACAAAATCCAAGCTTAATATACTGAAATTCTTCATAGAATCGAGTATTAAGTTTAAATACCTCAAACAGTTTCCTATTAATTTCTTCTTCAAAACACTCTAAGAGCTTCAATCCTGACTTCGAAAATGGTGGAATGGGCTAAATTTTGTGAAGAGGAACTTATATACTTTCTTCCCCAGGGATTCCGTACCGGTGGACATTACCTCGCACATGAGGACACGCGCCTGAAGTCCCAGGTGGGCATCTGCGAAAATCACTTAAAGAACCCGGATCATATCCGCGCCTATAAATCGCACATGCGGTGCTGCAGATGCTTCAAAATAACCGCAGATGCGGTCTCCTAATGGCCAGAACACGCACATGCGGTCTCCTTACCGCATCTACATCCTCGCGCCTGCGGTCGCCAATCCGCAGGTGCAAAAATAACAGAAACATCAAAATCTGTAGCACACTCAAAAACAAACTTTCATGTAAATCACTGAAATCCATCCCAAGGTCCTCGGGACCTCAACAAAATTTTCCAACAAGTCATATATCACCTTTCAAACTTACTCCAATCTTCGGAACACTCAAAACAACATTAAAACGTCAAATCACCAACGAATTCAAACCTAAGGATTTCCAAACTTCCAAATTTCGCAAATGATGCCAAACCTATCAAAACTCATCCGAATAACCATAAATTTTGCACTCACATCACAAATGACACTACGGACCTACTCCAATTTTCGGGATTCCATTCCGATTCCAATATCATGATTTTCACTGCCGATTGAAACATACCAAATTTCTAATTTTACCAATTCAAGCCTAAGCCAACCACAAGACTTCCAAATTACATTCCGGGCACGCTCCTAAAATGAACCGATGGAGCTACCTAAATTATAAAAATTCAAATACAGGTCGAATACTAAAAAGTCAAGAGTGGGTCAAACCTTATAAATTTAAAGCTTGAAGCCGAGAATCAATCTTTATATCTATTCCGATTAACCTAAAAACTAAAACTGACGATTGACATAAGTTATAATACACCATAAGAGGATAATCATGCCCGAGAACTGGCGATCAAGGTGAATCTTGAGCGGGTTGGGCGGGTGAAATGGGTTTGGTCTCAAATTGCCAATCCAAGCATGTACCATAGCACACAAAAATTTTGGAATCATCCTGAATTTTAGTTTTGTGTCCCTAAATGCCGAAAAATGTGTAAAGGACATGGCGAAGCAATGATTATAATCTATTATGTCATTTTTATGGACCCGAAATTTTTTAGGAGATCTGAGGTCGATTGACCTAATTCATGCAGATCGTGTGAAATATAGCGCACAAAAGTTTGTGAATCGTCCTAAATTCCTATTTTATGGCCCTAAAATGCCAATGAACGTGGAAAGATCATGGAGAAGTGATGACTTTTGTTCAATAGATTATTTTTATGGGCCCGCAAAATTTTAGGAAATTTGGGGCCGATCGTCTGAATTCTTGTAGGGGCGCAGACTATAACTCGCAAAAATATGAGAATCGTCATGAATCCTTATTTTATAGCTCTAACTCGCAAAAATATGAGAATTGTCATGAATCCTCATTTTATAGCTCTAATTCTAAAAAAGAGTAACGGTCATGAAAAATAGGTAACTATTGTTCATTGGGTCATTTTTTTGGGCTCGAAAAAGTTTAGGAGATTCGGGGCCAATTACCTAAATTCATGTAGATGACATGGACTATAGTACATGAAAATATGAGAATCGTCCTGAATTCCTATTTTACGGGCCTAAATGTCAAAACAAAATGTGCAACGTTCATGGCGAAGTGATGAATGTTGTTCATAAGGTCATTTTTATAGGTCCATAAAATTTTAGGAGATTTGGGATCGGTCACCCGATTGCCATCGGACTATAAGAAACAAAAATATGAGAATCGTCCCGAATTCCTGTTTTATGACCCTAAAATGCTAAAAAATATAAATGGTCATTGAAAGCAATGACTATTATTCATTAGGTCATTTTCTATAGGCCCGTAAATATTTTAGGAGATTCGGGGACTATCGTCGGAATTCATGCAGACGGCATGGACTATAGCACATGAAAATCTTAGAGTCCTGAATTCTTATATTATGGCCTTAAAATGCGAGAAATGAGGAATGTTCACGGCGAAGCATTGGATTTGTTCATTAGGTTATTTTTATGGTCCCGCAAACCGGTAGCCTGAATTCATGTAGATATCATGCACTATATCACACTAAAATATGAAAATCGTCCTGAATTCCTTTTTTATGGCCCTAAAGTACTAAAAATGAGGAACGGTCATAATGAAGAGATGACTACTATTCATTAGGTCCTTTTTTTCGGCCAACAGAATTTTAGCAAATTGTAGGATAGACGTCGGAATTCGTGCAGACGGCGTGTATAGCACACATAAACCTGTGAATCATCTTGCATTCTTATTTTATAGCCCTAAAATATTAAACAAATAAAGAATAGTCATGGCGAAGTGATAACTATTGTTCATTAGGTCATTTTTTATGGTCCATAATATTTTAGGAGATTCGTGTCCGATCGCTCCAATTCATGTAGATGTCATGGACCATAACATATGAAAATATACGAATTTTATGGGTACACAAAATTTTTATGGCCCCGCAAAATTTAATGAGTATTGTGCATTTCATCATTTATATGGGCCTGCAAAACTTTAGGAGATTCAGGGTCATTCGCCTGAATTCATGCAGATGGCGTGTACTATGGCACATGAAAATTTGGTAATCGTCTTGAATTCCTGTTTATAGCCCTAAAACGTCAAAAAATAAAAAAATGATCATGGAGAAGCAATAACTATTGTTAGTTAGGTCATTTCTATTGGCCCGCAAAATTTTAGGAGATTCGGGACCGGTCGTAGAATTCATGTAGATGGCGTGGATTATAGCACATGAAAATATGAGAATCGTCCTTAATTTCTATTTTATGGTACTAAAACGCAAAAAAATGAGAAACGGTCGCGGCGATTACTACTGTTCATTAGGTCATTTTTATGGGCCTGCAAAATATTAGGAGATTTTGTGCTAGCCGCCTGAATTCATGCTGATGACATAGACTATTGCATACGACAATCTAGAAATCGTCTCGAATTCCTATTTTATGGCCCTAAAACGTCAAAAATGAGGAATGGTCATGGCGAAGAGATGACTATTATTCATGAGGTCATTTTTTATGGTCCCTAAAAATTTAGGAGATTCAGAATTGGTCACCCGTATTCATTCATAGGGTATAGATCATAGTACACCAGTTATATGAGGTTTCTTTTTTATTTTGTCTCATAATTTTATGGACCAAAAAGTGTAAGATATGTCCACTAACCTCTCTTTTATATATATATATATAAAGTTAAAGGTGACTTGACATCTCCCCTTTGACCAAGGATTCTATTTATCTTTTTTATTTTTATTTTTAATATTTATTTCCATTGTTCCTGTTGACTACCGGTTCCCATATTCAAATTCAAGAGGCGATCATAACTAAGCGTGGCTCTTCCGGCTTAAGAATTTCAAAAGTCACCTTTTAAAATCTCTCTAAGAGAGTAATCGTCTAAAAAACTAATTTGTTAGATAAAATAACTAATGTGAAATACACCATAAAAGTTTTCTTTGGAAGGGGTTATGATAAATAACTTGCGATCCTAAATACTAAAAGTCTTTAGGGGCACCGTTAAAATTTTGGCCCGCCCCTTATAGTTACTGGTTACCATGTAACAATCCATTGATTCTCAGTGCCCTCCACTCTTTGACACGACTTTGAATTTAACACAATTTCTAGAAGGTGGTCATATTGGGGTATATATGCCAGGTTAATTCGAATTTTTTAATTATCAAACCAAATCAGTTATATTGAGTTATTAAATTTAAGGTCTAAACCAAATAAATAAAAGTCTGTTTTTTCTATCTTGTATTTTCTTAGGTTTTTCGGGTTTCTTCGGATTTTTTTGTCCTAAAATCTTCATAGCATAAAACATAGATTTTTGCTTCTAATTAATTTTTTTTTTAGATTAACTGTCGATTTCATTGATTCAAAAAAGATATGTACAATATATTCCTATGGTAGTAGTATGGACTCCTACTAATCATTTACATTTCAGTTCTAACTACACAACTCATATAGACAACACTAACTAGTAGTTAATGATCAAAACTAAGGATAGCAATTGAGCATTTGTAACCCTTCCTGCCACCTTTTACACTTCCTATTTCTTGCATGTATTAACAATGCCACTTCTTTGCAACACTGGTCTTCATCAAATGATTTGTTCTCAAATCTGATCAAGTTCCTAGTCCTCCGTAGCAATGCAACAGTAGTAACAAATGCAGTGGCTGTGATTGCCTGCTGCCAGTTTTTACTCTTAACTTTGCTACAAATCCAGTTCACTTCATTCTCCCAGCATTCAATGATCCTAGAATGTCCCAACCACACACAAATTCTTCTCCATATTCTGCTGGTAATGTCACATTCAAAATATAGATGCTTAAACTCTTCATCATGTATTTTACAGAATGCACACAATGTTGGTATTTGTATGCCTATATTCTGCAACCTCTCAACTGTGGGAAGTTTTTGTTGAGCAGCTAACCAAACAGTAAACTTGTGTTTAGGAAGAGCAGATGAAGTAAGCATTAAGTTCCTCCATGCAGTCTTAGGAAACTTAGGCAGCAAAGCAATATACATTTTGTGAATTTGAAATTTTCCCAACTTGCATACACTCTGCAGCCAATGCGATGGTCATCGGTTCGATTCCGATAGCCGTGTGGCCCAGCCCATAAGGGCCATGCGGACTTGACGTCATCCCCACCTTTCTCCAGTATATCACTGGCAGTCCTTCGTGAGTGCGGCACGCACCTTTTTGTTTGTTTCGGAGCCGTTTGTTGCCTTAAGGCTTGTCTTTCTTTCAGAACCTTGTTACTTTTAAGCTGTCTTTTCGCCTGAGGCTTTCGGACAAGACTACTTACTCCAGTAGGTTAGTAAGCTACCTCTTCCGCTTTCAGGCAAGGGTAGCTCTGTAGTGATATCACCTTGCAACTGAGTATTTCCCAACACCAATGCCCTACTGTCCAAAATCTTCTTTACCACCCAAGAAGAGTTGGATGGCACAACAAGTGACTCAATGCTCCTATTCTTGATATAGTAAGAATGTACCCACCTGACCCATAGACAGTCCTTTTTATTAGCCAAATCCCATAGTAACTTGGCTATGGCTGCTTTATTCCATATATCCATCCTCATTATATTAAGACCCCCAGAGGAAATAGGTTGGCATACCTTATCCCAAGCCACAAGTGCTCTCCTGGATAGTATAGCTTTGCCTGTCCAGAGGTATGTTCTACAGATTGCCTCTATAGCCTTCAAGACTTTTTTAGGTATTATAAACACCTTAGTCCAATAAGTCTGCATTCCAAAGATCACTGCCTTGATCAATTGAGTTCTGCCAGCATAGAATAACAATTTTGCTGGCCAGCAAGTGATTCTTGCTGTGGTCTTTTCAATGAGAGGCAAATAGTGCTGTATAGCTAGCTTCTTAGAATCCAGAGGGACTCCAAGATATCTGAAGGGAAGCTGACCTTCAGTGAATCCCAGAGCTGCAATAATCTCCTCTCTGGTTTCTTGTGGAACTCCAGCCAAATAGATTGCACTCTTACTTACATTAGCCTGAAGGCCAGATGCAGCTGAGAATATAAGAAAGGTGCTGTGCAATATCTGGATAGATACTATGTCAGCCCTACAGAACATTAGCAAGTCATCAGCAAAACATACATGGGATATGTTAAGTTTCCTGCACCTAGGATGGAAGTTGAAGTTTCCATCCTTATGTAGTTGCTGTAGTAATCTGTTCAAATATTCCATGGCCAATACAAATAGATAAGGAGACATAGGGTCCCCTGTCTTAACCTCTCTTAGCATTGAATGGTTTAGTAAGGCCACCATTCATTACTAAAGAGTATGAGGCAGATGATACACAAGCCATGATCCAAGCAGTAAACTTAGCAGGGAACCCCAGTGCTATTAGAACCTGCTTCAGAAATCTCCATTCAAGTGTATCATATGCCTTCCTAAGATCCACTTTAAGAACACATCTAGGAGAAACACCTTTCCTAGAGTATCCTTTGAATATTTCATGGCTGAGAAGAATGTTATCCATGATACTCCTTCCTTCAATAAATGCAGATTGGGCAGGTCCAATCAGGTCTCCAATTACACCCTTCATCCTTCTGGTAATAACTTTGGATATGATTTTGTACAGTGTAGTACAGCATGCAATAGGTCTAAAATCCTTCACAGTGGTAGGAGTTTTGATCTTTGGCACAAGGGCTATTGCAGTGGTATTAATCATATGTGGCATTTGGCAGGTTTCAAAGAATTCCTTTGTAGCAGAGAATATATCTTCTTGAACTATCTTCCAGCTCTTTGAAAAGAACTCAATAGGAAAACCATCTACTCCTGGGGCCTTATCCCGAGGCATATCCGTTACAGCTGCATTGATTTCCTCCATAGTAACTGTCTGATAAGAGCTCTTTGCTGTTCAAGTGTAAGGCATCTACCTTCTTTCATTATACTAGTATCCAGGAAAGTTCAGAAGCATACTCCCCCATTAATGATTGGAAGACCTTTAAGAATTCCTGTTCCACAGCAAGAGGATCAGTTAGCTTTATACCTGTGTCAGTATAGATAGAAGTGATATTGTTCTGGCCTGTCCTGATCCTCCATTGTGCATGACAATACTTGGTATTTGCATCACCACATTCAATCCATGTTGCTTTGGATTTCTGCCTCATTACTTGCTCCTCCACACTGTTCCATTTTTCAAGTTCTTCTAGGAGGCCTCTTTCATCATTTATCAGCTTCTGTGAAAGAAGGTTATTCTGCATCTGCATCTGTAAACTGTCAAGCCTTTCCCTTGCCTGAATAATCTGTTGTTTGTATTTGGCCAAGTGGTCATTTATACCCTTTAGTTGCTGCTTCACTGCCTTCAATTTACTCCAAATATTTTGCATTGGTGATCCATGGTAATCCTTCTCCCAAACTTGCTTAACTATGCCATGAAACTGCTCATGTTCCATGACAGTGTTATATAGCCTGAAAGGTTTAGGATGCAATGGTTTATAAACACCAAATTTAACCAGAATAGGGGAGTGGTCAGATACCAATGGATTCATGTAGTCAGCTTCCAAGTGCCCAAACTGCTGCAGCCATTGATAATTGCCCAGTGCCCACTCTATCTTGCTATATACTCTAGAATCAGCATCTTGCTTGTTTGTCCATGTATAATGCCAACCAGCAGCTCTTATAGCAGTAAGTTGTAAGTCATCTACTGTATCTTTGAAATCATTTACTTCAGCCTCAGTGACAAGGGATCCAATTCTGTCTTCAGAATTAAGCACAAAGTTGAAGTCTCCACTAATAAGCCAGGCATATGGATTTGGTATGTGTAATGCTCTCAGATCATGCCACAGTTTCCCTCTAAGTTGTGCAGTGTTGTGACCATATATAACACTAAACTGGAATTTTACTTGTGATCTTGTATCAGCAATAGAACAGTGTATTAGTTGGTCTGTAATAGAAGAAATATGAACTTGAATATAAGACTTCCATAATAACCAGATTCTACCATTGATAGCCTTGGAATAATTGCACTGTGCCTTCCAATCCTTGGCCACCTTATTCAGTATTTTATTAGCTTTATGCTCCTTTACTCTAGTTTCTACTTCTCCCATAACATCCACTTTATTAACAACAAGGAAATTTGTTAATTTCTTCTGTTTATGGGGCTGGTTAAGGCCCCTAATATTCCAAGTGGCTATAATCATAGAAAAGGAAGGGTACCACTGTAGGAAGGTCCTAGATCAATCTGCTGGCCTCCTCTATTTCCCACAGTCATTTTTGCCTCCCCCTTGTCATAATTGTCAGCACCTAATTCAGTATTTCCAATAGTGACAAACACCTCTTGACTTATACATTCATTCAGTGCAATTTGCTGAGAATTGGCTAAGCTCCCATCTGCTTTAGTAGATTCCTGCTCTAGCTGAATTCCCACCACTTTATCTGCAACTGAACCCTTTTGAATTCCATGCACCTCAGCTACAGCTTGTTTAATCTGCCATTCTGTTTTACCTGCCTGCTTATTCTTCCCTTTCTGCTTAGGTATTTTATCCTGTTGCTTCTTCTCCTTATGCTCAGAAGAATACCAACATTCAATATAGTCATGCCCAAATTTCAAACAATGGTTGCAAAAGGAAGGTTTCCAATCATACTCAACTGTTTGAATTTTTGAACCATAAGGAGTTTCAATTTCCAGTTGGTCAGGCAATGGATAAGCAGCATCCACCTCAACTAAAACTCTAGCAAATGAAATCTTCTCATAGTGTGCAGTATATTTATCAGTATATAATGGCTTTCCTATTGCACTAGCCAATTTACTTAGAACTTCAACAGACCAGTAACCTACTGGCAGCCCAGGAAATCTAATCCAAATTGGAACAGTGCTAAGGACATCACTATGAAAATCAAAATCAACCTCCCAGGGCTTTAGAACCATCGGTCTGTTTCTATATGTGTAGGGTCCAGATTGCAACACCAAATCTCTACCCTCAAGGCTATTAAATCGAAAAATGCAGTAACCTTCAGCATGCATTAATACCTGAGGTTTAGCCACAAAGTTCCATACATGCATGACAAATCCTTCCATATGCCTCTCACTGGGATTATCACCTATTACAAACCCAATCAGTGCATTCTGCCAGTACTCTACCTAGGGTTTTAGATCTTCCTCATTAATCTTCACAACTTTTGTTCCATTTTGATCAGAAGGAGGCACAAATGAGAGTACCTTCCCCATTTGTACATCTCTGTTACCTCTGACAATTTCAGCAACAGTTGGTACTGATTTTTCTGGTACAGTTTCCTCTGAAAATTGCAATCTCCTCACAGTCGATTTAATTACCTCTTCATTACCCTTCGTAGGCTCCTTGTGTGCTTCTTCAACCTCTGCATGTGCATTTACTGCCGATTGAAACTTCTGTGGTAAGAAGCTCCCAAATGTCAGTGGTTCGAGTGTTGTGTTGACACCATGAGCAGGGGTGACGAGTGTAGGCTGTGGAATTGTGGTAGTCTGGGCTGCATTCCGTCGTTTTCTAGCCATTACCGGCGACAATTTCGTCTTGCTATTGTGCGCCGGTTCAAGCTACTGTTCTATTGGTTAAAATGCGCCGAGAGAGAATTGTTTTGAAGCTTTATTTATGTTCATATATTTCCCTAATTAATTTTTTAATCATAGTAAGACATAACTATAAGACAATAACATAAAATATGAAATGAGCCATATTATACTAGAATGTTCAACAATAAAAATAATAAAATCGTATAAAACAAATATTATTAATAAGCCATATAAAAATAAGCATAATCTAAATACTAAGTTGGTAAATTAAGTACGACTAATAAGTATTCCCTCTATTTCAGTTTACAAAGAACGACCCTTTCTAAATTTGGTAACAATTTAGCTTAAATTTACAATTCTACTCTTAATGAGAAGCTTTTATAACAACAAAAATACTCTGAGCCCCTTTTTACTTTGTTTAGGACCACAAATTCTAAAAGCCTTTATTTTTTTCTTATATTTCGTGCTCAGTCAAACAGGTTCACATATATTGGAACATATGGAATATTACTATTATTCACAGGACTAAACACTAAAAAAATAAGTTGGGATTAATTTGAGTTACTGATACTTATGGACTATAATATTTATTGGAGCATTCAAAAATTATAAGTCCAAACTTGAAATAAATTAAAAAATATTTATAAACTACACTACAAAATATTTTTATATATTAAACATATTTAAAACTATACATGTAATGTCAGGTTGGTTTGGTTTCGGTTTGATATTTGTTAGTGAAGACCAAGCCAAACCAATAATGGTTGGGTTTTTTTTTTCAACACCAAACCAAATCAAACTCTATAGTTGGATTTTTTTTTTCTCGGGTTGACTCGGATTATTGATTAGGTGTTGTTTATGGATTTCATTTGTATACATCTACGTTAGATATTACAAATTAATATAGAAATAATCAAGATAAATATGAAATTATTTCTTCTCGTATTTGTTGGAATTTTCACCAATAATATAAACGTTCTTTATATGATCTAATAGTGTAAAAAGATACCTACAGCTTTATATTGTATATAACTTTAACTCTAACAAATAACCATAACATGAAAAAGATTCTTATCGCTATACACAAAATTAGATGCCTAAAATTTTCACTCTTAAAATCACATATACAACCAAGTTGTAACTTGAACAAGAACAAAACCCATGTGCTAGTAATGAATTAACTAATTTTGTAACACATTTCTCATTTTGGAAGCCAATTCAGCTAGTGCTTTTGTAGAGGAACCATTTTCACCAAGTACTTTAGCAGCTTCATCTTTTAAATCTCTCATTCTACTACGAACTCCTTTTCCTTCTTCACCTTCCATCAATTCTCTTACCACTTGAGCAATTTCCTCTCTTCCCACGATGCCATTCTCACTTGTTTCCAGCCTCAGTGCCACTTTTAATTCCTCGTTTAGCATTATCGCGTTCATTCTTTGTTCCGCATATAATGGCCAAGCAATAAGTGGAATGCCATGGACCACACTCTCTAACGTCGAGTTCCATCCACAGTGAGTCAAGAACCCGCCTGTCGACCCATGGCTAAGGATTTGGGCTTGTGGGGCCCAATTAGGTACCATTAATCCTTGTCCTTTGGTTCTTTCCAAGAACCCTTTAGGTAAAGAATCAAAAGGGTTACTTGAACTTTGAATATTAAAGTAAGTGGCATTAGCAATTCTATCATTTGGGCATCTAATAACCCATAGAAATCTTTGCTCACTCATTTCTAAACCCATTGCAAGTTCAATTAGCTGCTCATGTGAGAGAGTTCCACCACTTCCAAAGGAAATGTACAAGACTGAGTTACATGGCTGCTCATCTAGCCATTTTAAACATTCTAATTCCTCAGCTTTACTGCTTACATCCATATGTATAAGCGGTCCAACTGCGTAAACTGGCGGCTTATCTGCAGAGGCGTATGTACCATATAATTACTCAATAGGTTCAACTGATCCAAGTGTATTTGAGAGGGAGTGCAAGTATATATTCTCTACGTTTCAGTTTATGTAGCGAAATTCGAAATACAAGTCACCATATGTAATTTTTTATGTGAATTCAGACATAAAGGCGTCGAACGTATTGAAATAAATTTAAATAAAAAGTACTAAAAACAATGATCTAAGTCAAAATAGTTAATAAATCAAGATATTTAAAAATATTTAAAAGTCATTGCCAATGAAACACTTCTCTAATTGTCTAAATACTTCTTTGTTTAATATATGTGAAAATATTTGACCGGTCAAAGAGTTTAGGAAAAAAATAAAGATTTTTTGAAACTTGTAATTTTAAAAATATCATAATATTTATATGATTATATATGATATTTGTGATTTCAAATATATTATAATATTCGTGTGGCTAAAACTTTTCATTAAAAATAAAATAAAATTTAAAAAAAATAGATTCATATAATAAATTAAAATGGAAGGAACACTAATAGTGCCAGATAAGTGGAAGTAAGGGACTCTGAGAGTATGCAAAATAAATCACTTAAAATTTTAACAAGTGCAGATTACTAAATTCTGAATCCATAATTTTAAAAGTATAATAAATTACTTCATTCGTTTCACTTTATGTAAACCTATTTTTAAATTTAAAAATAATTTAATTTAAACTTTCAATTGTATCATTAATGAGAAGATTTTATAACCACATAAATTCTCTGAACCTCTTTTTGGCTTGTTTAGAACCACAAATTCCAAAAGTTTTTATTTTTTCTTAAACTTAGTGACCAGTCAAACAAGTTCATATAAATTGGAATGGATGGAGTATATATTAAAAACATCAACAACAACACAACAATATACCCAGTGTATTTCACATATATATATAGTGGAATCAGAGGAGGATAGTGTGTACACAGACCTTATCCCTAGCTATCTTTTATAGCAACACAAATACTCTGGACCCCTTTTTAGGCTTGTTTAGAACAACAAATTTCAAAAGTCTTTATTTTTCTTAAACTCAGTGTCTAGTCAAACAAGTTCGCATAAAGGGATTATGTATTAAAAACATCAACACCACCACAAAAATATACCTAGTATAAATCCCAAGTGAGATATGGGGAAAATAGTGTGTACGCATACCTTACCTCTACCTTGTGAAGGTAGAGAGATTGATTCTAGTACACTCTCGGCTCTAAAAAAGCATAACACAATGGTTATGGGAAAAAAATGATAGTGTAGACAGAGACGGATCTAAGATTTCTAGTACATGGGTGCACGGCTAAAAAAATAAGAATAAAATGTATTAAGTGACAATTGATCACTATTCAACCCAACCTTTAACCAAATACACCACTCAACCTTCTTGAAAGATAGGTACCCACAGTTAATATTATACCAATTTTAAAAAATATATACATGAAATATTTAATTTTACAGAAAGAACATGGGTTCACGTGCCCTATATTTTTGCTTATACATCCACCTCTGAGTGTAAAAGTCATGAACAAAAAATCAGTAACAACAGCGAGATCATATGTTAAAAAGATCAACCCATCAAATTAAAATCTAAATTAATCTGTTCTTACCCGGTTTTTCCTCATGCAAATCATTAATGGCACCTGGTTCCAACTCCTTAAAACTATTCACCACTATTCCCTCCGCCATTTTATACCTCTTAGTATGATGAAGCAGCCATTTGTAAGCATCATTCTTCCTATCCTGAATCGGGTCCAGAAGTTCCTTTGCTTCTATAGGAACACAACCCGGAATCCGAACCGGTCCTTTCAACTCTCTATACTCACATGACACACTCACATCAAGTGTAGGCAAATAAAGAAATAATGATAAGCACATAGCTGTAGTAGGGTAAAAAATATAAGGAGAGACATTAAATTCTTTTGCTATATCAAATGTGTCCGTGCCAAAAAGATCGACCACTAAAGCAACTATTTTCTTCGTTTCAACTAGTAACATGAAAACTTTACGAAAAGAAGAAAGTGAACGTGTGACTGTAAGAGAGATACGTGTCTCGATTTTAACGTCGTCAGGTAAATCATCGAAGTTAACGGGAGGTAAAAGGAGGTAATTCATGGTAGAAGGAAGAGAGTTGAGGAATTTGTTTTGAGATTTAGAGATGGGACCGTTAGTAGGAAGGATGATTGTTATAGAGAGGTCGTGCTCGTGAATGAGTCGCTTGGCGAATTCAACGAGGGGGATTAAGTGACCCATTCCTGGAGTTGGTAAAAGGACGACATGGGGTTTTTGTTCTGATTGTGCTGTTATTGGAGTTTCCGCCATTTTTGTAGCTCGGTTTAAGAGAACCTTAATTTGCTAGGGTTTTATAGTGGAGTTTGATGGAATAAAATGACGAAAGAATGATGCAACTGCTTGCTAAACAAGACTTTTCTTGTTGAACTCTTTTTCTTTTTGTTAAAAAAGAAAATAATGACAGACTGTAATTATAATGTATGTGTCACACCTCCCAAGATATTTCGAAATATGTGAGTGAGTGGTGGAGCGGAAAAAAATTTCTAAGAGAATCCGAATATTAAGTCTATCGGAAACAGTTCTTCTGTCATTTTAGAAAATGAATATGTAGTGGCGTATTCGGTAGGTTTTGCATATATTAGATATGTGTATTAAAAAATTCATTAAATATTCATAAATATTTGATTGTGAACCAAGTTACTTATTGTATATTTACTTAAGGTCGTTATAGAAACACATGAGTTTTAAATTATGGTTTCATCTCTAGGGTTAAGGATATTTATATTTTAACTTTTTCAAATTCAATTTGTGAGATTATGCTGGATTATTGTTATTGTTGTTGAATTCGAATATTAAAAATTGACACAAATCTGTCATGACATTTAATATTTATTTCTTATGCATAAAAAAAATTTAATCTTATATATACGAAATAATAATTTAACAAATTTTTTGTGCCACCGTAGATCTGTCTTGGTTCGAGCAACATCGGTAATAATGCAGGACAAACGGTTTAGGAAAAAAGATGGCTCCACTGTTTACGTAAGATTAGGTCATCTTGTTTGCTTCCTTGTGTTTTTGCTGACTGGTATACAGATGTAATAGAAAATACAATGCAAGTAGTCGTGTGTATTCGAATCGGTTAATTGATACATTGAATCGATTATTTGTTATTAAAATTTAAATCGGAAAAATCAAAACCTTATTGAAATAATAATAATAAGTATATGTACAAATCGATAAGTAATTATCAATAAGGGTCAAAATCAAATGCACACCCCTAAACTGTAGACACTTGTTAAATGAGTAATTATCTAATTGTGTAGATTAATATAACATATAATATATATATATATATATATATATATATATATATATATATATATATATATTGTGGTATGGGTGTTAGTTTAAATAATTTTATAGCAAACTAAGCTTAAATCATGGCGTTGGTAAGCCCTATGAGGGGTGTTCCCGGCATGGTTAGTGAGGGATTATATCGGGTATAAACCTTGTGATTCCGTTGGTAAGTCCTGTATGGCTGGTTAAATCGCCTATGGATGTTCCCGGTCGGGTTTATAACGAATAGTTCCGTGGTTTGCATAAAACAAATTAAACTATATAAATCCATTATGTAAATCCGTCTGAAATTTTAAAACACACTTAAGTATATCGGGTATTTAAATTCATAAGTGTTAAATAATAACTGATATAGCTTAAGTATGATCGGAAAAGGTAATGACTCTTAATGAATAGCTTGCCTTGAAGGGGTAAATGTTGTGGTATGGGTGTTAGTTTAAATAATTTTATAGCAAACTAAGCTTAAATCATGGCGTTGGTAAGCCCTAAGAAGGGTGTTCCCGGCATGGTTAGTGAGGGATTATATCGGGTATAAACCTTGTGATTCCGTTGGTAAGTCCTGTATGGCTGGTTAATCGCCTATGGATGTTCCCGGTCGGGTTTATAACGAATAGTTCCGTGGTTTGCATAAAACAAATTAAACTATATAAATCCCTACTTCCTAAAAGGTCCTACAGCCCTAAAAAGGTCCTGCTTAAAATTTGGTATCAGAGCCATGGAAGATCATATTTAGGTTATGAAAGTTATTATTTAACACTTAACTTTTTGAGTGCTTATGTCTTGGTTTAATAAACCAAAATTTATTAAAAATATGATTAAGGAACAAGTAGATTTTCCTGTCCAACAAGATTTATTAAATACTTGGGTGATTCCTAAAGTAAATATAGATGCTATTTATAAATTGGGAACTTTTGAAAAATTTGCTGGAAAAACTACTGTGAAAACTACAGAATTAAGTTTTACTATGGACAAAGATAGTGGAGTTTTCCATCTATTATCTCAAAATGACATAGATTATTACAAATCTAAAGATTTCAATTATTTACATATTGGTTTAGTTCAAGTTGCTTTTAAGCCATTAACATTGAAAGGCTTACCTGAAAGTTTTGTTGCTGCATTACGTGATGGTAGAAATCTAAATTGGAAAAATTCTTTGATTGGTTCTATACAATCAACCTTGGCTTATGGTGCAATTTATTTTAATGCTTATCCGAATTTAAATATTGCTCTAACTGATGTGAATATATTACAATCATTAATTTTGAATATTAAGATTAATGGATATCATTATTTACCCGGAACAGAAGTTATGTGTATTTGTACTAGAATTGTTTATAGACCTCTTTATACTTTATCTCCTAGATGTAAAATTGCTGAACAAAATCATGAGACTGTTTTGTTTGAAAATAATTTTTCTAAATCAAAAATTATTACCCGTAGATTAATTAAGTGGGAAGAAATTAATTTTCCTGCTGAATGGATTATTGAAGAAGCTGCAGTACCTCGTGAGATTACTAGTGAGGAGATTTCTGATATCAGACAAAGTAAAGATGGTAGTGTAACTTTGAGTTTTAAAACCCAGGATATCCCAAGACTAACAGATTCCTCTTCAAGATTAACCAGATCTGTATCTTCTTATATTTATATATGTATATATATATATATATATATATATATATATATATATATATATATATACATACATATATATATATATATTCCGCTACTATTTTGAAAGCAGCTATACAATATAATAAGTATATGTACAAATCGATAAGTAATTATCAATAAGGGTCAAAATCAAATGCACTCCCCTAAACTGTAGACACTTGTTAAATGAGTAATTATCTATTTGTGTAGATTAATATAACATATATGTAATATATATATATATATATATATATTCCGCTACTATTTTGAAAGCAGCTATACAATATTATTTTCCCTAATCTATACCCTTTCCTTTACCCTAAGTCCCTTACCCTATTATTTCCTCTACCGCATTTAAGGAATGATCATATTTAAAGATCAACGGAATAAAGTTCAAATTAGGAAAACAGAATTAGCCGTGATGATATATTTTATTTTATTTTTTTATACCCTTGGAGTGTTGGTGGCATAAATTTGATCCCTTACTTTAGTTTTGTTGCATGTGCTGGTTGACACAATTTGTATGTTATAAATGGTGTTCATCTTATTTTAGCTTCTTTTTGTCCATATTTAGTTAGGCGCGTTTATAGCGATATACTTTCTCAGGAATCCCGCAAATTTTCTTATTGGCGTAGTCAATAACCGAACGATAAGCCCTCAAAATCGATAGATCGAAATCGAAAAAATTAAAACCTTATTGATACGATAACGATAAGCATATGTACAAATCGATAATCAATAAGTAATTATCCACAAGGGTCAAAACCGAATCGATAAATCGAATGCACACCCTAAAGCAAGTATTCATTAATTAAGAAAAAATAGATACTTAAGTTTATTTGCACCCCTTACTCAAGTAAACCCCAAAAAAAATATTTTTTTACCTCTGTGAAAATTAATTTATACTTGTAAATATTAGTGGCGAAACCAAAATTTTAGTTAAGTAGTATCAACAACAATAACAAGAATAACAACCCAGTATAATTTCACAAGTGGAGTCTGGAGAGGGTAATATGTATGCAGACCTTACCTCTACCCCGGGGGTCGGGAGGCTGTTTCCAGGAGACCCTCGGCTCAAGACATCAACAAGAGACGATAAGTTAGTACTATCAATAGAGTCATACTAAAAATAACATGAAATACACAACATAGCATAAAAATAACAAAATAGCAGCAATATAAGAAATATAGGCAATACGAAATAGATGAAAGGCATAACATTACTTCATAACTAGCTAGTCACACTCTAGTGCGCCGTAGAAACATCCACAGCTTCCCCCTAACCTACAACTTTAATGCTCGACCTCCACAATCATTAAGTAGTATTAAAATATATAAAAATAAATATATCAAGAAATTAAGGAGAGTCAATACATAATATATATATATATATATATATATATATATATATATATATATATATATATATATATATATATATATATATATATATATATATATATATATATATATATATATATATATTAATATTATTTTTAATTTTTTGAAACAACCATCATATTAATTATTCAAGTCAAAATCTAAAGCATCTACAATAAAGGGTGGAAGGTTAGCATTCCACTCCACTTAGCCTAACGTAGAATCAGCCACTCGTGCAAATGCGTGAGCAACTTAATTCGCAAACCTTCGAACAACAGACAAACACAAAAACTGAAAACCTTTTAGGAGGTTTTTACAATCAGAAATCACGTCAGATAAATACGAGTAAATATCTTCGGCACTCTCCAATGCATTCTTCACAAATAAACTATCCATCTCGAGCTCTATCTTGGTGTCTTCGTAGTGAATCTTCAGCCAACTAAGAGCTTCCTTTACCGCTAATGCCTCTGCCATCATCGAACTGAATGTTGTCCCTATATATGTTGATCTACCTCTCAAAAACTCACCGTGGCTATCCCGAACAACCATCCCTGTTCCAGCTTCACCAGTTGCAAGGTTGAAGGATGCATTAATATTGCATTTGATGGCTAAATCATCTGGGGTTTCCACTTTCGATTCTCCTCATTATCCTGTCCAAGTGAACCATATGGCGTGCGTAATTGGCACCATTCATTGATAAAGCTAATAGCTTTATCTAGTATGCAATCCACCGTACTCGTTCTTTGGTTCCAGATTACATCGTTTCTATAGTTCCAAATCTCCCAGCATATCATGATTGCTTCTTCAATCTCCTTCTTGTTCAATGTATGGTTAAGCTTGTTAAACCACTGCTCCATATTCACTATTGTTTCTGTCCATCCCATGTGAGATTGCAGCCAGCATGCCTTAGCCATGGTGCAATTAAGGAGGCAGTGCTCGATGGTTTCGGAGTGTTGTCAGCACAATGGACAAGTTGCATTATTCATCACATGTCGTCTGGTCAAGTTATCACATGTTGGGAGTAAGTTGTTCATCGTTCTCCACATAAAGTTTTTTATCTTTGGTGGGGTTCGCAGATGCCACAATGATTGCCAAAGTCGTCGGCGACTTGCCTCAATTTCATGTCCGACTTGATCATAAAGTCTCATGTAACCTCCACGGACTGTATAGATGCCCTTTGGATCAAACAACCACATCCATTTATCCGGTTGTAAGGTCGAGCTTAGTGGTATTTTTGTATTAATTCAATCTCCTGTGCATTAAACATTGTCTCCAGCTTCACTTCGCTCCAGGTTCGAAGTGACATCTCCTCCATGCCATTAAACATCTCCTCCATGCCATTATTGCACACACTTTGAATAATTTGCAATTGCTCGGATAGAAGCCATGGAGTATGGAATATTTTTGTTGTACGTCCATCTCCTATACGCCTAACACAGCCCCCTTGTAAGACCTGTAACCCCACGCATAATGAGTGCCAAACATAACTGGAATTATTTCCCACTGTTGCTGAAAGAAAATTTCCTCTAGGGAAGTATCGAGCTTTATATATTCGGCTCACTAATGCCTCCGGTCGTGTCAACAAACTCCATGTTGTTTTAGCTAGCATAGCCAAATTAAAATTCTGCACCTTTAGAAATCCCAATCCCCCGTCTTCTTTTCGTTTACATAGCCATTTCCATGTCATCCATCTCATTCCCCCAGTGTTACCACTTTTTTTATGCCACCAGAACCCATCCATTGCTTCTCGATTGAGTCACATGTGCCTGTTAGGAGAAGAAATAGCATCATAACATAATTTGGGATAGCTTGCACTGCTGTTTTCAGTAGGATTTCCTTACCAGATCTAGAGACGTATTTATGCTTCCAACTTTGCAATTTTTCCCAAACTTTCTCTAATACATATTAGAAGATGTCCTCCTTTTTTCTACCCACAATGGATGGTAATCCGAGATATTTGCCCGGGGTAGCAATCTCTTTCACTCCAAGCACATGTTTTATCGCAGTCTTCACACCTTCTGTTGTATTCCGACTAAAGCATAAATCAGATTTTTACAAGTTGACCTGTTGTCCAGAAGCCTTCTGATAGATATCAAGGAAGTGTTTAATGATATTTGCCTCGCCAATCTCTGCCTGAAAAAAGTACAAGGCGTCATCCGCAAAAAATAGGTGTGAAAAAGATGATGCCTGAGGAGTCACCTTGATGCCATGAAGTAAACCTCGTCTATCATACATTCTAAGCATCGCAGAGAGCCCTTCCGCTACTACAAGGAATACATAAGGAGACAATGGGTCACTCTGCCGTAAAACTCTACTTGGTATAAACTGTCCAAATATGGTACCCCCATGAGAGAATTGATATCTAACAGTAGTAACCATATACATTAACTTCACAACCCATGCTTCACAAAAACCCAATTTTAATAGCATCTGTCTTAAAAATTCCCATTCAACTCTATCATACTCCTTGCTCATATCAGTTTTTAAAGCTACATATCCTTTTTCCCCTGTGTTTGCGTTTCAAGTAGTGCATCGTTTCAAAAGAAATCATTGCATTGTCCGAAACAAATCTTCCAGGAATGAAGGCACTTTGGACCTCCATAATCACTATATTCATAAACTTTCTCATTCGATTGGCCATGGTTTTGCATGCTATCCTGTCAACCACATTACATAAGGATATAGGGCGCAGATCTTAATGTTCTCAGGAATCTTCTTCTTTGGAATTAAGATAATATTAGTGAGGTTTCCTCCCGGAGTTGGTGTATTGTGGTTAAGAGTCGATAGAACTGCGTCACTAACATCTTTGCCCACGATAGACCAGAACGAGCGATAGAACCCCGGATTCAATCCATCTGGTCCCGGTGCCTTATCAGGATGCATATCAAAGGTTGGTGTCTTCACTTCCTCTCTAGTAAATGGCCTTTTAAGCTCGATATTATGTTCTTCCTTAACTCTACATTCAACCATCTCCAGGATCTCGTGCATACTCCCTTGATTGGATGAAAGCAGATACGTATAGAAGGTGAGAATATCTTTGAGTCTGTTATCCCATCCAACCCATTATCCATCATTATGCTTCAGTTGCACCAGTGAATTTTTCCTTCTCCTTACTGAAGCCATGTTATGAAAGTAGCGTGTATTAAGATCACTGTTAGCCCCCTGACAGTGATCCTCGGCAGGTGTGGGTTGTGACAAGTATTTTCATGATGGACTTGTTGCACAACCTGAACAACATCATGACGGGCAGCTCGGCATGACGAACTATGCGGGGCATGACAAAGGCACCTTGGACGGAAACAAGGCGCATTTTATTTAGACATGCGGGTTGGCAAAGCACTTGTGCGGCAAAGCCATGTCAAGCAGGGGCAAGGACGTGGAAAGACAAGGCACGACAAGGCGGACAAACAATGGCAATCGATGCAGGCAAATTTAATCAAGTCAAGGCGCGACTTGGCAGAAACTGACAGCAGTGGCAATAAACGTGTGCGGCAAACTTGGCGGGCGGCAAGCTGTGGCAGCGGCATTGTTGCGGAGCAGTGTCGAAGGCAAGGCTGGGCGCAATGCCAGCCTTGGCACAAAGGGTTGGGCGAAATTCAACACAAGCTGTGCACAAACAGCTTTGGGAAAAACATGTGCCGAGCACATAAGGAGCAGTTGGCGGTTACAACCACTCCCAAAACATGGTGATCATGGCCTAGAAAGTGTGAGAAGAAGTTGGCGGTTACAACCAGTCCCAAAACATGTTGATCATGGCCTAGAAAGTGTGCCTACATTTTTGTACATGTCCCTACATGTTTGCCCATCAGTTGGGGCTTGTCAACTGATTGTAGCCTATAAATATGTGCATATGTATAGCCAAAACGGGCAGAACTTAGTCTAAGGCAATTGTGCAAAGCCAAATTAGTCTAAGTCATTTCCTAAGGGTAGGAAGTTCATTTTAGGGCAGGGAATTGGGGAATTCTTTGTCTTGGAACAGGGTTGGCTTTTGTGTTCTTGTATTCACTTTATTAATGCAAGTTGAGAAGAAATTCCTATAATCTCGTGTGCCTCTTATTGTTTTTTCGCTGCCTATTTTCATCTAAATTCAAATCGTCCTAAAATTAAACTAAGTGTTGGAAAGGCTGAGTCAAGGTTGGGCTTGACTGCTGCACGGAGGTGAACCTCGGCCAGAATTTCGAGTGGCTAAATCACCCATGTGACAATCACCATCGTGCAACCAGTGTTTCTTTGTACATTGGTGCCAATACATATCTTGCTGCTTAGAAATTTGTACGTAAGCATCTTTGGCTGCGCTATATAGTTGCGCATGCTCCGGGTTATTGCTATCTGTGAACTTATACATCTGATTCTTACATTGTTTTAGCTTAGTGCGGAATTGGTCTTTCTTATTTTTCCCCCATTCCTTCAGAAAGTTTCCACAAATTGCAATGCGATTTCCAATTGATTTTCTTCTGCCGCATGACCACGCCTCCAAAACTCCCTCTTCCATGTCAATCTCTTTGAGCCTAGCATTCTCGAATCTAAAGGTGCGGATGCATATCGAATAACACTCACCCCTAGTGATAAGAATAGAGCAGAGTGATCACTATTTGCTGCCTCAATATGATGGACCTGCGCTTTTGGAAATAGGATAACCCACTGAGATGTGGTCAAAACACGATCTAGTCGTTCACAGACCCAATTCCTTGTATTCATGTGACGCTCCGAAGTGAAACGATTACCCGTAAACCTCAAGTCTCTTAGTTCACATTCCTCGGCGACTTGCCGAAAGCCATCTACAGGCCAAACTGGTTGCTGAATCCGTCCCATTTTATCTCCAAAAGAGAGGATATCATTAAAGTCTCCTCCAATACACCATGGTAGAGAAGAAGTATTCTTAAGTGTTCGCATGATGTTCTATGATTGTCTTCGTTGGTGTGAACCAGGAAGACCATAGAAGTATGTGAATCGATAGCATCGAAGGCAACAATTTTAACATTGACGACAATAAAGTTGGCTCCGTATCCAAGAACAGAGCACATGTCTTTTGTTGAGCTACAAGACTATTTGGCTTCAAATCCCATACACATACATTGAGTTTTTACTGTATATTTGGTGTATATTAATTGTATATCAGGTATACTTTGTAGTTGGGCCAATCTGTATAGTTCAGCCCATTTTGGCTTTATTTTCCAGGTTTGTTTTCTGGCCCATTTTTGTGTTAATATGTAATTATATATCTGACCTTCTGTAAACAGAAGGGTCAGTTGGATATTTTCATTTTGTGAATCTATATTATTTCTCTCTCTACGAAGCTCTCTGGAAGCTTCTACCTAACCAACACTCTCTCATCTTGTTCTTCGATTTCATCTAGATTTATTGATCTTTTTCATGGTATCAGAGCCTAGACGATGATCCGACTATACTTTTCTACATCTTGTTATCGTGGACGCGTTTGAAATTTTTGGGGGTGTTTCTGACGTATTTGGTCGATGACAATTCCGATCTAAATCGGATGCTTTTCTGAGACTTTCATCGTGATATCTGAGTATATCTTCTTCACTCGAACGTTTTGCGTGATTTTCCGGTGACTTTTGGGTGATTTCCCAGTGACTCCCCAGCATCTAAGGTTTCTGGTGGTTGAACCTAGGGTTTTACTGCTATCCGGTGGCTCGATCCTCACTCAGTGGATGTTTTGGGTGACTTTCCGACATCCCTGAATCTATTTCCAGTAAGGTTTCCGGCGGGTGGACCTAGGGTTTTGAACCTAGGGTTTTTATCTGACGATTGAAGGCCGTTCTTCTCCGGTTGCGAAGAAGGAGGGTAACTCTATCCCTGTTCTAAGTGTTGTATGTTTTGCATGTGGGTTCTGAGACTGTTTTTTTATTTCAAACTGATTGTTGTTCATGGCTTCTAATATGAATGCTAGTACCTCCTCAGTGGACCATACCAGTCCTCTTTTTATCTACTCCTCTGATGTTCCTGGAGTCTCTCTTGTGTCCACTCCCTTCTCGGGGAGTGGCTATGGAGGTTGGAGGAGGAAGATGATTGTCGCGTTATCTGTTATAAACAAAATTGGTTTTGTTGATGGAACCTGTCCTCGACTAGTCACTAATGTGACTCAGCAAAGATTATGGGACAGATGCAATAATATGGTGATTTCCTGGTTGGCTGCCTCCCTCTCCCCTCAAATTGCTGAAAGTGTGCAGTATTCTGATACTGCACAAAGTATATGGTCCCAGCTTCAGGCCAGATATGGCACTGCCAACAGGACCAAAATTTTTAAAAAGAGAGCTTTCTCACACCTCTCAAGGGTCCCTAGATGTAGCTTCGTATTTCAATAAATTTAAAGGTCTATTGGATGAATTAGAATCTATGTGTACAAATCATGGGTAGAGATATGTTTGTGCTGCCAAAGATGGTATAATACAGGAAAATGATGAAAATAAGGTATTTCAGTTTCTAATGGGCCTTAAGGAAGCATACATGGGGGTAAGAAGTAACCTATTGATGATGCAGTCACCTCCAACCCTTGACAATGTCTATAACATGGTCCTCAATGATGAGAAGCAGAGACAAGTCCAGTCCCCTTCTCAGTTTAATCCAGACTCTATGTCTTTCAATGTCCACACAAATAGACATTCAGTTGGATTCAATAAGGCCACAGTGCCTAATCCTTCTCCTGCTTTCAGACAGAGAGTCAATTTTGACCTAGCTAGAGGGCCTTTATTCTGTAGATACTGCAAAAAATCTGGGAACTTAATTGATAAGTGTTTCAAGATTCATGGGTTTTCACAAAGTACAACATTTAACAAGGGGAGGAGACCTGCTGCTGCTCATCTAACTGCAGGTGTGGAATCCCCTTCTTCTGATGGACATGTGTTTGTTCCCCAAGGGAATCCTCCTGAAAGCCATCACTCTGTTACAAACATAGATGGCCAGAGTTCTGTGATACCAGGGTTGAGCAGACAACAATATGACCAATTGATGAGCTTGTTACAATAGACCCAACTAGGGGACTCCACTACTCAGACTCCTCCTCCCATGTATGCTGCCAACTTTGCTGGTACTATGCTAACTAAGAGCCCTGCTTCTGATTCCAAATTTTGCATGTTAACTCACATTAATTCTACTACCTGGATAATAGATTCAGGAGCATCTAACCATATGACTTTTAATAAAGATTTACTCTTTAATCTCATACCTTTAACTGTGCCCTATCTTGTTATTCTTCCCAATGAATATAAAGTGAAAGTGACATGTACAGGATCTTTTACATTAAATCCATTCATCACTCTTCATAATGTCCTACTTGTTCCTTCTTTCAAACATAACTTGATTTCTGTCCACAAGTTAGTACAACAGTTGCATTGTATAGTACTGTTCACTGCAACTTCCTGTTTAATTCACTTGTTACAGGCCCCTTCTCTGAAGATGCCTCTGGATCTTGGTAAATAGGAGGGTGGTCTGTAAAAGCTTGTTTGGGTGCCCCCTTCATCTTCTTCTAATTGTGGTTCTTCTGTTTCTGTATGTTCTTCTTCTTCTAATTCTTGTAAACATGCCTATTCTAGTGATCAAGCTGTTGGTTTGCCTTTGAACGAAAACAGTCCCATATGTAATAATACTGTTACCACAGACATGAATTACATTTGGCATTTAAGGTTGGGCCATATACCTTTTGTGAACATGAAACACATTTCTGCTTTACATTTTCCATTTGCTTCTAAAGAGCCTTTTCAATGCTCTACGTGTCCTATGGCTAGGCAAACTAGGCTTCCCGTTCCTGAAAGCATTACTAGTACATCTAAGCCTTTTCAGTTGAACCATGTTGATACTTGGGGACCTTATCATACCTCCACCTTTTCTGGTTCTAGATATTTTCTCACAATAGTTGATGATTTTTCTAGGGCAACCTGGACACATTTGTTAGGGTCTAAAAGCATGCTTTCTGCAAGCTTCAATATTTTCTCTGTATGGTCAAGACCCAATTCAATGCAATTGTACAAACTGTTAGGAGTGACAATGCTTTAGAATTGGGATCTAGCATTGCTGG
Organism: Nicotiana benthamiana; assembly: GCA_034376525.1. NCBI lineage: Eukaryota > Viridiplantae > Streptophyta > Magnoliopsida > Solanales > Solanaceae > Nicotiana > Nicotiana benthamiana. The sequence goes on along the minus strand of CM067334.1, from coordinate 69,367,195 downwards.
TACATCCTTTTTTAACCAACATGGCATCATACACCAAACCACTTGCCCACATACTCCCCAACAGAATGGTGTTGTTGAGAGGAAACATAGAACCCTTCTTGAAACCTGTAGAGCTTTGCTTTTCCAGTCTGGTTTACCCATTTCTTTCTGGGGTGATTGTCTATTAACTGCTACCTATCTTGTTAACAGAGTACCCTCCAGGCTCCTTCATGGTAAATCCCCTTATGAAATCTTACATAGTAAGGCACCCACTTACTCTCATTTAAAGGCTTTTGGCTGCCTTGCCTATGCTACTGTCCCCATTCCTCAAAGGGACAAGTTAAAGCCTAGGGCCATTTCTTGCGTTTTCCTAGTGTATCCTTTTGCTAAAAAGGGTTATAAACTATATGATCTTAGTTCCAAAAAGTGTTTTGTATCCAGGGATGCTGTCTTTCATGAAACTTCTTTTCCTTTCAAATCTGCCTCTTCTGTCACCTCTGTTCCTCCTGCTTTCCCTTCCTCTTTTCCTTCTATTCCTCCCATTGAACATTCCTCTTCTGACCAAGACTTCTCTATTCCACTCTCTTCCTCTCCACGTCCACCTCCTGTTCCAGATTCTCCTCATTCAAATCCAATTTCCAATCCTCCTTTCAACCCTGACATCTCCCCTCCTACTTTTCCTTCTTCCACATCAACTGATGTTCCCAGGAAATCTGGAAGACAGCACAATCCTCCTTCTTATCTTAAGGATTATGTTTTTAACCTTCCTGCTTTCTCTGGGTCTTCTTCTTCTCCTCTGGAGACTGAACCCCCTTACTACTCTCAAGCTGCATCAGTTCCAGTATGGCAGGATGCCATGAGAAAGGAGTTTGATGCTTTGGATGCTAACTGCACTTGGGACATTGTTCCCCTTCCTTCTGGTAAGGAACCCATTGGTTGCAATGCAGTGGTGGATTTTACTCAAGTTGAAGAGGTGGATACTCAAGTTGAAGAGGTGGATTTTACTGATACTTTTTCTCCTGTGGTTAAAATGTCCACTGTGAAGTGTCTTATTGCAGTGGCTGTTAAGAAGCATTGGCCACTTTTTCAACTTGATGTTAACAATGCAGTCTTGCATGGTGATTTGGATGAGGAGGTTTATATGAAGCTTCCCCCAGGTTTATCTGTCTCTGTATCTTCTTCTGACTCTGTCTCTTCTCCATATCCTCCTCTTGTATGTAAATTGAAAAAATCCCTATATGGGTTGAGGCAGGCATCCAGACAGTGGTATGCCAAGTTGTCCTCTGCCCTTTATTCCAGAGGCTATAGTCATTCCATGAATGATTATTCTCTATTTATCAAAGGACAGGCTGGCTGTTTTGTTATTGTAGCAGTCTATGTGGATGATATTATCATCACTGGGGATGACAATGATGAGCTATCTGCCCTGAAGATGTTTTTGGATGATCAGTTCAAGATCAAAGACCTTGGGTCTTTGCATTATTTTCTGAGCATTGAGATGTCTGTAGTTCCTGGTGGGATGCTCCTCAATCAGCATAAATATATTTCTGACCTGTTGCATCAGTTTGACTGTACGAATGTTTCTTCTGTTGTTTGTCCTTTGGATCTTAATGTGAAACTCCATGCTGATTCTGGTGACATTCTTTCCTCTCCTGAACAATATAGAAGCATTGTTGGTAAGCTCTTATTTCTGACTCACACCAGGCCTGACATCTGCTTTGCTGCTCAGCATCTGAGTCAATATTTGAAGTGTCCCAGAGTCCCACATATGACTACTGCTTTACATGTTCTCAGATATCTAAAAGGGTCCATGCATTTGGGTTTGTTCTATTCTGACTGTTCTAATTTGTCTGTCCATGCTTATTCTGACAGTGATTGGGCTGCCTGTCCAGACACTCGCAGGTCTGTGACTGGGGTTTGTATTCTTTTAGGTGGCTACTTGATTAGTTGGAAATCTAAGAAACAGCCTGTTGTATCTTTATTTCTGTTTCTCTCCCTTTTTCTATTTTCTGTGACAGTCAAGCTGCTATACACATTGCCAAAAATCCTGTTTTTCATGAAAGGACCAAACATATCAAAGTAGATTGTCATTTTGTGCGTGATCTATTGGCTGGTGGGCTCATTACCCTGTCCCATGTTCCTACCTCTCGTCAGCTGGCTGATCTTCTCACGAAACCACTCCCTGGCACCATTCTACATCCTCTGTTGTCCAAGTTGAAGGTGGTTTCCCCCTCCAACTTGAGGGGTGGGTTTAGCTACAAGACAATTTGGCTTCAAAATCCCATACACTTATATTGAGTTTTTACTGTATATTTGATGTATATTAATTGTTTATCAGATATACTTTGTAGTTGGGCCAATCTGTATAGTTCGGCCCATTTTGGCTTTATTTTCCGGGTTTGTTTTCTGGCCCATTTTTGTGTTAATATGTAATTATATACCTGACCCTCTGTAAACAGAAGGGTCAGTCGGATATTTTCATTTTGTGAATCAATATTGAATCTCTCTCTACGAAGCTCTCTGGAAGCTTCTACCTAACCGACTCTCTCTCATCTTGTTCTTCGATTTCATCTAGATTTCTTGATGTTTTCATCTTGCTCTTTCCAAAGTAGTGCAACACCACCAATAAGTCCTACTGGGTCAACTACTAGGAGTCCCTTAAACCCCAATGCCACTCGAACTGATTCTACCTTCGAAGCCAGAAATTTAGTTTCTTGCAAAAAAACCAAATTGGGCTGCTTATCATGGACAAAGTCCTTTAGTTATGAAATTATACGTGGGTTTCCAAGCCCACGAAAATTCTAAGTTATTGAACTCATACCCGCCTCGAATCCATTTTTTTTATATTCTCGTATATTACCATTGCACCTTTCATTCTAATTTTCTCTTTTTCTCCATTGTACAGACTGTACCATCCTCCACACATATTGCCCTTCCATTCCTAGTCTCCGTTGCACTAACCAACCCAAGATTCTCACTCTCCATTTCCATAAGTTGCACCCTCTCTTTTTTTGATCTCATCCCCACATTTTTCGTCATTTGTTCCCCCTCATTACCATTCCTTACACCCTCTTTCCTAAAATTTGCGAAATTCCCTCCCCTATTTTTTAGGCCAGGATCACTCCCTTCCCCATTTCTCTCTTCCCCGATGGAGTTGGGATTTCCTTATCTATCTTGTTTCTCTCCTCCGCCCAATTCTCTAGTTTTAACCACCTTGCTCCAGCCATGACCACCGACCTCCTCTCTGCTCGTAGCCAAGGACCTATGCAAATGGTTCAGTAGTCTGTCCACGATTTTGCCATAGTTTATGACAAAACTTATCAGTATGTCTGAGAATACCACAGTAAAAGAAGAAGATTCCTAGCCGTTCACATCTGAATTAGACTTGTATACAAGAGCCCCCAGGTCGACGAATATTCATTGTCTTTCTCAGAGGGTTTTGAACGTCTATTTGAACCCTAACGCGCATGTAGTCTCTCCAAATGGAATCGTGATTTTTGGGTCAGCATACTGGAATTCCTCGAGTGTATTGCCAATATCCTTAATCACTCTCCCTGATCGGAGAGCGCCCATCAGATCATGTATTTGGATCCAGATCTCTAGTTTTGTCAGTTCAACATATCTATGGTTTTGTCCCGGTAGAAGGGGCTTCGTAATGATCGGGCATTGTTCAAAGTTCCATGGTCCGTCTTTTAGAGTCCTAGTGTAGTCCATTTCATCGAAGAATTGGAAAGCAAAAACATTATTACCTAGTTCTTTCACCACCATGCATTCCATTAGCCGGATAGCCTTTGCCAATGCGTCCTTAAAGAACTTAGGATTTATGACCTTATCGGTAAGCACCCGGGCTACAATACACCATTGCGTGGTATCGTCATGCAAGCTCTGGCTGGCTAGGTTTGCATCGTCTTCATAGTCTAAATCAATTTCTGGATCGCCGAGATTTAAGTCGGACATTTCCTCCCATGGAGGGCTACCGTCAGTGAGGCGCGTAGAAGCCTTAGTCGCCAATAGCGGATGTAGAAAGCGACAACTCTAGTTACTAGAGAAAACTTGTTATGAAAACAAGAGGACCGCTCTCATACAGAGAGAGTAAGTAGGGAAATTTTAATTTTAAAGTCAATATATCGAAAAGCTACTGAACATCGTGAACATTTTTGACATTGGAATAGCTATTCTGCCCATTTCATCAAGAACCAGCTACTTACATAGTGTATTTTTTTCGTGAATTTCCTATAAGGTGGCTCCGACACGGGTGATTATTTCACCAAAAATAATCACCACAAATCTGGAGAAAAAATAAAGTATAAGATTGTCTTTACGATTGTATGGTTGAAGATCATTACACGGCTTACCACATAATATTTTAAAGTAAATAGTCTAAGTCATGTCAATGTTGTTGTTGATACTTATTTTTCTTCCTTTTTAGATGGAAACTCGGTCTTGTTTATGTTATCATAAGTACGTTGAAACAAATGCACGTGTATACCCCCATATGTAACCCATGGTAAATACTTTAATTTCATGATATAACAATATGCTAAATAAGTGATCAACTAAGAGTTCCAATTTCATTAATAAAAAAAAAATTGGAAGTAAACGAAATTGGGTTATAATATTATACTTATGTGACGTTGAAAACAAATTAATATTTTAAATTATGTTGGATTGAAGGAGAGTCTTTGCGTAACTGGTAAAGCTGCTATCATATAATCAGAAGATTACAGGTGCGTTCAAGCCGTGGAATTCTACACCGTCGATGCCTAAAAAAATTATTCAAAATATAAATACAAAATGTTGCGAGAGAATCTGTTGGTATCATTATTTACCGAGAGTTGTCCGTCGGTTATTTTTAAATAAAATTAGAAATTAAAAAGTTCAAAAGTACCGAGGAACTCCAAGGGAAAGTACTCCCTCCGAATAGCGACGAAAAAAAATCCGTCGGTACTACTGTGTCGGTAAACAACTGTTTTTTGATAGTGAAAAACAACTTCTTACAAAAATGTAGGATACGACTAAGTACAATAGATAATTCGAACTGATCGTTTCCTAGACTTTACACGTAAAGGGATTGTACAAATTTAATGCACCGAATTGTCTTTTAAATTATCTTGGAATGGGTCAAATTCATCACGCTCATTCAATATTTCAAACGTGCCGTGCGTGAATAGTAATGAAGATTCTACAATATTTTTTCATTTAAAAATCAAAAGCAAACCCAACAGATGATATGCTTTAGATAAAATACATATTTATGTTTAACGTTTCTTTATATTTTAGTAACCATTAAAAGTCGTTGGGCGTTAATTCAACGATATAAATACTTTAATCAAATGAGATATTCGGTATCAACAAGTTGAGATCAACTAATCCTGCCACTAATCAATGTCAGAAATTGTAACGTAACCTCAATTACGTAGTCTTCATATTTACTCTAAATTGTATTAGGACGAACATTTTTAGAAGAGATAAATATACTTCCAATTAAGAAGCGAATAGAGAGGAATAGTATGGCAATAGAATAGGTAACCACTTTAGTTAAGTCATATAAGGGTCAATTAGGCAATAAGAGTGGATAATGAAGCAATTAACTCCAATTAAAACATGTAAAGGTGAAACTAGTAAATGAGAAACTCAATCATAGCAAAACAACTTCATATCTAGTGAACATAAAGACTGAAGAGCCCTAAAAGGACAACTTTTCACAAATAAGCCCGAGAACGTATTCGTCACCTCGCCTACACAGACTTTACATGATATAATTAGTATAGAAGACACAAACCCTAAGGGGTAGTTCCCCTACACGAAATTAGGCAAGATACTTACCTCAAAGCAGATAGACCGATACTCTAAAATGAACTTCTCGGATAAAATAACCTCCGGACAGTTCAAATCTAGCCAAAAGAACTTCAAAGAACAAATGAAACTCATAAGAAACCATTTCGAGTAGTAAATCTTCAAGATTACTCGAAGGCTAAATGGTCACCAGCGCCAAGTGCCTAGTTTGCGAAGAGGCAGTTGTGAACGCAAAGAAGGGAAATGCAAATTTACGTGATCGCGGAAAAAAGCATGCAAACGCAAAGAGGAAATATTCACTCCTCCAAAATTACACTACACGAAGTAGGAAACCAGATGACAGAATTAGCAGTTCTAAAACTTGAAGAAAAATGGCCAGTAGCCTATTTGAAACACACACGAGGCCCTCGGGGCCTCAACCAATTATTCCAACACATCCTAAAACACGATATAAACTTAATCGAGGCCTCAAATCGCATCAAACAACGTCAAAATTACGAATCGCACCATGAATCGCACTCATGAACTTTCAAATTTTCCAACTTCTCAGAACCGGACGTGAGAGTTTCTTCTCATCCAGCTCCTCGCGAATAAAAGGATTCCAAAAAATTTAATTTGAATTAAGCTAGAATAGTCAATCCTAAGTTAAGATATATATGTATTTACTGAGTAATACCTTGAACGTGGGATTCTTTGAGATTTCATTCAATCTATTAGTAATTTGTATATCTTGTTTGAATAGATAACTAAACTTTTGAGTTTTATAAATAGAAATCTAAAAAAAAAATTGTATTATTATACCAAATCCTTATGTTGTCCTTTATTGTATTGTCCTAAATTTTTGCAATAAAAAAAGTTTTCGCGGGCGAATATTGACTATTTCAATCCCTATTTCATTTGTAGGGTTAACTCGTGACTTCTCAGATCTCCGAATACATGAATTAATCTCTGGTTCGTTCCGCCATCCCGACCAGTGAATCATTAAGATTCCTTTTTCAATAGAATCTTTTGCATTCACAAGTTCGGTCGTTCCCATCACTTCTTACTTAATGGTTAGGTCCGAATTCTACAATGGAGCTCAGAATGAAATTGGTTCTTGAGTCAATCTTCTCAGTTTTTATTAGCTCGAAGCTCGTGATTTTTTGTTCTATTTCTATAAGAAGATTCATTTTATTATGGTATGAATGCGTATTGATGCTTTATTACACTGCTATCACATTAACCCAGAATGACGATAAATTTTGCAAGCAAGTCCCAAATAACATAATGTGGCTGTTCCAACTCTCAAAATTGCATTTCGACCCCGATATCACCAAAGTCAACTCTTGGTCAAACTTCTCAACCATCCAAATTTCAAATTTTTCAACTTTCGCCGAAATGCTTCAAATTGCCTTACTGACCTCCAACTCCAAATCCGAACGCATGCCTAAGTCCAAAAGCGCCATACAAAGCTGTTAAAATCATCAACACCCCATTCCAGAGTCGTTCACATAAAATTCAATTTCCAGTCAGCTTTTACTACTTAAGCTTCCAAAATTAGAATCCGTCTTCCAAATTGACTCTGAATCATCCAATAACTGAACTCGACCATGCACGCAAGTAATAAAAAATATTACAAATATGATCAAGACCTTATGCCACCAAATAGGACTTTAATTCTCAAAATGACTGGTCGAATCGTTACATCTTCCCCCTTTAAACAAACCTTCATCCTCGAACATGTCAAAAATCGTTCTGGAGTCATCAATTCACTGAATGCATTCATACAACATACAACTGAGGTTGATATCCACATAAGTCTGACGACACCATCTCAATTGCTATTTATCCCTTCCACTATTACCACTAAGCCTTGGAGCCGCAATTTTCGAACCATCTGTTCATCTTCAAAAGACCCGCTTCCTACATTCACACCATGTATCAATCTCAAACTACCTACAATATCTTATTCCTACACCCACAAGGTAAAACCACACAATGTGGCACATTACACAAAGGCCTATAACAACATTTCTGATCATAATAGTTGCCCGTAATCAAATCCAGCACCGGCGATTAGCCTCTTATCCGTTAGAACCCTGTTTCAACCCTCCACAACACTGACAATGATGCAAGAAACATGAAAACCTCATAACTTTTCACCCGAATCAACAAGTCACAACTAACGCCACCGAGCATATACCCCGCAAGCTAAAACTCAAGAAGTACACCACGAAAATGACTTAATATTTAAGGAGAAATACATAAGAGAAATACTAAACAAGACCGACGGGCACAACTCCCTACCAATACGGTTTTAAGAATTAATTTAAAATACATAATCAAGGAATATGAACAAATCACAAGGATCCCATCCTTATATAACTTCCACCGCAGCACACAACTCTGTTCAAACACATCAAATCACGTGAAAACATGGGGGTCCCAGCCTCACCTCTGAATCACAAGTAGAATATACATCAAACCAACTGAAAACTTCCACTAGTTCAATTCCGTCATCAGAATTACAACATGTACCGGCTCCCACACTGGTGGAGCATCTAAATCACAAATCGTAACCAAATTACTTAGGAATCACATCATAATGTACTGTAATGGACAACATGAATTCACTTCTGATCTCACAACTCTCAATAATATATAAAATAAATCAATAGACACATGCTACCACTTATAGAATCTCCCAATATGGGCACACACATAAGCAAACTGCTAAATCACGAACTCACATATTGGTGGAGCAACAAATAGGGGAACTCACCCCGATAAGCATAATCGAAACAATATGAATGGTGCTCTGCTATAACAAATCAAAAACATACATGTTGACATCATCTGGCACATTAGGCTAAGATCTACTGTATGAGAAACACCAATGGGTCGGGCCTCCCCCTCTTGGGCACCTCTTACTCTCCTGAATACCCCGTTGTGACACACCTGTTTGGAGTCTTGGATAATCTTTTACCATGCTACTGTCGCTGTGGGAATTATGTGGTACGGGTGTATTGGGACTCATGAGTACCTGAAACACTGTGCGAAGCCTAAAGTGCTGATGTGAATAAACGTCAATACCACACAAGAAGGGGGTGATTTGTGTGGTACCTAATTTTCGTGTTGGAAGAACCTGGTTCTTCTAAGTGTTCTAACTCCTGCAGTTTGCGGAAATGTATAAACTTAAAGTAAAGTGCACAGGTATTTTTCCGTGGAAAACACCTGGCTCAAAAGGTGAAATAACCACGGCCTAATACTCAGTAGGATCTTCCCAAACTCCACTAAAATCAATGAGCCGAAAACAACATTTACAAAACTCTTGTAAACCTAAGGATTAAACTCTAATTCCAGTGTAGCACACAGCCTTAGCTGTTGCGACACTATCAAGTTAACTCTAAAATGTACCTAATAAAATTGCTTCTAACAAAGCTGAAAGGTACAATATAAAACCTACTACAATTGAACTAGAAATAAAACAATCAGATGGAACTAGTTCTTCTCTAGATTCATGTAGTTGTAGGCGTCCACACTGTAACTTGCATATATTGCTTGCAAATCAGAATCGCTCTTTTTGCTCTCAAATATGCTTTTTACTTCTGCTTGTGTGTGTTTCCTGAAAAGAGAAATAACTAAATCATATATTGAGTTAGCAGTTAGATTTTGGTTAAGACTCCACTTCTTATCCATTCATAATTCGAGTCCTTGGCCAATGCAAATTTCAACCCTTATACTAACTTAGGATTAAGTTCTCTTCACATAAGGAGACTGTCCTCCTTATCCCAATGCAATCTTTTCGATTATGATCAGAAGATATTGATGTGTGATCTTTGGTGCATTATCTTTCTCACGTGCTCTGCATGTGCCCTTGTTGATTCATACTGTGTAGTACAAGATGGACCAGGTCCTTCTATCAGTTCGTTTGTCAATCTTCAAAACTCAACTGAAACTTGGGCCAACAATTTCCCCCTTTTTGATGATGACAAACTCTGTGCTTATTATGACCAGGAACCTGTAGACTTAGCTGAAATCAACACTTAGAAAATCACTTAACTTATCATTAGGAGGTCAAATTTACGTCATAAACATCACTTCAGAAAAACATTTTTAAGCACAACATCATTTCTTCCCCCTTTTGGCATCATCAAAAAGTTGCATAAATGATGTGAATTCTCGAAGTTAATATCTACTCATGGCCGCTAGGGCAACTGCAAGTGAACACATGTTCAAGTTAATCAAAAATCATCTCAAAAATAACTATTTAGAACAAGATTAACAAGGACCAGAAAAGTTTCATTCATTGATTACAGAGATGTTCCTACTAAGCAGTCCACAAAAAGAAACATAAAACTTCCAACCATGAGCAAAAAGAGAAAACAGACCAAGAACCATATAAACTTGTCGCTGAAGGGGGGAAACTAGACTGGAACCTAGACACATGACTCCTAAGGCTTGGATGAGCTAGAGGGTTGGACTTTTAGCAGGTTAAGCATTTGTTGTAGCATGCCTTCATTCTTTTCCTTCTCCTTGGCAAGCTCAGCTCTAATTCCATTTCTTTCTCCCTCCAATTCTACCACCCTGGAATTAAGCCGTGCTATTTCAGCATCCTTCAGTCCAATCTCCTGAACTAAGGACCTGACTTTGCTGTTTACATGAGTTTTAGCTGATGGACCGGGTTCAACAGGAACAGTTCTAAGCAGATAGTCACCGCTTTGAAGAGTCTTGATGCCAAAGTGTTCCTTGCTGAATGTCATCTCCCAATTCTTCAAGGGAACATGTAGACGTTCTAGTAATGTAGTCAGACTAAATCCATAGGGGATGGCATGGGCCTTTGAACCATTGATTACCCTTTCCAACATCTTCACCATGAACACATGACAGTTGATTTGCTTGCTTTCAGTCAAGCACTGCATGAGCACAAGGTCTATATAATGTGCAGTGTACCTTCTTTTCTGTCTGGGCAGGAGGCATTTGTTGACAAACTCAAAGAGCACCTTGTGCTCAGACCTCATCTCACTCTTTTGCACTGCCTTGGCCTCAGGCACTTCTGCGTCTGATGTGGTATCACAAAAGTTTGTAGTAATCTGCAGCTCTGAAGGTAATCCATCTAAACAAGGCCATCTTTGCCTTGTGTAATCATCATATCCTTCACAGGGTATATTCAAGATCTCACCTAACTTCTCAGCATTAAACATTACCTTGACCCCCTTAACAGAACTTGTCACCACACCATTCTTCACTGACCCATTTGCCATAAACTCAACCAGTTCCTTCCTAGCTAGTTTCCCATTCAACTGAAGGACCATGTCCTTACACCCTTTAGCTTCCAAATATGTGAGAAGCCTGAACATGCCTGGCTCCTCCAGGTCATTCAACAGCCTACCCTTCAGAATTTTTCTTTTTCCAAAATTGGCAAATCGATCCTGTTCACTCCCAGAATCATCATCTTCTTCTTCTTCTACAACCTTTTTCACATGTTTTCCTTTAGAAGCAGATCTTGTTCTCTTTGCCAGGGAGGACTCAGCAGGTACAGCTTTGGAAGACTTCTTGGGAGAAGTCTTAGTCTCCTTGTATTTTGCAATAGAAGCCTTTTTAGTTTGTTTTGCTGGATGGACCTGTTCCATCTCCTCTTCGTCCTCCTCAGCCACAGTTTCTGAACTCTCACCAACCTTCCAATTTCCTTTTTATAGTCTTTTCTTCTTACTTTCTTCCACTGCCCTCTTTAACTCAGCTTCACTTTCTCTCACTTTGCTCCTTGTTGTGCTAGCCTTAGGTGCACTCTTGGGAGATGCAGTTTTGGAATTCTTTGATGGTTTTGCAGTAGCAGGAGTTTTAAGGGAAGAGGACTTTCATTTCTTGGGGTCATAGCTATCCCCCAACTTCTTCATCAAGTCAGCCAATGTCTCCTCCACTGATGGACCAGTTCGTTTGCTTAAATCTACCAACCCCTCAGCAGCTTCCTCAGATTCACTTCCCCCTGAATGTGATACAATATTACCCTCACTTCCACAGATAGATAACACCTTCTTCCTCCTTTTCTTCATTTGTTCTACAGACTCATACCCAGAAATGTTCTTAACTTCCCCCACCAAAACATATCGATTCTCTACTTTTTCACCTACATCCACCGAAACAAAACAAGATTTTACCTCTGTTGGATTTTCTTGAGGCGGAGAACTTTTAGAAGACCCAGGTTCTTCTCCCTCGCTTGCAGAAATATATTGATCCGACTCAGAGCTGGACATAGTGACCTCTATTTGGGGTTCCTTCTATTGACTTGCTTTCAGCTTCTCGTTAAAAGTTTTTCTTATAGGTCCAGTCGCCACTGCTTTTCTAGCTATCATTTTTGTTCGACGAAACCTTGGTTTTAAGGATTCAAAAGGAGGGGTAGAGGATGAGGTGGTGTTAGGTGACACTGGTAGTGGGGTTCCTGGATTATCTTGAGGATTAGTCATTTTGGGTGGTGGATTTGTGGAAGGCTCTAAGAAAGTTTGGGAAATTTTTGAGGGTTTTAGAGATGAAGGAGATGATCATAGGTCTTAGAGGCTGATGATGATTATGAGATGACTTAAGAGGCCTTTTAAAGAGGGTAATTATTGCATCAGAAAAGACACTTTTCAGGTGTCAGTAGGAGTCTAATCAGTGTCAATTTCTGGTCTCCCTATTAATTTAAATTGCTAAGGTTTAGGAGAAGAGTTCTGTTATTCTCTAGAGTTCTAATTACAAGAAACTAGTTTAATTGGCTTCCAACGGATAGAATTTTGAGACGATTGGAATGTCTAGGGCTCTTGCTCATGATTGAAAATTAAATTTTTCTAATTGTGCACAGTATAGAAACATACATGAATTTCCTCATGAGTACATATTGATGAACCAGGTTCTTCATATAACACTTCTCTTGATCATGCCTCAAATGTTAGAATAGAAACTTTGTAAGAGATTAGTGAATAACATAACCACATGTCATAGGAGTATACTTATTTAAAAGTATTTAGCTGAGTAAGAATTTGTCTAATATTCACAGATTTAAGAACTACTAACCAAAAAAATTTCTTTTTTCATTTTTTTTCATTGTGCATTCTGAACATTACCTCTCAGGTGATCTTAATCATCCCCAATTCCAACATGTTCCTCTCAAAGTTTTCTCTACTTAGTGCCTTGCTAAAAATGTCAGCTATTTGTTTATCAGTGGCACAAAATTCTATGGAAATTAGCCCTTTTCGTAGTTGTCTCTTAAGAAGTGATGTCTAACATCTATGTGCTTAGTCCTCTTGTAATGAACATGGTTCTTTTTCATACTGATTGCGATGGTGTTATCACAAAAAATAGGTATGCATCCCACTTCAATTCCAAAATCTACCGATTGTTGCTTGATCCATAGTAGTTGAGCACAACATGAGGCAGCAACAACATATTCAGCTTCAGCAGTGGAGAGGGCCACTGAATTCTGCTTTTTGGTAGCCCAAGATACAAGACAGGATCCTAGAAAGTGTGCCATACCTGAAGTACTCTTTATGTCTACGATGTACCCTGCATAGTCAGCATCGGCATATCCAATTAAGTCAAAATACTACCTTTTGGATACCATAGGCATAGTTTAATTGTGCCTTTTAGATATATCAATATCTTTTGACTGCAATCAAGTGTGACTCCTTTGGATTTGCTTGGAAATGAGCACAAAGTCCTACATTGAAAACAATGTCAGGTATGCTGGTAGTAGTATTATACAAAAGTGAACCAATTATACCCCTGTACAACTTTTGATCAACTGATGAACCAGGTTGATCAGCATCTAACTTTGTCACAGTTGCAATAGGAGTATCTACTTCTTTGGATTCTTCCATTTTAAATTTCTTGATCAGTTCTTTTGTGTACTTCTGCTGATGAATCGTAGTACCGTTTGGACTTTGTTTGAATTTTCAACCCAAAGAAGTAATTGAGTTCTCCCATCATACTCATTTCAAATTCACCACCCATTAGTTTTGCAAAATCATTGCTCAACCTCTCTTTAGTGGCACCAAAATTATGTCATCGACATATATCTGAACAACTAGAAGATCTATACCTTTTTCCTTTAGGAATAAAGTACTATCAATTTTACCTTTTTTGTACCCATGCTCCAGAAGGAATTTTGACAATCTTTCATGCCAAGCTCTTGCGGCTTGCTTAAGACCATAAAGAGTCTTGTCCAGTTTGTATACATGATAAGGACATTCTTTGCTTTCGAATCCAGGAGGTTGCTTCACAAACACTTATTCTTTGAGATAGCCATTTAGGAAAGCACTTTTCACATCCATTTGATGAAGAGTGCATTCCATATGTGCTGCAAAGGCTATGAGAAGTCTAATTGCTTCAAGTCTGGAAACTGGAGAAAAAGTCTCATCATAGTCGATGTCTTCTTCTTGACTATACCCTTGAACCACCAACCTTTCCTTATTTCTTGTAACTGTTCTATCTTCATCCAGCTTATTTTTGAAGACCCATTTTGTCCCAATGACTGACCTGTCCTTAAGTCTTGGAACCAAGTGCCAGACTTTGCTTCTTTCAAACTGATTCAGTTCTTCTTGCATAGCATTTATCTAGTATGCATCTTGTAGAGCTTCACTCACATTCTTAGATTCAATGAGGGACAAAAATGCATGAAATGCATACAGATTCTTCATTTGTGATCTAGTCTTGACTCCAGATGTGGGATCATTGATTATGTTCTCAATGGTGCGAGAACTCAAGTACCTATAAGATTTTCCCACCAACTGGTTTCTGCTAGCTTCTCCTTCATTGTTATGTTGTAGAGGCACAAGTTCAGGTACAGGTACGTTTAGAGAATTTTGTGCATTTTCTCTCAGATTTGTTCGCCCTGTTAGGTTGCCTAGGGTAAAAGGACATGTTCCATCACCTGTTTCTTCCTTGGATGCCTCCTTAACTTGTGTTGTAGCTTCAGTCAGTTGTCTCACCAGTCCAATGGCTTCATCTTCATGTTCCTCTCTCTCAGAAAGAGTGTTAGTTTCATCAAAAATAACATGTACACTTTCTTCTACACATAGAGTTCTTTTGTTAAATACTTTATAAGCTTTGTGCTATGTGAAGAATATCCCAAGAGTACTCCCTCATCACTTATGGGATCAAACTTACCAAGGGAATCTTTGCCATTATTGTGCACATAGCACTTGCAACAAAAAGCCCTTAGGTGGGATATATTTGGTTTTACCCCTTTAAGTAACTCATAGGGAGTTTTCTCTACCAGTGGTCTGGTCATACACATGTTTATATGTAGCATGCTGTATTTATTACCTCTGCCCAAAAGCTATGAGGTAGTTTACTGGAAAGTAACATAGTCCTTGCCATATCCTCAAGGGTCCTGTTCTTCCATTCAACTACCCCATTTTGCTGAGGAGTTCTAGGAGCAGAGAAATTATGATCTATGACATTTTCATCACAAAATTCAGCAAACTTTGCATTTTCAAATTCAGTTCCATGGTCAGACCTAATGGATGCAAGTTGATTTCCTAATTGATTCTAGATTTTTCTAACAAAAGCTGTGAACATTTCAAATGCTTCATCTTTAAAAGTTAGAAATAGCACCCAGGTAAATCTAGAGAAATCATCAACCAGCACCATGACATATCTTTTACCACCTCTGCTCATGGCTCACGAGGATCCATATGAACCAGTTCCAACGACTTGGACGAGCTTACCATTTTCTTAGATTTGAAAGATGACCTTACCTGCTTCCCTCTTGCACATGCCTCACAAACTTTATCTTCCTTGAACTTGATATTAGGTAACCCTATCACCAAGTCCTTGGAGACTAATTTGTTTGATTGATTTATACTAGCATGACCAAGTCTTTTGTGCCAAAGGAGGGGATTATTTATTAACACACTCAGACAAGTGAGTTCATTTCAGAAAGAGTTGACAAGTCTACAATGTAAATATTATTAACTCTTTTTCCCTACAAAACAATCTTGTCTGTAGTAAGGTTAATCACGAAATATTTTAAGGAAGTGAAAGCCACTAGATTACCTTTGTCACACAGTTGTGACACACTTATCAGGCTATATTTCAAGCCATCTATCAAGTAGACATTCTCAATGGAATAAGAGTCTGTCTTTCCTACCTTTCCAACCCCAATGATCGCACATTTCTTTCCATTTCCAAAGGAGACATTGCCTCCTCTTAGGTTTTCAAGTGAAAGAAAATGGTCCTTGTTACCAGTCATATGTTTTGAGCAGCCACTATCCATGTACCAAATTTGGTTGCTTCCTTTCACTTGGACCTGCAAAATGAAATCAGGGGTTAGTCTTAGGAACCCAAACTAGTTTGGGTCCCTTTTTATGGGCAAAAGGATTAATTATATTTTTCTTTGCCCATCCAGGCAGTTTGTGTTTTTCTTGAACAAAATGTTTGTTGCTTTGATTGGCCTTTTCTTTTGCATTACCTCCATTTTCATAATGGCCCGTATTTCCAAAATGTGTACAAATTTTCTTCACAGGAAGAGTGAGATATTTGTTTTTGGGATCCCATTTTGGAGCTTGAGTCCCAAACCCAAGTCCTCTCTTGTTGTTGTTGTGCTGTTCTTGCAGCCACGAGAGTGCATCGGAAGCCTTGTTCCATTTGCATGTTCTGTGTAGTTCATGCTTCACCTTTCCTAATTCTTCTTTAAGGATTTTGATTGATTCATATTTCTCATACAGCTCATCCTTCATTTTTCCTAAATTTTTTTCTAGTGTGAGAAATGATTGATCAGCCTTTTTCTTTCATGTCCCTATTTGTAGTTTCAAATTTTCATACTTGAGTTCTAGAATACTATCTTCCAGTTAAAGAACCAGGTTCTTCAATTAAGCATTTAAGTTATTGCTCGATTTAGCCCTAGATTCTAGTCTTTTGCATTTTTCTTCTAGTATTGCACAATCCCTAGACAGAAGATCTTTCTCATTGTTTATTATTTCAGACTCATCTATGAAGTCCATCAAGAGTTCACCCAATTTTTCTTTAGACAGGAATTTAATCTTCTCTTTAAGATGTAGAACACTTACTGCTGTTCATCTTCTGATTCTCCGATGGCCATAAGAGCTTGCTCATCTTCAGCTTCATTTTCTGAGTCTTAATCTGACGTATCTCCCCATGCAGCAACCATGGATTTGGTAGTACCTTTGTTTCTCCTTGGTTGAACCTGTTCCTTCTTCCTATTTCTCCTTTCTGGCCTTTCTTTCTTCCACTCAATCTCCCATTGAGGGCAGTTCTTGATCATGTGGTCTATCTTTCCACATTTGAAGCAACCATCATTTGTCTTCTTCTCAGGAGCCCTAAGTTTGTTGAATGTTGGTCCCCTTGAAGAGCCCTTGCCTCGCATAAGGTATTTCTTGAAGTCTGTATCATTGCCATTTCATCATCTTCAAGATCTGATCCTTCTGAGAGCTAGACTTCTCTCTTTCTTTGGAGTATCCATCTTCATAGTTTGCCTTCTCAATTTATAAGCAGTCAAGTTTCCAATCAGTTCATCCAATTTCAGCGTAGCAATATTTTTGGATTCCTGAATGGTAGTGATTTTGCTTTCCCAGGAGATTTGCTAGACTCTAGTTAAAATCTTCTCTACCTTGTCTTCATCCAAAATAACCTTTCCAAGAGACTCAAGTTCATTTGTTAGTGTAGTGAACCTAGTATACATCTCTTGGATAGTTTCACCATCCTTCATAGTAAAATTCTCGTATTGAGAATACAGTAGAGTTCCTCTGGAACTCTTCACTTGAGGTGTTCCTTCATGAGCCACTTGTAAACTGTCCCAAATTTCCTTGGCAGTTGTACATCCCTGAATCCTGCTGTATTCATCAGGTCCAAGTCCACACACTAGCCATTTCGTGGCTTTAGCATTTTTCTCCCACTTCCTTAGATCATCAGCAGTATAGTCTGCTCTAGTTTTTGGAACATCCATTCTTTCAGCATTTTTCTTGGTTGTAGCAAGAGGGCCATCAGTGATGATGTCCCAGAGTTCATAATCTTCACCCATGATATGGTCTCTCATTCTATTTTTCCACCAAGAATAGTAGAGCCCATTGAAGAGTGGAGGTCTTGCAGTAAACTGTCCTTCCTAGTTCCCAGGTGGTGCACTCATGTTGATCTTTTTACTAATGGTTAACCTCTTCAAGGATAACCCGCTCTGATACCAATTGATGTGAATAAACGTCAATACCACACAATAGGAGGTGATTTGTGTGGTACCTAATTTTTGCATTAGAAGAACCCGGTTCTTCTAAGTGTTCTAACTCCTGCAGTTTGCCGAAATGTAAAAACTTAATGTAAAGTGCACAGCTATTTTTCCATGGATAACACCTGGCTCAAAAGGTGAAAAAACCACGACCTACTACTCAGTAGGATTTTCCCAAACTCCACTAAAATCAAGCCAAAAATAGCATTTACGAAACTCTTGTAAACCTAAGGATTAAACTCTAATCCCAGTGTAGCACACAGCCTCAGTTGTTGCGACATTATCAAGTTAACTCTAACTTGATGAATCAACGTACCTAATACAATTGCTTCTAACTAAGCTGAAAGGTACAATATAAAACCTACTACAATTGAACTAGAAATAAAACAATCAGATGGAACGGGTTCTTCTCTAGGTTCATGTAGTTGTAGGCGTCCACACTTGTAACTTGCATATATTGCTTGCAAATCATACTCGCTCTTTTTACTCTCAAATATGCCTTTTACTTCTGCTTGTGTGTGTTCCTTGAAAAGAGAACTAACTCAATCATATATTGAGTTCGCAGTTAGAGTTCGATTAAGACTCCTCTTCTTATCCGTCCACAATTCAAGTCCTTGGCTAATGCAAACTCCAATAGTCACAATAAGTATACGAAAGAACCGTTTTTTCTAATTCCTATGATGCAATTGGGGCTTATCGGCAGAAACAAATCAATTTAGATAGTCCTTTGTGGCTCCGGTGGCGACTAGATCAACGCGTTATTGCTTCAAGAGAAACTCCCATCGAAGTTCACTATGAATCTTTAGGACTTTTTATGAGATTTATGGACACTATCTAATAGTAAGAAGTCTAATAAAACAAATCCTTTTTATATACATTCGAACCACTGTTGGTCATATTGCTCTTTATCGAGAAATCGAAGAAGCTATACAGGGGTTTTCTCTGGCCTATTTATATGGTACCTAACGTAATTCTATGATACCCGTGGGACTTCGGGGCTCTCCGGTTCAGCTAGGTCCATAGGGTTATGTTCTCTTCACATAGGGAGAATGTCCTCCTTATCCCAATGCATTCTTTTCAATTATGATCAGAAGATATTGATGCGTGATCTTCCTTACGTGCTCTGCATGTGCCATTGTTGATTCATACTGTGTAGTACAAGATGGACCAGGTCCTTCTATCAGTTCATTTGTCAATCTTCAAAACTCAACTGAAACTTGGGCCAACATGTGCAAGCTGAACTGGCTGACTAACAAAACCTTTAACATGCCGCACTCTGCCTCCAAAATAAGAACTAGTAGATCTTTTCGATCAGTGAGGCCTCCTAGTCTCCTTGTCCTTTCTTTCTTGACCTCGCCTTCCCTCTCTCTCCTAGCACCGCATGTCCTCTCTCTCGCAGTTCTATATACCTCCAATCGGTGAACAATCCCTACCACATGCTGAAATAAAACGTCCGACTTCAACTCCCAAGCCATGGTAAATCGAATGTCATGCCTGATCTCTTCAATGAATCTACGGACTCGCTCTCAAATAACAGCAACCAAAGTAGGTGCATGTCTATCCAAATCACTAAATCTAACGGCACACTCTAAACTAACATATTGCCCTGGCACAGCTGCTCAAACTCCGCGCGCCATGCATCCGAACGTACTGAGGTACAAACTCTCTCAGGAACATCTTTGAAAACAAATCCCATAAAAGTGGAGTTGCATTGCCCGGAGTACCCAAATCATATGCCCGCCACTACTGATAAGCTTCTCCTCGATGATAGAACGTGCTTAAAGAAACCTCACTCGTCTTCACAATACCCATAATGCGAAAAAATGCGATGGTACTCCTCTAGAAAACTTAGTGCACCCTGTGAAGCCAAACCACTGAAAGTAGGAAAGTCATATTTCTTGACCTTGCAAGTCTAAACTGCTCTTCCTTATATGTTGCTTCCACAACCACGGGCTAAATTGGAACCATAGGATGTGTCACCATGACACCTGGAACCTAACTAACGTGAACTCGATACTCTAGAGTCTGGGCGTCGGGAGTCTGGGTTCCTCCCCTGGACTATGAAGTAGATGGTGCAACTGGGATCAACCACGTCTGAGCTAATATACCGAACAAGCCTCCTGAAGTCCAAGGGTAATAGTAAGCTCCTCTGGTACGTGTCTCTCAATCGAAGCTACTAGCGGCTCATCAACTGTTGCTCTGGTAGGTGCTCTACCTACGGCATGTGCTCCTTGTCGGCTTCTGCCTCTGCCCCTAATAACACATGCTCCGGGAGAAACGTCATTAGTAACTAGCGCTCGTCTTGTTGCCATCTATGAGGGAATGGAATGAAAAAACCTCAAATCCCGAGTTCAATAAACTCGCACGATAGGAATAAAAGAAGTAAAGTTGTCCTAATAGATTTGTAGCCTCTCGAAGATAAGTGCATTGGTCTCCATACCGCTCCGCAAGACTCTACTAAACTTGTTTATGACTTGTAGCATCTATGTACCTATAGCTTTGATACCAACTTGTCACGACCTAAATCTCCCTCCATAGAAGCTTATGATGGAACCTTGTCTTAGGGACTAGGTAAGCCTAACATTTACTGGAATGAAAACAAAAATAAATAACTATTGACAAATGCAAATTAGAAATCTCTATACAAGACTTACAAATCCCAAAACCCGTAGTTCAAGTCTAAAACTTTGCTGAATTTACTAGATAAACCTCTAAATAATAAGGATAAATAGTGTAAACACAACATCAAAAGGTGACTCCGAAGCCTGCGAATGCAGTATCATGTTTACCTTGAATCTCCACAACAAAAATCCGTACAACTAGCTAACAATCGACCGACTCCAAAATACCTGAATCTGCACAAAAAATATGTAGAAGCGTAGTATGAGTATATCACAGCGGTATGCAGCAAGTATCGAGACCAATCTCAGTGGAGTAGTGACGAGGAACAGTCAAGACACCTACTGGACAAAATAACCCGACCAAGTATATGTTTCGAACTATAGAATACGATATCTCTATAAAAATATGCATAATAATGACGGTAATATGGTACCTACAATAAGAAATAGAAACAACAATTAGCAGCGGAACACAACAAGTAATAACACAGTAAAGTAAGTTTAACACAGTCTAAATCCGGTGAACACAATAAAAAGGAAGAAAGGTAGCAACTAGATGAGAATAACCACTTTCACATCAGGATTTCTAATAATCTCCACGAGGTACCATACCTCAAAATATTCACAAGTCACAGGTCCCACTTTGTGAACCCTAAAGATCTAGCATCTTGTGCCCTTATTACAATTGGTAACTGTACGGACGACTAACATGCCAATAGAATCATTCTCACATAGAAGACAAGTAGACAAGGGTGTGTATAAATACTCAATAATATCAACAACCATCTTCTTAAACCGATAGGAGTGATTACATACGTGTATGCTTGTATAAGTGTTCTAACACAGTTCAGGCTAACTAGTAACTGTAGAGAAAATTAACAGCATGTAAGAATGTTTCCCACAATTTTTCACAAGATAAAACTCACACAGGTAGGTACGCCGCTACAAAAATATCAACAACAAGAATGTCCTCAATCCATCACAAGTCACCATAGATCAATCCTTGATATAGCTCACTTTGTCTCGTCACGTGTGCAATAATAAAGTAAATGACAGCCTTGTCTTGCCGCACGTGCATAATAATATTCCCACCTTGTCTCGCCTATGCGCAACACACATATATATACCTCGCCTTGTCATGCCACATGTGTATATATCAATTGTAATAACAGCAGGACAATAATCTCGTGCAACACAACCACAACCTCACGACAGAAACCTCGTGTATCACAATAACAACCACAAGGTACAAACCTCGTGCATCAAAATAACAACTGAACGGCAGAAACCTCATGCATCACAACACTAAGTACAAAAATAACAATGACACAAGAGTACGACCAGTTTACCAATTCAAGAGCTTTCGATCACAAAGAAATGGTAGAACTAGTTCGCTAAGAATAAACACAATAGAGAATACTAGTCATAATAAGAATAGCTCAACAACGGAGAAAAAATATGTAATAACGGTCCTACAAAGTACAGTTCTACAATAAGGGAGATAACACGAGCCAATAATTCGAAATAAGGATAATCAAATAAGATATAGGTTATCCATACTTCTTTTAAGGTTGAGCAATTACGAAAGAGATAAGACAAATTTAGTTTAATGGTAAACATATGGAAAGTAATCATAGCCTTAATTAAGGATGAACATTTATAGAAGAGACAATCATACGAAGAAGTGAATAGGAAGGGATAGCATGGAAATAGAAGAGGTGACAACTTCATTTAAGTGATATAAGAGTCAATTAGGAAATAAGAGTGGATCATGAAGCAATTAACTCCAATTAAAGCATGTAGAAGCAAAACTAATAAATGAGAAACTCAATCATAGAAAAATAAACTTCATATCTAGTGAACATGAAGACCTAAGAGCCCTAAAAGGTCAACTTTTTATAAATAAGCCCGAGAACGTACTCGTCACTTCGCGAACATGGACTTTACATGATATAATTAGCCTAGAAGACTCAAATCCTAAGGGGTAGTTCCCCCATACAAAATTAAGCAAGATACTTACCTCAAAGAAGATAGATCGATACTCTAAAATGAACTTCTCGGGTGAAATAACCTTCGGACGGTTCAAATCTAGACAACATAACTTCAAAGAACAAATAAAACCCATAAGAAACCATTTCGAGCAGTAAATCTTCAATATTTATATAAAAAAAAATAATCAACCCAAAAGTCAACCCAAAACATCTTGGAACCCGAAAAATTTCGTAAAATCCGAACATCCATTCCAATAAGAGTTTAACCATACCAACATTATCAAAATCCGATACCATTTCTGCCCTGAAATCATCATTTTACATTATAAAAGTTTTCATAAAAAATCACTATTTTTCCTCAACTCAAAACACTAATTTAATAATAAAAATAAAGATAGAATCATAAAATATAATAAATTTTAGTTGAAGAATATTTACCCAATTGATTTTCTTGAAAACCCAACAAACAATCGCTCAAAATCGACCTCTAGAACCCAAAAAATGTTAAAAATGGCTAACCTTCAAAATAGAGTACTATATATTCTACTCAGGTGTTAAATGCATCACGATCGCGAAACATTCCTCGCGATCGCGAAGAAGAAGGATGAAGACTTCCAAAATTACCCCACGCGAATGCGAAGGAACAAATGTGAATGCGATAAGTAAGGATAACAACCTACGCTAACGCACAAGAATACACGCGAACGTGAAGGGTAAATCGTCACCAGCGCCCAGTGCCTAGTTTCTATTACGCGAACGCGAAGAGTCAGCAGCGAACGTGAAGAGGCAGATACGAACGCGAAGAAGGGAAATGCAGAATTACGCGATTGCGGACAGAAGAATGCGAACGCAAAGAGGAAATATTTATTCCTCCAAAATTACACTACGCGAACGCGGATACATGGATGCAAACGCGAAGAAGGAAAACAGATGACAGAATCATCAGTTCTAAAACTTGAAATAGTGCGTAGCTTATCCGAAAGGCACCCCAGATCCCGGAGGCCTCAACTAATTATATCAAAAAATCCTAAAACATAATACAAGCTTAATCGAGGTCTTAAATTGCATCAAACAACATCAAAACTAAATATCGAACTCATGAACTTTCTAATCTTCCAATTTTTAAAACTCGCGTCAAAACCTATCACATAAACTCAGAATGACGTCAAATTTTGAAAGCAAGTCCCAAATAACATAATTGAGCTTTTCCAAATCTCAAAAATGCATTCCGACCCAGCTATCATCAAAGTCAACTTTTGGTCAAACATCTCAACCTTCCAAACTTCAGCTTTTCCA
The DNA here is from genome assembly GCA_034376525.1 of Nicotiana benthamiana. Classification (NCBI taxonomy): domain Eukaryota; kingdom Viridiplantae; phylum Streptophyta; class Magnoliopsida; order Solanales; family Solanaceae; genus Nicotiana; species Nicotiana benthamiana. The sequence goes on along the minus strand of CM067334.1, from coordinate 69,343,319 downwards.
ACTTTCGTAGAAATGCTTTGAATTACCCTTTGGACCTCCAAATCCAAATCTAGATGCGCGCCTAAGTCCAAAATTACCATAGAAACTGTTAGAATCATCTAAACATCATTCCGAAGTCGTTTATATAAAAGTCAAATTTCGGTCAACTCTTACCGCTTAAGCTTCCAAAACTAGTATCATTCTTCCAAATTGACTCTGAATCATCTAGTAACTGAACTCGACCACGCACGCAAGTCATAACATATTACAAAGCTGCTCAAGATCTTATGCCGCAGAACGAACCTTTTTCCAAAATGACCGGTCGAATTTTTACATCATACATGTGAATTCGTTTGTGAGTGCGAGAGTTATTCTTTGATGCTAAGTCCTTAAATTATATTTATTATTTGATTTGAGTGTTTCCACTATTCTTGTGATGTAACTTGTTCATGATAGATATGTTAAGTTATTAGCACAAAGTAGGTGAGCGAGCTTAAATTTGGTGAGTTAGAGCCCCTCTCTGAGGTTAAGAGGTTAGAAGTTTATTGTTTTTTTGTGACTTGTATATCTTGCACGACTATCGTAAAGTGTATCTATGACGATTTGAGTTTCTATAGAGCCTAATTATTAGTATCAACCGAAGTCGTGGAGTTTCTAGGCTTGATTTATTGAGAGCGGTTTAAATGTATACTCGAGACGAGCAAGTGTCTAAGTGTGGGGTGTTAATTTTTAGCCAAAAATGAATATATTTAACCATTGTCACCTCACATTATAACACTTTTAATAATATTTTGAGTATTAATTATATTATTTTATACTTAATATTATATTTTGACTATGTAAGAATAAAACTATATGAAAATGAAGAGATTTGAAGTAAAATTGAATAAAACACAGAAAGGAAAAAGAAGAAAAATAAAAAACAATAAAGGAGGAGAAAAGGGAGGGACGCCTTTTGGTTTTTGTCACCCAAGTGTGGACAATAAAAAATGAAAATACAATCAGATCGGATTTGAAGAACGCAAACATATTTTGGTTTGTGCACCAGGGCCAGCGCGAGATCGCATGGACGCTGCGTGTGCGAGTTTCCCTATTTCGTCCGGGACAATATCATTTCGGTTTTACACAGTTAAAACTCGTATAAAATGGGTTCTAAATCTAATTTGAAGAGGATCTAACATATTTTTGGGAGGAAAACACACTACTTTGGTGGGGAGAACACAAACCACGCTTGGGAGGAGAACACGCTACTAGAGTTTTAGGTACTACATAAACGTTGTAGTTTCAAGCTTGAACTATTTTTATTGTATTATCATATTAATTTATTTATTCAATCTTACGCTTAATTATTTGATTTTTTGATGGCCGAACATCACATAACATTTTGTCCAAGCACAATTACCTACGACTATATACATGTATGAATATATTTAATTTAGTGATATTTGTACATTATTACTGTGTAATATTGTATGGGGTAGGGTAGGATTTAAGTTCATTCAAGGCTTTGTTGAAATATTTTAAGAAATTGTAGAATGTAAATAATGGTTTAAAATTTTAAGAATAGAAATCTATTTGGAGTGAATGTCTATCTTGTAGAGAATTTTACTTTGTGGCTATGTAATTTTTCCCCTATAAATAGAGGGGTCTTACCCCATTATAAATCACCCCAAAGTTTAATAAGAATTCCCTCTCTCTCTTTCACTGAAAAAAAAATTATCCATTTTGCAAAGAATAGCAAATTAAATATCATATGCATTTACGAATTTGAAAAGGATGACAAAATTATATATCCCTACAGAGAATATTCCAATCCTTGTTGATGTCCCTGTTGGACAATCTTCTCACGCCTAAAATGTGGCAGACCATTAGGTTCCAAAAATCGAAACCCCAGAAAAAGGAAAAGAAATGATCAAAATGACACTACAAAAGAACCTCATGAAGAAATTCACAATTTAGTAAATTCGGAGATTCATAAAGAATCCACTGAGCCCGAGACCCAAGAAAATAAGGAATTATCAATAAATCCAATCGATATTGAGACAAATTTGAATCGGGTAGATATAATTGGGGATTATGTCTTTGCATATAATGTTGCATCCATCATTATGCAAGAAAGTGAGGATCTTGAACCTCAATCTGTTGGAGAATGTCGACAAATACTTGATTGGCCAAAATGGCAAGAAGCAATCCAATCAGAGTTGAATTCACTTGCAAAACGTGAAGTTTTTGGACCTCTAGTCCAAACACCTAATAGTGTTAAGCCTGTTGGCTATAAATGGGTCTTTGTACACAAGATAAATGAGAAAAGCGAGGTATAAAGATATAAGGCACGCCTTGTTGCACAAGGATTTTCACAAAGCCCTTGTGTCTATTATAAAGAGACATATTCACCCGTTATGGATGCTATAGCGTTCCGTTATCTCATTAGTTTTGTTGTCCATGAAAAGCTTGACATACATTTAATGGATGTGATTACCTCTTACCTTTATGGCTCACTTGATAATGAGATATACTTGAAAATTTCCGAGGAATTTAAAATGCCTAACTCACATAATTCAAAGTCCCGGAAAATATTTTCAATTAAATTGCAAAGATCTATGTATGGTCTAAAGCAATCAGGACGTATGTGGTATAATCGTCTTAGTGAGTATTTATTAAAGAAATGTTATATAAATAATATCATTTGCTTATGTGTTTTTATAAAGAAAACAACATTGGAATTTATTGAAATTGCTGTATATGTTGATGACATAAACCTTATTGGAACTCCTATAGAACTCCAAAAGGCAATCGATTATTTAAAGAAGGAATTCGAGATGAAAGATCTCGGAAAGATAAAATTATGTCTTGGTTTGCAAACTGAACATTTGGCAAACGGAATCTTTGTTCATCAATCTGCCTACATAGAAAAGGTATTGGAACGGTTTTACATGGATGGAGCACATCCATTAAGTACTCCAATGGTTGTTCGATCACTATATGTGAATAAGGATCCATTCCGGCCTCAAGAAAAGAATGAAGAGCCACTTGGTCCTGAAGTACCATATTTTAGCGCAATTGGTGCACTAATGTATTTTGCTAATACTACAAGTCCTAACATAACTTTTTTAGTTAATGTCTTAGCAAGATATAGCTCTGCTCCCACAAGGAGACATTGGAATGGAATCAAACACATATTGCGGTATCTAAAAAGGACTACCGATATGGGCTTATTTTATGGCAACAATTGCAGTCCCGATCTTGTTGATTATGCTGATGCTGGGCATTTATCTGGCCCACACAAAGCTCGATCTCAAACAGGTTATGTGTTTACCTGTGGAGGCACTGCCATATCTTGGCGATCGACTAAGTAATCAATTGTAGCTACTTCATCTGGTCATGCTAAGATAATATCTATTCATGAAGCAAGTCAAGAGTGTGGGTAGTTGAGGTCTATACTGCATCTTATTCAAGACAAATGTGGTTTGAAGTGTGAAAAACTGTCCACGATTTTGTATGAAGACAATGCAGCATGCATATCCCAATTGAATAGATGATTCATAAAAGGAGATAGGACAAAATACATTTCACCAAAGTCATTTTTCACACATGATCTTTAAAAGAATGGTGATATTAATGTGCAGCAGATTCATTCAAGTGATAATATGGCTGATTTGTTCACAAAATCTCTATCGACGTCAACCTTCAAGAAGTTAGTGGACCAGATTGGGATGCGAAGGTTCAAGGATGTGAATTGATGCTCTCATCAGGGGGGAGTTAATGCGTGTTGCACTCTTTTTTCCTTACAAGGTTTTGTCCCACTGTGTTTTCCTTGCAAGGTTTTTAACAAGACAACCAAAAGGCGTATTGTTAGATATGTGTACTCTTTTTATTTTTCTAGAATTTTTCCATTGAATTTTATTTTAGTTAAGGTTTTAACAAGGCACCTTACTTATTGAGTAGACATTCAGGGAGGAGTGTTAAGAATAGAATTTTATTTGGAGTGAATGTCTATCTTGTAGAGACTTTTACTCGGTAGCTATGTCATTTTTCCCCTATAAATAGAGGGGTCTTACCCCATTTTAAATTATCCTAAAATCCAATAAAAATTCTCTTTCTCTGTAATATTGCTCTTGTTCTTTTATTATTTTCGTAATATAAAAAGAATATGAATAAAATTACATCAGGTTGAAACTGTTGACAAACAGCTGCAGACTGGTCCAGCGGCCATTTTGGTCCCCTTGGTTTCCAATTGGTCCCAGGTTCGATTCTGAATAGTAATTAATCCCATATTCCAGCTGTTAGTTTAGTTAAATTCCATGAAAAATATGCGGAAAAAGAAACACATACAAACATGCTCAGTAAAGAGCTTTCTAGAAAAAGTTCTTAATAATAATATTATTCGCTTATATTTTTAAAAATAAATATATTAATGCTTTTGAATGTATTTTTTAAGATGATCTTGTTTTAGTAAATTGTTGATAGCTTCACTTCTTAAAAATATAGACACCACCTGTGCAATATTTTGTGTACGCCTCTGATAAGGGAAAATATATTTATTTAACACCAAGTGCATGGCTTGTATTTATACCCACATGTAGCCCATGGTAAATACTTTAATTTCATGATATCAATGCTAAATAAGTAGTCAACTAAGAGTTCCAATTACATCACTACAAAAAAAAAAGTGGAAGTAAACGAAATTGGGTTATATGAAGGGGTGTCAATGGTTCAGTTCGGTTGGTTATTTTATATAATTTATACTATACCAGTTTTTCGATTATTCTATTATTTATAACCAAAATTAGACTTTTCGAAACCGTCCCAATCATGTCGGTTTCTCTTCGTTATTGGTACAGTTCGGTTAATTTTAGATATTTTTTTAATATTATATAAAATTCACCAGTAGAAGTAGAATGCAATAACATACGTTCTTTTAGAGGACTTAGCAAAACTCTCTAGATACTTTTACTGTTTAAAAGGTGATTAATTAAAAATGAAAAAAGAAAGATGGCTAAAATATAGGTCCATCAACTATTCTACAAAATTGTAAAAGAAATCAAACAAAGCAAAGAAAATATAAATCACATGGGTTGAAAGATATACCAAGTTGGGACTCAAGAATAAAGTCTATAGAAGATTAAATATTCAAAAAAATAAATCTAAATTATATGAAAGAAAGCATATTGAATACATTGTAGTTTGCTACTCATAATCGCTAGAATACTTTGTGTTTGCTAATATAAATACTTGAAATAACTTAGTTTAAGTAAAAGTAGCATAATAGGTTTTAGGAATAAGTATTTTGAGTTTAATTACATGTTGGCTTGTAATAGTTTTTATAATTCCAAGGCTCAAAGAAATTTAGTGCATTATTATTTTTAAACATACTAAATAAATATAATTTTCACATGTAAAATTTATTCGGTAGGGTTTGGTATTTTTTAAATTTATTTTTATAAAACAAAATCCTACCCTAATTATCGGTGCGGTTATAATCTATATAAAAACCTACGATTTCTTATAAAGAAACCTAAAAATCGGTTCAGTGCGGTACGGTTTGGTTAGTTTAGTTGGTTTTCGAATATCCATTGACACCTCTTATATGTTATACATATGTGACGTTGAGAAAGAATGCAACGGCAACGGCAGTGGGAAGAAAGACATAAGTCATTAACGGATTATCTTGGCATTTACCCGTAAAATTGAATAACAATTAAAATTATAAGTGGTTTTAAGGAAATATAATTTCACTTGGCACAAACTGCGGAATATGAGTATTAATATTAGTAATTAACTGTAAAATAAAGCAAACCAATATAATGAGTGGTTATGGCCTTTGAGCTAAATTGCCCTCGAACCAACAGAGTACGCTATAAAAAGTATGAACTAAATAACAGAGCTTGAGAGAAATGTAATGTAGTACGTTGTTATGCGTGAATATGATCCTTACAAAATGATTAGAACCCCCTTTATATAGTAGAGGAATTCTATCTATGGTAATATTTTAAATACAAAAGGAAATCTCATGATTGGCTAAACGTCTTGATTCGAAACATGCCAAGATTTCTGCCACGATCCTTGACCGATCACAGATATCTCGGCTTTTTGTTATTCGTTTTAGAAGGCTTTCTTCGATCTCGCTCGGTCTCTATCTCGCTTCGATCTCAATTACGGCTGGTATAGATCTTGAACGATCGAATCATGAGCTTAGCAATCCATCTCCATGCCATGGCACGATGCAATGCGAAAGTCGAGCCTTGGTATGCCACCTCGGTTACAATTAACCATACAAAATTAGGGAATCCCAATTTTGACTGTGTACAGATAGTCCCATCTTTTTTTTTGAGTGTAATAACAAGAAACGAATTGAGTCTTTGTGCTTCCCCTCAGTTTATCATGACGTAAGTGACGAGCCTGACCATGACGCTAGTGACAAGTGGGCACTAAAACATTCCATCATTCAGATGTCGAGGCATTAAATGCCTGTCAGTTGTTGTAAGCCACTATCGATTTTGAACCGTTGCCTTCAACCTATAAATGTATATTTCTTCTTTTTCCCAAACTTTAGTTTCAATTCTAATCTTCATAGTTCTTTGCATTCTTCAGAGCTTTCTATCTCTAGGTCTTTGAGTCTCTTTGCTTGTTCTTCCCAAAACACCAAATATTCCAATTTCTATTCTCCCTTTACTTATAAAAACAAAATGGCCAAAACATTTAAAACTGTCCCTCAAAAGGATGTTAGATAATACGCTTAACGCTAGAGGGGGGATGAATAGCGTTATAATAAAAATTAGCATAAACTTGTGGAATTTAAAAACTTGCAGGAAAAATAAGTGCAGAAATTAAATGCAATAAAGAACAAACGCACCGATGTATTCTGGTTCACCACAACAAGTGGCTAGTCCAGTCCCCGAGAGACTCTCTCGAGATTTTCCACTAACTTGTCAAGCTTACGGGTGCTCAACAAACCTTTACAACTTAAGGACACAAGCCTTAACACCTTTGCTCGGAGATACAACACTCCAAGACTTTACTGTTAAGCTTACGGGTGCCTAACCAGCCTTTACAATCTGAGGACACAAGCCTCAACAATCTTGCTCGGAGATACAACACTCCAAGACTTCGACCAAGGAAACACAAGTTCCTTACAACAAGAGAATCACAATTCTCTTCAAGTGTACAAAACACTAAACACTCAAACAAAACACTCCTTAATGAGTAGATATGAGTAAAAGAAGTAAGCTCAAGATCACAACAACTATGGACAAGACTTTGGCTCTCAAAAGCTTTATGAAATGAATATAAAATGATAAACAATAGTATGCAAGCTTATAGCAATAGTATGATCAGTTGTTGTGTCTTATTGTATTTAAAACACTGAAATGAAGCTGTATTTATAGTTGAAAAACTTGGCATTACCGTTGCCTAATTGCCAATTAAGAGTTGCTAATTTTACTGAATGACAATCGATTGTCAAGAAGCCACAATCGATTGTTTGCCAATCGTTCCAGAAATCAATCCCAGATTTTACGCGTAACAATCGATTATCCAAGATCAACAATCGATTATTAGCAACGTTCAAAAAATCATTTCCAGATTTTACGTAAAACAATCGATTATACAAAATCAATAATCGATTATTCCGCAACGTTCAAAAAATCCTTTCCAGATTTTAATTTCAACAATCGATTGTACAAAGTCAACAATCGATTACCTGACGGTATTTGAACACTTTACTACAACGGTCAGCTTCACAATCGATTGTGCAATGTTAACAATCGATTATTTATCAGACTTTGAAAATCATTTTAGACACTGCCTCTTGACAATCGATTGTTATATACTCACAATCGATTATTTAATAACTTTGAAAAAGTCTGGAAGACACTGCCTCAACACAGTCGATTGTCATATGTTCACAATCGATTATTTTGTGACTTTGAAAAATCTGATGGACACTGTCTCTTCACAATCGATTGTCATTAACTTCACAATCGATTATTCTGAGTTTTGAAAAACTTTGATGTACACTGCCTCATCACAATCGATTGTCATAAGGTTCACAATCGACTGTCATGCAGGTTTGAAAAACCTGATGCTCACTGCCTTTACACAATCGATTGTCATTAGTTCACAATCGATTGTCATGCAGTCTTGGCTTAACATAATCGATTATCATAAGTACATAATCGATTATCTTAGTCCAGATTTAAGAGGCATGTTTAAAAATCATTTTAACTAAAGTAAATATGCATGATTTAAAATCATTTAGCATTAAATTAAATATGCATGATTTTGTAAAAATAGTTTTACGAGAGAAGCCATGTCATGAGTCAAGTTGTCGGATCAAGATCACAATTAAGAACAACTCATGTAAAACTATAAAACTTGGTCATGTGCTTGAATCTCGTTATATATATATCAATTGTGCGCTTGTACTTGAGCTTCGTCATATGTCAATTTGCGCTTGTTTGTCATTCATCAAAACCTACATATATGAACACACGTTTTAGTATAATGCTTTGAGAACGTGTTTCCAACAATTTCCCCCTTTTTGATAATGGCAAACTTTAAGCGGGATATGCAAATTAGACAATTCATAATGACGATTTAAGACAAGTAAATATATGCAACAAGTATGCAAAATTAGTTCCCCCTCAATATATGAATTCCCCCTCAATTAATAAGATCTGAGAGTGCATACCCGTTAATAAGAATTGAGAGTGCATACCCGTTATCTTCCCCCTTTTGCCATTAGCAAAAAAAATGTAATAAGATGCCAAAGATATAAATAAAGCTTGTTTATTTATTGGAAAGAAAAAACAATTACATAAGGAGGGGACAATAAAGCATATCACAATAGAACCAAACAAAGAAATCATTCATCATCATTTCCCGCCTCATCATTCGGCACTGCTTCGAAGGGAACAAGACCCGCATATGGATAATGAACATGGTCAAAATATCCATGGATCTCATGAGTCAATTGACCAACAGAGGTGGTCAAGGAAGCAATTTGGTCGAAAATGGATTGGAGAGTGGGCTCTTGAGGCGGACGAGTTCGACGGGTTGGAGGAGGAGCAGGCGCTGCATGATCACCGTCATGATGAAAGGAGGATTCTGAAATTTCCCACTTCTTGGTACTTTTTTTGAGAGGACCGTTGGAAGTGATGAATCCGGAGGCTTCAAGAAAATTCATGATGAGGAGAGCATAAGGAAGAGGCCTATCATCTCCGATAGCGTCACGCATGTGAATCTTGACGAACCGACACCAATTGATGTTAGCTCCGGTTATTATGGCATGCATGAGCTTGGTGTCCTCTTGGGAAATGGTGGTATGGTTATGCTTACGAGGCTTGAGGACTCGGGTGATGAAATAGAAAATCAACCGATAATTGGGATCCATTCCCGTAATTGTAGGACGACGGGAAGAAAGATTTGGATTATAAGAAGTAAGTCCGGTTTGATGTAGGAGGACTGTTTCATCAAAAAGGGCTCCGGCCTCTCCGATGTACTGAAAAATGTCTTCATTATGAGGAAGACGGGCAATGGTATGAAGGTTTTCATCGGAAAGAAGAATTTGAACACCATTTATATTAGTCACAAGCTCACCGTCATCATCCTCATGAAGGTTGGAGTAAAATGCTTGAATCAATGTAGTATTGATGTAAGGATGGGTAAGAAGTAAGAAGTCAAGAAGTTGACAATTTTTTAGCATATTTGCAGCAGGGCCATAAGATTCAAGATACTTGTTGGTTGAAAAGCGGGGAGGAAGAATGTCGCGCTTTTCAAATTTTGTTAAAAATCGAGTAAGCTCGATGTCAGAATTAAAATATAGAACGGAACCATCTTGATAGGGATAGTTTGGAGCAGTAGAGGAGGATGCACCATGCCTAGCAGAACGGGAACGTTTGGTGTGACGGCCCGACATTTTTACTAAGTATTGCTGGAATTTGCAAGAGACTTAAAAGAGTTTTGATAGTTTGAGAGCTAAAATTGATGCTTGAGTGAATAAAAATGAATATATATGAAGCCTATTTATAGAGGGGAGAAAGGCATTTCATTAATGGAAGAATTCTGCTGAAAATTAAAAAAAAACGGTCAGAAACGATAAAGAATAAATTGCACTGACCGTCTGACAATCGATTATTGTAATGAGATAATCGATTGTCATTAAGATTTGACTGAATCTCGGAACTGACACAAATCGATTGCAGAACCAAACGGTAAAAAAATTTTGAATTACTGACATGAAATAATCGATTGTCAAAATATGGTAATCGATTGTCAAAATATGGTAATCGATTGTTATGTTACAGTGAGCACAGAAATTTTCTGATTTTGAGAATAATCGATTATATTTTGAAACAATCGATTGTTTTGGAAAAGCATTGCTGAATGGCTGAGACGGAAATCAATTTTGCAGTTAAAGAATCAATTATTTAACAAAACTGCATAATAAACATAAACCATAAACAATCGATTAGTGATACTGCTAATCGATTTTCTGCACAGTAAGATAATCGATTATTTGCTTGGAACAATCGATTGTTCTGTGCCAAAACGTAATAATTCCCCCTACCTTTAGGGTGATACCTGCAAAATAGAATTAAACGTCTCTGACGCTCAAGTCAGTAATTAAAATATAAATGCAACCTAAAATTTATGCATTTAGATCAACGTTTACCCGCATTCAATACTTCATTTGGACATGATTTATATTTAGCACAACATTAAACGCTAAATATTTTATCAAGTCTACTAGCAATAAGGTAAAGTGAGGAACGATCATACCTGTGTAGTTCTTGGTATTGCGCGTCTTACCTTTCACATTTCTGTCAAGATTGTCATCTAAATTCATTGAAGTGACCATTGGTTTGGTGTTGCTCTTTTCGAATTGATTTGGCAACTCCTTGCGACATTTAGATGGACAAATGAAAGTTCCCTCTTTCATTTGCTTAATTTGCAGCTCCAAGAAGAAATTAAGCTTGTCTATCAATGATATCTCAAATGCGATTTACAGATTCCTTGCATGACACTTATTAGTTGCTCCAAAGTAATACAAATATTTTCTAAGATATCATTTTCCACAAGATTTGATATGCAAGATATTAGTGGCATGAGAGTTTAAAGAAAATAACATTGCCAATATAGAGAGTTGTTTTGAGATTCTGTCATCAAAAAGATAGTAAACTTCATGCAATCTATTTCCCCTTAATCAGAAATTTATCAAGACATACCAACAAGACATAGATATACTAATTGTTATAAAACAATGATAAACCCATTTGTTGGATGATATAACAAGTGTACCAAAAGTTATTTTATTAACAGTGATACAAATTGTTACTTTTAGTAAAGCATATTACAAACGAGTGTTGACTGTTAACAGATCAACCATACATCGAATTTTGAAGAACATACCAACCATTATCCAGACCAAAGGATGTGTTCATCAAGAGACGATTTTTAACAGAAGGATTTTTGTCAATTGTTAGAAACATGAGACATCTCAATTATTTTTCAAAACTGAGGATAGCATTCATCAAAAACGTGAGTGAAAACTTTTTGAAGAATATGCTAATAGATAATACACACCACACAGTATACTAACAGTTATTTAAACCACAGATAGCAATTATCAAATCATGAATGAAATGATTTTATTAAGCTAACTGTTAATACATATCAACAGTTTTGATCTTTTAAAAGCAGATAACTAACAAGTAAACTAATTGACACCAATTGTCATTTAACAACACGTTTTCAACATATGAATCAAAAAGGCTAATTGATATTGATTGTTGACAAGGATATCTCAATTGTTAACACACATCAACTATTACGACTAAGCTTATCAAAGATTCAACAATAGGGGAACCAAATTAACAATAAATAAGTTAATATTGGTTGCTAGCACATATCAACAATTCGGTTTTTGTCAAAAAAGGATAACTAACCGAAATTTCCTCTTGATGCAATGAGGTGTCGTGCTCGGTGCATCTACTACAATACTGTAGCCTTTCAAGCACACCTGCAAAACAGATTAATGATCTTTTGGTACCCATGCCATTTTGGGTCCTTGGGGGTTAGGCATATCATTATGATGCGATTGAGTGATATGTCTATGTCGTGTAAAACATGCAGGAGCAATATGACCAATACGTCTACAATAATGACAAGTCACGTTGGGGTTATGCATCCTTCTAGGTTCATAGTAACTTGACGGACGAAAATGGTTTACTCTATTTTCAGCATTATGACTATTGCGCGCTTTGTGAACATCATTTCTCCTACTATGAGCAGCATTTCTAGAATAATTATTTCTACGTTGGAAATCATTTCTAGGTGCTCTAAAGGGTACAAAATTCCTTCTAGTATTTGGCCTATAATATGCATCATTTCTAGGGTAGTTATTTCTAGGTGGTAAGTCATTGCTAGGTCTTCTAAAATGTTCAACATTTAGTCTAGCATGCATATTGGTTCTAGGATTGCTATTTCTAGGATAAGCATTTTTATTATTAGTCCTAGGTTGAGCCTTAGGTTGTTGGGGTTTAGCTTCAACCTTTTCTTTAGGCTCATTCGTAAACCCTATGCCATGCTTGGTTGACTTCAAATTATCAAGAACATCATTCAAATTTTTGTGCGAAGAATTAAACTTATCTAATGTGCCTTTAAGCCTTTCTACTTCATTTTTGAGATGCAAGCAAGAAGTACACTTTCTAATAGAGATTTCGGGCTTATCGGCGCTTCTTTTTCCGAAAAACTTGTTTTCCTCTTTCAACTTCTCATTTTCTAAAACCAGTTTTTCAAAATCTTTTTCTTTTAGAGAGAGTTGTTTTTGAAAATCTTTTTCTTGCAACGACAGAGTTTTCTGCAAATCTTTAATAGTCTTGGAAGCATCAACAAACTCACTATGTAATTTATTATAAGCATTTTGCATTTCTTCAAGCGAGTGAGAGTTGGACGTACTTACCTCTTCTTCTTCGTTTGCCATGAGACATTGGCCAGTTGATTCATCATATGAGCTGTCCGCTTTTTGAGGCATGCTTTCATACATTTCCTCCAGCCTATCCCACATCTCTTTGGCAGCTTTGTAGTGGGAAATTTTCTGATAGTCTTCCTGATTCAAGGCGCTATACAACATATTTATTGCATTAGTGTTGTATTCACTTACCTTGGCTTTCCCAACTTTTGTTGTCATTTGATCACCATGCTTGATGATTTGCCATAGATAAAAGTTGTTGGCTGTGATGAAAATTCTCATCCGATCTTTCCAATATAAGTAATTATTTCCATCAAATATTGGGGGCAACATGTTAAAATCACCTTCACCTATTCCTGCAAAAGAGTCACGAGTAGAAGCCATGGATGGTTCTCTCAAACTGTTAAGTCTTCAGAGAGTTGGGCTCTGATACAAATTGTTAGATAATACGCTTAACGCTAGAGGGAGGGTGAATAGCGTTATAATAAAAATTAGCGTAAACTTGCGGAATTTAAAAACTTGCAGGAAAAATAAGTGCAGAAATTAAATGCAATAAAGAACAAATGCACCGATGTATTCTGGTTCACCACAAAAGTGGCTAGTCCAGTCCCCGAGAGACTCTCTCGAGATTTTCCACTAACTTGTCAAGCTTACGGGTGCTCAACAAACCTTTACAACTTAAGGACACAAGCCTTAACACCTTTGCTCGGAGATACAACACTCCAAGACTTCATTGTTAAGCTTACGGGTGCCTAACCAACCTTTACAATCTGAGGACACATGCCTCAACAATCTTGCTCGGAGATACAACACTCCAAGACTTCGACCAAGGAAACACAAGTTCCGTACAACAAGAGAATCACAATTCTCTTCAAGTGTACAAAACACTAAACACTCAAACAAACACTCCTTAATGAGTAGATTATGAGTAAAAGAAGTAAGCTCAAGATCACAACAACTATGGACAAGACTTTGGCTCTCAAAAGCTTTATGAAATGAATATAAAATGATAAACAATAGAATGCAAGATTATAGCAATAGTATGATCAGTTGTTGTGTGTTATTGTATTTAAAACACTGAAATGAAGCTGTATTTATAGTTGAAAAACTTGGCATTACCGTTGCCTAATTGCCAATTAAGAGTTGCTAATTTTACTGAATGACAATCGATTGTCAAGAAGCCACAATCAATTGTTTGCCAATCGTTCCAGAAATCAATCCCAGATTTTACGCGTAACAATCGATTATCCAAGATCAACAATCGATTATTAGCAACGTTCAAAAAATCATTTCCAGATTTTACGTAAAACAATTGATTATACAAAATCAATAATCGATTATTCAGCAACGTTCAGAAAATCCTTTCCAGATTTTAATTTCAACAATCGATTGTACAAAATCAACAATCGATTACCTGACAGAATTTGAAAACTTTACGACAACAGTCAGCTTCACAATCGATTGTGCAATGTTAACAATCGATTATTTATCAGACTTTGAAAATCATTTTAGACACTGCCTCTTGACAATCGATTGTTATATGCTCACAATCGATTATTTAATAACTTTGATAAAGTCTGGAAGACACTGCCTCAACACAATCGATTGTCATATGTTCACAATCGATTATTTTGAGACTTTGAAAAATCTGATGGACACTGTCTCTTCACAATCGATTGTCATTAACTTCACAATCGATTATTCTGAGTTTTGAAAAACTTTGATGTACACTGCCTCATCACAATCGATTGTCATAAGGTTCACAATCGATTGTCATGCAGGTTTGAAAAACCTGATGCTCACTGCCTTTACACAATCGATTGTCATTAGTTCACAATCGATTGTCATGCAGTCTTGGCTTAACATAATCGATTATCATAAGTACATAATCGATTATCTTAGTCCAGATTTAAGAGGCATGTTTAAAAATCATTTTGACTAAAGTAAATATGCATGATTTAAAATCATTTAGCATTAAATTAAATATGCATGATTTTGTAAAAATAGTTTTACGAGAGAAGCCATGTCATGAGTCAAGTTGTCGGATCAAGATCACAATTAAGAACAACTCATGTAAAACTATAAAACTTGGTCTTGTGCTTTAATCTCGTTATATATATATCAATTGTGCGCTTGTACTTGAGCTTCGTCATATGTCAATTTGCGCTTGTTTGTCATTCATCAAAACCTACACATATGAACACATGTTTTAGTATAATGCTTTGAGAACGTGTTTCCAACAAAGGAGACTGCTTCATCTTCACGGTTGTTCAGCGAGGAATTGGCGGCCGAGCTACGCCCTGAAGATTTTTTTCCCGAAGGGTGTGTTCTCGATTCTGCTTTCATGGTTGAAAACACTTCCTCATTGCCGATTTTATGTGAGCCGGTATGAGTTATATATGCTCGATTATCGAAAAACTCCTCTCCCAGGTTAAAAAAAGATTGCAACTAGGGTAAAAAATATGTGGTGGTGCATGCTCCATAAGAGGCAATCACCACCCATATGGAAAGGTTCTTAAGTATTTACACTTACCCTTTCACCTTGGGTCCCTTGGATCTAATCATCATTGATTTCTGCAAAAAATACGAGGTGACCCTTGGTCAATTTCATCCCTCATTCTAGAGGATAGTGATATTACTCTATTTCTTTTCAAGCAAAGTCGATGGACTTCCCTTCACCCTCGACCACCTCATACACCTATATATCCCACCGACTCTATCGAGAGGGACTAATAAAGCTTCAACTTCGAGCCACCAGGGCACTTTCTCGAGCATAGATGAGGACAAAGACTGCGGCTGGATGAGCCGATTTGTTCGACTTAAAACCTCAGACTTGATCCTGGTCGAAAGTATGCCATTTCCTTAGAAATGGATTATGAAACGTATGTATAATTTCTTCCCTAATTTCTATTTATTGTCTTCATTTTTTGACCCTTTATTATCAATATTTTAGTGGACACAGTTGTTGCCTGGATTTTGGTTGCGGTCCCCTAACTCGAGGACTGGTTCAGGAGCCTAATATCGCAATCAACACAAACTGAGCGTGCACGTCGCAATTTAGCAAAGGGTCGATGGAGGCTAGTATCCATGGTAAGGTTTTCTTCTTCACTTAATGATTTGACCATTGTTCGAATATTGTTCTGAACTTATTCATTTCTGTTCTTTTGTAGGTCTTGGGAAGGAGGTGATGATGAAGTCCTCTATCTGGTGGTAAAGAAATTCCTCCCCCATTATCTATTTCAAAGACGGTGAGGGAAAAGAAAAGGAAGGGGCTTTGACTTGAGCGAAGTCTGATGGGAAGAAGCCCAAAAAGAAGACAAATCATAAACCCAATGGGAACATCATCCCATTAACAATGGACTCAGTCCATCGGCTACTAGATGAGCCCAAAGAGGATGAAAAAGAAGAGAATAAAGAAGATTCCGAGATGGTGGACCATGCGCGACCTAGAACCGAAGTTTGGAGAACTTTGAAACCGATGGGAGTTGATACTGCTCCACCTAGGCTTGATGAGGCCGGGGAGGAGACTTCGGCCCAAGTCCCCGATCCAAGAGGAACTGAAGATGCTTTACCTCGGGGCAAAGAGACCGTTGAAGAGGAGGTGGAGGTTGGTGTAATAACCGGGCTAGAGGCTCCCCAAGACGGAGGCATTTACTTAACGGACCCACTTAGCGCAATAGAGATCGGGGATTCCCCATTGTTTTCTTCAGTTTCCGATTTGATGATACGCGATGCTCAGGCCGCGAAGACTTGTCACGGGGAAGGAGTCCACGAAGAGGAAGATCTTTTCCGTGGTTATTTTGTTGGGGTAGAAGATGTCACCGAATTTTGTGACTTGGAGGTTCCAAGAAAAGGGTTGGGTGAGGCTTCCTTGAGTTTTAAACTGACGAATCATTTTCCAGCTCCTAGTGCCCGATCCCCGGTGCAAGCGAACAATCATTATCATGGCCCCGGAGGATGCCCAAGTTCTTGCTGCCCTATTAAGGGTGACCAGCTACCTCCGGTGTTTGGTCGCAGAGGAAGATCGAGCCTAGATGAACGAGGTAGGAGCGCCTTATCTTTTCAATGAAGCCCAACATGCTCTAAACTGAGTAATCCCTGATTTCCCTGTCAATTTTCATACTTAGATTTTTTTCTCCTTTTGTATAACTTTCCCTTTTATGTTTGCAGGCTTTGGTACTTCATCACGAGGATTTACCCCAATTTCGAGGGGAGCTGAGCCGGTAGGAGGCCGAGATCCAGGGAATCACGGAGAAGAAGAATGCCTTCAAACTTCTTAGTGAGCAAAAGTTAAGAGCCTTAGAGATGATTTAGAGGTGGCCCAAAAGAACATGTCGATCTGGTCGAGTAGGTAAACAAAATCTTTAAAGTTATTAAAGATGAATCAGGTACTGTGACTAATGATTTGAACCCGTAGGTCAACCAAAAGATAGAAATAATCAGGCAGCTTCGTGAAGAGGTAGAACTGTAAAGACTAAGGCTGAATTGTGGAAAAAGAACATGGATCGCTTAGCCTCAGAAAAGGAAACTTCTTGGGCCTAGTTTGCCTCGACTGAAGTTTAGCTGCAAAGTATAAAGGAAAAAAACTTAGTGCAAGCCAAGAATATCGAGGAGCTACCATCTCAGTTGGAATCTACATATTCTGATCAGGATAAACTAGGCACAGAGCTCGAAGTGGGAATAAATCTAAAGGCCAGGGAATTCCTCCTATTAGGCCTCTTTCTCATGCCACGACTTGTGATCGGAATCCTTCCAATCTCGTAACTATTGCTGCCTTCTTTAATGCAGTATGTATGATTCTGACCTTGTAAGTGCGCCCATGCGACTCCTCTCTCCTTTTTCCTCCAGCGCTTAGCCAATCTCTAGGCTTTACTTTCTGAACATATACAAAGCTTGACAAGATGTCTCTTTGGGCATCTATAGGCATACTAAAGTTCTTCGCTCGGTTCTTTGTAAAACTTACGAATATTGTTATACCTTATTCCGTGGATCCGTTAATCCATGCGTATGACTTTACTGCATCAAGATAGGTCATAATATACTGTAACTCTTACTTCAGTTTATTTACTGAGGTCCGCTACCAAAATTCAAGCTTACTCTTGTTGTTTATCCTATATGTATAAGTCTAAGTCCTTTAATACTTCCTCATTACTGTCCATCTTAAGAGTGACGACCTAACCTCATTTCATACTTTGTAACTTTTATCCATCCATTGTTAATTCACCTCAATATCGATCTACAATCCACCACGGATAATAGAAACCTCTTATGTAATATCTTTCCACTAGGCTTACGTTGCATCGGGAAATACTTGAAGTGATTTCCATAATTATATTTCATAGTATATCAATATGATTCACCTTATGGGGGTATTCTAATATCGTGTCGTCTGCAAAATCTTTCCTCTTCCTCCTCCTCCCCCCCCCCCCCCTTTTTCCTTCAAATCATTATTCAATCAACGACCCAAATGTCATCTTTTATCTGCCACAATTACAACCTCATTTTATTACCACGTCAGCATTCCATTTCTTCTAAATTATACTAGTCATAGACTCATTTGAGCTCATTCAGGCTATACTGAGCTTTATAAAATTTAGAGAACCCATCAGCTCCCTTGTTTACACGGATTTAATCCCGAGGACTTATCCATTTTCATCATCTTATCACTTGCTCTTTTCTTATCTTAACTTCTGTCTTTCTAAAAACTTGTCATTTTATCATAGTTTAGCTTGCGACCGATTTCCTTATTCTTTTATAGAACATCGAGACATCACATCGTCTCCAACAAGGTATGCCATTGACGATGCTGCTATCATTTCTAGATATTGAATCCCCGCGCTTCTAGCCTCTTATCCGCAATATGGACTATTCATAACCTTCTGTATTAGAGTATCTTGTGTATATTTCACCTTTTCCTTACTTACCTTAAAATGTTACCTAACATTCTTCTATCTCTTTTATAACCTCCCTTCCACATAGGTATTTATCTCCACAACTTGAAGCTTTATTATAATACTTGCAGCTTTGGTGCATACACAATCCGGTGAGAGCTTCATACTAACTTCTTATGAGAATGGTACTCTTCAGTATGCGTCATCATAGAGCCGTTATATAATATGGCTACTGTACTATCTCTCTTATACCTCTTTTATTTACAAGTGATCCTAAGGTCTATAATTCTCTTGGTTTTCTCATGTTTTACTAGTCGATGTAACTCTTTAGTTTCCTCTTCTTTCTATTCAGCCTTTATGTAGGCTTAAGCTATCTTCCGATCTACTGCTCCTAGCATTGGTTATTACTTTAGCCTTTCATAGGCGCTACGGTATATTCATGATACAATCCTTAAACAATTCAATCCTTTATTTTTTGAGCAAGCATCTTTACTCGTCTTCTCCTAGGTTGAGGGGTAGTGCTGGGTTAAGGAGTACTGGAGCAATCGGAGGGGGTAGGTGGAGGAGGTGTACTAGGGTTATCTTGGGAGTTGGTCATTTTCTCTTTATTTTGTGAGTAAGAAGATAAGTGGGTTTGGAATATAAGAGAAGAGAAGAGAGAAATATTTTGACGGTTTTGGGAATTATGGGAGAGTGGCAGTGATGATGATGAATTTAAAAGAGGAGGGTAATAAATACACAAGCCCAAGGTCTACCTTACCTCAAGTTTGAGAAAATCATCACACGACTGTTAAGCCTAAGAACTACACAAACTCAAGTTCAAATGGTCATTTGGGGTCCGTTGACCAGAAACGATCGAGGGAAGTACTTATTATCGGTCCTTAGTATCTCAAACTTAAGACCTTCAAAAACAACTTCATAGTTTTATTTTAATACGCTTTGACCTGTACGAAAAGATAACAAATTCAGAATCCATGGAAGGGAAAAAGCTTTATATATTCATCAAAAGCTTTTTACAAGGGCAACACCCGATGGAAGATCTTCACAAAAGGCCAAAGCAACCTCGATAGAAATAGAAAAACTAACTAAAAGCCTAAGTGGCTTGGCCATCTATGGGAGTGGCGACTCTACCCTTAGGGTCTTTTGCGCTTTTAGATTTGCGCAAGCTTTTAGATTTGTAATCATCATCGGGATAAGGTAATTTCTCAAGCTTAGCTTCAAGCTTCTTAGCACCTTCGATCTCGATCAAAAGATCAATGCACCGAGCATGGATTTCTTCGAGAGTCTCCTTCCAAGATTGGCAATTGGAATGCTCAGAAATCCTCTCTGCTCGAATATTAGTTATCTCGATAACCTCCTTTGCCCGAACCTGAACAGCTTCGGCATTGGCCCGGTAGATATCCACCACTGCATCAGCATTAGCTTTGGTCATTTTGATTTTTGGTTACAGATCCGCTTTCAAGGAAATTAAATTCACAGTTAAATGCTAGTCAAGCCCAAGACTCCCGAAATTCTGATGATTATTTCAAGTCCGCGAGTGATAGGGGAAGGAATTAGGTCTTTCGATTCTGAGCAGGTAACATTTGTGCAAAATCCTTCTACTGAGATAATCTCAGATTTGGTCAAAACTTTGGAAAATCGATTTGTTTTGGTTGGGTCTGTCGTGGATGTGGAAAAGACTGAGTCAAGAAGGAGAGGAGGTGAAAATAAAAGAGAAAAAGAAAAAGAGAGTGAGGGTGTAAGTAGTGATGAGAGGGGAAAAGGGAAAGAAGTGGTTGATTCTTTACCCACTTCTAAGACTGTTAAAATGGGTATCTATGGAGCTGATCCAGAAAAGGTGGAAGAAAGTAGAAGTAGATCAGGGGAAGCTACTGAAGGACTAGTTAATCTTGGAAAGCATACAGATGAACCAGGTCATCTGTTGAAGAAACACTAGCAGATCTTCTGAAAAAGGTAGGTAATAGTTATAACCCCAAGAAAGGGAGAACTCCAAAAACAAAGATCCCTGGAATAGCAAGATCCAACAAGAAAAGGATATGTCCACTATTTCAGAAAATGAACTCACTTGCTTAAATGTGTTGGACAATGATCCCCTTCTTTGTCACAAGAGACTTGGACATGCAAGTCTAATTCAACTCAACAAATTAGTCTCCAAGGAGCTATTGAGAGGGCTTCCTAACATCAAGTTTAAGGAAGACAAAGTTTGTGAGGCTTGTGCAAGGGGGAAGCAGGCAAGATCATCTTTTAAATGCAAGAAAGTGGTAAGCACGACCAGATCGATGGAATTGATCCATATGGATCTCTGTGGTCCAATGAGAACATTAAATAGAGGTGATAAAAGATATGTGATGGTGCTTGTTGATGATTACTCTAAGTTTACTTGGAAATTGTTTTTAACTTCTAAAAATAAAATATTTGACATGTTTACTTCTTTAGTAAGAAAAACACTGAAACAACTAGGTAATCAACTTGCATTAATTAGGTCTAATCATGGAACTGAATTTGAAAATGTTAAGTTTGCTGAATTTTGTGATGTGCACGGCATAGATCGTAATTTTTCTGCCCCTAGAACTCCATAACAAAATGGAGTAGTTGAAAGAAAGAATTGGAAACTTAAAGATATGTATAGGACTATGCTTCAGTCTAGTAAACCGCCCTATAGCTTCTGGGCAGAAGCTGTAAACACTGCATGTTACACCATAAATAGGTGCATGACTGGACCCTTATAGAGAAGACTTCTTGTGAGTTACATAAAGGGAGAAACTAAATATATCCCATCTTAGGGAATTTGGATGCAAGTGATTTGTGCAGACAATGGAAAAGAGTCCATAGGTAAGTTTGATCTTATAAGTGATAAGGGAATATTCTTGTGATATTCTTCACATAGCAAAACCTATAAAGTGTACAACAATATATGACGTAGCTGAGGCTGAGAAATTAGCTTATCCCGATGATGATGATGATGAATACAAAAGCTTGAGTGAATCCGAAAATGCAGAAGACCCGGGAGAAGGTGTTAGGCATTCCCGAATTCTGTGGTTCTAGCACGATCGTTCAACTATTATATTTGGATTAAATTATCTGATTTTAACAATTATGAACCTAAGTGCAAATTTTACCCTTAACCGCTTTTATTCATTTTTAAAGAAAATTGCAACGTCATTAAAGCAACTCTTGAACCACGTCACATAAATGCACCCGTGGTTTTTGGACATACTTTTATATCATTGGGATTTGGAATTAGGGTCACACAAATGCACACCCGATTTTAGGGAGGTAATGTTATTAACATACGCGCCTAAAGAGACTAACACGTTATTATTTTGGCAAAAGGCCGTGAAATTCGCTAAACGAATCTTCCCGAATTCTAAGGATTTTAATATATACATTTATCGAGGGCCCCACAATTTAAGTATTTTGTTTAGCGAGGCTCATCACGTTTTATTATTTTAAAGTGCAAACCTAGAGCAATCTATAGTTTTCTACTTATTCTGCCTCTAAAATACAAGAAAGGCCCTAACTAATTTGTTACTGGGCTGATGCAAACCAGGCAATATTTATGCAGCAACATCCGACTATTGGGCTCTGATGTAATCCCAACGAAGGGAATTCAAAACCAGAAATACACCATAAAATCGGCCAAAACAGGCCTTGACCCAGGCCTAAATGAGAAAAGGGGCAAAACAATCAAAGTTTAATTACAATGAAAATACTAATCAAATCATTAAAAAACTATCTAAAGTATAATAGAATTGCTGAATTGCAAATCCATAGCAAGCTATAATTTTCATTTCAGGTTCAACAGGTGAAGCTACATCATTCTGAGTTCAAATGTGTACATGGAATTCGAAAAAACAGAGGAGAAGAAGGTGAGCAGTAAGGAAGCAACAGGCAGCACTCCCAATCAGAGTAATGAACAACAGAGATCAACAACAACCCAGAAAATAAATTTGACCAACCCAGGAGGAGTTCAAAACTTAAACAGAACTAATAAATGAACCAATAGACCACTTGAATGCACCCAAAGTTAGAACTCAGATTTCTTAGCTTAAAGTCTCTTCAACTCTCAAAAGAAACTCCATTAGGCTTTATAGTCGAGTGAGAATGATTTCTCGAACTCGAAGCAAAAATAGCCCTTAGGCCTTTGTAAATTTTGTATTAGGCCGGTATGGCTTTTGTAAAAAGATCGGTTGATGCTGATCTGGCCTTTTTAAAAAGATTGTTTGAACATATATATATATATATATATATATATATATATATATATATATGTGTGTGTGTGTGTGTGTGTGTGTGTGTGTGTGTGTGTGTGTGTAGGCTTTACTACCCCTTTTCGCCTTTCAAATTTTCTCCTTTGTTTTATCATTCATGTTTACGAAAGTTGTGATGCCTTAGCATGAGATAATGAGGTTTTTTTAGGGTTCGAACAAAACCTTGATTTTATTGCCTTTCTGAGTTAAGGCGTTATCGGGGTTCGATGTGATCGAAGTTGTTTTCCAAAAATATCTTAAGTTTAAGATTGTACAGAGGGTGGCCTTTAGAACCGATTGTGAGAGAATTTTTTATTTTTTGAATGCCTATTTTGTCACGAAATTTGGACGCCTATGAACCGGGTTAATTTGGATGTAGCGTTTTTAGGTCGGGATTTGCCCCTTGGGCTTATTTTCCCATTTTACTTCGAGCTTGCCTGAAGATTCAGTCCCTGAGTGGATGGTCATGGCTTATAAAAATTGAGAGTCACCTAAAAGGTCATATGATCTTGAAGTTTTAATAACATAATCTCGTTCATTTTTCGGACGGTAGTCCTCGAGTGTAGGGGTGAATATCTGAACTCTAGTTATGATCGACCCATAAGCCCGTTCCATTAATAGATTGAAAGCATGGAATTGTACAATAGAAAAACTTTTTCTAAGACATAAGATAATTGTAAGGAGAAATACTTCTCTTTATTCTTGAGAAAAATGATTACACGTGCATACATGTTTTGAGCCAGGGCTCGAACAACCTATGTGGGCATGGTTCGTTCAACGGTTCAGCTCTATCGAGACCCCTTCATTATGAAGTAATTTCCTCACAACAAAGTTGACATCAAAAGGCAATTCCCCCAGTATTTGAGGTTTATTGTAGGGAACCTCGGATACTGTAAAATGTTGTCTTTGACACCGATTCGTGATTGGATTTTGATTCTAAGTTAGCATGATCCGTTGTTTCCTTATTAAAAACCTTACCGAAAAAACTCAATTGGGACAAAAATGATTCAAGGAAAAAAGAGTGTAATATGTGCTTTAGGATCCAAAGCTTTGTGTCGCTCCTTGTAGAAAACCTGCAAGTGTTATTAGAAAAATAGAAAGAATTGAAATGGGGTCATCCTTCATTTGGATTTTGGATGTTTAATGTGACCTTCCTCAGTACCAAGTATCTGTGAACTTTGACCTCAATCATTTCCCTTCTTATTCCATGTAGAGTTTTGTCCAGACCGGCTTCCTAGATGGTCTTCGTTGTACGGTTGATTTATATCTCTATCCGACCATAGATTGATCGATATCCCTCTTGATTCTATTCACGAGCCTATTAGGATAAATGGACCTAGAAGGGGTCCCCAGTTGATCATCCTCGACCCTGATCTTCGACTGATATTGATTATGTACATCGACCCTAGTGACAGCTGGATACTCGATCAAATTTTACTTTAAATGTTACAAAGCTATGGAACTCCGAATGTTGAGACCATGAATGAAATCTTGAACAGCCCAATCGTCGGTGAGCGGTGGTAAATCCATTCTCTTTGTTTGGAACTGAGACACGAATTCCCTGAGCATCTCATTATCTTTCTGCCTTACCTTGAAAAGGTCCGACTATCACATTGCAACCTTAATGGCTCTGGCGTGCGCCTTTACAAAATAATCTACAAGCATGCAAACGAATCAGTAAACTTGGGCAGTAAATTATGATACCATATCATGGCACCCTTCGATAGAGTCTCCCCAAATTTCTTTAGCAATACGGATTCAATTTCGTCATCTTCCAAGTCATTTCCGTTGATGACGCACGTCTACGAGGTGACACATTTATTTGGATTAGTCATCCCATTATACATAGGAATCTCGAGCAAGCAAAACTTCTTGGGGATTGGCTTCAGAGTCGCACTTGGGGGGAAGTGTTTCTGCATAAACTTTTTAGAATCTAGTGCTTTCAATATCGGAGGTGCTCTTGGAATTTGGTCGACCCTAGAGTTATAGCTTTTCACCTTCT
Organism: Nicotiana benthamiana; assembly: GCA_034376525.1. Classification (NCBI taxonomy): domain Eukaryota; kingdom Viridiplantae; phylum Streptophyta; class Magnoliopsida; order Solanales; family Solanaceae; genus Nicotiana; species Nicotiana benthamiana. Next base: position 69,318,227 of record CM067334.1, on the reverse strand, counting down.
TATCATTTTTCTAGATCTTCTTTTCTCCTGTCTCGATCCGCTTCGTCAACTCTTCGAGCATTTTTGCGATAGCGGGATTTGTCTTCGATTCCTTCTTATTTTATTTTCTCGAAGTCAATTCGACCCTTTGCATAATATTTTGGGATGGCTTGAGTTTGACCCTGCTCGGCGTGTTGTTCTGATATTGGAGCTGAGTTATTATTTTCTGTTGGGCCTACAACATTTCAAAGATTACATGCCTGCTAATCTCGCCATATTCACCGCCATGCGCATTTAGAGCAGCTGATCAGGTACCCCACGAACGCTGCTTTAAGGATCGATGACAACATTTCCAAGTGATGGCTACATGTGAACTAACGTCGATTGGGTCTGCAGCAAGAACTCCATCGAGGCCAGCAAGCGGTGCAACGTTTCCTGGTGAAATGCTCTTATTCTCACTGTAGTGGCTGAGATCATTGTCAATGTGCTAAGGTGCTGATTAAGAGTTTGACATCTTTCAATCATGTAATCAAAGACACTTCAAAGAACAAGCGTAAAATGGTGGGTGTTACAAATATTTGTACGAGGCAACCATTATTATCCTTAGCCCTACGGTGGGCGCCAAAGTGTTTACCCTTTAAATTGGATAACAATTAAACTTATAAGTGGTTTTAAGGATATGTGATTTCTCTTGGCACAAACTGAGAAATATGAGAATTAATCTTAGTAATTAACTGTAAAACGAAGCAAACCAATATGATGAGCGATTATGGCTTTCGAGCAAGATTGCCCTCAAACCAACAGAGTATGCAATAAAAAGTATGAATTGAACAACAGAGCTTGAGAAAAAATATAAGTTAGTACTTTGTTATGTAGACGGGTTTAAGCTGTGGTATTCTGGGGTCGTGAGAGGTAAGAATGGAGTGGGCATCTTGGTGGATAGGGATCTAAGGGAGTCCGTGGTCGAGGTTAGGCGAGTGAATAATAGGTTAATGTCTATTAAGTTGGTTATTGGGGGTTGCGTCCTCAACGTCATTAGCGCAAACGTGGCAACCGGACTTAGAGGAGGAGGCTAAGAGGCGCTTTTAGGAGGGCTTGGATGATCTGCCAAGTAGTATTCCCCAGTCTGAGAAGTTAGTTATTGGAGGGAACTTTAATGGTCATATTGGGGCATATGTTGGTGGTCATGGTGAGGTGAACAGTGGCTTTAGCTTTGGGGTTAGGAACGGAGGAGGCACATCACTGCTTGATTTCGCCAGGGCTTCCGAGCTTCTGATTGAGAACTTGACATTTCAGAAGAGGGAGGAGCATTTGGTCACCTTCAAGAGTTCGGCGGCGAGGACTCAGAATGATTACCTCCTCCTCAGAAGGAGCGATAGGGGTATGTGCAAGGACTGCAAGGTTACTCTGGGAGAGTGCCTTTCAACTCTTCATAGACTCCTAGTGATGGATGTCTGTCTCTGGGTGAAGAGAAAGATGAGGGCTGCTCGGGGACAACCGCGGGTTAGATAGGGTGTTTTAAATAAGGAGAAAGCACATGAGTTGGAGAGGAGGTTAGCTGAGGGCGGAGCTTGGAGAAGTTCTGGGGAAGCGGACGCTATGTGGTCAGAGACGGTGAACTTGGTTAGGGAGGTAGCACGGGACGTGCTCGGGGTAGCCAAGGGCTATTCAGGCAGACATCAGGGTGACTGGTGGTGGAACGATGTAGTCAAAAGAAAAGTGGAGGTGAAGATAGCGGTGTTTGCTAAGTTGGCAAGGAGCACAACGAGGAAGAACGAAGAGAGAACAAGGAGATCTATAAGGTGGCGAGGAAAGAAGCAAAGCCAGCGGTTACGAAATCTAAACACGCGGCATTTGGTCGCATGTACGAGTAACTAGGGGAGAGAGGCGGGGACAGGAAGTTATTCCGGTTAGCTAAAGCAAGGGAAAGGAAGGCGCGTGATCTTGACCAAGTTAGGTGCATCAAGGGCGAGGATGGTAGAGTTCTGATGGGGGAGTCTCAAGTCAAGCAGAGGTGGCAGGCGTACTTTCGAGACTTACTTAACGAGGAAGGGAATCGTAACATAGAGCTACGGGAGTTGGGGAATTCAGAGCAACATAGAGGCATTGAGTACTGCAGGCGCATTAGGGCAGACGAGGTCATGGGGACTTTGCGTAGGATGAGTAGGTGTCGAGCGACCAGGCCTGGCGAGATCCCGGTGGAGTTCTGGAAGTGCATGGGTAGGTCAGGAGTGGAGTGGCTCTCCAGGTTGTTCAATGCAATCTTCGGGACCAAAAGGATGCCGGATGAGTGGAGGTCGAGTACAGTGGTGCCCTTGTACAAGAACAAAGGGGACATCCAGTGCTGCAACAACTATAGGAGTATCAAATTAATAAGTCACACCATGAAGGTCAAGGAGCGGGTGATCGAGGCGAGGGTGAGGGAGATGACATCTATATCTGTGAACCAATTCGGTTTCATGCCGGGTCGCTCCACTACAGAAGCTATCCACCTTGTCAAGAGGATGGCGGAGCAGTTCAGGGATAAGAAGACGGACATGCACATGGTGCTTATCGACTTGGAGAAGGCGTATGACAAGGTCCCAAGGGAGGTGTTATGGAGGCTCTTGGAGGCGAAGAGCGTGCCGGAAGCCTACATTAGAGTAATCAAGGACATGTACGATGGAGCTAAGACTAGGGTTAGGACGGTGGGTGGCGATTCAGACCATTTTCCAGTGGTTATGGGGCTACATCAAGGATCGGCGCTTAGCCCTCTCTTGTTTGCCTTGGTGATGGATGCTCTAACCCGACATATTCAAGGGAATGTGCCTTGGTGTATGCTATTTGCTGATGATATAGTCTTGATAGACGAGACGAGTGTCGGTGTTATTGAGAGGTTAGAGGTATGGAGACAGACTCTCGAGTCTAAGGGTTTCAAAATAAGCACATCTAAGACAGAATACCTGGAGTGCAAGATTAGCGCCGAGCCGAGCGAAGTAGGCAGGGACGTGATGATTGGATCTCATGTCATCGCCAAGAGGGACAGTGTCAGATATCTTGGGTCGTTGATTCAGGGGGGTGGAGAGATTGACGGGGACATCACTCATTGTATAGGAGCAGGTGGTCAAAGTGGAGGCTTGCATCAGGAGTCCTGTGTGACAAGAAAGTTCCACACAAACTCAAGGGGAAGAGCTGTGGTTAGACCTGCATATTGTATGGGGCTGAGTGTTGGCCAGTGAAGAACTCTCATGTTCAGAGAATGAAGGTTGCAGAGATCAGGATGCTCAGGTGGATGTGCAGGCTCACCAGGTAAAATAAGATTAAGAATGAAGTTATTCGAGAGAAGCTGGGGGGTGGCCCCAGTGGAAGAGAAGATGCGAGAAGCGAAGCTGAGGTGGTTCGGGCATGTGCGGAGGAGAAGTCTTGATTCCCCGATGAGGAGTTGTGAACGAGTGGCGATGGTCGGCGTTCGGCGAGGCAGATGGAGGCCTAAAAGGTATTGGGGAGAGGTGATAAGGCATGACATGGCTACAATGCGGGTTTCCGAGGACATGGCCCTTGATAGGAAGTCTGGAGGTCTAGTATTAGAGTTGTAGGATACGGACCCCTAGAGTTTTTCGTACAACTCACCCGGGGTTGGGTGAGGCTTGGCATGGCTATCCATTGATGATTTGTGTTTTGGATTGTGTCTCCCCTGTGGTAGTTATTTATGGTAGTTATTGTATGATATTATTGCATGCTATTTTATTTATGGTTCTTATGTTTAGATAATTATTTACGCTATTTCTGCTGGACTTACTAATGCTATTTTGTTTTTGTTTTTCCTTTCCTTCTTTGAGCCGAGGGTCGATTGGAAACAGCGTCTCTGCCCTTTCGGGTAGGGGTAAGGCTCGTCTACATATTACCCTCCCCAGACCCCACTTTGTGGGACTATACTGGGTAGTTGTTGTTGTTGTTGTTATATATATATATATATATATATATATATATATATATATATATATATATATATGGGGATAATACATAAACTACCCCATTGTATGACCAAATTGCCAACTACACACCTTTTCTTTGGGGGGGTCCTATTACCCCCCCCCCTCCCCGAACTATTTTAAAGTGTAATTATTTACCCTTTAAAAATCAACCACCAGATGCATGCAAGGTGGTGAAATACACGCGCCTGGAGTTTTGAGAACAGCCATTTTTGGCGAATGTTCAGCTATTTTGCAGTCATTTCCAGGTTAAATAACATTGATACATAAGTAAGTTACTCCGTATCAATTTTCGTAGTTTGACAGCCATTAGTTTTCGATGGATTATGATTAAAACTACAAAAATTGACTATGATTCTTTGGATTAATTTTAAATTTTCTAACACGTGAACTAGAAAATTCACATAACTGTTGTAATGAATGTGGGGTGCCTTTTTCGTGATTAGACCGTGCCATTTGGTAAGAATGGGAAGAATTTAAGTAAACTAAACACAAGGAAGTGTCATTGGTGTAGAAGAAGTAGATGGGTTATTGATCTTCCACTTGTTTTGAGAGAGTGTGCACACTCTCTATGCCACGTCAGCACTCAAGGCGGTGTTTATTACACTTTAAAATAGTTCAAGGGGGTAATAGGACCCCCGCAAAGGAAAGGTGTATATTTGAAAATTTGGTCATGGGATGGGGTGGATTATATGCATTAAGTTATGATGCACTTTATAAGCATAAAACAATCAAAATAATTCAAGGGTCAATCATAGCAGATCGTAATAAATCAAAGGACCGACTAAAAGGGACACGAAGCAGGTTTTTTGTATTAAGAAGAGATATATAGAGAACTTTTTATTGATGATATTGATTTGTTCTACCTCTCCATGGATAGGTTCAGAGCCTTATAGTGATATTCTCTCTTTTCTCGAGAATCGTGATGAAGAAGAAGAAGCAACCCCCTTTCTAGGGTTCCTTCTCTTAGTATTTATAGATGTAAGATGTATGAGCTGGCAATGATGGCCGTTACTACGCTGAGGTTCCGTCCTTTCGACGGTGGATAGGCCGTAGCCTTAATAATCGAGTCGGCTGATGATCGGGTATTGTGATTGATAAGTGGACATACTATTTGTTAGCTATGAATTAGCTTCTGATATAATTAATCTCGTTAATTATCTCGGGGTCATTTTTTGACCCATACAGTTAGTCCCTCCGCTTATCGAGGTCGTGCCTTGACCGAGCTCGATGAGCGGACTTCTCCGGATGCGGTTTTCGGTCGAGGTGAATAATGACTGCATCCATTTTCGGGAGTTTATGCTGTTGAAATTGATGGCCTTAGCCATTTCTTGCTCATGCAGGCAGCTTCGACCGTTGTCGAGTCACTTTTAATACATATCGGGGATGGTTGTAGCCATCTATTCATTAAGGATGGCGGTAGCCTTAGTGTTGTGGACGGTCGTAGCCGTTTATACACTAGAGAGGGCCATAGCCATTTATACACGGAAGAGGGGCATAGCTTTACAATTGTGGACAGCCATAGCCGCAATGGAGTCGAGTTGGTGACTTCAGTAACATGTTGTTGGTCCTAAACATTCATTCTTAGAAGAGGGTCGTAGCCACTTATACGATAGGAATAGCTGTAACTGCTTGTACATATGAGGGGATGGTCGTAAGTGTTTATACCATGGGAGTGGCCGTAGCCTTTTGTTCTTTGGAGATAGTCGTGATTATTTTGTCGACGATATTTATCTTTGTACGGTGTCGATGTTATTTAAACGTCGCGAATAGGGGAGTATAAACATACTTTTCATATGGTTTGGCAACGTCCAAAGTTTTGGAGGTACGCAGGACGTTACCTGGAACGTTTTTAGATCATTATAACCGTTTTGAAGGCAAAGCGCCGGTTGGCGACTGAAAAGCCTCTTTATGGAGTTTGTCATTATGATGCACGTTTCTGTAGAATCGAACCCTTTTGCGGTTGGTCAAGCGATTAATGATGACCATTGAAATTGTGAGAGCCACATGTGTTGCTTATAAATAAGGGGCTGAGGCATTTGTCTCTTACTTTTCGTAATTTGCTTAGAGAGATCCTTGAAGAATTTTCCTGCTTAGTCAGTTCATCTCTTCGATTGTTGTAATCTTCATCTTTCTCCGTCGATCCTTATTTCTTTCTGATATCTTCGATAAAAAAATGGCAAGTAGTTCCTCCAGAAATGCTGCTCAGGCAAGTTTTTCGGCAAATCCCACGGTGGCAGAAGAGTCTTCACCGGTAGTAAGAGGTGCAGAACCGGTGGAGGTCGATAGGACTCCGTCGGTTACTGACATCCTGTCCCTGCCCGGAGGTCCGGCGTTTTTCTTCACCACCAACGAGGGTGAAGATCAGGTGAATGAAGCCCCACTCATGGGAGAAGTGGGGATTGGTCAGCTACGGGAACAGCGGGGCATTCCCCGTTTTGCTGTTATTTCCCTTGCCATATGCGAGGAGAGGGTCCACATGGACCGTAGGGGGTGTTGCATTTTCTACGCTTATCCTTTTAGATTGGGATTTAGGATCCCCCTTCCGATGTTGGTGGTGGACTTTTGCCGTCATTACAGAGTCTGTACTGGCCAGCTCGTTCCTTCGTTTTACAAGCTTTTTGCCATGCTCATAAAGTATGCTGAGTTGGCCTGGAGGGAGATCACGTTGTGGCACGTGCTGACCCTCTACGCCCCTCATAGGGTTTGTTGTACGATGATTCGGGCCGTTCCTCCGGGGGCAAGGGGCTTGACTACGAAGTTAGATGATGCGGTTGAGCCTAACACTTATGAAAATACCTTCTTCATCAGAACTGAACATCTAGTGGCGTGTGCTACTGAGTTCCCAGAGACGTGAAACCATGCACGTAAATCCTTTTATTCGTCAGATTGTGCATTTCATTTTTTTTGTTCCGTTCTGATAAGTGCTAATCTTACCTCTTGTTTGTAGCTGAATGACCGCCGCTGGCTCCCCTGCTCAGCATTTGCGAATGGGTCGAGGTCGTGCTCCCTCACACAGTAGGGATTTTCACATGGCCATCTTTCTGGGAAAGGCATGGTCATAGACCTATTTCTGGTGAGAACTTTAGCTTCTTTTCAACTTTTGTTCTTTCTTTGATTAGGGAGAGCACGACGCATGAGGGCGCCTAAACTAGCCTTTTGCATACCGGGTGCAACTGCACGACTCGTGACAATGCCTGCGCCACGTCCAATTCCGAGGGTGACTTTGATTGATTGTTCGGCGGCCCATTCCCCAACATAGTCGGGTCTTCACCTCGGGCCGAAGATTCTTCAGGGATCTTACGCCCTAGGGCGGAGTTGTCTTCGAGCGAGGACGAGGAGGAAGATGAGAGACCGCTAGTCAGGCGTAGGGTCGCATTTACGCCAGCTCGGATGGTGATAAACTTGGATTCCCCACCATCGAACGTAGAGGAGAATACAATGGCGGAGCCTGCCCTTGAGTGCGGGCACTCAGTGGGGGTTGCCCCGGTTGGCTCAGGCTAAGGTGACATTATCGCTTCGGCGATGCAATCATCAGTTCCAGTTGCTGAGAGGGGAGGTAGTTCCTCAGTAGTTGCTTTGGTTGGAGAAGCAGGCGCCATCGTGTTGGCGGGGGCGAGAGCCTTAACTTCCCGAACGGCGTCCGGAGGAAAGGACGTCGCAGGCGAACGGTTAACTCCGAGTCCGACTTGGACCCTGACGACGTCTGCATGCTTCAGGACGGCCATACTCATACAATGGTTCATGCAGAAGGGCAGTTCCGTTATGTCAAGATCCCTATGGAGCAGAACTTACTACTTCAAGAGGAGAATCTGGTGCTGTTGTTCGAGGTGTTGTTCTTTGAGGAGGAAAGTACGTCGCTGAGGGGCATCTCAGATGTCGGGTTGAAGGGTGATGCAGCCGCACGGGGCCTAATGGTACGCGTAGTGACTTTTAGTTCTTCTTTTTGTTTTACTTGGTCTGTTTTTATGTTCTGATTATTGCTCCGTTCTTGTAGTTATTTTTGTTAGCGGTGGAGAGCATCCGCCAAGCTAATGTCTGTTCAGGGATCTTCTTGCGGGCGCTGGAGAAGTACCGTCGCTACCGGGACCGGTGTCGCGAGATGCGTGAGCGCATGAGGAACGACCCCCAGAACCGAGACCTCGTTGAAGAGCTGGCGAGGCGAGAAATTCAAACGCAGCAGGACCTTGGCAGGGTTAACACTCTTGAGGAGAAACTTCGTGGTAAAGACAAGGATATGGAGGCCGAGAGGGGGGGCAGCTGCAAAGAAGGGACGCCAAGATCAGGCCAGGGCGGCAGAGGGCTTCGAAACTTTGACCAAGCAGGTGGTCGCTTTGGAGACCAAGGCTGCTGCCTTGGGGCTGCAGGCGAGGGACGCCGTGTCGAGGGTTGGAACGTTGGAGACGAAGGACCACGTTCATGAACGAGAAAGGGAGTGGGAGAGGGCCGTTGTGGTCTTTCGGGAAGAAGCGCTGGAGGACCGCATTGGCGTCTATGAACGGGATTCCTGGAATGCGGCGGATCGGATTACGGCCTTAGAGGCCGAGAATTAGTGCTTGAGGGATTAGGCTGCCTTTTTAAGCCCGGCTCGTGATCTTTAGACATTTTTCGAGGCACTACTTGATGTGTACAAGAGGCTGCATGAGGCTGGCATTGTGTCTGAAGCTTCTTATGAAGAGGCCCGTCAAAAGGCTCATGAGGGCCGTGCCGAATACGTCTTTGATCCATCTTTGCCAGGAGTCGATGATGGTGCTTGTGGCGCTGATGGTGGTGCCGAGTGAAAGTTTTTGATGTAATTTTTATTTTGTTCGCCCTTCGTATTTGGATTTTAGATTTTTCTTTCTTTCGTATTGACCGGCCTTGGCCCGAATGTAAGCGGCCATTGCCCGCACAAGACTGTAAATATCTGTACATATATAGGCTTACTTTTCCCACTGCTGGTGTTGTGTTTATTCCGTGTTTTCCCTCGTTATTTAGATTTTTCTATACATGTTTTCAAAGGGTGATCTAGCTTAGAGTGAGATACTGGTAGGCGTGTCAAGTCCCCTATGTCTTTTGGTCGTAATGGTCCTGGCGGCCTTGACCGTTGTAATGTGGATGGCCTTGACTAGGTAAGTGACTTCGACTGTCGCTGAGTCGCTTGCTTGCCTTAGTCGCAAACTAGGTTGGTTGTTTTAGCGGTGATGGCCTTGGCTATGATTTAAGAGCTTTTTGTTTATCGCTTTCTCTTACTTGGTGTAAACGAGTTGTGGCCATTATTTGGCGATAGTGGTACTTAGCCAAATAAGTGGTGGCCATTATTTGGCGATAGTAGCACTTAGCCTCACTCCCAGTTCGGGTGTGGTTGAACTACTGGCCATGACGGTAAGAGTTTGTTGAATTTCGAGATTTAAAAACGATCACACATAAGCATACAATCTTTATTTATTTTACAAGCTTAGAGGAGGAAGTACTAGGATATTCATAAGGGAAATATTTTACAAAGTGGTTTGGGAAAGGTTTTTTGGGTTTATGGAAAGGTTGGTTGAGTAGGCTTTTTCTTTTTTTTCAGAGTGTTTTTCTTTTCCTTCTTTTTCTCGATGATACTTTCTTCTACTTTGTCTTGCTTTTATAGTTGAACTTTGGAGCGGATTTGAAATATTGACTTCAAACATTTTTAGAAATCTTTGTCTTCTAGCCTTGTAGGGTACTTCATTGGGCCCAATCTTCACATGGCTTGTGCAGAGATTCCATTTAGTCGTCCACGTTTTTCTTTCCACTTACATTTTTACTTTCTATCACATCTTTCTTTATGTCATGTCTGGTCCTTACCTGTTGTCTCCACCATTATTATTCTTTGTCTTTTCTTGATTCATTGTTCCTGAGGAATAAGCCTTTTTCATGTGTCTAAGTTATGTAGTGCTATTGAATCAAAACTCATCCCTGGATCGTAGTCTTCATATGGATATTGAGCATACTGTTAATTCAGGTGGTCTTCATTATCGTCTCCTCCTGATCTTTGAGACCTTTCCAAACTGGACCTTGACCTTTCTGGACTGGGACTAGGATTTTTCATCATATGTTTGTCTTGTTTTTCCTTTTCTTGAAAGAAATTCTAGTGTCTTTTTAATTACATCTTCTATTTTCTCGTTTTTTTTTCTTTTTAACAATTATACTCTTTTTCTTTAATGTTTCTCCGTGTGTTAATGTTCTGGGTAGCCTTCGACTTGATGAGCTTTCTTCTTCACTTTTTGGCAAAATGACATCCATAAACGGATTTGATTTGTCTTTACCGGTCACCGTTTGAACCAGACTAGCTGTATCATCATCCGATACATTGGATTTTTATGCATGGATTGGATAATTCATACCCTTCTCATCCATTTTTTCTTGAGCTGGAGAACTCTTCTTCGGACTATTCATCTCTGTATCTTATTGAGGAACCACTTGAGTCTGATATTGCGTTATTTCAAATTTTAAAGCATGCACCCGTTGTTCTAAAACCTTTACCTGCTCCATAAGTTTGGTTTTTTCTTTCTCTAAGATTTCATTCTTCTGGTTTAACCTTCTGAAAGATTCAGTCAGTAATGAGCAGTGGTCGCAAAATATTATTTTATCTGAGTGTCTTTTTGGATGTTGTATTGAATTTTTTCGGGTTTTGTCTGAGTGCTGGAAAAATATAGTAATTTGGTCCTAGTATTCCTCTTGCGTAGTATAGTGCTTCAGTAAAATTATTAAAACCTTTAAAAAGTGGTTTTTATATGTCTTTAATAGAGTCTAATACTTCTATCCACGTTTGGAAAATATCATTTGTCTTACCGTGTACAACCACATAGTATTTAAACCTTTTTTCTTAATTTTTGTCTGTAAAATATTGCCCCAAGGCATTAAGAGCTGCTATAAAATATTTAGTGTCTTTCTTATTATATGTTATCCATAGGTTAACAATTAAACATCTTCAGGGTCTATCTATAACACATTATGGTAAAACTCTAAATGACATATTTGATGGTGGAAAAATATTAAATTATGCTTCCCAAAAATTATCTTTTCTATATTATTTTGTTCTGTAATGGGTTGTGGCTTAAGATGAAGGTTACCTAATATTGTCTGCAAGTATTTTTTTTGGTATTTAAAATTTTGTATTAATCACCAAAGATGTTTCTTTACAAATCCATAGTGCAGCTAAACACAGCTGACTATCAAAAAGAAAACTTAATCAACATCTACTGATATTGTACCTATACTTCTATTTACAGTAGAGAATGCTGAAGCTGTAGGCTAACTTTAGGGGGACTCCTAACATTACAAACATATGCAATAGTCCTAATTAATTGATCACTAGAACAAAAGACATTCTTAAACAACTTCGAGTTTCTCTCTAACCAAATGGTATAGAACAGTTTTGCTATAATCATTTTGACAATGTGAGCTCGACTAGTTTTCCTTTTACCTTTAGCAATGATCCAGTGAATAAACTGCTCCCAATTCTGATAACTAGGCTGAGTTACTCCAATTCATAACATTGTTTGATGCCTCAGTTGCCTAACAAAGGGACAAGAAAAGAAAAGATGATCTCTGTTCTCCATACCTTGTTGGCATAAAGCACATATGCTATCCACAGTCAAGTTCCATTGGCCCAACCTGTCTTTAGTAGGTAATCTGTCTTGCAATACCAACCAGAGGTTGAAGAGTGCCTTGGGTCTGTCAAAGTTTTGGATGGTTAGATTCTTCCACAGGACTCTAGGCAATTGTCCAATCTGGTGTAGGTACATCATCTTTATAGTACACACTGGTTGATTCATCAACTGAGATTGCTGCAATGTAACAGTAGCTTCAATAATCTTCCTGACCATCCAGCTGGCTTGGTTAGGAATAACTATGGAATGTAGCTGCTGTTGTTTTATATAGACTGTGTGAATCCACCTTACCCATAGAGCATCCTTCTTGTGAGCCAAATCCCATCCAAGCTTGATAATTGCAGCTTTGTTCCACACTAGCAAGTTCATAATATTTAAGCCTCCAGCTGATTTAGGCAAGCATATTTTATCCCAGGCTATATATGCTTTCTTTGATATATTGGCTGAATCTGTCCATACAAAGGATCTACATACTGCTTCTAGCATCTTTAAGATTTTTGAAGGAATAAGGAAAAGTGAGCCCAGTAAGCTTGTATGCCAAATATCACTGATTGAACCAATTGAACTCTACCAGCATAAGACAATTTTCTGGCAGTCCAGGATGTGATCCTGGCAGTGACCTTATCCACCAGTGGCTGCCATTGTACTAAAGACATTTTCTTGGTAGATAAGGGAACTCCCAAGTATTTGAAAGGGTACTCCCCATATACATAGCCAAGATGATCTACAATTTGATGTTGGATATCAGTAGGAACACCACCAAAATAAACAGAACTCATCCTCATATTACCTTTCATCCAAGAGGCTTCAGTGAATTGAGAAAAGTACTTAAACATGGCTGTTATAGACTGATGCTCTCCTTTGACAAATAGCAAAAGGTCATCTGCAAAGCTAAGGTGAGTAATGCCTAGCTTTTTACAGCCTGGGTGAAATAGGAAACATGTATCCTTCTTCAATTCAGCAAGAGCTCTACTTAGATACTCCATCACTATGGCAAATAGAAAGGGGGAAATTGGATCACCCTGTCTCAAGCCTTTAGCTGCTTGGAAGGGTTCAGTAGTTTCCCCATTCACCATCACTGTATAGCTGACTGTTTGGACACATTCCATGATCCACTTCATAAATCTACCTGGGAGTATTTGTCTGCAAGTATTTGTCTGAGGATGAGGCTTGAACGCCTTTTCCCTTGTCTTCTGTCTTGGGAACTGTTGGTCTCATTATGTACATGTAAAATATTCTTATTATTTGACAATAATTTTTAACCTACTTAAATGGTCTGCTAAATTATTATCTTTTCCTTTAATATGTTCAAAACTAAATTATATATTGATATTGTATCAATAAAATTTAACCATCTTCTTCTACTAGTATTTTTTGCATTTATCTTTTGGTGAAATTTGACAATAGCTTCACAATCAGTTCTAGTTCTTACTTCTTGTTTGTTTAATATATATAATTTAAAACTGTTTAATCCATAGATTACGGCTAAAATTTCTGCGTCTATGCTGCTCATATTTCCTTTCTCTTTATATTTGCCACTTTGGTATGCAATTTTTTTTTTGTTTTCTTATCACTATATTTATTTGGTTTTGCTTTTAAATTGCTCCTCATCCCTCAAAACTTCCATCTGTTTCTATAATTAAATAGTCAGTTTCTAATGGAATAGTTAGATCAGGAATATTCTTTATTTTTTCTTTAATTTTTTGTACTAATTTAATATCTTCTGTATTAAAATATTTTTGTCCTGTAGATCATATCTTAGCATATAATGGTCCTGCTATTTTTCCCAAGTCTTTTATAAAATTTCTTGCATAATTTACTATTCCTAGAAACATTTGTAGTTCTTTAATATTGTCTAGTTTATCTGGCATTTCTAAAACTTTTTTAGCTATATGGGGTTGTAACTTAATCTTCCCACCCCCTAGAACTACTCCTAAAAAAGTTTATATAATTTTTACATAATTTCATTTTCTTTTTACTAATGATTATTCAATTATCTACAAATAACCTAAATATTGTCTGTAGATGTCCTAAGTGTTCTCTAATATCTTTACTGAATACTAATATATCATCTACATATACTAACATAAACTTTTTATATTCTCCAAATATATTATCCATTTTTCGTTGGAAAATTGGTGGAGCTGTTTTTAATCCGAATGGCATTACTAGTCATTCAAAATACCCTTCTGGACAAGTAAATGATGTCCATTCGATACTTTCTTCATGCATTTTTACTTCCCAATATCATTTACAATCAAGTTTACTAAATATCTTTTTTCTTTGTATTCTATTTATTAGTTCTGTTTTATCATGTAGCTTATATCCATCTGTTCTGGTGTTATCATTGAGTCTTTTATAGTTTATTACCATTCTCGTTTTTCCTCTTATTATTTCACTGTGATTTCTAATTATAAAAGTTATTACACCTAAGTCCATAAGTTCTTTAATTTGAGTTTTAAAGTCTTCAAGGTCTTCATTTGTAGCTTCTATTGAAGCCATTTTAACTATATATTCTGGGTTTATTATGTCTAATTTACACATCACTTTATTATTTTCCCAGTGCTTTAATGGTTTTTCTCCGATTATCTCTATCTCATCTAGAATTTTTATATGCTCTAGATCTTTTTCATTCTTTATTATTCCTATTCTTTGTAATCCTCTTTTGAAATTGTATAATTTTATTTCGATGTATATTAATGTATAGTCCTTTTCTAGTATATCTCTATCTTTATTTTCTTCTAATATTAAATTTTTAGTTTCTTCTTTAGTCCTGCAGCAGGTTTTGTTATCTTTACATTTTTTACAACATTCTTTCTCACTTTCTTGCAGGTTTTTCTGGTTTTCATTCAATATGGTCCTTATCGTAGTTGCGGCTTCTATTGTTTGTACTGGTGTTTGTGTAATATTTTTAAAGAATATTATCCCATCTCTACTAAGCAAACAACTACCATTATTGTGTAATATAAAGCTCAATCCTAATACAAAATCTACATTTATATTTAAATCTCTTACCCAAATTTTATCTACCTTATAGCTAGGTTTGTAAAAATCTAAGCATGTGTTTACAAAATTAATTTGTGATTTATCTATATAATATTTATAAATGTTATGGGTTCCATCCATTTGCATGACTACTACTGGCTTGTCTAATGTTTTTATTAAATTAGGTGGAACTATCCTCTTATTATTTATACATCTTGTGCATCCTGAGTCTACTAGAGCTAATGTTTTTATTTCGTAGTCTTCTATTCTAATTCTTGCTAAAAATTTTATCGTAGTTAATTTTTTATCTTCATTAAATATTAAGGCATCATAATTTTCTATACTCATTAGTTCTTTATCTTCTTTGGTTGCTATATTTCATCTTATATCTTCTAAAATTTTTTTCTTTTTTCCGTTTTTTGTATTCTTTTTTCTAATTCATTTATTCTATTTTCTAATGAAATTATTCTTAGATTTATAATAGAATTATTTGTCTCTTGATAGATTTCTTCTTTATTTATTTTTGTTTCAAAATCTTTTTCTATACATGAAATACATCTTTCTAGATAGCATAATTTACATTTAGCTCTTTTATTTCTACTGGGATACCATTTACATTTAAAACACTGGTTCCTATCTAATCCTTTATTTATTTCAAACTTAAGGGTACATTCTTCTAATATATTTACAAAGTTATTTTCTTCTAGGTCTAGTTTTTCTAGTCCTATCTCATTTATTAACTCTTCCTCTTCTGACTCTGAGGTTTCTATTTGGGTTTTGTCTGTACCTACACTTACTATAAAATATATACTTTCATTGTCTAACATGTATTCATCTACATTTATTAAGGTTTCTTGAAAATCTTCTATTAACTGTGAATTTCTTGTTTTACTATTGATTCTTTTTGGGCAGGTGTTGGGTAAATGTTCTACACTCCCACAAGTAAAACATTCTAGTTTGTTTTTATAGTTTCTATCTATTCTATATTTTCTATCTAAATAGGGTTTTCTAGCTGATGACTTACTAAGATAATATTTTTTCTTATTATATTCTTTATTGTATTGGGGTTTATATCTTTTATATTTCTTTTTTTTGTATTCATTTTTGTCATAACTTTGTGTTGTATATACCGTTGATTTACAGAAACTCATATTGATCTGTTTTAGCTGTTTTTGTATTTGTAAGTTTATACATTTTTTTTGTAATATTTCCATAATATGTTGTAGTTTGTGCCATATAGACCATTTTGTATTTGGATTTTGTATTACACCATCTCTTTTATACCATCGTTCTTATATTTCTCTTCCTAGGCTCCTGGTAGTTTATTGAATAATGTTTTACCTGAATCTTGATCAAAAGTATTTTCACTAATAGTACAATAATAAAAGTAATCGTTCAAAAACTTTTTTTTATGAAACCAACTACTTATACTTAATTGTTCTAATTTTATTAAAACATCTTTTGTAGTACTACTAATCCACTATTTGGATCTTCTCCTATGATCAGGCTATGTATTTTATTTGTAAAATTATAAGGATTTGCTCCCATTGCTATTAAATTTTGAAAATCTTGAGGAAATTATGATTTATAAGTTTCCCATAAGCCCTTTGTTAATTCTCCTAGAAAGGTTTCTATATATTTATACATTGTTTCTGCATCTGTGTCAATATAGGTTTTATGAAATCTGCTACTACTATTCCTTTACCTAGGTTTATTACTGAGTTCCACATTTGTGGATCATGGGCTGCTATATTTAATATTTTACATTTACTTCCTCCTTCTTGTAATCTTATAGGTTCTTCTATTGGCATCTTTTTTCCTGATGGTCTTACATTTTTTATTTCTGTTTCCTGATCTATTCTGTATACTCTTCTTATAGGTACATTTCCTGTACTAGTATCTACTGTAATTTGATACGTTGTTCTCTGAAATGGGCTTGGGCTAGAACTAACTGATTCCATTAATTCTTTTAAGCTTATTACTGAATCTGTTATGTTTCATAGCTATCTTGTATTTCTTCAAAAATTTGATCGAATTTATCTGATTTTTCTTGTAACCTATTTGCTTTTCTATATCCCAAATTATCTGTTCTTAATTCGCATTTTCTAAAATGCTCTTCTACATTTCTAAAAGTTAATTTTCCTAGTTTACATCATTTGCATTGGAAAGTGTTATTTTTGTTTTCTTTAACTAATTTTCTTGCTTCTTCTAATGTTATATCTACTTCGAATTCTTCTTGTATTATTTCAATATTCATACATTCAGTTTCTTCTACCTTATTTTCATCTTCATCATCTGTTTCTTTATGAGTAGAATAATTATAATAAGTAAACCTAATTGACGTTTCTCCTTTTGATGTGTATATATCAAATGAGATTCTAGTTTATATATTTTTGGTTTTGAAAAATCTTCTAAGTTCCATTCTAATTCCGCGTATTCTATTGGGTCTATCTTAATAGGTTTTAATAACTTTATCCCTTTATTTCCCATTACTTCAACTACATCGTCTACTTTAATTTTGAATTTTGTATTGCTATTTGTTGCCATTTTTCCTATAAAACATACACATATTAATAGATTATTTCCATTATTCATTTCTTCATATCATTTACTCTGTATTCCTATTTTTATATTTTTTCCAAATTCTGCTAGATTTATCATAAAATTGCGCTAATATAAAATATTCCTCCATTATTTGTCATGTCTACTTCTCTTAAACCTATTATAGATTTCTTTTGATCTGATCATTTGTCATCATATATTACTATTAATACTTTAGTTCCTAAATTTTTTCTTGTTAATCCTTTTAATCCAATTACTATTAATCTCATATGCATTAAATTCTTTTTATAATTTTTTATTTATTTTATTGATTCTGGATTGATTAAGTTTAATGTCGCAACTTTATTTCCTATAGCTGACAATTGTTCTTCTCTATAATGTCTATATAGTTGAGAATTGGTCGAGAAATATCCTGTATTATATAGTATTTTTGGATCTAATAATCTTAATTGATTTTGATGAAAAATTTGTATATCTTTATCTATATCTATTATTTCATCTAATTTTTTATCTTCCTCTTGTCTTTTTCTCGTTAGAATTCTGGTTAGCATATTGTTTCCTATTCTATTTTCTGAAAAACTTATCCTTGATCTTTCTTGATTTGTTCTTCCTGACCCACTTGGAAAAAGATCCATTTTTGTGGCTTTCTTATCTTTAATTTTTCTTTTTGTGGTGTTATTTCAACTCTTTTTAATTGTTCTATTAAATCGTCCACCTTTGGAATCTCAGTCTTTATTTCTTTTTCTTTAATAATTTATCTAGCTTTTTATTAACCTCTAATAATAATATTATTAATTTATTATTTGTTTTATTATTGTTTGATCAGTTTTTCCTTGAGGAATATAATTACTTAGTCCTTCTGGATTGGGTTGAATTCTTGCTGTTAATTTTATTACTTTTTCATATATTGAATCTAATTCTAGTTGTAGATCCTTTATGAAAGAGCGATTTCTTTTATTGTATCTATATTTTCGTTAAGTGTGCTTATCTCACCTTTTAATATTTCTACCTGTTCAGTTTTTTTTCTACTAATCTGGTTGTTTGTATTTCTAACTTTTTAGGCTTTTCTGTAATAGTCTTGGTTAACTTTTCTATTTCGTTTTTACTAGGTATTTTTTCTATATTAAATTTATTACTCAAGAGTTGTTCCTGTCTATTTCTAGTTCTTGTGATTTTATAAAGTCTAAATTTTGTTCTAATTTTTCTAACATCCTTCTTTGTTTAATGTGTCCAGCCTCTACTAACTCTAATGTTCTTATTATGTATTTATTGTTGTCTTGGGTTTTTTCTCCAAAGTTTATTATTAAATCAATTAAAGTATTGTATTGTTTATCTTCAATATGTAATATATGTTCTCCACTACTAAAATTACACTTTATTACCGTATTATTTTTTTATTATTCTATATTTTTTTCTGAATGGATTTTTAAGTCTAAATATTCTAAGTTTCTTAAATTAGCTACTTTGTTTTAACCTAGGGTATCCAAATTTTATTTTTTTTTTGGTAATTAAAAGGACCAAAGATATTTCAGTACAAAACCGTAACGCAGCTATTACACAGCTGGCTATCCTATCTATCTTCTATATGAACTATCACTATACCTATACCTCTATTTACAGAAGAAATTGCTGAAGCTGTATTTTCATCTTAGGGTTATTCTTTGATTTTTGAAATATATTTGTCCTTCTGTATATTGTATTTCCCACTCTAGAGCTGATATAGTTTCTGGACTAATAATACACTTTACTATGTAACTTGGTTCTCTATCTATTTTTAATTCTAATTCTTATGTTTGTTTAGCTAATTCTAAAATTGATGTTAATAGAGTATTAGTCTTTTTTAATACTTTCTTTAATTCCTTCTTTCTCTTTATATCCTTCTTATAATCCAATAGTGAAATGCGATTTTTTTAGTTAACGGATGTTGTTTTAACATATGTATCACTCTAATGGAATATATTTTATTTTATTCTTAATTATTCTAAGATAGTTCTTTTCTTGTTCTATTTCTGAATTAATTCTTTGTATTTCAAAAAGAAGAAAATTCTTAAAATTATCAGTGTTTAAATCACTTAGTTCTGTTTTACTAAAAATACTTTGTTGTAGTTCTAATGTCTTTTATATTCTATGTGATTCTTTATATTTTCTATAGTAATATAGATTATATGATGATAACAATTTATATATTTAGCAAAATAATGTTGTTTCATAAACTCTGAGATCCGAAAATCTTCTAGCTCTGATACCAAAATAAATTGATTATATATATATATATATATATATATATATATATATATATATATATATATATATATATATATATATATATATATATATATATATATATATATATATATATATATATATATATATATATATATATATATATAACACTTCTCTTTAAGTTCCAAATTGTTACTTACTGTCTTTTAAAAAAAATCAATTAAAAGTTTAATTTGATCTTATATTTCAAGTCTGTCAACATCATTAGTTTATGATGGGAATGGACAAGTACTTGATTTGATATTTATTATTTTAAAAAAATGCTTGAATTAGTGTGTTAATAAAGTTGGTAAGAACTAATCAAGTTCCAAGCTATTTCCTATAGCGAGTGAACACAGGAGCACTTGATAGTCAACTAACTGCAATGTGCATTGACTCAAAGAAAAAGCAGAGAGCAAGTCTTCACACTTAATTTTCTCTAATTTGTTTATCATCTAATCCATTTTTTTATTATCTTCTTTCTCATTGAACGTCTCCTTTTTCTGATGATATTTTTTTTTTAATCTTTTTTCCTCCTTAGCTCAAAGCAGTACTACAGCCAAGCAAGAAGTTGACTAACAATAACTGAATCCATTGTAGCAATTCAACCAATCATAAGAACAACTTTCTGATCTGCTTCTTACTCTAAGGTAAAGTGCTCTTTCTTGAGATCTAAAGTCTTTTTTGGATTCATCTTGCATTTCTTTGGTATTCATTGACTAGTTTTTCTCATCATACAGATTTGCAATATCTAAAGGAAAATCTCTTTCTTTCTCTCGTCCTGATCAGCAGACTCCGAGGGATCAGGTGAAGTCCTCCCTTATCGTTGGCACGGATAAATCGGTTACATCTTGTTCCTACTACTACCGAGCAGAGGACGTTGTCTTAGCTTAACGAATCTCATCTCTACACTCACTAGTCTAGGGAAAGTTTCTATCTAAAGTGATAGTGATCCATCGCCTTGACCCGAGTCTCCACCATATGTATTTCCTACCTCTCCCTTTTTTGGCTATATAGTTTTGCATTTCTGTTGACGGTACTGATATATTGTCTCTTCGAGCCGAGGGTCTATCAGAAACAATCTCTCTCTGCCCCGTCGGGGTAACGGTAAGATCTGTGTACACAATACCCGCTCAAACCCCACTTGTTTGAATTGTACTGGGTCGTTGTCGTCGTTGTTGTTGCTAGCTAGTTTTGCAAAAATGGGAGAGGAGAATTGTTGGGAGAGAGAGGTAGTGATAACTGAGCTAACCAAGGGGAGGGAATTGATGTGTCAGCTGCAAAAGCACTTTGATCCAATGAAACAGGATGTATGCCAGTATTTATCTGTGGAAATACTTTCTTCCTATGATAAAGCTCTGTCCCTCTTAAATGGCACAGCTTTATCAGGAATGAACAATGGTAAACAGATTAGTAATCCAGCACCATCTTCATCAACTGGCAAGCTGGAATCTCTGCATCTTCTGGCGGATGCTAGCGCAAAGAGTTCTGACCGTCCCTGCAACTCAAGCAAGAGGTACTCTCATTTCAATTGTGTCAGTATTTGACCGGGCAGAAGGGGAGCGTTGGCGTAACTGGTAAAGTTATTGTCAGGTGATCGAGAGGTCACGGGTTCGAGCCGTGGAAACAGTCTCTTGCAGAAATGTAAGGCTGCGTACGATAGACCTTTGTGGTCCAGCCCTTTCCCGGACCGTGCATAGCGAGAGCTTAGTGCACCCGGCTGCCCTTTTATTTGACCGGGTAAGAAGAGGTATTCTAGTTTCAGTTATGTGGCTCTATTTGACTAGGACGGAGTTCAAGATAGAGAAAGACGTATGCTATATAATGGGCTTAAACATGTCATGACATTTCTAGGTATATAAGAACATATCAATGCTACACAATAGCTAATATATTCATATATGTGTCCCGAAGACATGACCTTCGATAGGGAGGTATGGAGGTCGAGGATTAGGGTTTTGGGTTGATAGGTAGTCGAGAGTCTCTTTTAGTCGTACTAGTAGTAGTACTAGTCTTATATTCTCTTATTCCGAGTTCTTTGTTGTTAGACGATGTAGCATTATTGCTGGTAGTTTTCACACTTCTCTTGTAGCTTCGTATTCCTAGTTCCCTTGCTATTACAGGCTATGGTATTTGTTTTTGTTATCTTATTTCCTTGCCATTATTACTGTTTGTTCTTGAGCCGAGGGTCTATCAGAAATAGCTTCTCTTGCTTCATAAGGTAGGGATAAGGTCTGTGTACATGTTATCTTCCTCGGACCTCATTGTGTGGGGATTCATTGTTGTTGTTATTGTTGTATCCGGAAGGCAAAACTAACAAACGATATGTATATGATCGCTGATAATTTCACATAGACTACTATAATTTACTCAGATGAGATGACAGACCAGTTTTAGAAAGTGAAACTGGTGCATTCTTACATTTGATGGAGGACCTTGTTAGGAACTTTTTAACTTGTTACACACAATTAATCATTGTAGGAAGATGGTGTCGCGAAGGACAGAGTACGTACGTGCTCGATCTGGAGAAGAGGTTCCACCTGAGGATGGATACAGTTGGAGGAAATATAGACACAAACATTTTTTAGGGGCAAAACATCCCAGGTGAGAATCTGGTTCTGTATGTTTCTTGTCCAGCAGCAACCAAAACCTGGATGTTCTATTTCTTATCTGTACGACGTTCCCTTCGCTTTGTGAAGGGAAAAATGCCCAAACTCTGCTCTTATATTATCCGAAATTGCTACTTGTGTCCTCCCTTGGACTTTTGGTCCATTCATACCCCTTTGCATTAGAAATCGTCTCGTATTGTCCTTGTCATTAACAGAGCTCCATGTAAATAGGTGGACTCCACATGTCCAAATTTACCCTTTTTGGAGCTTTGTTAGGGGTCAAGGAGAAGAACGAAACCTTTTTTCCAAATTACGGGGTAAGCTTAGATCAAAGTTTAACGGAGAAAAAAGTTGCTCAAAGTGGATAATACTACAGTATATTCAATGTTTTACCTAGAAATACAAGTTCCCACGACAATTTCTTATGGCACTGCAGAGAATATTATCGATGTGCTCATCGTTTATCTAGTTGTACAGCTACTAAGATGGTCCAGCGTAGTGAGACAGAGGCATCAATGTTTGAAGTTATCTATGGAGGAAGTCACAGTTGTGGTCAAGAAAGCAAACTGCAGCAAATTGGAGAATTAGTTGCTGCAATAACAAAGAAACACAATGTGATGAAGTTGGAAGAGGAGGAGAAATATCTGAATTCTATTTCACTGAGATGGTTTCAACCCCAAATACTTCATTCAACAATTCCTCAACAGGGATAGTAAACTCCAATTCAGTCCTCAACATGACCAATTCTGATATCATGACAACACCAACTTCAGCACATGCAGAGGGGAATTCCTCAGCTGAGGATCTTTGGACTACATTTTTTTCTACCTTGAAATGAGATTGATAGTCAAGTAACTTACAGGTTCTTTTTTATGATGGTGGTATCCGAACCATCATGCTCGCACCTCGACTAATTCCACAGGGTACCTCCTCCCTCTCAACAGCATAGGTATCGGACAACTTTATCCACCAAGACTTAGACAGATGAGAAGAGATCACCTAATAATTGTTGCCTCTGTTGGACTTGCAGGGCTTTTGTTGATAATTATTGATGAATTTACTATGTTAATAAGGGCTCGTTTGGTATGAGGGATAGGGCATAGTTAATGTTGGGATTAAGTTTGAGATGAATTTATCCCATGTTTGGTATCGGTATCTCTTTCATATTCTTTGTTGCTATCTTCGATTTAGTTTAATTATTTGTCTTGCTATTACTTGCTATCATGGCTTCTTTCACCTTCTTTAGCCGACGGTCTATCAGAAACAGTCTTTTTTGCCCTTCCACGGTAGGGGTAAGGCTGCATACATTCTACCCTCCCCAGACCACAGTTGTGATATTTTAGTGGGTTGTTGTTGTTGTTGTTGTTATTACCCTATGTTTGACTGGGATGAAATCATGGTATAACTAATCCCAGAATTAGTTATCCCGGCAATTAGTAGCAGTACAGTAACATACATGTCAATAATGTAATGCAAGTTTTTGATATCAACTACATCATTTTATATTTATAGGGCTTGAGAATTTGTTGACCTCATGTTTGAACTTCATTTGCTGATGGTTAGTGCTAAACACTCGGACAGAGCAAAATATACATGAACTTGTAAAAACATAAGAGTGGTTAAGTACCTATGAGTCCGAAAATCCGAACCAAACCGATCAAAAAAATCGATACTTTTTGGATTGGTTTATTTTTGAAATTTAAAACCGATCAAATTTAGTTTGGTTTTAGTTTAATTTAAAAAAACGAACCATACCGAATATAGGAGTAGCTATTTTTAAATTTATTATTACACCTATATATATGTATACTTCATAGAAAGTCTTAAATTTGTTATAGTAAATATTAATCGTTTGCACTTTTAGTACAATTATTTACTTTTAGACTCTAATTTAATCGGTGGTTTTCTTTTGTTAAGTGTAAGAATCAATTTCATGTTAAAAAGAATATATTTTTAATTGAGTCCTTAAATTATCCATCACTATTTGATTCAATTATCATCAATATATCTTGGTAAATAATAGATTTCTCACAGGGCAATTGATTTGATAGTGCTACGTTGAAAATGTGTGGTTGCTGAAATGTGTGTTTAGTAGTGTATGTCTTATATTTAAGAAAAAAACGATAAATAACCGAAAAAACCGAAAAACCGACATAAACCAAATCGAGAAAAAATCAATTTAGTTGCTTTGGTTTTGGTTGTAATATTTGAAAACTGACTTACTTGGTTTGGTTTCTTTTTAGGAAAAAACCGATCCAAATCGAACCATGAACACCCCTATCTATGACCATAACTTTGTGTAGGAGTATCCAAATGACAAACCGATTGAACAATTGGAAATTAGATTTCAAGGACTACAATTGTCCTTTCAAAATTATAGCCAAATTCTTCCTACATTGAGTGTTATATCTTTCTTAATTAGACCTTGTTTCACCTTTAATTTTAGAAACTCTGGCTTTTTTTCACACTGGTGTTACTATTCTAGATTCAAAAACTAATCTATGACAAATGTAGAAGCATAATCTCTTTCTACTATTTTACTCAAACAAATAGAAATGTAAGATCATGCAGCAATGCAAAGTGAAGATAAAAATACTACAACAACAATAATAACAACGGTCGAGTATAATCTCATAAGTAGGGTCTGGGGAGGTAATATGTACGCAGACCTTATCCCTATCCGAGGGACAAAAAGGCTATTTTCATGAAACTCTCGGCTCAAGAAAGCAACAAGATAAAAATACTACAAAATATCAAAAAAGCATTCCATACCTTGACCAATTTCCCAAATTGAAATTCCTGCTCCCCATGAAAGAGCTTCCTCAAGCTGCACTGCAAGTGACATGACCGACGGGTCGTGTGATACATATATATATATATATATATATATATATATATATATATATATATATATATATATATATATATATATATATATATTTTATTATTATTATTTTTTCTATTTTTTGGCAAGCAATTTTGGAGAAAAAAATCTGTGAAGATAGGTCTGCGGGTGAAAGATACTGCTATTTCATAAATCCCAAAATAGAAAATTAAAGAGAAAAACTTCCATAACCATAGACATTTATTACATTGATATACTAGCTCCCCAACAGACATAACTTCAGCATATTTAAACTTCCAATTTCTTTAGACGATAGTACAGTAACCAGTAGGAGAATCCCCGGCGGCAGCGGCGGCGACAGAACCCTTGCCGTCACTGGTGGTTTTGACACCAGGCCAATTCTTGCACTGGCACTGTTGTCCTTCTGGGATTCGGTTGTAAACAGAAGGAACATGTCTTCCACAACCACCCCAACTGGTTTTTCCACAAGTCGAACACTTAACCTCGTAACACATGATTTTTGTTTTTTCCTCACTTGATCTTCGATTATTTCGTAAGAATTTTGGTTGGTTTGTGAAAAAGAAAGAATCCTTGGCTATTCTTATACAGTAGTCCCTTGAGTTTGTTTTCGCACCAATTAAAAAATTCCGCTCTTAATATTAATTAGCAATTAAGTTGACCATATTAATATTTACTATTTCTTCACATAACGCATATTCTAGTATTAGTTACTCTAAAGACAATATAAGAAGAAAAAACAATTAATTCATTATTGATATTTGAAAAAATTACTTATTTTAGACCACAACAAAAAAAAACAAAAATTCACTTATTTTAGAAAATGAATAATAAAAATAAGAGAAACTTACAGAAATATCACATATAAGTTTCAACTTACCAACCTCTAGCCAATATTTCAAAAATCGAAACAAACAAGAAATTTTTTTAATGGGTATAGTCGAAATTCATTGAAAACATAAAGATAAGTCAATATATAAAATTTGAGAAAAATTGGAGGTGATTTGGACTGGTTTTGTATCAAAATTCATATTTAAATCGTTGTCAAAAAATTCTTCTGTGACACATGTATCAAACATGTATCACGCATGTATCTCAAACACAGATATACATGTGATACACAATCGATACAAATATGATACATATGTGATACGCAATGTGATACACGTATCATTTTTTTTCATATTCAGTTTTTACTTCGAATTTTCAATTCAAACCACCTCAAAACTTCACCAAATCATCCCAAAACTGAGATTCAAGCTCCTTAAGATAGACCCAATCTATTCTAATAGCACCCACTCAAAAGAAAGTAAAATTTTGATATATTTTTGCTACAGATAGCCAATTGGCCATTTTGGCTAATATTAGTAATATTTTATCAATTGGCCAATTTTTATAATGAGCTACTTTTAACTGGACATAGCTGGTAATTTTTCTAAATATAATGTTGAAAGTTTATGTGGGTCCATCCCATAATGAAAAAGTTAGAAGTTGCCAAACTAGTCCAAGTTGCCAAATTGGTGGGCTTTAGGAAGAAATCAATGCTTCATTCTCGTTGAATTGGTTGAAGAGATGGGTCATTTCTACTATTAAAGGAGAGGTTTTACTCTCATTTCCACAAACCAACAAAGAGGGAAAAAAGATTGAGACATCACAAATAAGGTATAAGAAATATTCCGTAAGAAAAATAAAGAGTTAGTAATATTATAGTGGATGAAAACATCAAAAGAAAATCATTTCTTTTGAGTGTTTTAGTAGTCATTGGAGTATTTTACTCTGACCTACAAAGTGAAAAATTCCTTGTTATAGTAATATCAGTTGCTACTCTCAGGGCCGTAGTTTTTTTCTTATTCAAAAAATAAAATTCATGTAAAAATCTTGTTGTCATTATCGCTTTTTTATTCTTGTTAATTATCGTATTTCAGTGTTATATTTGTATGGGGAAAATTTGGTTCCCTACGTTCCTACGCTGTCTACAAACATCCTCGGTGAAGAAAGCGGCCTAATTATGGTCGACTCGAGTAAGGCCGGCCTTAGCTAATAGACGAATCGAGTGACATGACTCACTGTGATGTCGTTTCGAGCTCTGACACTCGTACACTGAGGCCACCAATCCTTGTACTTTTCTTTGGTCATTTCGAGGAAGGTCCCTTAGTATATAAATGGGACCTTCCCTTTGTAAAGACTCATGTGTATTTTTCTATTAGAAATATACAACTCTCTCTCTATCTCTATCTCTATATCAGACTCTCTATCTTTCTCTCTTGTGTAAAGCTCACCACTTGTCTTATTGTTCTTATATATCGAACTATTTACATTATAATCACATATCCAGATCATACCATAATATCTAGTTCATATTACTCTTGATTCCGATTAATCCATATTATTTTTGATTGTTTTAGAGCTATTTAAGTATTCACATAACTTTTTAGCCAAACAATTTGGCGCCATTTGTGGAGATTTCTAGAATAAAAGTTGTAGTTTGCTTCTAGAGATCCTTCAAAAAATCACTCTCTACGACCTAAAATGACTGAGAACAACGCAAGAATGAAAGCAATCTTGGATGTTAGAACAGATCTCACTGGCTCCCTCAATGCAGCTGCTGAAGGAGATGCCCAGCACGCAACCCCCAGTACCTTGATAAGCGTGGAAAACCTACCTTCCCCATCGGAAGATCTGGTGGTCCCACGAGAAAGAGAGGTTAATACATCCACAACTAAAGAAGAAACCCCCTGAGATAAAAAGGTTACTGGAAGAATGGCTGACAAACACACTGAGCAGTCTAGCCAAAAAGCCTCCTCAAAATGATAGATGCACCTCAGTCACAGATCATGTTGCAGCCGAAGATGAACTCGAGGTCACGAGAACGAACAACGTGCTCGCCGATGCTCAAGCTAACGGCGGCACACTCACAGACATCCTCAAAAAGATGGAAGAAATGGAAAACGAGAATAGACCGCTTCGCGACCAGATGACGGAGCACCAAGAAAGGGTGGATAAAATCCCAGATGCGCCTAAGTTGCCGCCAAAGCGAGACGTGGGGAGGTTCGTTGAACAACCCTACACGGAAGGAGCTGCGCCATACCCCATCCCGAAGACCTTCAAAATGCCCCCATACTTGAAGGTATATGACGGGACCACAAATCCCGAGGATCACCTGAATCATTATGTTAAAGTCGTCAAAGGCAATAATCTATCAAAAGATCAGGTACCATCCGTACTTCTGAAGAAGTTCGGCGAAACGCTAACAGGAGGGGCCCTCACATGGTACTCACAGCTACCTGCCAAAAGCATCTCCACATTCGAGGAAATGGCAGATAAATTTGCAACAGCCCATGCAGGAGCAAGGAAGGCGGAAGCACGGGCCAACGACATTTTTGCTGTACGACAGACCCCAAGAGAAGGACTCAGGGAGTTCTTAGCCAGGTTCAACATAGTCATAATGAGCCTACTAAACGTGTCCGAAGTCATGGCAGTCGCAGCCTTTCAGAACAGACTCAGCAGAAATGGCTCAAGGGCAACTAGGAAACTGCTTAGTTGTCTCCAGAAATATCCCCCCACCACCTGGGAAGAGATACACAACGCCTACTGTGCCGAGGTGCGTGGAGATGACGATGACCTTAATGACCCAACCCGACGTTTGACAACGGTGCACCCAGAAATCTGAAAGGACCGACGCAGCGAGGGACGACGGGAGAAAGTCTCACGCCTCAACAGGTAAAGACACCAACCATACGTCAGGTCCTCGTATCCGAGACCGCCAAGTTACGCAGACGCCTTACAAAGAAATGTCGCCCCATTAAGGAACGACAGAGGTATGCCCCCTTCAATATCTGCACATAACTTTTGTGTGTCTCCTTCAGAAATAGTGTACGCACTGGAAAAGCTGGGCAACGAAGTACAATGGCCAGCAAAGATGAAGTCTGACCCCGCCACCAGAAAATCAAACGCCCTGTGCGAGTTCCACCAGGAACGTGGGCACAAAATAGAAGACTGCATAGGGCTCCGACAGGAGGTGGTCCGATTGCTGAACCAAGGGTTCTTGAAAGAACTACTCAGCGACAAAGGAAAGATCAACTTCGCACGCGGACGGGAACAACCTCACGGTCCGCCAAGGCCGCCCTCACCAACGCGCACCATCAACATGATCATTGGGGACGACATGATTTAGCCATCAATCACATCAAATTCACCACCACTCACAAGTTAAAGTGAACCATCGCCCACGAACGGTATGATGACTTCGAAGATAGTATCACCTACGATAAGTCCAATGCCGACGGTTAGTGTTCCCTCATTATGATGCCTTAGTTATTACTTTACGCATAGTAGATACTGATGTTAAAAGGATCATGGTCGACGACGGCAGTGGCGCATGTATCATTCATCCAAGAGTCCTTGCATTATGGGACTCGAGGATAAGATAATTTTGCACTACATAACACTAACTGGTTTTAATAATGTAGTGGAAAGAACCTCTGGCGAGGTAACACTGCCCGTTCTGGCGGGAAGAGTTACGATGGAAACCACTTTCCACGTAATGAACCAAGAAACGACATATAACGCCATTATAGGACGCCCGTGGATACATGCCATGAGGCAGTCCCCTCCAGTTTCTATCAAGTGATCAAATTCCCAACCCCATGGGGAGTGCACAGCATACGAAGCGAGCCGCGTACAGCCCAAGAATTCAATAAAATAGCTCCGAATTACACGCATAACTGCAACTCAAGGGAGAAAGTGCTGAAGCACAGCAATCAGCTCTTTCGGGGACTAAGGTCCGCCCGAGAGAGAGCGCCATCAAAGATCCCGACGACATCGAGGCCAACAAGGCTACGGTCGAGGACCTTGACCCCGTCTTGTTAAGAAACTGCGACCCCGCGAAGAAAGCTTACATAGGCCACGGCCTATCAAATCCAGGTATCGTGAATTTTTATCTAACCATGCGGACCTGTTCGCTTTTTCCCATGCAAATATGCCAGGAACTCCACGATAAATTGTCTCCCACAAACTGAACGTCGACCCATTATACCCGCCCATGCGGCAGGTAAGAAGAAAATTCAACGCCGCCATCAACGAAGCGGTGAGTGAAGAAGTAGACAAGCTGCTGACTAATAGCTCCATCAGAGAATCCAAGTACCCGGAGTGGATCGCCAATGTTGTAATGGTCAAAACGAAAAACGGGAAGTGGCGGATGTGTTTAGACTTCACTGATCTAAACAAAGCATGCCCAAAAGACTCATTCCCGCTACCTTACTTCGATCAACTGATAGACGCAACGAGAGGACATGAGCTGTGAGCTTCCTTGATGCGTATTCCGGCTACAATCAGATCATGATGGCTGGGGAGGATCAGGAGAAAACAACTTTCATCACTCACCAGGGGACATACTGCTATAAGATAATGCCTTTTGGGCTTAAGAACGCAGTGTCCACTTACCAAAGGTTGGTGACTACGATGTTCAAAGAGTAACTCGGCAAAATGATGGAGGTCTACATCGACAACATGCTGGTCAAATCATCAAAAAAGGAAGACCACCTCACCCACCT
This sequence comes from Nicotiana benthamiana, assembly GCA_034376525.1. Taxonomy (NCBI): domain Eukaryota; kingdom Viridiplantae; phylum Streptophyta; class Magnoliopsida; order Solanales; family Solanaceae; genus Nicotiana; species Nicotiana benthamiana. Next base: position 69,287,825 of record CM067334.1, on the reverse strand, counting down.
GAAAGAAGCCTTCAAAATATTAAGGAGGTACGGTATGAAATTGAATCCCGAAAAATGCGCTTTTGGCGTAGCCTCGGGAAAGTTCCTAGGATTTCTGGTATCACAAAGTGGCATCGAAGTCAACCCTGACCAGATCAAGGCTATAGAAGCCAACCCAGAAACGCTAAGCAGCAAAAAGCAAGTGCAGAAGCAAACGAGTCGGATAGCCACCCTCTCCAGGTTCATCTCACTCTCCTACGACAGGTGCCATAAATTCTTCAGTGTATTGAAGAAAGACAAGGGACTACAGTGGAACGAAGAATGTGCAGAGGCCTTGAAGAACTTGAAAGCATATTTGTCATCACCACCCCTACTAGTGAAAGCCAACCCAGGCGAGCCGTTGTTGGTATATTTGGCCGAATTAGAAGTTGCAGTCAGCGCCGTCCTAGTGCGCGAAAATAAAGGTACGCAATCTCCTATTTATTACATTAGCAAAACGTTGGTGGATGCCGAAACCCGGTACCCCCACCTCGAGAGGCTAGCATTGGCACTCGTAGTAGCTTCATGAAAGCTACGACCCTATTTCCAATGCCATCCTATAAGGGTAGTAACGACATTCCCTTTAAGGAGTGTCCTACACAAACCTGAACTCTCAGGGCGACTCGCCAGATGGGCCGTTAAGCGAAGCGAACATGAGATCACGTACCTCCCAAGGACCTCCATCAAGTCGCAGGTCCTAGCTGACTTTATCGCCGACTTCAGCGCGGAAGTCCTGCCAAAGGCAGAACTCGAGGCACAGTGCGCATCCTCTGAAAACGACCTATGGGTCCTTTACGCGGATGGCACTGCTGACGCATCAGGATTGAGACTAGAACTCGTTCTTGAGGTCCCCACGGGCGAAACAAATCTCAAGTCCATACGATGCCCGAAAATGACTAACAATGAGGCCGAGTATGAGGCCGTTATTGCAGGTATGAAACTGGCCGCGAAATATGGTCTTGCCGGATACTCCTCCACTGTGATCCCAACTCGTGGTAAACCAAGTCACTGGGACTTACCAAATCAAAGAGCAGAGGCTGCAAAAGTATTAGACAGAAATACGCAAACTAATGGCCACATTCAACGAATGTCGCCTCGAACAAATTCCCAGAGCATGGAACATCGAAGCTGACGGTCTGGCAAAGTTGGACGCCGCCACCAAAAACATCAACAAAGAAAGTGTGGTCACACTCCTCCACTCAGCCATTGATCACACCGAGGTACTTTCCTTAAACCTGAATTGGGACTGGCGCAACCAGTTCATATCTTATTTGCAGTATGGAACATTACCCCCCCCCCCTCCATAAAAAGGAGGCAGAAAAGATTCGCATACAGCCCGCCCGATACTGCATGATCAACAACGACCTTAATTAAAGGACGTTCGGTGGCCCCTTGGTCAAGTGCTTAGGGCCGCAACAAAGCTGGTACTCGAAGAAGTACATGAAGGCCATTGCGGCACCCACACTGGCAATCGCGCCATTATGCAATGCATCTTACGCGCCGGCTACTACTGGCCCATCATGAAGAAAGAGGCAGCCGAATATGTCCGCCGATACGAGCAATGCCAGAAGTACGCCCCAATAATACACCAACCAGGGGAACCCCTCCATTCCTTCACTTCCCCCTGGCCGTTCATCAAGTAGGTAATGGATATAGTTGGCCAGCTACCCGCAGGACAAGGAAAGGTACGATTTCTACTTGTTTTAACTAACTATTTCTCCAAGTGGGTGGAAGCAGGTGCGTACGCGCAAGTACACGAACAATAGGCCATCACCTTCATATGTAGAAACAGCATATGCCTTTTCGGCATCCCCAAAGAAAACAGCTGTGACAACGGGTGCCAGTTCATCGGTCAGAAAACAACCTAGTTCATTGAGAAATGGCGCATCAAAAGGATACTATCAACGCCGTACCACCCCGCCGCCAACGGCCAAGTGGAGTCCTACAACAAAAAAATCTTAAACATATTAAAAAGAAGATCGAAGACGCCAAGGGGTTATGGCCCGAACTACTACCCAAAGTCTTGTGGGCACATAGAACCACACCCACGTCCAGTACCGGGGAAACCCCATACTCACTGGGTTATGGAACCGACGCGGTCATACCCGTTGAAGTGGGCGAATCTAGCCTAAGGTATTCACACACCAGCGGAACAAAAAACGACATCAGCAGACTCCAAGATCTTGATGAAGCCGAAGAAAGAAGAGAAATGGCCCACATCAGGATGGTATCCCAAAAACAAGTCGATAGATATTAAAACAAGAGGGAAAGAATAAAGCCACTCAAAGTAGGGGACTACGTCCTCAATGCTAAGACTTTGGCCTCAAAAGACCCAAATGAAAGAAAATTGGGCACAAACTAGGATGGACCCTACAAAACCGCGGCGGCGGCCGGGAAAAGAGCATTCAAGCTAGAGACAATAGAAGGAAAGACACTCCAAAACAACTGGAACGTTGCTCACCTCAAATATTTTCACTTCTAAAAAGGTGTCACCTGAGTCGTACTCTTTTTCCCTTACCCGAGTTTTGTCCCAATTGGGTTTTCTCGGGAAGGTTTTTAACGAGCCGGCAAATGGGTCACCTAGAGATGTTTGCAGCACAAATGCATCATGTCCGCCTCTCCGTGTACTCTCCAAGCCCGACATGATACAAGGATTGGAATAATGTCATCTTCAGATGTATGGAAAGGCTACGGCAATCTCCAGATATATAAAAAAGGATACGGCCATCTCCAGATGTATGGATAGGCTACAGCCATCTCTAGATGTATAGAAAGGCTATGGCCATCTCCAGATGTATAGAAAGGCTATGGCCATCTCCAGATGTATAGAAAGGCTACGGCCATCTCTAGATGCATAGAAAGGCTACGACCATCTCCAGATGTATGGAAAGGCTACGACCATCTCCAGATGTATAGAAAGGCTACGGCCATTTCCAGATGTATAGAAAGGCTATGGCCATCTCCAGATGTATAGAAAGGCTACGGCCATATCCAAATGAATGAAAAGGCTACGGCCATATGCAAATGAATGAAAAGGCTACGGCCATCTCCAAATGAATGAAAAGTCTACGGCCATCTCCAAATGAATGAAAAGGCTACGGCCATCTCCAAATGAATGGAAAGGCTACGGCCATAATTTTTACATGGCTAAGGCCATCGTTTTTATATGGCTACGACCATCATTTTTACATGGCTAAGGCCATCATTTTTATACGGCTACGACCATCATTTTTACATGGCTAAGGCCATCGTTTTTATACGCCTACGGCCATCATTTTTACATGGCTAAGGCTATATTTTATATACGGCTACGGCCATTATTTTTGCATGGCTACGGCCATCATTTTTACATGGCTAAGGCCATCATTTTTACATGGCTAGGGCCATCATGTTTAAACGACTAAAGTCATCGAATTTTATAAGGCTAAGGCCATCATTTCTACACGGATAAGGCCATCGAGTTTTACAAGGTTATGGCCGTTGTATTACACAGCTATTGCCATCGTTCCTATACGACTAAAACCATCAAGTTTTACACAGCTACGGTAAAACTACAACAATGTGCCAAAAATAATAGAAACAATTACATGCAACAAAATTCATATGTCTTTATCAAAAGGGTCAAACACCCATGATACAAAAGTCAGTATTTATAGGCATATTTACAAGGATCCTAAAGTTCACTACTTATCCTGCCCATCCTAGCCTTCAGGTGGCCCGTCCTCGTTTCTAGGAGGGTACGACTTGGAAATCCAAGAACTGGATTCCAAACGGTTAACATCTGCAGAGTTGCCCCCCTCCCGGGCCGGCGATTCAGGACAGTAGCTGGCCGCTTCACGAGCAACCCAAACCAACTGCCGCTGGCCCTCAACCTCTGCCTCAAACGCTCGACCAGTCGCCAAAAACTCTTCAAGCATGACCAGCCTGGCCTCCGCATACACCTACATCTCATGTGTCTCACGAGACGCGTCGGCCTGAGCAAGGGCTCGCTTGAGATCCTCAACTTCGGCCTTTTTGGCATCAAACTCCTCCGTTAAGGCCGCGACCCGGGTACGCAATTCTTCTGCCTCCTCTGCCACTACGCGGCTGAGCTGCACTCTTCATCCTTAGCTTGAAGGAGGACCTCCATTTCCGCAGTCCGAGCAATAGCGGCCATGAGCTATTCATCGACCTTCTCCAACTCTGCCACTCGCTTCCTCAACTACTCCTCAGATTGCACGAGGCCCTCACGGACCACCCTGAAGTTGGGGTCCTGTTTATACATATCGGCCAAGGTCTGATGCACCTCACGTGTCCTATTATACTTCTGTGCCAGCCTGTTGTATTTGGCCACCTTCTCTTTCTGGCGTCGACCCCTCTCCGCCTCTAAGATGAGGGTCTGGAAAAGAAACCAAAAAAGTAAGTACGAGAAAAATCACCCTCCACTATTGAAAAAGAAAGATCATCGATCAAGACAGAGGCATACCTGCAAGGCCGCACCCGGCACCCTTCGGGCCAAGACCTTGTCGTTGAGTTCCGCTAGGGTAGCACGCTCAGCACTGGCACACAAAAAAGTCATACTGATGGCAACTTCCTCGCAATTCTCCAGTAAGTTGTAGTGGCTTGGAATCACTATGCAACGGGAAGACTGGTCGGCCACCATCTCCACTTGGTCCAAAGACCCTCCTTCTCTACCCACGTCCTCTATAGCAACCTCCGGGTCTGCCACGTCCACGCTTTCTCTCCCTCTTGCCGTGGCCTCCCTTAGGGGGAAACCTCCCCGAGTGGATGGCGTCGACCATAAAGACCGGCCTAGATTCAGGACGGGATGGCTTAACCTTCCCTGTTTGAGTATCCACAGCCTTGCCAGTAAGAATTCGACGCTTCCTCCTCTCCAATGTCTCTTCCTCTTCACGGTCCCCATCCATAGGATGCAGGACGGGCTTGCATGGAGTCATTTTGGCAGCGGTCATCCATATGGGGGAAACCCCAGGAACAGCCTCAGGAATAGCCGACGGTATCTCCATAGGCGTCGTTTCAAGTATGGCCCCCAGCATTACCTTATACGCTAACTCTGGTGTTGCCTCTGATGCGACCTCTTGTCTTGAGGGGGTGAAATGCTGCCCCTAGACGCGCCAACGAGGATCATATCCTCCTCGAGGTTAGATACCGCCTTAGAAGGGCCGGCCATAGTTTTCTTCTTTTTCTTATTCTTCTGCGCCTTCTTAGAGGCGTCCCGACCTACCAAAGCATGTATGAAACGGGCAAGAAAATTACGGGGAGCCCCCAAATCATAACAGAAGGAAAAATTAGGCAGGGCCGTTACCTGTCGGGCCATAGAGCCTAATGAATTCAGGCGACGAACGGCATTCTTCTGCAAACTGCATCAACGCTTGCACCCACGACCTGATGTCGTCAACCCTTCGAGGAGGGCGAGCTGTCACTGCATGAAGGCAAAGGGAAATTTACGACGGTGAAAGCCAGCGAAGTAAGGTCGCCATAGTAAAAGTTACGCACAGTAATACTTACATGTATCATTCTACAACTCCGGAAACCCCTCAAGGTTAGACACTAGGTGCTTGGTACGCACATAGAAGAACCTCGTCCAAAACTTGTGGTTGGCCTTGTCGTCCACTTGCGACACAAAGCTCTTCTTGCCTCGACTCCTTAATTGAAGCATCGAGCCTCTCATAAAGTTTGCACCGAACATTTGTAGAAGGTGATGAATGGTGACCTCTTTCCCAGCCTTTGACGCGAAGAGGTGGTAAAGACTCTACACACCTTCAACGCGTACGAAGTAAGATGGGCCGGGCACGCTCCGTACCAGCGACATAGCTCTTCCGCCAAAGGGTAAAGCGGGAGGCTATATCCGATTCAAAAGGCGTACTCGTAGAATACACAGCACCCGGGCATGTGCACATTGGCATGGTTTAGCCCAGCAGGGACCATCTCAACATAACCAGGAATATTATACGATTTCCTGAGAGCAGCCAAGTGAGACGACATCAGATCACTGTGCTCCCAAGGAGGAAGTGTACACTTGTTCTTAAAGTCCCTCCTTTTATCCATATCAAGAGGGAGTAATTTAGCCGTTGATAGTGGAATGAGAACTTCCTCGGCCTCCCCATCATCTAAGGATGACGATGCCCTAGAGGGAGCATCGTCCTTAGTCCTGGTATCATCATGATGACGTTTAGCCATAGCAAAATTTAAAAATAAAATATTTAACCTTAAAATGTAGATGAAATGGAAAAGCTGATGAGCCTGGGAACAGGATTTTCGGGCACATAATTTTGAGATCAAAAAGCGAGAAAGCAAAATTGTATTAAAATTCTGCATTGAATGTAGTGTAAGTTAGCCAGAAAAATCGAGTACTTTACAATGATAACTCAATTCCATATTTATAGTTATATCTAGGGAAGGAGGTCCCATGATCATGTCCTTCTTTAATATCAATTATGAGGGTCATTGATGAGGATGTAATGGTAGGCATAAACGACAAGTTCCTTGTAACGGGCCATCATCTTTAATGCTGCAAAATATTCCGTATTAACAGTTATCGGGCGTAAAACATTTAATACTCCTTTTATATCATTATTCCTTCCGGTGACAAGAGGAATAGCTATTTTCGGTGGCCATCCCCATCTTAGGTTCCACGTGTCCTTCCTTTAAGCGGCCACATATCATGTCGTATTTTTCCCTATATAGTTAGGACCCCTGCTTTCTGGTGACACAATCTTGTGTTACGGGAAAGTTGGTAGAAATACTTCTTTTTGGTGTGAATTACAATAACTCCCTCTGCAGTCTTCTGACGGTTGATTAGAGCATGTCTCTCCGCATTTAATGCTCCAAATATGTGTTAACCTATAATTTAGCATAACTTTTGCCGTTTATCGAGATATTCATGGCCATGACTTTATCCGCCAAAATCTACTTGTACGCATCATCCTCCTCTTATGTACTTCATAATTTCTCACGAAGTTGGCTGACTTTTGCTTCCAATCAGGAGTTTTTTTCTTCAACAATTTGCATACTTATGTGAATGCGTATACTCAAATGAGAAGGACATTATTTCAGTCAAGGGCGAATGTAGCATTTCGGTTACAAGTTCAACTAAACTCATAACTTTCGATACGGCGTATAAATTTATATGTAAAAATCTACTAAAATTTTAATAAATATTATATTTGCACACATAAATTTAACAGTACAATTAGTGCAATGCTAAAAATCTTAAAATTGAACCCAACAACAACCCGGTGGAATCCCATAAGTGGAGTCTGGGGAGACTAGTGTGTACGCAGACCTTACCCTTACCTATGAAGGTAGAGAGACTATTTTCGAAAGAACCTCGACTCAAGAACGTTAAAAAAGAAAAAGAAAATGGAACAATAGAAAAACAATAGCAACCACAAGGTAAACAGACAATAGAAGCAAATAATATGAGTAATGACAGAGATTCAGGGATACGAAACTGCAAGAATAGTGCCAATCTTACTGCTAATACTGACACACCATATAGAAATAAGGGACTAGGAATAGGAAAGTTAAAATTGAACCCATTAAAGTTAAATTTTGGATCCGCCTCTGATTTCATTCGTCTACTTCCATTGTTTCAGTGTAAACAGGGTTCCAAAATAAGCACCATCCCTTTTCAAGATATGGGAGAAGATGATCTAATTGTAAGAGGGGTGTCTACTTGGACAATCCAAATGTTGCACTGTCTACTCATCGACCGAACTACATTTCTCAAGACAAATATAGGACTTGAATCAAAGTTGTTGGTACTACTGAACTCGTAAGTTTGACTGTAGATCCGCCCCTGGCGCATTCTTCATGGGCCTGAAATTCTATGCCTATTTGATGTGACGTTCAGGGAAGTTGAGTTTGGCATTTTTCCCGTAGAATCTATAGGCGGCATCATCGTAAGCCACAGCAGCATCATGAGAATTGTCAAAAGTGCCAAGCCAGACGCGAGCAGCACGCTTGGGATCGCGGATTTCAGCTGTCCATTTCCCAAAAGGACGCTGGCGGACACCTCTATAGATGTGCCTCGCATTTTCAGGTGCACTATTAGATAAGGTGGTGAGACTAGTAGTAACATCAAGTGACAAATTGCGGTCTGAAGTTGGTGTGGAGATGAAATTGTCACCTTTATAAGTGCAGCTAACATTTTCAAATTCATCATTAAGAAAAGCAGTGAGACTAGTAGTATAATCATCCAATGACAAAGAATTCCAGTCAGGATGGGATGAAGAAGTTGGTGTGGGCATGAAGTCAGAATTGGCAGTGTTGAATAGTGAACTGGAATTGGAGTTTGATGAGAATACAAGACCTGTTGAGGAATTGTTGAATGAATTATTTGGTGTTGAAACCATGTCAGCAATATCAGATTCAGATATTTCCCCTCCTCTTCCAACTTCTTCTGATTGTTTTTCTTTTGTTAGCACTGTTAGCACAGGTGCAGGTAATTCTTCATTTTGGTTTTTGCTTTCTTGACCACAACTGTGACTTTCTCCATAAATAACTTCAAAAACTGGCGGCTCTGTGTCACCTCGCTTGACCATCTTAGTAGCAATACATTTAGATAAATGACGACGAGCACATCGATAATATTCTCTGCAGTGCCATAGAAAACTAATTGTTAGCCTGGAATTCAATGATCAATATGTGAAATTAACCTGGATAGTGTGCAGTGCCATAGAAAACTAATTGTTAGAAGTTAGCCAGGAATTCAATGATCAATATGTGAAATTAACCTGGATAGTGTATTACCTAAGTTACTTCGACATGGCGGTTTAGGTGCCGCACACCCGTCGACACGACACTGGGTAGTGGTGTGGGTATGGGATCTGCACCGGAATTGGTCAAACAATTTTGGGTACTTTGACCACGACAGACGAAAAAAATTCGAGACGAGATACTATTTGATTCCCAAAATCAAAACAAAACTAGGGTAAATTTGAGAAAATAAACATACTTTATCGAGGAAATCAATCTCTACGTATATAGAACTTGAGAATAAAAAAGAAATACACACTTTACAAGTTATACAAAAGTATTCCACAAAATCTCTGAGATATTTTGAAATTTGTATTTTTTGAATTACTTTTAGCTGGATCCCCCTGCCTATATCCGTATTAGGATCCGCATCCCCGAATCTTAGAATTTACATTTTGAAGGATCCGATCTCTAGATCCGCACTCGTGTCGGACACCCACACCCATGTCCGAGCAACTTAGTGTAGTACCATCCAACCCTTAAGCCAATTCATGTCAAAAAATGAAGGGGAAATTGGTATATACATGAAGACAGAGATGTTCAGATTCTGGTTGTTGCTGAGCAAGGAACATAGAGAAACAAATTCTCACCTGGGATATTTTGCTCCTAAAATATGTTTCTGTCCATATTTTCTCCAACTGTATCCATCCTCAGGTGGAACCTCTTCTCCAGATCGAGCATGTAAGTACTCTGTCCTTCGCGAGATCATCTTCCTACAATGATTGTCTCACAAAAATAAAAGTTCCTAACAAGAACCTCCATCAAATGAAAGAATACTCCAATTTCATCCATATAAAATCTTTCTTTAAATCATCACTTAACCATATCATATAAAGATTAACTAGGTACCGAGAGCCTACAGGTCACCGGTACGAGCCGTAGAAGCAACCACTAATACTTGCATTAGAGTAGACTATCTACATCACACCCTTTGGAAGCGACCCTTCCCTGGACCGGCGAGAACACGGGATACCTTGTGCAAAGCATTCAATTTACCACTAAGATCTAAAGCAATTCGCTACTCTTTGAATGTTCTAAAGATCTATAAGCTTAAATGTAGCACATATAACTTCCATTTATACTAAATTTTGTACTTCAACCAGTTGCAAGTGAGAGGGTGTGGTTGTGGATAGTAAAGGTTACTTGACCCCTAAAAGAGAGGTCTTAGTTTAGAGCCCTGAAAATGGAGTTCTCTTTGGAACTCCCCACAGTGGGCTTTCTACGGCGCAAATCAGGATTAGTCAGAGAAGTTGATTCGGATACCAGATGATTAAACTAAGAAGAGGGGAAAAAAGAGGGATGAGAATACCTCTTCCTGGAGTTAGAAGGACGGTCAGAACTCTTCGTGCTACAATCAACCGGAAGATGAGGAGATTCCAGCTTATCAGTTGACGAAGAAGGTGCTGAATTGATAATCTGTTTGCCTTTGCTCATTACTGATAAAGCTGTGCCATTTAAGAGGGAAAGTGCTTTATCATAGGAAGAAAGTATTTCCACAGATAAATACTGGCATACATCCTGTTTCATTGGATCAAAGTGCTTTTGCAGCTGACACATCAATTCCCTCCCCTTGGTTAGCTCAGTGATTACAACTTCTCTCTCCCAACAATTCTCCTCTCCCATTTTCCGCAAAATCTGAACGCTAAGCAAAGTCACGAAGCTAGCTGACTACGCTCCAGTAGAGCTCAAAACCAGAGATGATGGTTGAACTTAAACAAAGCTAAAAATATAGCCAGCAGAAAACTTGCAGATCTGAATATGAATTCGAGCTTGATGAGAAAAAGTAATTTTGCTAGTGAGAGGGTGAGAATAGAAAAATGAATGAAAAGGGCATTTTCAAAGAAATGGATGGGATGGTATACAAATTAGAGGAAATGAAGTGTGAAGACTTGCTTATTAGTCTTCATGCCCTTAACAGTAATTGACAGAGTCAACCCATATTGCATTAGTTGACTATCAATACATTCTTTTACATTCAAGATAGGAACTCAGTTCTTACATAATACCTACTTCTTCCTTCTCCTTTTTTATTCCTTTTTTCTCAAAGGGAAAATAGTCAAATTTTCTTGTGCCAAGGGACTACCAAAAACAGTCTTTCTGCCTTATTATAGGTAGTGGCAAGGTCTGCTTACACACTAAACTCTCCAGACCCCACTTGTGGGATTTCACTGATTTTTTTTGTGTTGTTGTTGTTGTATTATATTTATCCTCCGTCTAAAGATTTCGAATAAATTAGCCTTTAGCCTTTGGATAATATATATCAACCTAATTTCCTTTCAAATTAAAACTTTTAAACTACTATTACTTCAACATTCATCCATACTTGTACAAATCAAACTAATGATGAAATAGGAGAAATATTCTATTCCGTTTTTTTTTTCCGCTGAATGGAAACTCCATAACTGCCAATTCGAAATTGGAAATGAACCCTGTTCGAGACATTAAATCTGACAAAAAGTTAACTTGACAGAGTTTTACGATTCAAGCATTACAAGAATGATCACCATAAAAATATTTTTCCTATAAAAAATGAAATTATTGAAGCAAAAGACTACTCAAATTTCCAAGAATTTTTTCCAATGCAAAGTGTAGTTCCACAGCAAATGGCACTGGCAACTGCTTCCTGGTGGAGCTTCTTTCTTCTTCAACAGTTTTGCACACTGAAGTGCAAATGTATACAAACCCCCAATGGAAAGCCAAAAGAACTTTTAGTCATGTGACTGACCAGGTAATATCCGCAAATTCCCAGAGCCTATGCCAAGTACCAATTTTCTTGGCTGTGAAGTATCAATTTTCTTGACTGACCAGGTAATCTTCTTGGCTGTGAAGTATCAATTTTCAATTGTGTAGAGATTATTCAATCGTCTTGTTTCTATCATTTCCATGTAAACAGCATTCCAGAATAAGGATCATCCCTTTTCAAGATGTGGGAGAACATGATAAACATATAGAGACTAATCGGAAGAAAGGGGTGTTTTCTTGACCGATACAAATGGAGCATTATATAATCATCGACCAAACTGGATAACAGAGTGAAACTCATGCAATTGCAGTAGTGAAAAGAGCCACGCACAATAGTGCACGTTTACAAAATTAGACAACACCCGGAATTTCACCAAAGAAAGAAATATTCAATCACCCCTTGCTATTGACAAAAGAGAACAATTTTAAGATTCTCACTCTTTAAAAAAAAAAAAAGACGGATGTACAAGAAAAGTGCAAGTGGAGTGAAACTGGAAACATAGAGCTGCTATTGATGTTACTAATCTAGATTCAGAAACTAATCCGCAACAGATGTACCAACAAAGTCTCTTTCTACTATCCAATTAAACAAATGGAAATGTAAGACTAGGCAACAATGCCAAGTGAAGATTAAAATACTACAAAATATCAAAAAAGTATTCCAGACCTTGACCAATTTCCCAAATTGAAATACCTGCCCCCCATGAAAGAGCTTCCTCAAGCCGCACTGCAAGTGACATGAGCGACGGGTAGAATACAGCATGCTGGACTTGCTGATTGTCAGAATACAAGAATAAATGCTCAGCACTGTCCGCCTCCCACTGAATTACAGGCTCGTGTTGCTCCAACAAAGAGAGATACTCGTGTGCTATGATAGGTCCCCCACCTGAACCTGTGCACGTGATGATCCTTTGCAAATGATGAATAGATACAAACAACTAAAGAATCATTATGCTCTTTAAAGATTATTATTAGTGCCGCTTCATCGAAACCCATATAGGATGAAATAATCATCCAATCGTCTGGTTAAATTTTATTATACTGACTCTCTGACTTCTCTGACTCCCTCTTCAATGGTCACTCACGCTAGTGACCTAGCCAAACGCCGGCGACCATCGGCTCCAGCGGTAAGTCACTCCACTTCTCTCTCCTCCCTCTGCCCTCTCTATTGTTCTTCTTCTTTTCTTCTTTTCCTTTCCCTTTCTTTTTTTGTTCTTTCTGCTCATCACCGGCGAACACCCCAGCGCCGGCGACAAGCCTTCTCTCCTCTCTCACTCTCTCTCCCTTTTCCCGAAGCCGTGTGTGTGTTTGTTTACGGGCGTGTGCAGCAAATAAGGGTCGGGTGACTACGGATTTTCCGGCAGAATTCAGTCGCGTCGGCGTAAGTATCCAGCCAGTAGTGTTCCAGCCAGTGATGGAGGCAGGATCTCCACGAAGGGGGTTCAAGAAAAAAATTTTGTAGCTAGTGGGAATTGAGAACCCATGACCTTATGTAGATTTTGAACCCCCTTGACCACTAAACTACACTTTTGGATTGTGTTAGAGGTGTTCAAAATTTAATATATAGAAATAAAAAAAAGATTTTTGCCTTATATATACAGTGTAATTTTTCGGTGAAGGGTGTTCGAGTGAACACCTTTGCGCCCCCCCTAAATCCACCCCTGGTTCCAGCAATACGACGGGATACAGCCAGTACGGTCAATTTTCCGGTGTGCCCATTTCTTTCCGGCGACATTCCATCAGGGGCCTTTTTCTAGCAGCGGTGCCTCACATTTTCGGTTGACGTCAAGGTTATATCCTTCTTGAATTCTTTTCTTTCTTGACGTATTTGTACCTTTAGTTAGATTATTTGCTCTAGCACTTACTTGCTTTATGGTATTCATATTAGCATCTTTGTGTTTTTTTAAATTTTTTATGTTCTTAGTTCGCCTTTGTGTTTTTCCACGGTAGACTAGTTTCTTTCCCTAGTTTACCTTGTTGCGGATTGTAGTAGTACTAGCATAGTATCCCTTGATTTAGAGTGGTTGGGGTGTATGATGGTGGAGTGAGGCCATGTCCTCGGGTGGGCCGGGGGCTGGGGGTAAGGGCGGTAAGGGGGACACTAGGCTGAGAATTGGATCTTGAAATATTGGGACATTGACGGGGAAGTCTATAGAACTAGGGAAGATTCTCCAAATCAACAGAGTGTGTGCCCAGGAAACTAGATGGGTGGGTACTAACGTGCGGGATATCAACGGGTATAAACTGTGGTATTCGGGACGTTCTAGGGGCAAAACGGGGTTGAAATTTTAGTAAATAGAGATCTTAAGGAGCTAGTGGTAAATGTTAAAAGGGTGAACGATAGGTTGATGGTTATTAAATTAGTGGTTGGCGGGCTTACTTTAAGCGTGATTAGTGCATACGCACAGCAAGCAGGTTTGGACAAGGAGGTCAAAAGGTATTTCTGGGAGGATTTGGATAAGGTGGCGCGTGGTAATCCGCACACCGAGAAGCTTTTCATAGGAGGTGATTTTAATGGTCATTTTGGAAAGGCGGTTGGGGGTATAACGATGTGCACGGCTGATTCGGTTTTGGAGTTAGGAACGGGGTGGTGCTTCGCTGCTGGATTTTGCTAAAGCTTTTGATCTAATGGTAGTTACCTCGTGTTTTCGGAAGGTGGACCGCTGGGTCACGTTCTGGAGTATGGTGGTCAAGATCCAGATTAATTATCTTCTCTGCAGGAAGAGGAATAGAGGTCTATGCACGGATTGCAAGGTTTTACCGAGTGAGTGGCTTTCGACACAACATAGGCTCTTGGTAATGGACTTGGAGATTAAGAAAGTGAGGAAGAAGAAAGCAATGAATGGTCAACCAAGTGGGAAGCCTTGACTAAGGACAAACTCAAGAGTTGGGGAGAAGTTGGTCGGGGGGCTTGGAGGAGTAGTGGAGATGCGAGTAGTATGTGGACCACGACAGCGGGCTATATTAGGAAGCTGCTAGGGAGATGCTATGGGTCACGAAGGGCCACTCTAGAGGTCACAAAGGGGGCTTGTGGTGGAATGGAGAGGTCCAAAGAAAAGTGGAAGCCAAGAAAGCGGCGTTTATGAAGCTAATGGAGAGCGCCGACGGGGAGGAGAAGACGAACATAGAGCACTAAGAAAGCAAAGAAAGAGGTGAAGTAAGCGGTCACGGTAGCTAAAGTTGTCGCCTTGAGCGCTTGTATGAGGAACTTGGGGGCAGAAGCGGTGACAAGAAGCTGTTCAGGTTAGCCAACGCGAGGGAGAAGAAGGCTCGAGACCTGGACCAAGTGAGGTGCATCAAAGACGAGGAAGGTAAGGTGTTGGAAGAAAAGGCGTGTATTAGGTGTAGGTGACAGACATACTTCCATAGACTCCTGAACGAAGATGGGACGAGAGCATTATGCTCAGGGAGTTAGAGAACTCAAAAGGCGAGCGAGATTTCAGGTTTTGTAAGCGTATTAAGAATGGGAATTTGAGGAGTCTATGCGCAAGATGAGTAGGGGTAGGACGACCGGACCAAACAAGATTCCGGTGGAATTTTCGAAGGACGCAAGTCGGGAAGGCTTGGAGTGGCTTACTAGATTGTTTGATGTCATTTTTATGACGAAGCGAATACCAGAAGAATGAAGGTAGAGTGTGATGGTTCTATTGTACAAAAACAAGGGTAATGTCCAGAATTGCACCACCAACTATAGGGGTATCAAGCTGCTGAGTCACACCATGAAAATTTCGGAGAGGGTAGTGGAGAGTAGGTCTAGTATCAGGGTTGTAGGATAGGGGCTCCTAGAGTTTTTCGTACTCCTCACCCGGGGTTGGGTGAGGCTTGGCAGGGCTATCCATAGATGATTTGTGTTTTGGCTTGTGTCTCCCTTATGGTTGTTATTTATGGTAGTTACTGTATGATATTATTGCATGCTATTTTATTTATGTTTCTTATGTTTAGATAATTATTTACGCTATTTCTGCTGGAGTTACTAATGCTCTTTAGTTTTTGTTTTGTTTTTGTTTTTCCTTTTCTTCACTAAGCCGAGGGTCGATTGGAAACAGCCTCTCTGCCCTTTCGGGTAGGGGTAAGGCTCGTGTACATATTACCCTCCCCAGACCCCACTTTGTGGGACTATACTGGGTAGTTGTTGTTGTTGTTGTTGTTGGTAGTGGAGAGTAGGGTGAGAATGAGTGTGTCTATTTTGGAGAATCAGTTCGGATTCAGAAGCCAAGTATCTTGTGAGGAGGTTGATGGAGCAGTATAGGAAGAGAAAGAAGGAATTACATATGGTGTTCATTGACTTAGAAAAAGCCTACGACAAAGTCCCTAAGGAAGTTCAATAGAGATGTTTGGAGGTTAGCGGCATTCCAGTAGCGTTCATTAGGGTGATTAAGGACATGTATAATGGAGCTAAGACTCGAGTGAAGACTGGGAGGGAATTCGGATTATTTTCCAATGGTGATGGGATTGCATCAGGGATCAGCTCTTAGCCCATTTTAATTTGCCCTGGCGATGGATGTGCTGATGCGTAGCATCCAGGGAGAAGTGTCATGGTGTATGTTATTTGCAGATGATATACTGAAGGTTTCAAGTTAAGTAAGACAAAAACGGAATATTTGGAGTGTAAGTTTAGTGTTGGGGCGCATGAAGCAGAAGTGAACGTAAAGCTTGATACCCAAGTCATCTCCAAAAGAGATAATTTCAAATATCTTGGGTCTATTATACAGAGTAATGGGGAGATTGACGAGGATATAACACATTGTATAGGAGCAGGGTGGTTGAAATTGAGGCTTGCTTCTGGTGTTTTGTGTGATAAGAATGTGCCACCTAAACTTAAATGCAAATTTTACAAAGCAATAGTTAGACCGGCCATGTTGTATGGAGTCGAGTGTTGGCCAGTCAAGAAATCTCATGTCCGGAAGATGAAAATAGTAGAAATAAGGATGTTGTGATGGATGTGTGGGCATAACAGAAAAGATAAGATTAGGAATGAATATATTAGGGACAAAGTGGGTGTGGTTCTTGTGGAAGAGAAGTTAAGGAAATTGAGGCTAAGATGGTTTGGTCATGTGAAGAGGAGGGACGTTGATGCTCCAGTTAGGAGGTGAGAGAGGTTTTCTGTGGTGAATCAGAAGAAGGGTAGAGGGAGGCCTAAGAAGAACTGGGGTGAGGTAATTAGGTAGGATATGGCTCTGCTCCAGCTAACCAAGGACATGACCCTCGATAGAAATGTGTGGAGATCGAAAATTAGGATGGTGGGTTGATAGACAGTATAGAGTTTTGCCTTGTCTTACCAGCAGTAGTAGTAGTAGCACTAGTCGGGTGTCTTCCTATCCTAGTCCCTTGTTTCTATACGGTATGTCAGCATTAGCAGTAGAATTGGCACTATTCTTGTAGTTTCATATCCCTGAATTTCTATCATTATACTGTCTTATTACATTGTTTTTGCTATTGTTTTTCTATTGCTCCATTTTTTTACGTTCCTGAGCCAAGGGTCTTTCGGAAACCGCCTCTCTAACCGCCTCTCTACCTTCATAGGTAGGGGTAAGGTCTGCGTACACACTGCCCTCCCCATACCCCCATGGGATTCCACTTGGTTGTTGTTGTTGTTGTTGTTAATCACTAATACTTGAATCGACTTTAAAGAGTGTTTCATCTCACTGAATCATTAAAATTTATCTTTAAATATTCTGCTGATGTTACTCTCATAGGTCAAGATAACTTGAAACTACATCCTTGCATTCACCCATAGCCAACTGAATATTTTAGTTGCATTTCCTTCCAGCAAAATATATATGCCAAGATTTCAACGGAGATTAGTGATCAACTGGAATCATTTAAAATAAAATTTAGCAGTCCTTTACATGACATGAATATGAACTTGGTCTCTACATCTATAATTTCAGAACGTTCCTATGATCTTCGTCAAAACTTTACAGATTAGGGAAAGATAGAATTCCATTTAGCTATTTGTTGGTAAGTTTCGGTAATTTTAGCATTTTCTGTAAGGCAATCCTAGATATCATCAGAGGTTCTTTTTCTTCTTTTTCCTTGGGGGAGAGGGGGTATTGTTGCTACATATAGCACAGCAAGATAAATATATACATACCTTTTGACAGGACAAAATCATTGCCATAGAAGTTGATCCCGACAAAGATCTTTTCAGCTAATCCCCTACCTTTTGCACCAGCAAGAAGATGCAAGGTCAAGCGTATCCACTTCAGAGGTGCATTGGGACCTGGATTATAAGGACTTGAATAGTCATACGTCATAAGAGAGAAACCATCTACAGCATCACTCAGGACTTGTAAATCTTCTGGTCCAAAATCATGCTCCTGCAGCTTATCTGTACGTGGTGGACCTATCACATACACTAACTGTAGATTTGTCTTGCCATTCCTTTCCAAGTGCAGAGAATGCATAGCTTCTCCGAGTTGCTTTATAAATTGTAATGCCTACACTTGCAACCCATCAAAGAAGTTTAAAAAAACCATCAGCAATCTTGTAAACTCCTTTCTCTAAAAATCTTGTGAACTACTCCATATAGCAAAATTACACTCGCCCACACAGAGTTCCTTAAGTTAAAAAAAAAGAAATTATAAACTAAGAAGGTTCAAATCATCTTACCAAAAGGTCAAAAATGTAGATTTAAATGTCAAACTCCCCTGATCCTCTAAAATCTTTTAACATACTTTTCCGCATCCATACTGTAAATTGACTTATACGAACAAAGGAAACAACAACTTACACTCTTGGTTAGTGAGGAAAATAATTTGTGCCTTTAGAACCTCAATTTCATTGTAGCTGTGTTTCACATCCAATCTTACCGTCACAGTGCATATAGCCGAACACTCCCGCCTACATATTAGGCACAGTCACCAAGCAGAAACAGCAACTCGGGGCTTTAGAATTAAATGTTTTCATCATTTTTATTATTTCTTTACATAGAGAACTTAAATGTTCTTCCAGAAGGATTCACCACATTCTCACAAGCCAATTAGTCAAATAAAATGGATAAATGACTACAACTATCTTATTAAATAATTTTTATTTTTATTTTTGGGTGAAGCTGACTATTGTATAATTGACAGCCAGAAAAAAAGTTATTGATAATAAAAGTAGAAATTTTATGACATAAAAAGTTAGGAGACCATTAATTGTTTACAAGACTCATTATACACCAAAAGTAAGGTGGGCTCAGATATGCCAATTCGGACCTCCTCGATGAATGATCGTTTCAAGGACTGATTAGAACGGCATTGTTCAAAGGGGCAATGCTCCTTGGCATATATTTGTAACCAGCATGCCCACATAGCCATTTAACAAAACCAAAAGAAGAAAGAAACGGCTAACTATACCTATTTGAAGCAATATCAGTGGGCAACTTGAACCATTGTTGAGCTTAGATTTGCAAAGGAACTGATTGGCAGATATGTTAATTTGAAAGCGAGTGCTACTTAAATAATATAATAGTAACTATAGGGTCTGTTATATCTCCATAAAGAATTGATAAAGTAAGGGAATTTCATTAAATGGCATCAAGAAGATGCATAGCAAAAAATATATCTCCACAATTTTAGGGCTTTTGACATTTATTTCCCAATAATTAAGGGCCTTTGGCACTTAAATGACAATTAGAGGGGTTGCGTAGAGTAAAAGTGTTGGGAAATGATGTTCCACCTTGTATTTATTAGTAGAGTGAATAGACATTTCTACATAGGTAATAAACTACTGATTTTACCGGAAAACTACTATCAAGGTAGTGGTCTAACCTTATATACTATGACACATAATGTTTGGATTTACCTCAGTTGGGAAGGAAAAAATGATTCTCCCCAACCAAAAACTGAATGAAAATGCGAAGTCTTATACCGTTAAATATGCACTGTTTAGTGTGACATTCTCAATTCACTGATGAAACCATTTTGCAATTAATGGAAAAAACACTTGCTTTCTTTAAGAGCACAACTCAGTCAATTTTCGTTACAACTCTCTCTTGTAAGTAATATTTTTCAGTTTCGCAATCAACCAGTGCCTCAATACCAAATAATTTGGGGTCGGCAAGAGATACAACAAGAAGACTTCCCAAGGATGTCACATCATAGTACTCTTGCACAAACATGTATAATTCTGGATGCAATCAAAAACAAGAAAATTGAAAAGTACAAGATAGGATCTCATAAAACTTAGGGGTCAATTGTTTTGCAGAAGTTAGAACCTAAGTTGCTCGGACATGGGTGCGGGTATCCGACACGGGTGCGGATCTAAAGGTCGGATTCCTTCGAGATGTAAATTTTAAGATTCGGGGATATGGATCCTAGTACGGATACGGGTGGGGGATCCTGCTAAAAATAATTTTCATATATAAAAATATCTCTAACTTATGAGAAATTTTGTGGAATACTTAGCTTGTAAAGTGTGAATTTCTTTATTTTCAAGTTGTAGATAAGTAAATGATTGATTTCGTAGATAAAGTATGCTATTTACTTTAGATTTACCCTAGTTTTGGTTCCAATTTCGGGAATCAAGTTGTATCTCGTCTCCAATTTTTTTGTCTGACGTGGTCAAAGTATCCAAAATTGGTTGACCACATCCGGTACGGATCCCATACCCACACCCATACTAGTGTCGTGTCGACACGGGTACGACACCTAAACTGCCATGTCGGAGCAACTTAGGTTAGAACCACACACCATCTTATAAGAACAACAAAGCATGTTATATTTCAGGCTCTAGACAAATGGCCATCATTCCTAAGTGTATTACTAAAAAGAAAAAGCAAAGAACAAGAAGAACAAGAAGAAGAAAGAAGAAAGAAGGTAAGCACTTAACCATATTTCTCTTATCTGAATCATGCAAGATGCCATAAGCTACCCATCTTGACCAGGATTCAAGCACAATACCATCATACTCCAGTTCCCTACATAAGATAAAAGGATTCCAAAGTATGTGGATGAAGAAAATGTATAGACAGAAAAGATATAATAATTGCATTTCCAACCACTGGATGAAGGTTACTATTTGTAACAGTATAGAAAGTCAGCAATCATTATTGGTAGGATAAAGATATTAAATCCGTTACAACATCTCTAAGCAAATTTAACCAAAATAAGTAGGTAATAGAATAAAAATCGCTAGCAAACACTCACCAGATAAACATTTGGCAAAACTTATCTCTATAGTCCAAGCCGACGAACAAAACTATCTGATAGAGCATACACTTTCTACTTCATGATACTATGCATAAATTATTCATTCATTATCTTTGTAGTTTGTACACAGCACAGGTGGCAGCAAATAGCACCAATTTAACTTATAGTTGAGTACCCACACCATCCCCTTACCCCCACCTTCAAGGAAAAAGTCAATAAAGATAAGACAATTCAAGCAGACAGCTAAAACAGAGACTCACTTGCACTCCGTTATGATAAGGTCAATTGCTTTCTCCCTACGCCTCTTCTTCTTAAGCAGGTCCACTGGAATTGCCTCCAGGACAACTCTAGGTAAAATCTATAAATTGAGAACAGGAAGAAGACCATTAGACAAGTTGGTGACACAACTAAAGGTTAAAGTTAGGGGATTAGTTAATTCTCAGTTGTTAGCATCATCTCTATAGGCTTCTCTATTGAGGGGACCTGTTAGGCAACTGCAAGCCGTTCCAAGAAAAAAAGCTTTCTTGGGAGCAAGTGGTAGAACAAGTATCAAACAAAGAGTTCCAGATGCCTTTGACCCCCAGCTAACCCCAACCTCCCTCGGCTTATCAGAAATAAAATATAGTGGTAAAGGAACCAATTCTAAGCAGTAGACCAACACTTCACCCAGAATTTCACTCCTGATGAAATCATGTTTCCCCCTTTTGTTCTCTTCACGGTGTTCCAGCTGTATGAGTGCCATAAATTACATAATATATCTGCGATAATTTACATTTCAATGTGGTTGGCTACCATACCAGAGAATTTCCTTTCATTCGAATATCTGAAATCCATCCTCTATCAGCATTATGTCTTCCATTCAGAACTAATTTACTTCCTTCACTGGCATCACAAAGTACAAGAGGTAATGATATTAAACAGTGGAAATGCTTATACTACAAACAGTTCTCTTGTAATCATAAGATATTGAAGAGTATTCCTGATATTGCACTAAATGAGTACCCATTCCTATACTTATATATTTTGATTCATTGCTTTCATTTATTTGATAGTAGCAAGGACCTGGTGTTTGTAGAGAAAAACAACAAAATAAAAATATATCTAACAGCTTAGTCTCTGTTCTCAAGAGAAAGATCAGGCTTTAAAATAATCATCTCATGGAGAATGTCACAGAGCCAATTAAAGAGCATAAAAACACATAGCTTAAGATAACTGCATTATGCTTCAATGTATCCCCAAGGTACTTTTATTGTTCAACAGTTAAGCTAATCATGAGTTCACTTACTTCTTCAGTTCATACCAAACAGGTGACAGATGTGTAATTTTAGAACTGAACTTCTTCGCCAGGTCATAGCCTTTTGAATTCCTGCACCATTGGTCATACCGTCATGAACTGTAGAATCCAAAGCTACATCTATCACTGTCAAAACAATTCTTTTAGTAGGTAGTTCCGGCAGAAAAGGGGTATTGGAACATCTAAGAAATTTTTATTCAGCATTCTTTCATGCTAAAATGAACAGAAACAAGCTAGTAAAAGGTTCCCCCTTCTCAAAGTTTTATTTTTCCACATTTATCCATCACTTGAATCCTCACTGATTGCAGAATTTTCCTGTCACAAAATAACCCCTTTGCTTAAAACAAAAACAAACTACTACTATAACTCCTCCCCGATCCCAAAGTAGTTGGGTCGACTATAAGAGTCCTCTATATCCATTCCAGCTATGAAGACTCATCATAATTTAACTATTTTTAGATTAGTTGTCAACCTACTGCAACCATCCTCCAGCTCAACAAACCTCAATAACCACATAACTGGAGTTCTAAACTAAAAATAATTCCTGTTTAAGTACATGACATTTTGAACATTACCTAGAGCAGGAATTATAATCTAGTACTCCCTCCGTTCCAAAAAGGATGGAACTATTTCCTTACTAGTCTATTCCAAAAAAATAAAAAAGATGGCCCTTTTCTGAATTTGAAAATAGTTCAACTTGAACTTCCCGATTTACTCTTAATGACAAAGCTTTTATAACCACACAAATTTTATGGCAAGTTTACGATCACAAATTGCAAAAGTCTTCCTTTCTTAATATTTATTTCAAGTCAAATAAGTTCACACAAATTGAAACGGATGGAGTAGGGTTTAGCGTCTAAATCAGCTTATATTCTCTTGTCCTTTCCAACCACCAACCACTCACTAAGATTAAGAAAAGGGTCGATTTCGAAATATACAACTTCATACTTCTTCTGTTCCTTATTAGTCCATTTAAAAAAGAATAACATATTTTTATACTTACAAACATCTAACTATAAACTTCCCGATTTATTCTTAATGAGAGCAGCTTTTGTAGAACACAAATATTATGGCATGTTTTAACACAACAAGTTTCAAAAGTCTGGTTTTTTTACTAACAACTCTGAGCCGAGTCAAACTACATATAAATTAAACAATTAAACATTATTCAACATAGAGTTAAACAAATGCAAATACCATGGAGTAATATAGGCCAGGACAGGATTCCTAAAATGCCGCTGAGTTATATTGTCTGAGACTTTAGAATTCTCCTGCAATTCTTAAAAATTCCCCAAATAAATCAAAAATAAATAAATAACAAAAGATGTATTTTTTTACCCAAAAAAAATAGAAATTGACGGAGTAGAAAATGTACAATGAGAATTTCACGGTAGGTCAAATCAGTTTTAACGAGGCCACGCTGGTAAACATACGGTCTGTTACTATCAGCATCGCGAACAGTAGTAGAGAAATAGTAATTTTGTCGATAAATAAAGAAAACAATTGCAACGAAGAGAATGCAGAAGGTGGTGAGCCAACGATGTTGATTTGTGTGAGATTTTACTGAGCCGTGGGTCTGGTGGTTCTGGGATGAAGACTCAACTCTTTCGGACCGGTGGCTCGAGCTCGGACCTACTTGTCTGCTTCGCTTCTTAGCCATTTGTGATCGACACTGATATAATTCGAACCGGAGCTGAAGGAGCGAGTTGATTAATAGAGTGGAAGTTAACAATTGCACATGAGTTTCTATTTTTACATTTTGGTCTAGTTATTTTTTGTAAATAAGTTATACTCCACATCCCAATTTTTTGTCTTTTAAATATTTTAATTTATATTTTTACTATAACTTTTTTTTTTGGTAATTAAGGCATTTTATTAATAACCAATGAGAAACATTACAACACCATAGTCTAGCTTCAACTCAGCTGACTATCTGTGAGATAACATATAAAACTGATGTTACTTTCCTAACTAACTAACACTACTATATTCGAAGGTGTTGTAATTGTTTTCTAATTTCTAGGGTACCTCTAACATTACAGTTATAGACTATGTCTCTCAGTAAGGCAGTGTTACATCGAAATATCTTGTTGAAAACTCTTGCATTCCTTTCCAGCCAGAGAGGATATGCAAATTCAGCAGTTACCATTTTGAAGATGGCTGCTCGACATGTTCGACCCTTGCCTTTGCTTATCAACCACTGCATTTTCTGGTTCCAATCATTGGTGGGAGGATAGCTCTCCTGCAGCCAGTTCATTGTTCTTTCCCATAAGTCCACAGTGACAGGGCAGGTCATTAGCAAGTGGTCCCTTGTTTCCTGGTGGATTTGGCATAAGGTGCATTGTTGATCAATACTCAATCCCCAGCTGTGCAATCTATCCATTGTTGGGAGTCTGTCTTGTAAGAATAGCCATAGGTTGAAGATTGCTTTTGGCCTTGCATAGTTTTGTATGATTAAATTCTTCCATGGGACTCTCGGCAACTCTTGCATCTGTGATTGGTACAACTGTCTAGTCGAGCATTTCTGTTCCTTCAAGTGCTGGATCCTCTATAGTATGTCTCTTGATTGGGTGATCTTTCTGACCATCCAACTTGCCGGAGCAGGAATTGGAATGGATTCTATAGGTCTGTCTTTGATGTAGTATGCAGTGATCCACCTAATCCACAGCTTGTCCTTTTTATGAGCTAGGTCCCAGCAGGTCTTTGCAATGGCAGCTTTGTTCCAGAGCTTGAGATTAGTGAGATTCATCCCTCCAACTGATTTTGGGGTACACATTTTGTCCCAAGAGATATATGCTTTCTTAGTTACAGTATTCATCTCAGACCAAATGAAACTCCTACAAATGCCTTCTATTATTTTCAGTACTTTCACAGGCATTATAAACAGTTGTGCCCAGTAAGCTTGGACCCCAAAGATGACAGATTGAACCAGTTGTATTCTCCCAGAGTAAGACAGTGTTTTGGCTGTCCAAGAAGTGATCTTGGCAGTGATCCTATCTACTAGAGGTTGCCATTGCAACAATGTGATTTTCTTGGTGGACTGGGGAACTCCTAGATACTTGAATGGCAATTGACCTTGCTCATAGCCAAGGTGGTCAAGGATCTATTTCTGTATAGCCAGTGCTACCCCTCCAAAATAGACTGAGCTCTTGTTCAGATTGGCCTGTAGTCCAGAAGCTTCATAGAATTAGGAGAAACATTTGGATAGGGCCATGACAGAAGTAATGTCTCCTTTGGCAAACAGCAGCAAAGCACATGTGTGTAATGCCCAGTTTTTTTACATCTGGGGTGGAACTGGTATGCTGGATCATCTTTTAAGGAGGTGCATGATCTGCTTAAGTACTCCATGACCAGAGCAAATAGGAAGGGGGAAATGGGGTCCCCTTGCTTCAGTCCCCTGGCAGCATCAAAAGGCACAGTTGCCTCTCCATTGACTAGCACAGAGAAGCTCACTGTTGAGATACATTCCATTATCAATTTGGTGAAGGTGTTGGGGAAGCCAATATGTTCCATAACCTGCTGTAGAAATACCCATTCAACTGAATCATACGCTTTCTGGAGGTCAATTTTTATCATGCATCTGGGGGACACATGTTGTCTAGTATAGCTTTTGACTAGTTCATGTGCCAGGATGATGTTGTCCTGGATCTTTCTGCCTGGGATGAATCCTGCATGACCTTCACTAATAATACTTGCCATCACCTTCTGCAATCTGTTAGCCAGAATTTTTGAGATAATTTTGTAGAGGACAGAACATCAAGCAATATGCCTATACTCTTTGACAGTAGATGGTTTGGACAGTTTAGAAATGAGGGTAATAGTTGCACAGTTTATTGGTTTGAACATCCTAGTTAAGGTGAAGGACTGCTTAATGGTAGTGGTGACCTGGTTACCAATGATGCCCCAGCTCTTTTTGAAGAATACTACATTGTATCCATCTATCCCTGGTACTTTGTCATCTCCAATAGCCTTGAGGCTCTCTGCTATTTCTGTATCAGTTACATCAGCACATAGTTCCTTTCTTTGTTGTTGTGTCAGTTTTGGGCCATTTGACATGTATAGTTGGTTTATAGCAGGCGGATTGGTTACAGAGGTTCCCATCAGTGACTTGTAGAATCCCATGATTTCCTCTTTGATGTCTTCCGCTGTAGTAAGTTTGATTCCCCTTGCATTGGTAAGTTCAGTAATCGAGTTGTGTTGAGTTCTTTTCTTCATTACTGTAGAGAAGTACTTAGTGTTGGAGTCCCCCAGTTGTTTCCATTTTGCTCTTGCCTTCTGTTGCAGAACACTTTCCTCAATCAGTGACCATTTTTCTAGTTTTAGTACCAGCTCCTTCTCCTTCTGTTGTAGACAATCAGTGTATGCTTGATTCATCTGGGCTTGTATTGTCCCCAGTTCCTATCTGCACTGTTCTATTCTCTATGAGATGGTCTTGAATTCTTTAATATTCAGGGCCTTTAAAGGGCTCTTCAAGGCTTTGAGTTTGGACCATATTGCTCTCATAGTGTCTGACTTTCCACCCTGCCACACTCTTGTCAGCATCTGCTGGAAATCCTCATGGTCAGCCCAGACATTAAAGAATTTGAAATTCTTTTTCCCATGCCAGGCAGATGATGTTAGTGTCA
Source organism: Nicotiana benthamiana (assembly GCA_034376525.1). Taxonomy (NCBI): domain Eukaryota; kingdom Viridiplantae; phylum Streptophyta; class Magnoliopsida; order Solanales; family Solanaceae; genus Nicotiana; species Nicotiana benthamiana. Next base: position 69,261,249 of record CM067334.1, on the reverse strand, counting down.
TTATCATAGGGTTATGGTCTGAGATTAGAGGCAGATCATAATCAGTTACCACCTGGTTCTATTTGATCATCCATTCATAGTTACCAAAGACTCTGTCCAGTCTACTGTATACTCTGTCCACACCAATGTGTTTATTTGTCCATGTGTAATAGTCACCCCTCTAAGGCAATTCTGACAGACCAGCTAGCTGAATACATTTGTTAAACTCTTCAGTTTCAGGGAGTCTGACTGGTTTGCAGGACTGCCTATCTTTGTCACATAAGACAGCATTGAAATCCCCAGCAACTACCCATGGATCTTGAATTCCTAATGCCAGTGCTTGTAATCTGCTCCATAAGGATCTTCTCTGTTCCAGCCCATTAAAACCATACACCACAGTGAGGAAGCATGTGAAATCCCCTGCCCTGCTTGAAACCCTGTTGTGAATCAACTGGCTTTCCTCCAGAACACTAGTGACTTAAAAACTTTTGGATTCCAGGGAATCCACACTCTACCCTTTTCACCTGAGACATAGTTTGTTAAGATACCCCAGCCTGGTGCTAGTAGATTAGCAATTCTACTAGCATGTATTTGCTTAACCTTAGTTTCTACTAATCCAACTAGGTTAATGTTGTTTTTCCTTATATACTCCCTAACTTCTTTCTGCTTGTACCTTTTATTTACACCCATTATATTCCAAACTAACCCCTTCATTGATAATATGTTGATCCTCCTAACTCCCCTGGAGGGTCATCTTTACTACCAGAAAC